>CM051399.1:0-2400000 GCA_028052125.1 Melia azedarach | reverse complement strand
ATTTATTATTGACAATCCAATCCTTATTTCTAATATATTTAGAATTAAAATGTTAAACTTAAATAAATTTATTTTATTTTATTATTTTCTTAAAAAATTAAAATTAAAAATACTATTTATTTAAATTAAAATATTAACAATTAATTTAGATAAAATTATATACTATAATACTACTAACCTTCTTTTTTCCTAATTTTTTTTATTATTTATTACAAATTAAGATATGAATTTTTTAGTATTTACACAACACTAAATTTAATTCATATATTATAATTTACTAGTTTTATTTTATTTAAACTTTTTCATAATATACTATAAATACACTTAACCTAATTTTTTTTTCTTGTCAAATAATTATTTACATTTTTCTACTTATTTTTAGTATTTTAACTTGAATAAAGAATTTAATATTTTTCAAAAGTCAGGAGAATATACGTATAAGAATATCTAAATAAATTGGGATAAATTTACATAAGTATTTTATGATAAAGGAGAATAATAAATTATAATAAATGAATTAAATTTATTATTGTATCAATAAAAGTAATACAAATTTTGAATAAATAATATTTTTATTTCTAACTTTATAAAAATAATTAAATAAAATATTATTTTTATGTTTAATATTTTTGCCCTAAATATATTAGAAATAAGGATTAGATAGCTAATAATGAGTAAAGTATATTCACTTTTGTTAATTTAGTGAAATTTGGGTATTAAAATAATAATATTCTAATAGGTCAGACTAATAGAAGCTTAGGTTATGGCTATCTTCTTATTTTCTTAAAATACAGGAGGGTATTTTCTTATTTTCTCAAAAGTTAAAAGGATATCTAATACTCTCTAAAAAAACTTAAAGAGGTATTTAGTCTTTTTCTAAAAGTTAGGGGTAATTACAATATCCTTTATTATTATTAACAAAAACACAAACTATGTTAGAGTTACTAAAATCGGAGACAAAATGAGGCCCATCATTTTTTGAGCCAGGATGACATCGTAATCCCCATTCAACACCCATACTCTTTGTAGTGGACCTGAATGCACCCTTCCCCATTCCTAGATACTCCCAAAGGATTCCCAGGGTCTTATAAATCTTGGGTGTATTCAGAAAATGAGTGAGTACTTTAATGGGCCTATTATTGGGCCTTTGGTTTGCTTCTAGAAGGTGCTCTTCGGCTGTCATCAATGGAGGAGAAATAGGCCTGTAGATCTAAACTTGCCTTTCCCATTCTACGGGAACGTAGCCCTCTCCTGGAAGAGAGTGCGCTTTGGATTTCAAGAAAGCTGGTGGTGTTGCCTTCTGCAAATACTGCCGATGAGATTGACGATGGATTAAACAATTGGCTGTTGGTATTTGTTTGCAATTCTCGAACTCTATAATCAGATGAACATGAATTTTTTGTTTTTCATTACAATAAATCCAGCGTCCTGTATTTTTCTCTGTTATTTATGTGATTTTTTCAAGAGAGGATCATTTCTTAAATTTAATTAGTTGTTAATAGAATCAACAAATTATTCAATAGAAAAGGGGTAGCTTTTAAGAGATCAATAGTGCCACCCTTTCCCTTTTTCTCAATTTTATTCACAGTTTCAGCTTTTAGGGTTCAATCTTTGGAGGGATATGCATAAGAAAATTGTTAATACTGTGCTCGGATAAACACAATGAAGCTACAATACTATACTTAACAGATCTGCTTCTGCAAAAGCCTTATTACATAATGTGATGATCATGAATGAGATCTGAAGAATTTTACTTCAATCATAACAACTACTATTCATATTTTAAACCACGACAAATTTTCAGAATCTCCTCCAAGCATGTGGAGTGAATTAATTCACGGATAAAAAATATAGAAGGATGCTATGGAGATAATTTGTAACTTTTATTTATGCTACATGCATACTCCAAATACATGTCACCTTCGTCTCACCAGATTCATCAGTTGATCAAATTAGTCCCGGAATATTATCAGTTCTTCCTCCAAATTGGTAAACGAAACTGCAATGAACCGCTTTACCCTGTTGAATCAATGAATCAATCAATCAATCTTCTGTCTCTTCCCTCTCCCTTGGGACAGCTCCAAAATGATCAACCAAAATGTCTGCAAGTAAGGGCACCAAGTTTTTACAAGGGACACCTTTCTTGTAAATTTCTCCCAAATGCGAGTCACTACCAATTCTTCCTCCCAAGAACACATCCACTCCTTCACAAGTTTTCCCATTTTCATCTCTTGTCATGCACCCCATGAATCCGATATCAGCAACTTGAACTTGTCCGCAGCTGTTAGGACAACCCGTCCAGTGCATCCTCACCGGCTTTGTCACATCTACTAGCCTCTCCACCTCCTCGGTTACCTTTAAAGCTCTTGCTTTTGTCTCTATAATTGCTTGTCCACAGAACTGATTGCCTGTGCATGCTACTAAACCTTTCATGAGAATGGATGGCTGTGGTGAAAACTTGTTTTTCAATAAGGGCTCTTCGAGTAAGGCTTCAAGTTTTGAGTTCTCAATGTTGGGTATTACAATGTTTTGCTCAACTGTTAGGCGGAGTTCGCCTGAGCCATATGTGTCCGCTATACGAGCTAGTTCGTCCATATCATCTGCCTGGACTCGACCAACTGGAATGTGAATACCTACAAAGCTAAATCCTTCTTGTTTTTGTGGATGAACACCAAGATAATCTCTCCTTTCCCATTGCTTCTGAACCAGGTCCTCAGAGGATGCTCTTTCAAGATTTTGTTCAGGCATTCGCTTCACTACCTCCGCCCTGAATCCTTCAATGCCCTGCATTTGTTCAAAATCGGTTAGGCCAATCTGGAAATAAACATGAATAAGATTTAGTAAGCATGATGAAGAAGTTGGAACAGTAAATCACTCACAAGTTCATCGATTAGCCACATCATTCTTGTTTTTTGCCTGTTTCCTCTGGCGCCTAGATCTCTGAATGTCTCTAGTACTGCTTTGCAGACTGGGATAACATCATCAGCTGCAACCCAGGCATCAAGAGGAATAGCCTCTGCACATCTCTTGGGACTAAAGAATCCGCCCACCAGCAAATTGAATCCAAACTCTCCGTCCTTTGTAGCAGGCATGTAAGCAAGATCATTGATGTGAGGATGCTCATAAAGATCATGTGAACCCACTATACACACATTCCACTTCCTTGGCCTGCTCAGAATGAAAAAGAAAATTAACAAGTCAGGTCCTCTATGCAGCCCCTAGATTGCTGATCAATCCAATAAATATACAATTCCTGAAACAAATTTCAGTAATCTTCAATTAAAAGGAGAACTTACAAGTTAGTAACAGTAGGATTGCCCTGTGCATTTGCAGTGATGAAGTGGGATAACAGGTTGGTATAAGGCCTTGTATCAACAATTTCAAGTGGATCAATCCCTGCAAGAGGATTACCAACAGGGTTTCTAACATTGTCCATACCACTCTGCAGACTTGTCAAGCCAACGTCAGCAAGACCCTTAAGAATTTCCGGCACATCAGGCAAAACGACGCCACGAATTTGCCAGTTTTGCCTGGTTGTCACATCGGCACAACCATCCTTCCCATATTTCCTGATCGCACTAGCCAAATACCTTGTTTGCTCACTTGTTGTTACCCCATTTGGTAGCTTTAATCTCATCATAAATCTACCGTCTGATTACAGAAAAACAACCATGATTTATTAGATCAGGAAAAACCAGTCAATCAGAATCATATAACTACTTTCCTGTTCAATTATTGGTAGTCTAAAATCTTTTATTCCTAGGTCTAAAAGCAAGAATTATTCTTGATTCCTCGAAATTTTGTATTACAGATTGGATACAAATCTAGGGAACAATCAGCAGAATATTCACTTAACTTTTAAACTTTTCAAGCATATATCTTCCTTAATTTATTGAATGATCCAATCAGCGAGAGCTTAAGAAAGCTATTAGAACAATAAACTTTTTAAAAGTCAGATCGTTAATCTGAAACATCAAATGAAACAAATAAAATACACGAGAACTTACACTGATGCTTTCTCCTGTGAAACAAACCAAGCCATTTGAGTCTAACATCAACATCATCCTTAGTAGTCTTAGCATTATCAACTTCCTCCATTGACAACTTAGCCAAATCTTCAATCCCATTCTCCATAAAAAGCTTCATCGGCTCCTTCCCAATCTTCACCTTCTCCTGAGGATTAATACCTTGTCTAAACTTCTCCTTCAAAACAAAGTACCCATCTCTCTCCTCCACTCTAGGCTCCAGCCTTCCCGCATCCACCTCAGGCGCCGCAGCAGGTGTCGCCACAGACGGCGTAGCAAGAACCCACGTCTTGGGCCGAGCAGAAGTGGCAGAAGACGGCAAGAAAGGTGAAGAACAACGTACTGAAAACGTTGATGAAGACATAATAATTAACAATGCAAGCAGAAGTAGTAGATAACAAAAGCTAGCGCTATGCTAATGGTTGTGGTGTAAGGCAAATGACGAAGAGAGAAATGAAGAGAGTGGCGGTTAAGTAATGGACAAGAAGGCCAAGGGAAGGGACCTTTAGAAGGAAGTAGAGGGTGAGAATTGTTTGTAGTAAGACTAAGAAGGCTTTTGGATGGCGTTAAGGGTCAAGTTTGGTTGTTGTTTTCTCTGTGTCATTAGAATGGTAAGTTTTTGGAGGTGACGAGAAGCTGACAGCAGGTTTTATTACAATTTTATATTATCTTCACGTTGTCAACTGCTACTGTTGCCGCTGATTCTGTATCTGTTTCTCTTTCGGGTTTTAAGCTTGCGGGCAGCAGTTGCCAACATGTGCATGTGAATAATTAGGGATTTGGTGTTAATTAATTAAACAAAAAATAAATATAAACACGTAAGCCGCGAAACAAGGGGCGATGATGATAATGATAGTGAATAACAAATTGATACTTTGGTATATAGGTAAATTGAGGGGTTAATTGTATAGAATGTTTTTCTGAAATAACGGTTTTACCCTTTTAGGCCAACGGTAAACGAGTCTCAGTTAAATGGTTTTGGGCAAATTAGTAATTGGACATGATAATTTGACAAACCTGGATGGGGCACTGTTCTTGCCACGTGAAACTACATTTTATTAAAAAATCACGTGAAAATACTTGAAACAAACGAGAAGAAAATTCCTAGTAAAAATTAAGAATCACATAATTTAACATATTTTAAAAGTAAAAAAAAAATAATTGAAACCAATGTTTGTGAATTGAGAGGATAAGCAAAAGGTGTTGGCAACACCAGCTGGAATGAGAAAGGATTAATTTTAATGGTATGGACATTAACTTTGGCGCTTTTGGTAATAATAATAATAATAATGGGAAGCTAATTATTTAAATTCATATATGAACAAATCCATTGAATTTAGTTTTAATACAATGGAGATGGTCAAAGGCCAGAATTGGCTTGTTGACTGTTGCTTTGGTGTTATTTTGCTAAATTTTCATGTGCACATGTTTATTGTCCCACGACTCGCCCCCAAATCTCCGAGTGTTACACATGATTTAAGGGGGCAAGAGGGCATTACAGTCATTTCGTTTTCTCTAAACAGTCAACCCACGGTCAAAGTGCTCTGCCGTTTATACGAGGGGCGAAACTGTCATTTCGAAAAATACATTTCATTCCCCCGTTATATGTCGAAACTTTAATTAAGTTACATATTAATTAACCGTAAAAAAAAATACAGATAAAATTTTCAAAAATAAAACCGATCGGACATTTGATGCAACAAATAAAAATAAATAATAGTTTTATTCTATTGTGATTGAATTCATTAGAATAATGTGATTACCACGTGGTTCAATAAGAATTAAAGAATATAATAATATTTGAGTACCAAAATTTTTATGATTTTTAAATAAATATATAATTTATTCATTTATATCAAATTGGTCCATAATCTCTATAAAAGAAACTCAAATACCTTTTAGTATTAGGTTATATACGTTTGAAGAAACTTATCTCATCTCCAAATGGGCAGTTCCACTCAGGTCAAAGTAACAAAGGTAGAAATAGTTTCATATAAATTTTCAAGCTATACTTACTGAAATATAATAGAAAGATCGTGAATTTGTTTGATAGAAACGAATAAATTATATCTTCACTTGAGAAAAAAAAACTCAAGGATCTTAAGGCTAATTACCAAACTCAAATATAAATATTTCGTACCCCAAAAAAGGAAAATCTGAACCTTTACGATCTATGTGCGGCCCAAACTTGTGTGTTTGACTCTGAAATAAGGCACGCGGCAAAGCGCGTGGTTAAAAGAAACCGACTTAAGGGCTAAGTAAGGAGCCGCACTTAACCGTTCGCACCACCCAAGAGTCACCGGCTCGAACCGCCGCCACCCACCCACCAACCCCAGTTTTTGACAATTCGTCTTCCCTGTATCCTAATTTAGCCTAACCTGGCTTTTGCTTTTTCCTGTAAAAGTTTTTCTTCTAAAAGAAATAATATTTACTAATATTATTTTTAGGTATTAAAATTTGTATTTTTTATATATTTATAAGAATAAATAAAAAATATATATAAAATAAAAACAATAAATTATAGAAGATAATGAAACATGTAATAGTAATAATAATAATATTTCATTAGCTTGGGTATGTAAAATTTCTAGAAGAGTTCATATTCTTAATATTACATAGCTAGTCCCCACCCCAGTTGAGTTGATAACTATTTTGATTTTGGGTACTTGTAATATAATAATAATAATAATAATAATAATAATAATAATAATAATAATAATGCATTTGCAAATTTGTGTTTGGCTACCATTACCAATACATTGCATCTGCACCCAAACAATTTAAACATTTTAAAAATTAATTGATGACAGCAGAGCAGAATTAATCTATTTATTAGTATACTATATTAACTATATGATTTATGAGCTATTACATTAATTAAAATTAACTTATATAAAATCAGTCTTACGTTGGTTTTAAATTTTGCATTGATCGATCATCCACAATAACTTTTGATTATGTATATATATTTTCGTTGTGGAATTCAAGTCAGACGTGGCTCGCACTACTTTCTATTAACATTTATATTTGCATTACTGATTCTTCATTCATTTCATTGTGTGGGTATTTCTTTTTTGTAAAGTAGGGCTAGTCCCAACCTTATAGAGAAGAGATTTCCAATTATAGTTTTCCTTTCTGATTCCGGGGAAGGTTTAACTGGTGCTGCTGATTTAAGCGACACAGACGAAGAACACGGTTTCGAAGAAAAACTAACATGACAAAGATCAAGTACAATAATTGTTGTTTGGTCCCATTTCCTGCCCAACACTCCAGTACGTATGTTATGTATGCCATAAACACAACTGTTTCTTTTTTTACAGAAGACACACAACATAACACACACAAAGCTGACTCCGGATCCTTAACACTAACAGTATCTTGTCATTAGATTAAGATTTCAATGACAAAAATCAGGGTAGCTATTCACTAGTTTCTGATTTTTCTGCCACTCATTTCCTGATAGGAGAGCAATTCAAAGTCCTCTTCACTTCAGTAATTTCTAACGTGCAACGGAAGTTTTTGAATCTACTAGATACACACACAAGTGGCTTGGCTTACTCCAAATAACCCAATGCTATTTTTCAAGTATTGTTTCTTTCCTACAATCTAGTAGTTCCAAACCCTTGTGAAAAACATGGGGATACATTCCAAGCAAGCGTTGGATGAAAGCAATACAGCCACATGAAATTGCCTTTTGATCTCTTTGCAAATATTTCAGCAACCTGCAACTTGTTATCCTCCATGCTCCACAGTTTAAACTTAAATCTAGACAAATACAACTTCAAATTTAGCACAGGGTTTGCTTTCTATGTGTCTTTTGAGGTCAGCATCCCTTTCAAATTTGAAGCCATACAAAGCCTGTCTTTGCGTCAAGCCAACAGGGTATATTCTGTAAATTTTCAGTTCATCCCCGCCTCTTATGCTTTTTGGTCTCTCTTGCTTCCAAATTGGCACATGTTTATGAGACTTGAACTTTGTCAGCACTGCAGATTCCAATGCCTTTAACGTCAAATTTCCAGACCTGCCCATCAAAGGAAATTAAGACTTTCTGCACAGTTCAATTTCTATTGTCTATTTATTTTAGGCAATAGGCACCAGTTCACTAGAAAATTTAACATTCCATAATATAAATTTATCTGAAACAATAAATAAATTGATAAAGGTGAGGAGATATACCTCAAGAAAATGGATTCCATCTTGAATCTACCTCTTTCTCTTACATACAGATGATAAACAGTTTTTGAGCCTCTCGTGCACTTGCAAGGACGTTTTTTGAAATGAGGGCCTGCTTCTTCTTCCTCCCGAACCATTGTTGCCAGGTGAATACAGAGACGACATGATGAATGTACTGCAGCCATATCCACAAGTGCCTTAAAAGAATCGGAGGGGCCCTCATACTTCCACCTATTGAATTAACATCACGTTAGTAACAAGACACCCGTACCTTCTTCTTTTTTTTGTTGGGGGGAGGGGGTGGGTTAAGTACTTCAGTTAAACTTTTACAACCACAGCACAGTTGAGTTACCCATATTGAGCCTCACCTTAATGACTGATTAAATGCATCAGGATTTTGTGCAAGTTCTTTCATGGTCTTTGCAACAGACTTGGCATCTTCTACCTCCCGGATATGTAAAATTGAATTTGGAGAAGGAGCAAAATCTTGAATATTTGGAGCACCAACAACCACAGGGATCGTCCCTACAAAATTTTTAATATCCATATTATCATCCAAACCACGAAAAGTTTCTTAATTGTTTGTACAAAACTTCATCTATTTACGCATTAACCTTCTGAAACCATACATAATCAGTCATAATAAGAAATTAAATTTGAGTACAGCTTGGAAATTGGGAAATGAAAACGATGCCATTTTGTTTAGGGAGACCAATACAGAAGAGGACTTCAGAAATTTGTCAACTATTGGTTAGAAAGGTGTTGCAGCGGCCAGCTGCAATACATCATTCTTCACTATAGATATAAGAGTGAAAGAGACGTGTAATTTTCATACCAGCAACAAGAGACTGGAAGAACTTTTCAGTGACGTAATCCTCCTCATTAGAATTTTCAAAAGCCAAGCTAAATTTATAGCGCTTCAGAGTTTCCACTTTGTCCACTGCAGATATATTGATTAAAAAAAAAAGTGTAAGATGATCATTATCCAGAAGCATATACAAAAATCAGAGAGATAGAGATACAGAGTCCTCTCAAATTCAAACATCAAAACATAATATATCAACTCATGAGTCAGCAGCAGATTGAAAGATGTATATAAGATTATAATTACTAAAATTAACTGCATCTTAAGTGGTGGCTAACTTTTCTGCCTTCATTCACTCATTTCAATCATCAAAGCAGAAAGATAATTTTTGTTTTTGCAGCAAGGCACCCCCTATGAACTTTAAAAGTGATTTTTCCTGCCCTAGTTATAATTTAACAGACCACCAGTTTCTACAGAAATAAATAAGTTTCGTTTAAAAACAAACATGATTTGTAGAAAGATCTCTGACACTCAAGAAATATAGTCTCTCCCCTGAAGTCTTATTTCCAAAATTCCACCTCATGTCAGATAAATCAATTTTGCAGGGGACAAGACCTAATCCTGACAATCAGACTATTGAATTACCAGCGTTATGGAATTGAAGAGAAGCTGGAATATTTGAGCAGAAAAAGACGATCATATCATGATATCATATTGAAATTGTGGCAATTGATTGACCATATCACTGACATGGCATCATGATACCGTGATACAGTAGCATAAACTTCAATAAATGGAAGGCAAACCAGAAGGTCACAAAAGGAAGACCAAGGAAAAACCCTGCACACTAAAACTATAAAATTCTTAGGAATGATCATATCATAAGAGACGCCAACAGATTATGTTAGTTTCAGACAGGAAAAAGGTATCAGTTCAAATATAACTATTATAGATATCAATAACCATTAGACATTCACTGGTACCCACCTCTTCCATCACGATTCCGGTGGCAACCACCATATGAATCTATCTTGATATTTTCCTTTTCAAGCACTTCAAGAGCTTGCAAGCGAAAGTTGCGAGCACCACAGTTGGAAATGAAAGCAGCTGCAAGGGCAGTTTCAGTCTTTGGCTGCACTGGGGCCATGATATCATACTCGGCCCAGGAAAAATATCCAACAGGAACATCCGATGAGAGACTAGTTGTCATTACAATTGAATATCCCCTCCTAGAAAACAAGATAAAGATTGAAATTTCAGTCAGACTGATGTTTTTTGGACAAAAGAAGAATGTCCTGTTTCAAGTGAACAACTTTAATAGGTGATAAATGTGATGTAGGAAAGACAAGGGAAGGCTCTTTCAAGTCTGCATAGATGAGGATCAAGTTTTCAAACCTAAGCGCCTGCACTTAAAAGTAATCAACTCAGCCAAACAAATAAGCACCACAAAAAATGAGCCCTGTCCATCTCCAGAGGAGAAAGGCCAAAACACTTCAACAAGTCCAAGATCATACAAACGCTTTCTCATTTTTCTCACATCAAATACCATGCACATTTCTTTTAATTCCTGATGTGGAATTTCATTTCTACAACAAGATAATTAAGAAAAAGGATGAATGAAACTTCCAGTTTAAACATTACACAAGTTTCTAAAATAAAAGAAACAATGGAAATAATACAAACACAGAAAAGAGTTTGAGTAATTTTCATGCATGACAGAGTGTGTCAGTGAAAGCACAGATTCTACACCATCACACAAACACACCCCGAAAGAAAAAAAAGAAAACACAAACAACACACAAAACATATGAACGCTACAACCAAATTTTGGAAAAACACCACTGTGCTTCAAATTAGGCAGATAAATTTTAAACTGATGCTTTCATTTTAAGTAACTACATCCTCATTGCCCATTGCCGAGGGAGTAAAATTATCATAATTTGCACCTCTCACTGTGCTCCAGAAATGTTTTATGCCCAAATATTCATGGCACAAACAATTATACCACAGTGTCTATCAGCTGGGAATAGCTTTAATATGATTTAGTCCCAGACATCAACGGCATTTTGCAAAGAGGCTTAATCCCTATTTTTCCGTGCACAAGATCAATGAATATGGAGCAAAAACTGTTTAACATTTACTTTTATAAGTCAGATTATGCATTACTTTTTCCTCAAAGAGAAGATAATGCAATAAAACTTACCATGTCAAACCAGAAACCAGATCTATAATACCCAACTGGTTCTTTCTCTTTACATCTTTCCTACATAAAACTCACTGTGAATTAAACTGCCATCACGGCTTGCTCCCCACTTAGATGAAATTGTTTCATCTAGAATTAAATTGACCCCCCAAAGAGCTAAAAAGTAGTTTAAGGAACATCCTCCCACTCCCCCTCCAACTTGCTTAAAGTTGATTAACGAACAAAGTATCTTTGCTTCTCAATATTAAACAAAGTCATTATAGACAGTGCTTACCCACCGTCGTGCCTGAGCAATATTATTCTCAGAATAGTAGTGGGAAGATTCCATCGAACGGAGCACACTAGCTGTTCCAGGTTGTTGCGGAGAACCAAATGCAGCATCAGGTTGCCTATCTGGATCATGTCCAAAGTTGCACCCCACATCACAAGTTTTCCACTCCTAGACAGCATGCAACAGGATGTTCAGATTAGCTAGATAAGCAAGATAGAACTAAAACATAACATTAGTCACTTGAGTCTTCAACACTCATCAAAACCAACAAATTTCAACTCACAGAAACATCACAAGTAGAAAAAACAATCCTGAAAATGATAAGAATAAATAAATGGACTGGCACCAATATCGTTTAAAATTTGTGACAAATAGATTAAACGCCAAAAAGAGGAAAAAGGTTCCCAAAAGTTCAAATAATTTTCTACTATGCCTAATACATCCTATAGTTTAAAGAAAATGTTAAAACTATATCAATTTAGCATAGGGAAACAAAATACTGGATCCATCTTTCACTTTGTGAGAAGCAATTAAGGTTTAAACTAATTGAAATCCAAGATATAGTCCACCTCTACATTGACTATGGAGCGAATACTCTAAATTAACAGAAACAGAGACAAAAATACCACATTAATTTCAACAAATGTGATGCCTCCACATGCACATACTGGTTGTAATTTTTAGTTTGTTAAGATTTTGTTGCACAAAGTGCAAAAAGAAATAATACGATAAAGTCAATGAAAATTAATTGAGGGTGAACTTATCAAAAATAAATAACCTCGGTCACGAAAAGGATATTGAAATGCCATAAACGTGCAAATCAAATATTGCTAACAAGCAAGCTATAAGGGATTTTGGTCGATTCTCAGTTTCTGAAGATAAGACTACTCAATACCACAGAATTAATCTCTCGGCTACTTAAATTTTACAATCAACGAAACCAACCTACGAAAAGAAAAATTGCACGATTTGTTGACAGCAAAAACAGTTAAAATCGACACAAACAACAAAATTCATCAGTTCAACAGAATAAAGACCGAAATCACGTAAAATAATGATAAAAAGATAGCAGCTTTAACAAACCTGCTCAGCCCCAACAACCAAGATAGGATCCTTCTCAAAATCTCTTGAATAAACCACAGAATCCTCCCTCTCCAACCACTCTTCACAACTGTCTGAATAAGAATCCTGGCCGCCAATTATTTCGGTCAACACCAAGCCATCAGCGCCACCACCAGTCTCCTCCATTTCACTTGATAGAGGTGGTTTGTAGAAGATATCAGCTAACGAATCGAACATAGCAGCGTTTTTGGCCATGTCGAGACGACCTAAGAAGCCGATCTCTGCTATAACCACAAGCGCCACAACAAAAGGCATCAAATTTGAAAATTTCTTCTTTGATGTTGAAGAATTTGAAGATGACCCATTTTCAGATATCGGCAATACTTCTTGTTCTGAGCTGTTGGCCGTTCTTCCTCCTCTTAGATTAGAGAGAATACCCATCAAGAGAAACTGTCGGAAAATGAGAGAGTTCTGTGTCAGAGGTTTGCTTTTCCTTCTTCCGGTTTCTCTTTCTTGGGAAACTGAGAGAGTGATAATTAATTGGAACCGTTAATGAGGTTTTAAGAGATTGAATTACGTGTTTTGCATCAGTTTATCCGCTTTAATCAATTGAAACTTCAATTACAAGCACGAAAAAGAAAATCATCCATTGGGTTAAGTCTTCGCCGTGTTGCTTCTAAGTTCCAATGGTGCCTAGGACTATATAATTCTACAAAGGTGCCTTTAACTGGTCAAAGTCTTCTTTGAAATTAAACAAATAAACATATTTTATAAAAAAAAATCGAAATCGAAAGTGATTTTAAATTATTTATATTAAAGTTACTTTATTGCAACTTTCTTTTTGGAATAAAAATAAATTTAGCAAAATATAAATAAGAAGTTACATGACTGGTATCCATCCACTAGTGAAAGGACATCTTGTTTCTAAATAAATATAGATACAGAAATGATAAGTTAAATTTTGTACAGTTATAAAATTGGAGGAAATTAAAGGTTTCGACTTATTGTATCATGTCAATAATTCAATTTTTAGAATTTAAGTCTATTTATATAATTTTATATCAGTTGACGTTGTGCCTAATGTTTTAAACAACATTTTCACGGATACATGGAATTTGTCGTTAATGATATTCGAAGCCTCTAACTACAATTTTTTTTATTAAATGTGATATAATATCTCTCTAATCATATGATTCTCGGATTTTTGTCATAGCGTATACGGGACTATAAAATTTAATGTACATGAATTGATATAATATCTTTATAACTATATTATAAAATAAAGATGGTATATCAATTTCATGTAAATGGACAATCCAGTCTACAAAGTTCACATACACATCGATTTCAGTCACCTAATTAATTAACTTGTTAAATCATCATTTTTTGGCAAATTTCTACGCCAAGGAGTAGGGCCTTTTATGTTCTGTTTCTGGAACAAATCGACAATATTATATTGTATTTCTCAAACAATAAATAATTATAAAGAAAAAATATCAGGAGTATAGTAATTAATAAATGAGCGTAAAGAAAAAGAGATTTGGGATTGGTGAACAGTTGTATCATATAGAGTGGTTATTATTCGATTTGGTGATTAATTAGAGCGTTCCAGAACTCAACTAATTTAATTTCAGTTTCACGGACAATATAATATAAGAAACAAATGAAATGTGGAATAAAACATTAATTAAAGGGAAAAAAATCGCCAATTTCATCAGCGTTGTTTAACAAATATTTAATGTATAATTTTCTGTCACTAGTGACTTTATTGTCTTTCCATTCATCTTACTGTAATATAACACATTGGTTCGAATATCCTAATATCTGCCACAACATCATACAGGAAAAGTCTTGCGTAGCACTACAAGCATTTCATTTTTATACCTCATCTATATAATTATTGAATAGTGTTTTATTAGAAAATTTTATTTGCGACCATGTTAGGTAAAATGCTTCTCCTATCGCATAAACGTGAGGTCATGATAGAAATCGACCGCTACAAAGGAAGACACAAGGCAGAACCAATGGAAAAGCAAACTGGAACTCCACAGAAATCTAGATCACGATAGAAATCGAACGGCTAGAGAATACTTGAAAAAGAAAAGAAAAGAAAAGAAAATTATTATTGGTTGATACCTAACTCATTAGCAATATAACACACAAATTGTGCTTCCTGTCTGCTACTTCTATGAAAGCTTCCATATTTCCATGTACAATGCATTCAAGCTACAAAATTGACGTTGAAAACATGAATATAAAGAATATTTCATCTCTCTCAAATGGGTAGCTGGTTATTTGTCATCCTCTTCACATCACATTGCAACTACGGTACAGCTTAACTAGCATACGCCAGCAAGTTCTGCCCCAGATATATGAACTTATTTTCTTCTGATTTAATCTTCATCAAAAATCTCCTGCTAGCAGAAGTACTAAATGTCTCCCAGCAAAAGTGATCCAACACCTTCTCTTGGCATATGTCTACGTTTCTTCAACAAGAAACTTGGAGAAAAGCATAAATACAATCCACTTGAATCTTCTTGCTTTGGGTGTATGTGTAGAAGGTTTATGTTTTGAAATTCAGTTAAACCTCACCACTCAGCTCCCTCTCAAAAAGTAATTCATGTCAGATCTTGGGCGGGCAAAGCTCCCAGGCTGTTCTGAGAATAACTCATCGTGTGCCAGTTCCTCTCTTTCTGAGGAAGCTTGATTGACAGTTGGATTAGCTGTATGAGGCTTTCCAAATGGGACAACCTGAATGAGCATGAAATAACAGAAGTTAAACTCTCAAAAAATAAACACTCCCCAACACTGAAGTAATTTTTAAATTAAGGGAATTCACAAATCAACTGACAGATAAGATATTTATTCTATAAATTACTTGATCAGCAGTTGAAGCATCAATGGCAGCTGTCCTCAACCTTTTTGCTAGAGGCCTACTGCTTGATCTATCTTCTTGCTCTTCATCCACAAAATTCTGATCAGATACCTCTTCTGCAAAGATCAGAAGTTTGCTTAGAGGACAAAAGACAAAGTGAAAATAGATATGACTAAAAGCATTGATATCAAAATTACACCTCTACAGCTAGCAAAACAAAGATTATATGCAGTGCAAGAGATTCCAGAGTCTAGCAGGAACACTTTCAATGGTGTTTTGGGTTGAAGATGCATAAGATTAAAGCATGGTAACTCGGTTCATATGCAGTATCCAGCAAAACGATTTTCTTAAAAGTTTGTTTAGGTCTGTTCAAAAGTTTTTCTCAAGTAAGGCTGCTTAAAGACAGAAATATGAAGGACACTACATGTTTTGACTCGTGAAGTATCTTTGGTTGCTCTAGAAAGGACAAACATTACATTAATTTTAAAAACAATATAATGTTCCAAAAGAATTTAACATCATTGACCGATTCTAATAAATACATTCTTAAAACCATCCTTTGTGTGTTTGCGGCAGTGTAACAGTAGCGGGCATCAATCACACACTAACAGCATTTAGGGATGCTTTAATGTGACTAGCCTATGTAAGAAATAAAAAAATGCAGAATTTTGAAAAGCATGACATGAAACCAAGTAGATGCCATAAACCTGTCTGCTTAATTATACAGCTAAACAACACAGTTGAGCCAAAGAAGTGGTCAATGTGGCTCTACATCAACTTGGCAGATTTAGGACTTGACTACTTTACAACTAAGATATATCTGTATATGATCACTCATGTTATGTGAAAATACAACGGTAAGATCAAGACATACAACTCTTTGTAGAAGACACAGCCACACAGCCATGACATGATTTTGAGTTTTGGATGATTCATTAATTTTTCCATTTTTCAGTTTCAGATTCTTGTGTATTTATGTCATGCTGTCAAGCTAAATAGTGTACACAATATATCTGTCCCAATTCCCAATTGTGTTTGGCGCAATTTAATAATACTAGATCAATACACCACCGGACACTCTGATTACCTTACAGAGATCAAAGGTAATTGGCACTCTTTATTGGTTCAATCACACTCAACATTCCAAAAAAAAAAAAACACTATTTGGACCAAAAGAAGAGGATAAAGTGATTGACTTAGTTGTAATTCATATAAATTTCCACTTGTTTTGGAAACTGCATTCTTTAACTTCAGCAAGAGACAAATATCATATATGTAAATGATAGTTTCTACTCCTATTACTTTGTAGCTAAAATTCATATAAAAAGGTATCCGTGGTGTCAAGCATACTTCTAGAATGTACCTCAAGGAAAATCTATATAATTCCAAACCTTAATAGTTACTGTGACTGCATGGAGATTATAGGTCTTCTATATGTTGCACATTAATGTAAAACAAATTTGATTGGAATTGGCATTTGCACCCCTTTATCTTTTTACTCTCTTTAGAAACCCTATTCTTGTTTGGTATTTTCTTCTGCATTTCTTATGTCACTTTGCCTTCGTTGTTCCCATCTCTCTTTGACTCACTAAAATGCTCTACCTAATTTTTATAATTAGATAAACCCTTAGATTCAAGCTACACCACGTAGAAAACCAATTTATAAGGAGAAGCATGTGGGGTTATTAGGCATTGTCAGAAGATAAAGCATACAATTTCACAAGTGGAAAATTCTTCCTTTTAAATGCAAAATAACCCAAGAGTTAGTGAATTACCTGCACTGCTGCCATCGGAGTTCTGATGGCCTAAGTGACAATCAAGGTGTTGCTCTGAACTTCCAGCTGATTCACAAGAGAAAGTCATATCCTCCTTGAAATAGAATCCCTCATCACACAGCAAACTGTGCTTCTGGGGATCAAGAGGCGTTGAACTGGGGTGTTTGCCTGCAGAGGTAAAATGGTGTATCCATGGATTCTCTAGCATACCATGAGAATTAGCAGCTGCATTGTCAGATGGAGGTTGATTCTCTTCAAATTTAATCTTCTGCCAGTTGCCATCTCGTAAAACCATTAACTGCAAAAGCAAAATAAGAAAAAAAAATTCAATTAAAGTATTTAAACTAAAAACTGACCAAAAAAGACAGTGATATCTGGCAGATTGAGTCCCTGACCTGCCCGGATGAAGAATAATTGTTGGTCGACAACGGTTGTAGTGAATACGGCCCCCGTATCTTTTCATGTGAGCACCATCCACCCAAATCCATGGAACCATGCAACTGATGCAACTGGTGAACAAATGATGCTTCTAAAAAGTCAAGATAAGCATTGTGCTTTTCATTTGTCCACTCTGCAGGCTGGCCCTGCAATAAAATTGAAAATAAGAGAAAATTTTACAATAGAATCTTAACAAAAAAAGTTCAAAACAATAAAAGAGTCTAGTTTTATAACATGTAGAGAATGTCAACTTTAATAACGTCAGTAGGCCATGATAGCTTTAACACTTACAAAGAACAGGTGAGTGATTCTTAAAACATGACATTGAAGAGTTCTTGTCATAATATCAGATGTATTCACAATTAAGACAAACAAACAAAAAGATGTAGGAAATATAAATGTGGACAATACCAGATCATCCCCCAACATCTTTTCATTTGTCCATTCTTGTCAACTTTTCCAAGTATTAATCATTCTAGTAGGTAATGTCCAAGATATATTAAGAATTTAACTTCAAAACTTGTGTTCAAACAAACTCAAAAGTGCTACCTCAAGAATCTGTAGCTATAATCTCTAACAATCAACTGAAGTGACATCCGCTAGCTTTAAAGATCTACTTGAATATTGTATTGTATGATTCCAAAATTTTTATTCAACAAGAAAAACAAAACAAAAGAAAAAATATCCAAAAGGGCAAAGCAAACCACTTATTTTCTACATTCCCAAATTTTCCAATCCACTTTTACTTCATCAACACTTCTTTCAAACTATGCCATGTTCTGCATTCACCTAAAGGAAGTTTTTCATGTTTCTTGATCATTGTTATGATCAAAAGGTATGTTTGGAACCAAGCTGTTGCAGCTTCTGTTGAGGCTTTGAAGCTAAAACTGTTGTGGGATGTATAAAAGTGAGTGGTCTCCTCTAGAAGTTGGTGATTAACAAACACTTTGATTGTTATGCTTCCAAAGCAAAGTGGAAGCATGGCAGTATCAAAAGGTATGTTTGGAACCGAGCTGTTGCAGATTCTGTTGAGGCTTTGAAGCTAAAACTGTTGTGGGATGTATAAAAGTGAGTGGTCCCCTCTAGAAGTTGGAGCTTGACAAACACTTGGATTGTTATGCTTCCAAAGCCAAGCAGAAGCATGGCAGTATCAAACATATCCTAAATCTGCTGTTAAGATATAGCAGAAATGGAGCCTTCAAGTAAAATTACAAAAAGTAGCATGGAACAGAAGTGCTACTCGCCTGTAAGGCTTAAGGCATCCATCAAACATTGATTCTAAATATCAGCAGCTAATTAGCGCCATAAAAGAAGCAGCTATAACTTTATATCTACACATAAAGTTGAATAAGCAACAACTATCACCACTCTCTCTCTGTGCCGTACTCCAAAACCTAATTAAAAATTATAATTGAAGAATTCAAGATATTTTACTCACCACACCGATAAGATTACCACCTCAAAAAAATGAACATAAAAATACAAAAACAAAAATCTAAACATGCAAGGAGCCTTTACCAGGATGAAAATAACAATTAAGTATTAAAAACATAAGAGCAAAGAAGATTTAGACTAATTTTTTATGTAATCCTCTTCATCAAACAACGAAATTTTCAAACAGCCACGGAAAATACTTAAATATGCACCAAAAATATCATCACAAAATTATAAATATCAAGCAGAACCAAACAAAAAAACGTAATTGAAAATCGAAATTACCGGTGTTGCATTTCCGTTATGATGCGAGCTTTCAACAGTTATACCAGACGACTCCGAGTCGGCCAGCGTCAACTCACTCCGGCAACCGTCCATTACTTCAGGATCCGGCGACGGCATATTCCGCAAACTATTCCCTCTCATTGTTTATCCGTTTTCTCTTTAGATTTTCTCTTCTTGTTCTGATCGGACAAACAAATAAATGTTCAGAAAATGTGAAAAATGTTTGAAGAGAAAAAATCGCCCCGAAAATTAAGCAGAGAAGGAGAGAGAGAGAGAGAGAGAGAGAGAGAGAGAGTTGGGGGAGTGCAGAGGCGGTGTGGGGTTGGGAGCCAATAAAGGCTCCACTTGGCGACGCTTTTACACGTGTCAGTTACGTCAGCGGATTGCCACGTCACCGGTGGCAGATAATATCTTCAGCCAATGTCAGCCAGATATTTTTCTCTTTAGATGTATATCATCATACGAACAGATCAGCAAAAGCGCTTGGGATGGAATGTTCGGTGGTAAGGGAGAGTGAACACACGCGCTGCGGTTTGTGCGTGGTCAGGGGCGCTTTTTTAGGCGGGCGGTCTTGGAATTTCCCGTAATTAAACGTGGAAACAAGATTTTACGAGGTTGTTGTGGCTTAATCAGGTGCGCGTTTGGTGCACCTGAATTCTGATCAAGTGATCAAATCTCCTACTTAGAAAAAAACAAATATTAAAATTTATTAGGATATTTTTTAATATACGACGCTTTAATATACTCAAAAATTATTTATGAAATCAGTGAAGTTTTTTTATGTAAAAGTAGGATTATTTTTATTTCGAAAGGAGGAAAAAAACATGTTTATCGTGTAGTTTCCAAATCTCCTTATTGATTGACTGATTGATTGATATTTGTAAAAGAGAGAGAATTTGAATGACTCGGTAATACTCGTGTGACTTGCACATGTTAACACATGCCATTGTTGTTTGATGACATAGAAATGAGCATATTATGATGCATGGATTGTATTTAATTTTAGCAAGACATATGGGATGTGCCTGCTAAATGCCATGTACAATTTGATAAAGTTTCAAAAATATGTAATTGAAATGAGATTTATTTCTGATTTTATGTTATAACGATTTGCATTTGTGACATATCTTAAACATAAAATAAAAGATAAGAACTAGAGTTCGTGAAAATTAAAATTAACGTTGTAGGAATAATGGAACAGTGGTACTGCAATGTCACATGAAAATGTCATACCCATGCACATCACGTTCCTCATATGCGGATTTCCTATTTAATCCCATTCCATTTCCCGAAGCTCTAACAGAATTTCTACCATTGACGACTTCCTATTCAGATATTTTCGGATTCTTGGAAATCAAAATTTTAATAAATATAATATTCTTTGCTTTATGCTGGAGGAAGGAAGATGCTGCTGCATGAGCAATCTCATTTTAAATAATAATAACTTAATATTCGGATATTTATTTAATAATTTATTTGTTTATATTCAACATGTCTTGTCCGTCACCATGTTGAAATAAATGCAATACCAAAGTCTTATATTAATTAATTAATATTTAATATTATAAAACATAATTTAGTTATTTCAATACTTGGAGTTGAGATAATATCTTCCATGCTACCGTGTATATTCATGTACCTTATCTCTTTTAAATATTTTTAATGAAATATCGCATTCTTCCGTTTTTATTTTCTTTTTTTTTTTAATAAATTGGGATTATAACAGAAGAGAGGACATTACTTTTGATCACGGGGTTGTTGATGTGATGTTGCGTGTTATCGAGGTTTATTAATTTTTTTAATTATAAAATTGTTGATGACTCGTCAGCTCATACTCCAATAATATTCACACAACATACAATATATGCTATGGACTTTACTAAATGTCACATAGTTGAATTGTTAATATTACATATCAAATTATTATATTAATTGTATATATAGTTTGATTATAAATAATACAATATATATATATATATATAACACAACATTCAACGGTTTTACAGTACAATTATTAAATAATATATGTCATTGATTCCTATTTTATTATTTAGGATATCAATTTTGTATGTATAATATTATATAATTTTGAAAATTCATTATGTTAGAGGAATAATATCACTTCACACCTGTTTTTTATACTATTATATTTTAAATTATTATATTTTGAGTTGTAAGTTTTCCCAGGCCGTTTTATAATTTTAAAATATCTGAAAATTTATATTTGTTGTATGTGTAAATAAAATAATCAGGCTTAAGGATGAGAAAGTGCCAAAATTAAAATAAACACAAGGATCCAAGTGAATCGGTTATAATATCTTAATTAACAATTGTGAATATATTATTTTGAATACATAATGATAATAATATTAGTGCTCACTTGGGATAACCTTTTTTTTTATGCGATAAAATGACTTTTTTAATAGTAACTTTTAATTTTTTTTGCGTAGTATAATTATGATTGTGGGAGAGCTTATGAATATTAAACAAAATTATTATATCTATAGTTTTTGTAAAATTTTAAATTATTTAAAAGCTTTATCTTATTTTATTTACTAAAGTAATTACTGAAAACATCATATCCTCAATAATTTATTTTCCACAATTCTAGAAAATCTACATTTTAAGAAATTAAAGGCTATTAGCCAACTTTGTATTTTCTTAAATAAACAGACAGACTTAAAATAATTTTATTTCAGAGTGCATTAACAACCTCCCTTTACTTTTACGGTTTTACCCCCACTCAACCAGGAATTATTTTTCACCACAATTCCTTAAACAACTACAAATATCATGTGAATATCATATGGATCCCGATTACTTCAATTTATTATTATTATTTTTTTGTCAATGTGAACGTGAGTAATGCTAGAGTCCCGAAAGTCTTTTAAAGTCGTCGGAAAGACAGACTCGACTTAAATGAATAACGAGTTCTCAATTCTTCAACAAAGATGACAATCAAAAGGAGGAAAATTAAAACAACGACAGTCAAATAAAATAAAAATATATTCAGAAAAACAAATGTTAGATCGGTATACATTACAAAATTCAAAATTTGTATACAACAAAAACAAAATGATAATAATAATAATAATAATAATCAGTCGATTAAATTAATTTGGTTCCCCAGAAATTTGTCTAACAGAGCAAGCAACCACCTGAGCCCATTGCCTCAATCTCGTCTTCACCATATCTGGATCATCACCTATCAACAAATAGCAATCGTCGGATCAAAATTTTAAATCATGTTAATATTAACTAATTATAAAGAAAAATTAAATTAAAATATATGTACCTGGATCAATGATGGAACTACCGCTACCGGAATCACTATCGGAAAAAATTGACGACGTCGACGACGATCTCGATAGTCTATTGTTATACTGTTTATTCACGGCGCAGTAAAGCCCTAACGCGGGGAGAGTATCGGACAACTTCGGATCTAGCTCAGGTGAATCAGGTTTGAAACCGAAACCTAATTCTATAAATCCCTTGAGTTCTTGTAAATCCTCGTCTGTCACGCTCTTGCTGCGTTGGCGGCGGACGTGATAGTTTCCCTTCCGCCTCTGCCAGGCCTCGTCCCGTTCGGCGTCGGGGGACCACGAATGCTGCTTGTAGAGAGGTCGTGGCGGTGGTGGCGCGTTTGGCTTCGACATGGGGCCCGGCACCACCTCGCGCCGCCTAAAGGACTAGGTTTTCGGCGGATCTAATAGGCGTCTTTGTCAATTTGTGGACGGTTTTATATACTGGGTTTTTCGATTTCTCGGAGCGGGAGGGGGGTTACCTTTGATATTTCATATTGCCTTTTTCTTTTTAAATATATATTCTGGAGTGGAGGGGAAGGTAGGGTCACAT
This sequence comes from Melia azedarach, assembly GCA_028052125.1. Lineage (NCBI taxonomy): Eukaryota > Viridiplantae > Streptophyta > Magnoliopsida > Sapindales > Meliaceae > Melia > Melia azedarach. The sequence goes on along the minus strand of CM051399.1, from coordinate 2,376,799 downwards.
TGAGCCACGGTGGTTTGTGGGTCTTATGCTCTGGGGTGGGCCCGTGTCAAAATTATATTGGGATATTTTCATAAACCTCCCCTCAGGTATGGGAAACTATCACTTTGCGGTAACTTTTGAGGAAAGGATCAGTTACCTCCCCTAGACCATCCAAGTCCGTTAGTTGACCATTAAAGTTAGGGATAAAAATGTAAGAAAAAATCAGTAAAAAGAGAATTTTTTTTTTATTTTACCTGAAGCATAAACTAAACCCTAGAAATTTTCTACCTCGCCGTCCGCTTCCCCTTGTCACCACCTAACAGCCGTCTTCTCCTCTATCACCTACCAATAGCAGTCATATATCCTTAACCACTCAATATGACAGTGGCAGTAAACTCTGTCTTTCCTTCGCCACCCAGCAACTACCTACTTCTCCATCACCGCCGCAACAATCGCATATCCCTTAACCACTAAATAGCAGCAACCATCCTTCTCCACCACCTAATTGCAGCAATCACCTATTTAACCACTAGTCCTCCTCCCGCTCACTATCATTTTCTTATTGTGTAGTTCTGTTTTGATTGCATCCTTATGGTTGCAAATTGTAGCGTCGAAGTACATTGACAGTAAATGATTCTAAAATAGTAAAGAATGTGGAGTTCTTTGAAATTGGATCAAAAATTGGCTATTTGAGAATCATTATTTGTCATATGTCATTTATTTTTCTTGAGCCCACCAACTATTTGATTTAAGTTCTATTAGAGTGTTTAGAATTTAAAAGGTTTGTGCAAAGCAGTGTATGAATTATTGTGTAATTAAAAGCTATTCCCAATAGCTTTCGTTTGTGTTGTTGTATGTGTAATTAAAAGCTATTTCCCTCTGGAGTTTTCTAGGTTCTCCTTGTTGTTTCTGTGATCCTTTGCTGTAGCTATTTTTCATGCTATTGCTGATGAAATCTGTGGTAATTTGACTTGCTTCATTTTTAGCTAATTATTCTTTTTATTTTTCTGTGTTTGTTTGGTGGCTTCGCTGGTTATGCTGTCTCTTGAAATTGTTTGGTTTCTACTACAACTTTATACTTGTTCTGCAAACTTTAACTTCCTTCAACTGAGGCAATTTTGATTTTGATTCTTATTCATTCTCTATTCTTTTATTCTTAAATAAGCTCCACGTCGTTTTTCTAAGCCTTCTACACTTCCAATCTTTGCGCTTTTTTGTATTATTCATTAATAAAATGTCTCTTTGTACTTTGCACCATCGAAAAAAAGTCAAAAATCGGTTCAAGATAGTAAACTACAGATTTCTAGTATTTTTAAAGTGTTAAGGGTATTTAAGTAATTTCATATTTCAATGTTAGTCAACAAACGGACATGGATGGTCCTGGGGAGGTAACTGATTCTTTCCTCAAAAGTTACCGCCAAGTGATAGTTTTCCATACCTCAGGGGAGGTTTATGAAAATATCCCAAATTATATTTGGTTGCTAATGATATTTTTTTTTGTCATGTTATGAATTAGTAACAAACTATCTTTAATTAGTTTCTAATTATAATTCAAACGGTAGAAATTACCATTTTGAAAACAAATTATTATCTAAATAATTTCCTAATTTTAGCCCGAGCCGTATTATTTTTAAAAAATTTACTAATTAAATCAATCAGTATCGAATAATCAGATATATTTTAAAATAATAATACTTGTAGAATTTTTTGTCTTAAGTGGAATTATTTTTTAAAATTTAATTGGAATCAAACTAGATGATACAGATGATAATATTCTCTCTGAACTACCGATTTTTTTTAATGTTTGTTACAGTAATGAATATAAATAAGGTATACAATTAAAATATTTAATTATTCTACTATTTTAATATAAAAATACGAAGACTAACGACTTAATCATGGATGGATTAATTAAATCCTTCAATATCAATAAAAAGTTTCCAGATCATGTAATCAATAATGTGTACAATGGTCTAAATCTTTCTAACAAAGGCGGCAAATGTTTATCAGAAAGGTGATTGGAAACAGCCTGGATTTGAAAGGTGAATGCTTCCCCAAAAAGTTATAACGTGTTTCATAATCTATTCCTTCTTTCTTGCTTGCTTGCTTGCTGCCTGCCATGTAATGCAAGACTTAAAGAGTTGGTGCTTTACTTTCTTTTCCAGATAAGCACCTCAACGTCAAGATTTTTATTCTAAGCTTGCCAACTAGTTGGTAACATAAATTAGGCAGAATCTGCAGGCACTATAATGGAGAAATAGGGGTTTTGCAGAAGCTTTTCAGTAACGACAAATCATAGTTACAGAGATTATTGTAGCTACTTTTTGTGAAGGAAAAAAAAGTGTTTTAACAGATCTGTTAAAGAATGTCAACTTTTGTTTGGTACATCACAACTCAAACAGCATTACCTTTCAGGAAGAATACATTTTTTCTGTGCTCTGTTGCGGCCATTTTCTGATTCAGTCCAGCTCCACTTTAGAAAATATGCTTGACTTTGGAGACCATTGGCTGAATTGCCAGCTTAGCCGCATAAAATATATACATCCAAGACTTGGGTGGTTGACAACCCAGAACTCATTTCTTTATGCTGTCAACACTGAACATTCACCATGGTGGGTCTCTAATAATTTATGATCCATGTTACCAATAGTCTCCACAAGAGCAGACTCCATCTTTGAAGTGATGAAAACGGTTTGAATCTCTGACAATAATCTCCCTCTCTGTAATCTGTGATATAAATTTAGTCGCATTGTGACAATCGCCGCACACGCGCAAGTTTTTGAATATCTGAATAGGAGTTTTAGGAGGGGTGCTAATAATTCCAAATGCAATTGCCAATCTCTCACTGTGACTAGTGAGAATATGCTCCTTTTCGTCATCTTCAACATCCTGTAACACAAAACTGTAGTCTGGAATATAACCAAGGCTCTTCATTTTTGCAGTCAAATTCCTCAACTGATCGTATATTTCTTCATATCTTGGATGGGTTCGGTTCCCCGTATAGAAGACATCAACCTTATTGTTTACTTCGATTGAACTCCACCCAGGAGTCTTCTTCAATCCTCTGTCTCTGGCTAGGGATCTCACTTTACCCACTCTCTCCCACTTTCCAACATTTGCATAAATATTTGATATCAGAACATAGTAGCCAACATTCTCTGAATCAACTTCAAATAATTGATCTGAAGCAAGCGCTCCCAATTCCATGTTTCCATGAATTCTACAAGCCCCAAGCAGAGCACCCCAGATACAAGCATCAGGCCGCACTGGCATACTTTTTATAAAGTCATAAGCCATTTCTAAATGCCCAGCCCTACCAAACAAATCTACCACGCAGCCATAATGTTTCAAATTAGGCTTTATCCCATACTCTTTTTGCATCACATGGAAGCACTGCTGACCTTCAGTAACCAAACCTGAATGGCTACAAGCTGATAATAAAGATACAAATGTTACATGATCTGGTTTTACTCCTTCATGAAGCATCTCTCGGAATAGATTCAGAGCTTTGGAACCGTGCCCATGTACTCCATGACAGGATATTATGGCATTCCAGGGGACAGGACTCTTTCTAGGTACTTGGTAGAATAAGTACATTGCATCATCTATTCTCCCGCATTTTCCATACATGTCAATAAGGCAGGTTCCCACAAAGATGTCTAAATAGAGACAGTTCTTAATCACCCGGCCATGAATTTTCATCCCTTGTTGCAAGGCTCCCACATGAGAATAAGCCGGTATAATGCTTACCCAAGTCCCTTGATTTGGGATTATCTCACTGCACTCTTCCATCAGCTGATATACTTCAATTGCCTCACTTGAAAGACCATTTTGAGCATAGCCTGTGATCAAAGTATTCCATGAAATCACATCTTTTACAGGGAGTTCTTCAAAAACTGCACGAGCAGAATCTATAACACCCAACTTGGCATACATGTCAACAACAGCATTTCCAATGACAATATCTCCCATGAGCCAACCTCTCCTCATGACAAAACCATGAACTGACCTACTATTTCTACGATCATTCAATTGAGAAACAATTGAAGCCAAGCTCACTAATGTCAACAAATCAGGTTGAAGTCCAACTCGTTGCATCTTGGTCAAGAACGCATGTGCAGTAATTGGATCGTCATTTTGCTCATATGCAGCAATTATTGAGTTCCATGAGACAACATCTCTCACAGCCATTTCATCAAAGACCTTCAGGGCATGCCCCAAGATACCAAATTTAGCATACATGTTAATCAGGGCATTGGACACAAACAATTCAAATTCCAATCCATGCTTTATAACATACAAATGAATTAGCAGACCACTTATAATATCATCTGATTGTGCACAAACAGGAAGAATACTTGCAACAGTAATTGGATCCAAGTTAACCCCTTCTAACCTCATTTCATGCAGGACACCTAAAGCCTCCACAGCATTCCCACTTTGACAGTATCCGGATATCATTGCATTCCAAGAACCATTATCTCGGACTGGCATATCATCAAATAATTTGCGGGCAATATCAGCTAGGCCGAACCGGCAATACATATGTAACAAGGAAGCAGCCACAAAGACATCCCACTCAAAGCCTAACTTCAAAACTGAGCAATGTATCTTCTTACCATCAATAAGATTTCCACAAGCTTTCAAGGCAGGAGGAAAAGTATAGAAATCAGGTTGAAGATTGGAAGTCAACAACAGCTTAGAGAAACAATCTACAGCTTCAGAGAAATGGCCAATGCGTACATACGCAGATATCATCGAATTCCAAGTATAAACATTCTTATTTGAGATGTGATCAAAAGTGTGGCGAGAGAACGAGACATCACCTAGGTTGGCATAATAATTGACAAGCTTGGTGGAGGTAAAGACACTTTTAATCTTCCCCGAGACCACAAGAAGCCCATGAAGGGGCTTAACAAGGTGTAATTTATTGCAGGACTGGAATAGAACATCAAAATCAATCTCTCTGTTCTCATTTTCAAACCCCTCTGATGTAATTTGCAGAGCATTTGTAGCCGCTGAAAGAACAGAGCAATGAGCTCGAAGCAATGGCAAGAATTTGGAAATCTGCCTATCGTTGCAGCTCAGTGCCAATCTACGTACACAAAATGAAAAAAAAAATTAAAAAAGGGAAAATTGAGCAGTAAGTTGAAAAAATAAAACACAACGACACAACTAACTTATCAACCAAAAGATTTTAATAATCTATCTAGGCCACTGATAACAGATTAACCACACAAAAAAATGGACAGGAAGTTAAAAAATGAAATCTTGAACATCGTTATAGTTTCTAGTGAGAAACCCCGTTTCAAATAAGCTGAGACGATGACCAAATACCAAGGTGAAGGCACTGGTTTTCTTTCATATTTTCCTGCGCTTTCTCAGTAATAAATTCAGAGCTTAAAGAAAATCCAAGGAGGAAAAGGAGTAATTGTACCTGAACATACATGTAGATTTGCACTCACGTATATCAAATGAATAATCGAATTGCCTTCAGCAATGAGTCGCATAAATAATAGATTAGATTAAGGTCAGTGGGGTTTTAGGTGGTTAGGGTTTTAGCTTAGGAGAAGCAAATTTGCACGAAAATAATGAAAAGCCCGATCTGGGTATTCAGATTGGGCCATGCAAATATAGCCCATGGTGGTGGAAATATAATGAATTATACTTGTTTTATTTTTCGAAATACTATCGGTTACATGAGTTTTGGTGGGAGTTTATTTTACCCACGCAACACAACACAACTGACAAAGTCTTACCAATTTCTTCGGCTGAGTTCTAGTTCTAGTTCTAGTTCTACACCCAGCTATTTGTATTTCTCTAATAAATTTTCTTTTATCTTTGATACTTTCTCAAAAATAAAATATATATACATACAGTAAATCCCTAAAATTTGTTGTCATTTCATGTGGTAGGGAGTCCTCAAACAAGATGAGGATGAAACATCAGTACACTTGATTTACAAAAATATAATTATTTTAAGAATTTTAATGAAATATATCAATAAATGGGATAACGATAGATAAGTTTATTGAGTTTTGGCAAACAATAATGGAGGATATATTTTGATAATTTTAGCAGATAAATCTTGGGTTTTATTTGTCTTTCCCTTTCACTTTCTTTCACAGAGACTCGTCTGTTATAAATAATCAAAGTTTATCTTCACTTATTATTCGGAGACCTATTATTAACAAATTGAATTTTACACGTAAACTTAGTAGGGGGCGAGAATATCCCATCCCTGATTCGCTGAAATTGCAGATAGCATCACAAAAATTCAAATTAGCCATGGAAGCCCAAAAAGCTGAATCTGAAATTAGGCCCAATAGTGACGGAAAGTAGGGCCCACGAAAGAAGAAAAGCCCAGGGTCAGAAGCAGTACAAATAAATACAATGTTGACTAGAGAAGAAGATAAGACACGTGGAGGAAGTTAGTTAAACGTCCGTATCACATTCGCTTCCTTTGCAATCTGCTCCGGCGTGAAAAGTGGACGATCCAACTGAGCCCACGTCATTATTCCTGGACCATTCTAATTCCTCTCCTACAACTCCGAACCATCTCCTGGGAGACGAATATTACGATATATATATATATATATATATATATATATATTTATGTATAATTGTTAATTGATATTGTAACATCTTTTTCAATAAAAATAATCTACTAGTACAAGATAAAAAATTTATATAATAAAATCGTAACTGTTATGTGGTGTGTATATAAAAAAAAGTATGAGAATCGAAATTTTAATTAAATTTTCTTTTAATAAAAATAAAAACAAACATATAGGTTCATTAAATACTTAATTAATTCTTTAAAATTTATTTTGCATTTTATTGGTCCGCAGAATGCACTCCTGTGCCAGGGTTTGGTGATTTTAATAAGCACCGAGTAATGCGTTCTGAGTGCTGCTGCCAACGTCCACGCACCAGAAAGCAGAGGGTGTCTTTTCTTTCTACTTTCTTCTTCAAGTCAATGTTCCCGGGAATCAACTGCTGTAGGATTCTTACAACAACACAAAAATATCATTAAGTAAGGAGTTTGTTTTAATTAATTAAAAATTGTTTTATATAATCTTAACTAAAATAATAAATATTCATTCAAATTCTTTCACTACTTCTTTAAATGAATATTTTACATTTTTTTTAATTAATAGAAGAAAAAGAAAAATAGACAAGCTAAAGTGCTTTCACTGCTTTGTGATGAAACACTTTTTAATTAATGGAGGATTTGGTTAGGATATGTGTTTTCCCTTTGGTGGGTATGAAATGGAAAAAATGTTGATATTATTTTTAAAAAAAGATAAAAATAAAATAAAATAAAATTGAAGTAAACTCTAAATTTTACAATTGTTTTATATCTTCTTACAGTCAACAAATTTAAGATATTTCAGTCCCATGTATCTACGGATAAATTCCATAAATTAGTAACGAGTGAAATGATTTATACATTTGCTTAATTTTAAAACAAAAATTGCTAGCAAATTAATTACTCTTTTTTATGAATCACAATTTTACATATATGAATAAAATTGACATAACAAATTTAATTAATAAAATAATATTACTAGTAATATCATTCACGAATAATTATTCTTATTATTTTTGGTACGATAAGATGTTCGAAATCTATGTAAAATTGGAACAACAAATATAATCAGAGGACTGATGCAGTTATTCCTGATCAGCAATTCCAAAGCAAAAGAAACGGCTTGATTTTGATGAGTTACAGCTCTCTGCTTTAGTGGAGGATCAGGGAATAACGTGCCATGTATCCTTATCCTTATGCCTATCCCTTCCCTGTCTCTACCCCCACCATAGAATTCAATAATTTCTGTACAATCAAAAGCTAAGGAGTACGTACTCCTGATGCACCAGCAATCTGATCGCTAAAACACTATCAGCCATTTTACGTAGGTGGGAGGGCCCACCATTATATAAAATGTTTAATCAAAGCATTTAAGGGAATCATGGGGCACCACGTGGCGCATGGATCCCCACTATGAGTGAGGCCAGAATGTTTTAGTAATGAAGACTTCGAAAAAGCAGCGAAGGAAGAAGAATTGCTTTATTCTGATTGGTCATTTGTGCTGTCTTGTTTCATTTTTTATTCGTTTTATCGTGGAGATGCTATCATGATTTTTTTTGGGCATAATAACAACTACATCCCTATACTTTGACATATTCATATAATGTTTTAATTTTTATATTAATTTTTAAGAGACCGATAATCTGTCTCAAGTTATAGTATTATTAAAAAAATTTATATTCAATTAAGATAATTTATGATCTAATTATATATAATTAAAAGAAAAATTTCCACTAATATTTACGTAGAGAATCAAATTTAAATATAATAGAAAAAGAATAGAATTCAAGGAGAACTTTCTATTTCTATTTTTTTTAATTTAGAGAAACTTAATTCAATACCTATTAAAAGAATTAAACTCAAGAAAAAAAATTCGACTTGTATTTGAGCTAAACATCCAATCAATGGTGGTTTCAAACTTTTATAAAATGACAATAAGTTACATTAATACGAGAATATTTATATTCACGAGTTAAAGTTAAATGTTTGATTAAGTGCTTTTTAAATACTTGTCAAATTAATCATATAATGATGCAAAAAATAGAAAAATAATTTGATACTAGATGAACTTGAATTAGTAAAAAATATCAACATAATTAAAAAAAAATCATTCAGTTAGCTTTTTATTGTATTTTATGGTGTTGAATTCATATTTTTATATGGCAATGTCATGCATAGTCTTGCATAGTAATGGTTCACTAGGGTTAAGGACGGACTTGATAAAAATAGAAAGATAGTGTTTTTATATTCAATGACATAAAAATATAAATGGGGTTTATTATTTTTAATATTTTTTATTAGGTTATGTGATTTGATACGGTTCTGGAATATCAGCCGTAGGTTGGCGGGGTGGTGGGAACCCACGCGGGCAACGTGCTCACATGGATGATATGATATAAAGATACCAATTACCACTATACTGTGTCGTTTTGTTAGAGTGGGTAGTACGATTACCCCCTCTAAGAAGACAAGAAGTGAAAGCTAGTGAGTAGTGGGTAATCCACGTTTTTAAAGGCACATCAGAAAGGAAGGAAGAAGTCAATAAAACCATTGGCTTCCGCTTGTGGGATCAAAAAATCTTATCCCCATCATTTCTTATTATGTCAAAAAAATTCTCTGTTTTTAAGAGCAAATGGGGTTGCTGCTCTTTCCCCAAAAAGAAAAAAAAGTATATTGGTGTTTAGGGCATAAATAACAAATAAGAGACAGAGAAGAGGATATTACAATGAAAAAGAAGTCTAAAATTTAATAACGAAAGGGTTCATTCAATCTTCAATTATATACGATTTTCTCTCCGAATTTTACCAGTGTAGTAATTTTAACAGATATATTTACATAGATAAATTATTTTTACCAAGTCAAGTTTTATAAAGACGACCACGGCATTCAAAAGCAAAAAATATAAATCATATTGATTTTTTTTTAATTTACAAGGTTTTATAATTTATACACGTGAATATCGCGTGTATTGAGGTTGAGATTCACACAGTCTCCTTGCGACTCACCGCAGACAATTACTTCTCAACCAAACCCTCACACATGTCGTACCACGCTGCGCCACTCTCTGCAACCAATAACAAAACGATCGCCATTAACCATTCAATCATCGTTGTCGGAAAGCATACTTCAACGGCCCAGATCAACCCACTTATCCTCCTCCGATTGGCCATACGTCACATCAATCTTTCAACGTCCCTGCAATTGGTCCACGTTGCGCAATCTCCGTGGCTCTCTACTCTCTCACATCACCATATTTAATTATAAATGAACTAAAAAATGGGAAAAAAAACCAGAGCTCAGGTCCTTAAATTGCGACTCGTGTCGAGGCTCGGATAGACACTTGTCGCCTCCACGCAGCGAAAAGATCAGAGAAACGACACCACACTCTCTCTCCAGTCACTCAATTTTCAACAATTTTTTGAAAAAAAGATTAAAATTAAATAAAGGTAAAGAAAACCCCTTCTATTTCTCTGTATGTCTGTATTTTGTACTGTATCGGTTTTATTTCCAATTTCTTTTGTCTGTTTCTGATATTAATTTTAGTTTCAAAATTAATTTCCACCTTTTTAACGTCTTTCTTTTGAAGAAATTAGAATTAAAGAAAAACTAATAACTCTAGTGATCTGATTAACGGGAGATTTTATAGCTTGAATTTATGTGTTTTCTTAAATAGAGTTTTTAGTTTTGAATGATTTAAGTAGAAATGGGTTTAGGGTTTTTATCGGAGAGATTTTATTTTTATAGCTGGTGAAGGATTTTGGGGATTATTTGTAAATTGAAATAATGGGTTACTTTTCATTGAAATTACGAACAAGTTTATGTTTTGTTGGGTGATTTATATTTGAGATAAAGATGTGAAGTTACACTTAAAAGGTTACGTTTTGGATAAAAAGTACATCAATTGGATTAATTTTACTGTGTTTGTTGACAATTCGGATCTGAATTCTAGTAAGTTACATGACAAAATAAGTTGCGACTGGTCTGATCTAGATCAATTTGTATGGTTGTGAAGGACACTTAGCTTGGCTGTTGTTGGTTGTAAGCGTTGTACTGTTTCCCGTTACCTGTTAAAGATTCTTTGAAATGGGATCTTTAGAACCATACTTTTGTTTTTTCCCATTGTTACAGTGTTTTCGGGCTATGGTTGTCCCATTTTCTTTTCTGTTTTGCTTGTTTTGAAACTCGGAATAACGGGATAGTTTTTGATGGCTATGGTAGAAGTTTCTTTTGTATAGTTTAAGTTTTTTTTGGCTATATAAAAATTGGGTCTATTAAAACTTTTTTTTTTTGCAATAGGGATTAAGATTAGAATGATGTGTATGATTTACTTACCCTTCACTTAATTTGGTGAACTTTTAGATCTTAAGTTAAAGAAAGGAAGTTAAAAAAAGTGGAGTGGGATATACTTCTGATGTATTTCACTTACATGGAAGTATAAGACATTTTTGATTGGGGTCAACTGTTGCGACTGCTTGAAATAAGAATGGGATCTCAAATGAACTTCAAGAACTTTGGTGATACACTGCATGGGGAAGGAAAGCCACCAGGGAATGCTCCGTTGGCTCGACAGCCTTCAGTATACTCATTGACGTTTGAAGAGTTTCAGAATACCTGGGGTGGTCTTGGGAAGGATTTTGGATCAATGAACATGGATGAACTATTGAAAAATATATGGACTGCTGAAGAGAGTCAAGCTATGACTTCTTCAGCTGGTGCTACTGGGGAAGGAAGTGTTCCTGGCGGGAATTTACAGAGACAAGGATCGTTAACTTTGCCGCGGACACTGAGTCAAAAGACTGTTGATGAAGTTTGGAGAGACTTGATGAAAGAAAGTAGCGGTGGTACTAAAGATGGGAGTAATGGTAGCGGTGCTGGTGGTGGAGGAGCAGGATCAAATCTGCCACAAAGGCAACAGACTTTGGGAGAGATGACTTTGGAGGAGTTCTTGGTGAGGGCAGGAGTAGTGAGAGAAGATACTCAACAGATTGGTGGAAGGCTTAATAATGGTGGATTCTACGCCAATAATAACAGTACTAGTTTAGCTCTTGGGTTTCAGCAGCCAAATAGAAACAATGGGCTGATGGGTAATCGGGTAATGCAGGACAGCAATTCAGTTCCTGGTCAGCCTCCAAGTTTAACATTGAATGTAGGTGGAGTAAGATCTTCTCAGCAACCACAGCCGCAACAACAGCAATACCAGCAGCAGCCTCTCTTCCCCAAGCAAGCAACCATGGCCTTTGCCTCTCCTATGAATTTAGTGAACGCAACACAGCTCACTAGTCCTGGGGCAAGGGGTCCAGTTGTTACCGTTGCAAATCCATCTATGAATAACAACTTGGTTCAGGCTGCTGGTTTGCAAGGGGGAATGGGTGTGGTTGGTTTAGGAGCTGGTGGTGTTACAATTGCAACTGGATCTCCGGCAGGTCAGCTTTCTCCAGATGTGATTGCTAAGAGTAATGTTGATACATCTTCACCATCACCAGTTCCCTATGCAATTGGACGGGGAAGAAGATCTAGTGCTCTGGAGAAAGTTGTTGAGAGGAGGCATAGAAGAATGATAAAAAATCGGGAGTCCGCTGCTAGATCACGTGCTCGAAAGCAGGTGAGTACGTTGAGCCATTATGTTTTTCTCAGCCCGTAGATATTATTTCTTTTGAGTTGTTCATTTTACTTTTGAATTGACCTGGTTTATCCATCAACCTATAATTTCTAGCTCAATATTGAGCAAGTATTTTTCCATAAAATTTTTACACATCCCACTATTCTTTTTTCCCTTTCATATGATGTTGATGAATTGGGTTGGTCATGTAAGTACCAAGTTTATTGCAATTGCACCTTCCAACATTATGCCTGGAACAAATTCAAATTTATCTTATTCATGTATACCTTCACAGTGCAGTTTTTTCAATTTGACAGAAAAATTATGGATGCCTTGCAACTTATAGCTTTTATACTCCTTCTCTATTGAGAAACCATTTTCAACTTTGCATGTTATAAATAATACATCATTAATTTACTGTTTTGAAGAAAACTGGATGTGCATATGACTTGAAGGAAAAAATTGAAGCAATACTGCAACTGCCTTTTGTTTTCTACAAGGACTCTTCATGTTATTTTCTATTTGGGTTTCTGGCAGGCCTATACACTGGAACTGGAAGCAGAGGTTGCAAAACTTAAGGAATTGAACCAAGAGTTGCAGAAAAAACAGGTGCCGTTTCTTTACCAAGTAAAATTGTTGTTTCTTAATAAAATGTTTGGGTTTTAACAATCCCCTTGAGCCAACTTTTTTTGTTGCAGGAAGAAAGAGCGGAAATTCAGAAGAATGAGGTACATGCCCCTTTACTTCTTCTATCTCTGCCTTACTTGTTATGCTCATATTAATGCATTCAAATAAAGTAGTGATCTTAACATATCTTGAAAACCAAAACAAACATCTCTACTAGTCTTTGTATGATCTTCATTGCTTGTTTGATAAATGTCCAACAAAATCATGCTTTTTATGTAGTGATTTTGTTTGCATACAGAATTCACTATTTCCCTAGAGAAGTACTGAGCTACAATAAGACAAAAATATGCTACAGACATGACCTACATAAAGATAGATATTTTGCTGTTATCATGTACACCCAGAAATCAGATTATTTGGAGGATTATCCAATAAAAAATCTGTTGGGCATGGACCAATTTTTAATATTTCAGGTTGATGATTAAAGCAAATTATAATCTAGACATTTGGCATCTAATGGCCTAGAACCTCATTGCTGGGTCAGGACTGGCATCGGTTACTCATTGCCAAGTTTTAAGCCAAAAGCAGCTATCCCGACAAAGACTATGTTTCATTGTCTTTTATTTTGTCTTTAGCCACTAGCAAAACCTAACTAGACCATATAATATCAATTATATCTGTAAAAATGTGCAACTAATTCATTGTATGGGATCCTATTTGTGTGGCCACTGACCAGTGACAAGTCAGCCACTGACCAGTGACAAATAGAAACAAATTTGGTAGTGAAAAGTTTGAATATTATAGAGCAGTAGGGTCATTGAACAAGAGTTAGATATTGTTGCTTGGATAAAATTTTGTGAATCATGATTTCTGATATTTAATAAATAAAGGCTGTTTGTATCTTTTACTTATTTCATTTCTTTGTTTCAGCAGATTATTGAGAAAATGAGATACCAATGGGGAGGCAAAAGGCAGTGCTTGAGGAGGACACTGACTGGCCCTTGGTGAATTGAACTGCTGATAGTAGAAAGAGTGTTTGAACATGCAATCTTAGCTGCTGATGCGGTGCAAGGATCGGGGTGCGTATCTGTGATCCATATCTCAAGCTACGGTGTGTAGGTAGCTTTGTGTATAGGATCAGAGAGTGTTGTAAATTATTAACCGACAGTTAGTTTCATACAGTAGATGAAACTTCTTATCTGTGGGATTTCTGTTTGCTTCTCATCTGAGAATTGTAGGAAAGTAAATGAACAGTTAAGCATGTTTTTGCCGTCCACATACAGACTTGGTTAGTTTCTAACCTTCTTCACAAATGGGGTTTTAATACTGTACCATCTAATCTGCATTTTCTTAATGACTTAGCAGCTTAGGTCATCAGAAATTTTGTAAATTCCTTGATGTAGCTGGTCAAATCTGTAGTGTTCTTTTTTTGTTTTTTTCTGTCAGCAACTTCAAAAAATCTTAGATGAGGTGGTGTCTGGAAAGTTCTGGAGTTGTTATAATCTTTTATTGATTTATGTCTATATCTATGGATCTTAAACAATCTAACTTGCTATTTTTGTAGCTAATAAGCTTAGGTCATCGGAATTTTATATTACTGTATTGTAGTCGTGTTCCGTTGGCTGTTTTATTAAATCTTTTTTTAAGTCAGCATTGAGCATTAATTAAAGGCAGATACATTTCCAGGGCGTTCCTGAATTTACTAGCAAAATTTCCCTTTCTTAATAAACTGTGGCTCCCCGTGTTGCTGAAATCCTGCCTGATCCAACGACCTTTTATTATTCATGAAAGGGTAGAAGTTCGGGCCCCTTCGAAAATTTTATTCATTTATATTATTATAATTATTAGATAAAAATAAATATTTATTAAGTATTTTAATTGTTGTCATTTTAAAATTAAATTAACTTATTTTGTTCCTTGGGAGGACAACAAATTAAAACACAATTTGGTTCTGTGATAAATAGGTCCTGGCAGCGTTAGGAAAATAGAAACTTAAAAAGCAACTAAAATTAAAAGACTGATTTGTTGAAAAAAATCAAAATGTCAAGGCTTGCATAGACTACTTATTGTTCAAAATGGGAGATAAAAGTTCCTTCCTAAACGGGGTAAAAACTGAGTACATGCGGATGGACAACAAACGACAGCATAAAAAAGGGTATATTTATATCCAGGAGTCTTAAAAGTTATTCTTTGTAATGAAGAAAAGGTCGTCAAGTAACAGAAGAATATCTTGAGAAGATGAGAGTACGAATAGCTGCCATTCCAAACTGCACGAAGCTGCACAAATACCTGCCACAGGCAGTAAAATAATGAATCATATTGACTGGTTAAAATAACCCTCCTTTCTATTGTAACATCTTATTGCCAAGTTGCTGTTGTGGGAATATACTTGAAGATGTTAATGGCAGCATACTATCGGAAATGGCAATAACAAATCAGTATGGGCACTTGCTCTGGGCTTGCCAGCAAATAATTCTGATGTTTCTGCGAAGGTACAAGGCAGCTGCAACTCTGTAGATGATCTAGGTACACCCAACTATTACATACAGCTTTTGGCATTTGGCCAGACCAAGCACCTTGTGAGAAGATTTTGTACTTTTAACCGGCTTATTAACATTAGGGAGCATCACTCTTTACTGCTTACGGCACCTTGAAAATGGCCTTTTCTCCACTACATCTAGACCGTAGATCCTCCTAACTCCTGGGATACTCAAAAACTAAGCCCTCTGCAACACTTCTTGTCCTTGCTTGACCAAAAAACTTGCTCACAATAGCTAGGGCAAAATCTATAACATTAGCAAGTCCCCTGCTTGTGATCACATTCCCGTCAACAACTACTTTGGTGCCATTTACTACTTCATTGGTTAGCTTGCTTATGACTGAGGGGTGAGCTGTGGCTCTTTTCTCCTATATATGATAGAGGAAACACGGGCTTCAACATAAAAAAATAGTTTTAGAAAAGGAAGATGCCATGTGATTATATTCTTACCTTCAGTAAACCATGGTTATGGAGGACTAGTGGTGAAGAACAAACTGCTCCATATATTCTTCCAGCTGCTTCTTGTTCTTTGAGCAGCTTCTTCAGAATCCTAGATTTCTGTAGCCTTTCAGAACCAGCAACTCCTCCCTGAAGGTTTAGCAGCCAAAATGTAAACCAATAAACTTCTAAATTTCTGATTGTTAAAGAAAATAAAATTATATTCAATTTCTCTTGGATAATAAACTATGTACATAGATAAGCTTTTATATAGGAAAAAATTATAAAGCAACATAAACTAAGAAACCTCATAAACTTGAGAACCCTTAACAAACTAGAAAAAGACTAATAGTACTTAAACCAGAAATACGCTTAATAAGACTAAACTTAGTAAAACTAAATAAGTCTAATTTTAATTTTAACACTGATATTATTCTGTTTTCAAGTGACCAAAAGATAATTTCTATTATGGCACCCACGCAGCCACTAAAATCTTTATGAAAATCTTTAGATCCTGATACTTTAATTTAGAAAGTCTGCACGTTAGAATGCTTTCACCAATCATTTGTTTGCCTTACCGGAAGAACGATTAAATCATACACTGACTCTGCAGCATCACTAATTGATTTTTCAGCAACAATTTTTGTGCCTTGGGATGCCACAATTTGCATAGATCTTTCAACTGAAGCAACCACAACATTCACCTTTGCTCGCCTCAAAATATCCACAATAGTCACTATTTCAATCTCTTCAGAACCATTTGCAATTGGAATTAGAACCTGTATGACAATTGAATGGTGAAAAACATCTTAAAACAAAATATAGGGTTAAAAAACATATAGCTATATTACAAATGCCAAACTGGCTCTACTTCAATGATACAGGACCTCAGGAGACATTCAGACTGCATAATACACAACATAAGCTATGCTGTGAAAACAGGCTATATTCACATACAGAGAAGAAAACAGAAAACCAAAGACAGTATTTGCGGAAAACAGACTTTCCAACAAAAAGGACTTGATAGATAAAAAATTTGATTAACATTTAAGTCATCACCCACTATACCATTTCAAACACTGCCAGAAGGTCAGTATTGAAGAAAACTGGTTGTGAACAATCATAGATACAATTTCAAACATGCATTTTAACAGAAAATAATTCTGAGCGACCAGGAGACTCTGAGGTAATTTATATGAATTGTGTGAGCTTAAATATAGATGAATTATGGGAGATCAGGGAAATGCAGGCAACTGCTGATCAAAAGTTTCTCATCCAATCACAGAATATATCCATGGTAAAATCCTATGCATATAGGCACGCAAGATGGGAAGTGATTGATGTGTACAGGAGCAATCATACAAACTAGTAGCCAACTAGTAAAGTACTTCTTAACAAGCATTACCTTCTGGCCAGTAGATTTTCTGTAAAGTGTTTTTGGTGTATTTCCAGGCTCTAGCATCATTATGGACCAAGAAATTATTTTTGCAAATAAATGATGCCTGGATGATGATGATTAATAAAAAAAAAGAAGATGAACAAATGATAAATTTGATATTGTTCTTTTCCATAAACAGAAATAATCAGAGTTAAACTGACAGCTACTAACTAGACCAGCTGTATGTGTAGATCAAACAAATAATAGTAATTTACTTAAGCTACAAGTGAAGTAACTTACATTAGGCATGCGGTCAAAGGAAAATTCAATGGACAAATGATAAATTTGAATATTGTTCTTTTCCATAAACAGAAATAATCTGAGTAAAATTGACTGCTACTAACTAGACCATCTGTATATGTGTAGATCAAACAAACGATAGTAATCTACTTAAGTTGCAAGTCACTTACATAAGGCATGTGGTCAAAGGACCATTCAACTTCATTGAATTCTTCCTTTCTAATAGAGTCATCAGCAATATGCATCAGCTAGCATAAAACAATAAAATTTAAGTTTAATGGCCATAAATTATTTGATAAAAGAAACATAATTAGAAAAATAATCATATAAAAAAGGGAGCATGAGAATAAAATTTAAGGCAGAATAAAATTGTGAGGAAGGAGAACACAAATAGTTCCTAGATGCTAAATATACAGGCAGCAAGTACTTGTATTACTAGCCAATCTTCCTTTCTTTTTCTTCTTTTCATTTAATGCCGCAACAAAGTTACACCAGGCAATCCATGTTTTTCAACGGTAAAGTTATAGGCCTTACAAGTGATTCTCCAATCTCCTTGGCAACAGACTCTCCAAAAAGCTGTTCTACTAAGCACAGAGCAAATTCAAAAGAAGTTCCAGGGCCACGGCTTGTCGTAACCTCCCCAGAAACTTGGATGTTTGATTTAACGGCCCAGAAGGTTGGAAGCTTGTCTATGAATGCAGGGTGGCAAGTTATCTTGCAAGAAAAACTACATCATGTTTAGCCATATTAAAAAAAAATGTAACATTTTCAAATTCACTGCAATTTACAAAACCAGTAATCCACCTGCTTTTTCCTCAGAATGCCCCATGGCAGAAGTGTAACTGCTGGAGCAGCACATATAGCTCCATATAGCCTCTTTTCCTTGGCTTGCTTGCTCGTAATTTTCTTAAGTATTTCACAATCTCTTAATCGCACTGACCCTGGCATTCCTCCCTTAAAAGAAGTAAAAATTGTAAATTACATGTGCAAACAAACTTACTCGGACTAGTACCAAATTTATGAAGAAAAAAGGTCTACCGACATCTATTATAGAGAGCACTCTATTTGAATCATGCTTTAACGCTCATATTACCCAATCCTTAATCTTTATCCTCAGTATAAGCCTCTCTTACGCTGAAAGTAACATTTGATACAAGAATTTACAACTTTAAGAAACAATATTTTGCACACATGAATACAGTTAATGGTAGGAATCAGTCAGCAATGTTGTGCACACACATAAAACAACTTACCAGCTCATTAAACCCCCATGATCTGATGCATAATCCTTTTGTTCACAACATGGCCACTGGCACTTAGAATAACCACTAGTTCTCTCTACTTCTAATGCAAATGAAACTTCTCATGGCAGTTCAATTAATTGACTAACCATTCTAAAGTTATCACAATCTCATGGACATCCAATGCATCTACTGCTAATTAAGCAACGTGTATGAAGTTAGCTACGTAAATTTGTGAATTAAAGAACCAACCGGCAATGCAATGAGATCAAAATCTTGATGACAACAGGTGGAGATAGAGGCATCAGCAACCAATTTTGTACCACTTGAGGCCTCAATCTCAAGCTGCGGTTCCACTGACGCCATGGTCACTTGTGCACCAGCACGGCGCAATACATCAACTATAATCACAGCTTCCATTTCCTCAGTGCCAAAGCCAACTGGAACCAAAACCTGTAGAACACCCACAAACCACTCAATTTTCAATAATTTAGCTCCATTTGTTTGCGGAGAAAAAGTATACAATCTTCATGAAATGTGACAAGATAGAAACTTTAACTGACGAGTTATATCTTTTTTCTTTTCGTATCTAACAGAGCATTGAAAGAATAAGGGTACAGGGTTTAAGTAAAAAAAAGAAAAAAGACATGGGTATCTTTCAAAAGAGAAAGTGAAACCTTTTTGGGAGGGACAGATGCGGTAGTACTTGAATTATTTGTTGTTTTTAATGTTTTCTCTGTTTCTGCGGCATTGGATGTTGTTAAAGTGAGGTATTTGGTGGGTTTTGAAGAGCGTTTTCTACTTGTTGTACCACTTCTCTGCAGCGGAGAAGCGGCGGCCACGGCAGCAGTGGAAAAAAATGACGAAGAAGGAAGAGCAAGCCCCAGTGAGAGCTTGGAAGAACAGATTTTGAGAGCATAACTTGGCGAAAGAAAAGACGATAGAGACTCCATCAAAGCTTCCAACTTCAGTTCACCACTTTGTAGCAATCCATCTTATCCGACTTTGTCTAGTGACTCTAGTCTCCATTTCGAACCGGCGAACTGTAGTAGCATTGAAAACGATGTCGTCGTGGTTAACGTTTGTAATTTTTTTTGGGAAAATTCCCTTAATCCCCCTTAGGTTTGACCTAAGTACCCATTTCTGCCCTGAGGTTTCAAAATAGCCCTTCACCCCCTCGCCGTTTCCTCCGTCTCTGTTAAAAATAAATTTTGAACTATAATTACATTTCTACCCTTATGTCTGACATGGGGGCCTGATGCAGACAAAAAGAGTTGTGGGCCCATGTTACAAATTTAAAACTGTTTGTGTTATTTAAAATTATAAAAATATAAGCAATAATTTTACCAAATTGTTTTGAGTTAAAGGGCAGGGGCAGGAAGAAGAGGAGGAGGGAAAGAGGGAGAGAAAGGAAGGAAGAGGGGCAAAAGAAAGAGAGAGAGGACAGGAAGAGGACGAAAGGGAAAGGGGGAGAGAAAGGAAGGAAAAAGGGAGAAAGAGGGGAAAAGAGAGAGAGGGAGAGAGGAGGGGAGAAACGGAGGAAGAAAAGGAGGGAAGAGGGGGAGAGAGGGGAAGAACGGAGGAAGAAAGGAAGGGAGGGGAAAAGAAGAAGAGGGAACGAGAAAGAGAGAGGGAAGAGAGAGAAGGAAAAAAAGGAGGGGGAAAGCAGAAGGAGGAAGAGAAAAGAAGGGGAGAAGAGAAAAAAAGGGAAAAGGAAAAAGAAGAAGAAAAGGAGGAGGAGGAGGAGGAGAGGAAGCGAACAAGAAGGGAGAGGAAGAAGGAGGGAAAAGAAGGGGAGGACGAGGAGGGGGGGGAGAAGGAGGGCAGAAAAGAATGAAAGGGAGGGGAAGAGGAGAATTTTAAAATTTTAATAAAATAAAATTGATTACAAACACTTATTTTTAAAATTAATTTTAAAAAAAAATTATAAAAAATTTATTTATTTTTTACATATAATTATTGTTATTTAAATATACATCAATAATTTAAATTATATATAAGTAATTATATTTTATAAATATAAATTATTTTTAAATTATAAATTTTTTATATATATTAAATATGTACTTACATTAGTTATTTAGTAAAAATTAGAAACATTAAAAAAAGAGTGCAACTGGCGTGGATCATTATTAATTTAATATAAAAATAATTTTAAAATGAAGATGCTATCATATTAATATGAAAAGAGATGAGCTGGGACAGGAGAGGAAATGAGATAAGATGACAAGCTTTAAATGATAAAAGTACGATTATGTCCTTCGAAAATTGTTTTTAACAGAGACGGAGGAAACGACGAGGGGGTGAAGGGCTTTTCTGAAACCTCAGGGGGGTAATGGGTACTTAGGTCAAATCTAAGGGAGGTAAAGGGAATTTTCCCTTTTTTTTTTCTAAACCTTTATGTTCTCAAATTCTCAATCGGATGGTTTATCGTCAGCTTTCGAAATGACCAAATTACCCTATAAAATTTAATCTATGCCAGGCGTAATGTGTATTGATGTAATATGTGTAGGGTGTATTCATGAAAATAGAAAAACATGAAGAGATTCATTTACTTTTTTAGTGAATTTTAAATTTTTAATGATTTCATATTAAAAAATAAGAAATAATTCTTACTTATATTCCAGCTCAGCGATGAAGATATATATTAAAAAAAAAAAAAAAGCTCGGCGATGAATGTGCAAGTTTATCATTGCTATCCAATCTTGAGCTTCGGAAAATTTTTCTTTTTTTTTATTATCATACATAGTTGATAAATAAGAAAAGGAAAAATTACAAAAAGAGAATTTAAATAAATTATCCATTCTGTAGATGATATGAATCACACGCAGGCAGCGAAACAGGCAATACGATTGGAACTGTGAGAAAGACAAACGGAGATATCGAAATGCTGGGCACCTTAGCGAGGAGAACAGCTTCAGTTCTGAAGGCAAATTCAGTTCAGCTTCTTCATAGAAGAGCTTTCTGTCTTGGCGTTCTTCCTGATGGTCTGGACAGAAACTCCGAGGCTTTTGTAAGAAACTCGCAGGTGATGGAGGGAATGATTTCAGAACTTCAGACCCACATCGAGAAAGTGTGTTTTGTCCCTCTTTTTGTGTTGTTTTGTGTGGTTGAATGTTGCATTGGTGTGATTATGGTTCTGGTTTTGTTGGATTAAGGTTCTTGCTGGAGGAGGAGCGGAGGCTGTGAAGAGGAACAGCAGCAGGAACAAGCTTTTGCCTAGGGAAAGAATTGACCGGCTTATTGACCCGGGTTCTTCATTTCTTGAGCTTTCTCAGGTTTAGTATTGTTTAAAGATTTTTTTTGGGCTATTTGTGTATCGTGTTATTTATTTTTATGGATCAGTTATCATTGATTTAACTATTGGATTAATATCCGGGAATGATTGTCTTGTAGGTTTTGACTTGTAGGAAAGACGTGCTAGTATTGCTATTATTTTGGTTTTGTCCCGATAAGACTATAAACAATAGTATCTTTAGAGCTTTGGGCTTATAATTCCTAAATTGTTTGAAAATACTTCGATCCAGAATTTACCTGGCATTGTGCACAGCAAAAGAATAAAATTGATGCCACCAGTGTGGGATCTTCTTCAGCCATTTAATTGGTTGTTTATTTGTTTTGAAGAGCGATGTAGTACAACATAAAAGTTAATTGTTTTGTTGAATCTACTGAAAAGGCAATACTTTTATAATTATAATTGTATAATTGGTTTAGACATTGGAGATAGTTGTAAGTCTGTAGATTTAATCAATGACAGAAAGACTTTTAATGAATAATGCACTTTTCTAGCTTTTTTGTTGATCTTTATTATTCTTAACAAACATATCTCTAATAGTTAGTCAAGAGACTGTGAGACACTGAGAGTGTGTCTCCTTGGATGCAAGGGATGATTTGTACTTTAAAACCCTCTGGTCTAATAAAGTTCAGCCGATCATTAATGCCATTAGGCAATAGTATGACGCAAAGATAAGCTTGTATGCCTGTCTCATGCCAATGAACCTTTCATGTTAAATAATGATATACTAGTTCTCATTATTAGTTGATTGAACCAGATATGTTGATTGTGTATTTTGATATCATTTTCTCTTAGTATATATTATGTATATAAAGCTTGCAGGACATGAGTTATATGAAGAACCCTTACCATCTGGTGGGATAATCACCGGAATAGGTCCTGTGCATGGACGCCTTTGCATGTTTGTGGCTAATGAC
This sequence comes from Melia azedarach, assembly GCA_028052125.1. NCBI lineage: Eukaryota > Viridiplantae > Streptophyta > Magnoliopsida > Sapindales > Meliaceae > Melia > Melia azedarach. Next base: position 2,353,894 of record CM051399.1, on the reverse strand, counting down.
CCCACTGTTAAGGGAGGAACCTATTATCCCATCACTATTAAGAAGCATCTTAGGGCACAAGAGATTGCTGCACAATGCAAATTACCATGCATATATCTTGTGGATAGTGGAGGTGCTTTCCTTCCCAAGCAGGCTGAAGTGTTCCCTGACAAGGAAAATTTTGGGAGAATTTTCTATAATGAAGCCATAATGTCTGCTGAAGGCATTCCTCAAATTGCATTAGTACTAGGTTCGTGCACTGCTGGAGGCGCTTACATTCCTGCAATGGCCGATGAAAGTATAATGGTTAAAGGAAATGGTACCATATTTCTAGCTGGACCCCCACTTGTAAAGGTTAGTTCTAGACTTTCTGATGCTCCAAATTGATTTGAGTCGTAATTCCTAGATCTTTTACATGATTACTTGGCATTTTTTGTAATCTTTATATTGTATCATAAACACATGCATATCAGTGTGCGACGTTTTGCATGCATATAAAATAAAATGATTGCATATGCGTGTAAATACACAAACACATAAATACACAGACACACACATTATATATATATATGTGTGTGTGTGTGTGTGTGTGTTAAACAGAGATTATATCTAAAAGGAGAACTTTCAATAGGCTGCTACTGGAGAAGAAATCTCTGCAGAGGATTTGGGTGGTGCTGCCGTGCATTGTAAGACATCAGGGGTTTCAGATTATTTTGCTCAAGGTATTACTTTGGTCACGTGGTGTTTTCCACCTATTTTGTGTGTACCACTCTGAAGTTAGTCTGAAGTTTGCAGTGCTTGTAGTATTCAGTAATATTCATGTATATAAATTTATATCTTTTAGATGAGCTGCATGGACTTTGTCTTGGGAGGAACATTGTCAAGAACTTGCACATGGCTGGGAGACAGGGAATAATGAATGGGTTTCAAAGGATAAACCCTGAATATAAAAAACCATTGTATGATGTAAAGGAACTTCGTTCCATTGCTCCAGCAGACCTCAAGCAGTCCTTTGATATTCGATCTATTATTGCTCGCATTGTTGATGGAAGTGAATTTGACGAATTCAAGAAATTGTATGGCACTGTGAGGACATTTAAAACACTTGGATTTTTGAGCCAGCTATGCTACATTCTAACATGTATGAGTTTGTAACTCCAGTTGGATTTGCATCTGTGCAGACACTTGTGACGGGTTTTGCTAGAATCTATGGTCAACCTGTGGGGATTATTGGAAACAATGGCATATTGTTCAATGAATCTGCCTTAAAAGGGGCCCATTTCATTGAACTTTGCACTCAAAGGAAAATTCCATTGGTCTTTCTTCAGAATATTACCGGATTCATGGTCAGTGATCCTGCCTTCTCTTTCCATTTATCTGTCAATGAAGCTTCCTGACATGCTCATGTCCTTACATGATAAGGAGATGAAATTAAACCAAATATAACAGTGAAGTTATGGGCTTGATTATTGAATGTTTTTTATTCTTTTTCTTTTTCTTAAAAAAGGTGCCTGCTTCTGGTTAAGGAAAAATGCTGAATGATTAAGATGCGTCATGAAAGGTATGGAAGTGTGAAACCATAATGGCTGTGGTTGTTTATCTGTTAGGTTGGCTCAAGATCTGAGGCAAATGGTATAGCAAAGTCTGGAGCAAAAATGGTGATGGCAGTTTCTTGTGCAAAGGTCAGCTATGGTCGTGCAAGATATTTTATTTGTTTACTTTTAATATTTATGATTTGAGATTAAATAAAAGAAAATTATGAAAGATAAAAATAATTACCCGTGCACCTTTTCCAATCATTTGTTGTACAGGTTCCAAAAGTTACAATAATTGTAGGTGGAAGTTTTGGCGCTGGAAATTATGCAATGTGTGGACGTGCATACAGTCCCAATTTCATGTTCCTTTGGCCAAACGCCAGAATCTCTGTGATGGGTGGTGCTCAGGTAGCTCTCACTTGTCAATACTTTCTGGTGCATGACTGTTGACTAGTATGTCCTTATGTATTAGCTCTGAGTGAGTGGGCAAAAGTAGATTAGAGTATTATTATATACCTAGCTTAACATCAAAAGTCAAGATGGTGATTGCAATTCTTGTTAGTTATATAGAATTTATAGTAATCGATCTTAAGTATTTCTGAGTAATTTGTGCATATCATGAACAGAATATATAATGCTAGCTGCTGAACAAAGTTCATATGTAGTTTTGATTACTTCAAACTGTGCATCATTGCATTTTCTTCATAAACACCTCATCCGTCTCCAAATAATTGTTGGTAAACATTCCCCCTTTTCCCTTTCTGTTAATTTTGCTTAATCTCCTAGGCCTCTGGACTTCCTGTCTGCACATTTTCATAATTTTTTTTCATCTGATTCTGGAATCCAGGTAAACCCAGTACATAACAGTTACTTGAGTCATGAACTTTGTCAGTTGTTTTAAGTATGAAATCATTTGCTTTATTGGAAAATATTTAGGCTGCTGGTGTGCTGTCTCAAATAGAAAAGGCCAACAAGAAAAAGCAAGGAATTCAGGTAAACTTTTTTTCTCTGCATAAAGATGGTATATCTTATTCTCATTTTGAATACCAACAAACGGTGTACTTACATGTATCTTTGTGAACTTGTATCAGTGGACAAGAGAAGAAGAGGAAATGTTCAAGGCAAAGGTTGTAGAGGCATATGAAAGAGAAGGAAGTGCTTATTACTCCACAGCAAGACTCTGGGATGATGGAGTCATCGACCCAGCTGACACGAGAAAAGTAGTAGGTTTCAGCATTTCTGCTTCCTTGAACCGCCCACCAGAAGATACCAAATATGGTGTATTTAGAATGTAACTCGATAAAAAGGGATGTGATTCTACGGGTTTTCTTCATTCAAAGCTACAGCAGCAAAATGCTTGCTCTCAATAATCCCAAATGTATTTCATTTTGTCACACATTTCTATGAACAGTAGACTATTGCTGGAATTTAAAGGCTAAACCTTTGAGGCCTTCACGCTTCAGTAATTGATGCATATTATCCCATCCCGGAACCAGCATTCTTGCCTCAAACTTCTCCCTTTTCGTTTTTGTTAAGACACATCCAGATTCCAGAATGAACGCTGTCACTTGTATTTCATGAAGGTTGGCTGGAGCTATTTCACTTGTATATAATTGTATAAATAAAATATAACTTAAACAACATATAACAAAGCGCTCGTGGCCTAATGGATAAGGCGTCTGACTTCTAATCAGACGATTGTGGGTTCGAGTCCCACCGAGCGTGAAATTTTATTTAAGTTGTCGTTTTGATTCATTTTATTAAGTGGGTCCCGCTTTTAAGTCCTCATGCAAAACCAGATTAGATTAGATAACAAAAACCAACAGCGAAAACAAAAACAAAAACGTGCTGCTTCTGTTTTCCTTGTTTTCCCTGCTTTCGTTTCGTTTCTGTACTTCAAGGCTCACTGATAAAGCAAGGCTCACTGATAAAGCCGACCTAACCATCCGCGTAAACCAGTCCTTCCCTTCATTCTTCCACTTCTCATCTAACCAAATAGAAGCACAAATTACTATTAAATAAATACGGAGAATACTCCGATTCACTGATCGGAGACAAAACACCAACTCTTTTTCAGTGATGGCTTCTGTTTGTTCTTCTTCTTCCACTGGCTTCACTTCTGCCTATTCGGCCACTCCGCGTGTCTCTTCATTCCCTTCTCATAAGCCCAACAAACTCTCATTTCCCTTTGGTCTGCACTCCAATAAGGCCGCCTTTAAGGCTCCGAAGGTGCCTTTTCCGCTCAAGATTCTCTGCATGCGTGAATCTAGAGGTAACGGTTTTGATCGCGGTATGGGTTATGTAGTTTGATTTTGAGTTCTTGTACTGTTCATTTTTCTGAGTTTTTCTTGCTTTTTTGTGGGTTATTTTGCGATTTGTGCACCTCGATTTATGATATGAGAAAACTAAGGCAGTAAAAAAGATTTTTTTTTTTTCTTTCTTGGCAAAAGTAGCTTTACAAGACAACCCATTTTGCATTTTCTGTTGTTTGGCCCTAAGGGTATGGAAAGTTATAGCTTTATCACCTGTAACGACTTTAGTGGTTTAGATTTGTGGATTCAATGTGGATTTGGGTTTTATTTCTTGCTTTTGTATAGCTAAGTGGTGAAGGGTGTACCTTGTAGTGGAGGGTTACGGTGGTCGAATTTTAAGGTAAAATGAAAACTTATACAAAAGGGTGGGCCATGGGGGGCTGGAAGGTTTTATTGATACAGAGTTAATATTTGGAAATTTGGGCGGTTGACTAGGTGCTATCTATTTAAACTTAAAAATAGAGTTCTTAAAGATGCCTCCTTGATTTGGTTATAGAGCTTGCATTCATTTGGTATGGATGCTTGAATTCACATTCGTTTCATGTTAATTCATCAATATTGAATGAAAACTAGAAAAGCTTGTTGAAAGATGATGTTGTTGGGGATTTAACATTTGTGGCTGTTCCTCACTTGCCGGGTTCGTGTCACGTGGCAGTTGAGGTGCAAATGAAATGTTGAGCATGCTTTTCATTTATTTTTATTCTAATGATATTAGTGTAAACTGCATTTTGCATTCTAAAAGTTGTATGGATTAAAGGCAATTCCTCTGACAAGGAGTTTCCTAGTATCTCTTCTGTCATCGTTTCAGTGGCAAAGCAAATCCCAGTGTTTTATCATTTTTTACTTTTTTATTTACTGTTCATTTATTAAATCAGTGACCTTGAGGTTTTTTTTTTCTTTTAATATCCTTTCATTCTGCCTTTTTGACTATAAATTTTTTATTTGATGTATGACAAATAAATTCTATCCAACCGGGCATTGTGATGATGGTTGGCTGGTTACACAGAAAAATTGTTGTTATTGAAGTCTTCTTTTATGTTGGACAGATATGAGGAGATAAAAATTCTATTCAAATTTCAAAGATAAAAGTTTGGAATAAAAATGTTGGTTGTATGAAGAACTATACCTTATCTAATAGGTTTTCTGTCAGAACTAATCCTTTCAAAATACAATAGGTCCAAATGCTTTTGATGGCTAGTTCAATTCTCTGATAAAAAGAACACATTTATCTTTGTACATACTTTTGTTGTGTGGGGAGATCATGGTCTGCAACTAATGCATTCATATTGGGGCGTTTGTATATACAGCTATTGTATATTGTATTTTTTTGTTTATTTAGTTAATCACTTCTGATACTTATTTGTATTTGTTGTGATGATTCACTTCCTATGCTACAAATTTTTAGCTCAAATGATTTTGATACTTTTAATTGAATCAAAGTTAATATAAGTAAGTTCTACAGACTGAAAGAACATAAATCATGTGATTCCTCAATAATATGAAACCTTTGATGGTATATTGGGTAATGTTGAAATACATGGACAAATACATAGATGTTAGGCAAGAGAAAGAATCCTTTTATGAAAAGGAGGCAGGATAACATGCGCACACACTAAAATGAAGGAATTTTGATGCTTGAGGCTCTTACAGAAAATTATTCTTAGAAAACATTTTTCATAGAAAATTTAGATAGAACATGAGAAATGAGAGAGAAAATCAAGATGAACTTTTTTTTCTTTTTTTTATGTAAAAGCTTAATGATAAAAAGGTTAATAAATGGTTTGCAGTCCTTGTCATTTGCACATTTGTTGGAATGCTATAAATTATTTTTTGTTTGAGAAAAGCTTAACCAGATAAGAGACTTCGTAGTGTATAAATAAACTGCTTCTTGGTTTGTATGATATTTGGTCATTATACCTAGTTATGGGCGAAATATGTAGACTTCGTTAATGGCTGCCATCCTAATCATAATGTTTTGGCTGTGCAGCTGCAGTGGTTACTAAAGACTCGTGGGAAAAGACAATTCTGAACAGTGATACCCCTGTTCTTGTTGAATTTTACGCCAGTTGGTGTGGGCCATGCAGGATGGTTCATCGGGTGATTGATGAGATTGCCGGAGAGTATGCTGGGAGACTTAAATGCTTTATACTCAACACAGACACTGACTTGCCAATTGCTGAGGACTATGAAATAAAGGCTGTACCTGTCGTTTTGCTCTTCAAGAATGGAGAAAAACGGGAGTCTGTGGTTGGAACCATGCCAAAGGAGTTCTACATTTCTGCCATAGAGAGGGTTCTGGAATCATAAACATGATTTGACGCATGACTAGAAGATCCAGTAAAGTTGATCAGTCTTTTAAAGATATATCTTATGGCTTGCATTGCCCGAATTCTCTATTGGGCCATCAGGGCATTACTTGTACATCCTTTAGATATTGCTTGTTGGTTCACAGGTGCTTGACTCCTACTAGTTCTCTCGTTCGCCTTGTTAAAAATCAGCTGAGACATTGTTCTGTAAATTTTTTCTTATTTTTCATGCCTTTTTGTGTCTTCAAACAAGATTTTATGCTTATGGAATATTGTTTTTAATGTGGATTCCTTTCAAGTGAACTTATAGGTTCCTTCAACTTGAGGTGGAATATTATAAGCTAGTGGTTGATGAAACTCTGAGCTAGAAAAATTCAGATATACTTTGTGTTCTAGCCACGTGTATGCTTGAACATTGATCCAGTTTGGCAAATCTTTGTTGATGTAAGGTTTTCCAAGAACTGGATGCAACTTTTCTTCCATGGGAAAGCTGCTTGATATGGTATCCACCAATCCAGTGGGGCTAGTGAGTTGTAATTTATCGGTTATCCTTCCTGATCATGTGATTCTCATGTGCACAAAATTCTGGCTTCCAACTGGACAGATTAAAATATAGTAAATTCTCTGGAATCAGGAGGCGAGGCTAGATACAGATAAGGGTTGCCCAAAAGAGATAGTAAAATCAACCCACAAACAAATCTGCAAGGCTCTCCTTGCAAGGGCGGTGAGTGGAACAACGCAATTAATTTTATTTAACAATTCAGGCTCGGTCATATGCTCCCATGCATTTGTATTTAGCTTGAAACAATCCAAACATTCTGATATGAAGGAGCAAAAATGAAATCCGACCGTCCATCAAGCTGGTTTCCACAATGAGTTAGCTCTGCAAACTGAACTTCTAGAAAAGCACATTGATCACTTTCTTTTTGTCGGTTAAGATTGATTGAAAATTAATCAAACACATGATGCAGCTTGCACCCACAAAGTCTTTTGGGCTCTGATGTTAATCTGAAAGCCCAAATATAGACGACTCCAAAGTTACTGAGGAAAGCTGAGACAGATGGTTCGTAGGTAAAAAATCTCTCAGTTTAGCTTAAAACTCAGCTCTTTGTAAGAATAAAAATCATAGTCCCATTTCCCCCACCAACCCATCATCAATTACAATAATCTTCCTTCATCCCGAGGTTTCTTCTCTATTCCTATCTTATAAACAACACAGTGAAAAACCCGTTTTGTTTCTTAATTTATTTTCTGGGTCTTCGATTTGGATCTTTTACTGATAATCATTAGATCTTTTGATCATTTGTTGTTGTTAGGATCTGGGTTTCTGGTGACCGGGGCGTATGTTAACGAGGAAAGAAGTTGTTTCGATATGAGGTACTTTTTATTTTCTCTGTTATAGTCCGTTTTGTCTTGTAGTTTGGTCGGAATTGTAAATGCATCCGTCTTTTGTTTTTATTTTGGTTGCTGGGAAAACGCAGGAATTTTGAAGGAACTTGGGCTTTTGATTTCTAGGTTTTTCTCTTGATAACATACGAAATTTCTTTTTTTCCTTTTCTTTTTTTCTTATGGGAGGGAAAGGGAGAGAGGGGGAATTCATATTCCGTAAACACAAAAGGAAAATATAATATTTACAATCCAATTGGGTAATCATAGTTTAGTTAATTTATCCCATAAAGAATTCAAAAAGTGATGCTTTAAGTTCAAGGCGGTTCCAGCAGAATTAAATATGGTTCCGTTTCAGAGAAAAGTATTTTGTAGAGATTCATGAAATTTTGAGGCGGTTCCTAATTTGTTGAGGTCTTCTATTTGGTGATATATTTAAACTCAGTTTCAGATGGAATTTAGTTATTTTAAGTTCGAGCCTATATGCAAATATATAGTGATTGATGTTAGTGTTCTTTTGTTGACTTTCTTTCATCATAATCACTGGAGTTAGTTATCAATGCATGTATATGTTTATTTTCCTGTGTGAATCTTTATTTGTTATGTGCTCTGTGGAGTTCAGAATCATATTCTGTTACTATGTTTCCTTTCAGATGGAGATGCAATTTTGTCCTATTTGTTAATTGCTGCATTTATTATGATCTTTGTAAGATCCAACTCTACTTGGTTAGCATAATCGTAGTTCATACAGAGACTTAGTAGTCCAGGATGAATGCTGGCATTGCCAGATTTTGGCCTGCAGTGGCACATGCACTAGGTTCAGCACAAAAATCTCATCTTGGTTAAAATATGTCAGCTCACTCTTTCATGACAACAAGATAGAAACTGGCAGAAATGCTGTGCAAGCTCAGCTATAGTTGTTGATTATAGAAGACTTGCAAATTCTAAGATCCTAAACACCCCTCCTCTCATCCCAACAACAAATAAAGAGAGAGAGAAAACCAATACGTTGATTTTTGATTTTCTGTAGTCCTTTTTTTTTTGTGGCTGGTAGATGGGGATAATCAAGTAGTTATCATCATTGGATGTTATGAAACTATATGGTTCAAAATTGGACTTCTTTAGTTGCTATACTACACTTGTCTAATGTGTCCATCATTCTTCTTCGTGAGAGGACATAAAAATAAAAATATAATGCATTATGGAGTCTTAACACTTGAATTTTGTATAAATATACAAGTCTACTGAGTCCATCATTCTTCTTGAAAGGAAAGAAAAGTAAAGTTACACCTTCCCTATATCTGCTTTGTGTTAGGAGTCTATAATTACTTTCGTGCTCAATTTTCCTATGTTTTTGTGAATGCTTCTAGTTAGCTTCTTTTGATATCTCTGGAAATATGAAGGATACCAAGTGAATTTTTTTCATTGGGCTTCTTAATATGTTATGATGGCAGTATCTTCTTTTCATTGAGCTAAATTGTTGTCTTTTTTTTTTTTCATGGCAGTGTCTTCTTAATATTTGTTGTGTACTTCATTTTGCTATCTTAGAGTATCGTTGAAAATTCTTTGTTGTTTACTTATAACTTCTTATGTGGCGATTTTCAGGAACCTTTGAGCTGGTGATGTATCAGTGATGGCTAATCTGAATACATTGACATCAACAGTTCATCCAGATTCCTTGGAACAGAAGGGAACAAATATGGTGGACTCAAACATGGATATGCTCCAGACTCCTGTAAACCAGCAGAATCAAACTTCCGCAGATGGTCCTGTGGCTATACTCTGGGACATTGAGAACTGCCCTGTTCCAAGTGATGTCCGGCCTGAAGATGTAGCTGGCAATATAAGAATGGCTTTGTGGGTGCACCCTGTGATTAGAGGAGCTGTTGTGATGTTCTCTGCCTATGGGGATTTTAATGCCTTCCCTAGACGACTGAGAGAAGGATGCCAGAGAACTGGTGTCAAGCTAATTGATGTTCCAAATGGGAGAAAGGATGCTGCTGACAAGGCTATCTTGGTTGACATGTTTCTGTTTGCTCTTGACAACCGTCCTCCTTCTTCAATCATGCTGATATCAGGGGATGTTGATTTTGCTCCGGCGCTTCACATACTCGGTCAGCGTGGCTATACAGTCATTCTTGTCATCCCTTCTGGAGTAGGTGTTTCATCTGCTCTTTGCAATGCTGGTAAGTTTGTCTGGGACTGGCCCAGTGTGGTTCGTGGTGAAGGCTTTGTGCCCCCTACAAAGTCCTTGATGCCTCCTCGTGGAGGTCCAGCTGATATTTCTGGGTATTTTATAGGGTGTCATATTAATGACAACACAGATACTCAAAATGAAGAGGAAGCAATTGTATATAGGGGGATCTCACAAAGCTATTATAAATCTAGAGACTTCTCAATTATGTCGCAATCGTTATCTGAGTACACAAATACTTCTTCACTCAACATGTCTTGCTTCCCTTCAACATTGAGGACACAAAGTCTGCCACCTGGTCTTAATGAAGTTTCGGGAGGTCTTGTCTCTTGTGGTGATCAGAATGATGCCACTATGTGGGTTCAGCCAGGGGATATTAATGGCTTGAGGGCACAGATGATGAGATTGCTTGAACTGTCCGGTGGAAGCCTGCCTCTAACACGTGTTCCTGCTGAGTATCAGAAATTATTTGGGAGGCCTCTTTATGTGTCAGAATATGGAGCATACAAACTAGTAAATCTTTTCAAGAAGTTGGGTGACATGATGACAGTAGAGGGCAAAGGCCAAAGGAAATTTGTCTACCTTCGGAACTGGAAAGCAGGTCCAAGTGCAATTCTGGCAAGGAGGGATAAGAGAGGAAAAAGTAATCAGGAAGAGAGTATGAATACAGGTTGTGCATCATCTGATGAGTTCTCAGATGACGAAAGGGTGGTTGTTGAAGAAAATGACGAGGGAAGGGGACAAGGCAAGTCTGAAATCGATGACCAAAATCTGAAACAGTTCAAGCATGAGTTGCAGGAGATTTTGGTGAGTTATTCTTGTCGGATTTTCTTGGGTTGTTTTGAGGCAATATACCAGCAACGGTACAAGAGACCTTTAGACTATCAAAGGTTCGGTGTGGATCAACTGGAGGATCTCTTTGATAAAGTAAGAGATGTGGTTGCCTTGCATGAAGAGCCAGTGACCAAGAAAAAGTTTCTGGCTGCAATATGTGGCTAGAGGAATCTGCCAGTTGCCATTTCTTGTAACCTTTTGATGTTTTAACTTATGTAGATGAGCCAATCAAGGTATGCTTTAGGCCTCTGAGCCGTTCAGTCGTTTTTTTTTTTTTGTCTAATTTCTACCAAAGTTTCATCAAAGATGATAGGACACATCTTGAACCGTCCTGCATGGATTTGAAGGTTTATTTTGAAATTTCCATGTAAGACTCATTCCCAGTCAGTGCAACTGATCAAATGCTAATGTGAAATCTGTAAGTAAATCAAGGATTCAATATCTTCTACTTTTGCAGTTTTTTTCATCTGTAAGTGGAAGCTTTCTTTTTGTGTATATATGCGGATGATGATTGAATTTGAAACACAATAAATGTAATGATCTCTAATTCCCTTTCACCCATTTCTCTCTAGCAGATTGCACCAAATTACATTTTCATTGCTCATGATTAGCTCTGATGTTTATTCTCATTGATTCATTTTGTGGGTTATTAGCGTAATATTTGGTCACTAATGTTGATTGGTTGCCATAAAATCTGAATCCTTTGTCTGTCAAATAAAAAGGATGTGGACGTCAAAAGTGTGAGCTGTTTATTTTAGCATTACTGGATATGATCTGAGAATTAACAGAGATCATTTTGTGTTAATTAGAAATCCATCCATCTTTTTTAAGTAGGAAACTTTACCCACAAATTGGAAAGGTGATTATAATCCATACACCTTATAGTATTTTCTTATTGGTTGCAATGCGAGTCCGCTTGTGTGTTTTGGTTTTACTTACGAATGTACAATTTATGAACCACCCATTGAACCACCTCTTCAATTATACTTGCTAAGTCGGTGATTTTATTCCACTGCATTGATTCAATTCCAAATATACTCTTAAACAAGACAGACTTCCATACAAAATAACTTTATTATTGCCAAGAGTCATTCCTTAACTTCATATGCTTATTTTAGGCTCGTCATCCTGTTCTCTGTGCTATATTCTAAATTACGCCTGAATTTACTGCCATTGCTTGGTAGATTAAGGTGCAAATGCAGAGACAATGGGGCTTCTCACCGTGTGCTTCCCATTAACTTCATGCCAGGTTAAAAACCCAAAATTGCCAATATAACCAATTTGTGGACGACTAGGATTTCCCAGATCAATGTTCACTGTCAAACTGAACTCAGCTTTGCTGTATTTTCTGGCAAAGGATACCATTGCTGGTTGCACGACAACTTTCATACCTGTTGGAGCCTGCACCGCTGCAGTATAAAGTGATCTAGTGTCAGCTACATTTGTCAACACCCTCTTAAAGGTGAAGCTTGTAGTGTTTGTATTGTTCAAGATGACGATAAAGGATGGATAATTGAGATCCAGATTAGCATTTTGACATGTAAAATTTGACGTCCCTGTGAGAACTTTTATCTGTTGACCTGTGTAGTTCAATGCACACAAGTAATTGATATAGTCCTGGACGTCAGTGTCATACACAAGTCCCGGATCCATAGCTTTGTTGGGATTTACATGCCCTGCACCGAAATCAAGAGGGGTACCAGCACCTCCGGTTGTCATGTCAGTGATCATACCATTAGCATTGTCAAACAGGTTAGCAGTTGTCATCATTGCAGAACGGATGGCAGCTGAACTCCAGTCACGGTGGGTGGCTTTAAGCAATGCAGCTATGCCAGCTGCATGAGGGCATGACATTGATGTGCCAGACACGAGAGCATAATCGGTAAGTAGATAATCATCCTCACGAATCGGTGTCCAAGGTTTATTGGGAGCCCAGGCAGCTAGGATGTCAACTCCTGGAGCCAATATATCGGGTTTTAGAATCCAAGGTGATCGGCGAGCAGGCCCTCGTGATGAAAAATCTGCCACCTGTGGAGCTGGTTTAGTACCCAATATCGTAATCTGGAACTTGATACTAACAGTTGCATTCTCAGCATGGAGTATATGCTTCTTTACTAATTCGCCATCCTTCACGTTTACTACCACGAAAGGCATATTGAAGTCGTTGGGACTAAGAAATTGCCCCATGTTTGAACTGAAGATAGCTCCAGATGCTCCAGTTCTATACATTTCGTCAAGCTGCTGATTCACGGTTATATAACCATCATAGTCAAAGGCACAGAAGATATACTTGCCCGCAACATCATCAGGGTCTAATGAGTTAAGATCACAAATTTCTTTGGATTTATTTCCATATCCAAAGTATATAGGAACCCGAGAGACAAACAGATTCTCTGGGTAAACAGACTTTCCAGTAAGAGTAAGCCCCCCTTCAACAGATTTTCCAGTAACAGTTAGCCCCGCGTCGTCTAAATTGACGTGAGCTGAGAACTCTCTATCAATAGTTCCAGCACCAACTGTTGTAATCCAAGGAGCTCCATTGAGTATGGTATATGCGTGGGGACCTGAATTCCCTGCTGAACATGCAACAAAAATTCCTTTCTTCAAGGCTGCAAAAGCTCCAATGGCAATTGGGTTCTCATCGAATGTCGTTTCAGTGAATCCTAATGACAATGACATGACATCCACGCCATCAGCAATGGCTTGATCCATGCCAGCCAGAACATCGGTTGCTGCTGCCTCATAACTGTTCTGGAAAAACAACACCTTGTACATGGCAATCCTAGCCATTGGTGCAACTCCAATTGCTGTTCCTTCAGCATAGCCGAAGTAATCAGCATCTTGGACAGGACTGCCAGCTATTGTTGATGATGTATGACTTCCATGTCCAAAGTAATCTCTCGGAGAATCATAATCATATATTTTTGATATGTTCTCGTGATACTGCTGCATCCCTTTGCTGAATGAGCGTGCCCCGATTAGTTTTCTGTTGCAGTTTGAAGCAAGAAAGTCAGTTCCAACTTCACATGTGCCACGCCAACGCTCAGGCACAGGGGGCATGCCGTCATCATTGAAGCTCTCGCTTTCTGGCCAAATTCCAGTATCAAGAACACCAACAAGAATGTCACTGCCAAAACCTGCAGCTGGCCATATCCCTGCTTGTTTCTTTAGGCCAAGAAATTTTGGTGTGCGTGTTGTGTGGAGGTGGCCAATTGTTTCTGGATATGCGGCACGATGACCTGGCATTTTCTGGAGTTGGTCAAGGTGGTTCTGGGACAACACGGCACTGAAACCATCCAGTACATGGCTGTAGGTGTAGAGGTGGATTGGGGCAACACCATCAGATGATAAGAGGGACGAAAGGGTGGACAGGTACCAATCATGGTGAGTGGAGAAGGGAGCTGGCATTGCTGACTTGTCCATGTGGATAATGTATGTCCTACGATCTCCTGGCATGGACGAGGAGGTGGCAGACCATACCAAGAGAAAGAAAGAGAGGATCAACATGGAAGGACTGAAATTTCCCATTGTTCTTTTCACCAACTTGAGGCAATATGACATTTGAAGATCTAAAAGGATCCCCTATATATAGACGTATGCATGGATAAAATTTTGGTTCCCAGATTCTGAGATGTAGATTGCCTCAACGGTGCCGGCAGCTTCTACATATTTGCATAGGAAACTACAGCACGACAGTGACCGTCGTCTTAAAAACCAATCCATTTTTTTTTGTTTCCCAAGGGTATTAGAACTGAAGAAAACAAGGGAAAATCCTCGGACTCAGAGAACATCAATCTTGCTTCCTTATTATACTTAAAAACTGGAGATTACCGATCCCGCCTCCCTACTAAATTCTAAAAATTGGAGATGAATACGAGGAACGAGTCGGAAAGCAGGCCCCTTAAACAGTACTGTAGAGCTTCTGTTGTTAAATTCTAGCATAAGAAGAATCAGGTGAGACGGTGATTTTCCACATGCAGTTATTATTTAAAAAAAAAAAAAAAAAAAACAGGAACTTTGAGAACAAAGCAAATATTTGCTAAATCAGAAACTGGGGCTGATCCTCTTGATGAAAAGAATCATTTAAAGTCCAAGAAGAAATGGGTATCCTTAAATGGTTGATGCAATTTAGCATCAAGACAGTTGATTTCATTATATGTCAAAATCAATCCTAGCAACTAGTTGCAGTATCATATTGTCCATAAATTAAACAGATAAAAAAAAAAATACAATATTGATGCCTCACATTCCCAAACTTCAAGAAAGCATAAGCCAAAAACATGTAAGGCTAGGCTGACAATTTGTGTTTCTCTTTTCTGTCTCGGTGTAGTAACCTCGGGGTCATTGAAGTGCTATATGGGAACATTTTTGCTCTGGAAAGATGACAATCTCTCATACTTGCTAACTTGAAACATGCTATTTGACTTGTAGCTTGTAGATTGATGACTGAACCAAAAAAATTGCTTGACCTTAAAGGGAGAGCAAATTGGGAGGAGATTGAGGAGAACCAGTTTCCAGTAAAAAGCTTCGACTACAGTATGACCTGGATGTACTTGACGAAGAAGCAAGATATCTACCATCCCCACTGTAGAAAGTTGGGTCACTCCTATGCGCTTTTCCTTTACTTGTTCTTGGCTTTCCATCAGTTTCTTCGTACTCTTCATTTTCCACGGCTTGTACAAACCCACTATGCATTGGATCTGAACTTTCATACAAAATCCTCAGGACCTGTTTGATCGAAGGCCTAGCCTGACCTTCTTTCTGTGTGCACCATCTCACAATAGTCACTACTGTTTGAAGCTGGTTTGGGTCAAAGGAGTCTTTTATACGGGGATCCACTAGCTCAGACAGTCTTGATTCTGAGTCCACGTATACTTGGGCTGATTCCACCAAATTCTTGCCATCTTGAACTGCTCGTCTTCCTGTCACAATCTCCAAAAGTAGCACTCCATAGCTGTATACATCACTTTTCTCAGTCAGCTCCTGAGTGACCACATATTCAGGATCCATATAACCTGAAAGCCTCCCAATTTCAGATCTCTTAGGAGCCAAATAACAATCAACAAGAGAATTAATATTCCAGAGCAGTCATTTTTATATTATTCAACATACCTGGAGTTCCCCGTATATCAGTATTCACTGGTTCAAAGCAAATAGAACCATCTTTTGAAGCATGAGCAAGGCCAAAATCTGCAATCTGGAAAGGAAAAGGAGTTATTTTAAGAATTTAAAGATATGTTATGAATGCTTTAGCACTCGAAACAAGGATGTCTTTGAAGTTTAAAAGCACACTTGTGTCCTCTTCCTGAATACCATTTATTCACAAACAAATTTGGCATTCTTGTATTCCAAAGTTATGATCTCATCTTGGTCCAAGGAGAAAACCTCACATGAGCACTCACGGAATTGCAACTACTGCAAAGAGGGATTTTCATCTTGTCAGTACAATACCTTGGCAACAAAATTCTCATCCAGTAAAATGTTGCTGGACTTGATATCCCTGTGGCACAGAGGTGGATCACAATAAAAATGGAGGTATTCCTGCACATGAGAAGTGAATGAAAAAGAAAAGGTAATTCAGCAAGATGATATTTCAATGATAAAAAAAATTGGAAATTGACAAAACTGAATTAGTCTCCACCAAAGAGCAAAATATTACAAGTAAGAAAATTACCATAGCATTAGCCACGTCAATGGCAATTTGGATTCTGGTCTGCCAACTCAGAGGTGTTCTTCCAGGGGCTGAAAAAGTATGATGTCAAAGCTATTCAGGAAACACGGCAATCAAATATTGGAGCTTCAGGGAAATGCAGAAAGAGTCGATTTGATCATTATCTCCCATTGAATGTCAATTGAGTATTGCCGGCTGATAGTGCCTGCCCTGGGTCCAATTATGCCCGAGCAAACCCAGCCTGTTTTGGAGTTGTGATTTTCCAAAGAATTTAAAGCACATAATACCAAAGTACTATATTACTTCACCATCTCAAATTTTCACAATGATACTTTGGGATTAAACTACCACAAAACAGGAAAAACAAAAGGGAGCAATATCTAATTGAGGAATAGAGAAATAGCATACAATGAAGATGATCCTTTAAGCTTCCATTTGCCATATACTCGTACATGAGAAACCTGCCATGAGATGAGCAAAAACATCTAGTTATGCTGGTGCATGAAGTTAATCACATACAATCTTACTTGTATAGGTAAATCAACTACCTCTCTCGTTTTTCAATGCAAAAACCTCTTAGAGCCACTAGATGACGATGATGCAATCTAGCAAGAAGCTCTATTTCTCTGCAGAATTCATCCTCCCCTTGCTCTGAAACCTTGTCCATCCGCTTCACTGCTACTAGAGAGCCATCACTGAACTGAGCTTTGTAGACAGTTCCAAAGCCCCCTTGTCCAATTATGGTGCTAAAATTGTCGGTTGCCTTCTTTGTTTCCTTATAGCTGAATTTTCGGAACATTGATGAAGGACCTGCATTTCATCAATAGCCCACCAGAAAATCCCAAAAGATTGAATTAGATAAAAAATTTGTCCAGTATATATACCAATATTAAAAATAGGACATAACCGTGGCAAAGATCAGAGACAAACCTTCTTGAAATTTTTTTATAGACCGAGGAGGAGGGAAGGATTTCAAAGAAGTTCTATCTATATTCTCAGAATCCTCTAGCTCTCTGCTTTTCAGACGAATAAGAATTATCAAGACTGTTAACATCACAACAGCAACAGCTGTAACTGCAATGCCAATGCCAGGAATTAGTGTCAGGTGGTAGGGATGGTGGTTTCCCGTTTGAGGCACACCCAATGTGAGTTGACTTGGGCTCACAGCAACCAATGGACTTGCAGATGCCTCAGGGGCCAACAAAGATGGGGGTGGTTCTGAAACTGTCATTTGCATAAACTTATTAGTCGAAGGATTGAATACAGGAATATAACAATTTGTTTTTTATATAAAATGTCCAACATCACTTGATACTTTTAGGTAAAGGAACATAAGTGACAATAAACATTCTTCATATAGATATATCAACAGAATAGCATAATGGAGATAATAAGAAAAGCACCATTGTTGAAATAATGGTGATTGAAAACACAGCTCTTTATTGGTTGGCAACTTATGTACTTATTTTGATTATTAGAAATGACAAACCCAACCAGTAGATTCACTGCATCAAGTACTTACAAGAGCTTTTCCCCATTTGGATAAGACCTACAAATAGATATGCCTGTACTTAACATGCATTTACTGTCGTGTTTACTAGAATATATATATATATATACATACATGCATTAGTAAATCATGATCAAAGACAGTAAAAGATGAAGTTGTATACAGGGACACCAAGTAAGCATCGAAATAAATATATTTCAAAAAAACTGACAAAGAAATCAAAAAAAGAAAAGAAGGGAGACAAAAGCAATTTGAAAAATGCATACATACAACATCATTGGATAATATACTTCCACTTTGTCTTCCAAAATTATGCATACCTGGAGTGATTTTAAACCCTTGAATTTGAAAAAAACAGCTTGCAATCTCCATGGCTGAAGCATCATCAAGTTGGCTCGCAATTGCAGCATAAGTTGCATCACGGCAAGTACTCAATGTCATGTTATCTTCTGCTCCTACCACATGACGGAGGTATAAAATGCCAGCATTTATACACTTCCTGCAATCACTTCCCTCTGAAAGCGGTAGTTTGCAATTTTCTTTGACATTTGCAAATTGTGGAGACTGCAGCATCTGTGTGACAGTTGTTCGACCCCTACAGTCATAATTGACGGGAATTTTTGTCCCGAACCCACAGAAAGCTGTGGCATTTCTTGGGACTCCATACAGTTCCATGGTTTTTGATATAGAATGAAGGCAGATGTCAGATAAATCTGAAGGAACCCCTAGATTGCTTGTGGCATTTGCATAGCGAGCAATAGAAACTGCAACAAATGCATTGATATAGCGGCAACACTTTCCTCTGTCATCTTTATCAGAGCACACAGATGCCACAAGAGTGAAGTTTGACCCACTCAAGTCTAAGGGGCAACCTGAAAAGCATTGAAAGTGTTAACTGTTAGTGAGATAGCCAATTCTTTTGCTTTTAATTTGGAGTTTGTAGCATTTACCATTGACTGGCAGAAAGAAGTTCCAATAATAGTTTTGAATGCAACTATCAATCGAACTTTTGTAAGATACTCAAGAGCTGTGAAAACAGCTTCAGTAACAAAGCAAATAAAAATCTTATGTTTTAAGTGCCTATATTGACAATGTGAAAATTCTTTGGCCAGGCCGTAACACTTGACACACCTAAGTTGTTGGGCAACAACAACCATGCCACATTCCATTTCCTAACGTAGTCAGCGTTAATATAGTATTTATTCCCAGAGCAGGTGCATGTCACTCAGTCGGAATACTGATTGAGACGAAAAATACACTATAAGGTTGGCATGAAAAGGTGAAATGGCAATCAAATTTGACACAGCATTGAGATCAAAATCTTGGACATGTTATCTAGGCAAGTGACAAATTCACCACTGCTGCATAAATTCTTAGCACAAATAATACTATGAACTGTCCATTAAGCTAAAGACCAGTAACAAATAGATATATTTCACTGGACAGCATTGTCAGTTAAAATTTATAACTCAATAAACCGAGCTGTGCCTGTATCCATTTCAGCAAACAAATAAGTCAATAAAATCCCAGTAGCAACAGAACCAAGTACATTCTAAATACCTAAGAAAATCGAAAACAGGACACGAAAAATTAGTCAGACAAAGAATAGCACAAAACCATCTAATTAACAATTAAACCCATTTCCAAAATTCCACCTTTGCCACAGAAACCAACCCAAAAAAAATGTCACCTTTCCTGTTATTACAAGCAAAGAGCAAGAACCCAGATCAAAACAGAACAAAAACAAAGGAGAGATGCACTCGCATAGACATAACCTGACCTGCCACAGCTAACTGAAGCTGCATTCCAAGAAATGCCAGTAAACCCATCAAGAAAAAGACCTGTCCCAAAACCTCCATAGCCAAGATGAAGAAAGAGAACTCCGCACAGTTACAGTCACAGACAAACCAGAGAATTAAAAAAAGAAAAAAGGTGGGTTTACGTGTGAAGGAACAAGACACGAGTGTGTTTAGTGTTATAACGGCAGGAAACTACAGAGTGCTGGGAAGTGAGTACTGTCTGAGAGAGACTGGTGAGAAGCGTTGTGTGTTGTGTTAGTGAATGCGGCTTATTGACTGCACTGTACACATTGAAACAAGCATTTTTTTCTCTGGCTTCTTGAGTTTCTCAAGCCAATTTCTCTGATTTAGTGCACATATGTTCAGGAGAGAATGTAGGACCCATATGTTCACATTATGGATTTATTGTAGATTCCCTTTCTTCCGTGAGTGATGTGATTGTGTGATCTAACCAGTACTCTCTAGTGCACAAGAAGTTTTTGTGAATTAAAATTTGGAAAGATGTTTTCTGAAACAATTTCTATTTTTTAAAAAATAATTATTAATTTTTCCTTTCTAATTCTTTTATTTTAATAATGGAAGGTAATTAATGTTTTTAGTGGGACAGAAAATAGAAGAATCCACCGTCTTTGCTTCCTATCTATTTACTGGGACAGAAAATAGAAGAATCCACTGTCTTTGCTTCCTATCTATTTACTTTATTTTGATAAAGATAGATAGATACATAGATACATATATCATATACAGGAGGAACCTTCTACCTGCGGTCATCCAACGCCATTCTTTTTTTCTCTGCTCGATATTATCTTTGTTACAAAACTTACCTAATTAATTTGTCAGATAAGTAGCAGATTAAAGGATTGATTCTCTTCACACTAATTTTAACCTAATATGATTTTATTTTGTTTTAGTTATAGGTTAAAAGTCACATAACGTGTAAAAATGACCATCAAACTATCTATATTTAAAAATCAAGTGATAAGTAATGTTAGGGGTTATATAATTTGTTTTCTCATATGTTTATTTGATTTTTTTTTTTAATTTATTTATTCTAAGCAAGCATGTGAAAGCCAATAGATTGTTATTTGTGCTTTCAAGGCTTGAGGGAACAGCAAATGAATGTAGCATGTCTGTTTCTTTTGGATTCATATGATTGTTTGATTTTTATGCTTAAATAATAAGACTTACTCTTTACAAATAAGATAAATATATACGCTACTAATTCCTATGCCCATACACAAATAATAATATTTAGCGTTAAGAGAAGAAAACAAAATCCAATCAATCATGTTATATTTTAAAAAATTGAAAAAGATGACTAGGGTTTCTTATATTTCAACATAGTTTCAACACTGGACATATTTAATATAACTTTTTAAATTGAGAGTGAGTTTTTTGTTTGCTAAATTTATAGCAGTTGGTTTGTAAATATTATTTGTAAAATCCCATTTGTAGAGTTTTTTTTTAACTAGATTTGATCTTTTAATATAAAAAAAAAAGTTAGGATAAATTAAAATTTCTAAGAGCTAAGGTTAAATAATTCCTAATATAATTAGGTGTTGACAATGTGATTGATGCAAGGGTATGCACCTTTTAATCTTTTAAGAATTCGAAAGCCAATCAATACAATGCACATTGCATTTATGGGTTATTTTCAGTTTTATTCCCTGAGGTTTTAAAAATTTTCAGTTTATGGCAATATTTTGAGAAAGCTTCAGTTATCTTCCCTAGACCGTCCACAATCGTTTGTTAAGTGTTAACACCAAGGATAAATTTGTAAATACATTTAAAAATCTGATTTTATATCTTTTCGAAGACGTCACTTAGTTGCTGCACTAAACTAGAAAAGATTGAAGTTGAAAAATAGGATAGATTGATCTCTCTACATTTAAGCTTTCTAATAGCTAAGCTTAGGATGATGAGTGGTATCAACGATTGAGGGAGAGAAAAAATCACACCAAAATATGTTGCTCATATATATAGAGTAAGAGAAAGCCCACAACAAGTGAGTTGCTAGTGTGTGGGTTTTTCGTTTGGTATACGACAATTGAAGAAAGAAGTTGCAAACACAGCTTTCGCACAAAGGTAACAGAAGATGAGGATCAAGTATGTATTGATATCTAGTTATTTGTTATTGTATGTATGAAACATGAAGAAATTTAGGCGTTTTAACATTTGGATTTTACTTTACATTCAATGATCGAGGTAATTTGTCATTGAATTAAATTAGGTATAGATATAATTGTATGGTTTTAGTGACTGATATATGTTAATCTTATGTGGGTAACGTTTCTTATGTCATTTAAGTTACTTTGATACTTTAATTGATTTGATTATGTTTGTTGTGGGATATATAGTTGCATGCATATGTTGTTTTTTTCTTCTGTGGTTATGGAAATTTGGTGTTAAGTTAGGAAAAAGTAGCAAAGAAAAGTAAGTTATAAGCCGGTAGTGTAGGCACTGTGTTAGGGTATTTGGCACACTAACATAAAGCCCAATGGAACACTTTATTACTTTATCAATGAATGCCTTTAAATAGTTGTATAGAGGAGTGCATACATTTACTGCTATTCAACTGCTTTATTCTGTAAATATTGACAGTGGTTATGTCAAACATCTCTTCTCTTAGAATTAGCAACAATGATTTATCAATAACTCTTGGTCCTTAACTTGAGTTTCTGCATGTATAAGTGATCTTATAAGGCTTTTAAGTAATTTTAACAGTCAACAAACGACTTAGGACAATCCAAGAGAGGTAACTAAAGCTTTCCCAAAATATTCCCACACAATAACAATTTCTAAAACCTTAAGAGATGAAATTGAAAATAACCCTTACATTTATTTTTGTGAAACTTTTCCTCCACCTATATATATATATATATATATATATATATATATATATATATATTGAATTATTAATTAAAATGCAGTTGCAACTACATCATTCATATATCTTGGTGGGTATTCCGTATTGCTGCTAATGCCTACGGTATTGATTATTAATTAATATGTATTTTTAAAACGACGAAATTTATGAATATACTTTTGTAAATTTTTTAATTTTGACCTAATTTTAAAAATATAATAATGAAAATAAATAAATAAATAAATATTTATTCATATATTATCATCAATATTTATCGACTGTAACAAATAAAGAGTATAGTCACTCTTTATCGAGGCATGGCCAATTGTCATTGTTATAGAACAACATTATTAATTATAAAATAAAATAGAAATAGAAATAGAGAGTTGTGTAAAATATAAAGGTATGCGTTTAGTGAATTTAATAAAATTAATCGGATAAAGTTTAAAAAATGTTCTGAAGTTTAATTATCTCTGAAATAGAAGTTAAATAATTCTTTTTAACAATTAAAGTTGGATGCAAAGTATGGAATGCATCCATTTATACAATTAATTGGTTTCAAAATAATAATAAATTCAACATAAATATATTGGACGACGGAATTAATGATCAATAATACTGTATATTCAGTTTATTTAAAACTCTTTTATAAACAATAAATATGTAAGTATAATACAATACGTATACGGTATATTGTAATAAAGAAACATTGATTGCATGCAAGGAGTGCGATGATCTCTAAAGAAACGTTTTTGTCATTTTTTTTAATTATTTATTTAAATTTCGTTTGATGGAGCAATTTCAGTTGATAGGGCAAGTTTAATTCTCTAATCAAAAGGAACCAAAGGGAAACATTTTCTTTAAGCGAGACCCAATTGATCATTTGAATAATTTAATTAATAAAGTGTATGTGAATGCAAGACGGATTATATAATACACTCAAATTGTTTTGAAATTGACATGAAAAGGAAGCAAAAATATCTTAATAAAAATGTATGATTGATGAGTTATATATATGGAAACAAACTTTATATCTATTAAGGGTAGAGAATTAGAATCTTCCCTAACATATTTTTTAAAAAATATATTTTTATTTATGCATGGTCAAGATTTACTTTTATTATATTCTTATTCATTAATTATCCTAAAATACTAGTTAATGATATATTTTTTTCTCCTTATTTCTAGTTACGGTGGAATGTCACTTGTATCAACAGTTGAGCAAAATCTATGAGAACATGCGATGGAAGCTCAAAATTTAGTTGCATGATTTAAAAAACGAAAAATAAAGAATAGAAATCTGCATTTTAGAAAATGAGTTAATTTGATCCTGACCAAACATTTGAGAAAAAATGGAGTTAATGTTCATGATAACTTGCTTGTTATGGCAAGCAATTTTGACGATTTCCTTGAAACTTTTCCAAGAATTAAACACTCAATCTAATCCAATACTTCCAAGCAACAAAGTAAAAATAAATAAATTGAATTACTGTTTTTTACTCATTTATTTCAAATTTTAAATTAATTTTTAAGATTTTATATATGTCCTCGATAGAAGGAGTAAACAGTTATCTTGTAGAGAACAGAAACAGAACACAATCGTGAACAGATAGATACTTCTTGTTGTTAGTTTGATACAGCCGAGGCAGCGGAAGAGAAAGTAAAACTCATCCAGAATTCTTCTCTCGCCCTGTTTCTCAGTAAACAAACACAACAATAAAACATCAATGCAGGCAAGTTATCAGCTGTCTGTCCTCTCTTGTTACTCTTTGTCAGTTCCCTCTGTTGCTTAAACGATAACACTTGCAGGATCACTTGCAGAAACTCTTTCTCATTCTCATTGCAACGTCTCTTCTTCTCTTCGCTGTTTGCTCTGCTCTCAAGGTACCCAACCCTCACATTTTAATTCTCCAAAACTTGTTCTTTTCCTTATCCTTTTGCTTTTGGTGTGTGATTCTGAGAAAAACAGGAGGGACAAACATGTGTAGGCAGACAGAAACTGCAACAAGGGTTTACACTGTGAAACTTGTCTTGCTAATGGAAATGTTCGGCCAAGATGCACCAGAATCCAGCCTCTAAACCCCACTTCACAGGTTGTTACTTTTTTATTCTTACATCATTTATTTGCTTCGCATCTACAGATAATTCATGTTCTGGGTTTCTGACGTTTGTTTTAATGGGATAATTTAGGTGAAAGCACTGCCATTTAATCGATATTCATGGCTGACGACTCATAACTCATTTGCAATACTTGGAGCTAAGTCTCCAATTGGATCTCTGATTCTTACTCCAGAAAATCAGCAGGATTCCATTACCAGCCAACTCAATGTATGTTAATTTCTCTTTTCTTCTCTGCTTGACGAAAAGTTTAGGTTCTGTGGCGGTTTGGCGGTGCCTCCTGCTGTTGTTGGTTGAAATACATTAATCATAAATTGGTGACTTATCGTATTATGAAGGTTGATTGGTTAAATCTATATTTGTTGAAAATTAAAGCGTCCATATGGTGACAAGACGATTATGTCCTTGTTTTTCTGGTCTTGCTGGGGGAGGATGACATATTGCTTTTAGTCTTTGTACCTTGTAGATGAAAATATAAGAGACCCAGAATAATTTCTCGTGTGAAAGTGTTGAATATGTAAACACCCTATGTTTTAATTATCTGCTGGAATTGCCAGGTATTTCTGTCAGTGGTTGAAAATGCTTTTTGGCCATTACATTTTGAAAGACTTCTCACCGACTCTTTGTTGATTGAAATGGTATTTTTGTATTAGGTGCGTTGTAGCTTTTATCATGACCTGGTCTCCACATTTTTTCCATTTGGAAAGCAAGCGTAACATAACTTTTGAGAAATGTGGTCATCCTAGTGGAGTTCTGAATCGAAAAAAATCACGACTGATTCTTAATATGGGCATCGCAAGTTGAATAATTAATCTTCACTTGTAATAAAGTATTGCCAACATCCTTTGTTTATAACTCAAGCATCATATTCACTTTCTTCATTGGATTAATCAACGACTTTTCTTAAAGAGAAACGACAAACACATGGCAACTTTCTAACAATAAACTTAATTTCTTCAGTTCTGCTGCATAACAACTTTGATGGGGAATCAATTATGTTGAGCCTTTAACTTAGTAGAACTTTAAAACTCTACTGCACGACCACTAAGGAATCGTTTTCTTTGTTGATTCTTCATGTCTTTCCCCTTGACAGGCACAGTTTGATTATTTTATTAGTGTGGATAGATTAGTCTTCTGACAATGACTAATGATTCTTTCTCCTATCCTCTTTGTTATTTTATGATAACTTCAGTTCAAAAATGGTTCCCTGTTACAGAATGGTGTTAGAGGTTTAATGCTGGACTTGTATGACTTCTTGAACGATATCTGGTTATGTCACTCCTTTGGTGGGCGATGCTATAACTCTACAGCTTTTGTAAGTGAGCAGGCACTAAAGATATCTTATTATTTCTAGCTCAGAGTTAAATTTACAACGAATTATAAATCCTAGTAAGGTTTTAAAATTTAATAAATATTTGTTTTCCATTGACTGTTATTCTGGCAACTTCACTGTTATAATAGTTCAAAAATGAATACCCATTTAAGTTTGTGAATTGCTTATACCTCTAAAAAAATAGTTGATCCATATGATGATTTTTCAGCAACCTGCCATAAACGTTTTGAAAGAAGTTCAAGCATTTCTTGAAGCCAACCCAACAGAAATTGTCACCATTATCATTGAGGATTATGTTACATCACCAAGGGGTTTGACTAAAGTATTTGATGCTGCCGGCCTGAGAAAATACTGGTTTCCTGTATCTCGGATGCCAAAAAATGGTGGAAATTGGCCAGCCGTTGACGATATGATCCAGAAGAATCAGCGTTTAGTTGTTTTTACTTCGAAATCAGGTAAGGAGGCATCTGAAGGGATTGCATACCAGTGGAGATATATGGTAGAAAACCAATGTGAGTCCTATTATATTCCTAATCCAAAATTTCAACTGGACATAAGACAAAGTACTCACAAATAAACTACGATGATAATGATGAATATTTAACTGTTTATATTACAGATGGGAATGGTGGGATGATAGATGGTTTGTGTCCAAATCGTGCAGAATCACCCCCTATGAACACAACATCAAAGTCATTGGTCTTAGTGAATTACTTTCCTGATAGACCAGATATAGCCCAAGCTTGTAAGCACAATTCAGCTCCATTGAGAAGCATGGTGAACACGTGTTATGAAGCTGCAGGCAAACGATGGCCTAACTTCATTGCCGTTGACTATTACAAGGTATGGACTGCGTATAAAGCAAGTATGCATAGAATGGAATGATTCCCGATAATTTGTATTTAAAAATTTCAGAGGAGCGATGGCGGGGGAGCACCAGAAGCTGTAGATGTAATCAATGGTCATCTAGTTTGCGGGTGTGGAAAAATTGCCGATTGCAAGGTTTGCAACGATTACTTTAACCTTATT
Source organism: Melia azedarach (assembly GCA_028052125.1). Classification (NCBI taxonomy): domain Eukaryota; kingdom Viridiplantae; phylum Streptophyta; class Magnoliopsida; order Sapindales; family Meliaceae; genus Melia; species Melia azedarach. Next base: position 2,327,022 of record CM051399.1, on the reverse strand, counting down.
TATCCATTTCTTTAATGTGCAAGAAAAGTAACAGAGTACTGCATAACATTGTCTTCTATAATCTGAGTGATGGAATGCAAGATTAGGAAATTATAATGAGTTTTGTTGTGGATTGCTTTCAATCTAATTCTCTTATCTGCAGGCGAATATGACTTTCGGAGCATGTGATCTGCCTGAACCTGGTGTCACACCGTCATCACCTGCAGCTGCAAGACATCATTCCAACTTTGCATATTCAAATAGAAGATCAGTTCATCCATGGTGGTTGCTTGGGCTGGCCTTTGTAACAATTCTTTGGTCATTGTGAATGTAACGTTTGTGGTCTTTTAGTGCACTTTTAACATTTTCTGTGAGCCTTTTTAACCAAAAGATAACGTTTCAGGGATAGTTGAAAAGAAACACGTGATTGCTGTAACTGAATGAGAAAAAGGAAAATCAGAGTATGGTGTTACTCATAGTTTTATATTGCAGGCTATCTAAGGGCTCGTCTGTAATTGTCATACTTTAATTTAGTTTTGATATTATATTGTTGAAGTGTGTGGTAAGTCCATGGCAACTGTAACTTAACAGTCACGACACTCCCATCCTAAATGAGTCTTTCTTGTGTCTATTCATTCTTTTGTTCATTGGTTTAATGGTTTGAATGTGAATGTGGAATTTGCAACCGTTAGTATTGTCTGCTTTTCTGCATTTCAAAGCTTCTCTGGATAAGATTCGACTTATTGTACAATGGGCACCATGTGATTGTGGTGCTTAAAAATTACTCTCCTTTCTCTCTAATCTGGCAGCTGATTCTGTTTGTTTCCTTCGAAAAACAGTCCTCATGATGGGACTAGTATTAGTTAATAAGCAAATTGAAATTCAAGATGTTGGTTGACATGGTAGCTGCACGTTGCCACCACTCACTTTCACATAATAAACAATCTCAAGGCTTAAAGAAGAGCCATTCAACAACTTTATTAGAACTTATCATACTCTAATTTTGTTTTAGAACAACTTTATTCTGCATTTTATCAGAGCTACTCTTTTACTCGGTGTCTGACAGAAGCACACTAACACCAATCTTTCAGCTTAATTAATTACATCGATATATCTAGAAAGCTAATGAACAGTAGCAAAGTTTATTAGAAAGCTAAAGAATCACGATATGCAAAGTTTATTAGAAAGCTAATGAAGAGTCGCATAGTCTAGCAACTTCTTTTGTAAACTAACCCAACTATGGTACGCAACAGTTGTTCCACTGCGTAATTTCCCCACCAACCCCCCCCCTTTTTTTAATGTTTGGAAATTGTGAAATGTTAGTGTGGCGTTCTTTATAAATGCTAATGCCTTGTGCAGTGTTTCTTTACTAGGCATTTCATTTATTTGTCAGCTTTCCTGAAAGATTATAATGTGTTTATTTCATTGTCAACCTCGAAACAATTTGACCAGAGTGTGACCTTGCTCAATGGGTGCTGTGAACCCGATATTAGACTACAATGGTTCCCTCTTTTATGCTTTTAGATAATATTAGACTGCAATGTTGAGTGAACCGTGATTTGTTTTTGGCGGAAATAAGGTTGATTGATTCTTCCATCTGTGGTTGTAAACACAGTCAAATCACTATTGTACGACCATTATTCAGAATGCATTTTAATGGCAAAAAATTAAATGAGACCCCAAAAATTGGTTGATTTCACTAATTCATGAGCATTCATTAGCGAAGCAAACTCAATTCTTCAATTAAAGAATTCAAATCAGAGTAAGATGAACCATCTTTTTCAACAGCCCTCCTAGCCATCTCCCCAAATGCCTTGGCTCTGCTTCTCATTTCTTCTGCCTTATCACCCACCATTATCTCTTTCACTGCCTTTTCCATCGTTTCCCTCTTCACAAATTCTCTTACAGTTGTAGACCATTTCTGAATACCAAGAGCAACACCAATCTTAAGAACTTCAGTTACCAACTTTTCATTGTAAAATTGCTCCGCGGAGACCGGCCATGTTATCATAGGCACGCCGGCAGTCACTCCTTCAAGAGTTGAATTCCATCCACAATGTGTTACGAATCCTCCGATTGCTTCATGATCAAGTATCAAAACTTGAGGCGCCCATCCTCTTATAATTAGTCCTCTATCTCCCATTCTCTTCTCAAATCCTTCAGGCAACCAGTTTTCTTTTTCTTCCTCACCATTCTTGTTTTTCCTCACTACCCAAATGAATTGCTGCTCTGAAGCTTCAAGTGCAATGGCAATCTCCATTAGCTGAGTAGAAGTAAAATTGGCAATACTTCCAAAACATATGTAAATAACAGAATTGGGTTTCTTTGAATTCAGCCATTTCAAGCATTCCTGTTCATCGATAAAGTCCTGCTGTACCCTCAAAGCTTTATCTTCATTAGTCCTATTGCACAACGAAACAGGGCCGATATGCCATGCCCTCCTTCCCAAAACCTTCCTGTAATGATCAGCATAAGCAGGCTCAAGCTCGTAAAAGCTATTGGAGACAGCACCATAGCTCTTTAACTCAGATTCTGCAGCTACTTCGAACAACCTGATGAAGCTAGTTTCACCAACATCCTGTCTCACAAAATCTGCCAATTGGTTTCTCGTCAACTTGATATCACCAGGAAGATTAGGTATCAGAAAAGGTTCCGAATCTGACGAAAATTTCTTGTGAGGCTGATATAGAGCTACGCATGTGCCTGCACACAAAGCGAAAAAACTAGTGCCATGAAACACCAACCTGGGAATCCCAAATTTGTGAGCAGAATCAGTAGCCCAAGGAAACAACATATCGGCCACCAAGCAATCTGGTTTATATTCTTGCAAGAGCAGCTCAAGTGGTTCTTGAAGCATGCTTATGCCTTTGAAAAACTTCACTTGCATGTTTATTTCACCCGTTATTGCAGTCAGATTTTCACATCCCTCAGGCAAACCGACCTCTACAGAAGGAAATTTGATGATCTTGATATCAATTTGGATACCCAATTCATTAGCTCTTTGAACTGATTTTGAGAAGAGAGGTGCATTGGCAGGAGTTGTGATTAAGGTGGTTTTCACCCCATGAGTTCCAAACAGCTTGGCCATGTCCACAGTTGGAATCATGTGGCCGTGAGCCAGGAACGGAAAGAAGAATATGTGAAGCTGACGAATTTTATAGTCCATGCTCACTTGTCATACCAAGCACTTCAGAATCGAAGACGATGACAGATTAATGATTATGATTAAATGATTAAAGGCGATTGTATGAACGCCCAAGTATGCAATATCAGAAAGACCGCCCGGATCACCGACTAAGAAATAATAATATCAATTATCATACAGTGTAAATGAAAAAGGCAATAACAACATAATTGCACTTCACTGTCTGTAATTACATTTAAACAATTAGGATTCACTTTATATTGTCAATTACATCCAATGTTTAATTTAAATTGCTATATTAATTTGAATAGAGTTGCAGCTTCATACTTTTTGAACTAAAGTCTAGAATATTATAAGATCACATGCATCACGTCGGTTTATATAATAACATTATTACAAGTTCAATCATGCATAAAATAAATTAAAAATTGTGAAAGAACGCACGTCGATTCGTACATTATCTATTAATTTATAATCGTTTCAACAAGTCCACGAATGTACATCTACCATTTTTTAAAGAATTTGGAAGTAATTTGTTTTTATTGTCGATATCAAAAGTAAGTATGGAATTGTATATATAACACCATAGTATAATCTGGTTTTTAATTAGCAGTACTTTGCTGAATGAGTGTCTTTAATAATAAAATATTGGCCTATTTATTCCTTAATTTGGAGAGTATATATAATGGGCAGCATGTGATTATAGTGCTTAAAAATGATTCTACTTGTTAATTTCTTCAATTAATCTGAAGGCTGCGGAATGCGGATCCTGTTTGTCTCCTTGGAAAAATGCTCTTAGATCATGGTGGAACTAAATAGTATTAGTTAATATATATATATATATATATATATATATATATATATAAGCAAATTAATTGATTAAATCAAGCATTCAGACGGCCGGGTACGTGGTTGGTAAGCTGCATGTCGCCATGCATAACAACCATATATTAAACAATCTAATTAAAGGCCTTCTTCAAGTAGATCGAGACATTGAACCTGGTCAATATATAAATGTTGCAATTACTTAATCTGCATATTCTGATTCTGTACTTCGAATGTCGATTGCAGAAATATTGGACATGATCGAGCTGATGATCATCTGATGTATGTGTTGTGGAGACTCCAAACGTCTGAGACTGACAGAAGAACTTTTGACACTGATGATCTTAATTTCAGCTTAAAAGTACATATATTTGTCTGTAAACTGGTATACAAATTGCAGCCCTATCTCTAGAAAATTGCTAAGACGATATCTAGATCTTCTTAAATGATAGGATTAAGATTAAACGCGGTAAATAATACGGTAGTGTTGTTCAAGTAATGAATTGATTACTTGGGCTGAACATCCTCACTTAGCCCAAGCCCAAATATATCCAACTGTTGACCTCCTCGACTCTTCTGTTTTTATAATTATCAAGTCCTCTCCAGCAGCTAGAGGCAGAGCTAGCTAGCATATAGTTTGTTCAAGGGTAACGCAGACCTAAACTAGAGTTGAATATTTTGTGCATGAATTGAGGGTATCTACTTCATATTAATATTAATATTAAACAAGGATAGTCGGTTTTGTGCACAGCTCAAGAAACCTTATAACTTTCTCTCTTTTTTAATTTTTATTTTTTTAAATTTAGGGATTCAAGGTTAAACTTGGTTAAGTTCTTATATACATACAATATATATATATATATATATATGCTTAATTAGTACAATTTGCACTTATTATTTAATAGGGAATTCATGGAATATGAAATGGGAATATACGTTTTGCAGGTTGGTAGGGGAATCTAACAGTATATAGTTATTTTTGTCATATGGATAGGTTTGTATTTTAATTTTTATTAATTAGTGTGTAAGAGAAAGAAAGAAGCCCATAGTCTAGTCAACCGCCTCCTCTAAATTTTTCTGGCTTAAATTTCAAAAGTCATAAATAATCAAAGCTATATATATATATATATATTTAAACCAAATCTTAAGTAAGAAAAAGACACCAACTAAAACATAAATATTGTCTTATTCATCCATGATTAATGGGCTAAACATTTCGAGCCCGCATAATATGCGCAACCTATATACACTAACATGTATTATTATGATAATGACATTAATTAGGGTTGAAATTAATTAGATAGTCGCCAATTTTGAAAGCTACACTCCACTCCATTGTATTTAATTAGTACATCTTAATAATTTTTCAAATTTGTGTTGGATTAATTAATTGTTAGGGACTTCATGACTTTTGACTGCTGCAATCACAAGCCACGTAAATCCAATTCTATTCATTAAAATTTTATCCATTATCCTCCACACTTACATATATAATTTTTATTATGTTTATCTTTTCGGGTTGCTCTCATAACACTTAAAGTGTGACAGCTGATTTGGATTTATTTGACTTGATAACTACACTTCCCCTTCAATATTTGACCAAATTGCATTTATATTATATACATATTATTTTTTTAAATTCAAGATTTTGTTTTTAAAATTATTTTTCTTTCCAAAAGATGGGTTTTTTTTTACCCTCTATAAATTTAAGAAAAAAAATGAAAATATTTTATCAAATTGTGATGATATTGATCTCAATCTCAAAGCATCTTCCATAGAATATGAAATCTGCCCTTTGATTGATGAGCTTTCGAATAATCCCAAATCACAAAAAAAAAAAAAAAAAAACTAATTATGGCTTTGAGTGGAAAAAAAAGATACACGTGTAGATCAGCTCGTCTACACATACAAAAATATAGTTGAAATTTTGCACGTTAGTTAATGGACCACCTCAGCACGACAATTGGATGGGACACGTGTTCACCATCAATGCAACACACGTAGAAAGTGCGGTTCAATTATTTGATTATTGGACCACATTTATTAAAAAAAAAAAACCTTAGGCCGAATCACAAAGACACAAACCCAACTAGACTTGCTGCCTCCTTTACATTCCAATGGCTGCCCAGTGCCCCCTTCCCTTCATTTATAAATAAATAAATAATATTATTATTATTTTAGGTATTAAACTTTAAGAAATAAAATAAATAAATTTAGTTATTCGATGAACAACTCACCCACTATAGCGACATTGAAGCTCTCTCTTGTCCTTAATTAATAAATTGATATAATAATCATGATATCTTTGCATAATTTTATTTTAATTTTTGTACATATTATCATTACAATCCTTTTTTTTTTTAAAAAGTAGACTCGTCTCTTATAAAATTTGGTAAAAATTTAAATATAATGACGTAATATATTCATACTTTTCAAGATTCTCAAAACTTTTAAATGTCAATAGAATATTTTTAATTGTAAAAAAGTTTGTTTTCTTCTAGTCACAAAAATTTGTTTACGTATCATCAATCACCAGCAATTTTAGACCATTCAAAATATGCTTAGAATTATATTTTCAAAATTAATACCGAACAATCAACAATTTTCAAACAATAACTTCATATATAAATGAATAATTAACAAAAAAAAAATACCAATTATATCAATTAAGTTCAACTATGTGCTCAATTATTACTTAAAGATATGCCTAATAATCTTAATGGGGAGATTTGATATATAGATTGATTGCCAAGTTCAATTAATTAGAAGGGAGGGTTAGAACAATAGTTGATGCTCACTTATAACTAATTGCTAAATACAAATATATGTTAAACTCCATGTTAACAATCCATTATAAAATTTCTTTCGAGGTAACACACCAAACTTTATGGCACAAAAAGATGTTCACAAGATTATTAATTCAATAAATTATTTTTCAACTTTTTTCCTTTGTGAATGTCTAGTCTGCCCATCACCACTATTAATACTTATTGCTTGATTAATTTAATCTAAAAGGAATTTGGTTAAGTTCATACAAATTATATTCTTCCTAACTTTGGGACTTTGTGTAGTTAGTTAAAGATTTTTATATTAGAACTTATACCAAATATTGGGTAATAGCATATTAAAGTTATTTAATTAATTATCAACATATTGTGTATATTTAAAATTATACTATTTCTTATAATATTTTTACTTTATGTTATTTGAATGAATATTTTAGGACTATTTGTTTTTAAAATAGTCAATCAAACATTATAAAAAAAATTACGAATTATCTGCTATAACCAAATATATATGTTCCACTGAGTATGAAGAATAGAGAGATACAAAGCATATAAATGGTGTTGAAGATGATTGCTAATTAGTAGACGTTACTCTTGATTTTTTTTTTCATCAACAATATTCACATTTTTATTTTTTAGATTCAAATCATTAAGTTTATACAAATAATTTTTTAAAAAATATTTTTTTTTTAAATTTTGTAGTACTATTTGTATATAAAAAATCTAAAAAGAATATTATTTTAAAGCGTTGAAAACTAAAATAAATTATTGGATTTGGGATTGTAGAGATGTGACAATTAATTAAGTTGATTATTTAAAACGTTTTGTACATCGACTAAGACATCATGCTTCTTACGTTGTCATCCACTTAAATGCATGCATAAAGCGAACAACACTATAAATCTAAAAGTCTCTTTTTTTTTCTTCAAAAAATAAAAAAGAAATATTCCTTTCAGTCGAGTCGAGACTTGAAATGTATGCTGTAACTTTAATTTATCTGCAAGTGCTCACGATAAATAAATTTCATTAACTAATTGCTAATATTCTTTGGGAGGAAAAATATTATATTCTCTATTATTTTTTTGGCTACAAAAATTCCCAATTATATTTTCGATGTGATCAGAATAAACTTTAGATATTTATGGTAACTATCAGCAAATCATACATTTTAATTCAATTATATTTTTTTTTATTTAACGGGAAAAAATGTGCTTACATAATTCATTGATTCTGTCTCCATTTTGATAGTTAAAATATTTAGAACGTAAGTCATTGCATGTGATTTGGAGTACTTTTTTTTAAATTAAAAAAAAAAAACATCTTTTCAGAATGAACGAATTAGAAAATAAGTGAATGGTTGGGGGGGGAATCCGAAAATTGAAGATGAGGAGACAATAAAGAAAAAGAGAGATTGGCCAAATTTGTATAAGAAGCAGGTAAGCATCCTTCCTGGAATGAAGCCTCCCCTCAGCCTGCCAAATTCAGATTCCATATATCGTAGAAAGCAGCTTTTGCTTTATCATTATAATAAATTGGGTTATAACTTCAAAGCATAATACGTGATCCATATATCTATAGTTAACATATGCAAACGCAGGTCTAACATTGCCTTTAGATTCTGTTTAGCCAATCCATGTACATGTAAACCATTCTTGATTCTCGTGTTTCTTCTAAATTAAATTAAGCTTAAAACACAACCAAATTATTTATTAATTTGTCCCAAATCTAATGTCTTCGGACATAAACTTAACAGGTTAAAAGTTATTACCAATTAATTAATTATGGGTTTGGATAAGGTTAACGAGAGAATTCCGTACTGGTTAGTCACTAGCAAGGGAAAGCAGTCAAAAATAAAGAAAGACGAGGGGGTTAAGTTAATAGCTGGAACCACGTGCGGTGCGAGTGTGTGGGGGAGGGTGAAACAAGCTGTAATCGGCAAACTTTGCCGGGTTGACCAGCGACAACGGGGTCTCACTCTACTGGCGTGGCCCGCACTTGTCTCCCCCACACGATACCCGCTCCCACGCGTGTGTATGTATTTGTAATTTTATGTAATTACAACAACTGTGCTGCTGCTAAACGACGCTTCCTCTCGCGTTGCTCCTTCTTTTACACCTTCACTGCAAATGCAAATGCAAATGCGAATGTAAATACAACACAATGTTTACAATGTACCAAGTACATTTGTTTCTGGTTTGTCGTTGATCCTCTGACTGTACTCCTGATTTCTGACTACCGCTCTCTGTCTCCCTCCTTTTGTCAAAGTAAAAGGATAGCTTCTAAATTCATTATGACTTCTTATTTTATTCGATATTTTCCATGCATTTCTTGTTACCTTAATCACATTTTCTAAATATTTTTAAATTAAATATGCCCCTAATAAATCACCTAATTATTTTTTAACTCAATTTTTTTACTAATTTAAGAAAAAATACTATTTCATTGTACCATAACCTATCTCTAAAAACTTTTTCCGCATAAATCATAGATGTTAATCAATAGTTACATAAATTTAAATAACAATATTAGGTAGTTTCCGTGAATATTTTTATGTCTAATATAAGTTAGATCCAATACAGTCTTACAAAAATTATATATATTAATTAAATTTTAATAGTGATATATTAAAATAACAAAAAAAAAAAAAAAAGAGTGCAAAAACATATTGTAAAGGATTGCAGAGCAAAGAGCCACACGGTAGATCGATGGAATTGTCCACAGCGTAACATAGCCCTTTCCTCTGCCCTCCCGTCACACTTCGCTTCAAATTCAATATTCAGTAACATGTGAGAGATTCCCTGTTTCGCACTCAACATACTCTGCAATCAGAGATCGGTAGATCTGGCCTTCGTATGTTCGGTTTGTTAAGGAAAGGCAGCAGATATGCAAAGAAAGGGGGTCCCACTTAATCAAGAATCGTCCGCTCTAAGGAGAGTGGGCCCTTCCAACACATCTAGAAACCACCCCGTGCCCTCATTTGTTATTATCCACGAAAGAACGAAAAATCAATATTCAATTTTAATTTAATAATTAAAATATTATTTGCTCGAATAAAGAGGAGGTGGAGAGACAACCTGGACCCGCACATTCCCTCTGTTTATCTGTTCATCTTTGACCTTTGACTACCCAACTGCTGTAATTAGCAAACGGACAATTCAAACCTAATTATTATTATATTTGATTGCTATCCTATTCCTCCCCCACTCGTGTTCTTCAGCCTTTTATTTTATTTCTATTTCTCCCCCAATATTTGTTCTTTACTCTTCAATTACCCAAAGATTTCATATTTTTACATTTCATCCCTCGGCATTCGGTAATTTTATCTGCAATGCGCCATTTAATATAAGTAACACTTTGGAAAAAAATGTCATATTTTTATTGATATAATTTAAAAACCTAGGGGTTAAGTAAAATTAAAGTATTTATTGATAAAAGGAATGAATAGGTTGGTCTTTTTTTTTTTGGGTGGGGGGGCTTTACTTGTATTTAAAGGTTTTATTACCTTTCACCTAGCGGAGAAGAATCAAAAGGCACTGTCAACTTTTTTATGCAACACAAAAGTTATAAAAGCAGAGATACTTTAGAGATTAAGGTTAGCAATTGGATTGATAATTTATCTTGCTTTTTATCAAACAAAGTAGGATTTGACATTCCACCAGAGTGTAAAGCATGCAATACCAACATGTATAATCTTGTTGCTTTGCTCCCACCATGTACAAAAGTCGGACAACCATGTTGCCTTTTTAACTAGCTAAAGTGACACCAAAACTAATTACTATTCCATAAAGAAAGACATAATAGTTATTCTACACGTTATTAAAATAAAATTTTATTATATTAATTCCAAACAGAATGATTATGAGACGAGTTATAACTAATTTATACAAAATTCACATGTTATTGAGTAGTTCACACGGAATAGTTATAAATAAAATTTATGAAAATTAACTTAATAATAAAATAGACCCAAAATTAGTTATAAATTTATACATTATAATACAACTTACATAAAAAATAAATAAATAAAGCATAGACATTGATCCATTAAATGTGAAATATATAAATATAGATGTATAAATATATCTTTATGTATCTTTTAAACATATATATATATATGTGTGTGTGTATATATATATTAGATGTATTAATATAAATGTCATAAATATTCAACTTCTTGTCAATTATATATATTAAATAAAAAAAAAGTTTTTATATATATTATTTGTTTTTTATACACAATTACAAATTACTCACTTGCTAGTTTGTACTTGCCATTTAGTGATTATATTCTTATAGGTAGTATTTTAATCTCAAAAAGGGTCTGAAGATATTTAAATTGTTATATTGATTGAGAGTTATCGGTAGAAATGAAAGGAAAAAGGAATATGAGTTGTAAAAGTCAGAGTTTAGGGACAGAATTGCAAAACCCAGATGCACAATTATTAATGATGCTGATACACAATCAGTGTCTATAAAACAGCAGTAATAAACAGCAAGTGATGTTACTTGATGTAAACAGTAGTGAGTTAGATTTCAATTTAGTGTGAAATTGAAAACCATGAGATGGGGGACCCATCATCCCTCAGTCGCACAATTTCCGTTTGACCAAACCACCTCCTTCCTACGCCAACTCTAGTTAAGTTCCAAGCTATAAATGCCACACGTGTGGCCCAGGCTCGGATAAGCCCCCACCCCCCACTCTCTTTCTTCATTCTTCAATTCTTCTACATGTTCCTCTTCTTCTGTTGTTCTCTCTGTTCCATTTCTTTTCTTATAAGAAGACACTTCCAACTCACTCAAAACAAAATCTTACGAGAATTTTCAGACAACCCTCTCAGATTTCGTATCTGATTTCAGTAAATATGCCCGGAAGTTTAGAGCCGTTGGATTTGAGTATTCAGATACCCTATCATTTCAGATGTCCGATCTCGCTTGAGCTGATGCGTGACCCTGTCACCGTCTGCACCGGTCAGACCTACGACCGTTCCAGCATAGAGTCGTGGGTCGCCACCGGTAACACCACTTGTCCCGTCACTCGTGCGCCCCTCACTGACTTCACTCTCATTCCCAATCACACCCTCCGTCGCCTTATTCAAGACTGGTGCGTCGCGAATCGCTCTTTCGGCGTAGAACGGATTCCAACGCCGAAACAACCGGCGGAACCGGGACTTGTCAGAACCCTTTTGAGTCAGGCGTCGTCTGAGTCGAGTACGTATAGTTCTCGTCTCTCTGCTCTTCGTCGACTCAGGGGACTGGCTCGTGATTCCGACAAGAATCGCTCTGTCATCTCCTCTCATAACGTGCGTGAAATATCGACAACTATCCTCTTCTCGAATATGAATTCTGGGTCGTCTTTGGAGTTGAGTCACGAGTCACTCGCTTTGTTGGTAATGTTTACACTCAGTGAGTCGGAATGCATGAATATAGCCGCTGACCCGGATAAAATAACGTACTTGGCAAATCTATTGTTTCATTCCTCCATTGAAGTCCGAGTAAACTCTGCTGCTCTCGTAGAAAACATCTTAGTTGGCATGAGATCTCAAGAACTTCGTGCTCAGATCAGTAACGTGGACGAAATCTTCGAAGGGGTCATTGAAATCTTAAGAAATCTTCAATCTTATCCACGTGGGTTAAAAGTTGGCGTCAAAGCGCTGTTCGCTTTATGTCTCGTCAAACAAACCAGACACAAGGCGGTAGAAGCCGGTGCGGCGGAGACGTTAGTGGACAGGCTGGCAGATTTTGACAAATGCGACGCAGAGAGAGCGTTAGCGACGGTGGAGTTGCTCTGCAGAATCCCAACAGGTTGCGCCGCGTTCGCCGAGCACGCGCTGACGGTCCCGCTTCTGGTGAAGACGATACTAAAGATCTCGGACCGGGCAACGGAGTATGCGGCGGGGGCACTGTTTTCGCTCTGCTCGGCGTCGGAGCAGTGCCAGAGGGACGCCGTGAACGCCAGCGTGTTGACACAGCTGTTGCTGCTCGTGCAAAGCGATTGTACGGACAGGGCGAAGAGGAAGGCGCAGTTGTTGTTGAAGTTGTTAAGGAATCGCTGGCCTGAGGATTCTATCGGGAATTCGGACGATTTTGCTTGCAGTGAAGTGGTGCCGTTTTGATTAATGATAGTAATGGTAATTCAGGAAACAAAAAATTATTGATTTTTCTGATTGTTAGTAGGGAAAAAAAATTGAAAGTTGATTTAGATGGGTATAGGGAGGATTGTAATTCTGTATGTAATTTTTTGTATGTAAGAATTTTTTTTTTTGGGAAAGTTTAAGAAAATTTCGAAAATCAAATGAAAAGAAAGGATTTTTTTTTCTTTATTTATTTTATTTGTAATTGTTGATTTTTTTTGTAAGTGTAAAAATTAAATTTTGAGTTCAGTGAGTGTATATGATATGAATCCAGACTTAATGTTGTAGCACTTATAAGCTTTAAGTACTTATTAGAACTGTGTTGCTGCATAAACAATGAGATTTAAAATCGTGTGGGCAAAAAAGTGTACTAATTCAATGAACTTGATGAGTATAATCGTGCAAAAGCTCACTTTAGTCTCTTGAGGCAACACTTAACACTTGCCTCTGTTTTTTAATACTCCTCTTCTCTATTGAAAAGGCTAGGGGTTCAATTTTTTTATGTAGTTTTTAGATTGATTTTCCTTTTTAATAACATTATCAGGACCAAAATTGTTTAGTTTGAATGGTGCTACAATTATATATATATATATATATATATATATATTTGTATTTAAACTCCGATATCAATATCAAAAATATATTCAATGATCTTGATTTGATTGAACAAGATGAGGAAATTGCATTGTCTATATGTGTTTTAGAAAACTTTTCCCGGAAATCCGATATGAATGCCGAGTTGTGGGGAGGTTGAGTAGAGTTAAATGGCCATGAGATCAAGTTGAAGTTTGGGGAATAAAAGCTGAAAAATCATTTTAAAATTGCGTGATAACAAATTAAAATATCAATTGGTCAAAACCCAAACGACACTTAATTTCAGTTAAAGAGCGAGTAACCTAGGGGGCAAGGAAGTTAGTTGCCTTTGGTTACAATTCATATTGATATATATATATATATATATATATATATATATATATATATATGTTGCAAGAATGAATTTAATTATGAAAAATGAGTGGTAGATACTGTATCGATGATGAGTCAATTTTCTGCTTTTTGACGAGAAAAGAATGGTAATACATATATAGATAGATATTGTAGATAATAGATAGAGCCGCGGACGGTGGAACAATGTAGAGTAAGTTTGACCAATTGATCGATCAAGACAAACCATTCCCAATCCCATGCTCGCGTGCATGCAAATATCTAAGGCCCACACAACCAAAACAACAATCATCGATCATATCTCATTCTCATTCATGGCCTGTAAATTTTACCACTGCAATAAGCCAACAAGATTATAAAGATGAAGAAGAAGAAGAAGAAGAAGAATGTGGAGATGCAGCAGCAAGAGGAGTATTGTGGCTGCTTATGTAATCAGTCTATAATTTTCACAGTAGTCAAACTCGGGCTTTAATTGATTCATTATTCTTGAATCCCAAATTACTGAACTTAATCTGTTGGTCACAACAAACAGCTAATGGAAATTCATCCTTTTTGTCTTTGTAGCCGATGACATGGGGCAGCTGGGACCCAACCCCATTTATATTTGTCCTCTCCCCCCACCTTGCTTTGTTTGAATAATTACGCTCATATGTGCAATTTCTCAATCTTGCTTTTTTAACCGTGGATTAATGAGCTGTAGAAGATGCCATTTGGATTACGACATTCATTTTTGACCAAAAAATGGAGAAAAAAGTAGCCATTTAGTTGAGAAATTAGATAGGGGCAGTTGGCTCTTATATATACATATAACTGAAGTACGATTCATGCATGCACATGAATTAAATCTGTAGGTACAAGATGAGTTTATACTCTAAAACGATTAGTCTTCTGTGATAAAATATTAGAATTTAATTTTTATTTCTCTTAAAATGAATGATTGCATTTTCATTCATTAAGTAGAAATCAAATAGAGGTTAATTATCTCTAACGTCAATTTGATTTTACTAAAATCCTATCCTAGTATTTGAAAAGAATTTTAGAAGCTTCGATTTGCCAAAGTTTCATTTGGGCTTGCATGGTCTAATTCATTCACCCATATTATAGGCCCACATATTTTGGGTTGAAAGCTATGAAAATCTGTATCATTGCATCCACCACAATCTTTATTCTTTGTTTCCTTTTTCTTTTTCTCTTAATTTTTAATAATATTTATAGTAAGAGGTCTGTTGAAAACTTAAATTTGTACTTTTATAGTATCTCCCGAAAGCTATCTTCTTTGGAAGTTAAATTATGGGCTATTAATTCACGGTCCGGGTGCGATATATATAGTTTATGTATTCAGTATCCTATATTACAACATCACATACGACACATTTCAACATTTCCTTGCTTGGATTGAAAAAAAACGTCTCCATGTTCACTATATGAAATCTGAGCATATAACAATTAATAATATTCCAGTTTGGTGTGTGTGTTTGTGAGAGAGAGAAAGAAATAATAATACGTATCCTCTTGTAATTAACGTTTCAGTACCAGAAATATAATAGTAAAATTTATATTACTTTGATAAATGATGAAGGCTTAATTACATACCCTATAGTAGCAAGAAGCAAATCTTAATGAATATATAGTCAATATGATATGGTGAATATATCCATTTTAATGGTGATACTACTAAGGGGAAAAGCTTCGGATTCATGATCTAAAAGAAACCTCTTGATTAGCTCGTCAAGAAGAGATCCAAAACATAAGCTCACTTGCAGCTTGTTTATATATTTCTTCCACTGGAAGTACTCCTTCTGTGAACTGATCTGAAGCTCCATTCACCTGCATGCATTATATGCATACATAGTACATGCAGAATTATTAGTTGTTAAGGATACAGGTTTGAATTTATTAATGTCAATGTACATATGCATCAAACTATTGACGTACCTTTGTCTTGTATATATACTTTGAAGAGAAGAGAACAGATTTAGGGTTTTCTAAAATTAATTTTGGCATTCTACTCTTTTGTATTTGTAGTGTAATTTTATATATACACCTTAGCCTTAAGTTAGAAAGGTAACCTAAAATTTTAAGAGACTAACAACAGAAGGGATACAAGTATAAATTAATTAAATGATAATGAAATATATATAATTAAATTAAGAGAAAATGTTAATTTATAATAAATCCAAATAGAATCTTGATTGGTGCTATACATGTTCTTCGTCAAAATACGTCTTTTGATATGATTCTATTCGATATAATTTCTCGAATATATTTATTTATTTGGTTATAATATATGCAATAAAAATATTAATATAAGAAAAAGTGCCAAACTAGTGTCAGAAACCCTAAAGCCATAAGCTCCTAAGCTATCCCAAGCTATAAAGAATTTTGCTTACTAAAAAGAAATACTATTTCTAGAAGTTAGGGTTTCAATATGCCTTTTTTCAATTTACATTCAGCAAATGAACTATATATGAACTAACATTAAATGGGTACCCAGTTTTGAAGCATCATGAAAACTAGCAGCTAATACAAATTATATCAATTATATATATATATATATATATATGATAATTGAAATAAAACTGAATTTTGCAATATAATTCAAAGAAATACACTTACATGTGCTTGAATCATGTACATTCTCCGAGTAAAATCCGAAGACACTTGGGCAGATATCACCTCTATATTATGCTTCTCCAACACATAGCAAATGGTGCTGAACAGCCCAGGCTTCTTGAATGAGCATATGCTTATATGTGCTTCATCTCCGCAAATGTTCAGAACAACATTTGATGAAGTCCATGTTTGAAAGATCACAGGATAATTAGGTGATACTGATGGAAAGTTTGAAGAGTTGGTTGCGTCAATGGCGCCGACCAAGTTAGCGGAAGATCCTTGAATTTTATCAGCCAAAAATGCGTCCCTCGAGCTCGAGTTAAAGGCTGCTAGCTTTTGCGGGGTGATTACCGATGGCTCGAACCCAAAACTTGAGACGCCTTGGAGCCTTTCTAGCTTTTGTTTCTGTAGCTTCTGGAGAGTTTGCTGTAGGGTTTTGATGTAGCTCACTGCTTCATCAACAATGGTGGACTTGTCAGCCTGTACAAATTTCAAAAACTAAGTAAAATAAATTGTTTAGAAATATATACATATGTTCTCCATGTAGAACACGAGCTTGTAAGAGCTTATAATAATTCCTATTGCGTGAAGCATAAATTTTTGCTCATTAATTATCTTTATTATTTTGTTTAATTGGACTCTTAATTTGGCAATGTTGTAGATGCAGAAATTTGAAAGATTTTAGAGATAAAAATATCTCAAATCAAAAGCAATGGGCCAATTTTGATGAAATGGTTTATGAATCAAATGAAGAAAGGGATAATTAAGAAAGGGGTGTCGTTAAAAGAATTAATATGCGTACTTCGATCGTGCGTGCAAACGCAATTGAGTTGGACAATAATCAAATTTCCCTGTTGGGTCGTGAGTACTATACTCAAAAATTGAAAAGAACTACAAAAGGAGAAAAAATAAAGGCAACTCGAGAGGAATAAACCATAGAAATGGCCAATATGTGTAGCTAAAAACTAACTGTCTGACAACGAAACAAAAAGAAAATTAAGCTCAAAATTCTCACTAACTGCCCATATAAGAAACACAAGACATATAGATAAAAGGCACCCTCTTTTTTCAAGGACAAATCATCTATATATGGCTTGCACTTCAAATTCAGAAAGAAGAGACCAGAGAAAAAAGCTCCACCATCATCCAAAAACAAACAAACAAAATATATATGATGTTTCTCAAATCTTGTAATTAAAGAAAAAGAAAAAAAGTGGAGCAAATTATTGAGAAAGTTCTGCGGGTTGGCTGCGAGTTGATTTCAATCGGTAAAATGTTTTGAACTAGTAAAAGAGGTGCATAGTTCAAATTTGAACTAGAGAGAAATTTACTTTGTATTTATGTAAGATTTAGAAAGGAAAGGAAAAAACTGAAGAAGGTATGGTAGATATATATTGCGATTATATACATACATACATACATACATACATACATACATACATACATATACCTTAGGAGGAAGCTGAGGAAGCAAAGCATGAAGATTAGCAAACATATTCCTCATCTTCTTCCTCCTTTCTCTTTCTGTCCATATATGTATCTCCTGTTCCGATTCACCAGTTTCTTTCACCTCACCACTTCCCTTAAAATTTCCATTATCTTTCCCAACTCCTCCATTTCCTCGGTCCCTCTTCTTACTCGGTGCAGCACCTCGAGCTGCTGCTGCTGCTTCATTAATATTACCTTCATCCATCAGTACTTTTGGGCCGTTAGAGTTTGAAGGCGGCAGCTGCGATGCCGGATTCTTTCTAAGTAAAATCCCGTCTTCACTACGGCCTGAATTATCCGAAATCGACAGAGCCCAGGACTGGTTTTCCTGTACAAAACTCTCGTTTTCTCCTCCTCCTGCTCCTTCTCCTTCCACAGACATCCTTATTACACAACTAATCAAACAGAAAGACAGATAGATGATATACACAGAGAAGAGAAAGAAATGGGTGATACAAGGGAAGAAGGAAGCAAACGTTTAAAAAGGTGGCAAAGTGCAAGGAAGAGCACAAAATACAATCATAAGCTAATGCCGTTACTGTAGTATCAAAACAAAAACGGATATATATATATATGTGCGTGGTTATAAAGATTTCTTTGTGTTTTTGGGGGTCCCACATTGACCCCAACTGGCATGCATTTGGCAACCAAATTACACCTTGTTCTCATGAAATTACTAAAAAACCCCGTTCTTCTAATTTGGCCCATATTTAAAGGAAAAAGTACACATTCCTCCCCAAGGTTTATAAAACTCCCAATTTAATAAAATATTTATGAAACAAATACAAACCTCCCCTATAAATAATAAGTTTATTAAAACACCCTAAATTTATTTTAAAATTATAAAATAAAATCACTTTAATTAATCATTATACTAATCACTATATCTCAATACCCTAACTACTATACTAAAATAAATTTTAATAATATATTTTTTAATTTCATAATATATAACTCTTTTAAAAATACATATATAATAAAATTTATAATAATTACAATTATTTTGCTATTATAAAAAATTTATAATTCAAAAATAGTTTTACAATCATTAAAATTTTATATTATAATTAAAATTTATTATTATCATTAAATTATAAATTTTCAAAACAATTATCATTATTTAAATTTTTTAAAATTAAATATTTTATTTTATTTAATAATTACTTAAGAAATAATTTTTTAAATTATTAATTTTAGAATAATTTTATTTTATAACCATTTAAATTTATTTTTTAATAATTATTTAAGAATAATTTTATTATTATTTGATAATAATTTTAAACTCAAGTTATTATATAGATTTTTTTAATTATAAATTTTATAATAATAAAATAATTTTAATTATTAAATATGTATTCTCAAAAGAATTATTTATTAAAGATTGAAAAATATATATTTAAAATGTATTTTGTACAATAGTTAAAAAGTATTACTCTTTTTTATTAAGGTTTAGTAATTTTATTTTTTAATTTAAAAAAAATAGATTTAGAATATTTTAGTAAGTTTATTAGTTTGTTAGGGAGATTTGTCTCTCTTTTCATAAATTTTCTATAAAATTAGAATTTTCACAAATTTTAGGAGAGATATGTGAATTTTTTCCCGTATTTCAAAAAATGGTAGCTTGCTTGCTCTCTTCTCCTTTGTTGCAATTTTAGGGTTGGCGTTGTATGAGAATTCTGTAACAGAAACTCTTAGCATAAATATAAAAATTATTAAATAATAAAAATGGTTAACTTGGATATATAAATTATCAATCTTTTTGTATGGAGAATTCAAAAAAATTTATCACTCAATATTAAAAATAACCGATCTGAAATTTTAGAAGATACAAACTTATGCAAAGGAATATTCTAAAATTAGAAGTTTTAAAATAGACAAAAATTTAAATATTTTTGATGATATATGACTAAATAACTATTTTTAAAAAAAAATGTAAGAGAATGGTTGGTATAACTCAAGTATATAATTTTTTATCTCTTACATACCTAAACTCGAACCCAACTAGGGCGCCTAAAAAGTAGTTTAATCTATCACTTGAATTGAGCACTTTGGGACATGACTAAATAACTATTTGATACTACATTGTCATGCATTATGTTATTTATTATATACATACAATGTATTTATTCTATGACGAATTTGTCTTATCAAAAAATAATGATAATGTTTAATATATGTATAATTGTCAAATGTTACATGTATTTTTTTTATATATTTATTTCCTATTAAAGATATTCATCCACAATCCTAATTAATGTTCATCCTTCAATAGTTAGTTGGTTCAAATTTAGTTGGATCGGTCCTCATCTTTTTTATTCTAAACATTCAAATATACATTAACACGTGGTATAACTTAAAATGGAAGGCTAAGATTACGTTTTAATAATTAACCACCACAATTTACTATATTAAAAGATAAAAAAAATAATTTCACAATTAATTAATAAATTTTTTAAAATATAATCTCAGCCTTCTATTATAAATCATATCACGTGTCAATAAATTTTTAAAAATCCAGGATGCAAAATACTATAACTGAATTCAAATTCTCGAATTTATGGCAATCCATCAAATGGAAGAAGAAGATTTACGAAGGGCAATATTGGCATGCATGTGTGTGTACATATATATATATATATGCATCTTGTTAAAGAAGATAAGAAATCCTGTCAGATATAGTGTGTTTGTGTGTGTGTGTGTATATATATATATATATATAGTTTGAGTGTTAACGTTGTCCATATCATCTTATATTTTAACAACAAAATCGATGAATCTACTTGAATTTTCACCAAATGTGCCATCGAACATTTAACAATTTATTGAGATGGTTTTTCAGATAGAAATCAAAGAGTTGTTTTGTGCTGTAATTATAGTGTGCCGAATAGCATGAGATAAGACATTTCTCATTATACATTAAGACCTTTGTTGTTGTTTTTATCAATAAATAAAATATTTGGCCTTGTATGAGTTAAAAGGGTTTCCGAAATCTTTAATCCAGAGAATTGGGAGGACCAACAGTAAAAGGTGGACTGGAAAGTGCTTCTCACGCAAAAGGGCAGCGGCTAGTATTTGTATTTCCAAAGAGCTTTTTATGGAAAAATAAAGAATACGTGGATGCGTCATCAAATCATATCATATCATATCATATCAACTCAACTCAACCAGCACAAGCCATTCTTCTTCATTCGATTCCATATGGCAGTTATTTCATCAGTAAAGCATAATAATTACAAGAAAGAAACTTCTCACCCCCTCTAAAACTAAAACTGCGGCTCATTCATGCTTTAACTTATAAAGCAAAGGCCACCACCCTCTCTCCTCTCTTTTAATAATACCAGCACAAACAACCATATCTAATATGAATAATCCTGTGCTTACAAAGTAGATAATGAGAGAAATATAACTATCTCATGAATGATTGTTCATTTCTAGTTCAAACATGGTCCAAAATGATTTCAGAAATGTGTCAAGTAAATGACTCCAGACACTGTTTTATGCAAGCTCTAGAGAGTCAAATTATTGGGCCAAAAATGGAAGATTGTTGAGGAGACAATTCAAGTATGTCATGCAACGTATGATTTGGAATTTAATTGATGCTATTCAGGAAAGATGCAATAAAACATGGCAAAAGAACAGCAATAAAGATACTACATGCATCCTTCTACGAGCTTGATAATGTTATTTATATTATTCCAAATATTCTTTATCATTGTCATAATGCCTTTTTAAAGGTAACCTCTTTTCCTCACTCATGCTGCAATTTATGACACTTGACCGCAGCTCCATTTCATAAACTAAATGCAGTTCACAAGCAAGAAAAAACTGGTTTCAGACCCAAAAAAAGTATAAAATATGGTATTGTCCACCTGACTATCGGATTAATATTCCATTTTTAAGAAGTTAAACTCCTTGCTCCAAGAACGATTGTCTTCCTTCTCATGTAGCAAGGGCTGTCGTCTTGCAAATGGGACACAGGTTTTTCTGCATTAGCCACTGTTTGATGCAGTCCGTATGGAAGTCATGTCCACAGTCCAGCGTCCCAACATCATCTCCATTAGCATATTCCTCCTGCCAGAACAAGTTATTAACACTCAAGTTAAGTTTCTTAAGCAGCAATATATGCTTTTCTTTTATGTAGCTTATACCTGACAAATACAGCAAGGCTCCTGGTCTGATGGAGATTCTATTTCGATGAATATGTATTTTTTCTGTTTCATTATCTTCATAATCATTTCCTCACTCAGTCCAGTGCTCACATCTCCTATGCGTTCTTCCAGTGCCAACAATTCCTAACATTCCAGTCTCTGTATAAGCAGCACAACTTTCTATGTGAAATAACTAAGAGGGACATAACTGCCATTTCTTACCTCATAAGACATGTTGTCGACATCAAGCCGCATGTCTCTGTGCCTGTCGTGCATTTCTGCCAGACCATGATATATGAATGGCTCAAAAAGCATATAATCCTGACAGATAACCACATAGACGTCAAATGTTGTACACAGTCATTTTATATGGTGAAAGCCAAGATACTAAGCATTTTCTTCTCTGGAGCATCTCCTATTTATGTGATTGCCTCAGAAGCATTATGTTGAAACCTGAGAATCTACTCATCTTTGTTCCATCAAATCAAGTGATGGAAAATCTATTCAGTGAGGTAGAAAAGCTAGACAATCCTACAGTTCTCCCTTATTCTAGGGTGCAGGGTACTGCATTCACTTTTTCTTCTTTTCTCTTAAGCATCCACTAATTATATATACATATATGTAAAATGTTTCAAGCACGAAAAGGAACAAGGCTACCATCCCTAATATTTCTAGCACATTCAACAAGAGCAGCCAGCTCGTGGCCACTGGAAGTAGGACAAATACAACACCACCCAAGACCCCTATTTGATATTCATCCCAAGTCATCTAAATTATCGCTAAATTCATTTCCTAAATAAAAATATTGATAGATTGAACCGTAATCTCAGCAATCTTTGCAACTCATAGCTTCTTTCTGCTACCCAGACCTTTGGCCTTGTTGTCTAACAGAAGTCCCAGTAAGCACCAAACTATAAAATCATACACAGTGGAAGGTAGGAAGAGAATCACATACATCCACATAGAGGTTTGTCAAAGGAAGAGAATCACATACATCCAAGTAGGGGTTTGTCAAATGTTTCTACACATAGAACCAGCCACACACACCAGCTTTATAGATCCACACGCTCAAACTTCATGCAAGCTAGGTTTATGGCACCAAGAATTACTTTTTGATATTATTCATGTGTCAGCCCCTGAAATTATATTTCAAGCTAAATTCTGTTCACATTATGGCAACTAAAACTACACTCCTAGGTCTTGACCCGAATATGATCAATGTTAAATGGAAGGCCTTTTTATATCCGGCCTTAGTGTTTGTTTTCACCTCTATCATTTATCTTACAGGGTTGCACAAATTAAACACCTTTTCCTTTTCATTATCTGTTAGATATAGGTTTAACCGTCTCAAGCTAAGCTTTGTATAAATTTCCAAAGAATGTTTCATTGAGAAAATCTGAGGTTCACGGACTTTATTATAGCAATTATAACTGCATATAGTGCATAAAAGGAAACCACCTAATTTGAGATGGAAAAGTTCAAGAACAGGTCGGGTAGCATAAACCTTGTAAGTAAGCCATCTAATCTTTCATTTACAATGGTGGTGAGTTCTTGTATAAGACATCGAATGATTGGACCTTTCATCACCATTAGTGAGGTGTTTTCTAAGACATTACGGAAGTGAAAATGATACTCAAGCAAACTTTGGCAAGCTAGCAGTCATTATTTTCATTAAAATAAAAAGTCCTCAGCAAATGATAAAATGACAAGAATGATAAGCATCTATCATTGGAAATTCAAAAGCAAACCTCAATTCGTAAGTTCTCCCCCCGGCGCATGGCATTCAAGACTTGACGAATCTGTCCAACAGAGAAGAAGAAGAATGTTTAGTCCTCATTATACCTTGCTAAAGTTATTAGCTAATGATCATAATAGTAATAAACACAATGTAGAGGGTAAAATAGATATTGTAACGATAGTGTAAAAATATCATCAATAATACACAAGTATAATGTGGACACTTTTTCAGTAGCCATGTGATGTCTGAAAATTTACATTTTGGGTAACATAATAAAAAGCGCACAATAACCAAAATAAAATTCACCGATTGAGAGAGAAGAAAAAGGTTCTGTTTTACGAACCAATAAATGCTATATTCAATCTTCTTATTGAATCTTATATTTAATGCAGCTTATACTTCCAACATCTGTAATACCCTACTGATATGTTATGCTTCTTCCGAAAATCCCAAAGACAAACATGTCAGATATGCCAAACATAAGTTAAACAACAAACTCAAGTCAACACATAACGAACACGGCAGTGATCAAAGTAAAGATGCTGCACAATTAATTACTTTGCATAAAATCTTACATGTAGAACCCAAGTTCATTTATATACCAATTCACAACAATAAGAAGCTTAAATGAAAAACTGCTTTGAGTTCTCGATAAATCCAAGACAATTTCTTCCTGCATATAATTTCATACCTGCGAAGCTATTTATCATAAATGGACACCATATGAAGACCTCCATTATCTATTTGTGTTTCACGTAATAGGTCCATTTTTCTACGAGTTGATAACTTTTCTCTATTCGTTACCATCACCTTGACATCAAAGAAGAGTTCAACCCAGTATTTTAGTTTTGTCCTAGTTGATTTCAGTTTATACTAGAAGAATATTCATCTTCCCCAACAAATGAATAGTTTTATCTATGAATACGATTCCATAATCTAGCTTCCTCCCTATGAGCTCTAGTCTGTAGTAGGTCCCATTCTTTTCCAAGTTGATAACTTTTCTCTATTCCAAGTTATCACCTAGACACCTAAGAAGAGTTCAACCCAATGCTTTATTTTTGTTCTTGTTGACGCCCCAGTTCACATTAGGATGTATATTGATCTTCCACAATAACCGAATAGTTTCATCTGTAATATAGCATGTTCCATTCCTGTAATCTATTTTTCTTCTATATGAGCTCTAGTCTAAAAAATGCTAGTTCATTATATTAATTTCATAATTTATTATTAAATGTGGAAATAAGATTTCATGCATTTAGTTCATTTATTTATTTATTGCTATGGGAAACTCAAGCATTCACATTTTGTTCATCCTTCTGAAAGGTCCTTTCATTGATGTAAAGCATATGGTGCATTTTTAATCTTCAGAAGTTTCCAATATCTTCAATTCTGAAAACCAAAACTGAAATTGTTCAGAAAATGATTAGGCCTAGATTTACGATACGTCTCAAATAAATGAATATTTCAAAAACTAAATTTTTCACTTAAGCTAGCATATCATACTTATAATAGTAGTAAAACAATCATTCAATGTCTTAATTGCGAACAAATTACGGCAAATACTGTAGCATAGTTCTGAAAATCAGTAACC
Organism: Melia azedarach; assembly: GCA_028052125.1. Taxonomy (NCBI): domain Eukaryota; kingdom Viridiplantae; phylum Streptophyta; class Magnoliopsida; order Sapindales; family Meliaceae; genus Melia; species Melia azedarach. The sequence continues at coordinate 2,301,633 of CM051399.1, read as the reverse complement.
TTAAGATAAACATGGGTGGTGGCAAGTTTTTAATGTGTAAGTTTTAAGGTTGGAGCATTTAAGAGGCTTCCAAAATAAATATGAAAATTTTCTTTACATATAGCATTGCATATAAGAAACTTTATTCGTTTTTTTCAAGTTTCATGAATGAATTACTTGTCTGTGAGTTTGAACTGTATTAGAAATTTTTTTTACAATATCTTTGACGTTAGTATATCACTTAAGGAAATCCGAGAATATGTTTTACTTAGCCCATCTAGAAGAGATTGTGTAACACTTCCAAATGCAAAGAGATTGTTTATTATCAAGCAACTAGACCTATGATCTCTGATAATCTTCAAAGAATGTTTTCACAACTAAAAGTCTACCTATTTCCTTGAGTAATTAAAACTATCCAATTTAATCATTGAATTCATCAAATTACCAAGGAATTAGAAGAGGAAAACTAACTTCTTTGTGATATGAAGCATATATAGTAGGCACCTTGCTACTTTTTTCCTAAAAAAGATATTCATTCAAGAATTCTTGATTGTTTGCTTTGAGTTGCCAAAGGGCTAAGGTCACACTTCATCCAATTATCTTTTCTTTCTCTTTTACTTCAAGAGAAAACATCTTAACTATGGCTTCCCAAATGAGAGAAAACATCTTAACTATGTTTGTTTCCTATAAATGTATGAAAATATTGCTAATCCCTTTCAACCGCACCTTTCTTTTGAAATGCCCATCGAATCAATTATCAGAGTCCACACTTTCATCTCTAAAACTACAGCTTCTAATAGCTATTTTAACTGAAGATTATAAACTTGCATTCATAAATCACTATTGCTTGAGACAACTTAAGATCAAGAAGTTACGAACTTACTAGTTCACCAATGTCTAGGGCAACTTATAACCAATAGTAACTAATTAACATTTCACACACTAGATTAAAAATATAAAAACCTTTGCTCTTAACTTGCAAAAGGTTATTGTCTTTTTTCTCTCAAAAGCAGAACCTCGTGAATGTCTTTAGGAAATGAAGTCATCAAGAATAAAACTACGAAAATGACATGCCAATCTTGACGAACTAGAGCTACAACATTCAGAATTCTCCAAATGACTCTCTCAACAAATATTTCACATGTACATTAATCCTCTCTTTTAAGAATTTGGCAAAATCTCCTTAATAGAAGAAATACTTCTATCATGTCAATGCCATGAGAAATAGATTTACATGCATGAAAAATAGTTTTACATGCATGAAATGAACTTGTTTATATTCCTTTAGATATTGAAAGGTCAAACATTTCACCATACTTGTTCAAAGGTAGCACCACAAGATATATTATAAGAAACATTTTCGCTCTTCACTTCTAAAGTGTAATCAGTCTTGGTACAAAAGGCCAGTAATATGGCTAATCCAACTCATATTGACTGTGTTTAAGCATATGGCTAATCCAACTCATAACCATTGAAGAGGTGCTTGTTCAACCATCTTTCAACTATATGCATATTACACATAATTGGCCCCCATCCTTTCTTACTCTTGACCATAATGAGGGAACCACTCAAATTAAAACACATCAAAGCCCCTCAAAACATTCAATTTTAAATTACTAAAGAGTAAAAGGGACTTCTTCAATGGGCCATCCAACAACCAGCCATTGAAAGCTTATTAAGCAAATGCCAAGTGAACAAATAACTGCACCACTATGTTGAATAAAGCGTACCAATTTCTCTCAACTTAATTCTTGAGCATTATAGACTACCACATTTGCACTTAAAATAAACTTACTAATGAAACCCCATCACATCTTTGACTTTATATGTACTTATCAAACAAAATAAAGACAACTAACCTCAATTCCATTGTGAACATACAATACACCAAGTGAGTGCTCAAAACCCTTAGTAAGTTAAGGCATTAAAACAACTCTCTCACCAAAGGCTTAACACTAAGGAAGATAAGAAAGCATTGACTCTCACCTCATGTTTCTATCAAATGAAGCACTCAGCTCCCACTTGTTAAGATAAGTTCATCCAACTAAAAAGAACTCCCACTTCCTTCCAGAAAAAGGTTTTGTTTTGTCCCATTTCCTAAGTTACACAAATCCCAACCTCTTGTTATTATGTGAAGTGGAAAGTCAGCCACATAATATCCTCCCACATAAAAAAAGAACGAAACATACGAAACTAAAAGATTAGTTGGACTACTCTTAAGGATTAACGAGTATCATCGAGCTAGAAGAATAAGAAGGTTACTCATCTTATAATTCTTCTCATCATAATCGCGTAAACTATTTTTTTCCCTTTGACAATGATAATTAAGCTTAGAATTCACAACACTGATTTTGGGCTGCATTAATGCAATAAATATTTATCTCAAAGGAAACTCCAAATAGGTATCAAAGAACTTAACAATCCCAACTTTCTTTTGTTTCATACTCAACAACAAAAATTCCTTATACACAAAGTATACATGGCATCATGCTAATATTGTAATGAAACCACTCAATCTTGAGATGGAATTCCCAAAGCCTCTTTCTTTCTTTCTTCTTAGCTAGAAAAAAAAATTGTATATTTGACTCAAATAATGTTACTAAAGGAGTTTCTAAGAACCATCACATTGTCTTCTTTACATATCATGATTTGAATGTTTGAAATACTACCACTTCATAGCAGTAGAAAAACATATATAATGCGGAATACAATTAACACGTATTGTTTGTGCTAAAGAATGGTTAGTTTAGTTTTCCAAACTAAATGAGAAGGAAAATTTATGTTTTGTGGCAGACGCAGATAAAGAGGTTTTATTATTTCTGTAAATGAAAACAGGGGAAAAAAAAAAAGGAAAAGGGAGCACCTACAAAAACCCATTCAAACTACTCTATTAAAATCCTTAAAATGATACTTCAGAATAGTTGCTTAAAATAGAAATCAATTTATCACATATACATGATATAACAATCAATGTAAAACACAAACATCAACAGTAATATAAGGAGAATGATGGCAGGAAGAGCAATAGTGATGTCATAACTACATTCTATGTATAAAATTAAACTCAACTCAGATATACAACAGCACAGCAACTATAAAAACAATAGACATCTGTAGCAACTTAAGTAATAGTACATAAGATATCAAAGCATTGTAATCTCAAAGACATACAACTATACCACAACATTGGAGAAATTTCCATATCCAGTAACAAACCCTTAACATGGTAAAAGTACAAAGGCAATGAAGTTGAGAAGGAGAGAAAACAATTAAAACACAAACCTCAGATATTAAGCGGTGTCTCCCTTCTATGTCAGCAGCTAAAGCCTGCAAAGAACGGGGCAAACCAAGAACTTCATCTCCTTGTCTCTCCATCAGAAATGATGACCTTCGTTGTGGTTGATGATGAACCTGGCTGTTAGAAGCAGATGGCCTTACTGCCTCCTGTGATGATGAAGAAGGACCTGAAGACAATGGAGGAAAATGACCACTATGACCACCAGAGTCAGAGGCAGCAGATGGAAATAAAGACCAAGGAGCAAATTCTGATAATCTTTGCTGACTATTTGCTGAGGGATTGTGTTGAGGAAGCCAGGCAGAAGCAGGCGAAGGGTGGATGCTTGAACTGGATCCAATTCGAGTGGTTGAAGAAATGCCTCCAGAAGAGCTTCCAGTAGCCAAACTCCAACTTGTTGGATCCTGCACCATGTTTCTTATCTCAGCTGAAGGAACAAACATGGGATGCTCTGCATTGTTTCTTGGGATGCTTCTTGCATTTCCTTCCTCACGTAAAACAGCACTTCTCTCACTAGAGATAAAAGAACTTGATAAATTGCCAGCTCTTGAACTGGAAGCACCACTCCAAGGGAATGGATGCACATTTCTAGGAAAGGCAGAAGCATGCACAATATGGGGCTGGTTCTGGGCCACATTTGTATTTGCAGCTACTGCTGGCGTCGATCTCAATTCCAGAGAATCACTAAACGTGAGAGGTATTGGTGATGAAGCAGAAGGAAAACTTGAATGCCCTATACTCCCTGTTGATGATAAATTGAATGGTACAGATTCCTGCTGATGTCTGGGATCCCCTCTCCTACCAACACTTCGAAAGCGGTTTTCTGTATTTCCAAGGATACCTGAAGAAGGAAAACCATCATCCACTACTCTCATGCCAGCCCCAAATCTAGGATTTGGCTGCTCAGGAGGACAAACACTTGGGGGAATCTGCAACGGGGGAGACAAACTTAAGCTGCTAGGCGCATCATAACGAGCAGGAACACCATTTTCAGCTTGAGGAAAGCAACTTGAACTTCCTGCTGAACAAGACTGTCCAGACAAGCCTTCAAGGGCCTTTCTCTTGCAGGATAAACCCCAACCACCCAAAGAAGAACCTGCATCACTATTGTTTTCCTCCACCATAAAACCGGAGCTTCCAGATGAAGTTCCAACTTTGTCAGAAAGAGCACTGGCATGATATCCCTGCTCTATCTCTAGTCCACCAGAGTTACAGAGATTAAGGCCTACACCTGGTCCAATACTCTGTCCGACATTAGCACTGTTGGCCACATATTCTGCATTTAGATTCACATTCTGTGCAGCATGACTAGAGCTGGAACCTTGCAAAAATAAAGGCCTGCCTCTATCCTGAATGCCACTGCAGGCAATACTACGTCTCCCAGGAAAAAGGATACTACTTGGTTCGCATTGCCTTTCTTCCGACCTTGGAACACTCCCAGTACGAGCACCACAGGAAGCAGACCAACCATGTTCCATTTTCATTCCCTCATCATTCATCTCATTCTGTGAACCCAAGCTAGAACTAGGTTCACCTATATTCCAGCCACTTAAGCCCCGAACATCATGACTAACACCATTTACACATGTTGCGCTATCGGAAGCTACTGTATAAGTGGACAAGCGGCTTTCCACAGGATGCAGCATACTATTCAAAGCAGTCTGCTGATTCATACTAGCGTTACTGGAAACAGAACCCTGATCAATATTAACAGCTTCAGGGAAGGAATCAATGGTACTCCCTTGACCTTGCATTAGAGCCAATTATTCCGACCAGAACAAGTGTACACAATGTTAAACAATAATCCAAAATTCACACACAAATCGCAGGACAAGTTACAGACTTCTCAACCAACAGAGGAAAGGATGAACATCAACTCAAACTGATAGCTGTAAAACTGAAAAGATGGGAGCAATGTCAAAATAGCTATGGAATCAAGCAAAGAAAAGAAATACACTAAAACAGATAGAAAAAGAAAATAAAACTAATTCAAATGAAACTTCTTGCAGCATGCACTCCCCACTTACGGTCATGGTTGCAATGCTCCTCCCATGTTACCTTGCTTCAATCAGGACAAATGTACATGATGATTAATTTAATGTCATTATTATTCCAATTGTTTCTGATTCCATCACAAAGATTCATAACTATTCAATTAATTTTGGCTGCACAGTTCACAACAACGACTCTCTATACATATAATTCGCATTCCATTACTACACTCAAATGGGGCTCCATTCAAACCATTCATATCTTTTATTACATCTAATACCAATATATCACCGTTTTGGCTCACATGTACTCTGGGCTAAGCAAAAAACCAAACAGTTTGATCAAAATCTTGCTAACAGAAACTTAAGACTGGCATACATGAGATATTGTCATGACTGAGCAATAAAATTATCAAGAAGTTCTAGAACACAACACTTTTATGTCCCCAAAAGTTCAAATGAGGTGTCACATGTTCTTTTCGACATAATTTGCAGGCTGCAAGTATAACAAAGAATGATATACGATCACTTATAACTGTGTCATACAATGTGCTTATCAATATTAAATTGTCACCACAAAACCCATCATGCCAAATACTAGCTTCAGCTGACAAAAATATATAAGTCAAAATATCTATTCAAAAAAATACCTGGCCTTGTATAGCAAATGCCTTCCAGCAAGAACTATATTCATAAGATTCACAAAGACCTGAAACCCCAAAATGAAACAATGAAAATCAGGACCATTAAACATCAATATAAGCACAATCAAATATCCACATTCCCAACCATAAAACTTTGGCACATTAAAACATTCACAGAATGAACTCAAAACAAAGAAAACATACAAATTTATAGAAAAAAAACTTTGAAGAAATTGCCAAAGCCACTCCTTGGGCTATCAGAGTACCAAAAAACGAAAAGGAACCAATTCACCCATTTATTTAATCAAACATTGGAAAAGAAAAAAAAATTCATATATACACGATGTCCAAATCAAACCATAACATCCTTGAAACGAAAATCAAAAGAAAAAAGAAGAAAGAACCAATGAAATACGGAACCCAAAATGGGTCAACTCGATCCCACACAGGTGTACAAAGCAAAAGCAAAAATCAAGGAAAAAAAAAAAGAAACCCAGAATCACAATATCAAACCCATAACATAATCATCGAAAACAATCCAAGATCAACGAATAAAAAATAACAAATTAAGAGAAGCACCTGAGAGAGAAGGCAAGAGAGAGAGGGGAGGAGAGAAGATCGATGCAACCAAGAAATGAAATGGGTATAGTGATAATAACACTAGTTGTTGAAAGAACCAGAAAACCAGAGGCGTTTCATTGATTTCCGTTGGATTTTTCTGGGATTTTTTTTCTATAATTTTTTTGACTTAAGCGTTATGCCTCTCTCTCCCTCAGGCAATATACGTGTAGGTAGAGGTGTTGTTTCAGTTACTTATTTGATTGTTTTTTAGCAGAGAAAAGAGAAGAAAAGGGGAAGAAGATGATAATAAAAATCGGAAGACGACAAAGCACAGGCACTGGTAAGGCAAAGCCATGGATGAGAGAAAAGAACCAAAAAAATAAAAAATAAAAAATAAAAGAGAGAGAGAGAGATTAATGTGAAAATTGGAATGAAATGAAATGAATATAATCTGTCATTTGATTCAATAATATTATTAAGATTTTGTTTTTGTTAGTGGCCCTGGTTATGTTGTTTAATGTTGGTATGTGACTTTGCTTTGCTTTGCGTTGCGTTGGTCTTCTTCTCTGTCCTTACATTACATTACAGCCATGTTATTGTACACGTAGCTTTCATGCAATTGTCTGGGCCCCATTCCCTCCCTTTTTTTTATCTCACTCGACTCTTTATTTTACTATTTTTTAGTTTATAAAATCTAAAATAAAAGTTAAAGATTTTACAAGTGATAATTACAAAAAAGTCAAAATTTTATTCATTTATATCATATAAGTCCCTAAACTTGTATATGTGACAATTTACTAGTCGTTCTATCAATTAGATGCGAAAATAATACAAAATTATTATTAGAATGATATTATTATTGAAATTTTAATTTAAAATTTTTAACCTAAGGAATTATTTATGACATAATAGATTATTTGAATAATAACATCATATTAATTTATTATAATTTAATAAATTAATTTTATATATATTTTAAAAGTATTTAGTGATACTTAAAATCAAACTAATTATTTTTAAAATATATTAAACTATGTAAAATATTCAACACTATTATAACTTATTTAATTTTTTTAATAATCATGTCAAATTGTATTAAATTTTTGGCATAATTACTAAACAAGTAGTATTCAGTTGACGAGTAACTGAAAATTATATATCCTGTTGATTTTTATTAAAATGACTAAAATACTCTTTATTGTTAAATTAAAAACTACAAACTCTTATATTATTATAGTAAAAAATTAATATCATAAGGGCACTTTAGTGATTTCGTTAGGAGCCATAAACTTGTTTAATATAAATAAGAATTACTTTAATTGAAATTTTGACATTATTTTATTCAAAATATTTTACCAAATATATGTGTAGTATATTTTATTTTATTATAATTTTTTCAAAGATAATATTAAAAATTAAAAAAAAAACATAGAAAATGAAGCATTAGGGGGAGATTAAGCCGCGGTATACTGGAAGTTGATGGGGATGCGGTGCCTTTGCCTTTGCCTCTGAGCGTAGTGGGCCGAAATCAGCAAAATGTCGGCCCACCAATAGATTGCGATGCTCATTGGAGTCCTAGCAAGGTTGGGCCCAACAAGATTATAAAAAGGGTTTTAAAAGATTCAACGTTTTTTGTGCTGCGGGAAAGTGGCCGAGGACTTGACTTCTTGTTGTAGGAGCGCACGTGCTTCACCTGCAAGACATGAAATTTAAACTGTTGTCTTATTTGGGTTTCTGCGATTATATTATAGCCGAATTTTAGAAGTCAATTTTAATTATAGCCAGCTTATAACTTTCATTTACTTTTTAAGTCAAAAAAACTACATTTGTTTTGAATAAAAAAGAAAAAAGAAGTATCAATAGCATAATGGGTCTTAAATTTTGGTTATTCCTGCGTTATTTAAAAAATTAATAAATTGTTAGTAATGTCTCTCTTTGATTTACTTACAACATGGAAATGTAGTGATTAATGTAGAGTATTTTTATTTGGTTTTGAATAAACACTCATTTTTATTTAATAGTTAGTGTTTATTTACTGTTTACTTCTTTAGGCTTAATTTAATTTGGTGTATTATCATTTTAAAGTTAGAGTTATTGTGAGATGAAGATTATAAATATTAAAAGTTAATTAAAAAATAAGTAAATCTCAATTATAGATGTTAATTGTTGAGAGAAAAAAGAGCGAGTTTAAATATAACTATTTAGATGTCTAAAAACAGTTTATTTTTTAATTTGTGTTTGAATATTTTTTAAAAATACTTGAATATAATTATATTAAAAAATTTAGTTAAATTTAGACAGATAAATGTTTTAATAATTTAAATATTTTATTTATCAATAATATTTTTAATTTATTATTTAATATTTATATATGTCAACAGTTTAATATATTAATTTAAAATTTTTTAGAACATATATGTCAACATATTAATTTCAAATTTTTTATTTTTAAAAAACAAACAATTTAACATTTATATTTAGACATTTTTAAGTAAAAATAAATAAACATAGCAATTGAATTTATATTTCAGTCAATTTTAAATTTTAATCATATTCAGATTTTAGACAAAAAATAAATAATATCTTACTTATAAATATTAAATATTAATAAAAAAATGAATGAGTCTTACTAAAAATTGATGCTACCAAATGTTTTTTTAACTTTACTTTTAATATACAATAGAAAAACCAAAATTTCAAATAAAATCTTGTAGTTGATTATTGGTGACTTTATTTTATAATAAATATAGTCTACAAAACTTGTGAATGAATACTGCTTTAATTAATAAAATTAAAGATAAGAAAAATTTTGACAAAAAGATAGTCTAATATAAAATAAAATCAATGATTTCGACGTATATTTATATTTAAGACATTTTTATGTCACAAATATTATTTATAAAAGTCTATTAAATAATTTTTTTCATTATCTTTTGTAGCTTAGAGTTGGTTCATAATTTAATCCCAATCTCATGATCAATAAGTTTTATTATTTTATTCACAATTTTTATTGTACAACTAAACAATTTAAATCACAAATTTTTTTCACGAAGAAGAAAATTTGAGTCTCAAATTTATTATATCATTAAAAGATTCGGAGTATAAAATCAATAAAAAATAGTAAAATAGCATATAAAATAATTTTAGAAAAATAAAAAAATTTAAATTAATGTCCACAATAAATATTACATCACAAGACACCTCATTTTTTCGGCTCAGACGATCAATTCAAAAGATCTTCTGTGACCTTACAAGCAAAGTTGTACTGAATCTGAATCCAAATCCAAATATGGACCAAATCAAAAGAGAGTTAAAAGAAAAAAAAAGGAAAAAAAACTCCAGAAAAAGAAACAAGAAAATCACTCACGTGACACAAAAGAAACTTCCATTATTGTAACAAAAACGCAGAGACAAATCATTGCCAGGTGCCTTTATTTGTTTTGTCTTCACAGATTCACTTACAACTCTCTGACACAACATAACTCGATTCCCAAGAACACAAAAATCCAATCAGATTCACTGACAATTAATCATGGATTCCCAGAAATTGTCAGCTTTACTCTCTTCCTTAATCTCTCAGCTTTTTCTTCTCCTTCTCCTTCTGTTCCCTGATTCCGAGTCCTGTGAAAGGACAAACCTTTTTCCTCTCATTTCCCATTTCGTTTCCTCCCAGCAGATCGCTGCTTCTCTCTATTTTCTCTCGATTTCCAGAAAAAGGAAGAGAACCCATTTGCCAGAGCAAGATTCTGAGCCCACCCATGAAGACAAAGTCTCAAAACTTGGACCTGGATTGGGTCAACTCGGTCTGCCTCGGTCCCCTGACTCGTTCAAAAACTCGTTCAAGATGAGTTCTACTACTTTCAGATGGCTCTCCGGTTTGCTCGAGCCATTACTGGATTGTCGTGACCCGGTTGGTTTGCCCTTGAATCTCTCCGCTGATCTCCGGCTTGGTATTGGCCTCTTTAGGTTAGTTACGGGGTCAACTTACCATGAAATTGCTACTAGATTCGCGGTTACTGAGTCAGCGGCTCGCTTTTGCGTTAAGCAATTGTGTCGGGTTCTCTGTACCAATTTTCGATTCTGGGTTGCGTTTCCGGGGACAGAAGAGCTTGAATCAATATCAAAATCTTTCGAGGAACTTACCGGGTTGCCCAATTGTTGTGGTGTTATTGATTGTACTAGGTTCAAGCTTGTTAAAATTGAAGGATCAAAATCTTCAAGAGATGAAAGAGTTAGTGAAGATAGTATTGCTGTTCAAATTGTTGTTGATTCATCTTCAAGAATATTGAGCATTGTTGCTGGTATTCGTGGCGATAAGGGTGATTCAAGAGTGCTCAAGTCTTCAACTTTGTATAAAGACATTGAAGCCAAGAAATTGCTGAATTCAGGTCAAATTTCTGTCAATGGGGTGGTTATAGATCAGTATTTGATTGGAGATGGAGGGTATCCTTTGCTTCCATGGTTAATGGTACCATTTGTTGATGCCAAACCAGGGACGAGTGAAGAAAATTTCAATGCAGCACATAATTTGATGCGCATGCCAGCATTGAAAGCCATTGCTAGTTTGAAGAACTGGGGTGTCTTGAGTCGTCCAATACAAGAGGAATTTAAGACTGCAGTTGCTTTGATTGGTGCCTGTTCGATTCTACACAATGCTCTTCTAATGAGAGAGGATGATTCTGGTTTGTGTAACGATTTGGGAGATTATTCATTGCATGATGAGAGCTCTCAGTATTACAGTGATGCTAGTTTGGAGGATAATTCAATTGAGAAAAAAGCTTCTGCTGTACGAAGTGCATTGTCTACCAGAGCAAGAGTTTGTCACGATTCAAGTCATTCTAAAGATCCCAGTAGTTCAGTACAATGATTGCCATTCAAGTAAGAGATTGCAGCATTTTTTCAGATAGTTCATTTAGGATTATTTACAATAATTGTGAAGTTCATTTAAATTCATTATTTTTTTTTCCATTACACTTATTTTAAAGAGTGATCTAGTATTATTTATACTTCAGCTAACTCAGATGTAGCCAGTTTAACATCTCATACAATTGTCAAAGCAAAGACTACAATTTTTTTCGCCTTGTCTAATAATGTAGAAGGTAGCTTATTGGTCACATATGGAAGCATTTTCTTTTACTTTTACCATGAACAAGCCTTGAAACTTAATTCCTTAACTATTTTTCTACTGATAATTGAAAAAGTAGACCTTGAATACTTTAATATGGCGGCGAAATGAAGATAGCTTTAGAAGGCATGGGTTAGTGATGTGCACATGTCATATAGAACATGAGCAAGGGATTTACATGGACCAGTTGCCCTGGAACTCAACTGCCTTATCTTCTGGATTGTCCACCTATATATATAGAAACTATTTAAGAGAACTCCCTGCGTGAAAATCTTCTTAAGAAGTGGTACAAAGCCATTCACTTGGTCCGAACAAGTGTTGAAAAATCAGCATTGCACAATTCTCTTTCTGTGCCTTTGTGGTGTAAAAGTGCAAATGCAACTGTTTTGTCTCTAATTAGATAAAAAAAACATGAGCTCTTGTGTGGAGGTGGTTCCACCTATGTACATAAGGGGACTTTTGGAGGACTCCCCAAATTAACATCTTCCTATTAAGTTTTCCTTTGTAACTTTTGGATTGAGATGCCATTCATCAGTGTATGAAAGGCCCTTTCAGAGAACTCCAACCACCAAATATTTCCATTAGTGTACTGATAAAGTCATATGTATGTGGATGCATGATATTAAAACTCCTTCACAATTCTTAATGTCATTATCATTGGTTATGGGTCTTTTGGCATGGACTTCAGTTAATATTTGGCTGACATTCAGAAGAAGTTTGGCTGCACTTAGTTTTGAAAATATGACAACTAAAAGCATTGTTTTTGTGGTCTGGTACAGCCATTTTATGTGCAGAGCATGGATGATTATGATGGCTAACCTTATACCTCAAACCTTAAAGAAAGAAGAGATAACAATCCTAACTGACATTTGAACATCGATGGAATGCAAGACTAAAATGCATTTTTTTTTTCAAGAAACCAAGTTCTAGTGAGTTCAATCTATTTTGTGGTGGTTTAGATGTTCTTTTTCTCCTTTATTCCAGAAGTACAAACATAGAGTTGAGTTGGTTATCATTCGAATTTTGTGGATTATATGATTGTGAGTCTTTAGACATAAATTCAAGGAAATGACCCTAGTGGTCCATAGCCATTGGTCATATTAGGACTCATACTCACTGGAAGTACCGTGCAATTATAGAAGCTTTAACTGCCCACTGCTAGATATAGATAAGGTTAGTTGGACCAATTACAGTTCCTCTTTCTTCTTTTTCCATTTTATGTTTTAACTTTTGAATGAGCAGAAAGCATAGTGAAAAGACTAGCTTTTTGATTGGTTTTGCTTTGCTGTCAAAAAATAAGTATATACTTCAAAAATAATTGAGACATATATGATTAGGTGTATGGTTCTAGCTTTCTAGTTAAGAGATTGCCTAAAATTTATTAGAATATCTTTTGGTTACATTTGAACGCCTGGATTCCCATGTTCAATATTTTACAACTGCCAAATTGGAATATAATCAGATTTCGAGCAGTCAGTAACATATAGAAATGATTCTGTAGTATTGTGCACTCTGGCAATGTCAAATGTAATAGAAGTCTAATTGAATTACTCATGGAGTACAGAAATAGTAATCAAGAAATGAAGCATAATTTTCAGTTTAAACATCCCACCGACAAACTTCCGCAGAAAATGGTAGGACCTCTTGTATCGCTTGATCCATTTAAAATGGGGAAAAAAACTCTGACCTTTTATTTCCTTGAAGGAAATAAAATTATTTAAGAAGGAAGGATCATTTGTGTTTGGTTTAATAACCTTAATCCTCTTATAACTATTTAATGAAATTTGAAGTTTCACGTATAATTCTAGGATGCCGAAAATGACAGAAGCTCAATCATGCTTTTGGTGAATGGAGGGAGCAACCTTGTCCTTTCAGATGTTCCAGACTTTTGGGCTGACTGTGGTTTATCTGTGTTGCTTATATTATTCTTTTTTTGTACCTTCTAACAGAAGTGACATCTGAATGTCACGGTGCAATATTATTCACTGTATGTTTTATGTTACTGTCTAAAACCCAGTCAAAATGCTTCTTTACCGATTGTATGTTAGTCAGAAGAAACTTCGAGATGGACACGTTCAAGACAAGTACAGAACTAGGAATACGCGTTCTCTTTAGATGGTAGAGGTAGCACCGATGTTGGACAAAATGATCGAGAAACTGACCGATATGAACCAGCAGTTGCCAGCTGAATACTGCAGAACAGCAGACGGCATGGGCGGCTATAGTGGTAGAAATCATATTGCCCTATCATTTGATTGCAAATATAATTCGTGATAGACTAGACAAAATAGGATGCAATAAGTCACAAAATTGCTAGTATGTTGAAATGAGTTGGAGCCTGTTGTGCATGTGTGTGTTTCCTTTTTCTTTTTTCTGTCCTTTGTTTAGTGAAAAATTACACAAAGATCTCTCCATTTCTGATTTGTTGGTGTTTATGCTCTACATTATACGCATTCAATTTCAGTTCTCAAGATGATGTGCACATGAGATTTTTCTTATTTTCCCAACATAATCCCAGCATATCAAGGGCAGCAAGGAACTTGAAAATTTGATGTATAAATGGGGGTAGGAGAGGGTTCATCATTCATCAAGTGCTTCTCACTTGTATGGCCTCAACACTTATGCTTTAGACTCTGTACGTGTGAAAAAACAAACGCACACCTGTTGTTACCCGATTACTTGCTGTTAAATTGTGAGAAAAAAATTCTGAGACTCCACACGCTGTTTGTGTAACATATGCCAAGTGAATGTACAGAGTTGTCAGTTCTACAAATTTACAGTTCAGCTAGCATGGAGAAATTCTCCTTTTTGTGGAAAAAATTCAAGATAACTGTGCTTCTTGCTCTTGCTTTCCCTTTCATCAGATTCACCCTCTAAATATTGCCCTTGCATGATTTTATTTTTGAGTTTAAACTCATGTTCTTATAGGAGTGATCTACTTCCACCATTTGGCTTTTTAGTTTCATCATTACAAGCACTTCTATTTTAAATCAAACAAGATGAAAAATTGGGTTCAGAAGCCATCAACTTTCTTCTGGCAATAACACCAGCCACCCCAAAATATCCAAGGAGTCAAAGTTGCTTTTACCTAAATACATCATAGCTATCTAACCTTCCTTTAATTTCATTTGGAAGAGACAAAACAAAACAACCAGAACAGAGACAAAAGTTACCAAGGACATATTTATCATCTTCAAATGCCAAAAAAATGAACAGATTAACAAACCAAGAAAGCAGAGATGTTAAAGAAGTGATTCTGAAAAGTCGTACGTTAATGGGGTAGGTGAAGAAGATTGGGCTCAATTTCTTGTGGACCAAATGGAGTAAGTAAAACCGGAGAAAATTGGCCACAACAATACCCACTTTCATGAGCTGAAAAGGAGGTTTATTCTTGCTTTTTGTTGGAGAGGTGAGTGTGCGGCGGTTGTTGGCTCAAAGTCTGCAAGCTTTAGTTCAAAGCAAATTGACTCTTTACACCACGAGTGAGGAAGTTTCCCAATAAATTATTTGGTAACTTATTTGCCTGTTTCTTTTCTGTGATTTCTGTCAATATGTATATATATAAAATACATGGACAATCAGATTTTACTCGAGACCAAATTTAACAAGCCTCTCTTAAGTAATGGCCTTTTTATTTATCGAGATAAAACCCTCACATCAAAAGTTTTATTTGTATATGACAACTTCTATGACTCCCCTACTAATATATTACATATATTGAAAAAATCAATCAATTTGATTAACTCATCTATTCACCAACTCTTGAATAATTGGACGTAATTTTTCAGAAAAGTCATAAAAAGAGATTGTACTCATTGCAAATACAATAGTATTATTTTATTTCTTTTATTTTAAATTAAATCATAATATATATATATATATATTATGCAATTAAATAATTGTACAACTACAACTTTCTTGAACTATTATATTTAGTCTAGACCCCCTCGTCTGCAGTAATCAGTAATCATATCATAGGATTCAATAGTCAAAAGTGAATTAAATTCAAGGACCCATTTAATTTAAGTTAATTTGTCTTTGAAGAAATAAAAAGTATGTCTAAAATACAAAGACAAATATCAAAGTTATTTATTTACGATCAAGGAAGGTGGCCACCAACTCTGTGTTTCTTCAAAAGACAATATACAAAACTAAGCTCCATGTTCATTTGGCATTTATGTGATTCTATGCAACTTCTTGCCTTCACCAACCCTTTACCAACTCTGCTTTCCTTCCACTTCCACTTGTATTATTCTAATTCCATTTTCATTTGGTCCCACCACCTTCCCTCCCAAACAAATTTACCTAATCTTATGATTTATCCTTAATTATCCAAATTTCTATCAATTATTAAACCAATATAAAAGAAGATAAGTCTGTGATATTTCTTTCTTTTTAATTGAAATATAATGTTTCTAAATTTTTAAATAAGTAAAAAGTAATTAACAATTTTTAAAATTACTTAAAAATCTCTTTAAAATATTTATAAAGATCAAAATATTTGTCATCTGTATTAAAGATTAATTAATATTCAATAAAATAAGCTAAATTTTTTTATAAATTTGATTGTCATATTTTCAAGCATGTTTAAAGAATTACATTATCGTAATCATTAATGTGGGTAAAATAAAATTTTAACATTTTATTACTATATATGTATTTTAATGTCATTTTTTTATATGAGATAATTAAAAATAAAATAAAATTACTATAATAGCATGTGATATAAACTACACAAACAGGGTTTTGTCAATTATGAAAGTGGGTCTGACATGAACTAAGACTCATGCTATCCAAAGACCTCACCAACCCCCGACCGGGTCGGCAGCCGGTTCAACCAATTCAAACCGGACTCTCACCTCCCTTATAAACCCCTCCAACTTCACATTTCCAACTCAGGTCGATCATTTCCTAGAACTCCATCTCCAAAAGCATCGAAAGAAAACAAAAACTAGAAGCTTTTCATCGATAATGGCTTCCAATGGAGAAGATCAGCAAACCCAGCAAAGCAGACACCAGGAAGTTGGCCACAAGAGCCTTCTCCAAACTGATGCCCTTTATCAGGTTCACAACTTATATTATGTATATGTGTGTGTGTGTATATATATTCTTCCAAATTCTTTGATTTTGGTTCTAAATTTTCTTGCCTTTTGTTCTTGTAGTATATTCTTGAGACCAGTGTGTACCCAAGAGAGCCCGAATCAATGAAGGAGTTGAGAGAATTGACTGCCAAGCACCCATGGTTGGTTTCCTGGTTTTCTGATTCTTAATATTTTTTTGTTCTTTCCGGGCCGGGTATATATTCAAATATATATGAGCTTGTGAAGTATTTGATTGATCTGAATTGTGAAATGGTGGAAACAGGAACATTATGACAACATCTGCAGATGAAGGGCAATTCTTGAACATGCTTCTGAAACTGGTCAATGCTAAGAACACCATGGAAATTGGTGTTTACACAGGCTACTCTCTCTTGGCCACAGCCCTTGCTCTCCCTGATGATGGAAAGGTTAATAATTATTCTGATCCACTTTCCGTACCATAATATTCTGAGTTAATTCGGTCACATTTAATAGTTTGGATATTTGAAATTTTTTCCTTGTTTTACAGATATTGGCCATGGACATCAACAGAGAAAACTATGAGTTGGGTCTCCCTATCATCCAGAAAGCTGGTGTTGCTCACAAAATTGAATTCAGAGAAGGCCCTGCCTTGCCTGTTCTTGACCAAATGATCCAAGATGTAAATTTCTCCATACCCATTATCCCAATCAAAATGCTTTCATATTTTAACACTTGCATTAACTTTTTGATTTATACTCAAATATGATTTACTTTCTTTGAAAACATAAGATAATATACAAAATCTAAGAATGTATTTGGTGAAAAGAAATTTAAGTTCATATCTTAATTTTTCTAAAAGCAATTTTAGTTGAATGCCTCTATCATTTCTGTTGGCAAAAATTGACCTATATAATGAATAATAGACATCTATAAAGACTATTCTAACATGATTTGGTTTGAGGCATGCGTCCTTCATTATTTTATTTCAATTATTTTAATGTAAAATAATTAGTGATTGGGTGTGGTGAACCTCAGGAGAAGAACCATGGATCCTTTGACTTCATATTCGTGGACGCTGATAAGGACAACTACCTAAACTACCACAAACGTCTGATTGATTTGGTGAAGGTTGGGGGAGTGATCGGGTACGACAACACGCTGTGGAACGGATCTGTCGTGGCACCACCTGATGCTCCTCTCAGGAAGTATGTTAGGTACTACAGGGACTTCGTTTTGGAGCTCAACAAGGAGCTTGCTGCCGACCCTAGGATTGAAATCTGCATGCTCCCTGTTGGTGATGGAATCACTCTCTGCCGCAGGATCAAGTGAATGCCTAAATCGACTCGGCAAGGGTGACTGCATATGATTGATTGCCTACTCAAAGATAAAACCTATATCTGATTTTATTTTTTTTTGGGGGAGCTTTTTTTTTTTAAAAAAAAAAATTGCAAATAATTGTACTTCTATTATTGGTGAAAGATGGATTATTCAGTAATCTTACTTCGAGTGATTGTGATTCCATGCGGTTTTCTAAATTTGGAATTTTAAGAATTTGATTTTTGTTTTTAATTTACATAAATTATTTAATTGATTATTGACATTAAAAATATAAAAAGAATATACCACGGTCAAAAATTTAAAACAAAAAAAGAAGACAGAAAAACTTTGGAGTCTGACTTTCATCAAGATTTCAAAAGTAATTTATATTTAAATTGTGATTGACAATTGATGACAATTTTTAGAAGTATTTTATATGTTACAATTAAATATACTTTTAAATCATTAAAAAAAAATGCAGATTGTTAGTTTTCTTGCGGAAGTGAAACACACAAATTTGGCTATTGATCTTGAATGCTAAGTGAAAGGCACATTGGATTAATTTATATGGTGTAAGTTTCAGTGGAACTCACCAAACAATTATGCTTACTTTTCGTATTTGATGGTTCAACCATAAATGACTCTATATCACCTTATTTTATTTAATCATCAACTTTAATAACATATATTCTTATTTAACATAATTGTACTGTAAATCTCTCATGTTTTGATTATGATTTTTAAACATTTTCAAATATAATTTGTTTAAATTTAAATATTTAATTCAAGAGTTAGGAATAGTGTTGTAATGAAAAAACTAAAAAATTCTATCTATGGAAGGTGGGGGAAGAAAAACTGGTCAACAAATGCGATGATCGCAGTCTTTATTTACAGGTGTTGTGTAGTATGTCCCATTGAATGATTGTGATTTGAAACACCTCCACCCACCCACCCACCCACCAACCAAACTTCACAAGTAATTTATCAAAATATCATTCACATCTTCATTTTCAATCATTATTTGAGCCATCTTTTTTTTAAAAAAATAATATTATTTGAGGTAAAAATTTGGTCACCCACCTCATTATTCACTTCTTTTTTATTGGTAAAATTACAATACAACAACCATCATATTATAATCCACTACATTTTTTATTTTTTAAATTCCTTAATAAAAGTTAACATGGCTAACCAAAAATATATTTTAAAGATTATAAAAAGGCACCCTTTTGATATTGTTTACAAGCAAACATTATAACAGAACATTAGCTTTTGGAATATAATAATTGTTAAAATATTATATAGAATAGAATAAAACCATGCCGATACTTTAATTAACATCGCATTAAATTGCGTGGTAAGTCTTAAATGATAACATAAATTTGCCTTTTGCAAGTTAACTAATGCAATAATTTTGGTTCAACCATCATATAATAAATGCGCTTTGATTTTAAGCAAAAACATAGTACGAGAGTGATATTTCGTATTTAAATGTTGTTGAAAATTGAGTACGTATTCGGGCTACCGAACACTTAAATTGGGTGGTGACGACTGAGGGATGGCAAAAAATTTCATGGCTCCCAACCTCCCAAGCTCACGGTCATCCTTCTCAAACGAAGCAAAATTTACATTAATTTATGATAAATGAAATAGAAAACGACAAAAAATTAATTCTCAGTTTATTAATGTGATCAAAATTAGTTTTGTTCTTCTTATCTTGTCCCCACCCCCCATTCTCTATTAAAATATAATATAAATATATTATAATTTATAAATTAAATTTTATATATTTAAATATAATTTTATTTTATAATTTTTAATTTAAATATATTAAATTTTATGTAATCATTTCTATTTCTACAATTGCATTCGAATATGTTTTTAACACTAGTGATAGGTTTGTAAGTTTATATCGTAGTATATTACATTCTAAAATATTGTAAGCTTTATCGTGTGCCCCAGATTAGTTATGGGTTGCAATTAAAAGTGAAAAATTATTAATTATTATTTAATTAAAGTTTAAGTAATTTTAATTTATTCAATATTAAGTAATTAAATTTTTTGTGAATTTATTTTTATCATCAAGTTTATATTCGAGTTCTTTTACAAAAACTGAATGTCATATATATTATGAATTTACAAATAAGACAAATTTAAAATATTTATATAATTTTAATCATTTACAACTACTCATAAATATCATCTCAATTCTCAATTAGATTAGTAATAAATTAAAGTTGTTATATTTTTTTTATTTGATATTGTAGAAGTGAAATATTAAAAAAGATGAAAGAGTTAATATAAAAAGAAGTAGCAGTGACATTACATGACATTATTAAAATTTGAGATATTGATTATTTTATTATTTTATTTTTGATGTTAATTATTAGATAATATTACGTTATTACTTTATTTTTTATTTAAATATATTATTTCAATATTTTATAATAGTAATTTTTCTTTAAAATTATATTACAATATATTAATAATATTTTTGTTTAAGTTAATTAAATTTTTATATTACTAAAATTAATTTATAAAAGAATATAAAATAAGAAATTGATATGAGGACTAAGAGCTCATTCCCTATAAGAGGATTCTCTGTCCTCACCCATTAAATTTATTGAAAAATAGGGCGAAGAATAGGGATCGAAAGAAAAAATGAGGTAGGGAATGGGACATGCCTCTTCATTCCCCACCACCGTCCTGCCCCATTATCATCCATAGTTATTGATGCGCGAATTTCTCAACCTTCGCACCAATGAGAATGGACGTGCACTCGAGAGGGTCAAATGACTCGAATCAAATGTCTCTTATTATATACAATCCAAAACCAAATCAAATGATGGATTTAGAATGAGCTACCAAGAATAATTAAGCTATAAACACTTCACTTTACCTACGCAAAATTCTCGTTATGCATGCCTAGTTTCGAGTAACACACAAAATTGGATATATAACCAAGCACTCATCGAAAATTAATACAATTTGAAAATGATGGCACTCTCGCTGCTCGTTCTTCAATCGATCACTCCACTGAACTTCTTGGACCCCCAAACACTCTTGACTTTGCAATTTCGCAAAGCTGATTCGCAGACTCTTTGTAAAATAAATTCGAGTTAGTCTGCCTTTGACATACCTACCACACAAGACACCTCAATGCCAACTCACAAAATCTCAAAAAAACCTAAGAATAATAAAATACACAATGCCCGTTTCTCACACAATCGTTTTGCCCACCTTTATTTTCCCCTGAATCTTCTCGACGACACAATACTATTGAGTTGGTCCATAAATTTTCTATAAGACAGAACAAAACTTAGACGGGAGTCGCCTTTTTGGTGACTCGGAGAGGCGACCCTTTTTCGATATTTAAGTTACCATCTAATCGAAGAAAAAATAAAAAAGGCACAGGTATCTCCCTTTAAAGTAAGTAAAAATATGGAGAATCTCAATGTGGTAAAGGAAAATACACTAAAATGGTCAAGGCCAGGCAATAGGTCAAAGGAGGATATTACAAGGTGGATGAACAATACTCACTATAGTGTATTTTTGTTTATTAATGAAGGTTTTTCATGGTAAGCGTGTAGGCTATGGAGGAATGAAAGGAAATCCTTTTAGGGAAGATAACTTTTCTTACTCTAAGAATGTTGCATGTATGTTATCTCTTTTTCTTATGTCAAATGTGGACAAATATATTTTTTATATGAGAGAGAAAGCTTGAACTTGATTGAAGAGCTTGTGTTATCCTAATGTTTTGGTTCTTACCTTTACACGTATCTTCCCATCATTGGGTTATAGTGGCTCAAGTCAAATACCACATGGCGAGTTAGGATAGGTAGGTTTCATCTTATTTAAACTCAATAAACATATGTCAACCCCCTATTGGTCAAAGAGATTACTTTATACCTTAGTGGATAAGTGGCGTAATCTTGTTTTCCCAGCCTAGCACGCGATCCCCCACTTGACCCCTGAATGGTTCCCACTTGGGCTCTACGCACTGTTTGCACAGTATTAGACAGGATATGCACAGTGTCTACCACTTACTGATTCTGTCCAGAGGCTATCTATTGCCTTTTGAGTGGTCCCCATGAGATATTTTGTTGTACATTATGCCACTCAAGTAATATTTTAAGAGCACTAGAAGGTGGGCTTGGGCGTACCTAAGTATTTGGACAGCTGAGCGTTCCACCTCACTTACTTAGGAAAGCAGAGTTCTTAATAGTGTGTTTATTTGGAGCAAGTGTGTATACTTTTAGGCGTGACGAAGAATCGATGGCACTTCTCTAACCTTCATCTATGTGTTATGGTATGCCACCACATTTATTATACGCGCCATAATATATGGTCGTAGTCCTCCACATGTACCACAATATATAACTACATGAGCATTTCCACATGTACCACAACATATGATCACATGCAGAGATATAGGAGCTACGGCTTATTCCCAGTTTAGCTTGTGTAGAGATAAAAATTGAGACCTGGTCTCAGCCCAACTTTAGAGATGTAGGCGTTACAGCTTGTTCTCAGCCCAGATTGAGGATGTGTAGGAGCTGAGGCTTGTATCTTGTCTTATGCTGAGGTGGGTGCGAGATGAGTCACCCTACAATGTGCTGACTTAGACTCTCGTGGCTAATCTTTCACTACGTGTCTAGTCATTTTTTTTTTTCATAACACTAGTAGTGATGAATCACACTAATTGAGAGATTTGGTCAAAATTAAATTGGTGATAATAATATTGGATGAACCAAAAACTTTGCTTTCATGATCATATCCCAATTTTCAAGCAATACCGACATGTCATGATTCTAATGAAAAAAAGTGGTGGAATCTGTGAGATGGATACTACTTACAACTTTTAAAAACCGTCCAAACCTTAAAATACTTTTGAGCAAAACCAAGCATGGATTCTAGAGAGGTAGCACAAAAACTGAATTCTCTTTTGATGGGATTAGTTTCATGTAGGCTGAGTGTGTGGCTTATAATTACAAGTGTAGCACATTTTTACATTTCTTTAATCTTTATTGTTTAAAATATTTAATTAAAAACATATATTTAATTTATATTTTTAGAACAATATTTTAAAATTATTATATCAATTTAATAATTTTATAACTTAAGATAATTTAATTTCAATAATTATAACTATTAATATTAATGTAACAATAATTTTAACTTGAATATTATAAATATATTTTGATATTATAATTTTAAATTTAGATAAAATAAATTTGGCTGGATATATAATTATTTTTTAAAAAAATAATTTTAGAAAAATGTGTTTAATTTTTACACATAATTGTTATTATTTAATAATAATTCACTAAATTAAATTATATATGCGTATTATTAACAATCATCCAAGTAATTCGAATTTGCAAAAATTATTCTTAATTGTAATGGATACCAGTGATTGTGAGGAGATAATTGATAGGTGAAAGCATTTTATTTAAAATTTATAAAAATATATAATAATGTAATTTTATAATAGTTTAATAATATTAAACTTATTTTAATTCATTATTAAAAATATATCATTAATTTTAATTTTTTACTAAATCTCATAATATAGTAATAAATTAATTTTTTTTTATATGTGAAATACCATTTCACATTCAAAATAATAAAATGAAAATAATAATTTTGTCATAATTGATGAAAATAAAATAATGAAAAAAATCATCAATTTGATTGAGATAATTGATATAAATATTACAGTTTATAGTAATTTTATTGGACTAAAACATCATATTTGATTTACCTCTTTTTTTATTAAGCTGTCTAAATTAAAAATAAATAAAGGTGAAAGTAAATATGATTCAATTTGAATAAAATTAATAAAAAGTTAGAGAACATATATTAAATAAATCTTAAAGTTTAATGTTTCTTATTTTCTTAATAATTTTTTAGAAAAATATTTTTTTGACAAATAAAAAATAAAATATGAAAAGAATATATGGAAGGAAGTTGTTTCAATGAAAATGGAATGGAATCAGGTTCTTTTCCCGCCAAGAAAGTGAGGAGAAGTACTTGAATGAATAACATCCTCTTTCAATTGCACTTTTTCAATCAACTCTCTCGAATCAGCTCTGTCAGCACACTGAAAAAGTATTTGGCACTGCAAATTACAAATGAAGTTTTTGCCAAAATTATATTGCAAAAGGAAAGAATCAGAGGGTGACGATTATCCCAGATTAATGCTGAAGAGGAGAAGGAGAAGGACTTTCCAAGAGCCCAATCCAAATCCCATTTTGCTGACTATTATTACTTTCGTTTGGTTCATTTCTTTTTTGTTAAAAATCGGATTCAGTATGAGCCATTGCTCTAGCTACAATCTAACATTAGTTAATTATTACCCACATGAAACACGAGTATACATATAAATACATATATTTGTCTTTTTATTATTATTATTATTTTGCAGTTAGCTATCGCTATAGATGCTAGGAAAGATCGGAAGGTGTTGGAGAATTGTTATGAAAGATCATCCTGTGCCAGAATCAATCGAAGACCGTCTACCCGTGGATCTATACTGAGGAAGCTCATTCTTGTATGTTTTGAAGTTTTGAGCACAAGGATGATAAGCCTTCTGCTAATGAATTTGAGTTGAGGTCTAAAAAGTCATTAACTACGTGCAACGATGCTCAATCATCTAAAGAAAACTTTTCTTCTCAACAACTCTGAACCGAGGCCTAACCTTTCCACTGTTAGGTACTATGGTGTTCGACCATTCCAAAATAAATTCTCTGTGGAAAACTTTGAACCAAGGCCTAACCTTTCCACTTTCACTTTTAGATACAACAATGTTCAACAATCTTTAAAAAACACACTCCTTTGCCAAGGAGGAGGTGAAAATTTTGATAGTAAAAATGACAAACGAGTAAATGAAATGCTTGTTTGCGCGCTACAATGAGCAAAACTCCCATCAAAGCATTTATGTTTGAACTGTTTACTACAAGCGTTTCTAACAAGCGCGTCGTTGATTCTCCTCTCTATGCAACTGATGGAAGTTCAGTACCGTTTATGACGTGTAATAACGGGAAGGATCACTATCTAAGTAACTGGGGTGAAGAGCATGCGTCAAAGTGATTGATTGAATAAAGGCATGTGATCGAACTG
The DNA here is from genome assembly GCA_028052125.1 of Melia azedarach. Lineage (NCBI taxonomy): Eukaryota > Viridiplantae > Streptophyta > Magnoliopsida > Sapindales > Meliaceae > Melia > Melia azedarach. The sequence continues at coordinate 2,276,536 of CM051399.1, read as the reverse complement.
CCGAAGTTGTCTCTAATAGTTTGTAATGATAATGAAGCAATCAATAACCCTTTCATTTTATTTTATTTGCATTTACTAAAATACCCACTAACATTAACAGAATCCTTAACAGCAGACTAACTCTAGGAAGTATCTACCTATGTTTTCATCAAACTAACCCCAGTAAGTATCTGCCTATATTTCGTCAAATGCACTGGGTATCTAACACAGCCCAAAAACCCCTGAAAAACCTAAAAAACCAGGGGTAACCACTGTTTCCCCTGGCTTCAGTATCTATTGTCTTAAAAGCCAGGAGAGTCTATACTACCTAAACATTTACCCCAGATTCAATTAGTTAGCCTCTAACAGAATATCATAGAATTTTGGTTGCGAACAGAACAGACAACTAAAATTCAGACTTCCATACAATTATGCAGAGCACCTAACTAAAGAAGATAGAAAATTAAACCATGCATCAAATAATTAAACATAAAACAATTTCACAGCTCTAGTCCGTTGATGACATCAGAATATCCTGACCTATAACAAGCAAAGACAAGAAATCTTGAAACAATGTGAAGTGATAATTGCCCATAGGTTCTGGCGTCTACAACCTATTACATTTAAAACCAGAGCGATGGCACAGCTACTATACATGCATTTTTTAAAAAATGCAAATTAGTTAATCCATCAGGGAAACAAAAGTTAAATAAAAAACGTAGAGAAATAGAAATTTCCATAGAATCAAAACTGCAGCATAATCCCAAAGGCAAACCTGATCAAGTCAGATGCATCTAACAATAGTTATTAATCGTCCAATGTAGGACTCAAGAAATCTTGAGAAAGCCTTAGGTAAGGCCAATGCCACCACATCATCATGCCACCATTCAATTAAATCTAGATAACAGACACTAAAGCCACAACCAAAACCCTATTATCCAAATTAAGACTTCAAATATGTATTCCAGACAGAAAGGCTATGGCTCGTCTCCTGAATTGCTCAAAAGTAAAAGCACCAAAATAAAGGAGACAAGACTTATTTTCTTCTCTCTTTCAGGAAAGACAAGATCCCCATTCTCCATTTCATAACTGGGCTTATACAAATATGCAGGAGATATGGAAATATATTATGAACTAGACCTAAACAATTTAGAAATTAAACAAAGGCATCACATTGTTAAATTAAAATCCCCAACAAAACCCTTAAATTCCTACATAATCACTACCAAAGTAACATTAAAATAATAAATCAAGGTCCAATAGATAATTGAAATAGCATACTATGCCTCTCAGAATGTAATAATTCTCAGCATTGATACGTAAAGAGTCTTAACATTCGTGATATAGAATTAAACCTAAAAACCGATCCACACATATTTCACAAACAAAATGACAAAAAAACAGAAAGGTTCGAACAGAATGTTAATCGAGACTAAACATCCATTAAACATCTATAATCATCCATTAATAAAATTAAACTTAAGTAACACCAAAGCGACAATAAAATGATAAACTAGCGTCCATTGGATAGTGTCAAAATACCAAAATTTCATAAGACCATAAACAAACCAAAACAGCGAAATGACAAGTTGTTTCGTTTTGTTTCGCTCATCGGTAACTCTTCTGGAACCTGGCCCTGGCACCACGACCACCGAACTTCTTGGGCTCGCACCGTCTCGGGTCCGCAACCAACAAGGTCCTGTCGTACCTGACAAGGATGTCCTTGATCTCCTTCTTGCTCTGCTCGTCAACGTACTTCTGATAAAACGCCACCAAAGCCTTGGCGATACTCTGTCTGATTGCATAGATCTGCGAGGTGTGTCCACCGCCCTTGACGCGGATCCTCATGTCGACACCAGCAAAACGGTGACGTCCGAGCAAGAGGATGGGCTCGTAGGCCTTGAAGCGAAGGATCTCCGGCTCGACCAGCTCGATCGGACAGCCATTGATCTTGATCAAACCGCGGCCGCGCTTACAGTAGGTGACGGCCACGGCAGTCTTCTTGCGGCCAAAACACTGCACAGATTCAACTGGGGCAGCTGTTGCCATTTTCTGTTAGGGTTTGACAACAGAGACGAGAAACCCTACAATGACCGACTTGGGGGAAGCAGAGTGAGTGGTGAAGTGAAGCATATATATTGAATGTATTAGGGTTTTGTTAGTTGATTTAAACACCCTTGGGGTTTTAGAAAATTACGCGTATAATTGAAATGGCGCGTTTTAATGAATCTGCTTGGGCCCAAAATATTCGATTATGATCCCGATTGGGATATTTATCACTTGACGAACCACATTTTGTCAATGATCCAGCCCATACCAGAGTAGGCCCATGAGTAAGCAAAATGGTCGGTTAGATTAGACATATCGAAATTTATTCTAAATACTCTTTTTTTTTTCAACGCATACAATATGCATAGTACCTTAGAACGTAATATGCATAATAATAATATACAGCTAGGCCTGGCAAAAAAAAAAGGTGCTTTTAGGTCCAAAAGTATAATACAACATCAGAATAAAAATATTTATATGTCAAGAGTTAATTTAGTGATTTCACTGGAATAACATAAATCTTCGTCTTTTCTCTATTCTTTTTCCTTCTCTTTTTCTCTCTCTCTCTTTTATCATTAATTTCTTTTCCTTCTCTTCCAGCTTCTCACACCAAATCCCATCCTTCCATCCTCCTTACCACCAATTTCATCTCATAAACATAAACAGAAATTGAGAACATGTTAAAATTCCCAATTTCATCATTTTCACCACTATTTATCAAAAAGTCACCAAACAAACTAGAATTTGAAAATAAAAACAACCCTTAAAACTCCTAAATTCCCAAAATGTTAATTCTACTTTTCTTAAACTCCCAAAATTGCCGAATTGGAAACATGAGAAACCTTGTCGTTGGACAAAATTTTTAGTGAAAATTTTATAAGCCAAGAAAAGAAGAGAGAGAGAGAGAGAGAGAGAGGGGCGGGCAGGTGGGTGCAAATCAAATCAGAGCATCTGTTAACGGCAAACTAACCCAATTGTATCTGTTGCTTATCGATACATGGGGGGTGTTTGTCATTTTCTAAACATTATTAAGAGCATCTGTTGTTTTTTGATAGTTATCGATTAATTTTTCGTATTATTGATAGTGATTTCTTTTTTAAAATATTGTGATTCCACGTAGCGTATGAATTCGCGTGGTGGTGGATAATTAGGTTACGTCAGTAGGGAAGCCTGTGAACAAATCGGTATGTAGAATGAACTCTGCTGCTGCTTGTCTTCTCTTACTTTGACTGGAAAACGGTTCTTTGAATTCTGATTCCAATAACAACGACAAGTCATATGCTGCAAATGTTAGTATCCTCTATTATATTGTATTACCAAACTCTTGCTAATGCACAAGTAATTACGCACTTAAATTGATTAATTAAACTAATTAAGAGTTGCTCGAGAAAATAGATATTTTGCCTATATAATATATACCCAAAAAAAAAAAAACCTTTAGTTCTTGTTTCTATATATATTATATAAACCCAGTTCTCAATATCCACTAATTCATGTGAAGAATATGCTTTGAAGATTATAAAAATAGTATTTTAAAAAATTATTACTTTTGAATTTCAATGCAATTGGATGCATTTAAGAAAGACAAACTATACTAAATAAAATAAATAATTTGATATCTTGAGATTCGCCATCAAAGTTAAGAGTATTTAATTCCAATGCCCCAAAAGTTGGTGGTTGGAATTTGGATATATAATATTGCCGTGCCGTGCTTTAAAAATACACATTATTCAAGTTGGCTAACAAGTCAAATGAAAATGAAATACAATGTTACGATCAATCAAAAAAGTAATATTTCAGACAAAATTACTATTTTTGTTACGAGTTCTTTTTTTCTTCTTCTATAAAGTTGTTCTCCTTTGAGTGTATAGTAATATTCTTCATAAATTTGCTTTCCTAATTTGTTAAAACATGTCTCTAATGCGCATGCACGAAAAAAATAGATGGTCAAATATCATGAGATGAGATATTTATAATTTTATTACGTGTGTAAATAATTTTCTCCCAATTTTAAGAGTAAATTACTAACCTAAACTTTTGGAGCAGTAGGAATTATTTAGGATTTTTATTGTATTATATAAGTTATGAGAAAATGAGAGAACATCATAAACGCAACCTTTGATTAAATCAATCTAATTTCTTTTATGAAATTTATCCCGAAAAAACGAAAACACATAAAAGTTGACTGAGATGAAAAACGACAACAAGGCATATATATACATATATAAAATACAGATCGCTCTTGCAACCGGGATCATGGAATTAGAAACCATCTTCACTTCTCATTATTCCGCCAGAAATATTTTCAATCAATTTCGGACCACGCCCTTCCTTTTTGTCTCTTATCCGCAAGAGTCTAAAGTCAAACTCACTTGCGTTCTTACACATTCTCTGCTTTGAGATTAGTCCTCCCCACTTTATTTTCCCTCTTTCTAGTATGGGGTCCTTCAGCAAAGAAGCCGACGAGCCCCTGACGCCGGCCGGGCGCCTCTTCCTCCAACCTCTAATGAACACGATCATCCACTGTGTCGTTGGTTTCAAAAACCCCATCGACATAACCAAATCCAAGGCTGCAATCATGGACTCTATTATGGTTCAACACCCCAGATTCTGCAGCCTCATGGTCAGAGACCGCTACGGCTTCGAGCACTGGAAGAAAACCCAGATCGACATCGACCGACACTTCGTCGTCGTCCACGGCGATGAGACTGATTGTCACGACGTTGACGATTCAAAAGTTGTGAATGACTACTTAGCTGAGTTGGCGGTTAGTACTCCGCTGAGTGAGGATAAACCCTTGTGGGAAATTCACGTTCTGCCGGCTCAAAAATGTGCTGTGTTCAGAATTCATCATGCTTTGGGTGATGGGATTTCGTTGATGTCCATGTTGCTGGCGGGATGCCGTAAGGCGGATGACGCGGAGGCGTTGCCTACGGTCGGTGTGGCTGAGAACCGACGGGAAAGTGATGGCACGAGAAGGAATTGGAGAGGGGTTTTGGGGAGGTTTTTGAAGATGATTTTGTTTAGTTTGGTATACGTCGTTGAGTTTGTGCTGAGGGCTTTGTGGGTTTGTGATCGGAAGACGGCGATTAGAGGTGGCGCCGGGGTGGAGCTCTGGCCCAGAAAACTGGCGACGGCTAGATTCTGGTTGGAAGACATGAAGACGGTGAAAAAAGCAGTTGCCGGCGCGGTAAGCAAATTCGGACAGTTAAAATTGCAGATTAATTTAACGTTATTGTTTTATTTATTTATTTTATGATATTTAGTTGAATTATATAATCATTAGTATTATAACATAAAAAAAGACCTGCAATATTGTAGAGAAAAAAATTTTCTTTGCTTATATAAAATATTTTTTAAATTTTTTTAAGTAAGATTTTGTGAAGTATAACTTTTATCGTCAGAGTTTTTATAAATAAAATTTTTAATAAAAGTTTATTATTTATTTAATTATTATAAATAATTTTTTAAAATTTTAATTAATAAAATTTTAATATTTAATTTTAAGAAAATAATGTGAAATTTTTTAAAATAAAATCAAGGTGTTATAAATAATTTTTTTTAAAAAAAAATTTATTATCAAAATTTTAATTTTTAAATGTTTTTAATAAAAAAATAAATTTTTTATTTTTAAAATTTTTTTTCTAATACTACTTAAATGATATTAATAAATTTAAAAAAAATATTATTAAATTTTTTTTAATTAATAAAAAAGTGCAAACGTAAGAGTTTTAAATTGATAAAAATTAATCCAAATGGAGCGGTAAGTTTTATAAATAATTTGGCTTAATTTTAGAGAACGTGGAACACAGTTTTGTTTGTCATATAAGATAATACCTGATCTCACTGGCTTCTGGTTGATTGGATTTGGAAATAAATGTAGTTTGTTATAAAATTAGATTTTAGTAGGGCCGCACGTTTTAGGTAAGATTTTAATTGGTAAAAAAGAAAGCTCATAAAGAAAGACTTGTATTAGCGAGGAGAAGGAAAAGAAAAAAGAAAAAAAAAATGAAAGAAGACAAAAGACTGAGAGGGAATCAAAATTAATGGAAAAAATAGAATATTGGGCCGGGCTCTGGAGTTCGGAGGCTCAGTTGAGGAGGTGCAGCAGCAGCAGCAGCTACGGACAGTTTAATTATAATTTTCAAAATTTCTCTTACATCAATGCGTGGAGGAACGTGACCAGTTCAGTCTTGTGTTTTTATTATTTTCTCTGTTTGTGACTAATTTTGCTTTTTCCTCCAATAAATTTTGGGGGGTCCACTGAAACGATTTTGAATTATTTGAGGGAAAGATTCAGGAAATGTGAAAATGACAAGACTAATAAATGAATGCAGACAATTAATGATGTTCTGTTCGGAGTGGTATCATCTGGATTATCAAGATACTTGGATCACCGATCTCCGAATGGTAATTAACATACATATTATGTATATCAAAAATCAATGACAATGGCATAATTGTGCTGGGATACTTGTTAATTAAAGTTGCATTTATGCGATGATCAGCTCTGCAAGAGGGGCTTCGTTTAACCGGCGTCGCCATGGTTAATCTGCGAAAACAACCAGGATTGCAGGTAAACACTGTTTATTAATTTGCTGCAGGAGATTATTTGTTTATTATTTTTTTTTTGTTTAGCACAAATGGGAATGACTGGTTTTTTTCCAGGATTTATCCAAGTTGATGAAAAGCAATTCAGGAGCAAGATGGGGAAACAAATTTGGAATGCTTCTGCTGCCTGTTTATTACCACATAGGTGGAGCTGATCCCTTGGCCTATGTGAAGAGAGCCAAGGCAATGATTGACACAAAGAAACTATCTCTGGAGGCTCACTTCTCATACAAAATCGGAGATTTAGTAATGTCCTGGCTTGGAGCAAAGGTGAAACTAAAAATTCAAACATATTAATTAGTCCATAACATTCTTGGCCGATTTGTAATTGTGTTTTGTTTTCTTGATTGTAGGTTGCTTCCATGCTTAATTACAGGATTGTTTGTAATTCAACCTTCACAATCTCAAATGTTGTTGGCCCTATAGAGGAGATTACCCTTGCTGGTAATCCTGTGACTTACCTCAGGGCAAATACCACTAGCCTGCCCCATGTACGTAAACCCTCTAGATACTGTTTTTTCTTCTTAATTTCTTGTAATTGTGATTTCGACTATTAGTCTATAGTCTATATTCAGCTGTTTTCTCCAACTCTCCAAATCTATGGTTGGTGTTTATGCAGGCGATTACGATGCACATGGTGAGCTATGCTGGAAGAGCTGACTTGCAAATCCTGGTTGCAAAAGACATCGTTCCTGATGCAGAATTTCTTGCCAAGTGCTTTGAAGACGCCTTGCTTGAAATGAAGGAAGCTGCAGCTCTCACCTCCAACAAAACATAAGAATTAGGAATTTAATTGCTTCCCAATTTGTAAAACATTCAATTCCACAAAACTATTCATGATGGATCTGTGTACAGATCACAATTATACAAGGGAGATTCATTGACATTTAGGGAGGGACAACCAAAAAAAACTCCTTGGGTACTTGAACCTCCTCACTGCTAGTCAACATAAAATTTTAGTTCACTGCTACTTAAAAACTCCTTTCCTCTTTTGTGAAGATTTGAAATGAACAATAGTAAGTATTAACGAGTCAACTAGAAAGAAAGAGCTTCTATTTCTTAATCTTAAAAGCAGTTTTTAGATCACCCCAAAATTAAATATTTAAATCGAATCCCTGTTCATTTCTGATGTGAATTAGTACAAAATTAAATTCTCGACTGATAATATCAGAAACTTTTAAAAATATAAGAATGATATTTGATTTTTTTTTTAAAAATACATAAATATAAATTTTTACAATCCACTTTTAGAATAAAATATATAGCAAAGTCATAAATATAAAATTTCACAAAAACCACATAAGCATAAAGACAAAACTTAACCGGATATTTTCTTGGTAACACAGATAATTTTTACTCACAACTACCAACTTCTGCAGATTACTGGGGGCTAAAACGTACTAATCAAGCGCAAAAGATTAAGTTTTATGCTTTATTTATTACAGGATTGGGAAGGAATTTGATTTATTACATGGTAGCTATTTTTGCAATTTCTTTTTCTTTTAAATACTAAAAATTTATTTTCTAAGCTTGTTTTCCCATATAGCAATTATTTTTGAAGTTATACAACTCAACGATGTTTCTGGCTAAATTTCCTCAAATTATAAGAAATTCGGGAATTTGCTATTTTTCTGAAAATGGGGTCTCAAAAATTTTATTTTGCAAAAGAATTTTTTATTTTATTTTTTTAAATTAAGAAAAAAAGAAAAACCAAATATGAAATTAGCAACGAATGGTCCTGGTTGTGTTCGGTATGCTGGGTTCTTATCTTCTGTTGTCACCTTAAGAAATAGTAGGCCTTGTGCACTGTACTTGCAGTTGCGGAGGCTGCAAAATGAAGATGGGTTTAATCGGAACGATGCACAGAGCTCCTTGTGCTACTGCACTCCCTCTTCGTCACGTCAGACCTACCGTCATTAGATGCTCTTCTTCTTCTGGTAACTATATACGTCTTTCACTGCTAATCTCTCTCTCTCTCTCTCTCTCTCTCTCTTTTCCTCTTAGCTCATACTGTTTTCATTTCAGTCTAAAAGGAACATGTGTTTAATTGGTTATTTAATGTTTGCAGGCAGTTGTTTGATATAGTTTTATTTCTATGTTGAATTGGATTATGTATAAATCAAACTCTTATGTTTGTTTATGTTAATTGTGGAAATTTTAAATCCATTCGCATTTCATATTATTTGTATTAGACTTGAAGTTTATAAACCTTGAACTAAAGATGGTGATGGGTTTGTTTAGATTCAAAGTGCAATTTCTAAAGTAGTTGAAATAGATGATGCATATTGTGACCTGTTATATTATCATTCATAGCCAAAATGGAATTTTTTAATTTATTTTTAAGTGGAACTTGTAGTTTCATCTGAAGTTTTGGACTTTTGGCAGTTCATCCAATTGGGTTATCAGATTGTATGCTAATGAAATTGCAGGTCATGTATCATTCATCAAAGATATAGCAGCAACGAATCCTCCTGAGCATCTTGATCACTTACTAAAAGTGCTTCAGACTAGGGGTGAGCAGTGCTTATTTTCTTGACCTGGCAGTTGGGATTTGAGATTTCAGTAACCATCATGAGTGAGCTTGTTATACAAGAATTTTTCAAGCGTGATTTGCATCTGTAACCTGATTAGGATTGAGTATGTAATTGTTTGAGGCTTTTTATAAAATCCACAGAACATTCACTTGATATCTTTGCCTTTTTAGTTCAAGATGCTGAAATTTGTTTATGTTGATAAATATTTCATTTTTATTTAAGAAAATGAAAGGGTAACATTGTGAGTTTTCTTAAACTTCTGTATATATGTATACTTCTATTTCTATATAGTAAAATGCATGTTTATATTTGATGTGTGTACAACATTAGGAATGATTCAAATTACTTCTCCCTTTCCTTAAGTCGAAGTATCTTTGCAAACTTTACACTTGCTCACATGCTATTATTCCAACTTTAGACATGGTATGCATGAAAATGGACCACTTTAGTTTGTTCTTCAGTTCTGATAGATCATCAGGTATAGTGCTTTCTCATTCTTACAAATTTTGATTAGCAGCAATGAATTAGTTTACCTCATGGTTGTATAGATGATAAAAATGTCAAGTACCCATCAAACCTGTAGCAGTTATTACTTTTAAGCATGCGAGTATCTGTTTCCCATGGCTCAATCCATCCAATTTTGGGGACTATTGTGAAATTGTTTTTATGTACTTCAAATTTTTGTCATTGCATTAATGTTTTTTATGGTGAGATCCACATTTCAATTTTATATCCGACCGACCTAATCTTTATTTTTCAGCTTCAGATTCTTTTTTTGTTTAATCTTCTACATTCGCAACCCAGTTTTGGACATGAAAATTTGGAGCTGGTTTGATTTTCTTTGTCATGTATGTTTCTGAAGCATTATTGTGTTTTTCCCTTGGTTACAGGTGACACCATTGTTTCTCCAGGATCTAGGCAAGGGCTTATTCCCCTTGCTATTCCTCTTTCAGAAAATCTCTCAGGTTTGATAACCATCAGCATGTTCCATGCAAGTTATGAGTAATTTATGGTGAAAAAATTTCCAATTGGAGGTTTGTAATGTAACAGTAGTACATGTGTTACTTTTTTATAATAGGTGCTATAACTGCATTGTTGCGGTGGCCAACAGCTCCTCCTGGGTAAGTGATTTAAATTTTCACAATTTATGCTGTATGATTTCTGTTGCTACAGGCACATATATCTGCAAAAGATTTTAACTCTTAATTAATATTCATACAACTATTGCTAACACAGAATGGAGATGCCAGTTGTGGAAGTTCGCAAGCATGGAGTGTGGCTTTTAGCCAAGAATGTAATACATTAAACTGAAAGCATGCCATAATGTGTATAACTAGTTGAGTATACTTGACTTTTTATTATCTGGAATCTTAGAAGTTTCACTTCTTTTTTCTCTTTCTTCCCTGAGTTTGGAAAATAGAGTTGACGAAGGAATCCACTGCTGAAGCTTTCACTCAAAATACTTATCTTATTTTCACAAAGACAACTTATCAATTTTCTGCTTTTGAAACGCAGGTAGATCAATATATTCACCGCATGCTGGTTGAAGAAGATGCCCACCATGTAGAAGAAAGTAATGGTGAATTATTTCATGCATCTTCTGAGGCTGGTAAAAAACTTTATCGAATGGGTGATTTTGCTGAATCCCGGATATCGAATCTTGATAGTTTTCTCTTGAGCAAGGTGCAGTATACTTGTGTGAGTTGAGATTTAATACTGTCTCTCCTAGATGTGTTGGTGATAGCTCATTGTTTGTCCTACAGGTTGGGCTGTTTCCTGATGTTTTAGAGCGTAAAGTGAGGCGACACTTTGAGGAAGGGGATCATGTAAGATTTTCTGAGTTTTTGTCATTAATTGAGAATTTTGTCCTTCTGGGGCTGCTATTGATTATTTTTTTGGTCGCACTGGTAAATGGAAGGTTTCGGCTTTGGTGACCGGTGAATTCTACACAAAGAAGGACCTCTTCCCTGGATTTGGACGGCCTTTTGTATTTAATGCAGAGATTTTGCAGAAGTTAGTAGAAAAATCTCTTTTAAGTATTATCATCTGTAATTTGGAGATGCGTTGCATTTTGCACTATCTCAAGAGAAACTTTTATATCTATCTGTAGAGTAGGGCGTGTCTCAGAAGCTAAAGATTCTGCAAGGGTGGCTTTGAAATCACCATGGTGGACACTAGGCTGTGCATACCAGGCATGTGACATTTCTTTGATCAGACACATTCAAATTCTATCCTCTAGTTTATGTGGTGATATTTGCTATCACTGACCAGGAGGTTGCTGGCATTGCCCAATGGGAGGATGAGCAAATTGAGTACATCAAGGAGAAAGTTACCGAAGAGGGTAGACAAGAAGATTTAAAAAAAGGAAAGGCACCTGTTCAGGTATTATTGCAGCAGAGCTCATTTGTTTAATTTGTACTGGGAGCTTAAGGGAAACTGTTGTGTGCATTAGAGATTTTACACAAGGTACTATCAAATGTTCCTTCTGATTTCTCCTTGCAGATTGCATTGGATGAGGCTGCTTTTCTGCTGGATTTGGCTTCTATTGAAGGGACCTGGACTGACTCTCTAGAGCGCATTGCTGAATGTTACAAGGAGGCTGGATTGGATGAAATTGCAAGATTTATCATGTATACAGATTGAGACCAAGATTAGAGCTTGTGGTAAAAAAAATCACGGGAAACTTCTGTTTTTGGGGCTCTGGATTTCTTTCAGCCAGCTTTCAGAAAAAGAAAAAGGGAGAGCAATAGAGAAGCAGTCATTCTTTTTGTTAGGCATCTGTTTCATTGTTCTTGTTAACTATATAGCATATATGCGAAATGTAGCATCCAAAGGGTTGATTTTCAAATTATGAGCAACGAAGTTTCAGTTTCCGTGTTTCCATAAAACATTCATCCTGAAGCAATTATGAAATAGAATTTTGTCGCCAATTTTTACTAAAGTATGATTTGTTTAACATCTTAGTGGTGCACCATTAGAAAAGTAGAAAGCTGCAACTATCAAAGTCAGATACATCATTGGCTGCAGAAAAATGATCTCATCTCTTTGCATCAAATGGCATTTCAATATTCCAATCAAATCCTCACAAACGTTAACCCTCTACAGCCATCTATCATTACAGGGGTTATTTAGTTCCCAAATGATTAAAACCTAGAAGTATTTCCACAAGCAACACTTGAAAAGTCACTATACAACAAACTCTCTGCAGATCTCATGTAAAAAGAGGTAAAGCAGTCAAACCTTCATCTCCAATCATCAAGGGGGAACATATAAACACCAAACATCGGCACCCAAAAGCATTAAAACTGCAGGAAATTTGCCTCTCCAAGCACATATTATTTCTCTATCAGCTTAGCATGGCTTGTTTATCTTCTTGTATTCAGACCTTGGCCAAAGATCGAGAATTCTTGCCAGTACCTTTCTTCCTTCTCAGCAGCAGTTTCATTAGAAAACCAACTCCTCGTTTTTTAGCAGGCACAATGGCCAGAGATCCTAATGCAGTACTACTGGTTTTATTATTTGAAGCAATATATGCTTCTGGAGTATGGACCGGGATATTGGGAACATTCAAATCATTACAATCGTTGGAGTGAAGTGATGGTTTCTGCGCGTCTTCAATACTTGAAGTTGCTTTATTATTTGGAGGCTTGACAAGATCTTCTTTAGTGCTATCTTCAGCTAGCATTTGATCACGCAAGGAGAAACGCTTGTTCAACTTCTTGTTATTGGCTGTAGTGGTTGCAGGATTGGTTGTGGAGAAAACCTTGTCAAAAAGTGCTGCTTCTCGTGGCGAAGCCAGCGCCTTCAGCTGTTTTCCAAGGTTTAGAATGGTTTCTTGGCACTCTGCCAACTTTAAAGAAGCTGCTGTCATTTCCCAACCCTGCATAATTAAGTGGAAGCATTTATGTCATCACATTGTTATAAATCGTTTTCATTTTTCAGTTGCATTGCCCGTTTACTGCTTAAGAGAAGTCTGTGAGATCAGCATGTCAAGTATTTTGTAAGGTTCTTTTCCTATCTATTTGATGTTTAAGATAATCTAGCTACATAAATCGGAATCCATGATATGTTATGAAACAAAAATTATGAAATGGAAGAGATGAAATTGTATGAGACTAAGTTCAATTCATCAGATACAGGGGTTACTGTTCTGAGAGAGCTGTTTTCAAGGCTTAATGTTTTAGATTTACAAGCCTGCTTCTATCACAAAGACAATATGATAAGAACACAACAATGTCAATGACTTACATTCTGGGATCGCTTTCCCTCCTGATTTATGCCATGATTTGGTGTTTCCTTCCTTGCAACACTGAGTTAAAATGATGAGAAAATTAGAGCTTTGCTTTGAATCAAGAAATATTTTCGTTAAGTTACTGTATTAGAGAAGCCAAAAAATCAGTTTTACCTCTCTAATTGAAGTTGAAGCTCAAGGCATGTCGCTTCTAGTTCTTCACAACAATTATTTTTGTACTCCAATTCAACTTCCAAAGATGAGAACTTCTGGAAGACCTCATTCAGTTTAGCTTTGGTAACTGTAAGCTGGGTATCAAGATCTTCATTGATTGACTTTTGATTTTCAATCTGATCCTCAATAATTTCATTTGATTCTTTCAAAGTTTTCACTTCTGTTTCTAAGCTTCCAATGTGTTCTTTTGATTCAGAAAGTTGTATTATCAGTTCCTTGCTCTTATCTGTTACTGATTTCAGCCTGGCTTCCATATTCTTCATCTCATCTTTTAGTCTCCTGTTTTCTTCATGAAGATTACCCCCAATACATTCCTTTGGGATCAAGATATTTTCATCAGGCACGGGAGCAGCTGAGAACAAACATGAAGATTGCTCTTCAGTGATGTCGACCGTGTTTGATTCCCCTAGTAAACCATCTACTTCCACTCCAACTTTGTTACCACTTGGTGATTCATTCCAACCAAAATGCTTCTTTATTTTGTTCCTTGCACTTGAAGCATCTTTAGGGGCAATACAGTTGTTCATAATCCAGTCTAAAGCATATGAGAGTTCCCCAACAAATTTATGAAGATCAGCCTTTCCGCTCAACTGATCATTACAAGCACCCACAAACTTTTGCAAAACAGCACTTAATTCAGAAGGCTTCCACTGGAAAACATGAACAGAGTATGGATAACTGCCTGAAGATGTTATATTAACTCCTTCAATTAGTTCAATGATGTTATAGATCGACTTACTGAGATTAGATTCAAGGTGTTGGCTGCTTATTTCTTTGTCAATTCTACAATTTTCATCCGAGGAATGTGCAACTGGAGATCTATTAGAAGGTTTCAAAGTTGTGTAACTTTCAATATAAAGATGTTCAGATATTCGACGATGATTTGATATTGCTACTGAATCAGCTGCAGTGACAGTCGGATAATTTACATAGCCCAGAGCAATTCTGATATCCTCAAGAAGTTCATCTAGACTTTGTTTTGAAATTTGCCTTTGCTTCAACATTGCATTCAAAACAACCTGAAGCCAGTCAAAAGAGTTTTCAGTTGCTACATCTTTTGAGTAGATCTCCCGTTTCGTCTCAGCAAGGTTGGAATCAATTGGTAGAACAGGAATTAATGCCCTGCTAGTGCCACGACTAGAAGGTGCTTCCATAGAAACTATAGCTAATTTCTCCATCTCAACAAAATCATCCATTAAGCTCATGTCAGAAGCTTTGCGTTCCAGTTGATTTTTTATTTTCCCATCTTTGAAATGTTCCAATTCTGAAATTAGAGCATTAGCCCACGATCCAGATGAGCTGATACCATCATCACTGCCATTGTCAATTGACATTATAGAAAGTTCACTTGAAATAGGGACACACCTAGCCAACTCCATGGATTTTCGAGCTTTGCATGTCTCTTTTAGCTGAGATTCAACATATGATAATCTTGAGGCTGTTCTTGAGTACATCATCCTTGAAGCTTGGAGTTCAGTGCTCTTCATGGTCAGAATATCTTTCAGAGTTTTGTTTTCTTCTTCCATATCATGCAATTGCTCAATCAGACTGATGTTCTTACTGGAAACTTCAGGAGAGCTCTCCATGGTAGCTTCTCTTAGAATCAAATCTCTTGAAGGATTCAACTTTCTTCGTCTCATATCCATCTGATCCCTTCCCAGCATTTCAACTTCGCTCTTCATCATTGCTGAAGCAGCAGAACCTGGCTGCTTTTTTCGCCCCAGTGGACGTAGTCTCTGACATTCTGCTTCTAGCTTTGTGATTTTCTTCACACTCTCCAAATGTTGCTTCTGTGCTGCCTCAACAGATCGGCGAGTATATTCCATCTCCTCATTTCGAATCTCAAGCTCTTTCTCAAGAATGTGAAACTCATATTTCAAAAATGCATTTTCTTTTTCTGTGGCATCTAATCTAGACATTAGTGTACTGAATTCTGCTTCTGCCTGAGACTTGTGCTTACTTAGATCTTCAATCAATTTCTCTTTGACTAGGACAGATTTACTCAGATAGCTATTCTCAGCAGCCAGCTTGGCAAGTCTTTCATTTGCTTCTCTCAAATTTTTTTCTAATTCTTTCTGTGCCTTTTCAAACTCACTTGGTGTCTTAGTTTCAGCATCATGTTTCCTTTTCTCTTCTTGTCGATCAAAATCCAAGCGTCGCGTACATTTCATCAATGGAGCATCTGAAGGAGTTACTTTATCATTTGAAGCCAGCTGAAGCCCCAAAGCTTCATCAAGTCCTTTTTTCTCCAATGCTGATTCTGCTTCTGGCTTTTCTTGGCCTAAAAGATACATTTATTCATTGAATCAGCAGTAGGAAAATTAAAAACTCAAAAAAGAAGCATCAGATGCGATCAGCAGATACTATAGCCTCTAATGGAAAAATTATGCAAGGTAGAATAAAAAAAATCACCTGCATTGGCTTCTTGCACCAGTTCTGCTTGTTCTCTACCAAGGTCATCTTTAGGATGACAATCAAAGAGGACTGAAGCTAATTTCTCATTAAGATTTTTCACAGATCTATCCGGTCCTACAGCTTTCCCTGTCAGAAATGTCTGAACCTAATGTAAAGAAACAACAGAAAGCCAAAATTTCAAACATATGTTATGTAAAATGTTCATTACATGACAAAGATGATTGTGCAAGTTTCTTTCACACAATCAGGAAAGAGGAAAACCAAAGATTAAGGTCTATGAACGATTACCATGGGACCTGAAAACATTTTTTCAACAGCTAATTGCCCAATTCAATAACCAAAAAGGTGAAGGGCAAAGACGAGTTTCATATGAAAAACGAGTTAGATGAACTACAGAGTATTCCATTACCTGTCCATCGTTTCGTTTAAAAGTAACGTCAAATTTGTCAGTTGCAACAATTGTCTTTTCTGAAGATTTTTTCCTCCAAATCCATGCCCTCTGGTCCATGATTTTAGTTTCTGTAAATATAGATCAGAAATGGAAAATTACAGTTTTACTCTACCACTTAAGGCAGATGTTTAGTAAAACTTCTGTAAATGAGAAGCACCATTTTCTTCAGGCATGAAGATTTCAGTTAAACATAAAAAAGTAAAGCAAATCTGTAAAATTGACCACTGATTGTTTCATATCCTATAAACTAAGTCTTAAATACAATGATTTCATCAGTATCAATGTGATTTGTGGACTAACACGAGACAATTTATAGACAAGGAATACTGATGTGCTGTTGCACTTTAATTCATCAACTTCTGCAACATTAATATATAGAAGCAACGCAGCACAGACAAGAATGGAAAAGGTAGCATGTTGGGTTCAGATTAGAATGGTAAAAAGGCTAATTATGTAACCACAAAAAAACCTCCGAAAACATAATAGCTACAACTATAACTTAAATCAGTTGACTAGGTAATGGAATGGCACAGGACATATCACTCAGTTTGATGGCATTACCGCCAAAAAGGAGTGAATCCTGTCATTTAATGAATGGACTATGACAGCATACTGCTAAACTGCCTCTGCTTGGCAATTTAGTAGAACTTACAACGGTGGTTTGTTCGTTTATTTGGCTTATTACTTTATTTGGTAAAACAATTATAACCTTGTCAAAAGTAGCAAATTCCACATTTCCAGCCATGGTATATTCTCATATGGAAATCCTATATTATAAACACGATAGGGGAATGGATAAAAAAAAAGATGTCAGAACTCAGGAGGAGTGTGAGATCAAGAAGCTGAATATAGTAGAATGAACTCTCTTGTTGGTTTATAAGTCATAGTCAGCTGAATCTTAGCTTCAACAGCATAAACAAAAACAGTTCCAAGTGATCAACAAGCTGCATCTATATACTCATCATCCCTAAACATATCAAAACTGTTATCACATCCATGATCTTGCAGTTGCAAAATATAATTTGGTTGAGTAAAAGAAAACTTTATCAGAAGATTTTAGCCAAACACTCAAGAGTGATGTGATAGTCGCAATAACAAAATGACAAACACAGAATGGTCTAACAGTTTGGGCTACATAAACGAACTTAAATATCAGAGCCAAATTAATCAAGCTAGAAAAGATAGTCACAGCGAGCCAATAAGAACAGAGTCTACGCTATCATATCATGCATAAGAACACGCAGCATGTAAGAACAAATGGAAGCTTTTATGCCATTACAGGAAAATCCCACCAAGAAAAGGGGGAAGTCATTGACACTTCTTACCTGCACTAGTGAAGAACGGGGTTCTAACAGTCCATTGATGATAAACCACTTGTGGGAAAGCGGAAAGAAAGACAGAGAGAAAGAGAGAGACTCAAATTTGTTTCTGGACGTACGTTGAAAAATGCGGTGAAAGATGAAAGATATGATTGGAAGGTGGAAATGAAGGTGAGGTCGCAAGCAAAAGAAAAAGAAAAAGAAACAGCACAGGAAAATCATGCAATCCAATGCAAATGCAAATGCAGTATAGTATACAAACAAGGACAGGCTTCCCTCACATTGGATGCTATTACTATTCCACCGACAGCTTATTAATTGCTGCTAATTATAGTGTTCAAAAATTCTAAGAGAGAGACAGAAACAACATAATGGAGTCACCAACCCAACGAGGGGACAAAAGCAAAAGAGGAATGGACGTATAGCCAATACTAGATTACAGCGTGTGATCAAATTGGACCACAGAGCAGGTAAACATGTATAGTGAAGATAATAGCGGTGATAAAAGTAAAAAAGGTGGAGATCGAGAAATTAAAAAAGTTAAAGAGTTTCTTTGATCGTATCCATCCTCTTTAGATTATATTTTTAATACATTGATCACGCACAACGGCTATGAACATAACCAGAATGTTTTATTTCAATAATGTTATATGTATATAAATTAAGATGTGAAATTTAGATTACAATTAAAGAGGTAATAATGTAGCGGCAATTCATAAATGCTATTTTTTTTTTTTAAGTTACAAGTTTGTTTACTATTTATAATTTATCATTAATACAAGATAAATCTATTAATATTAAATGATGTAACTATATTGTACTGTCCAGTACCCAAATCAATCCTCAAAGACGAAAGGGAGATCTACCGATATGACATCAGTATAGAAAAATTTACTGTTACGTCCGCTGAGAATGTAAAGCCTCTAACACGTGCAGCACTCAAATCTGTCCTCAAAGAAGAGAAGGAGATCTACTGATATTATATTAGTAGAGAAAAATTTATTGATATTGCACCAATTATCTGTTTAGAATGTAAAGCCACACTCAAATCTGTTTAAAAAAAAAAAGAAAAGTCTATCCAAACTTTTGTCAGGAGACAAGCGGCGGCCCATATTAGGTGGAAAATCTCTACTATTTGTAATTGGTAAAGTTGGACCATCAGGCTAAAGGGCCGATGGCATTCATAAATACTATTTAATAATAGAATAACAAAGTTTAATATTATATTCTAACTTTTTAACCATAACTTTAATGATTTTCATTTCATCAATACGTTACAGGTGGTGCTCATCACGCGCGTTAATAGAAGCGGGTGGAGGATTAAAATGCGCAATAAATGTTGGATTTTATTATTTTTATTATATTTTTTAGTGGAAAGTGAAAGTAGGTCTTTTTCTTTATTTTGTGAGATTTTTTTTTCATTTTATTCAATTCAAGGCCGATAACTTTTTTTTATTTCACATTATTTGATTTAGATAGTATTGAGATAAAATCTTAAACTTCAATTCTCTCTTTAATTTCATTATCATAAAATTTAATTTAAAAAGATAAATATTATCTTATTGTCACACCAAAAATTATAACAAATAATCAATACATACAACACAAAATTTTCTTTATGCAAGTGTTTGATAGTCGTTATATAGAACATACATAAAATTCTTTCTAATGTTATTGTAGTAACGACTCAGTCAAAAAGATTGTTAGTATCCTATAAAAATAACAAATGTAATTTTACATGACTTGAAATTAATATTTTAATAAAAAAATAATAAATATAGGAAATTAACTAAATTCATAAAATTAGAATATTTTAGTTCATCTATGAACAAAATAATGGTTCACTTTCCAGAAATAGTCACGTGAATTTTCAGTTGGCTATAGTTAAAATCTGTAAGCATTACAACTGGTCCATTTAACAAGATATTATAGATTATTGTATCTTATGATTAAGACAAGATTACTCCTAAACATTAATTTCCTAATTTTCTATTGCGGGTAGACTTAACGAAAGGCTGGGGTGCATTACTAGATAGCAAACTGGCCGTAGCCCAAATATGAGAGCCTTGTACATGGGTCCAAGCCGGCAGTCAAAAAATCTCCGAGTCTTCAGTCAATGTTGGACTTCAAACTTCAACGCTTTCCAACATTATATTAATATAATAATGTATACATCATGCAATTATTTAATCAGAAAATTTCAAAATTTCTATATTATTTTTGGAGCTCAATTTCATTATAAATTGTGATACTCTGAATTGCAAAGCAATTAAGTAACATGCATGGAGACTTTCAACGTCCATCCATGTATTTGTTTATCAAAACATAATATATTTGGTAATATTTAAATTTTACAGTCGTATAACAATTGTGTGGTAATAATTAATTAAATAACTATCTCATATAATTTATTTTATTGATCCAAAAGAGTTTTCTTAATAATAAATTTTCTTTCTGTTATTATTATTTTATTTAATTGTGATTGAAAAAAAGTTGACTCAAAATTTAAAGGAAAAAGAAACCTTATTTTTATATCTATGAGGAGAAACATAAAATTTAAAATTTTGAGTCAACATTAGTTAAAATTTATTTGAAAAGGTTTTTTAAACAAACTCTTAATATTTTTTAAAAAAAATCTAATAATGATTGATAAGAATTTTATAAATCAATAAGGAAAAAAAATCTATTTAAAGATATGAATAAATTTCTTCTAAAAGTAAAAAATAATTAAGAGATTGAACTTTCGTTTGGGATTACATAAAAAATTGTACGTTATTTGATGTATTATGGAAGTTGCTTTTTATGTTATTTAAAAGTGCTTTTAAAATTCTACAATTACTCTAAAATATAATAACAATGTTACAATAATAATAATAAGAAAAAAATTTACATGTCTTTTTTAAAATTTAAAAAAATCTTAATTTAATAAAAATTTTATAAATTTATTTTTTTACAATATTTAGATAAATATTACACTTACAAAAATATTTTTAAAATATAAAATAATATTACCTTTAGACTTTTCTAATGAAAATTAATATGATTTGTAATGACTAGGCAAGTAGACTTTTTAATAATAATAAAAATAATAACAACAAATATTTAATCCTAAAGAATCTACATTTACCGATTGGACGTATCGTTGCTTTCTCTTTAGTTTCTCCGATACTGCCGTAATATTCAAAACGTTAACCGGTCCATTGAAGCTATGAAAACCTAAAGCCAATAGACTGCCTCCACGTCATCTCCAGTCTGCCGCGTACATGGTAAGTTGTAACCGAGAAAAGCGTAATAAAACTCAGAATCCAGGGGCAATTCGGGACACTGATCTCAAAAATCCTGCCCAACAATCTCCATCTTCAACAATCCACGATCCAATTTCGAAGCCATAAATCAATTGATACGATAAATCGTTCAAAACTAGGGGTCTCAAACTCGGTGCGTTGAACTCAGCGCGTGCGTTCGCTAGCCTATGGACGTCTCCACAGCATCGCTCAGCGGCGCCACTGCCTCGGCCTCCTCGTCCGCCGAATCTCCTGAGCCCTCAACATCTTCTGCGTCTGCCTCGTCGATGAGGAGAGCTGCGGAGGACGATAGAGAGAAGAGTTCGTCTAGGTTTGATGACGAGGAGGAGGAGGAGGAGGACGTCTGCCGGATCTGTCGGAATCCGGGAGATGCGGAGAATCCGTTGCGGTATCCGTGTGCCTGTAGCGGTAGCATCAAGTTTGTGCACCAGGATTGTCTCCTTCAGTGGCTCAATCACAGCAACGCTCGCCAATGCGAGGTTTTGATCTTCTCCCCTTTCTCTCTCTCTCTCTTTGGGTATTTGATGATTTGAAAATAATAATTTCGATGGAAATGTTTAAGATTAAGGTTTGATTAGGGTTTTTTTTGGTTATTTGATCAGTAAACAAAGCCCATGAAAGAAGAAAAAAGATTTGGATTTTTTAGTGGATTAATAATTTTTTTGGATTTTTTAGCGGATTAATGATTTTTGAGTTGTATGACTTTCTTCGAAAGTAGATTTTCAATGCAAAATACATCCTTGCAGTTCCTCTGCCTGTGTGCAGCATATGGAAGGAGTAGGACAAAAAGGTTATTTCGATCAGGTTTAGGAAGGGATTTTAATGGATTGGTGATGGTCTTCACTTTATTTGTTTGATTTTTTGGTTGGGAATATAAGAAAAAGAAATTGAAAATGATTTGAGAGATAGTTGAAGAAGTCTCTCATAGTGTTTTTGCCTGGATGGAGAACGTAGAGGAGATGCTGTTGCAAATTCTTTGTGTTTCTGGTTCTACTACAACTGCATAACAGTTGAATTTGCTTCTACCCTTGGCTTTTGAAATGTTATATTCATGATTAGATAGGTTTCCGCATTTGGGGTCTTATGTCAGTTAAGATTGTTGAGAATTTTAATATCATTATTTACAGATGAATAGTATTATACAGACCCATAAATTACATGACTTGATAAAACTTATGATCAAGAAGCTTATTTCAAGATAATTAGCATGAGTATTTATTAGGAAGCCTCACAGTAGGGCTGCAATTTTTGCATGAAACGGAACACAGTAATGGGATGAATGGATTTCTTTGCTAACAGATTATAGGTTGAATTTGTTTATCACATTCAATGCTAATTGTGTTCATTAATTTGTATATGTGGTTTGCATTTCACTAGTGGTGGATATACACCTCTTCTTGATTGTGTTCATGATGAGTTCGATTTAATATTTCTCTAACTGAATGTACTTGGTGCTGTTTGTAGGTTTGTAAACATGCATTTTCCTTCTCCCCTGTTTATGCTGAGAACGCTCCAGCAAGGCTTCCTTTTCAGGAGTTTATAGTTGGGATAGCAATGAAAGCTTGCTATGTCCTGCAATTCTTTCTGAGGCTTAGTTTTGTCCTTTCAGTTTGGCTCCTCATCATACCATTTATCACATTTTGGATATGGCGGCTGGCTTTTGTGAGGAGTTTCGGGGAAGCTCAAAGATTATTTTTAAGTCATATCTCCACTACAGTTATTCTTACAGATTGCCTACATGGTTTCTTACTTTCTGCTAGCATTGTGTTTATATTTCTTGGGGCCACTTCTTTGAGAGATTACTTCAGGCATTTACGAGAGCTTGGAGGACAAGATGCTGAGAGAGAGGATGAAGGGGACAGGAATGTTGCTCGTGCTGCCAGGCGACCTCCTGGGCAAGCTAATAGGAATTTTGCTGGTGACGGTAATGGAGAAGATGCTGTTGGAGCACAAGGTATTGCTGGCGCAGGTCAAATGATAAGAAGGAATGCAGAAAATGTTGCCGCGCGGTGGGAGATGCAGGCAGCTCGCCTTGAGGCCCATGTTGAACAGATGTTTGATGGTTTGGATGATGCTGATGGGGCTGAGGATGTACCCTTTGATGAGCTCGTTGGCATGCAGGGTCCTGTTTTTCATTTGGTTGAAAACGCATTTACTGTAAGTCTACTCATGGTTCTTTTTCTTTTTTTTCCCCTGTTATAGTTGTAGATGGGTAATTTTGTCTTCTTTCATTAATTTTCCCAATTGATCATGTCATGGTGGTTTTTACATTAGTCCTTTTCTCCTTTTGTTTCTCTTTTTTCTCGGGAGTTGTTGGATGTTGCACATTGTAGAAAGCATTTTATGTTTGTTTTGCTAATAGATTGAATTGGTAATATATGGTTTTCTGCTAGATGTATTTGAGTTAGTATAGGCATGATGAGAACTGCATGATTTTATTATCTCCATTTCTTAATGGGTAAATGACACTCAGACTTTTGTACTTTGTCTTATTACCAAGTAGGTTCCTCTTTTGTGTTGTATCACTTTAACTCCTTGCGATATTTAAATCTGACTGTGAAATTAGAGGTTCTGACTCTGCTGGCTAAGCAAGCTTAAGGATAAGGTCGCTTCATTGCTAAGTTGAAGGAATGAAGCTCCATTGTCCAATTGTATTTGTTCCTTTTAGTTGGATTCTCTTCTTCTCTTGTAATTTTTTTTTTCGAGAAGGTAGTAAATACTTAGATGTGGACTTACCATGTAAAATGCTATGAATTATTGCTTCCAGATTTATTTGGTGTTTTTTCAGATAAAGAGAAGCAGACTTTTTATTTAGCCCCTTACCTGCTAGGAAATTTTTCATCATATGATGTGTGATTTTAATTCTTTGCAGGTTCTGGCTAGCAATATGATCTTCCTTGGGGTTGTGATCTTTCTGCCCTTCTCATTGGGGCGGATAATTCTGTATTATATATCATGGATTTTCTCCTCTGCCAGTGGTCCAGTGTTGTCATCGATCATGCCACTTACAGATACAGCCCTTTCCTTGGCAAATATCACATTGAAGAATGCATTAAGCGCTGTGACTAATCTGACATCTGATGGACAAGAAAGTGGTCTTCTTGGCCAAGTTGCAGATGTGTTAAAAGGCAATGCCAGTGGAATAAGTGAAGCAGCTAACAGTACAAGTGCACCACTTTCAGCAGATCTCTTGAAAGGGGCAACTGTTGGAGCATCACGGCTTTCTGATGTTACAACACTTGCTATAGGATACGTGTTTATATTCTCTCTAGTCTTCTTCTATCTTGGCATTGTTGCTATGATTCGGTATACTAAGGGCGAGCCTTTAACCGTGGGGAGGTTCTATGGAATTGCTTCTATAGCAGAGACAATTCCATCCCTCTTTAGGCAGTTCTTGGCTGCAATGAGGCATTTGATGACTATGATAAAGGTTGCTTTCCTTCTGGTCATTGAACTTGGGGTGTTTCCATTGATGTGTGGTTGGTGGTTGGATGTCTGCACTGTAAGGATGTTTGGGAAATCAATGTCTCAAAGAGTTCAATTCTTTTCAGTTTCTCCTTTGGCAAGCTCATTGGTTCATTGGGTTGTTGGAATTGTGTACATGTTACAGATAAGCATCTTCGTCAGCCTTCTACGAGGGGTATTTTCCTTCCCATCTTATTGGTGTTCTGAAATAGTTTTATGAATTTGTTATTCTTATGATATTTTCTTGTGATGAGCAGGTTCTGCGCAATGGAGTTCTGTACTTCCTTAGAGATCCTGCTGATCCAAACTACAATCCATTCCGGGATCTAATTGACGATCCTGTACACAAGCATGCGCGCAGAGTTCTCCTGTCTGTTGCAGTTTATGGGAGTTTGATTGTGATGCTAGTATTTTTGCCAGTCCAACTTGCTATGCGTTTGGTTCCCTCCACTTTTCCTCTTGACATATCGTAAGTAGACACTTCCTGAATTGTTGGCATCTTCTGTTTCTTGCTGCAGTTTCTTTACTTGTTGGTATAGAATCTTTGTTTGTTAAATTCAAAGCTGTTTATTGCAGGGTATCTGACCCATTTACTGAAATACCAGCTGACATGCTTCTCTTTCAAATCTGCATTCCATTTGCCATTGAGCATTTCAAGTTGCGCACAACAATCAAGTCTCTTCTTCGCTATTGGTTTACAGCTGTTGGCTGGGCACTTGGCCTTACAGAATTTTTGCTGCCGAGACCTGACGACAATGGTGGCCAGGAAAATGGAAATATAGACATAAGGCATGATAGAAACATTGAGATTAGGCAAGGAGGAATACAGGTAATACCATTAGGACCTGATCGAGCCCTAGTTGGAATGCCAATGGTTGATGATTTAAATAGAGGCACTGTAGCATCACAAAACTCTGATGTTTCCGAGGATTATGATGGGGATGTTCAATCTGACTCAGAGTAAGTTGCATCACACCTTACATGTGTTACATTATTGAGTAGGTATTACTTACATGGTTGTAGGTATAGAATTTCATTCAATTTCTCCCTATCTTTGGAGTCTTGGCGGTTTGTTTTGGATGTGTGTGTGCTTGTGTGCACCCTTGAACTAAGGTTGCAGATGCATGATTCAAGATATGCACTCCTTACATTGAAACTTCTTTTGCGCAAATTACTTGATTGGCTCTGACACTTGTATTGTATGTTAAAGTGTTTCTAGTGCATGTTTTATGTAACATATGATTGTATTGCAATTATTATAAAATATTCCAACCACTATCTATCTATCAGTCTGTCTATCTATCTATCTGTCTATATATGTATTTTGAAATTCTCATGTCAGAAGCATTGATTTAAGCAGTGACTTGGCACTTAACCTATTCATCATCAATTTGTAGTGATTCTGACTGCAGGTTTGATTACATTCATGGTGAAGTAAGCAGAGTTAATTAGAAAAAGTTTTGTTGTATACATTATTCCCACAAACCACTTTATTGTAGCCTTTAAATGTTATTTAATTGGTTCTAGTGATATAATTTTTTGTTTCCTTCTTGTCATCTCAGCCTCTGCATCATGTCATTGTAGTCCCATGTATGATTCTTAATCTGTATTAATCCTGTCTGACTTCTATTTTCGCATTTGGATTTTTCAGTATTCTTGTTATAATTGCAGTTACATATGTTTGTTGGTTTCTGCCACTTATGCTTATCACTATTGTCTATTTGTATATTTTAGCAGGTACGGCTTTGTTCTTCGCATTGTCCTCTTGCTTGTGATTGCATGGATGACTCTGCTTGTCATTAACTCTGGCTTGATAGTTATACCAATTTCACTTGGACGTGCACTTTTCAATGCAATTCCTCTTCTCCCAATTACCCATGGCATCAAGTGCAATGGTAACACCATTGATTGGATTGATTTTTCGTTCCCATTCTTCATGCTTTTGGATGAAAATGCTAAGATTTTTTCTTTCCTCCACTTCATAGATCTATATGCTTTCATCATTGGAAGCTATGTTATTTGGACGGCTGTAGCTGGAGCCAGGTATTGCATTGAGCATGTTAGATCAAAGAGGGCAACAGTTTTATTAAACCAAATATGGAAATGGTGTGGCATTGTTATTAAGAGCTCTGCATTATTGGCAATATGGGTAAGGGTTATTCCGGTCATCATTCTCTTGCTAGTCAGGTTATATTATTGATCCTGTTTATTGTTTTTCATATGTGACTGGACTCCTAACCTGTCATTTGCTTTGATGTTATGTTTCAGATTTTTGTCATTCCAGTGTTAATTGGACTGCTGTTCGAGCTCTTGGTGATTGTACCAATGCGGGTGCCTGTGGATGAGAGCCCAGTTTTCCTCCTGTATCAGGATTGGGCTTTGGGCCTCATTTTTCTGAAGATCTGGACTAGATTGGTAAGTTTTTTGTGTGCCATTCCATCTCTTTTTTCCTGATATACTGATTTTTGGATTGTCAACATGAGAATGCATTGAGGAAGGGAAAGAGGAACGTATTGTCTCTCTGTTTTTGCAATTTTTATCGTCTTAGCTATATTCCTCTTTCATACGTGTTTTCTTCCACAATCTTTCCTGTCATGGATTACTTGAAATGTTTTAAATTTGTTTCAACCATCTGTAAACGAAAGCATGGGATCTCTCCCCCTTCACCCTTCTTTTCTCAATGCTAGAAATTTTATGCATTCCTCCTTGTTTATGTTTAGAAATTTGCTCTCTTAGTTTCCCATATTTTAGTCATTTTAATACAAAGATATTTGGTTTTCAGTCCGTAAATGTTTTAAGGTTTTCTCCCACTCATGTAACAGGTTATGTTGGATCACATGATGCCGCTGGTAGATGAAAGCTGGCGAATAAAATTTGAAAGGGTGAGAGAAGACGGTTTCTCGAGGCTACAAGGTCTTTGGGTACTGCGTGAGATCGTGTTTCCAATCATAATGAAGTTGCTGACAGCCCTGTGCGTACCTTATGTGCTAGCCAGAGGTGTATTCCCTGTTCTTGGGTACCCATTAGTAGTAAATTCAGCAGTCTATCGGTTTGCATGGCTGGGATGTCTGTGCTTCAGCGTGTTGTGGTTTTGTGCAAAGAGATTCCATGTCTGGTTCACCAACCTTCACAACTCCATACGCGATGACCGATATCTCGTCGGCCGCAGACTTCATAACTTCGGAGAAGTACAAGAGAAGCAAATTGAGGCAGCAGGGACTTCCTCTGAAATGCAGAACTCAAATTTGTTGCCAGGCAATAATCGTCTAATCCAATATGACCGAGAAGCTGATGTAGGGTTGAGATTGAGGCGTGCTAACTGAAAGTGGATGGGGTGGTGGTGGTGGTAGTAGTAGTAGTAGTATTTGGATGATGCTTTTTGTTTTAAAATTATTATGTTGATAGCTGGTGATGGTTAAGTCAGTCTTGTAGTAGTAGTAGTAGTAGTAGTAGTATTTGGATGATGCTTTTTGTTTTAAAATTATTATGTTGATAGCTGGTGATGGTTAAGTCAGTCTTGTGCATATCACATCATATAAGAAGTACCGTATTATTAACTTTAGAAATTAGCAGCAAGCAGAGAAGACAACGCAAGTACTGTGAACAAGTGTCTGCCTATTTTGCTAACTATATATATATATATATATATATATATATAAAGTACTATTGGAGGGGACTTTACGCTGTTACTTTGTATAATTGTTTTCGTTTTTGTGTTTCTACTCTTTTGCATTACAAGAAAAAATGCGTCTCTGTATTAGTATACTTTTCTTTCTGGAAATATATATATATATATATATATATATATGTTATTATTTCTTTTAATCTTTAATTTAATGTGATATGATGTCTCACATTTGCATTGGTGAAGAACATTGTCAAATCAAAAATTGAAATCATAAGAGGATTCGAATTTCGAATAGGTCAAATATCTATCTTACATCACTTCTTTTTAAGTTTTACTGGTAGAATATCTCTATTAGTACACTCTTGTACTTGCCATGTTTGCGACCTAAAATTTCAAGCACGCTCACTAACTTGCAAAATTAGCAATCTACCATTTGTATACACATATATATATATATATATATACCCAAAGTAGCCCTACTACTACTACTACTACTACTACTACCTCAACAGTGGATATTTTGATCCGTCATTTTATCACAAACGTACTAGTACGTATAATAATTTTAAAACACCACAAAATAGAATAATAGTATTATTTGTTTGTTGGTTACCCAATGTCAAATTACAAACAGAAGGTAATGAACCAACAATACAATAATATAAAAAAGGGTAAAAAGGTTTTTTGTCTTACTAAAATATAACGAAAAAATGAGGACTTGATAACCATAATAACATAACAATTGTTATACTGTAGTTGATAGAATCTTTTAATAATTACAGTAAGTTGAGAGACGAAATAAAGTAATAAACAATAAGATTTGGAAAAACACCTCTTCTTACTCTCAAACAATTAAGTACAGAGGTTCCAATATTACACAATTGTTTATTATGGTGGACAACTTCATTAAGCAATTTGAATTTTGTATATATAAAAAGGAATTTCTCTCTCGCTGTTTAAATCGACGGATCTTATTATCGGTAGCCATTGTTAATCCCTAAATAAATTGTCAACAGAGGAACTAACTAGACCCCAAGTTACAGCCTTTATCATTAGTCTTTTATGAACTTAAAAAGGCAAAACAGAACATCAAAAATAATATACCACAACCACCACACACACTCATGGCAAAATAACTCCCCAAATGTCACAAATCCTCAAATAAAATACTTAAAAAGTTTTAACTCTCAGAGAAAGTATAACCAAAACCAAAACCAAAACCAAAACCAAAACCAAAATAATAACCAGAACAGTCATCGCCTAATAGCTCTATCAAACCATTTCAAGTCTTTTTAATTGTATCCAAGCCAGCCAAATCTATAATGAATTTAAGTCTAGCATTTCAAATACTGCAGCTCGCAACTTAAGAAACTAAGTTATCATTCAAAGATAATGAGGCTAGCTGGTCAGCCGCATTACCACCCTGCTGTTGCTGAGCAACATTCCTCAAAACCTCCATTGCCTCGGCCACCTTTGCTTTCAGAGCTTCTGGTGACTCCAGCAGGTGCAAAACCTCAGTCTGATCCATCTCCAAAAGCATTCCAGTAACTTTAGCCGCTGCATCTGGCTCCAGCTGTTCCACAAGTGGGTAAAGATTCTCCCCCAGCATCTACAAAATTGGTGCAGCAAACAAAGTTATACAGCCGGCACACATGAATTAATTAATTACAAACATTACACACTGTTCCATTGACTATTATTCCTTGTTTTCACCTCTAATTGAATTTTAAGCATTACTTTGAAATATACTCTACTTATGAGAAAAACTAAGAAACAAAATCAATCCCTATATTTTTGCCATTGCAACTTAAGAAATAGCAAAGCCACAAAGCCCCCATGGTAACCAATCTATTTGAGAATTCATCTAAAGAGATTAAATCCCTACCGTCCTCTGCTGCTCAGGAGAAGCATTTGCAAGGGCAGAAGCCAAAGCCCCAATGGGAATTGGCTGAGAAACTCCTGCATCACGCAGAGGCATAGCACCCATGTCATATGGAACAGATAACATTCCTCCAGCAACACCTGGCATGGAAACATCAGGCATCCCACGCCCAGGTGGGTAGCGGTAGACACGCCCCCTAGGAAGCATCTGCATTTAAACAAGCCATCATATCAAGGTAGTGCAGAAGTGACACATATATATAAAGACCATAGCCTAAATGGAGGAACAAGAGACAGAATATTGCCAACCTGTTGCTGCATTAGTGGAACATGTTGCTGGGTTTGCTGAATAGCTCCTGCCCGTCTGCCACTAGGACGCTGACCCTGCTGGCCCTGCTGAACCATTGGCATAAAGAAATTTGGCATTGGGGCTGCACCGGGTCTCATACCAGGAACAAGTTGCTGCTGATACCCAAATCCAGGCTGACAGAAGCAAGAATGCATAATAAGAAACAGCACTCTTAAAGGTAATAAACTGAATGTAACCAATGATTATAATACAGATTTTAATTAATCAGCAGGGAAAATATTACAAATATCCAACAATGGAAACTCACCTAAAATGTTGATAAAGAGAATATCAGAAGAAAAGGGTTACCTGAGGAGGCATCATAGCAGGCGGGCCTTGACCATAAAATATTTGTTGCCCAAGACCTGGACCACCAGGAGGGTAAATTGGCAAACGAGGAGCAACAGAAGGTGCCATTGCAACTGGCCGCAACTGAGAAAATTGAGCCTGCATAAACAGCAGATAGCAGTGCCAAAACACACACATGAATGCAGAAGACAGTATTATTAAGAAGACAAACTCAACCTTGACAGAAATCCACTAAACATCACATAAACCATTGAGGATTGGAAGGGAAAAATATCTGACATGCCACATGTCATTTACCTGAGCTCTACATGCCCCAAAGTAAAATAACTCATTATAAAAGAAATTATTATTGTATGACTTTGATAAGAGGCACAAGCATTATACAGTAAAAATTCGTGAATGTGCTGTCACAGACATGCCAGCCTTTTTTTTCTCATTCTGTTGACTGGAGGCTTATAACAACATCAGAGAGAATATACCTGTAGACTGGCCCTTCTATCTTCCTTCCTTTGTGCAAGAGCAACATACAGTGGTTTGCTGACAACCATTTTTCCATTCATCTCCAGGAGCTTCAAAAGGGACAGTGATCTGTCAGCTTATGTTAATGTTTTCATAAATGTGCACAAACACAACCACTTACAGCTCTAGATGCCTCTTCGGGGGTTGAGAACGCAACAAACCCTGATCCTCGACTAATTCCACTTGGGTCTCGCATTACCTATTCAAAATTTAATTGAAGTTTCAGCCAAGAAAGTAATAACGTTAAAATCATGTATGCACTTCACAATTCATAAAACAGATGCTACACACCTTGCATGATGTGATGTTACCAAATGGAGAGAACAGCTGTTTAAGTTTTTCATCATCTATGCTATCATCTAAATTTTTAATATACAAGTTTGCTCCCTGAAACTTGTCGGCTGCCTCCTTCATATTCTGCTCAAATCGGAGTTTTAGTTCAACTTCCCTTTCAGATTTCTTCTGGGCTTTCCCAACATACCACTCCTTATCATCAAATTTATTTCCATTAAGTGCCTCAACAGCTCTAGCAGCATCATCTGCATTCTCAAAGTTGACAAATCCAAAACACTTTGATTTGCCATCCCCATCCCTCATCACCACAACACTGGTAAGTGTGCCAAATTCACCAAAAGTTTTCTGCAAATCTTCTTCAGTTGTTGACTCAGAAAGATTCTTCACATAAACGTTGGTAAATTTGTTCTTACTGATTTCAGTTTCTCTCTCCTGCTTGCGAAGGAAGGGTCCCACATACACTTGCTTATCATTTAGTAGCATGCCATTCAACTTCTCAATAGCTTTTTGGGCAGACTCCTCACTTTCAAATTGCACAAAGCCATAGCCTTTTGACTGACCATTGAAGTCCGTAGCTACCTTGCAAGAGAGGATGTTCCCGAATACAGAAAATGTATCATGCAATGCTTTGTGATCAATGGTCTTATCCAGGTTCTGTCAAGCAGCAGTAAATTAACACTACTTAGCCCTTGAAAAGATAGGAAAAAGGAAAAAAAGAAGGGTTTGGAGACTACAACAGAAAACTGAAAGGAATAGGAGACAAATTTGACATGCCAATGCCAATAAAATTATATTACTCTTTGCATGGCTTCTTCCTCTTTCAGTTTATAATTTAAACTCAAAATCATGGATAGATGGTGGGACTCAATTATTCTGAAAACAATGACTTCGGGACCACAATTAGACAATGTGCCTTAAAAAGTTCATATCCACAATATCATCTAATAAATATTAATAGCAAGTTAGTTATTTCCTCACTCCGCCGAAAGATTCTCCCTCATAAAATATTCCCTGCAGTATTTTATCAATTTTTTTTTACTTTGAAAAGGAAAACGAGATTGAAATCATTTCTCTCTAATTTCCATTATATTCCACAAGCAAATAAGTCTCCTTTTCCCATAGTTTTTCCGAGAACCAAACATGTATACACTTGAGACTGGCCGAAAGCATTCAGAAAACACAGTATAATGACATACGAATACCTTAATAAATATATTTCCCGCCCCACTTTTGCGGAGACTGGGGTCACGATGAGAATACATAATCCTAATGGTTTTTTCATTCAGAGGGGTAAAGTTAAGCACATCCAATGCCCTTGCAGCTGTCAACAACAACAAATGAACAGTAAGATTTAAACAAAACACAAAGACATCATGCACATATAAGATTCCTTTAAATAAGAATGATGTTTTGAAATCATATTCTGGAAGTATGCAGAAAAAGGAGATGAAGAATGTCAATAGGATCAAGCAATTACAAGCACAAAATCTACAAAAAAAAAATTAAGCAATCACATCATCATTTACCGTTTACATGAACTTGGCAAGAAATCAATGTATTATTGTTCTTTTCAAGCAAGCTCATACCTTATGTAAGAAGCTTCAATTAACAAAAGGTGCATAAAACCAATAGAAGCAGGCTATAGTCAAGCAAGGAATATCGAAGAGAAATGAGTCATCCATGTGTAAAGGTACTGAAACAAACTCCAGTTTTTTCCTTCAAATCTTAGAAAAACAATCTTATTTGTGCTGAGGTCAAGAAATTTTACAAGAAAGACGTACCTTAAGTATTGGCATAATCAGTATCTATAATTATTTGTAAAAGTCAATGATAAAATGAAATAGAGACATTAGAAGCTCAATACACAAAATATTTTGAGCCTTACAACCCAAACCATCAATTTTCCTATTTATAATTAGGAACTGTAGCCTACACAATGCTTGAAAACTTAGGCCCAAAGACTCTCAGGCTATCAGCCACCCAGCACTATATCTACGCAGACAAACAAAAAAACAAACATACAAGAAAAAAATCCTTAATTTATCACATATCAACCAGAGTGCCGAAGATATGCCTCAAAAGATAAAAATATGTAATGAGGCTCTGAAAAGGGGTGAAAAAGTGACAATAAACCCCCCCAGCCTTCCTTCTCTTTGATTACATCTTCTGCTTGCCTTGCATGAGCAACTCGAATTACTAATTTCCTATCAACCTGAAGCTAAAGTAGTATTACAGACAAAGACAAATTTCCCCAATCACCCAAAGCTTACCAATCACCAAGTGACGAATCATGCTAAACCATGTATGAGGTTTAAAACAAGTTTTCCACATATCACGGATAATCACACCAATAGTAAACTTCCACGTCCATGCTTAGGGTAAACACATTTGTAATCAACTAATTTCTACCCAAAAAATAAACTGAAAAATAGAAAATTACTTGCAATAAACACAAGTAAAAAACATTATCTAGGAAAAATAATAAATTTAGAAAGGCAAAAAGCTAACCATCCTGTGCGTTGCTGTAATTAACGTAACCATAGCCCAGCGATCGCCGGGTGCTCAAGTCCCTACAAACCCGAACGGAAACCACCTGACCTATCTGGTTAAACAGATCATACAGCTGCGAATCCGTCACGTTGGCCTCCAGATCACCAACGTAGAGCGACGTTGTCCCAAATTGATTGGCCCCGCCGCCATTGACGTTCTGACCCTGAACTTGTCCCTGAGCTTGAACCTGAGCCATCTCAAACCAATAACACAAAAACGATAAAAACCCCTCTTTTTTTCTTAAAGATTTTTCCTTTTTTTCTTTTTTTTTTTTGGGTTTTCTCTTCCCTCTCCTCTTGTTATTCAAGACCCAAAGCAAACCTTGAAAATAATTAAAGGATAATAAACAAGAGACAGAACAAAAGAGAACTCAAGCCTGCGTTTTGTGATTTTGATTTTTTTGATTTTTAGTTGGATAGAGGAAGGAGGAGAGGGAAGTGAAAGGAATGATAAGAGATTGTTGGCTACCGCCGGCGAAGAGTGGCGGCGCGTGAGTGAGACAGAAAATGAGTTTGTTTTTTTTTAAATCGGAAAAGAGGGCAGCTAAACTGCACTGAAAAGAAGTTCTGGAGGCTGTCCGGTTCTTATAGATGGTGTCAAAGCGTAAACCCTAGGATGATTAAATGACGATATCTTCGCCGTTGGATTTGATTTGTGGGGCCTTGATGACAAGTTCAAATATGGTTAAAACGGATGATGATAAGGGTAAGGGTTTGCGGTTTGGTTGGTGAGAATTTGGGTAAATCCACTCGCCATAAGAGCGCGTGATCCGTGCATATGCTGGACTGCGCTAGACATAGGGTTAAGAAAGAAAAAAAAACCTTTATTTATTTATTTATTTTTATATTTTTACTGAGCTGAATTTTACTGTTACTATGCGATAAAACGTCTTGGGAACACACGAGTCGTAACTCCCGCTTGCTATCCAATGCGTTTCTATTAACAGCGTTTTAGATCGAAAGAAAAGCAAACTTTAGATATTTGTTTTTCAATTTAAAAAATAGTATATTTAAAATTTTGATTTATCGATAAATATCGAAATAATTATTTGATTAGAGTATTTGGATAGAAAATATACGAGAAAATAAATGATGGGAATAATATTTTATTTCTTTCTTAAACTTTTTATAAAATTTACAAATACTATTTTATTTTTTTATTTTTCTAATTTTATTATTAAAATAGAAAATTAGGTATTGAAAAACAATATCCAATTCTACCGTTTTCTTTTGTTGTTGTTTTTTATCTAGAAGTGCTGAAACCGTTCTATATTTCTTTTTTAGAAAAATAAAAATTCTACAAAATAAAAAAATTTCTAATATTTAAAATTTAGATATAATTTTTTTTTGACGGTTCAACAACTTCTTAAATAATATGGAAATAAAATTTTATCATTTTTTAGGTGATATATTATCGCTAATATATGTGTGCTAAAGATTGATAGGGGATAATTCATGGAATATTTAACAATAAAAAATGATATATTTATTTAATAAAATTAATTTAAATTAATCATACTTCAAATAAATTTATTATTTGCTATACAGTGTAAAATTTAAAAATAAAAGTAATAGAATGTTTCTATAAAAGCTTTATTAATTCGAATATGTCAAAAATCGGTTACGGCCAATTTTTTTTATTACTATTATCGGTGTTCTGCCTGCTGAAAATTACAACTGGCCCCCCCTACATCCATCAATCGATTATTGCGCTTTCTTAGATGCAGACTTTTTGCTAACGTTTTAAATTTATAATATTAGAAATAATTATTGGATGTAGATTTTTTTACACACATATATACATTAATTAAATATTTAACTGGAGTATACATTGCAATTTTATAATTCATCCGAAAATCTAATTTGGCTCCCTTTAAAATATTTTTAATATTTAATGTATCTTTTATATATTTATATTACTAAATCAATTTTACTCAAAATAAAATAGTTATTATTTTTTTAAACGGAGTTGATAACATAATTATTAATTATCTTATTTTAAATTTACCTGAACTTATAAACTTTTTATTATGTTTGTGTTATATAATAAATTATGTCACAAATTACTATTCTTATAAAACAATTTGATTTATACTTATGTAATATTTTTGAAATAATTTATAGGGAATTTAATTTATTTTTTGTTTCATAAAAGTTATACTGTATGCTTTGAACTAGAAGATATACTAATTAAGCATAGACAAAGAGGGTTTGAATATTGTAAGTGGGAAAAATAATTAGCTCACTGGCTTTGAATATTGAATAACAACAATATTGACTCATAAGGCAGGGGCCTAAGTCTTAAGTTCTAACACATCAACCTTCCCCTCATTCCTATTACTTCTTTCCCACTAAATTTATGTTTGAGAATTGTATTTTTTTTCTCTATTTTTCATTTTGAAAAGTTAATTAAAATGATTTTAAACAAACAAATGAAAAATATAAATCAACCACCTTTGTTTTAGTCAAGGGCAGGATCTACAACCATTTCATACTACTTCTATATATTTGTCAATTTTTTTTCCAATAGTTATAACTTTATAAGTGCTTGAGAAGAAACTTATATGAGAAGTGATTTTTGAAAATTTTTAAAATGTTAAATTATTTAAAATATTAATTTTTATGAAGAAACTTTTGTAAGAAGGTCTTTTTAAAACTTTTAGAGGATTTAGACAATTTTTTATATGATATATTAACTTAATTCACACCATAAAAATTAAAAACTTTACATGTAATTTGAAACATAAAATAAAACCAATCAAAACATATAAATTAAAGAAAAAATATCAAATTCATTCTTAATATATTTTTATATTACCACTTGCATCCTTATTATTTCAAAATTACATACATGACTGTTAAATGTTAGTATATTTTTTTATTTGACACATTTACCCTTAACTAAACTAAATTTGTCTATAGTTCAAATTAATGCGAAAAAAATATAAAAATAAACTTCTTTTGTATTAAGACTACAATTGCTTTCATTTTTAATTTTCTATTTTAACAAATAATTATTGAATAATATTTTTTTTAGATTATAAAATTTACAAGAAATATTCATAATCAAATTTTATAAAATGTCTTATTCATAAATAACTTTTTACAAGAAATTTAGGTTTTATTATTTTATTGTAAAAATTAAAAAATAAAAAGAAATAAATTATTTAGATTTAATTTTTTCTTTTTAGCTTAAAAAAATAAACGGTTTTATTATTTTATTTTTAGTTATTTTTATTTAATTTTATTGTAGACAACTAAAAAAATAAAATTTTTTATATTTTTTATTTTTATAATATTTTATTATTTTTATTTGATATTATTATAAAAATTTTAAAAAATAAACTTATTTATATTTTGTTATCTATATTTGTATTTGATTTTATTGTAAAAATTTAAAAAATAAAAAAATAAATTTATGACATTATGAATTTAATTTTTTATTCTTAGTGATTTTTTAATTTAAAATTATTTTTTATTCTTAATAATTATTTGAGTTTTAAAAAAAATAATATTTATTTAATTTAATTTTTTCAAAATTAGGTAACATCATCATTGTCGCTATAGAAACAATAAGATTATTTGTATTTAAAAATTGAAATTTTAAGGTTAGTGTTAATGTTATAATAACATAGACTAAATATGTAATTTTAAAATAGTAAAGATATAAGTGATAATATCAAAATATATTAGGGATGAAATTGATATTTTTTCTAAATTAAACAAAAATAAACTTGAAATATGAAAGGGCCAAATTTTGAAGCATGAATGGGCAAATTTTGAAATATGAATTCTAAAACTAAAAATTTTAGATGTATTGTATTATATTATATTTTCTTTTAAAATGTTTAATTAGTTATAAATTTTATCTTAATTATGTTAAACTTTATTTTAAAAATTTAATAAAACTAAAAATATAAATTGACTTAACAATATTAAATTAAACCTATTCATAAATTTATTATTTTATAATCTTGTAAAAATATATTATATGTAACAAGATATAATATTATCAAATTTTTTTTTAGGTTTGAGATTATATCAGTTGGATAGAAAATTTAGAAAATATATCAAAAAATATTCATTTAACCATTAGTTAACTAACTCCAAATAATATATTTTCTAAAATGTCCTAAATCTCTAAGTTTCATATTAATTAATTAATTATAAAAGCCATTTTAGTCCAAATGTTTGGTCAAATATTCTTATAAGTCTTAATAATTTCAAAAATATTTTTATAAGTCTCAATTTATTATACACCTATATAAAAATTATTATTTAAGAAAAATAATTAACAATATTATTTTAAAGATTTATTAGTTATTTTTAAAAAAATTATTTTATTAATATATTATTAAAATTATATTTTAATTAACTTATGTTACATAAATATATTATATTCTATCCTTATACAATTATTTAAGAAAAAATATTAAATCTTTAAATTTTGATAAAATATAATATATTTAATAATATATTTATGCAAAGTCTATTAATTAAATAAATAATATAATTATTTTATAACATATTAATAATATAAATATTTATTAATGTATTATCAATTTATTTATTTTCATTGATACTTATTTTTATTTTGTTATTTATATTTTAAATTGTATATATGTATTTTATTTAAATTGTTCAATATAATCATAAATATTTCGTACAAATATTTATTTATATTTAATTTATAATAATTACGAATGTATAATTCATTTTTATTTAATTTATTATAAATAATTACAATACAAATAATTATTAATATATTATTAAAATAAAATATTATTTTACACAAATATATTATATTTTATTAAATTTTAGATATTTATTAATTATTTTTTTAAATAATAATTATTATATAGGAATATAATTATTATTTTATAATAAATTGAGATTTAAAAAAATATTTTAAAAATTATTAAAATTTTTAAGAGTATTAGATCAAACAATTAAAACTTTTTTACTATTAATTAAATAATATGAAACTTAAAAATTGAGGAAAGTTAGTTGACTAATAGCAAATAAAAAAATTTTGATAAATTCTTCAAAATTTTTATTCATATAATATAACCTCAAATCTAAAAAAGAATTTAATAATAGTCCCATTTTCAAATTATTAATTATTATGTCAAAATAAGTTAATAAAATATTTTTTAATTTATGTAAAAATGAATTATTGTTGTCAATTGTCGATCAGCTTTCAACTCGAGTGAAAAGGAAAAAAAGTCAAAACATTTAATAACCGCTCATCAAGCTGTATTTACGTGGGCCCCGTAACACAATTGGCGCGTGTGGGACGTGATGAAAATTGTTCTCACCGACCAATTACCGTTTTCCACTTTCCACTTTCCACTTTCCACTTTCCACTTGCTTTACTTTTATTTTTCTCTCTCTCTCTTTCTCTCTCTCAACGTTTCCTCACACGCAACTAACATACACTTTCTGAATCCTGAATCTCCCTTACCTGCTTCTCCTGTTAATCGAATCGAATCTCACTTTCTGCACAGCCACGTTCCTTCGTCGCCCTCTATTTCTCAACTGGCATATAAACAAACTAATTAATTATTTATTCAATTAATAATATCTTTTTTTTTTTAATATTAGAAACAAAAAACGGAAAAAATAAAAATGAGCACCATTTCTATACCGTGTTCTTTCGCACTCTCCCGACTCCACGGTGTTCACTCGGTTGTTCCTCACCGTCAGTTACCGTGCACGGTGGTAACACCTCCTCCTATCTCCAAACCACGGCGTTTCACTTTCTCTCGCGAGCCAGTGGCTTTTGCTCACAACGGCGTCGGGATCACTAACTCTGTTCCTGTAAGTTATATGTTTTCGTTAATTGTTTACGTTAAAAGTTTGTCGAAACTTCTATGACAAGTAATGAGTGTAGATATTTTGATTTAAATGTTTTTTTTAAAGTTTAATATTATGCGCTTTGTTTTCAGCCGAGAAATGGAATCTACACGGTTGGTGATTTCATGACAAGGAAAGAGGGTTTACATGTTGTGAAGACTACAACAACGGTTGATGAAGGTGTGTATGACACTTTGGAGACCTCGTGTTAATTTGATGTTGTTAATTCGTATTTTGAATGATTAAATATTGTGATTCACAGCTTTGGAGCGTCTTGTGGAGAAGAGAATAACTGGTTTTCCTGTGATCGATGACGACTGGAAGTTGGTAATTTTGATTACTTCTTAATTATCTGTTTCTAAATGAACATAATTCCTGTTTTTATGTGGTTAGAAGAATTATTGTTTACCTTTGATGTCATATCACTATAATTTACTTCATATATGAAATTTTTGTTTGAT
Organism: Melia azedarach; assembly: GCA_028052125.1. NCBI lineage: Eukaryota > Viridiplantae > Streptophyta > Magnoliopsida > Sapindales > Meliaceae > Melia > Melia azedarach. Next base: position 2,236,097 of record CM051399.1, on the reverse strand, counting down.
TATAATATCCACTGGCATTTACAGGTTCTGGAGACTCTCGTCTTAAATTATATGGCGAGAATAATAATTTTGCTATAATCAATGATTGATATTTGAATGTGTATCAGTTCATTCTTTAATGCAAATATTTCATGTCTAAACTTTTTGTATGCTTTGATTGATATGATACATATAATGTAAGTGAGCTTGTATTGCTTAACTCATTGATTTATGGTTAATTTTCTCTGCAGGTTGGTGTTGTTTCAGATTATGACTTGTTAGCACTTGACTCCATATCAGGTTGCATGGGAACTATAAAAATATAATTAGATCTTATTTTTAATTCAGGATATGCTTATTTGTATTCGGCTCCCTGGTTTCTTATCTTTTTTTTAAAGAATAAACTATTGGCTTGAAAGAATTTAGAAGGAGACATGGCCACTAATATTACATCTTTCTCGTTGATGCAGCAATTCATTCAATATTTCAGTTTGGCCTTTAAATTTGGTAGAAAATTATAAGTTACAGCGAATGTGAATGTACATTAGTACAGATTTTTATGATATATTTATGTCTAGGTCCCTCTGGGGGTTCTGCTCTTCTGCAGTTTTACAAAGTTTTAGAATATCCAAGCATCATAGAAATGATAGGGAAATAAAAGAGGAGTGAGAGGAATACAAGATCCTAAGAAGAATTATTAATCTTTTATTTATGCATGAGAAAAATCCTTTATCTCATCCCTTTCAGCGGTGAAATGCCACTGATTTTTGTTTATAAGTCCAAGGTTCTGTCACTGATGTGAATGCTATACTCTGCACCAAAAATGTTCCTTCTTTTTTTAAATTTCATAACACATAAGGAAAAATTGGAGGGACCAACTTTCATGATTTGAGTACTGCAACAACATACTATAGATGCTGTTATGTAGAATATGAGAAGTACTGGAGCCTCTCTTTTTTTCCGGCTTGATCTATATGTGTTTTGATGTAATTTTGTACTTCTCGTTAGATATTGCTTTGGTTCATGGCGCTTTGCATGCTTATGCTTATCATTGGTTTACTACCCCTTGAATATTTTCATTTGGTATTATTTTTGGATCCTCTGGAAATTTTGTTGTGAAACTGCAACTGATATTTCTTTTTATGGTTGTCAGGTGGCAATCAAAATGACACAAACTTGTTTCCTAAAGTCAATAGCTCTTGGAAAGTATGTGAGAGTTGTTTTGTTTGATTTTCTTGTCTTTGGTTTCTGATCGAGTAGTTAGCTAAGATTTTGCTATGTGATACTGTAAATTTTATCTCATATTTTAATTAAATCTTTCTCAGTCAAGAAATTGTTTGTGGTCACATACACAGACATATGCATCTTCAGTATGTTAGGAATTATCAGAGGAATAAACTTTTGTGGGGTATGATATAGGGCTGAATTCACTCAAATTCAGGCACCATACACCTACTAATGTAGTTCTAACGCCAAATTACTGTATCAGATATTGTATCAGTATGTAAGATAAGACAGCATCTGCAGGATTAAAAGTAGTCTGAAAGTCTTATTGGAGTATTATTTTTCCCCAAAACTGGAGTTATATGGCATCACTGTTGATGAAAACAAGATATATTTTAATTGGAACCTAGGCTAATCAGATCATTAAAATCATGAATATTAGTGATGCATCCTTATTGGATATAGCCAGTCAACAGCAATAGCCTGATTACTTTATTTCTAGTTGATGTTGTATCACATAAGAGTATATATGGTTAATTTGGGTTTACAAGGCAACTTGGCTCCTATAAAGGGCAGTTGTTTTGTCGCTTAACCAAAGGCTTTGTACACAAACTGAAGTTGTGATTGAGAGCGTTTCAGTTTTTATGAAACTCCAGTTACTAGGTCTTAGTGCTTTGTATTGAGGTGACAGTTTGATATTTATGTTGAATGAGTTATCTAGCTTATAAATAGAGCTATCATATTGTGCTCTTGCACTCTGTTTCTCCATCTCTCTCTCTTTTTCTTTTTCCTTTTGTGTGTGTTTAATGCCTGTGTTTTGGCAAATGGGGCTCCTTGCTATGAAACTATGTGTTAAAATGATATGAAACTGATATTTTTTCTAATTTGGGTACTTGTGGCAGACATTTAATGAGATACAGAGGCTGCTTAGTAAGACAAATGGCAAAGTTGTTGGTGACTTGATGACACCTGCTCCGCTAGTTGTTCATGAAGACACCAACTTAGAAGACGCTGCTAGGTATTGGTTACATCTGCTTTTCTAATATCTTTTGATTGTTAAATGAGAAATTTTAACAAACTGTTTACCAATAAATGTTCTAACTGTCTTAGTTTAAAAATCTATATTACTTATAAATGTTCTAATTCCTTTTTTTAATCCAAAAATCTATATAATGATGATGATTATTTGAGGAAAATAGTAATAGTAACTAGCATATTCCATAATGATGCATTTTCAGCAGCGCTCTTCAAGCTTCTGTAGGAAGGGAACTAAATGTTAAATTCCTGATTTTCAAAATTGTAACTAAACATTTTTTATCATATCACATTGTCCATTAACTGAGGAACTTAGATGTTCAGCCCTTTCTTGTCAGCAAATGTTGAATCTCTTGAATGTGCTAAATAAAATTTTGTGTCAGGTTGTTGCTTGAAACAAAATACCGTAGACTGCCAGTAGTAGATGGTGAGGGCAAGCTGGTAAGAATTTTGCCTTCACAATCTGTTGAAAATTTCATTTGTTGGAATAGTCTGTACGTAGATTCTGATTGGCCCCTGTTTTAATCTTGAAGGTTGGACTCATCACAAGAGGAAATGTTGTTGGAGCTGCCCTACAGATTAAACGTGCAAGTGAAAGATCGACATAATCTCCGCAGCACATAAAATTCATAGATTTTTAATACATTTATGCTACCATTCTTTTTGCACCCACTGGTTATGCAGTTCAGCATCGGTATTTATTGGGTTGCGTATGGCACTGTGTAGTTCTGTATTATCTCAGATAAATCCTAGCTCAGGATTTAGATGCAAGGCAGTTTATTTCTCTGTTGCCCTTAAACCGATCTTGATATTCAGTCTTTGTAGTATGGCACTGTAAAAGAGGGTATATATAGACTTGGAAAAAATCTGTTGCTTTAGCTAGGATCAGATTTTGATTCAGACTTTCTGTATTATAGACAACTTTTCCTCTATTACAAGCTTATAAATGTATTAAGTAGTCATCATTAGTTATGATGCAAGTCTCATTGTTTCAATATACTGGAGTGTTCTGCTCTGCAATTTATCAGTACCTTGCGGGGTGACTTTCATTATTTCATTATCCTATAGAGGGCACAGACAACAATGTTCATAATGGTTCTGAGTTAAGTTCTGAATTTCCTCCCAGTTATTGACATTAGCAAGCTCCTTATCTATTGCCATTTGTTGATAGTTATCCTTCCGTGTTAGTTATCAAATTGTTCTAGAATAAAGAAAGCTTACTCGGGAGTAGGGAAGAAATGAGTACAATTTATTTTACCGCCATATGCACTGCTTCTGAAAACTTTGCAAGGATCTATGACCATCTCTTTGTTATATCCAAATCATCATATAAACCCTGTAAAGAGTAGTTTCCAAGCTGCCAGCAACAACTTCGACATCCATGGATTCAGAATCCTCTATGCTGCAAATGTTCTTCTTTCCTCAGATATTTGGAGGCCACTTGGTCCCGATGAAAGATTAGGCCTCTCATGGCATAAAAGCCACCATTGTAACAACACCCAAAGCAGCCCTTGTCTTCCAGAATACCATCATGCGAGACCAACAATTAGGCCACGGCATCAGTTTCCACACACTCAAATTACCCGCAAAGGAATTTGATTTACCCGATGGATTTGAAAACCAATTTGCTATCACTTCTGGTGATATGTCTGCAAAGCTCTTCATGGCCACAATGAAGCTGCAAAATCCACTTGAGCAACTCTTCCGAGAAATACGACCTGATTACATAGTCAGTGACATGTTTCACCCATGGACGGCTGATGTTGCCAACAGGCTCGGACTCCCAAGGGTAGTCTTCCATGGCACGGGTTGTTTCTCTTTATGTGCTGAAGAGAGCAGCACTGTATTCACCCCATGAGAAGGTTGTTTCAGAGACAAGCTTTTCAGCTACCAGGGCTACCTGACGAGATTGAGTTAACAAGATCAAAGTTATCAGACTGGCTGAGAACCAGAATTGGGTTTGATTTGTTTCTCAACATGGTATTAGACTCTAGCTTAAAAGTTGTGGAGTATTTGTGAATAGCTTTTATGAGTTAGAGCCAGCGTATGCAGAATCCAATAATAATCAGATGGGAAGGAAAGTGTGGCACATAGGACCGGTGTCTCTTTGCAACAGGAGAAATTGATAAATTGGAGAGAGGAATTCAAGCCTCAATTGGTGAACAAAATTATCTAAATTGGCTTTGTTGATGCGTGAAAATATTAACCCAGGTGAGGTGGTAATGCCTTGCTGATCTAGTATCCGAGTTGAAGATGGATGCCCAGTCAACAGTCTGAGCTCAGTATTCCGCACCCGATTCAGTCTCGTCCTAACCCCGGAGGCTCCCAAGCTGACCTTTCACGCCTCGCTGATCTCGGGCTAAATCGCTTGAAACCTTCGTGACCTCGCTCTCCTTGCTGACCTCGGACCCGAACGTGGTGAGGACGCCTGCAGCAGAGAACACGGTCAAAAGGGGGGCGCCGGAGGTTATCCGGCGAGCCCACTCCGACGCTCAAATCAGTACCTTGAGAGGGTGATGTTGTGGCTCGATTTTGGTAGCTTGAAATAGCTAATATATGGAGGAATATGTAGCTAGGAGCTAGTTGACCAAATGACACATAAAACACATGTAGAAGACAATAAGTGTGGCTTTTGGGAAGCTGGAACAGTAAAACCGTCCTCAAGGGACAACCTTCAATGGGTGTTAAGGTTGTCTCTTTGCTTCTTAGAGAGAACAATGGTGAGGTGACTTGTGCTTGTGGTGCGTGTGAGTATAGAAAATGAGTTCTAGCTTGAGGAAGACCCTACTTTACCTTGACATAAGTGTCTTTTTATATTATACCTTTGTGGACACATGATTAGCCAAACAATGCTGCCCTAGTTCCTCATTTCCTTCCTCTTCCCCAACTTGAAACCTTAGCTCGGAGTCAAAACTAAGAATACTTGGTGAGCAGGGATTGGTCCCTTGGTGAGCAAAGATTGGTCCTTAAGACCTTATCCGAGATTACATGCCACATGGCACGATTTGATTCGAGTAGGGGATTACGTTATCCCTTGTGTACAGGTGGCGAATGCTCATTCGCCTCTACTTGTGGTCCCTCAAAGGTTGACCACGTCAGGTGGGGTCCCTTTTTCAGCTACCAAGGTGCTACACTGTCTCCTTGGTCAGCTTTTCGTTTTAGGCGATTTCAGGTGGTCCCCCCAGGTGACCTAGGATCATAGGACACATTTTTCACATTTTTGGGGGAACCAAATCCCTTCACTTTTGGGGCTGTTCCAGAGTGGGGTCCACTCGTTTTGCCCTATCTATGTGGACTATTGGTTATAGACCACGTGGTACCCTTCATGTGAACACCCTTTATACTACCTGAGGTCGGATTCTGCCTCAGCTGGGATCCGAGGTGAGGTGGGTTTCAGCATGAACGGATCGTCCCATAGGTGCCGACTAGAGCGTCGTGAGTTTACGTACCGCCACGTGTCTAACCTATTTTTACCCCATAACAGGCTTGACTCTAAAGAAGCAAACTCTGTTCTTTACATCAGCTTTGGGAGCTTGCCTCACATAGGGACCGAGCAACTCCTGTAAATCGCTCACGCTCTTTAGGATTGTAACCATCCATTTATCTGGGTGGTTGGAAGAAGATTAGAATCTGAGAGGAATTCAAAACACGGAAAAGAAACTAGGCTACCCAACAGATTTGAAGAAAGGATAATGGGATCAAGAAGAGGGATGATTATACATGGATGGGCACCACAGCTTCTGATTCTTGAACATGAAGTTGTGGGAGGATTTATGACACATCGTGGATGGAAGTCAAATTTAGAAGGCATGATTTCGGGTTTGCCAATTGATAGAATTAAAATTAGACTTATTATTACTCTTTTCCTAGTTTGTTAAGGGTTTTTAAGTTTACCAGGATTTTTAATTTATATTATTTTATTATTTTAGTCTATATAAAAACCTGTCTATATACTTAGTTTAATAATTTAAGTGAGTTCAATATAGTTTTTTCTTCAACATAGTATCAGAGCAGCACAAAGATCCTTAATTCAAGTGAGAATATTACTGTTCACAGGATAGTGTTCACTGTTCACCGGAAAAATATCCTAGAAAATGTCGAAGATGTAGTAAAAGATAAGAAGGTTATTTTTTTTACAATCGTACTAATAATCTATTTGAAAACAATTGGAAAAAGTTTGAAAAACTAATATATGCAAATCAAAATTATCTCATCCATAAGGATAACTTTTGTGAACTTGCAGCTTCTTTCTCTAATAATTCTGAGAACTCTCGTGTACCATTATTTAGAGAAGCTAGTTATCAGTCTACTGTAGCTAACTAGCTAATTAATGGATCCTCAACGAGGATTAAAAATACATTTTTTTCTTCTAATTCTACCCATTGGATAATTGATTCTGGACATCATTGTCATGACTAAAACATTTTCAAGTCATTTAGTTAAGAAATTGCTTGCTGCTATAACTATTATTGAATGTAACAATAGTATTATTCTCTTTATCTTTTTAACTACTTATTCTAGTAGTGTTACAAGTACTACAAAGATAAAATAGAAAATTTATATTTTAGCTGTTCTCTTAATTACTAATATTGTACAAATAAGTCGGCGTTAATAATAAAAACAATGAAGTAAACAACTATACATAATAACTATTAATTAATCAACTACTAATTATAGCTGCAGTTACATTAATTAATTGGAACACAAATTTAAATATTTTAGGTGAAATGGTAGCTTACAACTACAAAGCAATGTACTTTTGTTTAGGGTGCATGGTTCAAATATTATAGCCGTTGAAACTAGCAACTCAACCAAATTTGAAATGAAGTTATTTGAGAACATTTCAAAAATACTTTAAAGAAAAATGAATGAACGAATTCCCAGAATTTTTCAGAACAGTCTCAACAGAGACTTCTCTTCATTATTTCATCACAATTCAACTAGTGTTTGTAATTTCAACTCAGCCACTTATAAGAAAAGACCGAATACTACCAATATAAACTTCTGACCAGCACACAATACTAGAATTCTATGTACTGTATTAATCCAGCTAACTTACTTTCCAACTTAGTCTAACAACATTTAACGACCTGAAAAATAAGTTACCTGTAGGGTTTAGAATTTTACATGACATCGTAAAAAATGAAAAACGAAGCAGTAAATGTGACTCACAAATGCAAGTAAATAATAATTGTAAACAAATTTAATTACATTTAACATTCATTCAACTATGATATCTTAGTCAACCCAGCCTTGGTAAGAACACCCGTCTTCCAATTCTGTTAGATATGTAAGATATTGTTTTATTATATATTAAATTATTCCTAGTAATTTCACTTTCATGCTTCTTTCCTGTACTAATCGAAAGAGAGCAATACTCCTTGGTGACCACGTCAAAGACCATCAATCTTAAGTTTTATTTTTTTTCGATGGCTAGCTGCTGTAACTACGTATGAGATTACGTAATCAAGAACAAGATTCGGTTTATTCTTGTGTACTGGTAGCTGTACAAGATTCAGCTTTCGGACAACCATAAGAGTCAAAGCCAATTTGTATTTGGTCAGTTGACAAGCATTATTATTTGCTTTTGCTTTTGCATTGCCTGCCTGCCAAGAAACTTCTATCAAATTAAACCCCTTTCTATTTGTGACGGACTTCTTTCTTAAAATTTATAAATAGTCTCTCCTGATTTCTGATTTTTCTATTAAATTATTACCATTATCACAAGATTAACTTCCCATTGAAAGCCAGAAGTTTCCATTCGAGCTTATACTATGCAAATTTCCTTCAATTAATGCTCGATGAATTACTAACGACCCCTAAACCTTTCGTAAAATACACTTTCGCAAAATATTTGTTCTCTTTCACTACGGATCAACCTTCTCTTACAATTTTAAAACAAACTACTACCCCGAACTAAATTGGCTCTTTTTGAAAGGATATAAATATTTGTGCAAGTAAAAGAGAAAAATCAAGAGTAACAGACAAAAACTTGACAGAATTAGGGGTAAGTTTTTGTCGACAATAATGCATACAAGGAAGGATATTTATGCAAAAATTTGGGGTGATTTAAAGTACTTGGTTTGAAAAGTAAACTTCGTAGGTACACGTCTGGAATGTAAACCGATAGCCAAGGTGACAAATGCAGAGACGTATGTGTTTAGAAGACCGCCAGCCTTTGGAATACTCCCGAGTCTTCATTATTTCTTGGTCTGCAATCCTTGCGGTCTATTTATTGCATTCATGTCCACATAGGTGGGTATCGCAACAAAGAAAAAAGGGAGCCCCGTTCTTTATCAACTCTTCCTTTCTCTTCACAAAGTGTGCATCTTTTTTTTGCTTCCGTGATTGATAAATTTTGTCTCAGAAGTGAGTATGGGCAGTGACATTCGTCAACTTAAGGTATTCTTCTTTCCATTCATGGCTCATGGCCACATGATACCATCTCTGGATATGGCTAAGCTGTTTGGAAGTCGAGGGGTGAAAACGAGTGTTATCACAACTCCTGCCAATGCGCTTTATTTGTCAAAAGCAATTGAGAGAGCCAATGAAATGGGTGTAGAGATTGACATGAAGCTCATCAAATTTCCTTCTGTAGAGGCAGGTTTGCCGGAGGGATGTGAAAATGTGGACGCAATCACTAGTAACGGAGGACGGAACATGGAATTGGTTCTCAAGTTTTTCATGGCCACCACCAAGCTCCAACAACCTCTTGAGCTGCTCTTGAAAGAATGTAAACCAGATTGCTTGGTGGCTGATATGTTCTTTCCTTGGGCCACTGATGCTGCAGCCAAATATGGGATTCCCAGATTGGTGTTTCATGGCACTAGTTTCTTTTCTTTGTGTGTAATGAGATGCATGGCGCTCTATGAGCCACACAAGAAAGTCTCCTCAGATTCAGAACCATTTCTGGTGCCTAATCTTCCTGGTGATATCAAGTTTACAAGAAATCAATTGCCAGATAATATGAAACAGGATGATGCAGAAACTCATATCACCAGGTTGATGGAAGCAGTTAGAGAATCAGATATGAAGAGTTATGGTATTGTTGTTAACAGCTTTTATGAGCTTGAGCCTGCTTATGCTGATTATTACAGGAATGTTTTGGGAAGGAAGGCATGGCATGTCGGCCCTGTGTCGCTATGCAATAGGAAGATTGAAGATAAAGCTTTGAGGGGAAAGCAAGCCTCAATTGATGAACAAGAGTGCTTGAAATGGCTGAATTCAAAGAAACCCAATTCTGTTATTTACGTATGTTTTGGTAGTGTTGCCAATTTTACTTCTGCTCAGCTAATGGAGATTGCCCTGGCTCTTGAAGCATCAGAACTGCAATTCATTTGGGTTGTGAGAAGAAACAAGATTGGTGAAGAGGAAAAAGAAGATTGGTTGCCTGAAGGATTTGAGAAGAGAATGGAAGGGAAAGGACTAATTATAAGAGGATGGGCTCCACAAGTTTTGATACTTGATCATGAAGCAGTTGGAGGATTTGTGACACATTGTGGATGGAACTCAACTGTTGAAGGAGTGACTGCCGGTGTGCCTATGGTAACATGGCCTGTCGCAGCCGAGCAGTTTTACAATGAAAAGCTGGTGACCGAAGTTCTTAAGATTGGTGTTGCTGTTGGCATTCAGAAATGGTCTAGAATTGCGGGAGATTTGGTAAACAAGGAGACGATAGAAAAGGTAGTGAAAGACATAATGGTGGGTGAAAAGGCAGAAGAAATGAGAAGCAGAGCCAAAGCATTTGGGGAAATGGCAAAGAGGGCTGTTGACAAGGGTGGTTCATCTTACTCTGATTTGGATGCTTTAATTGAAGAATTGAGTTTGGCGTCGCCATTTAAGCAAACAAATTAAAGAAGCTGGAAAATCAAATAGGATTGTTTGTTCTTTGTTAGCGTTTTCTTTTCCTTTGATGTAATGTAATAACAAGTTTTACAGAAGAAAAGAGTTGTACTATAGTACATGCATCGGATACAATGGATGAATTCTTGTTTGATTGGTAAGTCATAAAAGAGAAAAAGTATGACCATCCAAGTCTGCTTAGAGTATTGACGAAGTCTAATCATCACCGTAATTTACAGCAATTGGGAAAAAGACAGAAAAGTGATAGAAATTTATGAATTTTCTTTGACAGAAATGTTTTATTGTTGAACTGAATGCTTGAAATAAAAATATTATTGGTTTCCATCTCAACTGCTATTTGATTAAAAATTATATACAAGTCTCAATTCTTCCATAGGTTAACTCTCATCTTTATTTTTAAGAACTAAAAAAATAACATGATAAGTTATAAAATTAATTAATTAATTTTCTACTTTTTCTTCTTCATGTTTTTTTATTTCTTTCCTTTGTTATTCTTCTTCTCCTTCTCTTCTTCTCCTCATTTCTTTTTATGAAAGTGAAATTGCAGTGAGATTAGTATTGCGATATTTGTGTGGTCTATTTAATTTTGTCAGTCTTCATTCGTGTCAAATAAGTGTCACAGAAGCACAGAAAAAAGAAGCGATGAGTCTGAATTCTTCCTCTTGCATTTTATGCCTCAATTGGTTGATCATCATGCATAATTTTCCTTTTTTATACTTTCTGTGATTGAATATCTTCATTTACTGTCTTCATTCCTGCATAGTTTGTTTTTGCTCTCTGTGCTCGAGTATGGAGAGCGAAATTCGTCAGCTTCACATATTCTTCTTTCCATTCCCGGCTCACGGTCACATGATTCCAACTGCGGATATGGCCAAGCTGTTTGGAACTCACGGGGTGAAAACCACCTTAATCACAACTCCTGCCAATGCACCTCTCTTCTCAAAATCAGTTCAAAGAGCTAATGAGTTGGGTATCCAAATTGATATCAAGATCATCAAATATCCTTCTGTAGAGGTCGGTTTACCCGAGGGATGTGAAAATCTGACTGCAATAACTGGTAGAATAAACATGCAAGTGAAGTTTTCAAGGGCATAAGCATGCTCCAAGAATCACTTGAGCTGCGCTTGCGAGAATATAAACCAGAATGCTTGGTGGCCTATATGTTGTTCCCTTGGGCTACTGATTCTGCTCATAAATTTGGTATTCCCAGGTTTGTGTTTCATGGTACTAGTTTTTTTGCTGTGTGTGCAGGCACATGCGTGGCGCTATATCAGCCTCACAAGAAGGTTTCGTCAGATTCGGAACCCTTTGTGATACCTAATCTTCCTGGTGATATCAAGTTGACAAGAAACCAATTGGCAGATTTTGTGAAACAGGATGTTGGTGAAACTAGCTTCATCAAGTTGTTCGAAGCAGCTGCGGAGTCTGGGTGAAAGAGCTATGGTGTTGTCCTCAATAGCTTTTACGAGCTTGAGCCTGCTTATGCTGATCATTACAGGAAGGTTTTGGGAAGGAGGGCGTGGCATATCGGCCCTGTTTCGTTATGCAATAGGACTAACGAAGATAAAGCTTTGAGGGTAAAGCAAGACTTCACTGATGAACAGAAATGCTTTAAATGGCTGAATTCAAATAAACCCAATTCTGTTATTTACATATGTTTTGGAAGCATTGCCAATTTTACTTCTACTCAGCTAAATGGAGATTGCCATTGCACTTGAAGCTTCAGGGCAGCAATTCATTTGGGTATAAGTTATAATGCGGTAAAATTCCAATAGTTACCATAAAATTTGCAGCAATTACTCTTTCGGCATTCCCTGTTACGATAAAATTTTTGGAATAAACTTAGTGGTCCTACCTGTTGGGAAATCGAACGTGAACTATCTAAACCTTGCTTCTCTCTTACGAAAATGGAATCAAAACAAACCAACAAACAGAATATACACCAACAACAAATCGAAATCAAACCACAACAAGGAACAAATGATTTACGTGGAAAAACTCCCCCTCACTGCGAGTGAGAGAAAAAAACCACGGCCAACGATTGTAGGATTTCCATTATCACAAAATCATAGAGTACAAGAGTGTTCTACTCAACACAACAACTCATCAACTAACAGAAAAACTGCCATCATCATCAATCCAACTTGTAAGCAACAACTCAACAAAAAAAACACAAAATGAAGAACCTGAAATTAGCAAGCCAAAATGCAGAATTTTCTGCAGGAGAGAGCTGCTGTTATCTTCATTCTGGGTGAGTTCAAGAGCCAAGCTGGACGATCAAAACCGTTCAACCAGAAGAACTATGTGTTGTGAATGTCTCTGCCAAATTTCAGCCAAAACCGAATTAAAATCGCCATGCGATTTGCTGACCATCAGAAGCTGTGCAGAAGACAAAACAGAGCAGAAAACAGAGAAGAGCAAACTGACACCGACGCCCAAACTTTGCCATGATTTCTGATTTTTGAGTCCCACGATTGCAAAGTGAAAGTGATAGGCATTTGACATTTTACATATGTTTAATTTACAAGGGAACACAAGTGGGTTATGAAATTCCAAAAATAACCCTTTGGACAATCCTCCAATAGGAGTGTGTAAGTCCAACAATCTCCCCCTCACGACTATTAGGAGGATTCTACCATTCCGGCAATCAAACGACAAGTCTCAAGTTTGTCCCTTGTCAATGATTTTGTCAACATATCAGCACCATTATCATCCGTATGGATTTTCTCAAGATCTAACAACTTAGCATTCAATACATCCCGTATCCAATGATAACGAATGTCAATATGCTTTGATCTTGAATGAAAAGAAGAATTTTTACCAAGGTGAATGGCGCTTTGATTATCACATAACAGCACATACCTCTTTTGCTCAAAGTTAAGCTCCCGAAGAAACTTTTTCATCCATAACAACTCTTTGCAACCTTCTGTTGTTGCAATGAATTCTGCTTCTGTTGTTGAAAGAGCAACACACTTTTGCAGTCTAGATTGCCATGAGACAGCTCCCCCTGCAAAGTTAATCAAATAACCAGAAGTAGATTTGCGAGAATCAATATCTCCAGCCAAATCTGCATCAGTAAAACCAACCAGGACAGGTTCATTTTCACCAAAGGAAAGCTTCAAATCAGATGTACCGCACAAGTATCTCATAATCCATTTCACACCATCCCAATGTTCTTTTCCTGGATTTGAAAGGAAACGGCTCACCATACCAACTGCATAGGCTATGTCTGGTCTGGTACATACCATGGCATACATTAAGCTCCCAACTGCTGAGGCATAAGGAATCTTCTTCATCTCTTCCTTTTCTACACATGTTGTAGGACACTGTTTGGTGCTCAACTTGAAATGAGAAGCAAGAGGACTACTCACTGCCTTAGCCTTGTCCATGCAAAATCGTTGAAGTACTTTCTGAATGTACTTCTCTTGTGACAAATACAACTTCCTTGCTGATCTATCACGTTCAATTGTTATCCCCAACATTTGTTTTGCAGCACCCAAGTCTTTCATGGCAAAACTCTTACTTAATTGCTTCTTTAAAGCATTAATCCTGCAAACATTCTTACCAACAATAAGAATGTCATCTACATAGAGTAAAAGAATGATAAAATCATCACCAGAGAATTTTTGCACAAAAACACAATTGTCTGAAGTAGTCTTCTGATAGCCTTGCTCCCTCATAACTGACTCAAATTTCTTGAACCACTGTCTTGGAGCTTGCTTCAATCCATAAAGACTCTTCTTTAATTTGCAAACATAATCTTCTCTGTCTTTCATTTTGAACCCCTCTGGTTGCTCCATGTAGATTTCTTCCTCTAAATCACCATGAAGGAAAGCGGTTTTCACATCCATCTGTTCAATCTCTAAATTAAAGCTAGCTGCCAAACCAAATACTGCACGAATTGAAGTCATCTTGACAACCGGAGAAAATATGTCTCCAAAATCAATACCTTTCCTCTGCCCAAAGCCTTTAACAACAAGTCTTGCCTTATACCGTGGCCTTGAACTGTGTTCTTCATGCTTTATTCTGAACACCCACTTGTTCTTCAATGCTTTCTTACCTTTAGGTAGCTTCACTAACTCAAAGGTATGATTTTCATGCAAATAACGCATCTCATCTTGCATAGCTTCAATCCACTCATTCCTGTGATCATCTTCAATAGCCTCATCATAACACTCAGGCTCTCCAGTATCAGTCAACAAGATATACTCATGCACAGGATATCTACTAGAAGGCTGTCTAACTCTGGTAGATCTTCTAAGTGAGATTGTAGGAGTCTCATCTGCTGGTTGCTCCATATCAGCGTCCTCTGTTCCTTCCTCTTGTATAGGATTATCAATATCAACTGCATCTGGTTGATCATCCTGAATATCATCAACATGTGGATCCTCTCTCAGTGCTGGAGGAACTATGTCTAAGTCAACAGACACGCTACTACTCAAAGGCTCTGTCACTTTTTCTATCTGAAAATCTGCTTTAGTCTGATCTTCCATAAACACAACATCTCTGCTTCTGATGATTTTCTTGTTGACTGGATCATACAACCTATAGCCAAACTCATCTTGGCCATAGCCCAGAAAAATGCACTGTTTGGTCTTTACATCAAGCTTAGATCTTTCATCTTTAGGGATATGAACAAAGGCCCTACAACCAAAAACACGCAAGTAATCATAACAAACTTCTTTTCCAGACCATATCCTTTCTGGCACTTCTAGTTGTAAAGGGATGCTGGGAGAGAGATTTATAACATGCGCTGCAGTACTTAAAGCTTCACCCCAAAAAGATTTCGACAACCCAGCTTGTGAAATCAAGCATCTGACTCTCTCAACCAATGTTCTGTTCATCCTTTCAGCTAAGTCATTCAATTGCGGTGTCTTTGGTGGAGTTTTCTGATGTCTAATACCCTGTTCTCTACAATAAGCATCAAATGGCCCTATATATTCACCACCATTATCTGTTCGGATACATTTAAGCTTCTTTCCAGTTTCTCTCTCAACTGAAGCCTGAAACTGCTTAAACACAGATAACACTTGGTCTTTTGATCTCAAAGTATAAACCCATATCTTCCTTGAGTGATCATCAATAAATGTTACAAAATAGTAAGCACCACCAAGTGACATAGTTGACATAGGACCACAAACATCAGAATGTATTAAATCAAGTACCTCAGGTCTTCGAGTAGGTGTGTGACTCTTGAAGGAAACTCTATTCTGCTTTCCTGCTAGACAATGAGTACACTTCTTCAAGTGCACTTTCTTCACCCCGGGCAACACACTTTTCTTAGCTAGCTCAGTAAGCCCTTTCTCACTCATATGGCATAATCGTTTATGCCATAACTCAGTTTCATCGCCTGACTCAGCTGCATGTACAACATCTTCAATAATCTCAGCTCGAGTTAGGTATAAATTAGAATATTTCTTACCACTAGCTATAACCATAACACCCTTGGTGAGTTTCCAGTTGTCTCCTGAAAAATTATTGTCATAGCCATCATCACAAAGCTTGCTAACCGAGAGTAGGTTAAGCCGAATATCAGGTACATGCTTGACACGTCTGAGAATTAATCTAGAACCATTTCCAGTCTTCAAACATATATCTCCAATGCCTGCACATCGTGTCACACCTTCATTTGCTGTCCTGACATCTCCAAAATCACCCGATGTGTAGGAGGAGAACAAATCCCTTCTAGCAGTAACATGAACAGAAGCACCACTGTCTATCACCCAACTAGTCTCAGTCTGAGCAAAGTTGATTGCATCATGCTCTTGAACTGTCAGAACATCTTCAGGAGTAACATTGACTCTATCATCATCACTCTTATGTTCAGTCTTCTTTTCTTTCTCCTTGTTCTCTTTGTTCTCTCTTTTCCATTTGTAACAATATTTCTTGATGTGCCCTTTCTTACCACAATAATGACAATCAAGATTTTTGTACCCCTTTCTTGACTTGCTTCTGTTGTGCTCTTTGTTCCCGGAATCTCTACTCTTACTTCTCCCTCTGGATTCTGTAACTAAAGCTTATGACTGTGAAGAGGAACCATGTGTTTTCCTTCTTGACTCTTCATTCAGAACACTGCTTTTAGCAAATTCCATGGAGATAATACCATCTGGTGCAGAGTTAGATAATGATGTCCGGAGTGTCTCCCATGAGTCTGGCAAAGTACCAAGAAGCCACAACCCCTGAATTTCTTCATCAAAACTTATTCCCATAGAAGCAAGCTGATTCAAAATCCCCTGAAAAGTATTCAAGTGATCTGTCATCGGAGTTCCATCTCTATATCTTAATGCCATCATCTGTTTTATCAAAAACAACTTGTTATTTCCCGTCTTCCTGGCATACAATTGTTCCAACTTGTTCCAAAGTGTCCGTGCATGTTTCTCCCCACTTATGTGATTCAAAACATTATCATCTACCCACTGCCTAATGTAACCACACACTTGTCTGTGCAACAAAGCCCACTCATCGTCTGTTTTGTCTACAGGTTTTTCAGTGGCAAATACCGGTAGATAATAATCTTTCACATAGAGTAAGTCTTCCATTTTTCCTTTCCAAAGAGCATAATTAGAGCCATTCAAATTAACCATTCTGCTGGTATTTACTTCCATTTTGTAAAGCAAAAACAATAGTTCACCAATTAAAGCCGTAGCTCTGATACCACTTGTTGGGAAATCGAACGTGAACTATCTAAACCTTGCTTCTCTCTTACGAAAATGGAATCAAAACAAACCAACAAACAGAATATACACCAACAACAAATCGAAATCAAACCACAACAAGGAACAAATGATTTACGTGGAAAAACTCCCCCTCACTGCGAGTGAGAGAAAAAAACCACGGCCAACGATTGTAGGATTTCCATTATCACAAAATCATAGAGTACAAGAGTGTTCTACTCAACACAACAACTCATCAACTAACAGAAAAACTGCCATCATCATCAATCCAACTTGTAAGCAACAACTCAACAAAAAAAACACAAAATGAAGAACCTGAAATTAGCAAGCCAAAATGCAGAATTTTCTGCAGGAGAGAGCTGCTGTTATCTTCATTCTGGGTGAGTTCAAGAGCCAAGCTGGACGATCAAAACCGTTCAACCAGAAGAACTATGTGTTGTGAATGTCTCTGCCAAATTTCAGCCAAAACCGAATTAAAATCGCCATGCGATTTGCTGACCATCAGAAGCTGTGCAGAAGACAAAACAGAGCAGAAAATAGAGAAGAGCAAACTGACACCGACGCCCAAACTTTGCCATGATTTCTGATTTTTGAGTCCCACGATTGCAAAGTGAAAGTGATAGGCATTTGACATTTTACATATGTTTAATTTACAAGGGAACACAAGTGGGTTATGAAATTCCAAAAATAACCCTTTGGACAATCCTCCAATAGGAGTGTGTAAGTCCAACACTACCACCCCTATAATCTTCTCACAAATTTTTTCCAAGTCTGTGTTACGCTTACACTTGAAGAAGCACAACTATTGGTGCGTTTGATAACTTTACTTTTTTGACTCTGTGATTACTTATTTGACTGTGATTAAAATATATGCTGTTGTTTGTTTCAGCATCTTTAAATCAGCAAGTTAAATGTATTAAAATTGAGAAGTTTGTCTTAATTTATTGTTTTAAAAATTTTCAAAGACAGAATGATATTATTCACAGAATTACGGAAAAAAGTTTGACAGTAGAAGAGCAGAAACACAGCAGTTCCGAACGTTGCTTAAATATCTCATTCATTAAATTTCTCTAATAACACCACTGTTTAACGTTGGGAATAAATTACTGGGCTTATTAAATATTTCGACCCGGTTTGGTGTAATAACGCTCCGCCCTGAAGATATTCTGCTGAATGTATTCTGAATCGTCAGCCTTAATGCTTCCTTTTTCTTTTCTTTTTTCTGTTCAGTCAACATTGTAATCCAAAGTCGGGTTTACACTACTGATCGAACATGATGAAATACAGGGCACAGGTAAAAGACACTGTTCATTTTTGAGGTTGACATTGAAATTCACACATTCATAATCCACCCGCAAAGCTAGCCGATAAATGAAATGTCTTCCAAAGGAAAAATACACGAGGAATTAACATTTGCATCAATAGCTATTCTCCCATTTCAAAACTTCCAAACCATTAAAGAACAAAAATTAACATAATACAACTCTTAAGTTCAACAATTATGTTATTTACAATGGAAGCTGCTAGATCAAAGTTCGTGTGATGAAACAGACAATGAGTTGTGTAAATAACATAATCTATGAAACTATGAACAGTGTCATCAATAGGCACCACGCCTTCGCATTTTCTAATTTGAGCGGGGTTCTGTCAATCTGGTTTATTGCTGCAAACAGAAGCTACCACCTAACATTAGCCACATCAACTTACTTTTGGCTCTTGAAAATTAAATGATGGAAGTGAGTTCAAACTAATTTTATTCTTAACAAGCAAGTCTACCACTACGGAAAATATGGCTGAATCTGGCATTACAATTCTCTCGGCCATCTTATGAAGAAGTTCAATAACTTTTTCTGTTCCATTGATTTGGATGAAACCATTCATAAGCGTGGTAAATGTGTCCACATTAGGGGACACACCCTTTTCTTCCATATCTATTAACAAACTGTTTGCCTTTTCTATTTGTCCCTCTTTAGGAAGCCCATGCATCATGATGTTATATGTTACAACATCAGGTATTAGGACGTCACAAGGCAATGTATTTTAAAGTTCCCAAGCAATTTCAAGTCTGCGGGCTTTACATAATCCATCAATGAGGCAGTTACAGGTTTCAACACTAAGTTTACTCTTGCAACCTCTCATGGGGTTAAATGCTTCCAATGCCTCCCAAACAAGCCCATTCTTGCATAGACCATCCATAAAAGTAGAATAGATAATTGAATTTGGCACCACATCATTAAGTTGCATCTCATCAAAAAGTTTCAATGCATATTCAACCATACACCTCTTTGAAAAAGACCAACTAACAATATGTAATAACTGTTGGTCGAATTCCTTTCAAAAGCATTTCCCTAGAAAGACTTATAGATTCCTCTACTTATTGTGTCTTGCAGTAACCATTTATCAAAATAGTATAACTAACAACATCAGGTCTATACCCCTTACTCTCCATAGAAACAAATAGTTTCCTTGCATCATCAATTCTACCTGTCAAGCAAAAACCATCAATCAACATGTTATAAGTAGATGTTGTGGGTTTCACACCTCTGTCAATCATCAATTTAAACAGGCAATTTGCTTCATCCACCTTTCCATTCTTGCAAAGCTCATCGATTAACGCACTAAATTTCACCACATTAGGTTGCACACCTTGGTCCATCATCGCAATAAACAAATATTTAGCCTCCATTCAATCATTAGAACAGTCAAAAACTGTGAATCAAAGAAGTGACCACATCTGGGTTAATTTTCCTATCCTTCATGCACAGAAACACTTCCTTGGCCTTGTCCATGAACCCATCTTTACAAAGACCATCAATAATAATATTATAAGTAACAATATCAGTCTTACAGATGACACCAAATTCACCTTTATTAGCAACCATCTCCTCAACTAACTTAAGTGCAACAGTTGTATTGCCAATTCGACACAAACCGTTAATCAAAGTATTATATGTAATCAAATTAGGCTCACAACCAAAGGCAGTAAGTTTTTTAAGCAACTTAGTTGCATCCACAATTCTGCCCTGCACAAATAAACCTTTAATCAAAGACGTAAACGTCCCAACATTCGGAGAAAAATAACTACTCAGAATCCTCCCAAAAACTACAAAACCATCAGACACCCTACCCATGTTGAAAAAGCAATTAATCAAAATGTTGTTTTACTAAAAAGATCTAGCAAGAACCCATTAGAAGTTAGTTCTGTGTAAAGAAAAACAACAGTATCATAATGCTTCTTCTTAGCAAGCGCAGTAAACAAGGTATTGAAAGATGACATGGGAGCAGGTGGCTCCAACTTTATGATACGATTAAAGTAATAAAGACCTTCATTTGGAGTGATATTACCTGATTTACATTTTTCATCGAGGAATTTATGAAGTGAGGTTCGAGTTATGATTGTCGATGGAGAGGGTCTGGTTAAGGAAGATGAGAGTTCATTCTAGGAATGGGAATGGGAATGTGAATTTGTGATGTTTCTAGAGTGGGTGATTGACGCTGTGAAATTATGGCTAACAGCTAATTTTGGAGCAAAATCAAAGTAACGATGCGAGGATTTCAACGCCATTGCAGAGAAGCATCGAGCTGAAATGTCTGAAAGTGTGAAATGAGGAGCCCAGCGGAGCCAAGACGCTCGGTATAATGTCCAAAAGAATCATTGGAGAAGAAGTAAGAGGCATCTCTCCTGTGATACATTATGGGTGCTTTCATTTCGTTGAACAATTGAAGTCTTATGGTTGTTGAAACAAGCAACAACATTGTGTGTTCGATAAATTTTTCTTGTTAGATTTCATTTAAATTTCCTCGACGAATATGATTCCTTCTTTCTATCAATTGTGTTACGTTAAGCTTTTGTTGTTCGTTCAGTATCTTTCTTTCTGGTCAAGTTCATCGTTCATGGGCTCTTTACAAGTTCCTTCTCGGCCCAAACTCTTGAATAGCCCACTTCGAAATTTATGAAAACGTACAAAACTTCTTTTTTTTAATTTATAATTGGAGAACTATTGTTTAATGGTAAAGTAAAAACCAAGCATTTAATAATAAATATTTCAGTTGATGTGCCAAGTAAAGTAAAAACTAAGAATACAGTAATCTCAAATATGCCCTTTGAAATCGTTTATTGTTAAAATACAAGTCTGAAATGTGCTTTTAAATCTGGAATATCCATGATATGTTAAACAAATACGCAAAGCCAAACACGTATTATGCGTAAAACAAAATTAACAGCTAATTAATTGTTTGATGTTTGATTAAATGGACAGCATGTGGATACAATCATAGACAAAAGATTAAATCATGGAATTGCCTCTACCAAATGTTCCATTTTCCATGATTTGATGGCTCAAATTAATTCAAAATTTTAATCATTTGTTAAGCTAGATTAAGGATAAAAGCACATAGTGTTTGGGAAAAGCTGTTCAATTAAGCTTAACGGTGGGGTCATTGGTTGGTAACTCGCTAGCTTTTGAAAAAGTTATTATTAACATATGGTTGGATACTTTTATCTTAAAATAATAATAACATTCAATTAAATTTGCAAGCTTTTCATGTTTGTGGTTTTTATAACTGTGTCATTAGTTGTACATTATAAACTAATTAAGCAAATCCCCTTCTCATTAATTGAATATAATTTTTCAAAAACAGAAGGGTTTGCATAAATGAAATGTTTTTATGTACAAGATATTTTACTTCGTACATTCTTTGTTTCTATAACTAGGCCTTCGCTTAGCAAAATAATATAATTATAGAAAATATAGCATTTAATCCACTTTCTTATTTTCTCTTTATTTTTCACTTTCTTCTTACGTATGTAAAATCAATATATGAAATTTGTATTCAACTTGTATGATCAATCGGATGATATGATAATAATTTTCTTAAAAACAAAATCCAATAAAATGAATTATATTTACCGTTTTGACAATGGATAATATCTGACTTGCCAACTTTTGGAGGATTAATTTCGAGGATTTGAATAAGAATTCGGGAGTTTTAAGATCAATTAATATGTTGAGTATTTTGTGAATTTGACAGTTTTTTAATTGCATTTGATAAATCTAAAGCATATTTAAACCATATTAATTGCAATGCTTTGAATTAAAAACACACACACACCTCAAAATTTCAAAGAAAATAGCATAAATAGCTCAAATAACATTAAATTATGTTAATATCGCAAGGTTATATTAGGAATGTAAGTTAAGAATGGAATAAAATTGTAATTACACTAATCATTTTCTATTAATTAATATACAATCAAGCACTATATACATATATTAATAAATGTTACATTATTTGTTATGTATACACATTTTATTATGAATTTATATATACAACTTAATTATAAATAATTATATTTTCATACCGGACATTAAGCATCGAATCTAGTATTGAAATATTAGGTATGATGTCTATGTTATTTCCAACGCTTTTGGAAAATCTAATATTAAGTCAAAAGATACACATATATCTATTGACAATCACAATCAAAACAAAATTAGATTATTGGAAAAAAAACAAATTTTAATTATATACTATTAAAAAATTATTTTTTTTGGTAAATTTTATTACTATCTATTACATAACATGCACGATGAAATCAATTTATATGAATAAATTTATAAAAAATATACTTATATAGGTTGCAACATTCATAAATGAATCTATCCATATATCCGTAGCTGTTCGGACATCCGTAACTATGGCAACAACAAGAAGATTCAATTTTTTTTTTTTTTTTGTTTTCTATAAAACAAAAACATTATAAATTTCAATAACAAGACATTTTATCTCATAAATTCAAAACATTACTGAGGGCCCCCTATCTGTCCATTTTTGAACACCTCTCGATCTTCGTGTGGTTTTCTCAATTTCCTCCGTGATTCCTCCCTCTCTCTTCCTCGAGAAAATTTAAGCTACAAAATTCAACATCCAAGCCCACTTCATCACTCTCGCTCGCTCTCTCTCTCTCTCTCTTCTCTCTTTTACTGCGTTCCGGGAAATGAAGAACAACACTAACACAAAACTAATCTTCCTCCACCCTTCAATCCACAAACCCAACACACACCACCGCTTTTATCTCCTCTTCTTCATCACCTTCTTCGCTCTAGCTTTCACCTTAACTTTCTTCACCACCACCGTCAACCCCTCCGCCGCCAACTCCTCCGTCTCTCACGCCACAGCTCTTCCGTCCTCCATCACCACCGCCCTGCTTCACTACACTTCCAACTCCAACTCCACCATGTCCTCCGCAGAGCTTACTTCCATTGCCAACGCTCTTTCCTTCTGCTCCCCATCTTGTAATTTCCTCATTTTCGGCCTCACCCACGAATCACTCCTCTGGAAATCGTTAAATTTCCAGGGTCGTACGATCTTTCTCGACGAAAATGAGTTTAAGGTCCAGTCTTTCGAGAGAAGTCATCCTCACGTTGAGATTTATGATGTTCAGTACACGACCAAGGTCAAGGAAATGAAAGAACTGCTGTCATTGTCGAGAAAACACGTCGAGGGCGAGTGCAGGCCTGTTCAGAATCTACTGTTTTCTGATTGCAAGCTGGGTATCAACGACATGCCTAACCATATATACGATATTGATTGGGATGTGATTTTAGTCGACGGGCCAAGTGGATACTCTCCGGCTGCTCCGGGGAGGATGGCGCCGATATTTACTGCGGCTGTGATGGCGAGAAGCAAGAAGGGAGGAAAGGAGAAGAAGACGCATGTGTTTGTGCATGAATTTAACAGGGAAGTCGAGAGGGTTTACGGTGAAGAGTTCTTGTGTGAAGAGAATTTGGTGGAGATTGTGGACAAGTTAGGGCATTTTGTGGTGGAGAAAATGGAAGAGAAAAAGTTTGAATTTTGCAGAAATCCATCTTCATCATTGTCATCACCATCATCTTCTGATGATGAAATACAGGTTGATGACGGTGATGATCATGATGACTGATCAGAGATAGGATTTGTTATTAAATTGTACCATACTTTAGTTTTCTTTTTTTATTTTTCTTTAAATATAAGAAGTGTAACTTTACAGGTTCAAATTGCCTAAAGTTTTGAAATTGCAAAAGGTTTTCTTGCGTATGCTTCTTTTCTTTTGCAGAGAAAAAGATTGGAAAAGAAAAAAAAAGAAAAATTCAAAATTGAATTTTGACGAATTATGTATAGTATGTTACATCGTACTCTATTGTATTAATTGAATTAAAATAAACAAAAAATCCCAAACAAACCCTAAACAAAAAATGCGAAGTAAGATAAAAACAAAGCATGGGCGACGAATTATCCTTCCAATTTTCTGAGAAAACAAACAAAGAAATGAAGTGACAAGGTGTCGGTGGTGATGGTTGTTAGAAGCTCCGATCAGCTGTACGCGCCTCCATGTGTAAGATCAGTGACGCGTTCCGTTATTGGCAGAGAAGCGCTTTTACAGACAAAGAAGATCCCCGGAACTTCCTGGGACATAAATATCAAATAGGTCCTCAAATAGAATAGTACTTAAAAACGGAATAGTTTTCCCACAGCGGGGTCACCAACGGACTGACATGGACTCACTGATAGGGGGATCTGTTTCACATAAATGAAAAAACCAAGTCTGTACATGAGAAATTAAAAAAGAGTAGGGACGGGATATTATTTAATAAAAAATTGAAATATTTAAATTCGTGGCTTTCCTTTTTTTGACCACGTGGTACACGTGAGAAAAGCGTAGGTTACGGACAGAGATGGAGAGAGAGAGGGGGAAAGGTTAGTGTGTCGGTGGTATTAATTTTGCCAATGGGGTTTACATGGGATGAGATGGTGTTGGATGTTCACAAGGCTAGGTTCCTGGTAATTTAATGAAACAGGCTGGATATTTTTGTGAAATGGGGCTCATCCAGTCCAATTCATGGAAACGGAGCAACGGAACATGGACATGGCCATTCATGTTCCATGTAAGAATCAGATTTGTGATGGGCCATTTCAACTACTACTCTCAATCACCCATTTTCTTCTTACCCATATAAATATTCATTATTGTCATAATTTTGTCTCAATTGAGCGTTTTCTGCTCCCATTAGAATGAAATTTGCCCATATTTTGAGTCGACGGGTTGTGGTAATTAATTTAAACTTTGTTTTGCAATTGACATTTTACGCAATAAAAGTTACAATTTGCTTCACATTCATTATTATGTACTCATAGAAAATAATTTTAAATATTTTGGGCGCTCAATTTATTGTTGTATTTTATTAAAAAAAATCATCATAAAGTCCCATTCAACCCATTGTAGTGCACTCAATGCATTGTTGTATTTTGTAAAATCCATTTTAATTAATATATTAATAAAGTCAAACTCATAGCGTACTAGTGTACTCAATCTATTGTTATATTTTATGAAAAAAAAAATCCTATTAAAGCATTAAGAAACAAATCACGTGCCAACATTTGAGTTATAATTTATTTATTTGTTTTTAAATACTTTTTGTTCTTTTCTCTCAATGCTTTGCTTGTAATTACACGTTAATATAATCACTTTTGTATGCCAAGTATGTGTAATTTCATTTTTTTTTTTAAAAAAAAAACTCTTCATAATTTAATCATACTAAGTAGATAAATCTCCTTTTCTGGTGAATGCCATTTATTTATTTATTTGATAAATGACAGGTAACTACTTCCTTCTCATTTTTGGGTCATTGTGTCATTATTTTATATATATATCCATGAAAGTAATTGAATACTCGCCACAGATGTCATTTATCTAATTACAAATTTTATTAATATCGTGTCGATTGAGAAAAGGGTGTACTTATAAATAAAATAATATAAAAACAGTGAAATAGAAAAATCAAGATATATTGTAATTGAATCGAACCAGCAGTATTTGACTATTATTGATATTATGCGTGGGCGAATGAAAATTGAAAATTTGAAATGAACGACACGAGATCGAGAAGACTATTTTGATTAATGATATATAGATCCAATCCAAATTTAAAAGTCTCAAATTTTCTCGAATTTATTTTTGGGTGTATTTAGTACTATATATATATATGCTTCTATGCCTTTCTGCAGGCCTAATAAGATATGTGAAGGATGCTAAATGCAAAGCGATAAAAGTGCACACACGAAACGTAGCAGGCAGCAGGCAGCAGGCCCCATCACGATAGAGATTAACTATAGAAGAGTGAATTTGAATCAAACAATATTAAATACACCTTTTTCTTCTAAGGTCCATCTTGATAGATGCATTTCTTCGTTAATTAGATGGGCACATTCTTTTCAGTATTAATTCGGTGCGTTATCTAAACAAAAAAAGCTGACCAGTCATATGCTTTAGACATGTGTGGTTGCCTTGCATGATCAACAACCACCTCCTCCACAAAGCTATATTATAAGGAAATTAAGCCTTTCCTCGAGTTAATAGTTGATGCATGCACATAGGTTTCTGGCCAAAGATGTATTATATATTAAAGTTATTGGCATATATACGCATCATCTTTGGTGCGAATTATATAATAATGTGTAGCGTACGTGTGAGTTTCAAACACCACAAGTTTCATATTGGAAAGGAGACTAGACGAGTAAGTGGCTGGAATAGAACAGCATTTGTCCAGCGAGTAAATGAAGAAATCTATGCATATATACTTTCCCGTGCCCAAACAAAGACCAAATTAGAGACTGAAAACCAAAAAGTACTGCCTAATTAGCAAACAAACCGACATTTGTCCTCATAATAATCTATGTCTCATAAGAGCATCATAAGCAGACGAATTTCTCTTCCATGAAGTCCTAGGATTATGTCTCCACGGAGTAACACTGCAAGGAATCATATTATACGATAAAGGACGGGGACAAAACCTAGGGTGCAAGAAGAACATCAGACACTCATGAACTGATCTCTGTTTAGGAAGATAATGAATACAGTTTCTCCTCACGTCGAGAACCCCACTTTTGATCAGCTTTCTACACAATGGCCCTACTCTGGTGAAAAAATTATTGGATAATGTTAAATTCACCAAATTTCCAAGTGCACAGAGCACTTCTGGCACCTGTCCATACAGTAGATTTCCGGCCAGATTTATCTGCTCGATCTTCTCCAAGCACCCTAACGAGCATGGTAATGGACCAGTCAATAGGTTGTTACTGGCATCAAAAACCCTAGCTTCTCTCAGAAACCCTAGTTCATATGGAAGGCAACCTGTGAGCAGATTGTTCAAGAACAAAACTTCTGTTAACGTCGAGGAAAGATCGCCGATGCTTCTTGGTATTGAGCCAGTGAATTTGTTGTTGGCGAAAGTCAGATAAATTGCCGGTGTAGAACCGAGGTTTTCGGGAAGTTTTTGCACGAAATTGTTGTTGTTAAGGAAGAGTACGTCTAGCCTTTGCATGAAAA
Organism: Melia azedarach; assembly: GCA_028052125.1. Classification (NCBI taxonomy): domain Eukaryota; kingdom Viridiplantae; phylum Streptophyta; class Magnoliopsida; order Sapindales; family Meliaceae; genus Melia; species Melia azedarach. The sequence continues at coordinate 2,208,956 of CM051399.1, read as the reverse complement.
CTTGGTGAGGAACTCTTCCGGAAAAGAAATTATATCGGATATCCAAAAATGATAGATCCTTCATGCCAAGAATTGCCACAGGAAAAGTACCGGAAAAGCGATTGTTACTTACGTCAAGCTCGTATAGATATGGAAGTTCTGCAAGTTTTGGAGAGATGGTGCCTGAAAACTTATTGGAGTTTGCATGGAATAGGGCAAGATCAGGAAGTTGGTCGATGAAGCCATCAAGAGTAGGGGCAGAAAGCTCAAATCCATTGAAATCAATGGAGGCAAGGGCGATGGCAGTGTCATTATCAGGTGGATGATCGCAGTAGAAGCCTATGTAGTTGCATATATCTGATCCAATCCAGGTGCTGGTAATATTGAAAGGATCTGATGTGATTGTGTTCTTGAAGGTTTGAATTATGGGGTAAACGACTGCAAGCCTTTGGTCTAAGAAGGTTAAGACTTCTGGTACTAAGGGAATCGATGGCGACGGGCTTGGACAATCTTGGCAGAGGAAACATGGGAGAAAGAATATGATGAAAGTGTAGTCATTTAAGCGTTTGAAGTGGAAAGTAGAAATGCTTTCCATTTGATATATATATGAGGAACAGAGGAGAGATTAGAGAAGAGGAAGAAGATGGGTATTAAAATATTTTGATCTATATATATATATATATATATATATATATATGTATAATATATATAGTAGTACTTAGTGTGGTTGGTGTTGAAATTAACTTTAATTGAAAGTATCATTTCCAAAACGAAACATTATATCCCCTTCCAATTTAGTGTGTGTGGATTGGCTGGTCATAAATGTCATGATGATTTTCGATACTTATCGTCAGAATACTTCATCAAATTAATCAAAAAAAAAAAAAAGAAGCGTGTATTACACTTATGATGGTGGAAAGACGGTAATTTAATTTAGTTGACTCATTTTTTAACGAGTGAAAAAAATTGATTTCACGAGAAAATTTGGTACTTTCAATCTAATACAATTTTTACATGTATATTGATTTTACTTACAACTAATTAAAATATATACATGACAAGAATTTTTTGGTTGGTGTGAAGTGTTATTGCAAACCATTGCAAGCGACAACAAATAAATGGTCTTTAAAGGCATCTGATTCATGATTCAATGGACCTTACGAATTATTATCTTATTCCATAGTTGAGAAGAGTACAGATTTCCAAAAATAATGATCAAAACCTTAGAGGAAATAAAACAAGTGCGCCATCCAATTAAGTAGTGGGATGAAGGTGAAAAGCACTTTTTGGAAAGTATAAATACAAGCTGGTGTATTGCTTTTGTGAAATGTCTAAGCGATCTCATAATTTGGGCCTCCAAACATGATCCATTAGAACAACCGGGGCACAAGAAGAAGATTTGACTTAGTGGGCTCAAACCCATTTCAGATCCAGCCAAGTTCTTCTTACCTTTTATAATTAGCTTTGCTTGATCATCAATAGTTACGGATGTAACATTTCATTTGGGAGGGTTCTCCTCTCCAGCTAATGGTTTCTTGTCCATATCCTAGGCCTCATATTAAATTGTCCCTATATAGGCATATAGCTGATGGGTCTAACTTTTCAACTTCTCTTCCTCTGCTCTCGTTAAAGCAGAAAAATTAATTCTAAGTTTTATTACATATATAACTGTGCTAATGATGTGGTATGACTGAAATGTCTTAGTTTATTTTTTTAGTAAAAAATAATGCAAATGTTTTTGTAATTTATGATTATGGCGAAAATTAATTTACTTCTAAAAGGTGGTGAAAGTACTTTCAACATAGTTGAAAACACTTTTTATGTATGCATACCTGGATTTTTTATGCTTAACTGGTTGTTTATTATCTCTTCAAATAATTACAAGAAACTCGATGCTGCCGGAGAAAATTAAATTAAAAGTCGATTTATTGGATTATAAGAAACTAGAGTCACATTAATACTTCGTATCAAATATAAACAGAAGAAAATTAAGGATATATAGCACTAATCATCTTGGAGGAAGGCAATTAAGATCATAATCGATGCGGTATGAGAGCATCATAAGTCCTAGGTGATGGAGCTGCTGCCATTGGTGTCTGATCAGACGTCTCAGCTTTGACGTTGGAATAACCATTCTTCATACAAGGAATCCAAGTCAACGACTTCTCATTCGGACAGCTTCTTCGCTTGGAGAAGAACTTACGGCACTCTTCCCGCGATCTCTGATTTGGAAGATCAAGAATGCAGTTCATCCTAACATCCAGAACCTTGTTCTTTATCTGTTTCCTGCATTCGGGTCCAACCTGTGTAAAATAGTTATTTGCTAAAGACAATTTTTTTAGCTTAGGCAGCTTGCAGACCATTTCAGGCACCGGCCCGTAAAACTGGTTTGCGGCCAAGTTCAGGATGTAGATGTTAGCCAAGCACCCGAACGAGTGCGGTATGGGGCCAGTCAATAAATTAGAACTCGCGTCGAACACAGTGGCGTTACTCAGAAACCCTATCTCGTATGGCAAGCAGCCTGTGAACTGGTTGTTCAGGAAAAGCACTTCTAGCAGGTATTTAGCTTGGCCAATGCTTCTTGGTATGGGACCAGTGAACTTGTTATAGGCAAAAGTGAGATATAGGGCTCGTGTGGAGCCGAGATTTTCAGGAAGATTTTGACTGAGTTTATTGTTATTGATGAAGAGTACATCAAGGTCTAGGTTGAAAATTTCAGGAGGAACTGGCCCAGATAATGAGTTGAACCTGAGGTCCAAGAACGTTAACTTCTTGGCCTTCAGAACTTCCATTGGGAATCCGCCAGATAGCTTGTTGTTGCTCACATCAAGCTCGTATAGGAATTGAAGCTTCGATGTCTTAAATGGGATTGAACGGGTGAAATTGTTGGAATTGGCGTGGAAAATGGCCAAGTCTTCCAACTTTTCAAGGAAATCGTCAAGGTTAAAGTCTGGTCCGTAAAAGAGATAGCCATTAAAATCTACTCCGGCAACTGCCTGCTGCTTCAGGTCAGGACGTTTATCACAGACAAAACCCTTGTATTTGTGGCAAACATCAGGACCCACCCACGTTCTTATAATCCCTTGTGGATCAGAGGTGATTCTTTTCTTGAATTTTTGAATGACTTTGAATGCAAGTTCGACTCGCTTACTCTCAAAAGGGCCAAATGGGCTTGGGGAAGGTGATTTTGGAGGAAGACGAGGAGGAGAAGATGGCCGGGTTGGCGGTGGAGGAGGAGATGATGGCTGGGTTACCGGTGGAGGAGGGGGAGGAGGAGATGATGGCTGGGTTACCGGTGGAGGAGGGGGAGGAGGAGATGATGGCTGGGTTACCGGTGGAGGAGGGGGAGGAGGAGATGATGGCTGGGTTACCGATGGAGGAGGGGGAGGAGGAGGGGAAGGAGGAGATGATGGCTGGGTTACCCGTGGAGCAGGGGGAGGAGAAGAGGGAGGAGGGCATTCAGTAGGAGGAGGAGGAGGAGGAGGACATTCAGGAGGAGGAGGAGGAGGAGGACAGTCTCCATATTCCGGAGAAGGAGCAGGAACGCCACCGCCACCTCCACCAATAATTATCTCCAAATCTTTCCTTCTGGTCTCAGACTCAGTCAGCAGAACATCACCGGCTACTTCATGATGCAAACATGAATGCAAAATGAGGTTGAAAACTAGAAATGTAGCACAGAGAGAATTCAAATTGGTGCCCATTTCTGCCGGAGGTCAGTAGATACTAGAAAGGAATTAACTATAGATAATTATATAAATAGAGTAGACTATACTGAAAACAAGTCAATGATAGACTCACGAGGATACAGATATTGTTCATGAAAATTACTCACTTGCAATATTTTGGCAGTTGCCCTTTCATTATCATTCTGAAAGACGTATATTTATCTCATTACTATTTGTCATTGGAATCCCCTCCTACATTTGTTTTATTAATTCATAATTGGCTTCAACCATTTTGGTAGGTCCTATTAATGGTCGGCTAGCCCTTTAATTGATTGCTTCAGCTGCAGCTTATTTATACTCCTGGAAATTAACTAAAGTTGATAATAAAATTTTGGGTTCCAAAATTTACTAGTAAACACAAGTGCCAACTTAAAACTCCAGCCGCAACTTGATTTTAGAAACAAATTAAAGACAACAGAAGCTCTTTCTTGCATGAAATTAAAAAGAATCATAATTGAAATTAGACGACACTGGACCAAAGTCTTCAACCAGGTGGCTAGGGGAGGACAAAGCGAAAAATCAATTTCCATCTCAACCATGAATTGATATAACATATATACAAGAATCTCTCCAATTTTGAAGCCTAAATTTCGTCAAATAATGGTTGAACAAGACAGGCACTGAGACAGACAAATCAAGAAGTGATAACAAATAAGAATTCTGGGCATCCAGTGCGCGCGCTGACAAATTTACCTCACATGCCAGAATAGTCTATGTCACAACAATAATGCAACTTTTGAATTTTCAAAGGTTCTATATATACAAAATTTGGTCCATATTTTTGTGATATTTTCACATGTGGTGGGCTTTTAAGAAGATTTCAAGTGACTGTCAATTCATATCGAAAGCCAGTGCGATGCAAATAGAAAGGGGATGTATCCTATACCTCAAGAAGCACGTGTATATGTCAATTTCCTGAAGATTAATAATAGTAACACATTAAAGTTTTATTGCTGGAAATCATGCATGGTTTGTCCATATCATCAACTTTTCCCCACAAAAATGCATTATTATTATATATGATTGCAACCTAACAATTAATGTTTCGAATAGTTTGCAGGATTTTGTTCTTAACAAAGTCTAAAATATGATTAATCTTAATTCATAGGTTTTTCTTTATTTCCCATTCTTTTTTCTTTTCTTGATATTTTTGATCACCAAAGTCTAATCAGATACAGTTATACAGATGATCACATGGTTATGGATGGTGAAGCTAGCTTAATTAGCTCATTAAAGAGGAGCGGTCTCAGCCTCACATAAACAAGCTTTCCAAGATATTAATCAATGTTCCCTCCATTTCATGGAAACGTTTGTCTTCTTCCTTTTTCTTATCAACATTTGTTAATTGAAAGGGAATCAAACATAAAGAGTGAGAAATCTTTTGTGCTCAAAAGTAATTTAAATTAAAACCACGCACGCCACAAGGCACGACAAGTTGGACTTGTATTTTGCTCAAAAGGAAACAGACACAAACATAAAAAATCAACAACATTGTGAGCTGTAATCCTAATATACCATTGCTAGCAGCCGCAAGAACTTGAATTACATAAAAACAAAAACAACACTTTTTTTCTTGAGGATACATACATACATACATACATACATACATACATACATACATATATATATATATATATTAATGATTGTGCTTAATTATAACATAAAAATATACAGTATGTGATATAATATCCAATCATAATTTCTGAGTCTTACCACAATATTAGGTTTATATTTTAGATTATCTACGATAATGCAAACGATAAAAAAAATATGTACGGAGCCTGTTTATCAATATTTGAATCATTTTTGTCTTTTTATTCTTGATAATTCTAATTGTTGTTAAATTCTTATATATATACATATATATACATATATATATATATATAAGCAGTTTATATATATACATCTTTATCCCGATGTGTATTTATTTTATTATGCAAGGCAAGTACTGTAAATAATATCAACACATAAATTTGGGAGTAATTAAGACCATGCCGATCGATTAAGGTATATATTAGCAAGTTAATCTGAGATTAAAATGAAAATTTTACTCATAAAAAATGTAGTTCATATATATTTTGCTAAGAAATCAACCAATCACTCATCGTCATGTTTGATATATATTAAAAAAGAACATAAATTTTGGAAAAAAAATGACATATTTGACATATAAAATAATATTTTATTGATAATGATAAGCTAACACATATTTGATGTAATTCTTTAATTAACTCTTCTTTTTTAAAATCATTATCCAAACATAAGCTATTATTAACCTAAATTTTTTGCTTAAGATGAGAAGTAATATCAAAGTTTTTATTAGTTCTTAACTATAAGTTTTTATTCACTGCTTTTTAAATTTAAAAATAAAAATGGAGGTCAATTTTCTTTTAGAAAAATGAAGGTAGATTTTTAACATTGGTGTCAAATTTAAATTGAATCAAACTCTTAATTTTCAATAAATTTTAAATGTAATGTCAACAAATTGTACATATATTTTGTAATATTAAAAAAATAATTATACCCACAATCAAAAGAAAATTATGGTAGTTGTAAGGCATGATAAATATCATATCCCAATATTTGTTAACGGGTTGAATTTTTGAATCACCAAACTCGTCCTAAATTTTAAATAGGTTAAATTTTTTAGTTTTGAATCCATCCCAAATGAGACGGGACAAAGCGGAGTCCAATAAATTTTAGAAAAATTTTCATCTCTACTATCATCCAATAAGATAATTAGGCATGATGATCATATTAAACATTAAATATAAGAGTATTGGCCATTTATAAAATAGGCACTAGAATGATAATGACACAAGAAATGTGTTTGATTTATCCAACAAGCTCTTTTATATATATATATTCGTATAATAATATTTTAAAAACTAAAAAAATTTCCCGACAAGCAAAATATATTATTTGCATTTTATATTTAAGAGCTTCATTGCAAGAACTTTGTTTATATAATTTCTCCAATTTCTTCAGAAATTTTTTAAAGCTGACAAATTTATGCTAAACTATATATAAAAATCAATATTGGGTGCACGCTATATATATAGTCCTTCGGGATTGGGATAATAACATGTAAATTCTTCATTTTTATAATTTATAAATTCAAATATACTATTTTATATTAAATGAATTCTTAACCTTGTTAGAATAATCAAATCACTCCTATAATATTAGAATTTAATCATTACTAACAGCATGCAACTCAGTATAAGGAAATTTTAGTTGTTTTGAATTTTTAAATAGAAATAGGGATCTATTTGATACAACGGGATAAACTATGCATTTATTTATGGAAATATAAAAAAGTAGGGACCTAAATGCTGTTATCCCATCCAGAATTTACGGGCTTCAACTCATAAACTCAGACTAAAAGCCCTAAAGTGCAGTGCTGAAATCAAACGGCTCACATATAAAACTCTTTGCAGATCAGGCCCTAGTTGAAGTGGGTCTACTGGAAATGTTACAAACATGAGAAGACAGATCCTTGGTAACTCTATTGGATCGGGGGCGTGCAGGTTTATAAAGATTCTGCTCTTAAACCTGACCCTGTATTTGTAAAATTAAAATGATCACTTCCACCGGCGAATTCTCAACCATACATGTATATTGATATGAGCTGAAACCGCGAGAGATTCAGACAGGACATGATGTCAAACTATCTACTAGCTCGAAACACAATTCTACTTGAAGGTTCATTACGTCATGATCAGGATGTTTCTTGTGCTTCGAGGCAGTAGCCTCTGACCACAGAACCATAGTTTATTGGAGATGAAAGTTAGAACATTAAAAATCATGAAGCAGTATGCACCGATTCAATGGTATGATTTCATTTGGTCAATCTATGGCATCCGCTATGTTAATTCTGTTTCTAGAAAACTGAAATTGGAAGATGGGAAGCAGTTGCCAAAAAGCAGCTTTCTCTTTAAAAAATTGCTTTCTGGGATCTACAAGCTACTATATGTTTTTAAAATTATCCAATTCTTATCGGCTTATCTTTTCGATGGATTGTTATAAATGTAAGTCAAATGCATTGGTTCTTCATGGATGAGCAGACTGAACTTAGCTTCTACAGCTTCAGATTTTCATTAGCAGATTAATCCAAAACCATACAGCGTCTGTATATTTGCTCGAAAGCTCTTTCTTTCCCAGAAGGCTACATGGAGTCGGAGCCCAGGCAGCTTCATGTCTTTTTCCTTGCGCAGATGGCTGATGAAATCCTGATGCCAACTATAGAATTGGCCAGACTATTTGCCAGGCATGGTATGAAGGCAACAATAATCTCTACACCGCTCAACACTCCACCTCTGAAAAAATTGAAGAGGACAGGCAACTTGGTGCAGACATCAGTATTCATGAAATTGAGTTCCCATGCACGGAAGCCGGGCTGCCAGAACGATGTGAGAACCTTAATTCCATCATTCACCAGAAATAGCTATTAATTTAAAGAAAACTCACATCCTGCTGCAACAACCTGCAGTTCAACAGCTTCTACAAAAGTGTCGTCCTAATTGCCTTGTAGCTGACCTACTGCTTCCTTGGGCTACAGAAGTTGCAAGCAAGCTTGGAATCCCAAGGCTAGTTTTTTACGGAAGCAGTTTTCTTTCTCTTTGCGCCTTGGATAGCAAAAGAAGCAATAAACCTCAAAGAGACGTTATAACAGATTTAGAGCCTTTGACTGTACCCGGCCTTCCGGACCAGATACAGATGACAAATCTACAACTACCAAACTTCATTAGGGACGCAACCGATAATGTAATTGCAAAGATTCTGGATCAAGCTCTTCAAGTGGAGCTTAAAAGCTATGGAGTCATTGTAAATAGTTTCCATGAGCTTGAACCAGCTTACTCAGAACACTACAGGAGAGTCATGGGACGCAAGGCATGGCACGTAGGACCAGTTTCACTCTCCAACAGGCGTGCCAATTATAAAACACAAACAGAAAATACAGCCCCCATTGATGGACAAGAGTACTTAAGATGGCTAGACTCAAAGAAACCCAACTTGGTTCTTTACGTATGTTTTGGAAGCATGTACAAGTTTTCAGCTCTTCAACTACTTGAGATTGCCAAGGGTCTTGAAGCTTACGGACAGCACTTCATTTCGGTTTGTATGAATGGTGAAGATAAGGAAGATTGGATGCCAGAAGGATTTAAGGAGAGGATACAAGGGAAGGGTTTCATAAAGAAGGGATGGGCGCCAAAGATACAAATTCTTGAGCATGAGGATGTTGGGAGGTTTCTGACTCACTGTGAATGGAGCTCAATTTTGGAGGGTGTTGCTGCTGGGGTGCCAATGGCAACATGGCCGCTGTATGGAGAGCAATTTTTTAATGAAAAACTGATCATAGACGTGCTAAGAACAGGAGTTGGAGTTGGTTCCCAGGAATGGGCTAGATGGATTGATGAGAATAAATTTATAGTGAAAGGAAATGATATTTCCAAAGCAGTAACTGAGCTAATGATTGGCGAAGAAGCAAATAACATGAGAAGCAAAGCTAAGGAGCTAGGAGAGATGGAGAGGAGAGCTGTTGAAGAAGGTGGATCATCTAGCACTAATTTGAATGCTCTGTTAGCGGATCTGAGGTCAAATTGTCCTTGAATAAGTTTGAGAACTGATCAAGTAGTAGGATGCTACTTTCTGCTACTGAAGATCTATAGCTAATGCCAAATTTGAAGGTAATATAAAACTTCAAGTGACGGCAGTCAACAGGGTGATACGTTAATTCGTTTCCCACTTTGCATACCCTTCTAGAAAAGCTGCTTCCATACAAACTTGTTTCAATTGAGCATAACATGAATTCCAACTCATCCTAAAGGTCTATTGGCACTTTGTTATTTTATGTTTAATTTAATTACACTTGACATAAACTTGACTCATGAGAACAACATGAAGAGTACCTTAAGAAAATTTGCATAAATAAACATACAGCTAAAAGAAGTTTTCTGCAGTTACTCATCTAAGCCCCTTATTTTGTCAGCCTGTAGATGTAGATGTCAGAGTAAACAGTCATGTAAAAATTTGATTGGCGAGTTCCAACTCAGTTCAAATATTTGTGCAATTGCAAACAATACTATGATAGAATATAAATCAATAAGAAGCTCAGCACCAACCTGTCAATCACTACAACAATAGTCAACAATGAAATTTTTTTAAAAGGGGATGACTATTTTGGATAAATTATATAAATGTAAATTAGATCACACGAAAGAACTAATCTAAATTATCTTTTCCTGATAGAATGCAACTTTAGATTGGGACAGCTTCTGATCACATTTTAAAAAGGATGGATTTCCTTGGCCACCAAGAAAAAGAAAAAGAATTTAAAACACAAAGCACGACACATGAACTTAAATTAAGACTTTAAATATAGATTTGGTGGTAGCCGGGTGGCTTATTGGATATATATAAAGCCTTGACAGAGTAAAGAGGGAGAAGCAAACCCATACTTGGCTATTAAAGTGTCAACAACCTCCTGTTCTTCCTCTTCCTTCCTGCTAAAACTGTCTTTCTGAGAAGGCTACATGGAGCCAGGAGCAGACCAGCTTCACATCTTATTCTTTCCGCATCTGGCTCATGGGCACATGATTCCGACCATAGACATGGCAAGACAGTTTGCCAGGCGTGGTGTTAAGGCAACCATCCTTTCATCTCCTCTTAATGCTCCCGTCTTCTATAAAACAATCAAAGGAGATAGGCATCTGGGTCTTGAAATCAGTATTCACATAATAAAATTCCCTTCTGTTGAGGCAGGACTGCCAGAGGGATGTGAGAACCTCGCTTCAACAACCTCACCAGAAATGTTCAATAATTTCTACAAGGCACTTAGTTGGCTTCAACACCCGCTTGAACAAATCCTAGAAGAATGCCGGCCCAATTGCCTAGTAGCGGATGTGATGTTTCCATGGGCTACAGAAGTTGCTGGCAAGTTTGGGATTCCAAGGCTAATTTTTCATGGTACGAGTCACTTTTCTCTTTGCGTCTTTCACAGTTTAAGACAGTATGAAACCCACAAAAACGTAGTATCTGATTTTGAATCCTTTACTGTGCCTGGTCTTCCACACCAAATAAAGATGACAAAACTGCAGCAGCCAAATTATTTCAGAGGAGTTGAGGATGAGCAAACGAAGCTGACGAATCTAGCTATTCAATCAGAGCTCAAAAGCTATGGAGTTCTTGTAAATAGTTACTATGAGCTAGAACCAGCTTACTCAGAACACTACAGGAAGGTTATTGGAGTGAAGGCATGGAACGTTGGGCCGGTTTCACTCTGCAACGTGGACATCGAAAGTAAAGCCTTGAGAGGAAACACAGCCTCCATTGATGCACACGAATGCTTAAGATGGCTAGACTTGAAACAGCCCAACTCAGTTCTCTATGTATGCTTCGGAAGCAAGTTTTGTTTTCCAGATGCTCAGATACTTGAGATTGTTAATGCTCTTGAAGCAGGTGGGCAGCAATTCATTTGGGTAATGAAAGATGAAGAAAGACAAGAGATGCTAGAAGGATTTGAGAGAAGGATGGAAGGTAAAGGCTTGATAATAAAGGGATGGGCACCTCAGATGCTAATTCTCGACCATGAAGCAGTTGGAGGATTTCTGACTCACTGTGGATGGAACTCAATTCTGGAGGGAGTCAGCAATGGAGTGCCAATGATCACAATGCCACTCTATGCGGAGCAATTCTATAATGAGAAGCTAGTAACAGATGTTTTGAAAATAGGAGTTAGCGTTGGTGCCCAAGAATGCACTAGATCAATAGATGCTAAGAAATTTTCATTGAAGAAGGGAGACATAGAGAATGCATTGAACCGGCTGATGGTTGGTGAAGAAGCTGAAGAAATGAGAAGCCGAGCCCAAGTGCTGAAAGAGATGGCAAGGAAAGCTGTTGAAGAAGGTGGATCATCTGATTCTGATATAAATGCTTTGTTGCAAGAATTGAGATTAAACTGTTTCTAGTAAACAAAATATGTGTATGTAGAGAAGGAGTTAATTAGTTTTTAATGATTGGTGAACCCTCTCAATATTCCAGTTACTACTGGGCTAAGATAGTTGGGCCTAATGGGCTCAATATTGGAGCAAAGGTAGATGAGCTGGCCCAACCAGCGGTAGTAAGAGTCGAGATATTAAATAAATGTATTCTCTTTCATATTTATTATGTAATTAATAATGCATTGTATTGAGTTGAGAGTTCGGATATTGCAACTTTCAAAAACATGAAATTAAAACAAGCATATGTTTAGCTTAATTCAGTAATTTATGGAGTAGCATTAATTAAAATTAGAAATAACATTTTACATCACTAACCCATTAACAACACCTTTTTAGAAAAGGAATAACGTTTTGTGTATTGTATGATTTATTTTGGTGGACTTGAAAATCTTCACTTAAATTGTTTTATAAGCTCCTAAAATTAATTATTGTTGATTTTAAATATTTCTTCTTATACAAAGTTATGATTTAAGAAAACAGTGCTTTGAAAACAAAAAATTAAGTTAAAATATCTAAATCATTATTTATATAAAACTACCATATAAAATTTGTGTCTATTTAGATGACATAAATTTATAAATATTATGTAATAAATTAAAATCAACTTACTAGTTATAATTAATGTAATAAACTACAGTTTGTATCCGAATGGTATATAATTTCTCCTTTCATTTAATTTAAGTTATAAAATATATAGTAATTTGATTAAAAAATAATTTAATATTGAATAACTTATTATTAAGTGATTCTTACTTAAATTGTCGTGTAGTTTTCAATAACAAGTTGGACAACGTTGGATATTTTAATCTTTCAATCCTACAATAATGGTATATTGAGCTGTAACGTACTAATGAGATTTTAACAATTTTGTCAACTTAATCATGCTTCCTAATTTTTGGGGTTCATGTTTGAAAATAGTAATTAATTAAACAAGTTTTATAAATTGTATTTATAGTTTCTACATTATTTAGTAAAGAAAATCCATGGAAAATCTCTTACCGAATATCAACTAAACCAACATCACATGCCATGTCTTCGTCATTATCTATACCCCGATTAAACAAATAATATTGAAATGAGTACGATAGTTATCTTCTATTAAAATAAGACTTCAAATAACTATATATATATATATATATAATTCAATAGATTCCTACGAGTAAACTTCATTTCACACAATACAATAAGGTTCGGATAAAGCTCAATCAATCACCATGTTAATCTGTTCTACTCTACTATATAGATTATAGTAGGACTAATATGATACAATATGTAAATGTATGAATTATAATTATATTGTTTTGAATAATGAGGACTAGTTTGTTAATATTGCCCATCCGGAAACAATAAAAAAACCAGACAGAACTGCTGTTACGCCGAAGTGATAACCTCATTACCAAACATTAATTAATTCACACGCGGAATCTTCCTGCGAACTCTCCGTTTGGTCAAAAAGCACATTTAACAATCACAATCACAATCACATTCACACAAAAGCAGTTTTCTAAATTTAGGTAGATTAGATTTCACTGTCCCCCATAACCTAGCGTGACGCACAGAAACTCCGATTTCAACGTAGTTTCTTTCTCCTTTAACCAATCCCTTATTCACATCTCTTCTTCTATATAGACATCCTGAATTTTCATCTTCATACATCACTTTCAAACTTTCTCTCTCTCTTCTCTGCAACAACAATGGGATCTTTCAGAAACATGGCTGTGTTAACGTCTGCTCTCTTGCTGATGTTTTTGGCATCGTCTTTTGCCTTAGACATGTCCATCATCGAGTACGATCGTGCGCATATCTCCAAGGCGAACCTCACGGAATCTCAGATGAAGAAGATGTATGAAACATGGTTGGTGAGGCACGGCAAGAATTACAATGCACTGGGGGAGAAGGAGAAGCGTTTCGAGATCTTTAAGGATAATCTGAGGTATGTGAATGAACATAATTCGGTTGAGAGGACGTACAAAGTGGGGTTGAACAAGTTTGCGGATTTGACTAATGAAGAATTTAGAAAGATATATTTGGGCTCGAAGATGGAGAGGAAGATAGATCATAGGTTTCACGGGAAGGTGAATAGCCAGAGGTATTTGTTTAAGGGAGGAGATGAGTTGCCGGAGTCTGTGGATTGGAGAGAGAAAGGTGCTGTTGTCCCTGTTAAGGATCAAGGCCAATGTGGTTAGTGTTTTGTTTTTTCTGGATGAGCGTTTTGCTATTGATATTTCTAGAACTTCTTGTTTTTCTATGCCTCTTCTGGTTTAGTTGACCGAGACTTCGATCCTGAAAACTATTAAGTTTTCTAATTTGTTGTTTGTGAAAATTGTTTTTTGGAAATATTTTTAGCTAGAAAAATATAACGATAGCCCTGTCTGGCCTTTGTTCGTCGTAATCAGATGATTGAAAATTTCAATCTGGGTTTATTGCTTATTCTTTTAATAAAAATAGTAATTTTGGTGAAAAGCTGAAAATGACTATTAGATATTAATATTTTTTTTCTCAAGAATTTAGATTTGTGGCTCTGTCATATATTTGAAATATAATTTTATTTCATCCATATCTAACTAGTGGTTATCTTTTTTTCTTTTGATATGAACTGATCATTCAATAATCAATCAATAAAATTGTGATAATTCCCTTTTAATTGCATCAAGTGTCTTGTTTAGTTGTTGCTGCTATTTCTTTCTAAAACTCATAAAATTGGATTATTTTGAATGAAGGGAGTTGCTGGGCGTTCTCAACCATTGGCGCTGTAGAGGGGATAAACCAGATTGTAACAGGGGATTTAATCTCCTTGTCGGAGCAGGAGCTGGTCGATTGTGACAGAGTGTATAACCAGGGATGCAATGGAGGTCTCATGGATTATGCCTTCGAATTTATTATCAAAAATGGTGGCATCGATACCGAAGAAGATTATCCTTACGAGGCTGTTGATAGAACCTGTGATCCCAACAGGGTATGTGTCAAATTGTCGAATCTTCAAATGAAGTTTCTTTAAAGACGTAAAATGTTCTGTTTTCTATCATCTCGTGATCCGTTTGTCCTTGCAGAAAAATGCTAAGGTTGTTTCCATTGATGGGTATGAAGATGTTCCACAAAACGACGAGAAATCCTTGCAGAAGGCCGTGGCAAATCAGCCAGTTAGTGTTGCCATTGAAGCTGGTGGCAGGGCTTTCCAACTCTACCAATCTGTAAAGCCCTAATCTTACTCTCATTTTAATGTGATTTCTGCTACATCACAGGAACAATTTTATTGAAGTTTTCATTTGATTCGTTCAGGGTGTTTTCACTGGACAATGCAGAACGCAACTAGACCACGGTGTGGTTGTTGTGGGATACGGCACAGAAAATGGTTTGGACTACTGGATTGTCAGGAATTCATGGGGTTCAAACTGGGGAGAAGGTGGATATATCAAGCTGGAGCGCAATGTGAATACAGAAACCGGCAAGTGCGGCATTGCTATGGAGCCTTCGTATCCAGTCAAGAAGGGCCAGAACCCACCCAAACCCGGTCCCTCCCCTCCAACTCCGGTAAATCCTCCTCCCAGTTCCCCCACTGTCTGCGATGACTATTACTCCTGCCCTGAGGGAAGCACTTGCTGCTGTATGTACGAATATGGTGATTTCTGCTTCGGCTGGGGATGCTGCCCACTTCAATCTGCTACCTGCTGTGAAGACCACTACAGCTGCTGTCCACATGATTACCCCATTTGTGACCTTAAAGCCGGGACTTGCCAAATGGTAATTCACTCATCACAACTCCTGCAACTTCATTTCCTTTCAGGTTCTATATCTTCTCCTTCTGATGTGTGCTACTGAATGTGCAGAGTATCGACAACCCGTTGTCAGTAGAATCAATGAAGCAAATTCCTGCTAGGAGCATTAGGCCTCGGCACATGGGTGGCAAGAGGATGCCCACTGTCTAGTAAGCCCGGAAGTGGTATTACAAGTAAAGCCAAGGATTCAAGACGGAAGATGCTTCATAAAATTGAAATACCATAGCTTGTGGGGAGACCCTTGATTAAAACCAAATTTTAATTATTGTTATAAATTTCTGAAACTTGTAACTAGCATGTATATACATCTCAAACATTATTATAATTGATAGTCACCAATTGATTTCGTGTTTAGTTAGCTTTCTATTATGCTATATACTCAATACTGTATCCACAGTACGTTTCCTGTTTTATATATTATTTTGTTGAATTTTTATAATGCATCTATTTTTTTATTAATATTATATTACTTAAAATTTTAACAAGAGTTTAGATACGACAACTGTATTACCCACGTTGTAATACAGTGAAAGAAGCCAATCAGATCATTTACGGAAGATTCTCTTAATGACCACAGCCCATTTTTAGGGGACTAGGCCCGGTGAGTTGATCCCATCTTTATCAATAATGGGTCAGGTTTTGTGTTCTTTATTTAAAAATGTGCAATTTTGGAAATAGAAATCATAAATGGAAAGAATTAATACAAATGTAACGGTTTTTTTTTCTTTCTAAATTTTGAATTCTTAACTTAAAAAGTATTTAATAAATATCAATACTTTTGATATAACGCCATCAACAATTGTTTGGAAGAGTTGGTACTTCTTTCTAATTTTTATGCTATCATAAGAAGACTGGGATTAGGTCACACCATCAATGTTATCATCTTAAACGATATGCTCAGTGATGATTATTTTCCTAATTTTTCTATATTCTTTTTCGTACTTAATATTTTTATATATCTTATAGACATTATTTTTATGCTATTTATTTTTTTAAAAAATTGTATATATTTCTCTATCATTCGTTAACTAATGAAACCCTAATAATAATGTATCACAACAAAAATTAAACAGCAAACAAAATTTGATATATAATATACGATGGTAATATTTTATTTTAGTCTTATTTATATCTATATTTATAGATCATTAGTTTCAAATATTAGTTTTAGATTTTAGTAAGTACAAAATGCACATCAATTTCAAAGAAAAATTTTCTTTAATTTGGTTCGTGTGATTATGAATTTTTTAAAAAAAATTAAAATAATTGAAACTAAAGGAAAACTAAATAATCTTTTTTTTTTCAATAAAAATCCAATAAAAACAAAATCTAAGGAAGGGTTAGAATATGACTCCTAAACTCATAAAAGGTGAAATGACATTATAACCTACAAGAACTGTACACAATCTGATCCGTTTAGAAGTAATCGCCATCTTCAATTCTACGAGATCTGAACTTCGAGAAGTGAAAACCGTTAGTTACCGTCTGATGATAATCTGACGCCATCTTTTATTGCACATCGGACAGTTTCTGCTAAATCAGCGTGCCACATGCGTTGACCACGTGTCCCCATCTTCACAAAAACGAAACTCTCATCCGTCTCTCTAACCGAGAACCTAGCGAGCTTGGCTTCGCTTCACTCTTCTGCGCGATCTTCTGCACAAATCTCTTCATTCTACGCTGATTCCAATTTCGGTATGATAGCCGTAGATCTGAAATCTCTGGTTTTGGCATGTAATTCGCGTTGTTCATAGTTTTATGTTATTCTCACACTTTTTCCATTTCTTAAATTTGTGAGTAGCATGCTCTTCGAGTAGAAGCTGTAATTTTATTAAATTTTTTGATAAATTATGAAACTGATGGAGCATTTTAGCTTATTGTTTTTTATTTAGTTTTAATTGAATTTGATTGCTTTTTTGTAGCAAATATATTTTTGTAGCTTATTGCTTTGTTTTTTGCACTGTGAAAGCAAGAAACTTAAAATTTGAGGTGCTCATGAGCATGTGATGAGTGTGAAAGCCGAAAATTTCAAATGGTTTTGTGGAAGAAGCGAAAATAGTTTCTGGTGATGATCATTTTTGCCACTTTGGCCGCAATTTAGTTAATTTAGAGTGATGTATATTATTGTTTCAACGGAAGGGATAATCATATGCTATGTTAATCACAGGTTGCGCAAATGAATTATTTATCAATCTTTTGCAAAATGGGGTTCTTAGGCTTGTATGTGTGAATTATGTAATTAGGATTATAAGATGTGTTTGCCTATAATGAAAGTTTCCTTTTGTATTAGCTGTTCTTGTAACTTATGGAAAAATGATTGTATGATTTAAGGCTGTCTGTTAAAATTATTGGTTGATTGTGGTGGTTTTACTTGATTTGAGACAGTAGAAACTTCTGCTAAATTTATTTTAGTCACTAACTGCATTGCTGTAGTTGGGGAATTCAGAGCTTGAATGGATCAGAAATACAAAGCTATCAGACCTTCAACTTCTGTTTCACTTTTCTTCTTTTTATTGGACAAGTGTGATCTCAAACAGACTGATTCAATGAGATATGCCTTGTCTGCATTAAGATTTAAAACTTGTCGTCTACTTTCAGCAAATGTCCGGAAAAGAGAACTTAAAATAATATAATGCCATATACTCCGAAGATTGAGGTTGTCTTTTGTTATTTTATATTTGTATGGATTCAAAACTTGAATAGCTTGAGAATAAGAATAAGATATAGATAGGACATAAGAAAAATTGAATCAGAATAAGGATAGCGAAAAAAGCACCAAAAGATAAATGAGAGAAATGAATCAAATCATATGTATTTTCTATTTTCTTCAGCCTGTTATACATTTTTTTCCCAATCCAATGTAATAATTACTCCTCACAAGGAGCTCATTTGGTCTCTGTCTTTTTTGGTTATAGTATGTTGGTTCATGGTAGCAAATACCATGATTGTTGTGCTCCAGATGTAGAATGATTGTTTTTGCTTTCCTTCATTGTTTTAATTACTCATTATGTATATACTTGCAGTTGCTACTGTGAGACGCTTACATGCTACGCTTGTGAACTTTGATCATCAATCACCGTTAAGACCTCTGGGTTGTGGGGATGGATTCTGGGTCTGCTGATTCACCTCTTGTTAAGGCTTCTGAAGTAAAACCTTCTCCTACTACGGATTCTGGAATGGATAATTCTGCAAGTGATGCACTGCCAAAGCTATCTGCTGGTGGCATATCAACATGGGCTAAAAGTTTGAAAATTCCTCAGCCTTTTGCTGGCTCACAAGATAACTCGCCAACTGGAAATTCTGGAAAATCGAGCTTTTCACGTTTTACTAGCGGCATAGGACTGCGTTTATCTCCAAAATCTCCTGTGTCAGATGATAGTTCTGAGGGGACATCAACACCCATACAACCTGGTTTCATTGGAACAATTACAAAGGGGTTGGTTGACTCATCTAAGAGTGCAGTCAAGGCTGTACAGGTCAAGGCTCGGCATGTTGTCTCCCAAAATAAACGAAGATACCAGGTGGGATTCTTGGTGCTCTGATTGTCTTTAATTTTTTCCATTCAATTCAAATAAGGGTGTCATGAACTGCAGTGCTTATACTTTCTGTTATTCTGTTGCTTGCATAATTTAAAGATTTGAGTTACAGCATTTATGTTGGTAGACACAAGATATGCTATATGATTTGGGCCATCAGAGATAAGTGTTATGATTTAGAATCAACAGTGCATTTCTGGAAATAATATGAATTTCTGTATGCCTGTAATATAAGTGTAGACATAAATACCGTAAGAAACATTTTCACTGATATGTCTGATGTCATGATCATTTTCAGTAGTGTATTCTTTTTACCCTACTGTATTCGTTATCTTCAGGAAGGAGGGTTCGATTTAGATATGACTTATATCACCGAGAATATAATTGCTATGGGATTCCCTGCTGGTGATATGAGCTCTGGGTTTTTTGGATATGTTGAGGTAAGAAAGTTAAACTTATATACAGTTAAGTTTACTATTTTACATTTCAGTGATGGATTCAGATGTGTGATGCAGGGATTTTACCGAAACCACATGGAAGAAGTTATTAAATTCTTTGAAACCCATCACCAGGTAAAGAGGCTTTACTTCTAATTGGATGTTTATAAAATAAATGCAGATTCTTCAATTATCTGTTTGCATTTGATTGCTATATTGTTATTAATTTGGTGAAGTGATGTTTGTAGATTTGTCTTCATGCTATAGATGGGGATACGTTTCCTTACTTTCAATCATTTTGAATATGCAGGGGAAGTACAAAGTGTACAATCTTTGTTCAGAGAGACTGTATGATGCATCATTATTTGAAGGAAAGGTTTGTGATTTGTTTTGACTTTGAGTTTACTGGAAGGAAAGAAATATGATAAATTAGGCCTATTGTTTTCTCGTTACTGATGACAAATTTGAACTATGGTGAGCTGGCCTTAGATATGCTCTGGTTATGGTTGAGATTAAGCTATGAAAAATGATTTTGTTCATTCTGTAATTTTTATCAATTAATGGGTCCCTCAAAGATAATGTACTCTTGAGATATCTGCTGGAAGCATCATGTGCATACAGTTTGAAAGAAGTCCATATCAATTAAACTGATTGAGACCCTGTGAAAGCAGGCAATTGTATCCTTAAGTTGTGTTGAGAACCACATGTTTAGTGGCACTGTAGTAAATTGGCACAAATTGCTGGAGTTGGAGATTTGAGGACTATGAAAGCAGCTTGTGAATAGTTTCATTGGATTGAATATAGTGTCAAGGCAAAATCAATCACCTAGAGATGGAAGGGAGATGTTTTACCTTTAATAAAGTATAATATACCACGACATAATATGGGTAGAATCTTAGCTTTGAGAACAAAATAAACCCTGCTGCAGTCACTAGGCATATGCAGATGTACACATTTTTCCTCTTAATGGATATTTTATTGGTAAAATGGTGAAGAGTTATATGTCAATAATCAATGCTAGGTTATTTTGATGATAAAAGAACATGTGGGTTGCAAAGATTTTCCTGTTTAGAGATCATGTCCTCAATGATTTCCTGCCAACACAGTTAATTGATGGCTGTTTTTGTTAGTTGCTCCTAGATATGTTGAACACTCTGTATGATTAAGGATAATTGACAATTACAACTGTTGTGGCTTCAAGAGAGTCCAAACATTCAATTTTTAGGTTTTCATAATCAAGATTTACTTGTTTCAACTGATACATTGTTTCAAGCACAAATTTTGTTTAGATAAAGTTTGTGTCTTTGTTTTTCCATTGAATTCTGAAGAAATGGCTATCAAAACCTTGAACTTTATTTATTTGTTTATGTTTCATTTGGACATTGAAACAGCTTTGTTCAGGTTGTTGATATTGTAGAGTACATTGTTGTTTGGAAATTTTATGTCTGACTTTAACATTTGATTTATTGAAATCTTGTTTCAGGTGGCTAGTTTCCCATTTGATGACCACAACTGCCCCCCGATTCAACTAATAATATCATTTTGTCATAGTGCATACTCGTGGTTGAAGGAAGATATTGAGAATGTTGTTGTTGTGCACTGTAAGGCTGGAATGGCAAGGACAGGATTAATGATTTCTAGCCTTCTATTGTACTTGAAGGTTGGGCAATTGTAGCATACTTCTGAAAGATGTTTTGATAAGTTTTGTGCTTTTTTCACATTACATGTTTTGGGATTACTACACAGTTTTTTTATTTGTATACAATTTTTTGCTGTCTCTCTGCAGTTCTTCCCTACTGCTGAGGAATCTATTGACTACTACAACCAGAAAAGATGTGTGGATGGAAAAGGGCTTATTCTGCCGAGTCAAATTGTGAGTCTAAGTTTAACATGTATATTTTTGAAGAGTTGCATATTCATGTGCTAATCTTCTTAAGATTTATTTTCCCAGAGGTATGTCAAATACTTTGAACGCACCTTAACATACTTCAATGGAGAAAACCAACCTGGGCGTAGGTATATTTCTGGCTATCTCTCACATTCATTTACTTCCAATGAACATTACATCTTTTTCTTTTGTTTATGTACCACTGTAATCACATGTCATGCAGGTGCATGCTTAGGGGTTTTCGGCTTCACAGGTGTCCATACTGGATCAGGCCCCATATAACAGTTTCTGATCATAATGGTGTTATTCTATTCTTGCTGTGTTTAATTAATTCACCTGCAATTGATTAATCTTTGATGTCTGCTATGATCAGTGCAATTACCTTGGTGTGTTTTTTCTGCAACCTTCTTTGTCTTCTTAGAATTGTCAGACTATAATTTCCTCATCCTTTCTTCTAGTCATTTTTTGCTAAACTTGACAGCATTAGCATGTTTATATGGTTTTTACTAGTTATTATCATTCAATATTCCATTTTTACACTGTCAAGTAACAACAGTCAGACCACTTGAGGAGGAGTTTGATGGCATTCATGGATCTTGATACCTAATACACACACTGGAGACCACCTGGTCATGTCCATGTTTAGGGGATCCTGATTGATTGAAGTATTTATTGGTTATATTACAAATATAAGTTAACACACGCAAAAGCAGAAATCTGTTGGTATTTTACTATTAGTCTTGGCTTGTCACTATTAAATCTTTTGAATCTCGCTGGATTTCTTTTTCAAAAGCAGATTCATCTTTGTATTTGCCAATATTATAGCATATTGTTTGGGGTACTGGACTGTAGTAAAGTTGAAAGGTTATGGTTCTGTAATTCCTTTTCTTATTAATATTATTCTAATCTAGTGGTTTGATCTCTCAATGCTCTTTAACATGTAGGTGTTCTCTTCTCCTCGAAAAAGCATCCAAGAACCAAGGATTTGTCGGTAGGTTGGTTTGTCTTTTCCCAGCTATTAGTTCAGACAATTCAAATGGTTATTTCAGTATTTTGTTAATATGCTTGAAGCATTCTTCTCAACATCTTGATTCCTACACATATCTTTCTACAGCCAGAAGACTTTTGGTTTAGTGCTCCGAAGAAAGGAGTTATGGTCTTTGCCCTACCTGGAGAGCCAGGTTTGACGGAGTTGGCTGGGGACTTCAAAATCCATTTTCATGACCGCCAAGGAGATTTCTACTGGTTTGTAGTGTACCTTCCTTTGAATTAATCTTGTTGTAAACCTTTATGAAGTGAAGTTAAAATCTCATTTATTTTTTTCTTTTGATTTTCCAGCTGGTTAAACACAACCATGTTGGAAAACAGAAAAATTCTAAACACCAGTGATCTCGATGGGTTTGATAAGGTAAACATGAAAATGATAACATTAGCAGTGGTCATCTGCAGAACCAATAAGTTCATAACCATGCCTCTTCCATTGTTTTTCTCTCACCCCTCATAATGTATTTAAGGGGTCTGTTCTTTTGTTACTGTTACTGATCTTTGTACTATGGCTTTGCATAAATTTAACTTCCTTTAACTGCTGTGGAATGGACTGTGTGCAGAGGAAACTGCCTTCGCCTGGATTCCAGGTTGAGGTCGTATTAGTGGATTATAATGGCCCTGTTCCAGCTACGGTGAACACTGAAACTGCTACCAAAAAACCAGATGAAGCATCAGGCTCTGTTCCTGCCCCAGTTGGCCCGGGTGTAGCCGCTCCAAACGAAAATAGGGACTCAGGAAATCCCGAGAAAGATGATGTGTTCTCAGACAGTGAGGCTGAGGAAGCTGGTCCAAGAAGCAAGAAAGCTCCGGCAGTCTCTGCAGCTTCTGGAACTGCTTCAACCACCTCCAGTTCAGAAACAAATGCCAAACCAGATCAAGTGGCAAATTTAGCACAAGCAACAGAAAAAGTTTCTTTGGGAAATGTGGGCTCCCAACCAACTCATGCTGCCAGTGAGACGAAGGATGCTGTTGCAGGAGCTACCCCAGGCCTTGAAGTTTCCAACACAGAAAGCCAATTCAAGGCAATGGCTGCTGATGCTTCTGTTTTCTCATTCGGAGATGAAGACGACTATGAAAGTGAGTAACCTACATCAGAACATCGATGGCTTTGATTTAGAAGACCACTGTACATAAATTGGCTTACAAAGTGTTAAGTGCACCATGGATTTATGATGATGATGTCCAATCTATTCGTTTATTTGTACAATTAAGTTTGTTTCTAGTTTAATTGTTTCTGTAAATTATAAGTTGGCTGGAGGCCAAAAATAATTGTTATACTCAAACGTGGGTGGAATTTCTGAAATTTGTTCTATTATTTATAATGGGAACAAAAGCTACGATACTTGTTTTAGATTAATAATATTGCAACTCTCTGTTATATAGGAACTCCAACCATCTATACCACTGCCCATCTCCCATTGTTTCACCCAGATTCCTATGGTTGTTTTATACATCAAATTTTCATCCTTTGAGGAAACAGTCAATTAAGAATTAAAGAAAATATATCGAGATCATGTTCATCAGTTTCTCGAGGAATGGCGTTTCTTCGACCTTCTCCCTTGAAAGTTGTTCAAACTGCCTTCAACACTAGTACATAACTAATACTGAAAGTCCCCTCAAACCAAGCACGTACTTCATAATCCGGAAAATGAGTTTACTATACAAGAAAGATTGGTCTAACTTATGGTAACAAAACAAGTCTTCTTAAATTAGAATCAGCTGTTGGCTCTCCTCATTTCCTATTTTTAGATTAAGAAAAAGAAAAGTGAATTTTGCTATTTAATCCAGGTGCTAATGCATTTCCCTTACCCTACGGAGCATTTCATCCTCCAATGGCCATGCCTAATGTTCAAGGGCCTCTTGAGGTCACTGGTATGATATTACAGATTTACAATTACTGGATTTCACATTTTTTCTTTTCTTTATGTTATGTTCTGGATTGAATAAATAAACACACACATTCGATTGATCTTTTTCTGATGTAGTTGTTGGATGTACTGGATTGAGAGACACGGAATGGGTCATGAGACAAGATCCATATGTTTGTATTGAGTACGGTAATAACAGATATCGCACCAGAACCTGTACAGGTAATATTCAATTAAGTTTGTTTATTCTTTTGTTTATGTGGGAAATTCAATTTCTAGATTTAATTTGTTTGGTTTAATTAGATGGTGGCAAGCGACCAACATTTCAGGAAAAGTTTGTATTCCCTATGCTTCAAGGGCTTAACGAGATGAATGTCTCTGTTTGGAACAGCAATACAATATCTGCAGACGATTTCATTGGTAGTGGAAAGTAATCAATCTTTACATTTTGTGGAACTTGTTATACAATACATATTTTCTAAACACCCTTTTGGTTTTTCTTGATGTTAATGCGTGTTCTTTTGCAGGGTTCAATTGACTAAGACTCTTGCGCAAGGATACGATGATACCCCTTGGCCACTTTGGACTCGATCAGGAAGGTAAGAAGAATAATTGCAACATGATGTTTTCTTCTCTGACTCCTGACTCTCTTAAATTTTGATTCTTGGTGTCTAAAACATGTAATCTTTCTCCAATATTGCAGACATGCAGGAGAAGTGAGAATCATTATGCGTTACGCCAATGTAAGTTCCTTCTCTATATCCACTACTTTTTGGTTCTTAATACGGAAGCTGAACAATGTAATTTTTTTCCTTCGGAAGAATGTGGGAATGGCTCCTCCGCCACATGGATACGGGGCGCCGGCACAAGGATACGGTGCACCTGCACACGGACACGGACACGGTGCGCCGGCACATGGATACGGTGCACCTGCACAAGGCTACGGGGCACCGCCACACGGATATGGTGCACCATCAGGGTTTCCTGCTCCATCGCCTCCCTGTCAACCACCGGGCTACGGTGGTTATCAGCCGCCACCAGGGTATCCACAACCACAACATTCTTCACCTTATCCTCCTCCACCTGCATATGGGCAACATTCACCTTCCCATGGCGGTATGAACTTTCCTTCATAATATTCTCCTTGCTTCTGGAACAAAAACAAGTTTACAAAGCACCTAACCAAACTCATTTTTGACTGATTTTTATTTTCGGAAACAAAAAACTGTTTTTAAAAAACGGAATAATATCCTCACTGTTTTTGCTTTGATCTCTTGTCAATTTAACAGGTCATTATCCACCACCATATTACTGAAGCTGAAGCATGCTCAATGGAAGTCTGAAACCTCTGATTGAGGACTCGTTAAATAACCGAAAATAAAATGGAAAATCAGAAGTTAAAGATGCTCGTGCATGATTTATATATATTTTGTTACATTTTTGTATTTACCAAAATTTGGAGGATTTTTATTGTTCTCATAAAGCATTTTTCTTTTCTTCCTACCGAATTGTTCATATGTAAGTAGTTTGTAAATTGATTGAATTCCTTGATTGGTTTGTATTGTTTCGTTACTGAATTTTGACAATGCAAATAAATTTTATAAATGAAAACAAAGAGAAAACATTTTTTTATTTTGGGTAATTTTGACAAGAAAAAAAATGTATTAATAAAAAAGGAAAAAAGACAAGAAAAATATACAATTAGAGATATTCGTGCCCACTGTGACCGTTGTTGATGATGAACATTTGGAAAATAAAAATAATAGTAATAATAAAGGCGTTTTGTTGAGATAGTAGTTAGGTTTCTCAGAGCAATCAATTTTTGTAACTTTAATGTGGGAGCCATAATCGAATAAATGCTAGCTACACTTTCCACTACTACTCTTTTCTTCTTTTCCCTTTGAGTAGTTGAGATGAGGGCTAAGTTTAATTTGCTGGATGAGTAGTCAAAAATGTCTAGTCAAGCTCACCTGTTTCCTTTATATATAAATATATATAGCGGGGTGTGTCTGTAAGCTGTAATAGGTAATTCCTTTTTCTCTCATGAATTAGGTCAAACCCATGTGAGTATATATAATTGATGATTGAAAGCGATTCCATTGCATGGAAAAGTAAAAATATTATGTTATTTCGAAGTGCTTTCCTCTGCTAGCTGAAAGCACAATTTGCCAAGCTAAAGTTGGGTGGTTGAAGAAGAGAAGTTAGCTAGCATTAGTGCATTACTGAAGAGGACTTTGGTTTACAGATTCAATGTCGATTAATTATAACATTAATTAATGAATGAATGAATGAATGATCATGAATAACATTAATCCTACCCAACAATAATATTCTTGGCAATCATATCATGATGTAAACAATGATTGACCAAACAACTAGGGTTTATATTGAATTGATAGTACGAGGATGCATGGTTGAAGTTCGCTCTGGGTTACCAGCGCTTATTTCAAAAGCTAAGTTTTAATTCATCTTGTGATATTCATCACCCAGAACAATAAATACTGGTCGCATTAACCACTGATGGTGATTAAATTATTTAATTAGCACAATATATAAAAAGCTATATGAACAATATATTGAAGCTGGACTGTTTCTAACATCCCATTATTTTCATCTTTCTCACCACTGCACTGCTGCTTCTTGTGTCATCGATCTTTGACTTACAAATTTATAGATAGTCGATTTTTCTCCTTGCATTAGCCGCGGTTGGTATTGACATTTAGCCCACTTTCTTTCTTAAAATTTCACAATCAAACTGTTTGATAAAAATATCTTTGAAGTTTTTATATTTGATAGAGAATTTAGTGCGTAAAGAGTTTTTCGTACTAAAATTTTGTTATCTCATCAAGAAGACTGTTTTTCTTCTTCGTCACAAATCACGTTATTTTGGATGAACATTGGAGTTAAGAAATTTGAAATGTGTGTAATTAATTACTCGTAGCAAAACCGAAATTTATGAATAATGAAAAATTTGTAAGCATAAAATAAAATTAAAATGTATTTAAGCGAGGAAAGGAAAGGACAGCGTACGACTACGGCTTATTCTGACTCAGCCTGTCATTGCCGCAGACAAAACGGCATCATTTCTTTGACTTTTTCGATCCAAGTAAACAATGACTTGGAACTACTCAAGAGTCAGCCTTCTTCTTTTCTTTCACACACCACTTTCCCTCAAACTACGTGTCGTACACGCGATCGGTTTTAGCGTTGTGACTACGGGTTAAAGAAAGGTATAGTAGCGTGGAGAAAACAGGCTTTGTTCTCTCATGGAGTAAGCGGGTTGTCTTTTTGTACATTATCTCTTTTCGGATCCTTATAGGTCCCATTTGGAGATACCATTATTTTAAAGAAAAATTAACACATATCTCCCTTAAAAATTAAAAAACTTACACTTACTCCTTTAAACCGTTAATTAACCATTAAAAAATCATTAAAATTAAAAATATTTTTATACATTATTATTTTTAATATATTACATAATTAATTTTTATAAAATATTATATTATTATTTATATGACAATACCGTTTTATATAACATGAATTAATCTCATTTTTTATAATTTTAAAAAATTATAAATTTAAAATTGATATTTAAAATCTTTGTAAAATAAATATAGTATATTTATATACTCATTTAATTATATTATATTTTATATTATTTTTTGTTAATTGGGTACACATATACATGAAATAAATATAATTTTAAAATTGTTATTAACTTAAAAAAATTTATGATTGTGATAAATAATAATATTAAACATGTAAATTCTACTTATAAATTAATGTAATAGTATTATTTTGTTTACATATATCTTATATAATTTTTCATATAATTTATTTTAAAATTTCACCCTTATAACTTGAAATCTTGAATAATTAATTAACAATAATACAATTTTTATAGGAATTAATTATTTAGCAACTTAAAAAATGATTAAATTGATAAAATATCTAAAATGTCCTTAATTCTAACAGTCTTCTAACGGTCAACTAATAGTTCAGGGGAGGTAAGTGTGGGTTTCTTTAAACCTTCCCTCTAAATATAGGTTTTTCAAATCTCAGGAAAGGTACGTGTTAATTCCCTTTATTTTAAATGTAAAATATAATTTAATTATAATATAATATTCCAACGGGAGAATTAACACATACTTCCTTTAAGGTTTGAAAAACTTATACTTAGATGAAAAATTTGAAGAAATCTACACTTACTTTTCTTAAATCGTTAGTTGATCGTTAGAATTAAAGGTATTTTTGAATATGATCATTTTTAATTTATTACATAATTAATTCCTATAAAATATTACATTATTATTCATATAATAATACCATTTTATATAACATAAATTATTTCTATTTTCTATAATTTTAAAAAAAATCTGAATTTAGAATTGATATTTAGAATCTTTATAAAACAAATATGGTATATTCATGTATTTATTTAGTTAAATTATATTTTATATTATTTTTTGTTAACTGGGTGCATATACATATGAAATAAATATAATTTTAAAGTTTTTATTAACTTAAAAAAATTTATGATTGTGATAAATAATAATATTAAACATATAAATTCTACTTATAAATTAATATAATAGTATTATTTTGTTTACATATATATTATATGATTTTTCATAAAATCTATTTTAAAAATTCACCTTTATAATTTGAAATTTTGAATGATTAATGAATAATAATATAATATTTTGTAGAAATTAATTATCTATCAAGTTAAAAAATAATTAAATTAATAAAATATCTAAAATACCCTTAATCATAACAGTCTTCTAATGGTTAACTAACAGTTCGAAAAAGGTAAGTGTAAGTTTTTTTAAATTTTTTATTTAAATGTAGATTTTTTAAACCTTAAAAGAGGTATGTGTTAATTTTTCTATTTTAATTTTACTCCAACTCCTCCAATTCAAGAAAAATTGAATGTTTAATGTTGGTCAAATCTTTTTTGAATGAATTATGATATCTGTAACTACAATAAAATTTTGATTTTCCTCAATTAAATCTATACCTCTTTTTTAAATAATAGTAACGGATATGCGCGTTATCAATACAAACTATTAGATGAAAATAAATATATATCATTTTAATAATTTATATCAATAAATCTTATCAATTGAACATACTAATATATATTTTTTATATAGCTAAATCTTTAATAGAATTCTATCATTTGTGTCTCAAACAATAAATTAGTTGAAAAATTATTTTGAGCAGAAGAGGATAACAATTAATTTAAAGCCAGTATTTGGAATGATAATTACTATTTTGTCCTCCGTATTTTAGCACAATTAATATGCATATATTATATTTATATATTTTTATTTTTATTTTGATTATTAGGGTAATTAATGGTACTTTTCATTGGGGGTCCGGCTTGGTGTGTGTGCCAAATGCCAGTATTTACAATTTTTCAGCCCGCCAACGAAACACACCGAAAGAACAAAGATTTTCCAAAACCCCAAAACCATGTAGTTTATATATTTATAATATATATAAAAACAAAAGTAGTACAAGGCGTGAAACTCACTCTGATAAAAATCACTCTCTTCCTTTTTCTCTTCTCTGTTCTCGTTCTCTTCTTTCAAAGCTCTTCTTTTCACCCTCTCTTCTCTCTCTCTCCCTCAGCTTCTGCATCTCAACATCTACACAATTACAGAGAAAGAGAGTGCAATGGGTGTGAAAATGAGCTTTTCCTTTGTATAATGTGCACTGGACTCAAACACTTCTTCTTCCTTGAAGAAGATGGCAATTTTACAACAACAACAGTTCCAGGATGAAGAAGAAAACCCTTCTTCATTCTTGATTGATGAACTTTACTGTGAGGAGGAAGAATTAGATGATGATGATGAAGTTCTGCAAGGAGAGGAATATGGTGAGAGCTGTAATGCCAAAAACCCATCTTTTTTTCCGTTTCTTTTGTTGGAACAGGATTTGTTCTGGGAAGATGAAGAGCTTCTGTCTCTCTTCTCTAAAGAACAGCAACAGCAAACCCATTTTAGCGTAAGGTGTATGGGAATAGATAAAGATTCTTTTCTTGCTGTGGCTCGTAGTGAAGTTGTGGAGCGGATTCTCAAGGTCAATGCCCGTTATGGATTCACGACTCTCACAGCAGTTCTTGCCATTAACTATCTTGATAGGTTCATCTGTACCTTTCACTTCCAAAGAGATCAACCATGGATGATCCAGCTTTTGGCCGTGACTTGTCTCTCTTTGGCTGCAAAGGTCGAAGAAACCCAAGTTCCTATTTTCCTGGACCTCCAGGTATGTAAACCACAGCATAACATCCATTTTTACGTACCGTTTTAGTGTTCTTTCATTGGTTTAACTAATAGTCTTAGTCTGGGTTTCTGTTTCATGCTTAGGCGGAGGAAACAAAGTATGTATTTGAAGCCAAAGCTATTCAGAGAATGGAGCTCTTGATTCTTTCAACACTTCAATGGAAGATGCATCTAGTTACTCCAATTTCCTTTCTTGATCACATCA
Source organism: Melia azedarach (assembly GCA_028052125.1). Classification (NCBI taxonomy): domain Eukaryota; kingdom Viridiplantae; phylum Streptophyta; class Magnoliopsida; order Sapindales; family Meliaceae; genus Melia; species Melia azedarach. The sequence continues at coordinate 2,178,199 of CM051399.1, read as the reverse complement.
TAAGAAGGCTAGGATTGAAGACCACTCTTCACTGGGAATTTCTTCACAGATGTGAACGTCTTCTTCTCACTGTGGTCTCCGGTAAGAATTCCATCAATATAACAGCAACCTTTCTTAATCTCACAGTAATCTAGATGTTTATATATAATAACAATACTAAAGACAGTAGTTAATTTACGTTTTTTCTTCTGATAATTTTGTTGCTAGATCCAAGATCTGTCAGTTATCTTCCTTCAGTGTTGGCTACTGCAACAATGATGCACGTTATAGACCAAGTTGAGCCTTTGAATCCCATTGACTACAAAAACCAGCTTCTGGGTGTGCTTAAAATAAGCAAGGTTAGCATATTCTAATTATATATATAATCATTACTGTTTGTGTGTTTGTTCTCTTCATTGTTAATTACCTCAGATCTAATCAAGTTCAACATTGTCATTAATACGCAATTATTTAGACATAATAATGTGACATAATGAATCTAATTATTTATTACACAACTGCGTTCGTAACAGGATAAAGTGAGTGAGTGTTACAAGCTAATTCTCGAGCAATCCAATACCAATGAGATTCCACGAAAGCGCAAGTATGAATCAATCCCAGGGAGCCCTGGTGGCGTGATTGATGCTGCCGTGTTTAGCTGTGAAGAAAGCTCAAACGATTCTTGGGTAGTGGGGCCATCAACATCAACATCATCTTCATCAGTCTTATCAGCATCAGCAGCAGAGCCACTTTTCAAGAAGAGCAGAGTTCTGAATAGGGTCATTGTTGGGAGTCCAAGTTAATTAATCCCTCTTTTTGCATAATTAATATTATTATATATAAGCCAGCAAATTGTCTTCCATATATCTCTACAATAATATTATTCGAATAAAGCCCACTTCTTCGGCCGGGAAAGCATAAGAAATTGTGGAGATATTGGTGGCATTTTTCAAGAAGATCAAAAGAAAAAAGGGGGGACAAAAGAATGAAGAATGTTATGCAGGAGGCAGCAGCAGCGGCATCTTTTAAATTTCCTTCTACGAGTATCTTTAAGAGGATACTTTTTATTTTATGTGGACATATTTATAAAAAAAAAAAATTATATTCAAAAACATTTTTGTTTCGTGTATAAATAACGTTAAACCAAATACAAGCAAAATCAGTCTCTTAATTAAAACCAACGAATATCCAAATAATACAAACAATTTTATGGATAGCTAATAGACTAATAATAGAATATTAAATTATGTAAAATTGTCAAGAAAGGGTGTTTGCTTGCATGTGAAGGAAGAGACATTTTGTCGGCCAGTGTGGCTTTTATTATTATAATAACATATGGGGTTCGGTAGAGGAGAAGAGGAGAGGGTTTGACCTCGTTACAAGAGCCTAACTTGTTCAATTCCCTTTGTTGCGGTCGCTGTAATACCTGCAGTTGCAGTACTATATACGCGATAATCCACCGTATCCTAATCCCGACCAAAATCGTTAAGTTTATATATATATATATTTTTAAAAATTAAAATTAAATATAATTTAATTAAAAAAGAAAAACTAGTTAAAACCCCTTGTACAAAATCCTTTCATATTAGTTGCGAATTAAAATTTTGACAATTGTTGAATTTTTATATATATATATATATATATATATAAAATAAGATACCCTTAGTTTGTAGGACACACTACTTTTGTATATTGGGATGTAGTAGTGTTGTGTTTATCATATTATAGAAGCAGTAAACGACAGCCGAAAGAAATCTCCCAATTGCTTTATTATCTCCACTTTAACAAAAGGAATGTTTCTACTAGCTTTTTTTTTTTTAATACATAAATAAAATTTATGAAACGCCCCCCTTTTCTGTATCCCAATTGGATTAGACTAACTAAATTAAATTGGATTAACTACTCTTTAATCTTTCCAAGCTAAAGTTGGGATAACCCCATCTTGCAATTGCAATGTAAAAGGTTCACTCACGTACGTATTCTAGTTTTATTTCTGAGGTCTTACTTTTTCTCTAATTTTGCCTTACGGGATTCTTGATTTTATTTATTTATTTATTTAATAAAGAATTCGATCATTCATTGCCGGCCTTGTTCACCTGTGTTTTCCCCTTTCTCTGCTGCTTTTTTCACGTGTTGTACACCGATGTTAATTTGCACAAGGCATTAATAGAATCTTCACAGTGCTAGTGCCACTTTTTATTGCAGAAATAATAATCATAATTATTATAATAATAATTCACCCTTCAATAATGGACCCCACCATGATTTTCTAATTTTGACAAGGCCTTCGTTGGGGATATGAAATTAGTTGTGATTCAGTTGTTATTAAAATTATACATAGTACATGCTCCCACTTTCATATGTATTTGATTTCAACAACACATAACCGTACATACTTTTAACTTAATGATACTATGATCTTGAAAGCTAACATAACGTGAAAACAAGTATAGTTGACAAAATTTCTGTACACTTACCTCAAAACCCTCTTACAAGCAAATAAAAACAATTTAATTTCAAGGAAAAAAAGAAGAAAGAAAGATATTTGAGTGAGAGAGAGGGAGATTATGGTGTTGCGTGAGGTGTGATGGGAAATCACTCAACCTATAAAAGCTAAACAAGTAAAAGTGGAATTTGAATTTGGGAGACAAAATCTTTGAGATTGTGGGAGATGTCTTTGGTTTGGTGCTCCTTTTTTCAATTTTTAAATTTATTCTCTCAAATCTCCAAGGTTGGTAGGCAAAACAGATGCATGCTAATGCTGTAATGCTAATGATGATGATGATTCGTAAGAGAGAGGGTAATGTAATTTGTTTTTTCAAAGGGAAACAGCTTGCTCCCAAGGAAGAACCAAAAGGCAAAAATAACATTAGGCAGTGGAGTGAGTCCCCACACCAATAATTGTAGAATAATATGATCATGGGCTGAGGCTTTGCTTGTTGATCTGAAAAAACACTTTCTTTTGACCTGGTCATTTTTTTTCTTTTATGTTTTCCTATTATTTAATTACAGGGGTTTGGACCAAAAGTCTCCTCTCTGTAATATCTTCTGCTCTTTTTCTTGCACTCACAGTCACAGCTGTAAAGAGTTTTTAAAGAGAGGACCAAATCGGTGGGGTGTGGTGGGGCTACCTCTATTTTGCAGTTTGTTTTTGTTTTATTTTGAGAAAATGGTGGTAACATCCATAAGACTACTCACCAGTGAACACATACGAATGCAATGTCACTTTTATGGCTATGCGTTTCTGCCATCTTTTCTTTAGCACTTTGCCAATGGGCAGGCAAGCAATCAATCAATTGTCCTTTTGACTGAACCCCCAAACACCAAATTAATGTTATTATGATGTATATCTCACCTTTCAATAATGTTTCCACCATATACAACATTTAACATGGGAAGCATTTCCTCTCCTCTGCTCTCTCTCTCTCTCTCTCTAAGATTTTTATCACATAAATTTGAAAACAGCATGCATTTTCAATACACTTCAACAACATAAATACGGGAATTCTTTTTTATTTGATTTTAGCCGGAGTAATTGTCACAATCTACAAGGTAACTGAACAAACAAAGCTATTAAAAATATATATATATATATATATATATATATATATATGCGTGTGTGCGTGTGCGCGTGTGTTTTCAAACTCCGGAGAAGTTTTCAAATATAAAAAAAATGGTCCCAAGGAGCAGACCATAGAGGGCTAGCTTCCTGAGACCCAATGCAGCAAGCCAGCAATGCTTCTGCGGCTGTGGCCCTGGCCCCTCAAAAGAAAATCAGAAATCCAGGGCCCCCAAGCTTCTGTCAATATTTGCTTGCCTGCTCTCTTACATTTCATGCATATTTCGTGAATCATATATAACTGAACAAAGTCTTTTCTTGCCTTCTGTTAAAAAGAGTAAATGTTGATACAAGCCATTGAGCATCCAATGCGTTACAGATTTCAGAAATCATTCAAAGTGGTCACCATCTCATATAATGCCAACAATGCAAACCCATATTATATAGCCAACCACAGCAAGGCTGTGAATTCTCTTATCTTATCTGGAATTTTGTACTATCTAAATATATTCATTAAAGTCAGCAAATATATTATAGCCTTTCCATTTAGCTACGTAAATTGAAGATATCATAATTGTGGTCAACATTGGCTATCATAACACAACTTAGGGCTTCATTTATAACTATTATATATTATGTCTTATCTTCATTTTCAAAACATGATGGGCGTAAAGTACAGTTCTGCAAATAATAATCACTTTTACTAACAACTAATGTTTATTAATAACACAGTTTTTATTTTTGCATGCAATGGTGTGTGTGAGAATATCATTATGATTTGAATTACAGCTTGTCCAATTAATAAACATGCTCAGAAAGCACAATAAATGAACTGAAATCAAGCTGGGCAGCTGTTCAACTACTTAAAAAGCTTAAATGTTCTGGAGGTAATGGAAGTTCATTAAAATCTTTACACTAAAAAATCTTCAAGTGGGACCTCAATAAATAAACGTTTTAATATGGAATAATAATGGTAAGAACAGAGTTTTGGGTGGGAAACTCAGTAGTATTTAAATATGGTTAAATTGAAAGGTAGATGGGCATCTGTTACTGCACTCAATTTTTTAATTTAAACAATTAATGCGGTAAGAGAAAAATATATAGAATTGTAAGACATTAAATAGATTTGCTTTTGAGGCCTCAAGAGTCCCTTTACAAGGTCAGAGAGAAAAGGACAAAAGGAGTATTTGATGTTTTCCAGGGACAGTCTCAGCCAGCGATGTCTCAAAACTGTGTAACTTGGCTAAAATACCTGCAAGCATGTCCGCTTCCTCAGACAAAGATTTGGGTATCTTTTGTCAGGATGGAGAGAGTGTGACCCATCCCATTTCCCCCCATCTATTTTATTAAACCCCTTATAGAGTTTTTTTTTTTTATTATTAAAACGATAACTCTTGTACTATATCATCTGCTTCTTTTGTGACAACCAAAAGCCATCTTTTCCTTAAAACTCTAATTTAGATTAGACCCACCTGTTTTCTCCTGGCAAATCACGGGCTTTGGGTGAAAAATGGCGTAAACAGACAAGAAATAAATAAATAATAATAAAAAAATATATCACCAAGAGAACAAGATACTGAGAGAGGCAGAAGATTATGATAATATGAATATTTGAGTAGAATACCACATCATATTCAAAAGAGTTGTGGCAAATTTTAATGCATGCAGTTGTTATAAAATAATATCACTTGCTAACCCGTATAAATACTAGGTAAAAATAATCCATGAGTCAATGAGTTGTGGCCTAAAAATCTTTCACTTTCATTAGTAACATAAGATTCTTCTCACTTGTGGTGACATCCCTAAAATATTTTTGTCATGGTTTCTACCCTTATTCTATGTAAAAACTTTGTATGTATGCATTAGTCAACTTCCAAAATGGGATCAGTTTAAGAGGATAGCTCTAATTTTTGCCACTACTTGCAGGCAGGATTTAAGATGGACGGACCACATTTTCTTATTACAGTAACTTGAAACCCGTGACTTGAATATATGAACTAGTACATAAATGGAGTTTATGATAAGACACAAAAAACATAATTCATGAACCATAATAGAAGAGAAGATAGTGATGGAAATTACTGCTAAAATTCCTATACCTTCTTCCCACATGATTATAAATCATGGTGTATGAATGCTTTGGTGTGCTCCACGAAATCTCTAATAATTGAATCCAAAATAATATCATTACAGTGAATGCAGTGATGTCAGTTCTTCCTGGATCAAACAATTTATTTCAGGTACTGAAATTTTTGTTTCACAATAATGCAGCTCACATAAATATTACTTATTTTTCCCAATTTCGGCCAAAAGATTTTGCACATAATTGTATTTGTTGAGCCCAATGTTCACGGATACTATCAAAATATTAAAATAAAGAAAGGGTTTAAATCTTTTTTGGCTTTTGAAAAAAATCATGCCTTTAAAATAACGTAGTCCTTCGAATAGCTAGAGCCAAAAAAGTGAACCCCGGGGTGGAAATTAAGTTGAATCCATTTTGTGATTATTGTATTTCAACTTAAGGGGTATTTTCAGTTTCCTCCACTGAGGTATTGGAAATTATCGGTTAGAAATGTTAAACCGTGAACTCATTCCATTCCATAAGAACTCTAGAATAAGGAGAACAACCCCAAAAACTAGAACTTAAAAACAGGTCACAATCTCAATTCTCAAACCGGCCCACGATGTCTTTTGACTTACAGCAAGCTCATGCCCCACCATTTCACGTTCATATATTGTGCAGTATGACGATAAATTGTACGCAGAGACATTAGGGTGAGGTAGTTTCAGTAGGTACAGCTATTACAAGGGAGAAACATGAATGAGTCCACACAATAATTTCAACAAACAGGGATGGAATAATACTAAAATGTATGCACTAGGACCCCTTTTCAATGAGGAATAGAAACCTACATGAGCATATAATAGTTTCAAAAAGGAAAATATATACAGAAAAAAAAAAGCATACATTTTTTATCATAATAAGCACCAGTTTACAGAATATTTTAATGCAAAGCTTACATACTGACTTCGTAAGTTCAGTAGCCTTTGACATTTCAAGTTCAGCAAAAATATAAAGTCAATTGTCGACCAGATATTTTAGAACATAGCAGATAACAGATTCATCTTGCATGCATACACTGCTTAAGACATGGGGTTAGTTATGGAACTCAATCAATTCATAGACCCGTCAAAGTGAAATTTATCAGTTCTTTTACTGATAGATCATCCTCCTCGCATATGTGCTCCAAGTTCACCAAACTGATCATCAGCTTCTACTGTATCCTCAGAGAGCCGAACTGCATCCAGCTTTTGTTTCAGAATTTCTATGGCATTGAGTACCAGTTGAGAAGCTTTAATTGCACCAGTGGATTCAACTGTGAAAATAAAGCTATCTTCTTTGGCGTAGATCTCAACAAGCCCTGGCTTCCCCATAGCTTCTGCTTTCTTGATCACTTCATCATCATAAGTGTATGCCTCAGCATCAACCACAATCACCTGTGAAGATATGAGAAAAAATATATCTCAGGACTTTATGGCCAACTGATTTTTAACTGAACCATTGCATCCAAAGAAATGATTATATCACAAGCAAGTCCAAATAATCATCAATAGCTATTTTCAGAAATAGCAAGACAAATCCAAGTAGACCTGGCCAAATGAATACCTAAAGATTGCCGAAAGGCAATTACACTGAATTTTTCAATTTTCTTAAAGCCATAATTTCCATATATGCAGCATCATAGTTGCCAGACTTTTCCCAATCTCACACAATCATCACTATTTGAGCTTCAGTTTTCCATAGAGCAGTTTCATCAAATATTGTGTCTAAGAACAGCAAGACAAACCAGTGTAGTATCATCCGCAAGCCAAAATCCAACAATTCCAACCTCCCACATTTAGCATAAGCCCAATAATGCCATCAATATCCCTGTCAAATAAAAAACCTTGATGTCGTCATCAAAGGCTGGAGTAAACATTGCGTTGGCTCCTAGGCTACAGTTAGAGAGAAGGCCCAATTGAACACATGGATTTCCTATCTACTGCTACTACTCTACCAGTACTATGACTATCAGACTCTCCCCTCCCACCGTTCTCTCTTACATACTTGTCTACCACTACAATAATCTACCATTACCACTAGTATCTCACTCTCTCTTCACGTACCCACAAATGTAACAACAACCTGTCTACCATTCCGGTAGAGTTCTTACTCAAATGTCATAAACCCCCAGATCCCTCCAATGTTGCTCTCAAAAGTTTTTCCTCCTTTATTGTGGAGTACATACGTGAACAGCATACCAGCATCTTGGGTGTGAATAACAATAGGAGAGAGCAGATATTTTTATTTTTATTTTTCGAAGAAAAAGGAAGGGAAGGATGCAATCAACATATTCAGAAAGCACAGCTATATTATATTCACTTTGAGGCTATTGAACTTTAGTAAGTATTTTTTCCACCAAACACAAAGGAATACATTGACTACAAAAAAAGGAAATGTTTTCATAATACATGTCATAGATCAGCCCAAATAGCTAAAAATTACATATTTTAACATTTCCATTTGAAATCCTAGTATGGGATAATCTTATTTTAGGAATTTAAGAGCTTCAGAAACAGCAAGAGCAGATAGATTAGTGCTCTAATCCTACAAAAAAGAACCCATAAAAGCGTTTCCTCTTTGCCCCTTAAGTAACAACAATAATATAGCACAAGCTCTCTGACACATCTAAATCATTCATAGCATCGGTGAACCACTGAAAATAATAAGCATCAGCTCTACTTTTAAATCTTCCTGTTTTTTTCCTTTGATTTTGATTTTTTATTTTGTGGGAGAGCTCTGAACTGATAAACCTGACAGTTATTCATATAATACATATAGCTTAGTGCAAAGCTAGCTTTCAAATGGATTCTCAACTGAATGAAAAATTTCAATTCTACAGAAGACAGACACAATGCTAAATATTGTGCCCCTCAAACAGAAGTCCCTCTCAAGCAATTAATTTATTTGGCATACAGTTGCATGCATTTTACAACAATAGCAGACATATTTCTAAATATACAAGTGGAATGTATGAGAGTAACTAAATGCATAAATTAACCATAAACCATAAAAGGGAAAAAAAAAAAAAAAATCCAACCTGTCCAGTATTAGGATCAATGTCAAACACTTTGGTAGGGCTACTTTCAACCCAGCTTTGTTTTTCTTCAAGTGTCAGAGTTTCCATCAAATCTTCATTGATATGGATCTCTGGTTCATACATGAATGTGACAGTTGCAGCAGGTGACCATTTTGCATGATCTTTGCCAATCCCTTTTCTGGCTATTGCCCTCAGCCTCAGTTCTTGCCCACGACGTAACTTCACAATGATAATCCCCCTAAATGCCAAATAAACCAACTCTATGTCACTTATAACACGAACCATCACAAAAATATTACTTGCTTTTCATCCCAAAATCAACAATCCTAGCATAGCCCCCAACATTGCATCACATTCTTTTGTGGGAAGTGGGGGAATCAAAGGAGAACGAAAAAAAATTCTTGAGAATTATATACTCACCAATTTAATGCCAAAAACCAGTCAAATAACTATTAAGATTTGGATGGGCTCCAAACTAGTGGCATTCATATCTCCATAAATACACATATATTTAAAGAAAAGGTGGTAGAACAAAACTCTTAATGCCCTACATCAGCAACATCAGAAAAGCATACAAACAACTCTAAGGTACAAACAAGAATATGGTACTAAAAATTCTAAATCTATATTAAGTAGGACAAAAAAGAATAGGGAGAGATAAACATCCCAGAATAGTTTCAACACAATAGGCAGAGAAGGTGAACAACTTTAACACATCAATAATTCAGCAAACATTAATTATAACAAACTTGACCAAACAAAAGATGTATGCATCTTAGGAAACAAACTTGCCCTGTATATTTGCATAATCCCCAACTCAATCACAATAAAACAGCAGTATTCAATCCCCATAAACAATCTCCTAAGTCCTACGAGAGAACATTGACGAAGAGCATCATATATATTCAAGGAACTCAAAGTCTACCCATTGAGTTAGCTGAACAAAATTCAGGTCCATTTAAGACATTGTAACCCATATCAATTGACATACTTACAAGAACCCAAAGGCACACTAGTAATTCCAATAACTTAGGGAAACTATTAACATTACCACAATTTAATTTATAAATAAACTAAATTTCATCGCAATCTCAATAAAAATTAGACAACTTTATACCTAATATTACTTAAAAAAGAAAAGACGAATACTCAACTTTGTGGCTAGAATTACTTAAAAGAAGGAACAAGAAACTAACCTCTGCTGATCATTGGAATCGTAGCCAGTTGGATCGGCGAAATCGACAGGGACAACCGTATGATCGGAGCTGTACAAGTCTTTACTGGTGACATCCAAAGTCTGGTCGGAATGACACTTAGCTCTCAAATGGAACTCAACGGAGCAAAACTCGCACTGACCGTCTCCGTCACAGGCGTCGCAGTCACGAGAGAACCGCATGCTCATGGCGCGTTCACTGGTAAGAGGAATGAGGCCGAGGCGGTGCGCAATGAACTCGTCGTTGAGGACCGATGAGTTGACCTCGATTTCAACGAGGTCGATGGCAATGGTCGGGACTTCGGCGATCATCACACGCCGAAGCGCGTTAGCCATCGAGGCGTCGGTGTCGCGAAGCTCGAATTTCAAATAGTCGTCTTTTAGTTCGCGGATTTTGACCTTGGGAAATCGTTGGTACGACACGCCATCCATTCTTCTCTCTCGTTGCTCTACGAGACCGAGGGTTTTCTCTGATTGTGTTAAACCCAAAACGAGGGAAGGAGGTTTTGCTATAGTTAAAGCTTTATTGGACGTCGTGTTTCGAAGCCCAAGAAAACGACGTCGTCGCCCCTCTGGGAAGATTCTTGACTTATTCCACGTAATTTTGTATGAATATTAATTATGCATATCATTTTTTTTAGTGAGAAAAATTTAGAGGTCCGTCTCAATGAAAATCAACTAGATGAAAATCAACTAGTGACAAACACATTATCTTAATAATGCAAATTAATCATAATTATAATACTAACTGATTTTGTTTTTAGTTTTATTCATTTATGAAAAATACATCAAAGGAAACAAAACAACATTTAGCAAATCATTGGGTTTCTTTTTCCCCTTTGTTTGCTTACAGTCTTATTCTTTGCTAATGCGCTTCATCATTTATAAGTTAATTGACAATAATTATCAAGTTTATCTCTTGCATACAACTCCTTTGCCACCGATACCACTGTCACAGTTCAAGCTTGGCAATTCCAAAATCTTCATTGATTCTTTATCATAAAAAACGGCGCTATTAAATCGAGCAACAGCACAATCAGCAGCAAACAGGCTTGAAGTTTCGAAGTCTCTGTCGCCTCCCATTACAGGCATGTGTGCACCCATTTTAACTCTGGTAACATATCCTGGGCTGTAAGTTTGTCCTAAAACACCATTCACTTCATCACTCAAAGAGTAGAACTTGAATCCGAGATCAAGATGTGCGAAGCAATCTTCTTTGGTTATGCCGTAGTTGTGAATTCTTGAGTCTTCTTCTGTAATTGGTACAACCTTGGCTGTGATCTTGAATTTTCCCTCAACTTCAACTATTACGTTGTTGGTCTCAGCAGCTCTACTGATGGATAAATTGGTGGATTGCCACCTGGAACCTTCGATTTCCGGGAGGTTAACAGGCTCACCATCGAAGCTGAGGACGAGGCGGTCGACAGAATCGTCCCATGTTGAAGTCTTTAGAGTGCCAATGAAAAGCTGGTGCTTGTCAAAGAGAATTGCAATGGACTGAACCCAAGTGAAGTCCCTCTTCATGTTTTCGTTTCTCCTGCCAATGAAGTGGGCATTGATGTGTATGTTTGAGTCAGAAATAAGGCAGAAGTCTTTGTCCTTCTTGCCGTGGAAATAAAATGTTATGCCATCGCCACCTATGAAACGAGGGTCTTGGCACACAGCCCCGGGTCTCTCACACCCTGCGCAAATTGAACAGTTTACTTAGAATGGAAGATTGTACGACAAAACTTCCAAGATGATAAGGTATAGAAATTTATAATCAATGGGTTGTGAAAGATAAATTTTTCCTGAGCTTTTCTATACTTACTGCAGACAGGCTTGCAAGTAACACAATCAACTTCACATCCACCTGGGCAAGCTCCGGGACATGCATGCTCCATGTTGTAACACTGCGGATAGTTACTGTTTCTGCATCTAGCTGTTGCTGGTCCGGTTTCTGATGATGGAGGAGTAGGAGATGATGGTGTTGATGGTGAAGGAGTAGAAGGTGTTGGAGATGGAGTAATAGGAGGTACTGTTGGGGTTGAAGGCCATGATGGAGTAGTAGGAGGTGCGGGAGAAGGTTTTGAAGGTGACGGGGAAGGAGTTGATGGAGATGGAGTTGAAGGCGTCGAGGGTGTAGTGCTAGGAGGTGTTGGTTTTGGAGTTGGAGTTGAAGGTGTAGAGGGGGTACTGCTAGGAGGGTTTGGAGAAGGGGTTAACGGAGTTGAAGGTGATGGCGGAGTAGTAGTCGGAGGCGTTGGATAAGGAGTTGGTGGTGATGGAGTTGAAGGTGTTGTCGGAGGTGTTGCGGGTGGTTGAGTAGGAGTGGTTGGCGTAGGAGGATACGTAGGATGTGATGGGACTGGTGTAACGGGAATTGAAGGGGTGGGAGAGACTGGCGGAGCATCATGATCATCACCCTTGCCACCACCCTTACCGTGATCATGATCATTGCCCTTATTATCATCAGCCTGACCATCACCATCATTTGATGGAGGAGTTGAACCCCCAGAACAAATAGGCTTGCAAGAGACACACTCAACAGTGCATTGATCAGGGCAAAACTTGGGGCAGACATGCACCAAGTTATAACAATGCTTGTATTTTTTGATTAAACATCTTGCATTGCTGGGGTTCTTTAAAAATCCCGGTGGAGTTGCTGCTTCCGCAGCAACTAGCATCATCATGATTAGAATTGGCCCCAGAAATTGTAGCTTAAAGTGACGAGCCATTGGAGTGTGTTTAAGTTTCCACAGCTAGCAAGCCTGGAAAAATATTTAGTTCTTACAAGGACTTGATATGAGTTGTGAGACCGCCATTACCAAGAGCCCATTTATAGATGTCGAAAATAAGAATTATGAAGACCCAAATGCCTCATATTTCGGATCAAGACTCCTGGAGAACTGAATATTCTTCCAGAAGTCATTGATCATATAATTTCACATGGCAATTATATGGAATCACGTAAGGGTCAAGGCAACACTTTTTGGAAATGCTACTCCACTCCATTTACAAGTTTAATTGTATGTTCTCATAAATTAAATCATTTGGAAATGACTGATGAACAGGAAATTAAAAGGGGCTGAATATGTTCTGAACTATATGAGCCTGGAGAAAACATAATAATATATATAAATTAAAACAGTTCAGGCTTAATTCACAGGATTCAGTGTCAACGAAGCATTGATAAATAAGGAGTTGCTTGGGAAGAAGATTTGGGAGACGTCTTTTGATTTCTTGCATTGGTAGTCTGATTATCATCCGGTCGGTCGGCCGGGTTTCATTGATGCATTTACGCGACGAGGTTCGCCTTTACAACTATGCATTCACATTTGCATCACCGGGCGTACAGCGTGTAGCAGACTTTCAGCTTTCATTACTAGCTAGCATATATAGATTAAACTTCATGTACGTCAAAGTTTATATATGCGGATGATCTGATTAAAGAACAATCCAATCCCGATACGTAAACATCTATAAGGATGAAGAAAGAATTTTTACTTTTGAGCAAGAAATGCTGGACGCTGAAAGGTTTAGTTCCGAAACATTGGCATGCATTGTTTCTGAATATTAAACGTACGGGAATATTATATATATAGCTGAGTTAACTCCTGCAATGGAAAGGGAATGTTAGTGAATTATATTTACACAAGCAGCGATCACCTAAATCAGTTATATTACTTTTCAAAAATAAGTACAGATGTAATTCAAAGTTCAAATTGACTTCAAAATTATTAAGATCAATAAATACAATTAACGATGAGTCCTCCCTCCGTATTGGTGTTGTATGTGAAATAAAATTCTCCATATACAATGTCTCCTTTTCTGTTAACACACTCAAACCCTAGTAACTTTGTTTTTAAAAATTATTTTATATAAATATAATTTATAGGATCTCCCCTACTATAATATTTTATCCAGTTGAACATGTATTGACCGTTATAAAATTATTATGACTAAAATAATCTTATCAATAAATATTAATAAAATCGCAATCCTATTTTTTTTTATCTATTAAATTTAACTAATTAATCTAGTTAATTAGTTATGTTTGTTTTCAAACCTAACAAAGATTTTAGAATTATTTTAGCTAAATAAAAGTTATAATTATTTTTTCACTCTTTATGTAAAAAGTAAAAATTATATCACTATATTCTCTTATTAAAATTATGCTCCACTAATTAATTTATTTACATTTATATCCACATAAAACCTATCCCTTCCTATCAATTAGGATTGTAATTTGTATTACAAATTTTGAAAAAGAAAATCACCTTTATATATCATAAACTACAATATATATAATTTACATTGCATGTTCATATGTATAAGTAAATTACTAACATTGTTTTGTTTATATATCATACATTTTCTGAAATGTTTATTATTAATTATTTAACAGCCATATATAGTTTATAAGAGCACAAAAATAAAAATATTGGTTTTTAGATTTTTCATTTAAAAAATCAGACTATCTCACACTAATATTCAAATATTAAGAAAAAAAAATCTCTCATTCAAATTTAAACGTTAATATTTATATCCAAAGGATACACTTTTTTTAAAAAATAAAAATAAATATAAACTATATAAAAATAAGAATATATACTAATTAAAAGATATATTAAAAGTTTAATTAGTAAAATTAAATTAAACAGAATCCTGATAATTAATTGTTAAAAATAAATTGAAAAGAAAATCATCATAAAACCCAAGATAACAATATCAATACGGAAGATAACAAACCAATAACAAATTCAATGTTTTATTTCCATCTGCATCATGATAATGCCATGGCGATGAACAACATAAACAGTGCAACACAATTGGTGTCGTCATTGCTACAGTTGTACTTAAAAGTTGTAAATTATTTAACAATAATAATGATAAAGATAATGTCTATCTCTTGCAGACAACACCTTTGCCATCAATGCCACTTGCACAACTCAAGTTTGGCAACTCCAAAACCTTCATCGATTCTTCTCCGTCAAAAGCGGCGCCATTGAACCGAGCAGCAGCACAATCCGTAGCAAACAGACTTGAAGTTTCAAAGTCTCTGTCTCCTCCCATTACAGGCATGTTTGCACCCATGTTCACTTTGGTAACATATCCTGGTCTGTAAGTTTGTCCTAAAACACCATTCACTTCATCACTCAAAGAGTAAAACTTGAACCCGAGATCAAGATGAGCGAAGCAATCTTCTTTGGTTATGCCGTAGTTGTGAATTCTTGAGTCCTCTTCGGTAATTGGTACAACCTTGGCTGTGATCTTCAATTGGCCTTCAACTTCAACTGTTACACTGTTGGTCTCTGCAGCTCTTATAATGGAGACATTGGTGGAATATTGCCACTTGGAACCTTCTTTTTCCGAGAGGCTAACAGGCTCTCCATCGAAGCTGAGGGCAAGGCGGTCGACAGAGTCGTCCCATGTTGAAGTCTTTAGAGCGCCGATGAAAAGCTGGTGCTTGTCAAAGAGAATTGCAAGGGACTGAACCCAAGTGAAGTCCCTCTTCATGTTTTCGTTTCTCCTGCCAATGAAGTGGGCATTGATGTGTATGTTTGAGTCAGAAAAAAGGCAGAAGTCTTTTTCCTTCTTGCCGTGGAAATAAAATGTTATCCCATCGCCACCTATGAAACGAGGGTCTTGGCACACAGCTCCGGGTCTATCACACCCTGCACATATTGAACAGTTTACTTAGAATGGAAGATTGTACGACAAAACTTCCAAGATGATAAGGTATAGAAATTTATAATCAATGGGTTGTGAAAGATAAATTTTTCCTGAGCTTTTCTATACTTACTGCAGACAGGCTTGCAAGTAACACAATCAACTTCACATCCACCTGGGCAAGCTCCGGGACATGCATGCTCCATATTGTAACACTGCGGATAGTTACTGTTTCTGCATCTAGCTGTTGCTGGTCCGGTTTCTGATGATGGAGGAGTAGGAGATGATGGTGTTGATGGTGAAGGAGTAGAAGGTGTTGGAGATGAAGGAGTACTAGGAGGTACTGTTGGGGTTGAAGGCCATGATGGAGTAGTAGGAGGTGCGGGAGAAGGTTTTGAAGGTGACGGGGATGGAGTTGTTGGAGTTGGAGTTGAAGGGGTGGGAGAGACTGGCGGAGCATCATGATCATCACCCTTACCCCCACCCTTGCTGTGATCATGATCATCACCCTTACCGCCACCGTTACCGCGATCATGTTCATCACCCTTACCGCCACCGTTACCGGGATCATGATCATCACCCTTGCCGCCACCGTTACCGTGATCATGACTATTGCCCTTATTATCACCACCTTGTCCATCTTCATCATTTGGTGGAGGAGTTGAACCCCCAGAACAAATAGGCTTGCAAGAGACGCACTCAACAGTGCATTGATCAGGACAAAACTTGGGGCAGACATGCACCAAGTTATAACAATGCTTGTATTTCTTGATCAAACATCTTGCATTGCTGGGGTTCTTGGCAATTCCTGGTGGAGTTGCTCCCGCAGCTACTAGCATCGCCATGAGGAGAACTGGCGCCAGAAATTGGAGCTTAAAGTGAGCCATTGTTCAGAGGAAGCCTGGTATGTTATTTGGTTCTTAAGAACTACTGTAATTTGTGTGTGAGGTCGTCAGTGCCAAGAGCCCATATTTATAGATGTGCAAAACCCAGATGCCTAATATTTCGGATCAACACTTCTGGTGAAGTGCATGAATGTTCTTTGACAAGTCTGTCATTCACATGGGGTTTTCTATATGCTACACATTTGCTTCTGTTGCTTTCAACATGAACATGGTAATATGACATCACGTAGCCACGAAGGGTCAAAGGCAACACTTTTGCTAATATTACTCTTTTCCCTCTGTGTAAGTCTAATTGTTCTGATTGCTTTGGGAATAATTGATGATCAAGAAATTACTGAAGGATGCTGATTGAATAAGACTAAACAATATGGGGAGCCCGGATATTAAAGCAGAATAATATATAGATCAGTTCAGCTTTCAGTGTCAACGAAGCATTAATAAATAGGCAATTGCTTGCGGAAGAGATTTTCTAAGATGTTCTTTTAATTTCTTGCAGCGATCATCTCATTCTCGTCTGGTTTTCAAGCCATTACGCGACGCGGTTGACCTTTACAATTATGCATTCTCATCTGCAGCACCGGCCGGCCACTCTAATATATATATATGGGCCGGGCAGACTTCAGTCTTCAGTTTCCATCTCCAGCTGCCAAAATCATTACTACTACTTCAAGTTTTCTGTATAAGTGAATATGCTTTTAGCAGTAGCAAAAGCGAAACTCTCTTATAAATTATATTTGTTTCCAAGCACATATTAGTAGACTGATTTCTTAGCAACATCACTGTAAAATAAGGGTTTTTGTTTTTGATCTCTCATGGAAATAAATTATATATATATATATACTCTTTTGGCTTGCTTTTCTTTGAAAATTAACCAATTTTATTATATGCATGTTGGAAAATCAAATAAGAAACAATTAATGTCTTAGTACAATTCTTCTTCAATCTTTTTGTAAATTTTTAATTAAATTTGTGTTCTCTTCTTCATTTGAAATCAAATCGATCGATAATTAAGTTGGATTGAACTGAAAAATAAATAAATTTTATAAGTACGAAATTATTAAAACCGATCGCAATGAATCTGTTTAGAGCAAAATAATTGATCTAAATGAATTAAATTAGATTTCGAATCGTAATCTTAAATATGTAGTGAACTGAAAGGTACTTTTAAAATAATATTTTGTTTATGTATTTCTGAGAAAAACAAATAAAAAGATTTCTAGCATCCGTTGACCACATTTTTAGTTACTTACTGTCCCCGCATGCCTGAGCCCCGAGTGCATACAAAGTATCAAAAACAATATTGTCGATCTGTTGAGGAATTGATTAAAATCTTATTATTACAAATTAACCAATAATAATTAAACAGTAGATGTGAATATATAGCAGACAACAATTAACATTGGGATAGCTCAAGACGTTGAACTTAATTAATAAACGCAGCGCTATGGCATATGAGCCTTCTTTTTGCGAGTTTATGTTTCCTCCAGTGCCCGGTACTGCCAGGATTTTTTGCAATAAGTAATTTTCCAATTTTCATCGGCATAAGTAAAAAAATTTAATAAGGAAAATAAAACATTCAAGTTAAACGTATATATAATTTTACTTACCAGTAAGTAATAATTAAAATTTATGTTATTTGATAAGGATGCATCTCGTTGGAGATCCATCGGCTCCTAGAAGCCTAATTGGTAAGCAGTGGAGATCATATAATCCTGGTTGGATGTTGTCGAGTTTCAAGCCTTCAACAAGGATAATTTCCTGAAGCATTTGCATGTATCGCGCGCGTTAACATGAATTATTGACACTATATATATATATATATATGTTAGAAATCATATATGAAATCTTTTCTTATAGCTAGCCTGGATACTCATTCTAGGCAATTAATGGAAAAAATTTGCTTACCCTGCTTGCTAGGAATTCAAGATGAGTGTCGAGTGCTTCAACATAGGCAGCAACAGATAAATAATCAAGTCCTATACAGAATAAATTTCAACAGCACGCTTGTATTAGTTTGTTGAAAATGAATGCAGCTAGTACTATTAATGGGTATAAGATATATGCAGTTGTTCCATTCCATATGGGGATTTACATTAATTTTTTTCGAATAATACATTTTATTCCATGAAAATTATATGACGTTCATTTTTTTAAAATGGTGTTAGAATATGCTTTGAATTAGTTAGTCCCTGTTCAGACGGGATTCTGGGCTAGGGTTATCTGTTTGGGCCTATTTTTTCTGGGCTTTTCCGCATATGTCTAGGGAGTACTATATAAACTCTCTAGGTCATAACCTAGCCGCAATCTGTAATTTTTACTCCTCAAGATCAATAAAACTTTTCTCTCCTCTGCCTGTGGACGTAGCTAACACATTGTTAGTGAACCACGTTAAATATCTGTGTTCTTTATTTACGTTCTTAATTATCTTTCTTGCTTTCGTTATAACAAACGGGATTAAAGGGCTGCAGGCATCTGTATGAAGCTTCTGTGTGTTTCATCATGTATGCGTTGCTCTGGGCAGGTCAATTACTAAAAAGAATATTTGTCTTACCAACAAGTTTAATGTCTGTGTTTTCGACCAGCCATTTAGCTCCGTCCTTCATAAAACCCGCATAGCTTGAGTCAAATTCCTTTTTCCACATAAGCTGCCTGTAAAATTAAATAATTAAATTCAGTTACAGATTTTAGTGAAAAATAAAAAAAAACCATTCATCATATATGGGCATGTAACTGATATTACATAAAATCAACAGTTCAGATCAAACGATATGTTCTGGCGATTTACCTATCAGTATTTAACGTTCTGAAAAGTACCCGACGTACCCCCTTGGGAATGTTCAAGGCCATCATAACTTCAGCTGTGAGAAGTAGTAGACTTTATAATTATAATAATATCCAACCGAAACGAAGGAAAATACAGAAAATCCAGAGAAACTTTTAGATATAAACAGATTTTTAATAAGGGTATTAGTGAATTTAGAGCTTGTTGATTAGCGATATATGCACCTACCTGCAGGAGGAATTAATCCAGTGGATTTAACATTGGAAATTCCAAGCGCAGGAACTTTTATTTGAAATATAATCAGTGAGTACTAAAAATAATTAAGCTTCTAATTATAAAACATACAACGTTAATACTTTAAACAAAAATTTTTAGAAGGCTTGTTAAATAGTTATTACTGAGTACGTGCGTACATGATCCAAAAATTTAAATTTTTAAATACCCCAGTTCAATATTAGCATTAAAGATATATGTCTTAATTAACAAATTAATTATACCGTCACTTTACAATAATACCTTATTATAGTTGAAACCACGTTCAAATCCTTTAATTAATTTTAATACGCAAGTCTTATGAAGCATAATCAATCATATATGATTGTCCAATGCATGCATGGATTAATTAGCAAAAAGGACTGCAACAAATTGATTAATTAAAATACAAATGCATACCGGTTATATTCTTATCCCTTGGAACATCAACTAACAAAGCAGGACCTGTTGCAAAGAGAAACGCATAAAATCACCCCCAATAAACAAGGAAAAACATTAAGCGCACAAATAATAAAGCAAAAAATTAACCAAGATCATATATATATATATATATATATATATTTAGCATATTAATTACGTATGTATACGTACCGTTAAGCACTTCAAGGTCAAGAGTATCAGCATCGAACCCGGCATCAGAATAATTATCAAACATGTGGCTGGGGGCATCAACGTGCGTCCCAGTGTGCACAGACATTTTCATTTCAGAGGCATTCACAACTGACCCATTCTTTATGCTAGCAAGGGAAAATAGGAACTGTCCAAGCCCGTCCTTGGAGTCCCACGACGGCAATTCCTTGGTGACCCTATGGCTAATATCAAACATTCTCCCATCCGCGTACACTTCTCTATGCACAGCTGGAGCCGGGACCGGATTGCCATCGGCGGCTAAAGGCCGGCCAGTTGTCAAGAAGACCCTGCTGCTGCATAGTATTATTAGCTGCAGGAGCAAAATTTTATTCATGTTTAATTGCTAGTGTTGTGTGTTCGTTTTTAGGTGCGAGAGTGAGAGTTTTATAGGCAGATAATTGAAAAGACGCGTTGAATATAAGAGAAAAGAAACAAAAAAAAAAAATCATCCATTGTTACATGCTCCAAATTAGATATGATTTGAAGTTTACTCAGTCAAAGCATATGCAATTAATTAGAATAAAAGAATGCCGTCTGTTTTAATCTTATATAATTAAGAATATTGATATGAATACTCCGGGGTGAATGGTCAGTAGACCTTGAGAGAAAATCCAAGAGCATAAGACAAGAGATGTTTCGATAATTTCTATGTTAGTTATATCTTGGTCTTTGGGTTTTGTCTCATGTCTAGAGCCTCCCAGTTTCACACTGTCCTGTTGTGTATTGATCATGTAATTAGTGTTTGAATTAGTATTCCCTCATTTTAAAATAAAGAGAGAGTTTTAGGATGACAGTGTTTTTACAAAATAAAAAATGCTTTCTTAAAATATTATTGAATTATTGTTTTGGAAATTATATATATTAATGTTTTTATAATAAGATTGTACAATAAAATTGTTATATACATATATATATGTTTGAAATTAATTTTCGCTCTTATTATTATAAACATTATATATTATATAATTTATTTATTTTAAAATAAATAAATATGTGATAAGATTTAATTGAATAAGCATATAGTTTAAGTGGTACAATCATTCTTTTACTTTTTGAACTAAGAGTCGGTTTGATATAGTTTTTTAAGTAGAATTTTTTTTAAGTAAACTTTTTACTCATAAAATTTTTATAAATAAAGTTTTTAACAAAAGTTTATTAATTATTTGGTTATTATAAATAACTTTTTAGAAAATTTAATTAATTATTTCAACAGACAAAATTTTTAATGTTCTATTTAAAGAAATAACGTAAAATCTTTAAAATAAAATAAGAGTGTTTTAGATAATTTTGTCTTTTAAAAAATTTTAGAAATTTTATCACCAAAAATTTAAATTTTTTGTTTCTTTCAATAGAAAGAAAATAGTTTTTTCAATTCTTAAAATCTTATTTTCAGTGCCAACTAATCGATATAAAAAAATTTGAAAAGAGTTTTTATCATTAAAAAAGCTCTTTTAACTATTAAAAAAGTCAAATCAAATTAGTGTTAATTATATTATTTCAACTGTTTTTTTGAAAGAAAATTTAAAATACCTTGTGTATTGGTATAACAATAATCTAATAAAGTTTTGTAATGTATACATATATTTTAGAAATTGATGGACAAGTTGATAAACTGCATCATATAAATGTACTCAAGAATATGTACAACACACCCAATTTTTAAGGGAAGTTTTTTACTGTAGATACATAATTATGTCCATAACAGCAAATGTCTTAAATTAAGGAAGAGCAACCAGAATTATATATATACTTAAAGCCGTAATTAATTTATTAGTGACAAACGCGCATACTCCACACATACTTATATTAGAAATTAAAATGATCTGCTGCTCCAAGTAAGCATGATCTGCACTACATATATATATATATATATATATATATATATATATATATATATATATATATATGTGCAGCTAAAACCCTTCATCAATAGTGATTAATTCTGTTCAACACCACCGGCAGCTTTTTTATTATTGTTTCCTGCAACGGATACAGTTGACTGGCATGAGTTAACCGATGCCGCTGAAATTGATAATATCTATTTCCATTTGAAACAACTAAGCACAATGATTAAGCATGCATCACATACACAAGTAACAGGCAACCTCACATTAATACACACACACACACACACACACACACACACACACACATATATATATATATATATATATATATCATAAGACTTAATTTATCGGTCCTTGTAATTTATGGACATGAAAAACTCACACGGGAAAGGAAAAAGTATGTATACACATTCCAACCTGAGAGGTAAGCAATGGATTCAATATATTCCTGCCGGGACGTTGTCAAGTTTGACGGCTTCGACAACAACGATGTCCTGAACAACATATACATAAAGGATCCAAAATTATATATATATTACAACAAAGAATTAATATTGAATATCAATTGTTTATATATGTTTATGCACGTACGTCAAATTAGAATGATTTGCCATACGTACCGTGCTTTCTAGCAAAATAAGATGAGCTGAAATCAAGTTATCATATGCAGCAATAGGCAAGTAATCAGTTCCTGCACGCATTCGTACGTTTCAAACATATATAGCCAAAATTAAGCCATCATTAATGTAATGTGTTAGTTAATTAATAACATTACCGTTGAAGAGAGGGATATTTATATCTTACCCACAAGTTTAATATCAGTATTTTCCACCAACCATCTAGCCCCGTCGTCCGTAAATCCCACATAGCTTGTGTCAAACTCCTTTTTATACATAAGCCCTCTGAATACGCACACTATATATATGTAAAGACATGATATAGATAGCAATAATCCTTATTATTAAGCTTTTACATGATGATTTTTTTTTTATTTGATTTGTACTTAATCCACGATGCCTACAAGGCATGGACTCTTTCCTTTATTTTATGAAAGAATCCTTAAAAAATTAGGATCCCAATGCTATTATACGATTTCTCCGATTAAAGACAGAACATGAATTTTTTACCTGTCGGTATTTAAAGTTTTAAATAGCACACGACGTACTCCCTTGGGAATGTTTAAGGACTCCAAAACCTCAGCTGCATGCATGTCAGATGTTAATTAATTACCATACACTTAATTTATTAAATAGAAATTGATAATATATAATATAAAAGATATATAAACGGAGTACTAGTTACCAGTGATGTTCTTATCTCTTGGAACGTCGACTACCAGCCCGGGCCCTATTTAAATCAACAATCAAACAGTAATTCACAACGTACAATATATTCAATATCTAACATCAAAGTTAACCATATGAACTACTACCAATTTTTCGAACTACAAATATATATATATATATATATATATATATATATATATATATATATATATAGTTAGGGGTATTGTACATGGCCAGGGGTATCTACATGGGTTCCTGTGTGAACTGAGAACCTTACGTCCGACAGGTTACAGATGGAACCGTTCTTCATGCTATCTGTCAGCCACAAAAACTCCCCCACTCCTCCTGCGTGATTCACGTACGTCGGCATGTCGTTTGATATACGGTAACTGATGTCATACACCCGCCCATTTCCGTACACCTCTCGCCTAACTG
This sequence comes from Melia azedarach, assembly GCA_028052125.1. NCBI lineage: Eukaryota > Viridiplantae > Streptophyta > Magnoliopsida > Sapindales > Meliaceae > Melia > Melia azedarach. The sequence continues at coordinate 2,154,497 of CM051399.1, read as the reverse complement.
GCTTCCGTCCGCCAGATGGCCCGCAACCGTTGGGTAATATTTTAGGGATACAAATTGTATAGTAACTATTAAATATAAATTGATATGGTAGTTTATGATTGCTCCATAACTCACATTTTTTATTTTTATATTTTCATTAGACTAATATTATCAGTTTAGATCAATAAATTAGTATCAGTAGCATTATTTGAAAATTTTGTTAAGAAGAAAAAGAGGGTGTAAAATATTCATTTTTAACGATGGTTGATAATTGATAATGTCCATCATGAACCGAAAATGGCAACTGATAAAAAAAAAAAAAATACACGAGGATGGAGAATGGAAAAGAAAAAAACAGAGAGAGAAAATGTGAAATAATTTATTATTATTATTATTATTATTATTATTAGTGATTGTATATTAATTCAATTTTTCAAAACACATAAAAAAAAATTATATCAAATATATATAATCTGAATCACTGGATGAATCGGAATATTAGTGAGATATTTTTGGTCAAAAAAGGAGGCGTTTGATATATCCACTTGATGATATATTATAATTTTTATTAGTATTATTAGTAATTAAGTTGTATATCAATTTTCCTATCTAAAATGATATCTTACAGTACCTAAAATATTAATGTCCTGTTTTTTAGGATTGATGGTGGTGTCTATGCTGGGTTCCACGATTATGTAATTAATGTGTTAAATATTTTAATTAGTAAAGTCAAGTTCATTAATTAAGCTTGAAAGTCTTAGAAGAAAAATGTAAAAGAAATATATTTAATTCGTTTCGTCTACAGAAATAATTCATATTTGATGAGCTAGTGTCATCATCTTCAGATGAATAAACTAAACTAAAAGGGTTAAAAGTGGGAACAATGATTTTAGAGCTGAAGCTGACAAAAAATAATATCTTCACGGTGATCAATTTCCTACATAAATTATTCCGACAATACATTGAACATCTTTATTTTGTCTTACCAACAAGAGTTTGATGTTAGTGTCCTAATTTCTACCAATTACCGTCTTCATATATAAATCCCAAGTAAAGCTTCCTGTGAATACATAATTGATTGTACGTTGAACTAAATTTTGTATATAATCTAAATAACAAAAATTAATGTATCATTTATTTTTGTCCAAAATAGCAATTAACTTGCAGGAGTTAACCGCTGAAATTGATAAATCATAACACTAGCTATATATATATTATTTCCGAATGAAACAAACACAATAAGCTTGTATTTTATTTTTGTTGAAAGGAGATATCCATGAAGACAAACTACAAATTTAAGAAAGTGTCGATTCTCCGGATACTCCTCCGTCCAAATCAAAGACTCAGAAATCAAGACCAATTTAGGCAGATAGTGAGCGTAGCCACATTTAATTACAAGTTATATATATATAGAAATTAACATGCATGCTTTTATTTATTTATTACCACTTGGCTGTTTGTTTTCGCACATGCAATGAGCTACACAAGCAACCGCACATTATCATATATAAGACTTTATATATAGGATATGATATTGGTATGAGAATTAAACTCACATGGACATTAAGGGAGATTATATATATATATAATCATGATCTAATTAGAATGCATCTTGTTGGTGATCCCTCAGCACCAGCCAACCTCAAAGGTAAGCAATGGATTGAATATATTCCTGCCGGTACGTGATCAAGTTTCACGGCTTCCACAACAACGATCTCCTAAACAACGTACACATAAATGATCAACAAACTATTACAACAAAGAGCTAATATTGACTACCAGTAGTGTCAAATTAGGATGAATGATTTTTCATACCGTGCTTTCTAGCAAAACAAGATGGGCTGAAAGCAAGTGATCATAGGCAGCAATAGGCAAGTAATCAGTTCCTGGATGCATACGTACGTTTAGACAACTTAATAAGGCACCAAATATGTAATCTTTAATATGCCAAATTATATAAAATATATGTGTGTGCGCGTTAACTGCAGGGATTACTGTTGAATTACTATATATATATATAACTTACCAACAAGTCTAATATCAGTATTTTCCACCAACCATCTTGCCCCCTCTTCCGTAAATCCCACGTAGCTTGTGTCAAACTCCTTTTTATACATAAGCCCTCTGAATTAATGTACACTATATTTATTAATAAAAAAAAGTACAAAGAGTACGTGATATATATATATATATATATATATATATATATATATGATGATTTCATTAATTCATTGATCATATTGCATTTATACCGGAAGCGATGCATACAAGAGGTGAATAGACAATAGCAAGAGAATAAATAATATATATATGATGATTTCATTAATTCATTGATCATATTGCATTTATACCGGAAGCGATGCATACAAGAGGTGAATAGACAATAGCAAGAGAATAAATTTATTGTGCTAAGGTACTGAAATTTTTAAGATAAATTTTCAAACTATTATAATTTATACGGTTAATTAACGAATCTTAAGAACCCTTATTTATCCAAAATTATTTTAAGGCTAAAATAATATTGCTATCAATTATTCCATTTAATTTCCAATTAAATGATAAAATGTGAATGAATTTCTTACCTGTCGGTATTTAAAGTTCTGAATAGCACCCGACGCACTCCCTTGGCAATATTTAACGACTCCAAAACCTCAGCTGCATGTCAGGCACTAATTAAGTAATTTATATTTCAGAAATTGAAAATAATTAAAATTAAAAAGCAATCAACCAACAGAGTACTATTTACCAGTTATGTTCTTATCTCTTGGAACGTCAACTACCATCCCGGGACCTATTTAATTAAACAAGTATAATTACAATAGATAATCCACAACAATATATACAATGTTAATTCATGAATTATATAATGTTAATGTTAATGACATTATACCTACGTACCGTTCATGACATCTAAGTCAAGAGCATCAGCATCAAACCCAGCATCGTAATAATGATCGAAAACATGAGCAGGGGTATCTACATGAGTTCCCGTATGAACCGAGAACCTCACTTCCGACAGGTTACTTATAGAACCGTTCTTCATGCTCTCTGTAAGCCATAAGAACTTCCCCACTCCCCCAGCATGATCCACGTACGTCGGCATCTCGTTTGATATACGGTGGCTGATGTCATATACCCGCCCATTTCCGTACACCTCCTGCCGGAGAGGCTTCCGTGTCCGCCCCCCGCCATATGGCCCGCAACTGGTGGTGGGATCGGTTACCTCGGCCGGTGTTGTCGGGTATGCGGAGTTTGTCGCGAGTACTGTACATGTGAAGGAAGTAGAACTGATCAAGAAGAGTACCCAAAACGGAGAGTTTAATATTATCGTTTTGGCCATGTTTAATTTGTAGGTTGGTTTGAACGAAAGAACTAATGAGATACATATATATATATATATATATATATATATATATATATATATATTGAAGATTGATTAATGGTCCCACTTTTGGAATTTCTAAATTCTTTTAAAAATATATATATATATATATTTATTTATTTATTTGCCCCATTCAACTTGTATCATGAATTAATATAATTCTTCGTACATAAATACCACTGTTAGGAAACAAAATTGACGAATTGCAGAATTTTAATAAAATTTTATCTTAAAACAATTATTTGCACACAGAAATGGTTATACATACAAAATATATATATATATATATATATATATATATATATATATTGGGCATTATATTATTATATATGTTATCCCTCTTTTAAAAAAAAATTAATATGTATTAATTTGGACGTGGTTGTTAGAACATATCATCTAACCTCAATTTATTTTCTTATTTAATCTCTGTCGTTATTTATTAGCAGGTTTTACATCAATTTCCAAATCTAAAATGATATCTTATACTTAAAGTTTCAAGTCTCTTATGACAGTCACAGATATTGATGTTTATGTTATGTTCCACGATTATATAATGCCCTAAATGCTATAAATATTTTAATTAGTAGTATCATTTTCCTTATCCTATTTTGTTTTTAACGAGAACAGTCATCAAATCCAATGAAACCAAAATGAAAGACTTGTATATGATAATATTAAGAAGTTTATATGCATGTGTTACATAAAATTATTCGGAATTTCTCCCAGATTATTACAAAATACAAGAAAATTAAACCATATCCATATATATGACATACATTTTATATATATTTATTCATTTATTTTGGAAATTAACTCTATTTACTTCTCTTGTGCTGTATGCATATAGGTGTAAGCATATGATTTTAGTACTTTATTTATCATTTTTTGCTGAAACAAAATAAATTGTAAAAAAAATTCAATTGGCATGATTTACCGCGCTTAATCAACTAATTAAAGAAACACTTTTATTATAATAATAATTATTGCTAGCTAACTACTCTGAAGAAATAATTGCAGATAATTACTATATATATATATAACACAAAATAATACTTAGAATTAATTACTAATTACTATTCAAGACTTCGTAGTCGAGGGAGTCAACATCGAAACCAGCATCCAAGTAATGATTAAACACGTGTCCAGGCCAACCGCATCCACGTGAGTTACTCCATGCGTTGAGAGCTTCGTCTCTGAGATATTACAAATCGACCAGCCCATTCTTCATGCTTGCCTGCAGCCACAGAAACTGCCCCATTCCGTCCTCCTTGTCGTACGCCGGCAACTGGGTTTTTGTAACAGTGGATGATGTCAAATATCTCGCCGAATCTGTCGTGGGAGTTCCTCAGAGTCAGAGAGAAACATGTGGATTGTGGTTTAGAGAGAGACCTTTTGGATGGAGTTCGTTGAAGTTACAGCACCCAAGTCAGTAATTGGGCCTGACTGTAATATTCAAACAATAGCCCAAACCCAACCAACAAGTCTTGCTTTCCCCTTACACTACAAGACAAGAAACGAATTGTACCATAATGCAATTACAACAACTATTGTACAGATCAGATGCCAACAAAAAGAGACGTTGGCAGATTAATATTCTATGGTGATGATGTTATTGTATTACTAGACTAATATAAGAAAATTGTAGAGTGTACATTAGGGTGTCTTTTGTGTGTCTTTGCCTAATATAAAAAAGCATCTTTGCAAAGTCTTGTAACAAAGCTGCTACAGAATAGAATCCAATTAAGAAAACTCCAGTTCTTTGCTAAAATTCAACTGAGTTAGTTTCTAAAAAGATTCCGACACAACTTTGGAACATGTGGATTGTGGTTTGTGCTTGTGCAGTTTATCTCGTTTAGAGAATTTGTAATATTGTACGTTTTCAGGATGCTAGACCATGTCTCTAGCTTTGATGCTAAAGCTTTGGGTAAGTCCTTTTACACATCTTATGCCAGCAGTGTCTTGGTCAGGTTCCTCACTTTAATGATTTGCTTATATTCTCCCGGTTGGAACTTCACCCAAACTTTGGAAAGGCTCCTAGTGTGATTTCGGTTTACTGAATTTCTCCCCCCAAGGATTGGATTAAGATTTAACACTGATGGTTTATCTAAATATAGTCCTGGCCCTTCTGTTTGCGGTGGTGTATTTAGAGACTACAAAGGCTCTTTCATTGGTGGATTTGCAACTAGTTTGGGCATACAATCTTCCTTTTTTGCTGAAGTTATGGCCGACGTTATCTTTGCAGTAGAAGAAGCTTGGTCAAAAAGTTGGTATAAACTATGGATTGAATGCAACTCGGTTCATTGTCTAAAGAACAGGTCCTTCGGGTGGCAAAATTTTCCATATTTGCTTAATTAGATAACCTTTTACATTAGCCATCTTTTCAGAGAAGGTAATCGAGTTGCAGATATTTTGGCAAATTCAGGATTATCCTTTTCCCACTTCACTTGGTGGACTTTCCCACCTCCAAGTCTTTTGAGAGAATTAAACCTTAATGCCTTGGGTATTCCAACTTTATATTCACGTAGTTTCTATAATTTTTTCTTACTGCTATTAACGCTGGCTGCTGCAGATAGTTACTTTCTTGTTTTGTGCAGAAAGATTGTTCTTGTATCTCCTTTTCACTATATCAATAAAGTCTATTTTTTGAAAAATTATTTTCATGATCAGTAGCTGTGAGCTACATATATTTATGTACATACATGTACCTGGGCTAGGGCACACCCTTGTTTGGTCTTGCTTCCCATCATGTTTTTAAGTTAATTAATATGAAAGTTGATAACTCGTACGTACATTGTCACTTTTGATGCCTATGTATTGATGATGAAGTTTCTTCTACTGTTGTTATACGTACACTAATTTTAGTATATTGCTGGTTCAGATTTCATGTTGCCTCTGTTTCTCTTCACGACGCACAGGTGTTTGATGTCAAATTAATAATAATAATCTTCTTTCTAACTTAATTTAGTTTATGTTGATTCTTCAGAAATTAATTGCAACCATTTCATTCACTTCAGTAACATCTATGTATTACTAATTAGAATAGTTAATTCGATAAGGAAATCTTCCTGTTTTTTTTTTTCATCTTAAATGTACTTACATGGAAGATACAGAGACATATCTGTCTATATTAATTGTGAAATACTAATAATAATTGTAGGAATTGATTACTTGTCTGCTACGTACTGCCGCCTATATATGCTGATTTGCTTAATTAATTCCATCTCCTCCTCATCATCATCATCATCATCATTGTGAATTTCAGGCAGGGTAACAAAAATCATAACAATTTTAATTTGTTACTCTGTAATTCATTCTTTTAATTACTAAATTAAAAAAGTTTTCTTTTTTAATATATATATATATATATATGTGAAAATATAATTAATTTTGTGCATCTATTAATTAATTTCAATATGAATTAAGTAAAGTGCATTGCATTAATTCATTTCATCGGGTTTGGGAAAGTAGTGGAGACAGCAGTACTCAACACTAACACACACTGGTAATCTTCTTCAGGAAGTTACTGATCGGATTTCCAAGGAATAATGTCTCCCAGATTAATTCTCACAAAATACAAGCAAATTAAACCTTCCATATATATGACCTATATATACGTACATATAGAGTATATATGTGGCCATACATACATACATACATACATACATACATACATATATATATTAATTTAGGAAATTAACTCTATATATTGCTTCTCCTCTGCTGCACTGCATGCATACGATCTGAGGACTTTATTTCATTATTATTGTTTCCTGCAACAAAATAATAATAATTAAAAAAAAAAGAATCAAATTGGCATGAAGAAATAATTCCAGATAATTAGAAAAGGATGCGTGTGTGTGCGTCTGTGTATATATATATATATAGAGAGAGAGAGAGAGAGAGAGGTAGTGATTAACGTACTCACAAATATATATATATATATATATATATATATATATATATATATATCAATTAATCATCAAGGGTAAACGGTATTATATACCTCATTTAATGAGAATGCATCTTATTGGCGATCCCTCGGCACCAACAAGCCTGGGAGGTAAGCAATGAATTGAATACATTCCTGCTGGAACATCATCGAGTTTAAGGCCTTCCACCACAACTATGTCCTGAGAAAATTAATCAGAAAGATGGATCATAATATCATTATTCATTAGCTATAACTATTTATATATAAATTAAAGTTAGCGCCAGCAATATCGATGGATCTTGATCTGCTGGAAATTTAAAATGATTATTTTAATTTCTTACCCTAACTTTGAGAAAAACAAGATGAGTTGAAATCTGCTCATCAACGGCAGCAATTGACAAGTAATCAGTACCTGCATACATACATGTAATATTATATATCTTACTTAATTAATTGTGAATTATTATTAAATTCCATATTCATCAATTAACTAATTATTAATACTAATAACACCTGACGTTACTGATCATATATAATTAAGATTCCTTATCTTCTAATTATAATATATCATATTCATATATATATATTTCATACCAACGAGTTTGATGTCAGTGTTTTCGATCAACCATCTTGCCCCATCTCTCATAAATCCCGCGAAGCTTGTGTCGTACACATTTTTGTACATGAGGCCTCTGAAAACACCGGCAGTAAAATTAAGTCATTATTTATCGACTACTACCGTTAGAAAAAGTTTATAATGTGAATTTAGTTACCTGTCAGTATTTAAGGTTCTGAAAAGAACACGACGTACGCCCTTAGGAATGTTCAAGGATTTCATGACTTCAGCTGTAGGTATATATATATATATATATATATATATATATATATATACGTATAGATATAAGAGATAATTAGAGTTGTAATAGTAAGTTAACTTTGAAAGATGCAAAGAGCTCATACATACATACATACATACATACATACATACATATATGCATATTAATTAGATCAAAAGGGCAACAAGTAAATTATGCATACCAGTTATGTTCTTATCCCTTGGAACGTCAACTAACAGCCCAGGACCTATACATATATATATAGCAAAAATTAATAATCACCAAATTAATCAAATTAACAAACCAATTAATTAAAGCAAATTAATCCATAACGCGCGTGTCCAGTACCGTTCATGACTTCCAAGTCGAGGGAGTCAACATCGAAGCCAGCATCAAAGTAATGATCAAAGACGTGTCCAGGTGCATCTACTTGAGTTCCTGCATGCATGGAGAGCTTCATCTCTGAGATGTTACAAACCGACCCATTCTTCATGCCCGCCATTAGCCACAGAAATTGCCCCATTCCGCCCTCCCTGTCGAACGCCGGCATCTGGTTTGTGTAACGGTGGGTGATGTCAAATATCCGCCCATTACCGTAGACTTCTCGCCGAACCGGCCGTACGATCTCCTCGGACTCAGATAGAGAGCAATCGGGTATTTTTGGGTATGCAGTGTTTTCTGCGACTGTAAGTACTGTGAAGTAAGTGAAGAAGAAGAGGAGTAGCATAACTGGAGAGTGTTTCGCCATAATTAAATATCGCTTAGCTTATTACCAGTTAATTTGCTGGTTTGGGTTTTATGCTCAGAATATTATCCTCGTAAAGAGGGTATTTATATTCAACAAGACAGTGATCAGTAATTAACTGTACACACACACACATATATAAAATTCATTTTTCACGCCTATTTTGACCAATCATTGATATATATATATATATATATTTAAAAAAATATATTAATTTCGTCCTACTTTATTAATATTTTATTAATTACATCTTTATTATATTAAAATTACTATTTATCTCCTTAAAATTTATATTTTTTAATTTTACTCTTCAGTTTAAATAAATAATTTAAGGATGAATCGAATCGAACTAAACTGAATCGAACCAAACTAATGATTTGAACAAGAACTGATTTTTTTAAAATTGAAAAAATATAAATTTTTAGTGGAAATCAAATTTGAGAATTAGGTAAAAATTGTCCATGTCTTAACCACAATATCCGCTTTAATTTCATAAATAATTTATACAATCATTATAATATAACTCTTTTTAACACATATAATAATTATTAAGAATAAAAATAATTTTAACTACTATTTTTTTAAATAGTAAAGAAAATTTTAATTAATATAAAAGATGTAATTTTAAAAGTCAAATCAAAATAAAATAATAAATATAAAATTAGAGCGGATGTTGTGGTTAAGGTATGGGCAATTTTTACCTAGTTCTCAAGTTTGATTCCCACTAAAAACTTATATTTTTCCAATTTTAAAAAAATCGGTTCTTATTCAAACCATTGACTCGGTTTGATTCGGTTCGATTTATATTTAAATTATTTATTTAAACCAAAAGGTAAAACTGGAAAAATATAAATTTCAGAAAGGTAAATAATAATTTTAATATAATAGAGATATAACTGATAAAATGCTAATAAATTAGGAACCAAATTAATATTTTTTCTATATTTAAATTTAACTTTAAAATACACTATCTTTTCGTACTTCCTTTTAGATATAAATATACTATTTTCTATTAGCAAAGATATTTATATTAAAAGATGGTGATCAGTAATTAATTGTATATACTTATATATTTTCAGTTTTCAATTATAATAAGTAATAATTTTTGGTCAAGTAAAAGAGAGACTGTGGATCTATTATATATAAAATAATTATTGCTTTAAAAAGTTTAATGAATTAAGTAATATCAAGAAATTGATGCAATTTCTAGAAATTAAGTTTCTAAAAAATACAAATATAAATCGAATTCTAGAACTTAAAAGCGATCATATCAAATGTTTAATTTATTAGAATTTAAGGTCTACTATATAGCATGCACGGGAAGAAATCAGTCCATGTTGGTGTTCTAGCTACTTGGTTCGGAATTTGCATTTACATGTTGAAGAAATTAAGTTGCTGCAGATGCAAAGCTTTGCCTGTATCTTGAGAAGTAATTCTGTCATTACCAGTCTTCAGTTTGTCTCTTCATTTTCATAAAGTCTACAAACATGGATCAACCGCAAGTCGCCCTCGGCCCCCTTATTTTGACTTAATTACTCATCATTAGAACTGCTTTAAATAATTGTTGCGGGAAAATTTATTCAAGTGTCGAATTGATTAGTTGTATGCTCGCACAGGTTTTGGAATGTGCAAGGTGGTGGACTGTAATTTGATGTCGCTGAGCATGCACGGGAAGAAATTTGCCTATATTGGTGTTCTTGCTAGTCGGACAACTCATAATTCTCGGCATTTTCTCTTTGATCAGATAAATATTTAAAAGTTAATTTATTAGGCCGTACAAGACAATTAACATATATAATTCATGATTAATGATTCTTAAAGTTAAAAGATTGGCCAAAAATGGCGTGCATAATTAATTGTATATATTATCATCAAGCACAAGTGGATCAATCAGCTAAATGTCTAATCTAAAAGACGAAATGATCAATTAAAAGTCTACAAACATGCACCTGAAGAAATTTGCCTCTATTGGTGTTCTAGCTAGACAGCTCATAATTCTGGATGTTTTCTCCTTCATATAAAATTATTTATTTCTAACAATCTTAAAAGAACTCAAAAGTAAAATAATAATAACTCTTATTTGAAGATAATTTATGGAAATGAATTAGGTATATTTGATATATATAAATGCTGTAATACATAATTGGAAGCGGAATAAATAATGATTCTTAAAGTTCAAAGATTGACCAAACATGACGAGGATAACTCACTGTGTATATGATCATTAAGCGCAAGTGGATCAACAGCGCGGCGTCCCTCCTATTTTGACCCACGGAAAATGATATAAATTAATTAATTAATGAGTGATCCCTCATCTTGATTAAGCATAAATACTCTTAGCTTTACAACCGATGAACTCCAAATCATACAAACCAATTAATAAACCTGGAGCAAATTAATTAATGGCGAAGTACTGTCCATTTATGCTAGTACTGATGACCGTCTTTTTCTTCTTCTTCTTCTTCTTTTTCACAGTACTTAGCGTTGCAGAAAACACTGCAACATGTTCCGATTGCTGGCTATCTGACTCTGATAAGCTTGCGCGGCCGATTCTGCGAGAAGTATACGATAATGGGCGGATATATGACATCAGCCACCGTTATTCAAAGGAGATGGCGTATTTCGAGGGAATGGGGTATCATCTGTGGCTTCAAGCAAGCATGAAGAATGGGTCCATTGGCAATCTCTCTGAGTTGAAGCTCAATATGCATGCTGGAACTCACGTGGATGCTCCTGGACACGTCTTTGATGATTACTTTGATGCTGGCTTTGATGTTGACTCCCTCGACTTGGACGTCTTGAACGGTTATTAAATAATTAAGCGTTATTTTGCTTTAATATTAATTAATTAATTAATTAATTAATTGGATGGGTGGTTTCATTTAATTAATTGCTAATAGTTTTTGCTTCTTTAATTAATTAATTATTATACATATTTTATAGGTCCCGGGCTGTTAGTTGATGTTCCAAGAGATAAGAACATAACTGGTATGCATAATTAATTTGTTACTCTATTGTAAATTTCGATTTATAGATGAGCTCTTTGCATCTTCTAAGTTTACTATTAATTAATTGTTTCAACTCTAATTCTATCTTATCTCTGTATATATACCACTTATAGCCGAAGTCATGAAATCCTTAAACATTCCCAAAGGAGTACGCCGTGTTCTTTTCAGAACCTTAAACACTGACAGGTACTAATTAAATTCGTATTATAAATCATACCAGTTATATATATAAATAGAAAACATGTCCAATGAGAACGTACAAATATTAATTACACGTTGATCGATCGGTCAAATGATATACTTCAGGAGGCTTATGTTCAAAACCGAGTTTGACTCAAGTTTCGCTGGATTCATGGAAGATGGAGCAAGATGGTTGGTAGAAAACACTGACATCAAACTTGTTGGTAAGATAACATATATAAAGTGATCAAGATATATGTTCTCAATTTAATATACGAGTGACATGTATTAATATTGGAATTAATTAATTGATGAATACGGAAATTGAATTCACAATTAAGAAGATATATATTAATTACTAATTAATTGTTTGTATTATATGTATGCAGGTACTGATTACATGTCCGTTGCTGCTGTTGATGAGCAGCTTGAAACTCACCATGTATTTCTGAAAGATAGGGTAATTAAGAAAATCATTTTAGTTTAATTAATTTCCTGCTGCAGCTCCAAGCTTCTTTAATATTAATTTATGTATAGATAGATATATATCGAGCAGAATTAAATGGATATACATATATATGTACGTTTGTATGCTGGCACTAATAATTATTACTAGCTAGCAGCCAGCTTAACAGTTGTATATATGATTCTTCCTCAGGACATAATTCTGGTGGAAGGCCTTAAACTCGATGATGTTCCAGAAGGAATTTATTCAATCCATTGCTTACCTCTGAGGCTATTTGGTTCCGAGGGATCCCCAATAAGATGCATTCTCATTAAATGAGACAATATATCATTTACGCCCCATAATTAATTCATCATGTATCTGTGAGTTACTCGCCACCTATATCTCCATATATATTGCATTATTTTATTAGTATTTATTTATATATTACGCTCGATGAAAATATAGCTTATAATTTTACAATAATATAATGTTTCTTTATAAATCAGGCAGGCGGATTGATTTATTTGTTTATTTTGTTGCAGGAAACAATGATTAAGTAGAGTACTCAAATCGTTGTTTACAATTACATGCATGCAGCAGATCGAAGAGAAGTAATAGAGTTGATTTTCAAAATAAATATGTATGTGTATGGTTTACTTTTCTTGTATTTTGTGATAATCTGAGAAGAGAATCCTTGAAATTCCGAATAATTTTATGTACCAATTACGCATAAATTTCTTAAAATTATCATATACAAGTCTTTTGATTATTTTCATTTCGTTTGAAGAACATAATACTGTTAAGGAAAAGTTTTATGTATCCAGTATGGCAAACGAATGTTTTTTTTTTCTAAAAGAAAGATGCAGATCGTGATTTTTTTTTATACAAAAAATTGTTTCAAGATAAAATTTTATTAAATTCCGGCATGAAATTCGCTATCACGATCTTCCGACACTAATTGCAATCATCCACTACTAATAAATTATTCTATATTTCTCCCTTATCTAGTTTGTGTTTTTTTTTCATTCTCGATTCTCGTGTACTCTTTTGTCTATATCATCCTTGCCATATTCGGTTTATAAATAATGGACATTATTGGGTATCAATCACCGTCCATGATGAATTATTTTAGTTTGAATTTTTTTAATCATAAAAAATGAAAATAATAATGTATAATAAAATATAACGAAACAAATTATAATTGGAAGAGCATTGAGTTCTTTAATTCTTGAATTTACAATCTCGTTGAACATGTGAATGATTAAATACAGAAATAGCTTAAAGACAGTGATAATATGAGAAAACAAATTGAGGTTGGGTGATATGTTTTTATAATTAGTCTAACAATTACCTCAGTTTGAGCAAATTGTCCATTTTCCCCCGAGGTTTGAAAAATATTTATTGTGTATATATATAAAATATGATGATGAAGAAGACGCCAAGGCAGGTAGTAATGATCACAGTCATAGAGAATGACTTTTGAAATAGATAATGCGACAAAACCGTAAGTAATCATAGCAGTTGTCGCTCAGACGAAATTTTAAAATTTAAGAGTAAATTTATCAATTTAACCTTTTAAAGTTTTTTTTTTATTAGTTTGGCCCCTGCACGTTTTAAATCATTTCATTTGGCCCCCTTAAATTTAATCCTATGTCCGCCGCTGTTTAATTAGGGACGAGAACAATATTCCAAACAAGTTTATCCAGGGAAGAATTATATATTTATGTCCGCATCCACATGCATGCACAGTACAATTAATTCTAGCCTGCAAACCTTCCGATGTACCACCTCCGAAACTGTTCAGCTTACGGGCCTATAATCCAGAATGAAAATGATCTTGAACAAGGTGAAACCAGCCCATAAGGAAAGAGCAAGCGAAAACCTTACGGGCCTATCGAGCTTGGAGACACGAAGAATTGCCTTCTTCACATATCCTAATTAATTAAACTCGAGGATGCAAGAACGGTAATTAAGAGTATCCAACCGGTCGGAGACCAACGCCACCTTCTGTCTTAGAGGAGCTCCCAACAAGTGAGAGCCATTTTCCTTGAGTCTCAATATCACCTGAAATTAAGAGCAAATTCACGGGCGCCAGTATATATATACGTTGTAAAGATCACATCAGTAAATAGCTTCAGCTGATCGATCGATCGGCCAGAGATAAACCCCGAAAGACCGATCGATCTAACCGGCCCAAAAAAGATTCTAGTTTGAACTATATATATACACATGTATAATAAAGAATATTACTCCACTTGAACATTTCCTTATCTATAGATAAAAAAATTTTGGTGTATCCTGTCGTACGTGTACACATCTTAATTGTAAAAAATATACGATGCTGATAGAAAAGAAAAGAAAATATATAAAATAAATAGGAAATATTCTCAATAAAATACGGTAAAAATCATGTAATAATAATAATAATTTAAAGAAAATATACATAAAATTATTCGAAATTTTAAGGAATGTCTTCCAGATTATCACAAAATACAAGAAAAGTAAACCATACACATATTTATTTATTTATTTATTTTGGAAGTTAACTCTATTACTTCTCTTTGATCTGCTGCATGTATGTAATTGTAAGCATACGATTTGAGTATTAGAATCTAAACCGGGCTTAATTTGATTTATATTGAGGCGCTATAATCTTCAAAGGGCTTAATTGCTGCAGATACAAAGCTTTGCCTGTATCTTGAGAAGTAATTCTGTCATTACTTATCATTGTTTCCTGCAACAAAATAGACAAATAAATCATTGTTTACTTTCATATTTGATATAGTATTAGTGTTATTTAAATTGAAAGAGGGCTTTCTATTATATGCTGTTGATGTGCATTATATTAGAAATAAATTAACAAATATACCAATATTACATTTGCATTCTTTATAGATAGTATTTGGTTAACATTTTATGGTTTGTACACTAGATCTAATTAATGTTAATAAAATAATGCTAATATTGTTAGAATATAAAATTTTGGTTGGTTAATATGAGTGTCGACCATTTACACTGTTTAGTAATTATTTATTAAGTGTCATTAGTTATAATTTTACATTAAAAGCAAAAGAAACTAGTGGGACCGGGTCTAACTTTAGGGGAAATGAGTTATTAAATTAAAATATTCATACTCCTTGTCATTGTGTCAAGAAGTTTTTACAAAATATGAACATTGATAAATCGTTGATGTTTTGTGATATATTGTCAGATGAATATAATGTTAGGGTCGATAAATTCAATGAGTACGCCTCCAAAAGTCTTGTAGGTAGTAACTTGATAAAATGTCCATGCAGAAAACATGTAAATGTGCTGTGCCAAATCCATAGGAAAATTAAAGATCATTTGTTTGTTTATAAGATGCATGAAATATAAGGTGGCCTTGACATGGATAGGAGGCATAAAAAAACTGTCAAATACCAATGCAAGGAATAAGATACATAGAACGATTTACAACACCTATGAAATGTGGCATAATCTTTTTACACATGGTGACGATGATTGTAGTTTATTTACTTTATTATTAGAAAATGTAGAGATGCGTATGAACCCTAGTTACACTAAATACAATAAGTTATTGGGTTCACTAAATCATTTAATTTAAGTAGAGTATGAATGGTTATATCAAAACTTTTCTAACGTTCTTAATTATTTGAAAAATATTCTTTCTACTAATAATATGTTGCCTGGATCTATGTGAGAAGAAGAAGTGTATGGCTGTGTTCGGTATGAATTACGAAAAAATACATGCATGCCCAAATGATTGAATTCTTTACATGAAGAATATAAAAATTTAAATAAATTTCCCCACTTGTGGGGAATCAAGTTGGGAAAAGAAAAAGTAATGGTGGTGATAAGAAGAAAAAATCCCTTCTAAAGTTATTTGCTACTTCCAAATAATTTCAAGGCTGAAATGCATGCTTCAACTGCAATCTCCCTTCTTGCTTGCATACGAAGAGAAAGTATATGATGTTATTCTACCTAATTTATGGTCCATAGCAGTTAGGAAATGACATTGATATGTGTCTTGACCTGTTGATTTATAACTCAAAAATCTCACGGCAATTTGGAGTTTAGGCTCATGATGCATGTAGGAAGGAGTTGTTTAACCTCTAGGCAATTTTATTGTGGACCATATACGACTTCCTAGCCTACAACAACTTGTTTGGTTGTATTGTGAAGGGATATTATGTGTCAATTTGTGAGGAAGGCCCCACAGCATGTAGGTAGAAACCATGTCAATAGATTGCATTTATAGCGCATTGTTGCTTTCTTCCGCGTAAACAACTGTATCAAAGGAAAAAAAAAATTGTTAATAGGTTGCAACAGAATTGGACCCATGATAACGAGGTTTTAAAGATGGTGGATAATATTGATAATTTTGCAGGAAGTATAAAATGAACAAGAAAGAAAAAGGGTGGATGGAATTGAAAAGCTGCGTTTTAAGAGAAATAGTTTTTTTTTTTAAATTATCACATTGAAAATTTTATTAGTCTCTTTACCAAAATATTATCTATATCGATTTTCAAAAAATTGTTACATAACATCAACATGCGTTAATTTTAAAAGTTATATGATTAATGCAAGTCGTATTGAGAAATATATTTTATAAGAACTCCGGATATTATAAAGAATAGATATATGTTGTATGCTTTTTCTCTTTCGTTTAAGTTTTATCCCACTAAATTTTAGTGGCAAGATTTTGAGACAGCATTAAACATATTCAACATTACTTTTGAGGATTGTATTTTCTTCCAAATATAATTGAATCCCGTGAAATTTAAGGGGAGTGTTGCGATTGAATATCTTTTTTTCATTGGTAATTTGACTTAGTGACATGTTTTCATTGATTCATTCAATGGCTTGATTTCATTAGTAAATTCCACCACCTCAATTGTCACTTTCCTTACAACTGTCTCTATGTGTCATGCTATGAAGGGATGAGAAGCTACCAACTTATTTTTGATTGGTTGACGTAGTGGTAGATTTTAGTATATATATGTGCGTGATTGCACTGAATCAAAATTAAGGGCATTTCACGTTAGCCTTTTTAAGATGACTCTTTTACTTCTGTTGTTAATTATCATTCATATTCTTATAATCTTTCTA
This sequence comes from Melia azedarach, assembly GCA_028052125.1. Lineage (NCBI taxonomy): Eukaryota > Viridiplantae > Streptophyta > Magnoliopsida > Sapindales > Meliaceae > Melia > Melia azedarach. The sequence goes on along the minus strand of CM051399.1, from coordinate 2,136,879 downwards.
TTACTACATCAGTTATAATTTGGAATCACTTTAAACAATTTCATCCATAAATAAAATTAAAACATTTACAACAAGAACATATATCTTGATCATTTTATATATGTTATCTTACCAACAAGTTTGATGTCAGTGTTTTCTACCAACCATCTTGCCCCATCTTCCATAAATCCCGCGAAACTTGAGTCAAACTCAGTTTTGAACATAAACCTCCTGAAGTATTTAATTCGACCGATCGATCAACGTGTAATTAATTGATATATTTATATATATATAATTGTGAGTACGTTAATCGCTACCCCTGCATTTTCAGGCGAAGGTAAGATTTTGAGCCAATCAAGTGATTTAATCACGATAGTACCGAATCCCCCTAGTGAAAGAAGACTAGCAAACTACTAAACCCGAAATTAAATACTAGCTTTAACTGAAACATACCCAAAAAAAAAAAAGGAAGAAGAAAAAACTATAGTCGCAACTCGGAGATATAGACAGAGAGGGGACTACCCCGGTAATTGAAATTGAAGAGCCGCCCTTTTCGGGGGAACCAGAAGGGACTAACCCACACGCCATTACCAGAAGAGAACTTCGATTCGCCCGGCCAGCTCCAAGTCGTTAGAGACAACAATTCTTTACAGAATTTTTCGTTTTGCTCTTTCTCTTTGAACGAATCCAAAACCTGAGAAAAAGCAGTATTTCGCGAATTCTTGCCATCACTGGAAAACAGGGGCTCTCAGGAGGGTCAGATCTCGCTTGGCCTGATATAGATTCAAATTTGGACATAAAAAAGATTGAATTTAATGAGACTATAAGCAAGGATTGCCTATGTAGGAAAGAGTAAGTCTTGAAGAACTTGAAATAAGCCTTTTTGAAAACATTTGGTTTTGAGAATGACGGGCATTCGGTAATCCGATCAGTAACTTCCTGAACAAGATTACTAGTGTGTGTTAGTGCTGAGTACTGCTCTCTCCACTACTTTCCCAAACCCGATGAAATGAATTAATGCAATGCGCGCGCGCGCGCGCACACACACACACACACACACACATATATATATATATATATATATATATATATATGCAGCATAGGCGGCGGCAGCAGACAACTAATAAATCCCTACAATTAGTTGCATTTCATAATTAATAGACAGATTTGTCTGTAAATATCGGATGTAATTATGTTTAAGATAAACATGAAGGAAGCTGCCCTTAACAAATACAGTATTCTAATAATAAATACATGATGTTAGTGAAGGAAATGGCCACAGTTTCCAAAGAATTAGCAGTTACAGGGAAAATGTTTATTTGAGATACTTAAAACAGATGTGCCTGTGCATATAACCCTGGAGTGAAACAGAACCCGTCTAGCTAGGCAAATATGAAATCCGAACCAGTGCTGATAACTCAAAAAACTATAATGTTTAAAATGCTACTTGTACATGATAATTAGTTTTCACAAGTTTATATATATATATATATATATATATGTACATGATCATGGAAAAACTGCACTGGATGTTATGATCATTTAATGAGAATGCATCTTATTGGCGATCCCTAGGCACCAAGCAGCCTTAGAGGCAAGCAATATATATATATACATAAACGAGTAGCAGCAGCTATTGACTCACATGGGAAAACTGCACTGGATGTTATGATCATTTAATGAGAATGCATCTTATTGGCGATCCCTCGGCACCAAGCAGCCTTAGAGGCAAGCAATGGATTGAATAAATTCCTGCTGGACATCATCAAGTTTAAGGCCTTCCACCAGAATTACTTCCTGAAGAATTAATTAATTAGATCAGATCATGATCTACTACTAAACAAGTTAGTTCCATCATCTGCAGCTGAATATATTAATAAAATTAATAAGAAGCTGATGAAATTAATTATATAAGCATGAGATTAAAATGAAGAATTTCTTACCCTGCTTTTGAGAAAAACATGATGAACTGGAACCAGATGTTCGAAGGCAGCAACAGACAAATAATCAATACCTGCATTATATATATATATATAAACAATTAATTAATAATATCTTCCTCATAATTAATTACTGTATGTTAATAATATCTGGATATTAATTAATTTTATCGTACCAACAAGTTTGATGTCGGTATTTTCAACCAACCACTTTGCCCCGTCTGTCATAAATCCCACGTAGCTTGTGTCAAACACATTTTTGAACATAAGTCCCCAGAAAATGAAACCCAAACTAAATATTAATATTTCTTAATATTGCATGCACATGCATGCACAATGTGTGTGTGTGTGTATATTCTTCTAACACTACTTCAGCATATGGACGTACGTAGTGTTTAGTTAGCCCCAGGCCAATCGATTTTTGTCCCAGAAAGAAATTATATATATAATATGAATTAATTTAATTACCTATCAGTATTTGAGGTTCTGAAAAGTACACGTCGTACTCCTTTGGGAATGTTTAACGACTCCATCACTTCAGCTGTAAGAGATAATTAATATTATTAAACTTTACTGCAAGTTTGTATATTCTCTAGAAAATAATATATATATATATATATTTATGGGAACTATATATCCTGTCTGAATAAATTAAAGAAAAAAAAACAATATTACTTAATTACTTGGAAACAATTACGCAAAGAGTTATAAATAAAACAATGAATAATTTAATTGTCTGAAATAAATTAAGAAGTACAAGCATTTACAAGAAAAGAAGAGTGTAATAAAAGGGCTTTCGTTCATTAAATTAAGTCAAAATTAAAAAAAAAAATAAACATACATACCGGTTATGTTCTTATCCCTTGGAACATCAACTAACAGCCCAGGACCTATATACAATTAAACAACCAAAAGTTATTAATTAATTAATAACCATCCAATTTGCATGAATCGAAGCAACAGCTAGCTGGCTTAATTTAATTTAGATTAAAATTCAGAAATTAATTGGAATGGATAATTACAGTTTAAGACGTCCAAGTCAAGAGTATCAACGTCAAAGCCAGCATCAAAATAATGATCGAACACGTGTCCAGGAGCATCCACGTGAGTTCCCGTGTGTCTCGTAATCTTCATCTCCGATATGTTCACAATGGACCCCTTCTTCATGCTCACCGGCAGCCTTAAAAACTCCCCGAGGCGCCCGTCCTCCGTGTCGTACGACGGCAACTCGCTCGTGTACCGGTGACTTACGTCAAATATGCGACCTTCACCGTACACCTCTCGCCGAATCGGCTTTAATTCATCATCAGCCGCAGATAGCGAGCAATCCGGAGTCGTAGGGTAAGCAGCGTTTGTTGCGACGGCGGTGAGTGTTAGCTTATCAACTGAGATCAGTAAAGTGAAGAAGAGTTGCATTAGTAAAAACTGAGAGTTGGAGGTAGTTTTAGCCATGCTTTCCGAGGTTTCTAGTTATTATTCTAAGAGGATACTTATTGCGAATTGCGACGGATTGAAGGTAGATAATTAAATATGATTTTTTTTTCCTTTTGACTTACTGGTGAGAGGATAAGATGGTGATAGAATTAATAGCAACTCACGACTAGAATGTAAATAAGTAAGAGCATCGCAATGGGAGATTCGGACCCTTCCCTAAATGGGCTGGAATACTTATTTTCAATACTTCCGTTTTAATATTGTGATGTTAAATATTAATTAAAAAAATAATTATATATTATATATTTTTTAATTTTTAATTTTTAATTTTTCTTTCAAAATAAATATAATCACGATAATATCAAATTAAATCCTAGTTAAGTTATTGGATGATGATATCCGCATGTGTTGGGATTAAGTCGATTTCCGAATGAAATAGATTAATCTCAAATTTATTTAGAATGCAAAACCTGAATCGGAAAAAGAAAAGAAAGGATTGGTACAAGAGCAGAATAGAACATTACAATAACATGTGATCCCTAAAAAACGATTGTACGATCAAGGGTGGATCATCTGGTACATATAATTAAGAGCCAACTAATAGCATTAGCATTACAAGTGATCCCTAAGATCAAGGATCAATTGCAATCACGTATAATTAATAATTTAACAATTATTAGTAATTCAACACTCTGCAATCTTATTTGAATCTGTTGTTCTCTGCCCTGCTTGTAACTTTTATTATAACATCTGCAGTCATTATTGGAACTACTAAAGTTTCATGAGTAACCATGGATGGATATGTTCGAAGTTTGACTAGAATATAAAGAAGAAAAATGACTAATTGGCAATAACTTAATGTACTCATGAGAAAAGCCGTATCTAATATTATAACAACATATGAGTGTTATTGATCGTTAACTTACACGCAGAGTGAAAATCTATTCCGTTTCTTCTGCTCTAGGATAGCTTGATCTACAATCATTTGTGAAACCATTTTTCACAGAGATTTCCATTCAACATCTATTTAACTGATCACTTGATTCTGCAGAAAAACATAATCAATTTGCATTAGCTTATCACTTAAAATTGATTTAGAGACGTGTGATCATAAATGTTTTCATTGGAACTTCCATAAATGAGACTGTCATTGTCATGAAATATTAATTTTTTATTTAAAGAGAGGATATGATTCAAGATAAATGACAAATACATGAAAACTCACATGGAAAATATATCATTTAATGAGAATGCATCTTATTGGCGATCCCTCAGCGCCAAGCAACCTTAGATGTAAGCAATGGACATTGTATAATCCTGCTGGGACACCATCAAGTTTAAGGCCTTCCACCAGAATGACTTCCTGAAGAAGATTACAATTGTTAGTGTTGATTGATGTGTACAGTTCTTTTCCCCACAGAAAGGAATCCTTTATTTCATAGATATTAACAATTTGAATAAGATGCACAAATTTTCTTTTTTTATATTTAAAATTAAAAAAGAACAAAGAAAATTGAAGTAAAACAATGAATCCCAGAGAACCAAAAATAATTTTTCTTACCCTCCCTTCTAGGAATTCATAATGAGATGGAAGCAAATCAGCATAGGCAGCAGCAGACAAGTAATCGATTCCTACATTTCACAGGAGACAGAATGTGTCAGTCTTCAGTAAGATGTAAAAAGATGTAATTAAGCTAAACAGGAAGATGTTCCAGTAACGTGTCCTAGAAAAACTATTGTAATAATATATATTACTTTAGGAAATGGTTGCAGTTTCCAAAGAATCAGCATAAAGTTAGATTAAAAAAAACTGTGCATCATCAAGTGAAACAGAACCCGTCAAGGCAATATGAATTCTGAACCAGTGATGCCCAGGCCTAGCCTGGGTGGTCAAGGGCACATGCCCTCCATTTGGAGGGCATGTGTTCGAGCCCTGCACATTGCAGGGCTCCTCCCACCAAAGCGTGGGATGCTCTCCACTGCATGTGGGGTTATTCTTGCATCATGTGTGCATAGACCTCTGAGGTGCTACAACAGCATGTATCAAGTCCCAGCAGACCCCTAATGTAATATCAGTAAATGTATGTGTTGTCAAAAAAAAAATCTGAACCAATCATAAACTAAAATGTAGACACTGAATAATGCATAGGCATCAGAGGTGACAAAACAGTGTAGGCACTTATAGCAGGGATCAACTTTCTCTTTTCTTTAAGACTCTATGGGAAAAAGACGGCAAACAAAGGCAAAGAAGGGTGTCTCCCAGATATGTAGCTCAGAACTATTGAAAATAATTTGTATCTTACCAACAAGTTTGATGTCAGTGTTTTGTACCAACCACCTTGCTCCATCTCTCATAAATCCAACATAGCTCGAGTCAAACTCTTTTCTAAACATAAGCTTCCTGAAATTGAACCAAAGTTTAGTTTGCATATAATTCTTTCAAATAATAACTATTGTTCCCATACTTTATTTTTTTGCTTCTCAAAAAAAAAAAAAAACTTAATGTGCAGTACAAGGGGCTAAAAAAATTGTACAAAGACATGATATGGTAGTCCTCTCCTCTCATTACTAGTGTAAGGAACCAAAATAATTTTCACAAGGATATTCATATGGGGGAACACAAAACAGAAATAAACTGAGCTAGACTTCACCTTGACCTTTCCTATGATAAGCTAACTAGTAAAACCAGCTAGCTAGGTATGCATGAAATTCAATATAGACATAATTTCACGACTAGGACATATGAAATGCCACAAATCCACTTTTAAAATTTAAAAAAGAAAGAGAAGGAAAATATAAGAAAACAGAAAAAATGTAAAAGGCAACCCATGATACGAAAATCATATTTCAGATGCAATATTAAGAGTAGGCCACATTAAGAAATACCAAAATGATTATTGTTAAGCTGGATACGTCAAAAGAGACATAATATGCATGGAGAAGTTCAAGGACATGAATAATGGGCAGATAGCATTTGATTCATAATCTTGACTTCTATGGACAGCATTGTTTTCAGAATGCATCAAGTGCCAAAAAGCCTCACACAAAACAAAAAATAACTCCAATAAATAAGTCACATTAGAGAAAGAACACTGAAGAACAAATAATAACATCAAACTGTTATACTGACAAATGACAATGTGCACCAAACAAATCCATTCAAGCAATTGTTTATGATATCTTATGCCGAATGCATTGACTTAAGATGCCAATAAAAAGCATCTGTTACAGAAAATAATAAAACAGAAAATGAAATTCCTCCAACATCAAGGCAATTGACATAAATTACCTGTCTGTATTTAATGTTCTGAAAAGCACACGACGTACACCCTTGGGAATATTTAGGGTCTCCATGACCTCAGCTGGCAGACATAAACTTGATTACCAACAAAAACATTAAGAATTAAGCAAAAATAGAGCGAAAAAACTTCTGGTCATCTGGCAAATGCAGGGACATTTGATTAATTTTGAAACAGCTTTAGAATATGTTGCGTGTTAGAGTACATGGAAACCCTCTCTAATTATGTATAGTATATACAAGCAAAAGCAGATAAAATTGCCATCTTATAACTCAACTTTTCAGACCAACCTCGAGAAATGCGAGCTTAGTTTAAATTACCCACCTTTCACCATAAAAAATTACCTAGAGCATTATTTCTGTATCCAAAAATAAGGACTTATTGTCATGTAAATTTCTCAAAAAAGCCATTTGGTGGGGTGAAGGGAAAAGAAGAAGCTATAAACCACTTCTTGCTTTTCTTTTATAGTACCAGAAACAACAAGGAAAATGAAACAAATTTGGTAGCATACATGCTTCTACAAAGCAAACTAAAGAACCAAAAATGACAGCCAGATATGCAGAAAATTATGCCAAAGTATTTAAGAAGATGGCAACAAGAAACATCACATCCGCTAAGTAATAGAGTAACCTGCATTGACCTATAAACTATAAATAAGCAGCACAGTTCATAGGATTTTCCAAATAGATATTATTAGTTAATGACATTGTTCTATTCCATTTGGCTACAGGGAAGTGGGTGAGAAAAGAAAGGTGTGGAAGGAAATGGGAGGGAGTAAAACCACTTCCCATAATAGGCTGACAGAAGTAATGAGGATTGCCAACCCTCCAAATCCATGAAAGTTTTTGTGTCCACATATGGTGGGAAATATAAGAAAATAAGAGAAATGACATAATTCAATCTCTTACAATCATCTGTGCACTCTTATGCTTACCAATTTTTTTATTATCTCAACCCAATAAAGACTGTGAAAATAAACCGATTATTCTAATATCCATTTCAAATTTATATTTCTACAGGAATTGTAAGTTCTAATTAGGATTCTTATGGAATGAATGTGTGCAATTCATCAAGAAAAACTTTTCTAAGGGTCTTACTTAATGGGTAGAAGCGACAGGGCAGAAAACTGAAGGTGAGTGCTTCCAGCAGAAGCAGTCACACAGGGAAAACAAAATAAAAGAAATTAAAAGAAAAAATCCTCTTCAGGACATCAAAATACATACCGGTTATGTTCTTATCCCTTGGAACATCAACCAACAGTGCAGGTCCTGAACACAAACTCGCACAGTATTTTAATCAAACGCGTAGTAATCACAAAACACTATATCACCTTTTTTCAAAAACAAATCCAATCACAATTAATTACCGTTCAACACTTCCAAGTCAAGAGTGTCAACATCGTATCCAGCATCAAAATAATGATCGAAAACGTGCCCAGGCGCGTCAACGTGAGTTCCCGTATGCGTCGCAAGTTTCATCTCCGAGTTATTAGCAAGCGAGCCGTTCTTAATACTGGCGGGTAGCCACAAATACTGGCCGAGCCCCTCCAACTCGCCAAACGCCGGCATATTGGTTGTAATTCGGTGGCTGATGTCATATATACGGCCGTCAGCGTACACCTCTCGCCGAACCGGGGCGGGTACTTCGTTAGCAAGCGAGAAACCGGTTTCCTGAGTTCCAGGAATCGTGGGGTAGGCTGTGTTTTCTGCTACGGCGAGAGTGAGAGTGAGTGAAGTGAAGAAGAGAAGCAAAAACGGCAACTTTATCGTCGTTTTGGCCATCATCGGAATCAACGATTAACACTCGGCAAGAGAGGGAATCTAAAATATAGATTTTTATCAGAACTGGTTTCATTTGTTTTACGGTTAAATAGGAGGACAATATCACGTAGCGGTGTATTAGGACTAAAATCAGTATTAATTAAATATTATAATCTCTCATTTTACAATGAAATATTTTACTCAAAACTAAATCATAAATTTTTAATTAAATATAATTCATAAAGCTTAATCTTAATTGTATTATATATAGTATATATTAAGGATATATGATGCATCTAGAAAATAAGTTTATCCAATATTTGAGATTACAAATTTAAGTTATAATTTATTCAGTAATCACTAATTAAAAATTATTTTTATTAATTATGGTCGTTTTTGGCTAAAGAAAAAGTAGTATAAAAAATGAGAGATTTGTGGGGAAAAAAAAATCTAATTTTGTTTATGAAAAAAATGTACCAATTATTTTTATGGGTTTTTTCCAAACTACCCTTGAAACAATTGCAAAATAATTATGCTTTCGGTGAAAATCGAACCAGAAGAAGAGTGCAATCACTCTTAACCAACCCACTCAACACACAATTTTGATACATATTTTTAATTAATAGTACAAATATATTTTAAACATAATTTTATAAAATAACTTTAAATTAAAATCATTTTCAAATAATAATAATAATAAAATTTTTCCTAAATAATTATTAAAAAATAAATTTAAATTATTATAAAATAAAATTATTCTTAACTAATAATTTTAAATAATTGTTAAGTAAAATAACTATTTTATTTAAAGCAATAAATATAAATAATGACAATAGTTATTATTCTCAAATAATTATTAAAAGAAATAAATTAAAATTGTTATAAAATAAATTTTTTCTAAAATTATTATTAGCACTAATAATTTTATAATTATTAAAGAAAATAAATTTAAATTGTTATAAAATAAAATTATTATTAACAATAATAATTTTAAAAGATTATTCTTAAATAATTATTAAGTAAAATAAATTATTTTATTTAAAGAAATAAATATAAATAATAATAATAGATTTAAAATTTTATAATCTAAAAATAAAAATAATTCTAATTTTAAATTATTTTAATGATTATAAAATTATTTTTGTATTATAAAATTTTTATGATAATAAAATAATTTTAATTATTAAAGAAATTTATTACATATGTATTTATAAATGAATAATTAGTTAACAATGGAAAAAAAATAAATAGATGTGTTAAGTGGGTTGGTTAAGAGTGATTGCACTCTTTCTCTAGCGTCTGGGTTCGATTTTAACCGGAAGCATAATTATTTTGCAATTGCTCAAGAGTAATTTGGTCAATTTATTATTTCTTAACAGATATAGGGGTAGTTTATGAACATTTTCCCAAATATTTCGGCAAATTGGGATTTCCACAAATCTCAGGGGAGGTATGTGGAAAAACCCCTTATTTTTATTGATGGAGAATTTTGACTTCTCTAATAAACTTGAGACCTGCAATGGCCATGGAAACAGCCAAATTCATCTTCATAAATAAAATGTCTCAACATAAAGCCATAAAATACAACTAAAACTAAGAAACATTACAACATCATTCACACCTTCTCTTATATTATTAAACAAACACATCTGATATAAAGTCTACTCTGTTTCTGCTGCTCCATTATAGCATCATATATGATCAATTTTAGAATATCCATTTTCCACAGAGATTTCCATTCAATATCTCCTGAACCCATCACTGATTCCTGCAAAAATAAATCAACTTCCATTAGTTGCGCGAGTGTGACCATATATATTATCATTGGAACTTTCTTAAACATCAACTGCTCTCAGCAAGCTGAAGGAACGGTAGAAAATAAGATTGTCATTGTCATCAAATGTTAATTCTGTGTTACAGTAAAGGGTTAAGATAAATGCCTATGCGGAAAAACTCACATTGAAAAATAAATCACTTAATGAGGATGCATCTTGTTGGTGATCCCTCGGCGCCAAGCAACCTTAGATGTAAGCAGTGGACATTGTATAATCCTGCTGGGACATCATCAAGTTTAAGGCCTTCCACCAGAATGACTTCCTGAAGAAATATTACTAGTATTAGTGTTCATTGAAGTGCACACTACTTTATATCTTAGAAATCAATACTTCATTTCAAAGATACTAATAATCAAATGAGATTCGAAAAAAAAAATTAAAATAAAAAATAAAAAACTTCTTCTCAACTAAAACTAAGTGTGGGATGAATTCCGAAGCAAACCAAAAAGATTTTGGTTTTCTTAAATTTAGGGCTGAAAAAACCAACATCATATATCAAACCAAAACATTTTTTAGCTTTACATTTGATTAAAATTTTGACGATATTTTTTTATTTTTAATTTAAATTTAATAGATTTTTAATAAACCCCCAATAAGAAAAGTTACATATGTCACTATGTTATTGAATATCTTAAAAAATAAGTTTTTCATTTTGCTTTTTTGAAAATAAAACCGAACATTTTTTCTTTACCAAAAAATTAAACCAAATAGTTTTTCTTCACAAAAAAATTGCACCGAACCGACAGATTCAGTTTTTTCTATCCACCCCTAAGTAAAAAAATAAACCCTAGGGTACCAAAAATGATTTTCTTACTCTGCTTTCCAGGAATTCAAGATGAGCTTCAAGCCCATGAACATATGCAGCAGCAGACAGGTAATCAATTCCTACATTTTGCAATAGACAAATGTGTAAGAACACATAAAAAGAAAAAGATGTAATGAATCTGCCTAACAAAACAGTGTTAGGAGATTTTCCAGCAAAGTGCCCTATCAAACTAATCAAACAGTACATGTTGTTAAAGGAAATGGTTGCAGTTTTGAGTAAAGAATCAACATAAAGCTAGAAAGAAAATGTGAAATTGAAACCACTGAAAGCCAAAAATATAGACTCTCAATAATGTGTTGATGTCAGAGGTGACAAAATAATGGAGGGGCCCGTAAGAAATGCGCGCCCAAGATATGCACGACAGAACTACTGAAAATGATTCATATCTTACCAACAAGTTTGATGTCAGTGTTTTGTACCAACCATCTTGCACCATCTTCCATAAATCCAACGTAGCTCGAGTCAAACTCCTTTTTAAACATAAGCTTCCTGAAATTTAACTAAATTTTAGTTTGCATGTAATTCTTTCAAATTATAACTTCTCCTCTTGAACATCTTCTATGCTTCTCACAACAGACTGAAAGTACAGTACAAGGGTTTTAAATTGTTCAGATACATGATACGGGAAGACCTCCTCCTCTTGTTGCTTCATAAGGAATCAAAGTAATTTTCATGACAAGGATGTTGATAGAGATAACAGGGAAAAAAGGAATCAACTCAGCAAGAATTTTTCTTGCACTTTCTAATAATAAAGCTAATTACTGAAACAAGCCAGCTAGTCATTTGGGCAACTTGGGCTCAGAAAATGCTGCAAATTGCTTTACAATTTTTTTATTTTTTTGAAAAAAGAAAAAGGAATAGGAAAGAAACCATAAAAACTGTATAAAAGGCAAACCACAATATGAAAATGAAGTTTCAGATGCAATATTACATGTATCTCAGACGAAGGAATGCCAAAATAATTATTATCATGCCAGAGACGTCAACAGAGACATAAAATATTTGAGGAGAACTTTAAGGACACATAATGCACAAGCAGCATGAGGTTCATAATCTTGACCTCCATGGATAACCTTATTTTCACAATGCAATAGGAGCTAAAAACTGTTGTACACAACAAAAATAACTCCAAAAAGGAACTCTTATTAAATAAAAGATTGAGAAAAGAACTTTGGAGAATAATTAATAATGCCCTACAATCTGTTATATTGACAAATAACAATAAACACCAAACAGATCCATTCCAAGCAATTGAGACTTATGATATCATATGCCAAATGCATAAACAAAAGATGCCATAAAAAAAAAATGCATCTTAGTGAAGATGATATAACATAAGATGAAAATGGTCCAGCATGATGGCAAGTACCTGTCTGTATTTAACGTTCTGAAAAGCACACGACGTACACCCTTGGGAATATTCAGGGACTCCATAACTTCAGCTGTAGGAAATAAACTTTATTACAACAAATATATTTAAAATTAAGGACAAACAGAGAGGAAAAAAAATTATTTTTGTTGTTTGTCAAAGTATAGGTGCATTTAATTAAATTTGAACAGCTTTAATGTATGTGATGTGTCAGAGTACAGGCAAAACCTCTCTAAATACACATGATATACAAACATAAGCAACAAAAAGGTTTCTTGTAACTCAACTAAACATAAGCCTAGTTCAAACCACCCAGCTTTCACCATCAAAAATTGCTTGCAGCATTATTCCTACATACAGAAATAAACACTTAACTCTCATATAAATTTCACAAATAAACCCATTTGGTGGGGTAAGGATAAAAATGCAGAAGCTATTATGCACTCCTTGCTTCTCTTTTATAGTCCCAAAAACAATAAGGAAAATGGAAGGAAATTGGTGGCCTTACTGTTTCTAGGAAGAGGACCAAAGAACAAAAGGAGACAACCAGATATTCAGAAAATAATGTCAAAGTATTTAAGAAGATGACTGAAAGAAGCATCACATCTGCTAATACTGGAGTACTCACATTCATCTACCAATTAGAAACGAGTAGCATAGTTCATAAGATATTCCAAATAGATATTACTAGTGAATGGTATGCTCTAAGACTTGGTTAATGACACACTGATCCGTTCCATTTGACATCATGTAAGTGGAAGAGAAAAGAAAGGCGAGGAAGGAAATGGAAGGCAATTACACCCCTTCCCACATTAGACTAACAGAAACAATAGCAATTCTTCCAAATCCACAAAAATCTGTGTCCACTGACGGTAGGAAATATGAGAAAATCAGAGAAATCACATAATTCAATCTCTTACATGCATCTATGCACTCTTATAAATTTTTTTCATCTCAACCAAATAAAAAGCCGTCAAATTAAACCAATTAGTCAAATATCCATTACGAATCATGATTGGTAATTAAATGGGATTCTGATCATATGAATGTCTCAAATTCATCACTGAGAACCTTTTATAAGGGTTTAGCTTAATCAGTAGTAGAAATAGAGCAGAAAGCAGTCCGGAATGCGGAATAAACACAGAGAGCTCTATAAGCAAATATTAGCTCTCGCAATTTTATTAAATTAGATGTCGGAACACAATGAAGCATTAGCACAAACCTAAATATGCAAACAAAAGCTTGTCTAGGCAGAGAGGCGCTAGATGCACAAATGCCTCCCATAGAAGCAAACAAACACAATCAATCAAAGGAGAAAAGTATTAAAAAACAAAAAAAAAAACTTTTTGAGAACACTAAAAAGGGCGTTAAAGTACATACCCGTTATGTTCTTATCCCTTGGAACATCAACTAATAGCGCAGGCCCTGCACACAAATTCACACAGCACTTATATCAAACACTTAGTATTTACAATCACTAACAACACAAATAACCACATTAATTACCGTTCAAAACTTCCAAGTCAAGAGTGTCAACATCGTATCCAGCATCCAAATAATTATCATAAAAGTGACTAGGAGCGTCAACGTGAGTCCCTGTGTGCGATCCAAGCTTCATCTCTGAATTATTAGAGCGCGAGCCGTTCTTAATGCTCACGGGTAGCCATAAATACTGGCCGATTCCCTCCACCTTGCCAAACGCAGGCATTTGGGTTGTAATTCTGTGGCTGATGTCATATATTCTGCCGTCAGCGTACACCTCTCGCCGAATCGGAGGGGGCACTTCGTTAGCTAGCGAGCAACCGGTGTCCTGAGTTCCAGGAATAGTGGGATAAACGGAGTCTTCTGCGACGGTGGGAGTGAGAGTGAGAGTGAGTGAAGTGAAGAAGAGAAGCAAAAACGGAAATGCTATCGTCGTTTTGGCCATGATCGGGAGTATTTCTGGGTCAACAACTAACACTTCAAGAAGAGAGAGAGATAGACCAGAAAATTGTTGATTGGTTTCATTTGGCTCAAGTTTGTAAATAAGAGAAGAAGGAACAAGATAGCGTTGACACCAAGGAACAGGTATCAGTAAGAATTTGTGTAACCGGGTTTTTTAAATAACATTTGAATCCCTAAACGTTTTATAAATTTCTCGGACAGCAGAAGTCTTTCACTTGTATCAAATAAGCTCCTAAATTTCCCTTACGAACATTTACGTGGCACTAAAATATTTCAATGGGTACACGATTTGCATGATTCAAACGAATAAATTATATTTTTATTTTCGAATCATAAAATTTATTATATATATATAAGAATCAATTACATCATATTATTATATTTTATATTATTAAATTTACTTATTTTTAATTATTAATATTAAATTTGATATGTATAATTAATTCATAATTAATACACATATTATATTTAATTTTAATTTTAATTTAACGATTTATAAATTATAAATAATGTAAATATATATATGTGTGTAATAAATAATTTCGTAACACATTTTTAAGGCGGGTGATTGTGTGATAGTGTCGGCATTTGGGCCAAGTGAGATTTCCTGAACATCGTTAAAGTTCGGTCCGAAAACGAGAAATATGTAAGCAAGAATGTGGATCTACTTGGTTTTTGAAGCAGCAGAAAAAATTCATGGGCAGGTTGGTTTGACACACTCGCCAGCAACTGAGGTTGAAACTTGAAAGGACAGCCCAACAACTAGCGGAGAATAAAGTTGAAAACTGGGTTACCATTTATCATCCGTCTTTGATTGAATGGGCAATTACTTAATAGAAAAAGCTAAAAAAGAAATAAGTTATGATAAAGTAATTTTTTATATATATTATAAAATAATAAATAAATAAAACAAATAAAAGTCGAGGACTTAGGATCTTCTAGTAAGGAGTAACTGCGAGCAATAATTTTTTAAATCAATTTATCTGGTATTGCATTTGCATTGAATAATTAATTATGTTACATCACTTATTATAAATTACTGATGTAACATGAGATGAGAAATGATTTATATTGGAACATGTTTCTGAATTGTCAAGTGAATGCAAATCAATTAACTCCGTATATTAAATGTTTTTCAAACCAGGCTTAAAATCAAAATGTTTTGGTTTATAAAGCATGCAGTTTTAAAACACATGACAGCTAGCGTCCTCAATTCTTTATATTCATATCTGACGGCTGTTCTTATTTTGCTATAAAAATACAACAAGTTGACGTCAATTTTAACTAATTACCGAATAAAAGTTTACATAAATTTGAATATGGATAAAAGATTATAATAATAAAAGCTGATACAACCAAATATTCTGGGGCAGTCAGTCGTGCGTCAAATATTTATATTGAATTGTAGCATACAAAACCAGCAGTATGCATATGGAAATTATATGCTCTCCCTATGTAATGCAGAACCACAGAATACAGTTATAATAAATCCCTTCTACAACAAATTAATATCCAAAACCACAAACTCGACGCGTCCAAAATACACGAAGACAGCAAAATTCATCTTCATAAATAAACATATCACACAGGGACGTGTATGCTTTGACCAACCCAGCTGCCACGTTTAGTGCTTTCTACCACCCCACACACATAAAAACCAAAAACATCATTTACACCATCTCTTACAACACCAATTAACCCAATATCTACCTTAACATTTTGAGCAAAAAAAAATGCGAACTCTCTCCATGTTAAACATTCTCCTCTCTCTTCTTCTTCTGCAAATTTCTTTGGCTATAGCCATAACTTCCCCACAAGATATCTCAGCTCTCAAAGCTTTCAAAGCTTCAATCAAGGCAAGCTCAATCCAACCATGGTCATGTTTGGCCTCTTGGGACTTCACCACCGCCGACCCATGTGCTCTTCCTCGCCGAACCCACTTCACTTGCGGCCTCCTCTGTTCTTCTGACTCAACTCGAGTCACCCATCTCACTCTTGACCCCGCCGGCTACTCCGGTCAACTCACCCCACTCATTTCCCAACTCACCCAGCTCACGGTTCTTGACCTCTCTGATAACAACTTCTTTGGCTCCATCCCGCCTTCCATTTCTGCTCTTTCCAATCTCCAAATTTTGACTCTTCGATCCAACTCATTCTCTGGATCAGTTCCGGATTCGTTAACCAAACTAAAAAATCTTGATGCTTTGGACGTTTCACATAATTTTCTGTCTGGGTTTCTTCCAAGGAGTACGTTTCTGATGTCAAGTTTGAGAAGACTCGATCTGAGCTACAACAAACTCACTGGTTCACTGCCAAAACTGCCAGCTAATTTACTAGAAATTGCTCTGAAAAGCAATTCTCTATCTGGATTTATCTCAAAAACCTCTTTTGACGGGTTAACTCAGTTGGAAGTCGTCGAACTAAGCGAAAACTCGTTCACTGGAACACTGCAAGTATGGTTCTTTCTCTTGCCTGCACTTCAACAGGTTAACTTGGCCAATAACAGCTTGACACGAGTCGAGATCTCGAAGCCCGTGAACGGCAACAGCGACCTCGTGGCCATTGATCTCAGTTTCAACAAAATCGAGGGGGATTTACCCGTGAATTTGGCCGATTATCCGCTCTTGTCGTCTCTGTCAATGCGTTACAACAGGTTACGTGGCAACATCCCATTGGAATACAGTCACAAGAAGTCTCTGAGGAGACTGTTCTTAGATGGGAATTTCCTGATTGGAAAACCGCCAGCGGGGTTCTTCGCCGGTGACGACGCTGTGTCCGGGAGCTTGGGAGATAATTGTCTACAGGGATGTCCAGGCTCTTCTCAGCTCTGTACTCCACAACAAAAATCATACTCAGTTTGCAAGCAAGCCTATGGCGGAAAACCGAGATCTTAGTATCCACACAATTTCAGTCCATACTTATTTTTTGTTTTTGTTTTCTTGTTTCTGTTTCCTAAAACAGAAAAAACAAATAATGTGTATTTGAAAAATGTTATAAGTACATGAAGTATAGAAATTCGTATAATTAGATTAGTTGTTTAATAACGATGAATGGTGATCGCTTCAACTTGAAGCAAAAGTGTAACTTTTGTCACATTCGGTCATGGTGTAAAAGAACACACATGAAAAGAAGAAGCTGACATTGACAGTTCTGAAATTAAAAATTGTTTCAGAAAGCTGGCGGTAAGAAAACAGTTTTCACATTCAAGAGGTGAAAATAATGTAGATTCATTTTCAAACTGTTTACCACTTCCACTGGTATAATATCATATAATAATAATAAAGCAAAGTGTGAACAGATAGCATAGCAGATTGACAACTTTGAAAATGTTTCTGCACAGTGCTTGTCATTTTCTTCTTTGTTTTTCTACATAAGTGCTTTGGATCTTCCGTTAAAAAGAAAAAGTTTGGCACTGCCAACAGACAATGTCAGGGAAAGTTTGGTAAATTGTCATAGACTTTAGAGAGTTATTCTTTTAATATTATTAATAAAGTGGGTGGTTTGATTAGTTTTCAGGGGTATTTTGTAAAACTTTTTTCAGACAGCAATTTGCTTTTCTATTTCTATTTCTAACCTCTGGATGCAGTTAATTACTGGACATTCTTTTTTACTTGGAAGTACTGTTGCGGCTAAAATGGGGGCAGTGAGTGGTAGTGGTAGTGGTAGTGGTAGTGGTAGCGAATAAGAGCAAAAGCAGAAAGTAAAGGTAATAAAGCAGTTTACTGTGAGTGAAGGACAATAATTGAAGATAGGGGGACCTGCCACCCCAAAATCAGAGGAGAGTATTGTTTCCTGAGAGTCTATAAGTGCCCCACTTAAAGGGCTAATCAATAGTTGGGGTATGACCCTTGATTGAAGAGGAAGAGAGTACCAGTTCCTTTCCCGCAATAGCTTGATTGATTGTTTTTTGGGATATTATCAAATTCCTTCCCTGAAGTTTTGGTTTCTATCACTTAGATAGAAAGTTTGGGTAGTCTATCAGAAACCTCCCCTTGACCGATTGTAAACGGTGAGTTGACCGTTTTGTTGAAGGGCAAATAAGTAAAATACAAATGATTAGACAATTGATTTACACTCTGCAGAATACAAATCGTCGAGTCATATGCAAAATAGTGAAACCCTGATTTTTTTCTTCTCATTTCTTGCCAAACTCTCTCTACAAACCTACGATTACCTACAAATCTAGCCTGAAATTGGGTTAATCTTGGAAAATGGATGCCGGCAAGAAGATTAGGAGGGAAGATTTGGCGCCATTTCGATGGATCGTTAGCCGTGTATATAAAGAGTCCCGAAACCCATTTCGAGTTTCCTTAGTATTCTATTCGGTGAGTGTGATTTTCATTTGTTTGGAGGTTAAATTTGGGGAAACTACTATATTACGTACATGCAATAGTCAATCTCAATGACCATCAGGTATGTGCACACTTCTGGTGTTTGTTTGATTCAGTGCATATAAGAATAGTTTGATTCGAAAATCGATTTTATTTTATCTGTGTTATGTAATATTGGGTTTCAATGTCCCTTATTGTTGGCTGTTTTCGATTTATTGCTAGTGGTTGGATGTACACAGATTTGGGTTTTTTTCAAATTAATGCATGCACGAATGAACTAATTCCAAAATTGATTCTCTTTAGTAAATGGGTGTAATTCTTTGTTTGGGTTTTGGTTTCCCTTGGTGTTGGTTGGTTTCGATATGGTGATGGTGGTTGAATGTGTACAAATTTGGATTTTTTAGGATTAACGAATGCATGATTGAACTAATTTAAAATTCGATGTTATTCAATCTATATTATGTAATCTGTTGCTGATGATATTTTGCTACTGTGTGGTAATGTTTGAGATGCATAATCTGCGTGGTAATGGTATATCGGCTGGAAACCATGACTTAACCGTACTTCCTGGGGTCCAGGAATAGGGATAACTTTGGATTACAACGCCACGTACCATTACTACTATGTATGAATTATATGTTGACTCTTTTTCACACTTAGTATATTGTAATCTACTGGTGATTGTATTTTGTTACTGTGTGGCAATGTTTGAGATGCATAATCTGCGTGGTAATGGTATATCGGCTGGAAACCATGACTTGACCGTACTTCCTGGGGTCCAGGAATAGGGATAACTTTGGATTACAACGCCACGTACCATTACTACTATGTATGAATTATATGTTGACTCTTTTTCACACTTAGTATATTGTAATCTGCTGTTGATTGTATTTTGTTACTGTGTGGCAATGTTTGAGATGCATAATCTGCGTGGTAATGGTATATCGGCTGGAAACCATGACTTGACCGTACTTCCTGGGGTCTAGGAATAGGGATAACTTTGGATTACAACGCCACGTACCATTACTACTATGTATGAATTATATGTTGACTCTTTTTCACATTTAGTATATTGTAATCTGCTGTTGATTGTATTTTGTTACTGTGTGGCAATGTTTGAGATGCATAATCTGCGTGGTAATGGTATATCGGCTGGAAACCATGACTTGACCGTACTTCCTGGGGTCCAGGAATAGGGATAACTTTGGATTACAACGCCACGTACCATTACTACTATGTATGAATTATATGTTGACTCTTTTTCACACTTAGTATATTGTAATCTGCTGTTGATTGTATTTTGTTACTGTGTGGCAATGTTTGAGATGCATAATCTGCGTGGTAATGGTATATCGGCTGGAAACCATGACTTGACCGTACTTCCTGGGGTCTAGGAATAGGGATAACTTTGGATTACAACGCCACGTACCATTACTACTATGTATGAATTATATGTTGACTCTTTTTCACATTTAGTATATTGTAATCTGCTGTTGATTGTATTTTGTTACTGTGTGGCAATGTTTGAGATGCATAATCTGCGTGGTAATGGTATATCGGCTGGAAACCATGACTTGACCGTACTTCCTGGGGTCCAGGAATAGGGATAACTTTGGATTACAACGCCACGTACCATTACTACTATGTATGAATTATATGTTAACTCTTTTTCACACTTAGTATATTGTAATCTGTTGTTGATTGTATTTTGCTGCTGTGTGGTGGTGTTTCATGTGCATAATATGTGTCAGAAGAACTTGAAATGATTTATTGTCAGTTGATTTGTGTTATTGTTCCACTGGACCATACTCTAACAACTTATGCAGGTTTGATATATCGTGCATTATTGAAGGACAAGTGGTAGATGTTAGTAGAGTTAACCCTGAAGACTACACACTTAGTATGTTGTTGGAAGATGTAAAGCTTGCATGCAACTATATCCCAATTTGTGAGTGGGAGTGTGTGGCTTTGGATGTAGAATAACCATGGTCAAAGGAAAAGCTGCACCTGACATGTAATGGTGATCTATCTGCTGCATTCAAAGAACATCAACAGAGAGAATATACATATCTAATTGTACTGTTGGAGCAAGGTTCCAGTCTTCCCACATCTGAACAAGCTACCACTTTACCTGAGCATGTGCCTCTGCAAAGGTGCTTGCCAAAGGCTACAACTGATGAGAATGAATCACCAACAATGCAGCAACTAGAGGTTCTTATTCCTCATCTGACCCCACAAGCAGAAGATGTATACACTCCTGAAGACTATAGTGGACAGTATGCTTCAGATTTAGAAGAGGACCTACCCAATGAAGGTGATGATGATAGTAATGAAAGAATGAATGATTACAAAAGTGGAAATGATAGTGATATTGCTGAAGATGACAATACAGATGATCCCCCAACAGTAAGATATGATAGAAACAGTGGAGGCTTTGAGTTCTGCTTAGATGACAAAGGCAACATGGAATTGAAGCAAGGCCATACTTTCTATACTGTGTATGATTTTAGAGCTGTGCTAAAGGTTTTTGCAATCAAACATGGATTTAGGTTGAAGAGAATTAAAAATGAGAAGACCCGAGTGACATGTAAATGTGCTGGTGATGATTGCGAGTGGAGGATCCATGCTAGTCCATCATGGGATAAGTTATCTTTTCAGATTAAGACTTTCAATCCAATTCATAGTTGTAGTAGGATCTATGACAATTAGGAAGCAAACTCGACATGGATAGCAGCTCAATTTCTACATCTATTTCGGGCAAATCCTAATGTTGATATCAAGGTTATTGCATCGGAATTGCTCAGAAAGTATAAAGTTACATGCCAACCTCTAAAATTATACAGGGCTAGACAAAAGGCATTAGAACTCCTTGGTGCTGACCATAAAGCCTCATATACTAAGCTTGATAGATATGGTGTTGTAGTTAATCAAACAAATCCAGGTTCAACAGTTCATTTGCAATATGAATGGAAACTTGGAAATAGCAATCCAACATTTAAGAGATTTTTTCTAAGCTTTGATTCACAAAGAAGGGGTTTCTTCAATGGATGTAGGCCTTTCATTGGCCTTGATGGTTGCCATCTTAGAGGCACATATAAAGGAGTGCTACTTGCTGCTGTGACAATAGACAATAACTATGGGGTGTATCCTCTGGCTGTGGCAATAGTGGAAAATGAGAATCAATATTCGTGGGGCTATTTTCTAGAAAAATTATATGAACAGTTTGGTGTTTGTGGCGGATCTAATCTGTGTTTTATGACAGACAGGCAAAAAGGGGTTCTCATAGCATTAGATCAATACTTTCCACATGCAGATAAGAGATATTGTTGTCGTCACATTTATGCTAATTTTCGAATCAAGTTCCCGGGTGCAATATTGAAAAACTTATTTTGGGCAGCAGCAAGAAGTGGCAGCAATGTGGATTGTATAAGCAATTTAGACAAGATTAAGGAAATCAGTACAGCAGCCCACAAATGGCTCACTGATATTCCTTTAGCTAATTGGTGCAAACATCAATTCTCTACAAGAACAAAGACTGCTCATGTGACTAATAACATGACTGAGACCTTTAATGCATGGATCAATCCATTAAGAGGATTACATGTGCACAAGATGTTGGAGGAGATACGGAGGAAAACCATGAAACTAATTCATGATAGGTCAGATTTATCTTTTCAACTATTTTTGCTTCTTTGATACTCTATGTTATCTTATTTCTTTTATTTTTCTAGGTTTTTTGTTAATGAATGTTTTATTTT
Source organism: Melia azedarach (assembly GCA_028052125.1). Classification (NCBI taxonomy): domain Eukaryota; kingdom Viridiplantae; phylum Streptophyta; class Magnoliopsida; order Sapindales; family Meliaceae; genus Melia; species Melia azedarach. The sequence goes on along the minus strand of CM051399.1, from coordinate 2,114,404 downwards.
GATCAAATAATGTCAAACTGTCACTTAACACATTTGCTGAGAATGTATAATCAAACATTGACAATTATATTTTGATCATTTTTTTCGAAACAGGTACAAAGAGGCCAAAAAATGGGGTGACACTTTGCCTCCAATTGTAAAGAAAAGAATTGTTAAACTAAGGGAGAAAGCAAGGGAGATGAAAGTTATTTTTGGAGAAGGTGATTTGTATGAGGTCCTTGTAGACAATAAAGAGAGTAACATTGTGGATCTAAATGCAAAAACCTGTGATTGTGGGGATTGGCAGATCTCAGGCCTCCCCTGTGTACATGCTGTATGTTGTATTGATACAATTCGGGCTAATGTTGACAGTTATGTACATTATCTTCTTACCAAAGATGCTTACAAGAGAACATATAAATACCAGATCAATCCTATCCCATCCGAGAATAGGTGGCCACTTGTGATTGTAAATGAATTGGAGCCTCCTGAAGTGAAGAAACAACCAGGCAGACCCAAGAAAAGTAGAATCAGAGAGGCTGATAAAGATCCAAAAATGAAAAGATCTTGCTCTGTTAGATGTACTCTTTGTAGTCAATGGGGCCATAATAAGAGGACTTGTAAGAAGAAAGGAAATGCTAAAAAGAAGACCAAATTAGCAAAGGTACAAAAAAAAAAAAAGGGATTGCATGGGGTATTTTATGTTATAAAATTTTCCATTAACTTATTCAATACTCTTTGTGTGCATTTACCTCAGGAAAAGCAAGTGGTTGGTGCATTTACCTCAGCTGTTCTGACATGATACCAGGTCAGATTCACAACACTTTTATGAATGCTTGTCTACCACTCCTCACACACTGAACTGCTGATTGTTTTAAGTTTTTATTTCTTATGTACATGAATACAGCCCCTGTTAATGAATGATCTTGAAGCACATACCAAGTTTGCTAGCATTTCAGCTTATTTCATATCTACAACTATGGATCAACAACAAAAAGTTTGGAGATGAAATTCCATCTATTATCACCAGGTCACAGATGTAGCATCATCTCTAATTTTGTATACACTTTCTGACCATGTATTATTTACTTATTTTGATTTTGGTTCCTTTTATCTACCATGTTGATGTTAATTAAGGGTTATTCATGAAAAGACTTATCCATGAAAAGACCAACCTTCTGGCCTTTGCTTTTTTTTGTACACACACTTGCCAATGTTAAGTTAAATAGAAAAGCTGAAATTTTTGTCTTGATAGCAATCTAATGACCTGTGTTTTTGCTTTGGGAGTATATTTGTTGAAAAAAAACTTGATATTACTGATGTTTGAATTCTTGGAAACAACATTTGGGTGGCCTTCAATTCTTTATTTGTTTTACATGCATTTTAATCAAACAAATCATGGATATTACTAATAATGGTGTATATGTATTGATTTTTTCATGTTATGCATATATATATATATATATTGCTTCTAAGTTCAACTAAAGGTGATGGTACTTCCATTTTGTTTTTTAGCAACTGTCATTTGTTTTATACGCATTCTCATTACATTATTCAACTGTCATTTATATTATTTCTGAACATTGCTAATATGAATAGACTTTTTATTTATTACTGTCATTTTTGTGGTTAGAAATATAGTTGATATGCATTATGGTTGATAATAAACACAAATTTCCAGATCTAGTCTTTAGCATTAACTAACAGAGTGTAGCAACATAGCATTATTGTTACATAGTGCAATACTTCAAACATCTTGGCCCGTAATCCTACCCCATTCTTAAATGTTCTTTTCCTTAGCTCTGCTCTTACCTCATTGATTTGTTGTTGGATGCATATCAAATTCTTCAACACTTCTTTCAATTGAGTGTTATCACCTTGCTCTTCATAGAGGTATAACCCACCTTGAAAATCTGAATCGTTTGGCATCCAAAACTTGAAATAATTGCATTCATCATATTTGCAACAGTAATACAATTTGTTTGGATTGTCTTGAGACTCGCTGATGCGGACAGCACATTTCTTATTGCAATGACAATATCTATTCTCAAACTTAATGAGAGTTCCATTCATATGCTTTTTCCATTGCTTGGCTATATAGTTTCTTGAAATGTGGCTTGTGTTTGAAGTGTTTGAAGCCATATGATTGCAATGCAGTCTTACTGTGAAACAAGCTTTTGGCTGGAGTAGACTATTGTGCTAGGCATTACAATTGACTATAAAAGTAGTGTTAAAAAAAAGAGATTAAAGGCTATCACTAGGAAAGAGTTACTTGTATTGTGTATGCATTTTGGCAGCTCCATGAAAGGCTATATCACTTGTCCATTTTCAGTTTTGTGGTGCAATATAAATACTGGAGAAAAAAAAAATTATAACCGTTGGAAGCCAACGGTTATAATATTCAACTTCACTCTACTTCAAAACATGAAACTATTTGGAAGAATTATCATTCAATTTAAACCATTTACAAAGAATATAACGGTCATTTTCTCAATATTGTCAATTCATTATGTTACACAACAAATTAGGACAAATATGAGATCATCTTTTAGACCAAATGATTATTTTCTGATAGTATAAAAAATAAATCTAAGTCATGAAGGGTAAGTAATTGCAAGGTTTTTGGATTGTTTACAAACGGTCAAGGGGAGGTTTCTGATAGATTACCCAAACTTTCTATCTAAGTGATAGAAACCAAAACTTTAAGGGAGGAATTTGATAATATCCCATTGTTTTTTATACTCTCGGAATCCGAGATTCGTTTTAATCCGACTATAGTAAGAGTCTTTTCTAATTGGTACCTATCAAGCAAGCTGGCAAAAATCTTTATCTCAACTACTATAATATCTTCTAATATTATATACATTCAAGTCTGGTCATATAAGACTTTATATTATATTATATTAGCTTCCCTAAGAGACAACTGTTGAGCATTGATATTATTTATACACCTTAAGATACGTTAATTTATAAACGTATAAATTTTATTATATGTTCACAGATGAAGGTTGGTAGGACACAAGAGCATCCCTGAAAAGGGTTAGCTTTGAATATTTGAGCACGCATTGTTCCAAACTAGTACCTCTATGTGACAAAATCCAGCTGTCAAGATGCTTATTCTTAACATTCCACAATAATTCAGCTTAAAATAAGAGAACATACGAATCGCCGCACTACCGAAAATCAATAGAGTGAGGTCTGGATTTCTTCATTAGAAGCAAAGCAGAAAAAACAAGCAATATAAGACACAAATCCTTGAAACTGCAAGCAAATATAAGGGGTAATTGGCCGGAAGGGGAAAAAAAAATTGCTAGAAGCTTGCAGCATGAAGATTCTGATGAATAAAGAAAGTGCTCAAGGACAAGTGAAAACAAAAAAGAATGATATCATGTAAAGTGTGTTTTTGACCAAAATTAGAAAACTTCTGGACAAAGAGAGTGTTTGAGAAATTCACAATTACAATGAAGAACCCTACTATAATCTGCATTCCATCATACAAGTGTAAATAAAAATAATGACAGATGATTCTTTGAACAAATATATTTTCAGATGCAAGGAGTAACGAATATTAAACTGTATTCACCGTGTCTGCAAGGCAACGGAGTATACATCCCAAACCAGCTTTTTCTGTCAGCTTTTCATGTATCCGCAGGCACTGGTCGCAAGTGGGGCGATCACCGGTAGACAAACCCCTATAAAGGTACCTGTAAAGCATGATAAAAAGCTAAATTTGTTTAAATTTCAGGACATTGTTCAGCATTCAGAAACATAAAAGGCCATAAAACTTTCAAAATACTAGAGAGGTCCAATATTATTGGGCATACTACAGCAAGAATCAGTACGTGCTTTTTATCTCCCCTAAAATTTTACCTAGAATAGATAGTGCCCATAAAACTTAGCAGCAGGTCCAGCAAATGGTCTAATCACTGTACTGGAAAAGCCATAACCAAACGGAAAATTTTTCTAAACATCCATTATGAACAAAATGCTAAATAGTGAGTACATAATATATCACTACAGTGGCAATTTCAGTAATTCACACTGAACATTTTCAATTTGCAACACACGAGTGGGTAACCAATAACTACTGTCCAAAGGATGAATCAGTTTACTTCAGAATTTTGCTGCCCACCCAAGGATGAACCCGGCTCATTAAGAGAATACCAGAAAGCATACAATGACATGCACTATATTCTTCAATAAGTTCTAAGATTAATGTCACTCATGCAGTGATTAACAGGTCATAAGTCGGCCATTTTCCCATATCAGTATTAACAAGCAAGAAACAAGGTCTCTTCACAATTTTGAGGTCAGCTCAGCTGTCCCCAATCCATCTATCATACAATGATGTAAGTCTTGAAAGATGCTGTTTCCTGTGTGGTCTCAGCTTTCCATGTGATATTATGATAAATCTTTAAAAGATTTTCCAATCTCAATATAACAATCATGTCTCCTTCCACTTACATTGCATTATCATTTTTATCCACTTAAAAATGGGTAACATTCCTATTCCTGTGCTGTTCCAAGAGAGTGTAAGCACGTCCTCATTCTTGGTCCAGAACTTAGAATCAGATTACTAAAACTTCTGACCAATCCTGAACCGCAAAGTTCTTCAAACACCTTTACGGTATCCCCTTTCATAAGATCTCAACGATTTTAAACTAATGCAATAGGAAAACCATCCGGGCCTTGAAATTTATCCTTGCAGCAGTCCTGTATAGCCTGTTTTCCCTTTTCCTCTACAAATATTCTTTCCAATAGCTGCCCTGACCTTCCATTAATTGTCCCCAATCAAAACATAAAACTTATAATGGGACACTTATCTCTGTGGAAAAAAAGCTCTTGAAATAATTTTTGTTATTTATTTTTTCAGTTTCTCCGTCATCTGCAGTAAATCCACTCCCAATCTCCAGCTTACTGATCAAATTCATTACTATCCCTCTTTTACTAGATTCTGAAGTCTATCTAACTACAATAAAATCCAAGCATACCCACCCCCAAGGAGAAAAAAAAAACCACACAAATAACCTTGCGCACTTTCCAAAAGAATTTTTTTTTTTCCAATCATTAGGATGATAAACATCAAAGAATCAAACAAATGATATCATTCTTACACCTAATCGTAGTGACACAGAATAGTTTCCCATAATACTTTCTTCCAAAAAAAATAGTCTTTAACATTTCCACATGATGACTACAGAAAATTTTACCTAGCTACAAAAACATAATTAATATTACAGAAACAACAAAGAAGATAGAATTAGACATGAATTGACAGCAAAATCACAATTAGGTGGACTAAAGTAGGTAATTAAATTAAGAAAAGATGATGCAAATGCCCTTACTTCATCAGAATACCCTAGTACTCAAGATCAAGAGAAGAGAACATGCCATCCACATCCTTTATAGCCATGATTGATCTGTGGACCAGTGGTGGTAGTTCGCTGACTACAAAACCGCAATTCACTTTAACAATCACAATTAAAATACCAGAAAAGAAATTCTGAAAATGAGTAAGGGAGGAATTAAAGAAAGAACCTTGAATCGCTCATCTTGAGCCTTGGGAGGAGAGCCTTCAAGGGAAGTTTTCAGAGCTTCCACAGGCTTACACCTGATCTCGGAATCAAGAATTAAAGTTAGTGTTAGGGTTTTTACTTTTTTCTTATAAAGCCGATAAATTAAAATGGCCAAATAAACGTTACTGTTTGGGTAAGCTTTCGATCTTCCGAGATTTGTGTTCGATTCTCGTGATTATAGCCTCTGCATAGTCCGCTTAAACGAATCCCCCGGCTCCCGCCATTTTCTTTCCCTGTTCAGTTGTATTAATCTTTATTTTGGCATGACTCCTCTGAATTTATTAATGATATATTGTGGGAATTCTTAGCTGTAAAACCTTTTGTGTGTATGCTTAAAAGACTTCTCTCTCCGAACAGAAAGAACTTAGAAGCCGACAGAAGAAATTGAAAGCATATGGCCTCTCCTCACTCTCAGAATTCCTTCCGGAGTTGAAAGCTCCTCGGCAACCAAATCCAACAGCTGAGTTTAAGGTCGACTGCAAATCCAGGAAAAAACTAATGTGCGTACTTCAATTCTACGTTATCCAAATTTTGTTGTACTTGTTTTATTTTGTGCTACATCTCATGCCTTTTTATATGTTATTTGAATAATGGGTGGATTTTGATTATAGATTGAAGGAGGGGAAACAGTTGAGTACAGTTCTGAACCACCCTGCATTCCAAGCGGAACCATTGGCTGCCATTCGTCAACACATAGAGAGCACACAACCTGTCTCAGATGAGAAACAAAAGAAAAAGATAAATAAAAATGGAAGTAAGAAGAAAAAGGGAAAGACTTCAACTGGACATCAATCCTTGGATATCTGACCTGATATGTGGGCTTTTTCATTCGTATGCCTCTTGGAGCCAAAAGAATATTTGATCGTGAACAGATCGTATTGCTCAACTTTGTATATGATTGACCTTAATGTCAACCTCGTTGAAATTTGTAACAGGATGTGCTCCATAATGTAAGGCGGCCCTTGTCTGCAATGGGGTCTTTTATCCCAAAACATGGTGAAGCTTTACTTCAATTGCACTCTGTAAGCTGGTACGTTAACATGGTGAAGCTTTACTTTTAATTAATTGCATGATCGTTGAAGATATGTGGCTTAGCGTCAGCAGAAGATAAATTTGCACATACATACCAGAATCACAAACTTTTTATGCAGATGTAACATAAAGGTAATTCTTCTCGGTACTAGTCACTGCTTTTGATTAGAGCACCATTATTCTTTATCAAATACAAATAACATCGTAAGAAGATAATTAGAATTTCTGTATTGCTTAGATGATCGCATACTTTCTGCACGTGGAATAAATTAACTTGCTTAAAGCTGTTTAAGAAGCTTGAATTCCTGTCGTACATGCTTGGTTGACCTGCCCAAGGAAAAGCAAGTATCAACTCTGTTGACACGGAGATTTTATAAGTTATCAAATCTGTTTCCAGCAAGAGAGATGGACTGATTGAATAGGTTGGATTTGCAACTGTCCTCATCACTCTCTTCATTTCTGTTAGATGAGCTACAAATTGCTCTTACGGTTTCTTCACTGAGATATTGTCGGATAGCCAATCAAGACCTTCATAAAGACCTTGTCCAGTAGTTGCAGAACTGCTCTGGATAAACCTGCATGATAAAATTCACAAAAATCAGCTTATAACTAATGTACATGTACTGCAACTTTGGGATTTAAGCAAATTTTTACCAGCTACGCTGGCCGAGAGAGTGAAGGCCAAGCTTATCGGCAACTTCAGAAGCAGGCATAGCATTTGAAATGTCTTGCTTGTTGGCAAAGACAAGTACTGCTGCATTTCTTAGCTCTTTCTGCAAAATGGAAAAGAAAAGCAAACATTTGTCTTTTAACAGAATTCCAGAAACTTTCAATTATTCTTTTCATTCCCTCAGCTTTTTCAACATTCTAGTTAAAGGTTATTCTAATATTGACAACTAAAAAACTTGTGTTCAGAATTTGCGCTTACTAACATTATCCAGAATCCGATGTAGCTCATTCCGGGCTTCTGAAATTCTTTCTCTGTCGTTGCTGTCCACCACAAAGATGAGTCCTTCAGTGCTCTGAAAGTAATGTCTCCATAGAGCGCGAATCTGTTTCCGTAAATTGGAACAAGATGTACCTCAGTTATAATTTTCTCATACGGGAAATGCATCCTCAATTACGTTGCAAACATCTATATCAAACAAAATATTCGATAATAGCTATCTATCTACTTGCATAAAGGTGGATCAGAATTCTCTCCTGATTCAAGTTTTTACCCAAGCAATTGCATACATTTGCACAAGAACTTTTTCAAACAACCTAACCATTGATTGTCGGCAGTTCTATTATTTCTTTACTAACGTTCTAGCTGGTTTTGTATTTCTTCCATTTCCTCAAATTTATTTCCCCTTTTATAATCACTATAACACTAAATCAAATATCTATGTGCGTATACAACAAAAGTTTACGATATTAGCTTAATACCTTACTTTGACCTCCTACATCCCAGACAGAGAAGCTTATATTTTTGTACTCAACTGTCTCTACATTAAAACCTGGCACATAAGAAACGGAGCAAGAGATCATTGAGTTATTTGTAGACTAAACAGTCTGAGACTTGATTATATAAACAAGAGTAATTATCAACCTAGAAATTTGTGAAAATTGGTACCTTAAGTGCTTATTAATAAGAAATTTGTTTGTCATTCATGAAACACAGTAATTATGACCGTTGTTATGCTAAAAATTGTAATTTAGCTACAGGAGAGAGCAATTCGAGACGCCGAGATTTCAAGTAAACGGAGTGAAATAGAAGCAAAAGATATACATGTATGTATGTATGTATGTATGTATATAAGAGAGAGAGAGAGAGATTGATACCAGAAAAGTCAAAGGAATTATGAGAGTTTGTAGGGCATACCAATTGTGGGTGCAGTTGTAACTACTTCTCCAAGCTTGAGCTTGTACAGAATGGTTGTTTTCCCTGAAGCATCAAGACCTAGCATCAGAAGCCTAACTTCGCATTGTGGAAATAACTTCTTTGCAAGTCGAGATATGAGTTTACCCATAGCAAAATTAGTCCAACCCAATAAACAAACTTGAAAAAAAGAATTGAGATACAAGGTAATGAAGAATTGCTTGTATATTTATTTGTGGAAGAAACACGAAGGATTGTTGTTCCGATGTGAAAATCTAAAGTTAAAGCATGGTGGAGTGGGAAAGGCAAAGAGAATAAGTTCTAGTAGAAGTAAAGAATGTTGAAATCTGTTTTCTTACAGTAACTGTCACCATTTTGTAGGAAAACGTTACACAGTAGCGGGAATGTGTGGGATTCTGTCTGCTCAATGGCTGACAGTTGAAAACAATATACTGAAGATTTCACAAAAGCATACACTTGTCCATCCATCAAACAAAGACCAAGAGAATCCCACACATAAGCACCTTGAATGATTCTCCAATTAGCAAAGCTGATCGACAACGGACCTTTGAAAATATCCGACTCAGTACCAATCTATTTCAAGTTTCATGAGAACTATCACATATTGTTCTCACAGACCACCAAATGATTTTCTCAATCAAGGCTAATTGTACACAGAAATGATGTAAGCGAATCTTACGATGATTCAATCAATTTTGCACTATATTGAGGCAGATCATCTAACCATACATAACAGTGAGATTCGTGTAACAGAAACAACACAGGGAAATCCTTCACATATAAAATTTCAATATTAGTACATTTTTAAGTGTCAGCTTTGAGAAAAATACAATTAAATGACAAAAAAAAAATTGTAGCTACAGGTATCTTCAGTCAAGACTTTATGGACACCACAACATCCAGTGCGATCAATTTTTGGAGGCAGATTGGAAGATAAATACTGCTGTTAAAACACCAACTAATGCTGTAACTGCCAAGGCTACAGTAGGCAAGGGTGTTGTAAGCCCAAAATTCTGCACAACAAAAAAAAGACTTTGATGCGTTAAGATATAATATACATTATAACAGGATGCAGTAAGAAAATTGCTCACAAAAACAAAATTTCTCTTGAGTTGGTTGTTAGTGCTGAGGTTCGGTGACTTGGATATAATTTCAGGTAAGGATTTTAATGTGAGTGAAATATGTAAGCTGAATGTGCATGAACTTGAATGTGAGAAGGCTGTACTTGGGTGTGATGACTCTCACTACAGCCACCATTTACTTTATGTTTTCAACTCCCTGACAGCAGCAGCTTGTTTGAGAAGCATCACCTTTGAAGGGGACAAAAATGACAAACGCCAAAAGCTGTGTCTAGAAGCACAGAAAGTGGAGGTGCTTTCTAGTATGCCTTTTCTTTTTCTTTTTTAATTTCTTATGTCTGATACTAAAGCTAAAATGCATATCAGGCAAAAGGTTTTCCTCATAATCAGGTAATCAAACATTCCTGACTTCATTTGGAAGTAACTTAACTTTACCAGTTCCAAAAGCTTAAGGAAAACTAAAACTGTCTGATTTTTCAACTCAGGAATTCTCTAATCATGAGTTTCTAGGTTGTCTTCTTAACTGGACAAGGTTTCTAATTCTTTATTTATTAACACATCATTCAACCTTGATCTGAGTGTCATTCATAGGTAAAGAGATCAAGAATGATACTCAAAATTTTCTATGCACCTTCAAGAAAGTAGTTTCTTGGAACAGATTTAGGGAACACAAAGAACACGCCATACCTCCAGAAGTCCCTTGCCTGTTGATATTTCAACAGTGATAGCAACTGCAAAGCCAACCATTGCAAGCCGGCCCAGCCAAACATCCAAACTGTTACCTCCCTGGGTACTCTGCTCACATCTTACTGAAACTGAAGTTGCTCTGTGCGAACACTTCCTTTGGGGAGAAATTCTCCGGACTGTTGAAATGAAAGAAAGCATCAATTATCAGCCTTTATATCTGACAGCCAAAAAGACATGGAAGAGGAAAATAATTTGCGTTGTTAAACGTCCAAATTTCAAAGAGAACCTTCATATGAATATCATTTCCATCTATAAACATTTAGTAATGTATGAATTTTAAGATCGAAGCTCAGAAATTAAAGGCCACGAGGACATTTAAGCCAACTGAAAGAACTCCAAGTTCATATGAATACACAGCTTTTGAAGACCTCAATAAACAAACTGCCAACTTAAAAACCGATGATATTGAAGAGAATTTCTCGACCAGGCCAAGAAGAATCCCCAAACTCCAGCCAAACTCGCACTAAAATTGTAATCCTCGGCCACGCCGAAAATTCTCTACACAAATCCCGTATAAAGCGAGAATCTTAACCGTGCAAGATAATCTCAGCTCAGCCAAAAAAAAAGTGGTGCAGATTCAATGCGGATTCTTGGTCTTAATTGTAGCTAGAGCATAATATTAATAAAACCTGCCAGATAAAACAAAGTTGTAGTAGAAGTAGCAATCCTTACAAAGTGAAGAACCAGTGGCAAAGGTGGTCCTTCTTCGAGCAAGTCTTGAGACGGGCAATGTAGAAATGGTAAGAGGTTTTTCTGAGCTGAACGCAAAAGCATCTGCAGTATACAATATTATCCAAGTACCTATATGAGATTAATGTCAACAGTAGAACTCATAGAAAGACAGAGAATGAAAGATTACCGTGGATGGAGAGGGAAAGAGAGGCAGAGACTTGTGCTAATGCCATAATTTAGTGAAGTTGCAGAGAGTGAGGAAGAAAGAATGGAGCTTAAATGGCGCCAGACGAGACTGCCTGTTGAGGGTCTATCTAGCTTGTTAGAAGATGATGACCAGACAATTTGAGAGAGTATGAAACTGACACGTGTCTTTCTTCTCTTTTCTCTTTTCTAAAAAGTTTTATTTAATAATCTCATTGCGACCCCAATTGTTTTTGGATATAATCAAATTCTTTTATTTTATATTTGCAGTGAATTTTATTATCGAGTGAATTGAGCCACCGTGACTCAAAAAATAAGTCTTATCAATAATAAAGATCGAAATTAAAATTTTATAATAAAATTTTTTAACTTCTAATTACTTGAATTAGTTTAAATCAAATATAATCAAATTAATAACAACACAATTTACTAGATAGCATAATAGTTTATGGCTCTCAAATATTAATAATTAATCAAATAAAAATGTTGCTGACGTAAATTCAAATTCACTGTAATTTTGAATGATCAATATCTTAAATGTATATTTGCAGTACAAATTTTTCTTGTTACCACTATAAGGCAATAACAAATTAGTCAATGAATATGTTTGACTGACAAATCCGAGAAAAAGGTCAATCACCAGTCCTATTTCTACTCATTCCACACCACTCTCTATCCTGGAAATAGCATTTTTCATTTATCCTCTCTTCTCATTTCTCACTTTCTCAGTCATTTCCATGCAACTAGTAACAATACATCAGGCTAAAATAGTACCTGAAATATCACTTCCTTCTTCTTCAACCTTTCATTTTGATCAAATTTCTGAGGAAACTTGCTTTAATGGCTGCCTTATCAATAGGGACACACCTGTCGCCATTGCAGCAATTCAATAAAAGTTCGCTTCACTCTCCATCTCTCACTTCTGCGTCTTCACCCCACTCCTTTCCTAGCTTTGGTACTTCCCTTTGTAGAATTAGAGGTCCAAAATTGCTTGGCAATGTGGTTCTTGCTAGAGCTGAAGACAAGGCAAGAGAGTCGTCTTCTTCATCTCAACAAGAAGCTCAACAACAACCCAGCAACGGAAACAAGTTCCAGGTTCTTTACGCCATTCTTTATATGAAAAGTTCAAGTTTGTGAAAGTGCCCAATTGCTCTTTTTCATTATTTTTGTTAATTTGTAGATATGAGATAGTGATTTTGATTAAGCGTGTATAAATTGAAGACAGCTCCAGGTTTTTCTACTAAAGCTTCAACATTTACGTGCGTTCATTTGTTTTTGTTTGCTAGTTTTTTATATGGATTATTATTTTGTTTTGCTCGTAAAAGTGGAACTTTAGCTTCAATATTTAGGACTTCCCATTTGCTCATTTCTTAATTGATGAACTATCAAATTCTGGATAAAGATGTATGAATGGGATATAGCTCCTAGGCTTTGCGGAGTTTATTTTTTAACCATCTTGTTTGTTTTTGGTATATATGATTTCAGAGAAGTGATTTTGGAAGCATGTCTAAATTTGGATTTTGATAATTCTCAATGTTCGTAAGAATTTTGATTGGATTCATAAAAGGGTAGAATTTGAAATTTGTGATTAATTTCTTTAAATGTATTTCGCTAGTTCATGGCTGTAGAAAACTTATGACGTTTACACTCTGGTATCAGCATATATGGATTGTGCTTGAACCAATGAAATGTATTATCGATGGTCAAGTTTGGCCATTATTCACAGCAGGACAATGTTGGAAATTTTCCCAGACTGTTACATAGGTGTATGTTGAGTTTGAAATTGAAGTTAATGTAGCATGTGTTGGTTCTAATTTGATGATATGTGAATTGCATATTTACACATTATCATTGTGAATAATGTTTTAACATTTATGCGGCATCATGCTTCTTTTCTGCCAACTGGAGTGCTTCATATTGACTCTTTAGCTTGCACCAGGACCCAGCATCAAGTTCTGGAACATGTGATCCATTATGTTCACTTGATGAAATAAGCTCTAGTGATTTCGAAGCCACTTACCAACCAAAGACCGATTTGGTTAAAGCTCTTGCGATTCTTGCAGCAGCTGTGACAGGGGCAGTGGCAATTAACCATTCATGGGTTGCTGCCAATCAGGTTTACTTATCTTGTGATTTTCCTTTTGCTGGTTTTCAGTGATGGCAACAATGCCTTTGAGCTGAAAAAGTACTCATATTATTAGTCACAGATCGCAATTTTGAGCTGGTTTAATCAAATCTTTTGATACAGGATCTTGCTATGGCATTGTTATTTGGAATAGGATATGCAGGCATCATTTTTGAAGAGTCTCTTGCTTTCAATAAAAGTGGAGTAGGATTATTGATGGCTGTGAGCTTATGGATTGTGAGAAGTATTGGGGTAAGACTAATCATTTATATTAACTACTTCAAATTAATAATGATGCTATAATGTATCATTTAACTGCTTACTTACAGTTCCTTTTCTTACTTCATATATCTATGGAGGCTTAGCATGTACTCCACTTTTGTTTTTTCTTTTTATGGTTATCTAATCTACAAATTAGTTGTATAATAGGATATACGACTCCATGTTGCTCATGGACTGACCAAACATTTGTATAAGATCCATTGACTTACTGCTTTAAATCTATTTCCTTTAGCACCTTCTGGTGATGCTGGCAATATTTCTTTTTTCCCTTGATATTCATGATTGCTTGAGAAAATTAACATCTCCTATTGGTATTATTTATAAGAACAGCTTAAGCTGCAACTTAAGTTCCCTCTATTATGACACTTCAGTTGTTAATGACTAATTGCCGATATACAATCATATCTGTTTGTGTTGAGGTTTTCCTTTTCCTCTTAAATACATATTCCTGTTTCTCAGGGTATTGTTTCCTGGCTTTTAACTCATTTGATTTTCTTGGCTAGGCTCCTTCAACTGAAATAGCTGTGTCAGAGTTGACTCATGCATCTGCAGAAGTTAGTGAAATAGTATTTTTCTTGCTTGGTGCGATGACCATTGTAGAGATAGTGGATGCTCATCAAGGATTTAAGCTGGTTACTGACAATATTACTACTCGAAAGCCTAGGACACTGCTTTGGGTGGTGGGTGCTCTAGTTCTTCTATCATGGCCAGATTTACAAATGCTTTCTACTGGATGTTTTATTAGCAATTAGAAACAAATTCGAACTTGCTTGTATGAAAATCTTCTTTCTGTGCCCTGTAAACATAATATGCAGAGGCATCTTGCAAAATATTTCCCCCTTGGTTGTTTAGATTGTACCTTTTGCTAAATTATTTAGTAACTAAGCTGCAGTATTATCTCAGAGTAAGCCATTGTAGCAAAAATAGTTTCCTCAATAGTGCCAGGTATAGGCAAGTCATTGGTCCAACCTGAAGTAAACTTTTTTTTTTTTGAGGAACACAAGAATTTACACATATAAGCTTTTGGAGCCAGAGATTTCTGAATAAGTATATCCTGCGGGCTGTAATTGATTATCTCTGGATTGATGTTTTATTTGATTCATCGATATGGTTTTGGTGTTCTCCTTTATAAACGAATATCAGGAAAATGGCGTGCAGCTTATCATCTATTGTGGATTTTTCTTCCGGTCCCACTTTCAATCAATATGAAATTGCAAAATGTCAAAGATTGTACACATTTTCACTCACATTAATTATGCTTCTCATCATGAAAGATTTGAGATCTACGTGATTACATATTGTTTTGTAGTTTGAGATTGCCATGAAAGCCATATCTTTTTTGCAAAATGTTTCCTGTCAAATAATGGCATTTGACCTTTTATTCTGAAAATTGCAGATTGGTTTGGTGACTTTTTTCCTCAGCTCAATCCTTGACAACCTGACATCTACCATTGTCATGGTTTCTTTACTGAGAAAACTAGTACCTCCCTCAGAATACCGCAAGTGAGTGCTGGCCATTGTTCCATTTTTTCTAATTTGACTGAAAATCTTTAGACTTCCCAATGATAGTCTTTATCTCATCTTGAAATTATTTTTTTATGATACTGCTAACTATTTGGTTGTCCAATCTAACAATAGGAGATCTTTACATAAGATGCCTTCATTTGTTTCAATTGTTTATATTAGTTAGCCTTTGCTTTTTCACTGTAATAGAATATGTTAAATCAATTCTTTGTTAGTTATCTTCAACTTTTTGTTCTTAGACAAAAAAAATGAATTATCACTTCGCCTCAGCAAAGCTGCATTCACACATTTGGACTTTATCTGCAGGCTTCTAGGAGCTGTTGTTGTAATTGCAGCAAATGCTGGTGGTGCGTGGACTCCAATAGGGGATGTTACCACTACCATGTTATGGATACATGGTCAGATATCCACGTTGCCAACAATGAAGGTCATTCTCTTTATTGCCCAAACATCTGTTTGGCAGAGTTTATTCATTCTGCATGTTGATATATTGTGCAGTATAAAATTGCTGCTTTTAAATGATAGTAATGATATTGCCTGCCATGAAAATGCTGCATTTTCTTGATGCATATTGAAAATAACAACAACAACACTAATAATAATAACAGACAGTAGATAAAGTGAACTTGGGAGGTTTTAGGAAATGAGTGGACAACCGTTTTGTGGTTTTCAGTTTGCCTACTCCCAATAGCAAGTATTTCTACAGCATGATTCACATTCAAAGAGAATGCATTTTGATCTGACCATGATACTGGATGCCTTGGTTATAGATAGCAGCCTTTATTCCAATAAACACTATAAGCAACACTTTTCCCCGAAAACACAATACATGAAAAGTGGATGTAGCGAACATTATTTAATTGGTGAAATTTATATGTGCTTGCTCCTTCCTCTGCATCTATCTCTCTGACTTGTGTGTGTATATCTAATATAAAGGAACAGGATCCTATCTGAATCCTCTCGATTGTCAGTGACAAAATATTAGGATGGTTAAGAAAAGCTCTAAAATTTTAATTAACTCTTGTTCCTTGTGAGAGCAGTGAAATTTATATTCATTCCAAATGTTAATCTTTAGGTTGAAGTTACTTCTGAATTCGGAGAACTCTCCTGCTAATCCAGGTTGAAAATCAGAATGTGAAGACGAATAACAAATAACTTGCAAATGTATGAAGGAGTTTAGAATCATGTTTCAAATGAAAAGTTTACTGTTGATTTAGTCCCTAAGTTTACCACCAACACTAATCCGGGCATGCTTTTGAGGTTTCACTCATGGAATATTGAAGAGTCTGTATAATTGACTCCTGGAATAAATTTAATTAGTGTACTGACATAATACTAAAATGTTCCCATATACGTATTTTCTATGCTTGCAGAGTTTGTTTATACCTTCAGCCGTTTCTCTAGCTGTTCCACTGGCTCTTTTGTCCCTGACTAGGTACTCTTCTTGAATTGTTAAGGGAAATCCAGGGAATTTGAATTTTGAAAGGTTTGGTTAACTTCATCTTACAGGATTAAATGATATGAATTTCTCTTCTTCAATTCAGTGAAGTTAACAGGAAAGGACAAGAATCTCCCAATGTTTTGGCATCTGAGCAGATGGCTCCTAGAGGACGGCTTGTTTTCTCAGTGGGTATTGGGGCTCTGATTTTTGTTCCGGTGTTCAAGGCACTAACTGGTTTGCCTCCTTTCATGGGTATGCTGCTTGGACTGGGAGTTCTATGGATTCTGACGGATGCTATTCATTATGGTGAATCGGAAAGGCAAAAGTTGAAAGTGCCACAGGCTTTATCACGGATTGACACTCAAGGAGCCCTTTTCTTCCTTGGAATCCTTTTGTCTGTCAGCAGGTTCGGACACCAATACTATCTAGTTTCTTGTTTTTCTTTAGGCATGGAAGGTTGTAGAAGTTCTTTTTTATTATTATTTTCATTTTTTGTGGTAGAAATTTTAGGTTGGGGATTTTTAAAATGTAATTGTTATTTAGTGAGAGGAATTTTATTGTTGCCTTGATCATTTTATCCTTTTGTTTCAAAAGCGTAAGGCAATTGATTGTTTGTCCAGGTTTTTGAGTATGGCAAAAGAGCCCTGGTGATAGTCTGAACTCTAAATATATCAACCATCTAGCCTAAACTGGTTCTTGTGATACACTGATTCCCTCAATTGAAAGGAGGTAGTTTAGGATATACTATGTGATGTAGGAGAGTAAACAGATAATAAGAGAGAGAAGAAAAGAATTAGATGGAGACACTGACTTTATCAATATATATTTCAGAAAAGAAGAAGAATGAAAGAAAAAAAAACATAACTTTAAAATGCCCCAGAAGCATAATCAAATTATAAACTAGAAATCTACTTCATTAAGTACCACAAATCCTAGTAAACAGACCAAGCTTACACAAATCAAGACTTCCAGCAATATATAAATCTGACTCAAACGTGTAATATCCTTAATTCCTAAGAAACTATTTACTAAAATAAATAAGTTGTGTGTTCTTGATTTTGTAACACTATTATAGTTGTCTTATTCAGGCACGGATAGGATACATTACTGATTAAACATCTATGTATCATGTTGAGATTATCAGTTGATTTTGCTTGGATAAAGGAGACATCAGTCACTTCTATAATTCGGCATGCTTCATTTATGGAGTACCAACAGGAGACCCCTAATTTGAAATTTTGAATACTCATTTTCCAGCCTTGAGGCAGCAGGTATTCTCCGGGAGTTGGCAAATTACCTTGATGCTCATATTCCTAATATTGACCTGATTGCAAGTGCAATCGGGGTAGTATCAGCAATAATAGACAACGTACCACTAGTTGCCGCGACAATGGGAATGTACGATCTCACCTCTTTTCCACAAGATTCTGAGTTTTGGCAGCTGGTAGCATACTGTGCTGGTACTGGTGGGTCCATGCTTGTTATCGGCTCTGCTGCTGGTGTTGCATTCATGGGAATGGAAAAGGTGGACTTCTTCTGGTATTTGCGGAAGGTATTTACTGTGGCTTTATGCTATCTTCTTGGATCAAAACGTCATTTTTGTTTAGTAAAAGAAGCCATTCTCTTCTTTGCAGGTGAGTGGTTTCGCTTTTGCTGGATATGCTGCTGGTATTGCTGCCTATTTAGCAGTTAATAACCTCCACTTCTCCCTACCCACAACGCTTTCTCAGGCACCTTTCCTTCCTGGTTCTTAAATCGTAGTGCTCAGGTTCGGAAGTGGCCTTACCTCGCTCCAAGTATATTTCTCAAAAAGTGGCTTCACATTAGATGAATGTAATGAATGAAGAAGTGACTTGCAAAGATGTTGGGTAACCTATACATGCTTCTGCTACGAAATATAGGGAATTGAACGAGCAAAATGAAAATAAAAAGCTATTGAGTTCATTAAGTTGAGGCTGATTAAATCTTGTGCCTTGAGAGATTGCATTCTGACAAGCGAGGAATTTAATGTTGCTTGTAGCTCAATAACATTGTCTCTATTTCCATATTGTAATAGTTAGGATTTAGATTATTGTTTCATGGTGACGCTGCCCTATCAAGCATAAACAGATTACCTAAGCACAGTAGTGAAATCTTTTCCATTATAAGATGCATTCCAGAATTGATATTAAATATAACTAGGTTGCCTTGAAGACTTCACAGTTGTGCATTTTTCCTTCGAGGAAGTTGAAGACTGGCTAATAATTAGCTGTACATTATTCTGTAATTTTGTATCATCATTTAACTCAGCCTCATCCGCGAGTACCAATAATTGGCAAGTACTACGCTTCCAATATTTATACATGTATGGTGTTGAGCAGCCAAAAGTCTCAAATTGGGACTGAGTACGAAGACGCAGAGCGAAAAACAACTGCTCATTCACGAACTGAAAGCTAACTAACAAACAAGAAAGGAGCCAAGAACAAAAAGTAAATTTCGAGACGATAATAACTCAATAAAAGTACACACCGTTCTCCGCAAAGCACAACTATTCTTTTGTCATTCCTAAGTCTACCAGCCTAACACAAAACGGAAATGAAAATCCTCAAAATGAGGCACCGCAGAGCAGTAAAGACGCTCACATCTCTCTCTCTCTTCCTCTCGGAGGAACAAGAAAATGATAGAAAAAATCTAGACATGGTAGCGACACGGACACCCTACAACTTGAGGAAAACAAGCTCTTCAATGGCCGGAACTTCCCCAATCCTTTTCAAAGTTTGTTTGCTGGGTTCATCCACTCCGATTGCAATCACTGCATGCTTCCTTGGAGCAATTTTTCCAACACTCATGAAACTGACATTCACATTCTCCTCTCCCAAAATACTGCCCACTTGGCCAATCATACCAGGCTGACCGACCTGTCTGCAGAGTATGATACTACTTCCAAGCTCACATCCACCTCAAAAGATCCTACCTTTGTCAAGTGAGGAACTCCATCCCTCACTCGTCCCTCAACCTTAATCTCCCCAGAATCAGATATAGCACAAGCAAATTTTGATTCCACATTGGAAATCTGAACCTGGATAAATTCAAGTGGATTCTCAGGTGAACCATCAAGGAGAATTAGTTCTTCAGTTATGCGGAGGCCTCTCTGTTTTGCTGTATAATCAGCCTTAACCAAGTTCACGAAAACACTAGATATGGGCTCAATCAGACCCTTGGTGATCATGGCACGGAGACTCTTGTGTCAAGGTCATCAGGAGCTCTGGAAGAAGCATATGACACTTTCGCAGTTTTCACACCACTGGAAACTGACAATGTCAGGGAAAGTTTGGTAAATTGTCAGACTTTATTCAAGAAAACTTAAGGGAGTTATTTCTTTCAATATTATTATTAAAGTGGGTGGTTTGATTAAAACGATGTGGTTTTGATTAGTTTTTAGGGGTACTTTGTAAAATTGTTTTCAGAAAGCAATTTGCTTTTCTATTTCTATTTCTAACCTCTGGATGAAGTTAATTAACTGGACATTCTTTTTTACTTGGAACTATTGTTGCGGCTAAAATGGGGGCAGTGAGTGGTAGTGGCAGTGGTAGCCAATAAGAGCAAAAGCAGAAAGTAAAGGTAATATAGCAGTTTACTGTGAGTGAAGGACAATAATTGAAGAGAGGGGGACCTGCCAACCCAAAATCAGAGGAGACTATTGTTTCCTGAGAGTCTATAAACGCCCCACTTAAGGGCTAATCAATAGTTGGGGTATGACCCTTGATTGAAGAGGAAGAAATTACCAATTCCATTCCCTCAATAGCTTGATTGATTGTTTTTTATACTCTCGGAATCCCAGATTCGTTTTAATCCGACTATATTAAGATTCTTTTCTAATTGATACCTATCAAGCAAGCTGGCGAAAATCTTTATCTCAACTACTATAATATCTTCTAATATTATATACATTCAATTCTGGTCATCTATGACTTATATTATATTAGCTTCCCTAAGAGACAACTGTTGAGCATTGATATTATTTATACACCTTAAGATACGTTAATTTATAAACGTATAAAATTTATTATATGTTCACAGATGAAGGTTGGTAGGACACAAGAGCATCCCTGAAAAGGGTTAGCTTTGAATATTTGAGCACGCATTGTTCCAAACTAGTACCTCTATGTGACAAAAACCAGCTGTCAGATGCTTATTCTTAACATTCCACAATAATTCAGCTTAAAATAAGAGAACATTCAAATCGCCGCACTATCGAAAATCAATAGAGTGAGGTCTGGATTTCTTCATTAGAAGCAAAGCAGAAAAAACAAGCAATATAAGACACAAATCCTTGAAACTGCAAGCAAATATAAGGGGTAATTGGCCGGAAGGGGAAAAAAAAATTGCTAGAAGCTTGCAGCATGAAGATTCTGATGAATAAAGAAAGTGCTCAAGGACAAGTGAAAACAAAAAAGAATGATATCATGTAAAGTGTGTTTTTGACCAAAATTAGAAAACTTCTGGACAAAGAGAGTGTTTGAGAAATTCACAATTACAATGAAGAACCCTACTATAATCTGCATTCCATCATACAAGTGTAAATAAAAATAATGACAGATGATTCTTTGAACAAATATATTTTCAGATGCAAGGAGTAACGAATATTAAACTGTATTCACCGTGTCTGCAAGGCAACGGAGTATACATCCCAAACCAGCTTTTTCTGTCAGCTTTTCATGTATCCGCAGGCACTGGTCGCAAGTGGGGCGATCACCGGTAGACAAACCCCTATAAAGGTACCTGTAAAGCATGATAAAAAGCTAAATTTGTTTAAATTTCAGGACATTGTTCAGCATTCAGAAACATAAAAGGCCATAAAACTTTCAAAATACTAGAGAGGTCCAATATTATTGGGCATACTACAGCAAGAATCAGTACGTGCTTTTTATCTCCCCTAAAATTTTACCTAGAATAGATAGTGCCCATAAAACTTAGCAGCAGGTCCAGCAAATGGTCTAATCACTGTACTGGAAAAGCCATAACCAAACGGAAAATTTTTCTAAACATCCATTATGAACAAAATGCTAAACAGTGAGGACATAATTTATCACTGCAGCGGCAATTTCAGTAATTCACACTGAATATTTTCAATTTGCAACATACAAGTGGGTAATCAATAACTAATGTCCAAAGGATGAATAAGTTTACTTCACAATTTTGAAGCCCAACCAAGGATGAACTGGGCTCATTAAGAGAATACCAGAAAGCATACAATGATATGCACTATGTTCTTCAATAAGTTCTAAGATGAATGCCAACAGGTCATAAGTCAGCCATTTTCCCAAATCAGTATTAACCAGCAACAACTAAGGTCTCTTCACAATTTTGAGGTCAGGTCAGCTTTCCCCAATCCATCTATGATACAATGACATAAGTCTTGAAAGATGCTGTTTCCTGTGTGGTCTCAGCTTCCATGTGATATTATGATAAATCTTTAAAAGATTTTCCAATCTAAATATAACAATCATGTCTCCTTCCACTTACATTGCATTATCATTTTTATCCACTTAAAAATGGGTAACATTCCTATTCCTGTGCTGTTCCAAGAGAGTGTAAGCACGTCCTCATTCTTGGTCCAGAACTTAGAATCAGATTACTAAAACTTCTGACCAATCCTTAACCGCAAAGTTCTTCAAACACCTTGACGGTATCCCCTTTCATAAGATCTCAACAATTTTAAACTAATGCAATAGGAAAACCATCCAGGCCTTGAAATTTATCCTTGCAGCAGTCCTGTATAGCCTGGTTTCCCTTTTCCTCTACAAATATTCTTTCCAATAGCTGCCCTGACCTTCCATTAATTGTCCCCAATCAAAACATAAAACTTATAATGGGACTCTTATCTATGTGGAAAAAAAGCTCTTAGAAATAATTTTTGTTATTTATTTTTTCAGTTTCTCCGTCATCTGCAGTGAATCCACTCCCAATCTCCAGCTTACTGATCAAATTCATTACTATCCCTCTTTTACTAGATTCTTAAGTCTATCTAACTACAATAAAATCCAAGCATACCCACCCCCAAGGAAAAAAAAAACCACACAAATAACCTTGCACACCTTCCAAAAGAATTTTTTTTTCCAATCATTAGGATGATAAACATCAAAGAACCAAACAAATGATATCATTCTTACACCTAATCGTAGTGACACAGAATAGTTTCCCATAATACTTTCTTCCAAAAAAAATAGTCTTTAACATTTCCACATGATGACTACAGAAAGTCTTAACTAGCTACAAAAACATAATTAGTATTACAGAAACAACAAAGAAGATAGAATTAGACATGAATAGACAGTAAAATCACAATTAGGTGGACTAAAGTATGTAATTAAATTAAGAAAAGATCATGCAAATGCACTTACTTCATCAGAATATCATAGTACTCAGGATCTAGAGAAGAGAACATGCCATCCACATCCTTTATAGCCATGATTGCTCTGTGGACCACTATCCAATTCGCTGACTGCAAAACCAAACCGCAATTCACTTTAACAATCACAAATACAATACCAGAAAAAAATTCTGAAAATGAGAAAGGGAGGAATTAAAGAAAGAACCTTGCATCGCTCATCTTGAGTCTTGGGAGGAGAGCCTTCAAGGGCAGTTTTCAGAGCTTCCACAGGCTTACACCTGATCTCGGAATCAAGAATTGAAGTTAGTGTTAGGGTTTTTACTTTTTTCTTATAAAGTCGATAACTTAAAAAGGCCAAATAAACGTTACTGTTTTAGTAAGCTTTCGATCTTCCGAGATTTGTGTTCGATTCTCGTGATTATAGCCTCTGCATTGTCTGCTTCAACGAATCCCTCGGCTCCCGCCATTTTCTTTCCCTGTTCAGTTAGGTCTAAAAAGGGACGGTAATTCTGTACAGATCAAAGAAAAGCATTCTCTCGAGAAATGCTGTACATTTACTGGCCAGCGCTTTCGTAGTGGGCCAGAAAAAAAGCCCATGATATTGGAGCCCAATAGATTTAAGCGAAACCGAACCGACCCAAAAAACCGGGCTGCCGCCAGTGCAAAACCCTGTCGCTCTCTCGGTTCGGCTTCGTTGCAGTTGATTATCTAAAACCCTAATCTTATTAGGGTTAAAGCATTCATCTTGCTTTGTCTTCTGTGTAATTATCTATCTAAAACCTAATCCTATTACCTCTATAAAACATTCATCTTGCTGTTAATTGACTGGTAAATTCAGTAATGGGAAAATCTAGTAAATCGAGCAAGAGCAAACCGAGCGCGGAGTAAGTATATGTGGCAGTTATCTATTTTCTGCTATAATATCTATGTCTGTAGCTTTATCTGTCGCTACATAAATTTTGTTTTGCTTACCTTTTTTCTGCTGAAAATTTTATACAGACCAGAATCGTCAACCAAAGCCGACCGTAAATTTGAAAAAAAACTCCAGTTCTATGCCAGTAAGTTTGCATTTTTATCCTGAATAAAAGAATAAATTTCATATTCTTGAAAACGAAAATTTGGATGATAATCTTCAGTATAGTAACTATGCAGATTCAGTTAGTTGATATGTGGAAAGTTCTGAAACCCCGTTTGATTTTGCATGAAAACTCAGTTGTTTTCTCTCTTTCTGCGAGTATCTTATCGTGACAATGTAGATATTCTTGATTATGTTGTTGTTGGAGCTAATGTGACTTGAATGAGTTTCTTAAAGACATTTTCACGTATTTGATGCTGACCACTAGAAAATCTTATGCTGGTTTACACTCACATGTTTCTGTTTTATGCTTTTCTCCCACAGTTTAGAACTTTTGCAAATTATTGTGTCTAGTGCTGCTGCTTTCTTTTCGAGCCTGGTTTAACAAAGGAGTTTCCTTAGTCGACCTTCATCTGTAATTGTTAATTCATATATTTATGTTTTCCCAAACTAAGTGAGTCAACTATGTCAAACATGGCGCTCAAAACTCATACTTATAAAACCTTATATCCAATAATTATTTTAATTGATTAAGCCAGCCTTTCTTGTTTGATATTGTACTTTCCTCCATCAAAGTTAGTGAAAGTGGAGCTGTTCCTTGAAGATAGTTCTCATCATGCTATTTTTTTTTTTTTTGCCTGGTTGCAAATTTTCTAAACTTTTTGTTACAAATGTTATTTGTATATAGTAATAAGCTTCTATTTAATACGCTAATTTATTTGCTATCATTTTGTGCAGAGGTTAGGGATACAGTTGCTTCCTTGACTGCCAAAAAGGCTATTAAAAAGGTGACAATATGACTTTCAAACTTATTGTCCGCGTTCTCGCTCAACTATAAGTTGATTACTATTGATTTTAGAATTAATTTTCTGCTTGTGTTGTCATGCATTTGTTTTAAATATACAGATTCTTAGCATAATTAACATAATGTTAGCAAATAGCTTGGAATCTTCATCATGTGGTGTTCAAACTCCCCAAATCCCAACATACCTGAGTTCTGTTTAACAATTTCTGCTTGCTGCTAGAAGAATACATGGTAAGGGATGTGATTTTGATGGCAAAATTTTCCAATGATGCCATGTTATGTAAAATCTCATTAAGGGGAGGCTTGAACTGAAACAAATGTGCTTGTCTTTATTTTTAGTTGTCTAAGTCTAGTAGTTTTCACATATTGAAAATTGCTAAACTTCTGATGATGCAAAAGGGAGACCATAGTAAATATAATTCAAGCCTTAGAAACCTAAATATTCTTTTATTTTCTTCTTCGTTGGATTTTTCAACAATACGGCACATTTCAAGCTGAGGTATACCTCATGTTTAGACTTCATTAAGCTGAAAATTTCAAGCCAGAAGCAGCATTCATTCCATTTTTATTTACCAATTTCATAGTGGATGGCTTAGGTACTGATATTTAACTGGATTCTTATGTTGTTATGAAATGTTATGATGGTGAGGCCTTTTCTTGATGTAGATATGAGATGATATGTCAATTGTATTAATCTTTATTTTGGCACGACTCCTCTGAATTTATTAATGATATATTGTGGGAATTCTTAGCTGTAAAACCTTTTGTGTGTATGCTTAAAAGACTTTTCCATCTCCAAACAGAAGAAACTTAGAAGCCGACAGAAGAAATTGAAAGCATATGACCTCTCCTCACTCTCAGAATTCCTTCCAGAGTTGAAAGCTCCTCGGCAACCAAATCCAACAGCTGAGTTTAAGGTCAACTGCAAATCCAGGAAAAAACTAATGTGCGTACTTCAATTCTACATTATCCAAATTTTTTTGTACTTGTTTTATTTTGCGCTACATCTCATGCCTTTTTATATGTTATTTGAATAATGGGTGGATTTTGATTATAGATTGAAGGAGTGGAAACAGTTGAGTACAGTTCTGAACCACCCTGCATTCCAAGCGGAACCATTGGCTGCCATTCGTCAACACATAGAGAGCACACAACCTGTCTCAGATGAGAAACAAAAGAAAAAGATAAATAAAAATGGAAGTAAGAAGAAAAAGGGAAAGACTTCAACTGGACATCAATCCTTGGATATCTGACCTGATATGTGGGCTTTTTCATTCGTATGCCTCTTGGAGCCAAAAGAATATTTGATCGTGAACAGATCGTATTGCTCAACTTTGTATATGATTGACCTTAATGTCAACCTCGTTGAAATTTGTAACAGGATGTGCTCCATAATGTAAGGCGGCCCTTGTCTGCAATGGGGTCTTTTATCCCAAAACATGGTGAAGCTTTACTTCAATTGCACTCTGTAAGCTGGTACGTTAACATGGTGAAGCTTTACTTTTAATTAATTGCATGATCGTTGAAGATATGTGGCTTAGCGTCAGCAGAAGATAAATTTGCACATACATACCAGAATCACAAACTTTTTATGCAGATGTAACATAAAGGTAATTCTTCTCGGTACTAGTCACTGCTTTTGATTAGAGCACCATTATTCTTTATCAAATACAAATAACATCGTAAGAAGATAATTAGAATTTCTGTATTGCTTAGATGATCGCATACTTTCTGCACGTGGAATAAATTAACTTGCTTAAAGCTGTTTAAGAAGCTTGAATTCCTGTCGTACATGCTTGGTTGACCTGCCCAAGGAAAAGCAAGTATCAACTCTGTTGACACGGAGATTTTATAAGTTATCAAATCTGTTTCCAGCAAGAGAGATGGACTGATTGAATAGGTTGGATTTGCAACTGTCCTCATCACTCTCTTCATTTCTGTTAGATGAGCTACAAATTGCTCTTACGGTTTCTTCACTGAGATATTGTCGGATAGCCAATCAAGACCTTCATAAAGACCTTGTCCAGTAGTTGCAGAACTGCTCTGGATAAACCTGCATGATAAAATTCACAAAAATCAGCTTATAACTAATGTACATGTACTGCAACTTTGGGATTTAAGCAAATTTTTACCAGCTACGCTGGCCGAGAGAGTGAAGGCCAAGCTTATCGGCAACTTCAGAAGCAGGCATAGCATTTGAAATGTCTTGCTTGTTGGCAAAGACAAGTACTGCTGCATTTCTTAGCTCTTTCTGCAAAATGGAAAAGAAAAGCAAACATTTGTCTTTTAACAGAATTCCAGAAACTTTCAATTATTCTTTTCATTCCCTCAGCTTTTTCAACATTCTAGTTAAAGGTTATTCTAATATTGACAACTAAAAAACTTGTGTTCAGAATTTGCGCTTACTAACATTATCCAGAATCCGATGTAGCTCATTCCGGGCTTCTGAAATTCTTTCTCTGTCGTTGCTGTCCACCACAAAGATGAGTCCTTCAGTGCTCTGAAAGTAATGTCTCCATAGAGCGCGAATCTGTTTCCGTAAATTGGAACAAGATGTACCTCAGTTATAATTTTCTCATACGGGAAATGCATCCTCAATTACGTTGCAAACATCTATATCAAACAAAATATTCGATAATAGCTATCTATCTACTTGCATAAAGGTGGATCAGAATTCTCTCCTGATTCAAGTTTTTACCCAAGCAATTGCATACATTTGCACAAGAACTTTTTCAAACAACCTAACCATTGATTGTCGGCAGTTCTATTATTTCTTTACTAACGTTCTAGCTGGTTTTGTATTTCTTCCATTTCCTCAAATTTATTTCCCCTTTTATAATCACTATAACACTAAATCAAATATCTATGTGCGTATACAACAAAAGTTTACGATATTAGCTTAATACCTTACTTTGACCTCCTACATCCCAGACAGAGAAGCTTATATTTTTGTACTCAACTGTCTCTACATTAAAACCTGGCACATAAGAAACGGAGCAAGAGATCATTGAGTTATTTGTAGACTAAACAGTCTGAGACTTGATTATATAAACAAGAGTAATTATCAACCTAGAAATTTGTGAAAATTGGTACCTTAAGTGCTTATTAATAAGAAATTTGTTTGTCATTCATGAAACACAGTAATTATGACCGTTGTTATGCTAAAAATTGTAATTTAGCTACAGGAGAGAGCAATTCGAGACGCCGAGATTTCAAGTAAACGGAGTGAAATAGAAGCAAAAGATATACATGTATGTATGTATGTATGTATGTATATAAGAGAGAGAGAGAGAGATTGATACCAGAAAAGTCAAAGGAATTATGAGAGTTTGTAGGGCATACCAATTGTGGGTGCAGTTGTAACTACTTCTCCAAGCTTGAGCTTGTACAGAATGGTTGTTTTCCCTGAAGCATCAAGACCTAGCATCAGAAGCCTAACTTCGCATTGTGGAAATAACTTCTTTGCAAGTCGAGATATGAGTTTACCCATAGCAAAATTAGTCCAACCCAATAAACAAACTTGAAATAAAGAATTGAGATACAAGGTAATGAAGAATTGCTTGTATATTTATTTGTGGTAGAAACACGAAGGATTGTTGTTCCGATGAGAAAATCTAAAGTTAAAGCATGGTGGAGTGGGAAAGGCAAAGAGAATAAGTTCTGGTAGAAGTAAAGAATGTTGAAATCTGTTTTCTTACAGTAACTGTCACCATTTTGTAGGAAAATGTAACACAGTAGCGGGAATGTGTGGGATTCTGTCTGCTCAATGGCTGACAGTTGAAAACAATATACTGAAGATTCCACAAAAGCATAGACTTGTCCATCCATCAAACAAAGACCAAGAGAATCCCACACATAAGCACCTTGAATGATTCTCCAATTAGCAAAGCTGATCGACAACAGACCTTTGAAAATATCCGAGTCAGTACCAATCTATTTCAAGTTTCATGAGAACTATCACATATTGTTCTCACAGACCACCAATGATTTTCTCAAGCAAGGCGAATTGTTCATAGAAATGATGTAAGAGAATCTTTCAATGATTCAATCAATTTTCACTATATTGAAGCAGATCATCTAACCATACATAACAGTGAGATTCGTGTAACAGAAACAACGCGAGGAAATCCTTCACATATAAAATTTCAATATAAGTACATTTTGAAGTGTCAGCGCTGAGAAAAAATACAATTAAATGAAGAAAAAAAATTGTAGCTACAGGTATCTTCAGTCAGACTTTACGGACACCAAAAGGCAACATCAAGTGTGATCAATTTTTTGAGGCAGATTGGAAGATAAATACTGCGGTTAAAACACCAACTAATGCTGTAACTGCCAAGGCTACAGTAGCAAGGGTGTTGTAAGCCCAAAATTCTGGAAAACAAAAAAAGACTTCGATGCATTAAGATATGCTCACAAAAACAAAATTTCTCTTGAGTTGGTTGTTAGTGCTGGGGTTCGGGGACTTGGATATAATTTCAGGTAAGGATTTTAATGTGAGTGAAATATGTAAGCTGAATATGCGTGAACTTGAATGTGAGAAGGCTGTACTCGGGTGTGATGACTGTCACTATAGCAGCCATTTACTATATATTTTCAGCTCCCCGACAGCAGCAGCTTGTTTGAGAAGCATCACCTTTGAAGGGGACAAAAATGACAAAAGCCAAAAGCTGTGTCTAAAAGCACAGAAAGCGGAGGTGCTTTCTAGTATGCCTTTTCTTTTTCTTTTTTAATTTCTTATGTCTGATACTGAAGCTAAAATGCATATCAGGCAAAAGGTTTTCCCCATAATCAGGTAATCAAACATTCCTGACTTCATTTGGAAGTAACTTAACTTTACCAGTTCCAAAAGCTTAAGGAAAACTAAAACTGTCTGATTTTTCAACTCAGGAATTCTCTCACCATGAGTTTCTAGGTTGTCTTCTTAACTGGACAAGGTTTCTAATTCTTTATTTATTAACACGTCATTCAACCTTGATCTGAGTGTCATGGTTCATAGGTAAAGAGATCAAGAATGATACTCAAAATTTTCTATGCACCTTCAAGAAAGTAGTTTCTTGGAACAGATTTAGGGAACACAAAGAACATGCCATAACATCAGAAGTCCCTTGCCTGTTGATATTTCAACAGTGATAGCAACTGCAAAGCCAACCATTGCAAGCCGGCCCAGCCAAACATCCAAACTGTTACCTCCCTGGGTACTCTGCTCACATCTTACTGAAACTGAAGTTGCTCTGTGAGAACAATTCCTTTGGGGAGAAATTCTCCGGACTGTTGAAATGAAAGAAAGCATCAATTATCAGCCTTTATATCATAACAGCCAAAAAGACATAGAAGAGGGAAATCATTTGCGTTGTTAAACGTCTAAATTTGAAAGAGAACCTTCATATGAATATCATTTCTATCTATAAACATTTAGTAATGTATGAATTTTAAGATCGAAGCTCAGAAATTAAAGGCCACAAGGACATTTAAGCCAACTGAAAGAACTCCAAGTTCATATGAATACACAGCTTTTCAGCCAAACTCGAATTTCTCGACCAGGCCAAGAAGAATCCCCAAACTCCAGCCAAACTCGCACTAAAATTGTAATTCTCGGCCACGCCGAAAATTCTCTACACAAATCCCGTATAAAGCGATAATCTCAGCTCACCCAAAAAAAAGTGGGGCAGGTTCAATGCGGAATTTTGGTCTTAATTATAGCTAGAGCATAATATTAATAAAACCTGCCAGATAAAACAAAGTTGTAATAGAAGTAGCAATCCTTACAAAGTGAAGAACCAGTGGCAAAGGTGGTGCTTCTTCGAGCAAGTCCTGAGATGGGCAATCTAGAAATGGTAAGAGGTTTTTCTGAGCTGAAAGCAAAAGCGTCTGCAGTATACAATATTATCCAAGTCCCTATATGAGATTAATGCCAACAGTAGAGCTCATAGAAAGAGACATGTATACAATTCGAGAGAGTAGGAAACTGACACGTGTCTTTTTCTTGTCTTCTAAAAAGTTTTGAGAGTTTAGATGTATTCAATTGGAGTCCGCCCTAGAGATCTCTTCACACATGAACGCGAGTGAAGAGGGAAGCCTACGGATATGTTATGGGAAAATTCCCAACAGAGTGGGAAGTAGCCAGGTTCGAAGCCAGGAGCTGTGGATCCTTTGGTATTTTTAGTGATTAATATTATAAAATAATATTATCACATTTTTTTAATAAAATTTGGATAGAATCACTTAAATAAAAATTATAAAAAATATATTATATATCTCTCTTATAAAATTAATTAACTAATTTCAAATCGTAAATTTATTCAAATATTCTTAATTATTTATTTTTTTAAAATAATTTTTTTAATATTTATTTTTGACTTATTTTATATACTAATTAATTTAAATATATAAAATAAATAAAATAATTATAGAATAAAATAGAAGATGAAAAAATTAAAAACTTAATTTGAAATATAATTTTTTTAATAATTTTTTTAAATAAAGTATGAAGATACGTATAATTAAAAAAATTAATTAAGAAAAATAAAGAAAAATAAATTTTTTTTAACTTCTTTTTTATTGAATAAAAATTTAAGAAATTTTTTTAAATAAAATAATAATATTTTATATATTTATTTTTATATTTAATAGTTAAATATAATTATAAGG
The DNA here is from genome assembly GCA_028052125.1 of Melia azedarach. Taxonomy (NCBI): domain Eukaryota; kingdom Viridiplantae; phylum Streptophyta; class Magnoliopsida; order Sapindales; family Meliaceae; genus Melia; species Melia azedarach. Next base: position 2,082,957 of record CM051399.1, on the reverse strand, counting down.
AAGATAAATGATATATTGTTCATAGTTTTTATTTAAGTGATATAATGGTAAACCTGAAGGGACAAATGTGATAATATCCCATATTATAAATTTTGCAGAAATTTGATTTTCGTTATTACTATTTTAAGGCAAGAACCAATTAATCAATGAATATGTTTGACTGACAAATACAAGAAAAGGTGAGTTGGAATTTCTGCAATCTGATCACTTTTCTGTGTTCTCTTTTCTTGTATTACGACTTGTGCAAAAAGGAGGTTATATATTACAAGAGTGGCCTTTTATAAGAGGCACGGAGGAGATTTACAAGCCCTAGAGAATATTTTGTAATTCATTCTATGTTAGTCTATGTGTATTACAAAATCATCACAATAGAAATGTAGATTTTCTTTTTTGCAGGTGATGTGTATACCATCTGTACAGTGTATGCCGTAGCTGCTGTCCCGTACTTGTTCTTTGTTTTGTAGCAGCTGCTGGGAATTCTTCTGATGTTGGGCCGTAGCTAGATACAAGTTTGGTCTTCGGCTAGGCAGGAGCTTTGGGCTAGCTGAATCACCAGTCCTATTTCTGCTCAATCCTGGAAATAGCATTTTTCATTTATCCTCTCTTCTCATTTTTCACTTTCTCAGTAATTTCCATGCGACTAGTAACAATACATCAGGCTTAAAAAGTACCTGAAATATCCCTTCCTTCTTCTTCAACCTTTCATTTTGATCAAATTTCTGAGGAAACTTCGTTTAATGGCTGCCCTATCAATAGGACCCACCTGTCGCCATTGCAGCAATCCAATAAAAGTTCGCTTCACTCTCCATCTCTCACTTCTGCGTCTTCACCCCACTCCTTTCCTAGCTTTGGTACTTCCCTTTGTAGAATTAGAGGTCCAAAATTGCTTGGCAATGTGGTTCTTGCTAGAGCTGAAGACAAGGTAAGAGAGTCGTCTTCTTCATCTCAACAAGAAGCTCAACAACAACCCAGCAACGGAAACAAGTTCCAGGTTCTTTACGCCATTCTTTATATGAAAAGTTCAAGTTTTTGAAAGTGCCCAATTGCTCTTTTTCATTATTTTTGTTAATTTGTAGATATGAGTTAGTGATTTTGATTAAGCGTGTATAAATTGCAGACAGCTCCAGCTTTTTCTACTAAAACTTCAACATTTACGTGTGTTCATTTGTTTGTTTGCTAGTTTTTTATGTGGATTATTATTTTGTTTTGCTCGAAAAAATGGAACTGAAGCTTCAATATTTAGGACTTCCCGTTTGTTCATTTCTTAATTGATGAACTATCTGATTCTGGATAAAGATGTATGAATGGGATATAGCTCGGAGTTTTTGCTGAGTTTATTTTCTAACCATCTTATTTGTTTTTGGTATATATGATTTCAGATAAATGAATTTGGAAGCATGTCTAAATTTGGATTCTGGATAAAGATGTATGAATGGGAAATAGCTCCTAGTTTTTGCCGAGTTTATTTTTTAACCATCTTGTTTGTGTTTGGTATATATGAATTCAGAGAAGCGATTTGGAAGCATGTCTAAATTTGGATTTGATAATTCTCAACGTTTGTGAGAATTTTGGGTGGATTCCTAAAAGGGTAGAATTTGAAATTTGTGATTAATTTCTTTAAATGTATTTCGCTAGTTCATGGACGTAGAAAACTTATGACATTTACACTCTGGTATCAGCATATATGGATTGTGGCTGAACCCATGAAATGTATTATCGATGGTCAAGTTTGGCCATTATTCACAGCAGGACAATGTTGGAAATTTTCCCAGACTGTTACATGGGTGTATGTTGAGTTTGAAATTGAAGTTAATGTAGCATGTGTTGGTTCTAATTTGGTGATATGTGAATTGAATATTTACGTATTATCATTGTGAATAATGTTTTAACATTTATGCGGCATCATGCTTCTTTTCTCCAACTGGAGTGCTTCATATTGACTCTTTAGCTTGCATCAGGACCCAGCATCAAGTTCTGGAACATGTGGTCCGGTATGTTCACTTGATGAAATAAGCTCTAGTGATTTTGAAGCCACTTACCAACCAAAGACTTATTTTGTTAAAGCTCTTGCGATTCTTGCAGCAGCTGTGGCAAGGGCAGTGGCAATTAACCATTCATGGGTTGCTGCCAATCAGGTTTACTTATCTTGTGATTTTCCTTTTGCTGGTTTTCGGTGATGGCACCAATGCCTTTGAGCTGAAAAAGTACTTATATTATTAGTTGCAGTTTACAATTTTGAGCTGGTTTAATCAAATCTCTTATACAGGATCTTGCTATGGCATTGTTATTTGGAATAGGATACGCAGGCATCATTTTGGAAGAGTCTCTTGCTTTCAATAAAAGTGGAGTAGGATTATTGATGGCTGTGAGCTTATGGATTGTGCGAAGCATTGGAGTAAGATTAATAATTTATATTAACCACTTCAAATTAATAATGAGGCTATAATGTATCATTTAACTGCTTACTTACAGTTCCTTTTCTCACTTCATATGTCTATGGAGGCTTAGCATGTATTCCACTTTTGTTTTTCATTTTATTTGTTCTGTATCTATCTTGGATATAGTATGATGGATTGAGTACATATATCACACACTAATTTGAATTGTTCCAATCTACAAATTAGTTTGATAATAGGATATATGCCTCCATGTTGCTCATGGACTGAACAAATATTTGAAAAAGATCCCTTAACTTGCTGCTTTAAATCTACTTTCTTGAGCACCTTCTGGTGATGCTGGCAATATTTTCCTATCCCTTGATATTCATGATTGCTTGAGAAAATTACATCTCCTACTGGTATTATTTATAAGAACAGCTTAAGCTGCAACTTAAGCTCCCTCTATTATGACACTTCAGTTGTTAATGACGAATTGCAGATATACAGTCATATCTGTTTGTGTTGAGGTTTTTGCTTTTCCTCTTAAATATGTATTCCCATTTCTCAGGGTATTGTTGTCTGGCTTTTAACTCATTTGATTTTCTTGGGTAGGCTCCTTCAACTGAAATAGCTGTGTCAGAGTTGACTCTTGCATCTGCGGAAGTTAGTGAAATAGTATTTTTCTTGCTTGGTGCGATGACCATTGTAGAGATAGTGGATGCTCATCAAGGATTTAAGCTGGTTACTGACAATATTACTACTCGAAAGCCTAGGACGTTGCTTTGGGTGGTGGGTACTCTAGTTCTTCTATCATGGCCAGATTTACAAATGCTTTCTACCAGATGTTTTATTAGCAACTAGAAACATATTCCAACTTGTATGAAAATCTTCTTTCTGTGCCCTGTAAACATAATATGCAGAGGCATCTTGCAAAATATTTCCCCCTTGGTTGTATAGATTGTACCCTTTTCTAAATTATTTAGTAACTAAGCTGCAGTATTATCACAAAGTCATTGTAGCAACAATAGTTTCCTAAATAGTGCCTGGTATAGGCAAGTCATTGGTCCAACCTGAACTAAACTTTTCTTTTAGGAACACTAGTATTTACACGTATAAGCTTTTGGAGCCAGACATTTCTGAACAAGCATATCCTGTGGGCTGTAATTGGTTATATCTGGATTGATGTTTTATTTGATTCATCGATATGGTTTTGGTGTTCTCCTTTATAAACGAATTTCAAGACACAATGGCATGCAGTTTATCATATATTCTGGATTTTACTTCTGGTCGCACTTTCAATCAATATGAAATCCCAAAAGGTCAAAGATTGTACAGATTATTTTCACTCACGTTAGTTATGCTTCTCATCACGAAAGATTTGAGATCAACTTGATTATATATTGTTTTGTAGTTTGAGATTGTCGTGAAAGCCATATCTTTTTAGCTAAAGGTTTCCTGTCAAATAATGGCATTTGACCTTTTCTTCTGAAAATTGCAGATTGGTTTCGTGACCTTTTTAATCAGCTCAATCCTTGACAACATGACATCTACCATTGCCATGGTTTCTTTACTGAGAAAACTAGTACCTCCCTCAGAATACCGCAAGTAAGTGTTGCCCTTGTGCCATTTTTTCTAATTTGACTGAAAATATTTAAACTTCCTGATGATAGTCTTCATCTCACCTTGAAATTCCTAATTTCACAATTATTTTTATTATGGTACTGCTAACTGTTTGGTTGTCTGAATCTAATTATGGGAGATCTTTATGTTAGATGCCTTCATTTGTTTAAATTGTTTATATTAGCCTTTGCTTCTTCACTGTAATAGAATATGTTAAATCAATTCTTTGTTAGTTATCTTCAACTTTTTGTTCTTAGACAAAAAATGAATTATCACTTCGCGTCAGTGAAGCTGCATTCACACATTTGGACTTTATCTGCAGGCTTCTAGGAGCTGTCGTTGTAATTGCAGCAAATGCTGGTGGTGCGTGGACTCCAATAGGGGATGTTACCACTACCATGTTATGGATACATGGTCAGATATCCATGTTGCCAACAATGAAGGTCATTCTCTTTATTGCCCAAACATCTGTTTGACAGAGTTTATTCATGCTGCATGTTGACATATTATCCGGTATAAAATTACTGTTTTTAACAATGATAGTAATTATATTGCCTGCCATGAAAATGCTGCATTTTCTTGATGCATATCGAAAAGAACAACAACAACAACAATAATAAAAATAATAACAGACAGTAGATAAAGTGAACTTGGGAGGTTCGAGTGGAATGAGTGGACAAGCATTTTGTGGTTTTCAGTTTGCCTACTCCTAATAGCAAGTATTTCTACAACATGATTCACAGTCAAAGAGAATGCATTTTGATCTGACCATGATACCGGATGCCTTGGTTAAATGGAATTGATATACATGGGCTTCCTTCCAAGTAGTTGTAGATAGCAGCCTTGATTCCAAAAAACACTATAAGCAACACTTTTCCCGAAAACACAATGCATAAAAAGTGGATGTAGCAAACAGTATTTAATTGGTGAAATTTATACGTGCTTGCTTCTTCCTCTGCATCTATCTCTCTCTGTGACTTGTGTGTGTAAATCTAATATAAGGAGCAGGATCCTATGTGAACTGCTCTGGATTGTCCGGTGACAAAAAATTAGAGTGGTTAAGAAAAGCTCTAAAATTTTAACTAACTCTTGTTCCTGTGAGAGTAGTGAAATTTATAGTCATTCCAAATGTTAAACTTTAGGTTGAAGTTAATTTACTTCTGGATTTGGATAACTCTCCTGCTAATCCAGGTTGAAAATCAGAATATGAAGACAAATAACACATAACCTTCAAATATATGCAGGAGCTTTAGAATCATGTGTCAAATGAAAAGTTTACTGTTGATTTAGTCCCTAAGTTTACCACCAACACAAATTTGGGCATGCTTTTGAGGTTTTACTCATGGAATATTGAATAGTCTGTGTAATTGACTCCTGGAATAAATTTAATTAGTGCACTGACATAATACTAAAATGTTCCCATAAACGTATTTTCTATGCTTGCAGAGTTTGTTTATACCTTCAGCCGTTTCTCTAGCTGTTCCACTGGCTCTTTTGTCCCTGACTAGGTACTCTTCTTGAATTGTTAAGGGAAATCCAGGGAATTTGAATTTTGAAAGGTTTGGTTAACTTCATCTTACAGGATTAAATGATATGAATTTCTCTTCTTCAATTTAGTGAAGTTAACAGGAAAGGACAAGAATCTCCCAATGTTTTGACATCTGAGCAGATGGCTCCTAGAGGACGGCTTGTTTTCTCAGTGGGTATTGGGGCTCTGATTTTTGTTCCGGTGTTCAAGGCACTAACTGGTTTGCCTCCTTTCATGGGTATGCTGCTTGGACTGGGAGTTCTATGGATTCTGACGGATGTTATTCATTATGGTGAATCAGAAAGGCAAAAGTTGAAAGTGCCACAGGCTTTATCACGGATTGACACTCAAGGAGCCCTTTTTCTCCTTGGAATCCTTTTGTCTGTCAGCAGGTGCGGACACCAATCCCATCTAGTTTCTTGTTTTCTTTTAGACATGGAAGGTTGTAAAACTTCTTTTTTATTATTATTTTCATTTTTTATGGTAGAAATTTTAGGTTGGGGATTTTTAAAATGTAGTTATTTAGTGAGAGGAATTTTATTATTGCCTTGATCAATTTATCCTTTTGTTTCAAAAGCACAAGGCAATTGATTTTTTATCCAGGTTTTTTAGTACAGTAAACATATCAACCATCTAGCCTAAACTGGTTCTTGTGATACAGTAATCCCCTCAATTGAAAGGAGGTAGTTTAGAATATACTATGTGATGTAGGAGAGTAAACAGATAAGAAGAGAGAGAAGGTAAGAATTAGATAGAGAGACTCACTTTATCAATATATATTTCAGAAAAGAAGAAGAATGAAAGAAAAAAAGAAACCTAACTTTAAAATGCCCCAGAAGCATAATCAAATTGTAAACTAGAAATCTACTTCAATAAGTACCACAAATCCTAGTAAACAGACCAAGCTTACACAAATCAAGACTTCCAGCAATTAATAAATCTGACTCAAACATGTAATATCCTTAATTCCTAAGAAACTATTTACTAAAATAAATAAGTTGTGTGTTCTTGATTTTGTAACACTATTATAGTTGTCTTATTCAGGCACGGATAGGATACATTACTGATTAAACATCTATGTATCATGTTGAGATTATCAGTTGATTTTGCTTGGATAAAGGAGACATCAGTCACTTCTATAATACGGCATGCTTCATTTATGGAGTACCATCAGGAGACCCCTAATTTGAAATTTTGAATACTCATTTTCCAGCCTTGAGGCAGCAGGTATTCTCCGGGAGTTGGCAAATTACCTTGATGCTCATATTCCTAATATTGACCTGATTGCAAGTGCAATCGGGGTAGTATCAGCAATAATAGACAACGTACCACTAGTTGCCGCGACAATGGGAATGTACGATCTCACCTCTTTTCCACAAGATTCTGAGTTTTGGCAGCTGGTAGCATACTGTGCTGGTACTGGTGGGTCCATGCTTGTTATCGGCTCCGCTGCTGGTGTTGCATTCATGGGAATGGAAAAGGTGGACTTCTTCTGGTATTTGCGGAAGGTATTTACTGTGGCTTTAAGCTATCTTCTTGGATCAAAACATCATTTCTGTTTAGTAAAAGAAGCCATTCTCTTCTTTGCAGGTGAGTGGTTTCGCTTTTGCTGGATATGCTGCTGGTATTGCTGCCTATTTAGCAGTTAATAACCTCCACTTCTCCCTACCCACAACGCTTGCTCAGGCACCTTTCCTTTCTGGTTCTTAATTCGTAGTCCTCAGATTCGGAAGTTGCCTTACCTTGCTCCAATAAAGTATATTTATCAAAATGTGGCTTCTTATTAGATGAATGTAATAAATGAAGAAGTGACTAGCAAAGATGTTGGGTAATCTACGCGTGCTTCTGCTACGAAATATAGGGAATTGAACGAACAAAATGAAAATAAAAAGCTATGAAGTTCAATAAGTTGAGGCTGATTACATCTTGTGCCTTGAGAGACTGGCAGACTGCATTATGACAAGCGAGGAATTTAATGTTGCTTGTAGCTCAATAACATTCTTTCTCTATTTCCATATTGTAAAATGTTACAGTTAGGGTTTAGATCATGGCTTCATGGTGACGCTGCCCTATCAAGCATAAGCAGATTACCCATCTAAATAAATCACAGTAGTGAAATCTTTTCCATTGTAAGATGCATTCCAGAATTGATATTAAATATAAATAGGTTGCCTTCAACACTTCACAGTTCTGCATTTGTCCTTCGAGGAAGTTGAAGACTGGCTAATTATGAGTCGTACATTATTGTCTGTAATTGTGTACCATCATTAAATAGACCGCCTCTTCCGCGACTACACCAATAATTGGCAAGTACCATGCTTCCAATATTTATATATGTATGGTGTTAAAATTGCTTCTTCTTTTGACTTTTGAGCAGCCGAAAGTCTCAAATTGGGACCGGGTACGAAGATGCAAAGCAAAAAACAACTGCCCATTCATGAACTGAAAGCTCACTAACAAACAAGAAAGGAGCTAAGAACAAAAGGTTAATTTTGAGACGATAATAACTCACTAAAAGTACACACCCTTCTCTGCAAAGCACAATTATTCTTTTTTCATTCCTAAATCTACCAGTTTAACACAAAACAGAAGTGAAAATCCTCAAAATGGGGCACTGCAGAGCAGTAAAGACGCCCACATCTCTCTCTCTCCCTCTCAGAGGAGCAAGAAAATGATAGAAGAAATCTAGACATGGTAGTGATGCGACACCCTACAACTTGAGGAAAACAAACTCTTCAATGGCCGGAACTTCCCCAATCCTTTTCAAAGTTTGTTTGCTGGGTTGGTCGTCCACTCCGATTGCCATCACTGCATGCTTCCTTGGAGCAATTCTTCCAACACTCATGAAACTGACATTCACATTCTCCTCTCCCAAAATACTGCCCACTTGGCCAATCATACCAGGCTGATCGACCTGTCTGCAGAGTATGATACTACCTTCCAAGCTCACATCCACCTCAAAAGATCCTACCTTTGTCAAGTGAGGAACTCCATCCTTCACTCGTCCCTCAACCTTAATCTCCCCAGACTCAGATATGGCACTAGCAAATTTTGATTCTACATTGGCAATCTGAACCTGGATGAATTCAAGTGGATTCTCAGGTGAACCATCAAGGAGAATTCGTTCTTCAGTTATGCGGAGGCCTCTCTGTTTTGCTGTATAATCAGCATTAACCAAGTTCACGAAAACACTAGATATGGGCTCAATCAGACCCTTGGTGATCATGGCACGGAGAAGTCTTGTGTCAAGATCGTCAGGAGCTCTGGAAGAAGCATATGTCACTTTCACAGTTTTCACACCACTTCCTCCTGCTACTAATTGGACAGCAAGCCGACCAAGTTTCTCAGCCAGTTCAACAAATGGTTTCAATTCTGTAAGAACCTGCAATTGGGAATAACGACAAAAAGTGAAACCTCATGCTCCTTAGATTTAGTAACATTGCTAAAAGGTGACACAATATTTTGCACTATATTCTATCATCTATCTACTAAAACCAGTGACTAAAGTAAATAATCATAACAGCACATTGAACTTGAGATGATACCTCAGCAGGAACCATTGGTGCATTAACTGCAGTAGCAGCAAGCTCTCCTTTCAAGGCTCCAACAACAGCTTCAGCTATTTCAATTGCAACTCCTTCCTGGACAACGCAAAACATTATTTTATAACACTAATCAGAGAAACAAAATAGCAAAACCAGACGCATTAGCTTATTATTATACACACCTGAGCCTCCATTGTACTAGCACCGAGATGTGGAGTCACAGTAACTCTCTCGTGCCGTACCAGTTTGCTGTCTTGTGGTGGTGGCTCCACTGTGAAAACATCAAGAGCCGCCTGTAACAAAGGGATGTTTTATTCACTCTTCCTGACAGCAAATTTATTCATGCTTGAAAGCATGAGGAGACTCACCTGAGCAACAATGCCAGAATCCAATGCCCTCACAAGAGCATCTTCATCAATCACTCCCCCACGAGCAACATTGATTATACGAACTCCTTTCTTCATTTTAGCAAAGGTTTCATCATTGAGCATCTTTGACGTAGAAGGAGTAAGAGGCATATGCAAAGAGACGAAATCTGCTCTTGCTAGGGCCTCATCAAAGCCCACAAGGTCAACCCCAATTGCACGAGCCCGGTCTGCTGGTGCATATGGATCATGTGCAATGACATGCATACCGAGACCCTTGGCACGGCGAGCAACTTCTGATCCAACCTTCCCAAACCCCATTACAGCTAGTGTTTTCCCCACAAGGGATACACCCACGTACTTGTTCCTTTGCCACTTTCCTAAAAATTTTCAAAACAGATTTAAACAAATCAACTTTTATATTTCTACATTGTAAAAACAGAACTCTCAAGTAAAATGGTTTCATCAGAACATAACCACAGCCAAATTGCCAGGGAACTTTTCATAAACAGTTAACCATTTTAATCACATAACCATACCGCCAGATCTGACATATTCTACACCACAATCAATATTCATCCGGTCAATATACAATGGATAAAATATCATAGAAAGCAGCAAAAAGAGCTTTTTGCAGTTTCGAGATTTTTAAACCACTTTTGGGGATTTCATCAGAAACATGCTTTGGAAACTGCCGGCCGAGAGCAGCTTCTTAAGATTTTTGTTATCCTCGTTATAAATAATACAAATCATGAACCGAACATGATCTTATACTTCACTAAAAATTGCGCCTTTCACTTACTTTTCAGATAACCAAAGTTAGATCGTAAAAGCTTATAAATATCCAAACGTGTTGAAAAAAATGCCACAACGAAATTCAAAAGCATTACAACTAACAAACTCACCAGCCTTAACAGACGCATCAGCCTGCGCCACATTTCTGGCCATAGCAGCCAAGAGCGCAATACCATGCTCAGCAGCCGCAACTGTATTCGCGGTCGGCGCGTTCACGACCAAGCAGCCGAACTCGGTAGCTGCAGCCAGATCCACATTATCAATACCGACGCCAGCTCTCCCGACCACCTTCAACCTCCCAGCGGACGACTCGAACACCTCGCGGCTCACCTTGGTCCCGCTCCGCACGATCAACGCATCGCACAGCGAGATCTTTGTACAGAGCTCCTCCGGCGTCAAGTTGTACGAGCAGTCGACGTTGGCAAACTCCTTCAAAAGACCCAAACCGGCTTCTCCGAGCTTCTCGGCAACGAGCACGGTCGGTTTCGAGGACAGACCGGAGCCGGAGGCCACGATAACGAACCGCGGAAGGGACCGCTTACCGTGGTTGAAGGGTACAGAGAAAACAGGGGAGAGGGACTGTTTGGAAGAGAGAAGGGAGAGCTTGAGGGAAGGTTGACGGGGGGAGACGGAGGACGATGCTGACGTGGCCATCTCGTAGAATACGGCTGCGTACAGGGGAATGAAGAGAGCGGGAGAGATCCGGAAAACTTATACGTGCTTGGATGGTTGGTGAGATTGCGAGTTCAGGTTAGTGTGTGAAGTGAATGTAATCACGAAATGAGGGTTTATGCAGGCCCGTGCTGCGTATGCGCGTGGAAGTAGATGCTGCGATAAGCTTGGTTTGGCAAAGGTGTACTTAATTCTTTTATTTTATATTTTGACTATACTAAAATTTTAGTCTACGACTGTACATGCAACATAATATTATTGAAACTTCTTGCGGTTAATTTCTTTTCTTTCTTTCTTTCTTTTTTTTCCAGAACCTAAACCATAAATTATACGAAAGATTATTGAAAAATTATATTCTAATGCATTCATTATGTAATTAATGAATTTTAATTTTCTAACTACTCTTTGTATTGAGAGAGTGGCTAATTTGCAAAACATAATAAAACATATTCTTAAATCCTTTAATTAATTTATTTTTTCTTAGACCTCATTTAATTTTATTTTCAAGCCCAACTATTATCATTTATCCCTATTTTCAATAGTATTTACATGCCATTTAGTTTGATTTATTAGACCAGCCCTTTTAACCTCTCCTTTAACAATATCACACAAATTTATCTAAGATAATTTATATATATATATATAATATTATTCTTTTTGTAATGTATGTTTGGATTATAGTTACACTTCCAAAAGAATATGAATTAGAAGTTAATTAATTAATATAATACACTTTAATATGGAAGTAATGTACAATGACTTGCTAAATTATGGTTCATTAATATTGAAGGTGAAAATTTCCCAAGTCGAAAAAAACGAAATTAGAAAAATATAAATTTGAATTCATTGCATCATTATCCTTTAATTATGAAAAAAAAAGGGTCAATTATAGAGCTAAATTCGCCACTAGTCAAAACAATAGTGGGATTTCCACTAGTTGGTATTTAATTATTTTATAAGCAATTAGTTAATGATGTTTAAAGGGGTTAAGAGGTTTGGTGGAGAGTGAAGGGCGTAGAAGGTGGAGAAAGAAACCTACAAGTTAACAACGCGCTTCGATACGCGTGAAGAACACGTACTCGAACCAATGCAGAGCAAATCCAGTGCGGGGATCTCAGTATCAGAGGATCTAGCATCAGAATATGTGGGACCCAAATGGCATATATGGTTTGGTAGGTAAAGAGTTTGAAAAGATTTATTGAGCAAGCAAAGCAAATTGGATTTTTCCGGTGGGTCTTAAAATTGTTTTTTTTAATAATTAATATAATAAATGTTGACATCAAAAAAATACTTTTAATAATAAATGTTTGATATCAAATTTCATAGTATGATATCAAGTATTAATTATTAAAATTATTGATTTTGTGAAAAAAAAATTTCTTTCTAATTAGAAATAATTAAAACTTTAAGTATTTTATTTTTAATAAATGGAGAAAAATATAATTCAATATAAATTTTTTATTAAGCTGATTTTGTAAAAAATACTCAAATATTTATTTTATTATTTTTTTAAAATATTTTTAATTTATTATTTTAAATTTATTTGTATCTTAATATAATATAATAATTATTTTAACACTACACTGTAATACATAAAAATCCATCCAAAATTTTTAACGATATAAAAATAAAATTGTCTTTTTCTTAAATTCACTTTAATTTATTATTTTAATTATTTAACAAAAATAATAATTAAAAATAAAATTAGATGCAATATAAAAAGATATAATATTGTTTAATTAAAATTCATAAAATAAAATAAAAAACCCTTAATCTCATAACTCATTTCACACTCACCATCGATATATTTTGCTTCAGCCAAAGAAATAATTTCTTCCTTAATCGCAGAACCCATTGCACGCTCACCCAGTTTTCAAAAGAAATTTCTTCCTTAGCCAAACAAATGATTTATATCATCCACAAACCAAAAAAAAAAAATCAATTAGCACGTTGGAGAAATCGTGAACAACATCGCGTTGTTGCTTATGATGATTTACTTGAAGAACAAGTGGTGATCGCGAAAAGAACGGTAAGTTGTCGATGGAAAATCGCACCGACGGCGAGAATCAATGCCAAACGTTGTCGCCATGGAGGTTGGTCTAATGGTGATCGTAGAAGTGGAGATGGTAATCAGCTAGTAGTAGTTATAATGGTGGTGTAGTTATAGAAGGTAGAAAGTGTGGAAGAAGTTGCATGCGGAAGAAAATGGATGAAGAGAAACGGAAGAAGTTGCAGACGGCGGCGCAGAGAAAGAATGTGTTTTAGATGGATTAGTTTTAGGTTAAATTCAAAAATTATATTTGCATCCCTAAATTTTTTTGAATTTTTTTATTATCATTCTTGAATTATTTTTTTTTCATTGGAATCCACAAATGTTTTCATTCACATCCCTAAATCCTTTTGAAAAAAAAATTAGGGTTATAATTATCATTTATAATCTTTTACATATGTAAGGGTATATTGATAATTGCATCACTATCGTTAAAAAATTTTGGACGGATATGTATTATTTTTTTGTATTATAGTGTAAAGTCAAAATAATTGTTATCCCGTTGAAATACAGACAACAATCAACCGAAAATATCTCTATTTTTTAAAAATAATTGATCAATTATTAATGCACCTGAGAAGTTGATTTTGGGGTCCGTGAAAGTGAGGAGCATCAATACGACAACACACTCGGCAAAAGTTTAATGTAACTTTGTAATCCACACTGGTTGTGCTTCAGGAAAAAGAAAAGGGAAAAAGGCAAAGACCAACCCTATTTTGATGTTGATTCTCTTTCACATTGCCACAAGATATGTTGGCTTTATATCTTCTGATATGCATACATTTTTTCAGCATCATCTCACCTTTCTTTCTTAAGAACTTGGCTATTTCATTTTGTTGCATGCAATGGCTGATCTACGTCACATATGATGGTAACAATTTATTAATCACGTTAAATTTTAAAATATTTAAAATATTTAAAATATTTACATTCTACATTTCACATTTGGAAGAAGACTGAAAATGATCTATTAAAAATTTTAATAAAATTCGAATGATCACTATGATCACGAATCCTATAAATTTTTCAACCATCTAACTAAAATATTTAGAGGAAAACGTCAAGGTGAAAGAGTTTGAAACTCGAACTCAGTTCCTTAGATTGAGGCTTGTAGATAAATACTTTTGTTGGGGAAGAGTTTATACCGAGGCCATGATGCCGAGATTGTTCATTTGAAGGTGCCCATGGCACTACCTAGAAATTATGACAAAAGCTAGTAGAATGACAGGGAATAAAATGAGAAAAAAGCTGTAACACAGAAGCATAAAGGAAACATCCCCAAGTAGTACCTGCACAGCACCATAATGACACTCAAGCGCCATCACTTTTATCGCCTATATAAACCCGAAGGTCCCCTAAAAATAGGGGGAATGATTTAACTCACCAAAGTTTTCATTGAATACTCCATGGCAAACTTGATCGTAGGAAGGTTTTCACCAACGGACGATGCCGACGGCCACTGACTGATTTTCTTATTTTGGAACATGTGCCAAAGGTCCATAGCATGACGATGAAGAAGGGGGGATGTGAGGAACCGAGTCGGAAGAGGACGTGTATGCAAAAGACGAGACGTATCCCGCAAACAAGAAATATTGATTGTTGACCAGATCGACCCTTAACAATAGATACGTGTCAGCAAGAATGATCACAGCATCAACAACTTTCGTTACAAATTTGTTTATATTTCAATTTGTAGTGGCTATTGCGGCAATTTTGTATCAAGTAGTTATTTATTTTATCATTTACCATGGCATATTTCTTAACTTAATATGATTTTGAGGTAGTTTTACTATTCTTTGAAACAAAGTTAAAAAAGTTTTTGGTAGCATTAACTTTAAGAGAGACCCACACATTTTTTTCGCTAATATTCGATATATACTTTCATCCCACAACAGCTATAACTTAGAAAGTCATAGCACATCAATATCAAACAAAACCTAAGACACTTTCTGCTAATGTAACTTTTGTTGGAATGTGAAATTTATCCTAACTGCATAGAACAAACTGATATTTGATCTTAAAGAGAACTATATTGGAAACAGTTAATATACCTCAAACATCTGAATACTCTCAAACTTGTAAATCCACACATTGTTGATGTCAGTTGTTTGAATGAACAAAGCTTTCTCACATATCTTGAGATCATTTGACATTCTAAGACAAAGTCATTATATCACTCTCAATTGAATTGCCTTAGGTAATATAAGTAATCAACAAGTTCTAATATGATCATGATATCTTACCTTCTTCATGCACACACAACCATTGCTTCTGAAAATTCCCAAACTTCACAAATTTATTTTTAAAATTTCCCAAGAAAAAGTGAGGAATCTACTTCAAGCTAGAATTGCTTACTGGCTAGAATATCAAGACATGCAAAGTCTGGAAGATTGATCTGATCCTGCAAAATGTTTGAAGTATGCCTCAGCCAGCATGTGCCCCAACTTAACCTGAGCTTCTGTAGTTAGGTGGAGATGATCTTCTTTGAGATGCAATCCCTTGGCATCAACGCACACAACATTCTCTACGTTGACCCTCAGTTGTGCTTCCCTAACTTTTTCCATATACCGATCTCCAGATGCAATCGCTACCTGCACAACATTTTCCCATATGATCAATATACCAAATAACATATTTGTTGATTATAATGAATAGCCTATTTAAAGTAGAATTGCTGAGGGTATTGTATGAATATTATATTGTTTTCGACGGATGATTAATAAACTATATAAGTTAGCAATTAATAGATTTTCCATTACAATTAATGTCTTTTAATCCAGTTGCCTACATGAATAGAATGCAAAAGTCTTCCGATCCAAAAAAAGGGGAAACAATAGAGACATGCAAAAATAAAAAAACATCCACAATAGTTTTCAAGTGCACATAGTATTGCACCATTATGTAGGACAAGATCCTAAGAACTTGAACTAACTCTATATTTTAACCAAAGAAAAAAGAAGAAGAAGAAAAACTGCAAAGTGGCCATTTTTTCAGTCCTTCTAGTAGACTCAATTTAGTCTGTTTGTTACTCGTTTTGATGTTTTCTTGATATGACTGACGTTGTTTTTTCTATAATCATCTTAAAACTTAAAAGAGATCTTGTTTATTAATGACTCGAAAGAGCCAAGACATATTGGTCCTATAAATATACCTATTTATTAATTAATTTACTCAGATCAATAGTCTTTTTCGGAACTTTTACTTGGTTAATTTTTAAAAAACCTATGAAAAGAGTTAACTTTGCATACTTCTAATAATTTTAATTAACTTTTTACTAAAATTAATTATCCGAAACGTGGCACTGCCACAAAATAACAAACACTAAAAACGCTAACCATATCCATCAATTAATATACAAATTTATATGGAATTGATGATATACAATCTTTACAGTCCAAAATTATAAAATGTAAGCTCCTTTAAACGGCATATAATACTTTACACTAACCTGAATTATAGGAAGCGAAGGCAACTCAAGATCTTCCCTAACATTACTAATCAACGTCTCCATGTTCCGCTGATACGCCTCAGCATCATGCTGATGCGTCGCGTCACTCTCCCCTTGGTACCACAACAAAGCCTTGATTTCTCCACCACTCTTCAAGCTCTCTTTACTCCTCATCACCATGTTCTCGTACAACTTCTCCCCACGCGCCCACTCCTTGATCGCAGTTCCCCCCACCGCACATGGAACCAGCCCCACGCTCTCACCCTCCGCAACGCGCTCTCTCACCACATTCGCGAAGGACATCCCCGGCCCCACACCGCAGGCCTTCTTGGTGTCGATGTCGGCGTGCAGTGGCTCACGCGCTGTCTCCCAGTGGAGCTTCGCGCTCAGACGGAGGATGGAGGTGTGAGGTTGGCACCCGCTTGGGACCACGCCGTCCCAATGGTGGTGTTTGGTTACGCCGCCTCGGCCGGCCATGTTACTCTGTCCGGATAGGATGAAGATCTGCGTCGGGTTTTGGATGCCCGAATTCTGGTCGGGACAGGGAGTTTCCATTTTAGTAATCACGGAAAGTGGCAATGACGTAGAAAGAGAAATGGTTATGGCTCGTTGAATATGGTAGGTTGGTTAGATGAAGTTTCTTCAATGGAAAGGACGAATTCTTTTTGCAGTAGAGTAATTGAAAAGTAGACCCCAAGTGCACATTTGTATTGTTAGTGGACAAAACGATTGCGAGCTTGAACTTGGGCCATTTATAAAGCCCAAATGTGCAATTCTTAAAAATGATTTCAATTTCTAAATCCACTCCCTTTTATTTCTTAACACACTCGCTGACATTCTATCATATATCGTTGTTGAAGAAAGTGGGGTGCAATCAGGAAATAAGTGGTGTTGTTGGAGCAACATTCATTTACAGTCACAAGTTAGGGGTAAAGTTTGAAATGTCGTTGGGAGTATGTATCTGGTTTGGTAATTTAGAATCCACCAAAAAGCGAATTTTTGTATGTGTATTGATAATTACACCAGTCATGGAGTAAATATGAGTATTTGTCAAATGTTAATACGGATTTTGACCATTAGTATCCAACGTGTAATTTTCCCCCCAAAAAAAAAGATCAAGGGTGTTGATTTCTCAGCGAAAATCCTTTTATACTTAAGCCAGTAGTAGCCTTAGAGTTTTTTCGTTCAAGAATAAATTGAAAAATGTATCATGGGATAAGAATATTAAAGAGTTTTTATTTTTTGTGTAAGACTCGTATTTATTTATATTTGGGACAATTATTTATCGTGAAAAGTAGAGTTTAGTAGTACCCGCTTATTTAGTGTTTTGTTATCCACTATAACTTAGTCCATCGTTAACAATTATCGACTCCATTTAACTATATTTGATTCTTTTTTATTGATATTTTGATGGAGCTGAAGTGAACTCATACTACCTCTTTGACCTCTTTAGAAGAATATGGTCAGTTGAAGTTGGGTAAGAATAAACTTAAATCGAGGGTGAGTTCTCGCTCAGGTCGGGATAGGTAAAATTCATACCGCATCAAATATTTTAATATCCATAATTAATTAATTTAACATAATATTTTAATCTATAATTATTGTGAAAGATAATAGTAAATAATTAGTGAATGTATTAAAAATGAGTGTGTGATTAATAAATATTAAGTACAACTAAAAGAAAGGTACTCTGTAAGAGAAATGAAGTAAAATAAATAATGTGTCTCCGCCTATTTAACTTTTAAAGAAATTAAAAATTTTATATATTTAAAATTTTAAAATTTGAGTTTTTTCAAAGGAAATAAAATAATTTTTGTAATATTCTACAAACACTTTCTAGTAACAATCAAATAAAAATGAATCCGAAAAAAGCTTTTGATATTAAAAACAATTTTTTAGTCAGTGAAAAAGGTTATCCGCACTAAATTATTTCTAAAAGAAAAAGACTAATAAAGTTGATGGAGGGATTTTAATTATACAACACATAACACATAAGCTTAGATATATATTCACCCTAATATTCTCACCACCAAGAGAATACGTAGTTTCAAGCATGCATATATCTTTAGGAATAAATAAAAACAAAACCATAAATTAAAGCATATATATATATATATATATATAGTATTATGTAGGTTATAATAACACTTCAATACTAATCAGTCAAACATACGACACTTTCTGACCATGCATCTCATTTATCGACATTAAATCCTGCCTTGCCCTTCTCTTTATGCAACAGTCAAGTCAACAAAACAAAAGATCAAACACCACTTTAATCCAACAAAATACACTTTACTGGGACCCAAACACATCATAACTAGCATGAAGAGCTGGAACACGGAATCTTTTCTAGGATTTGAGCTGCTTCTTTCATGGAAGGTCTCTTTTGCGGTACAAAAGAAGCACAACTAAACCCTAATTTAAAACAAGCCAACATGGCATCTTCTCTACTATCAACGTCAGCCCTGATAGCCACGTCAACCATCCTCAAAACCCTAATCTTCTCTTCTGGAACCGAGTTACTAGGAATACTACTGTACTGACCCAACTCCCTCTCTGATAACACTCTCCCTGTGAGAAGCTCAAGCAAAAGTATCCCAAACGAATACACATCCCACTTAGGGTTTGGCTTGACTGTCTTCAGCGCCTCCGGGGCTTGATACGGGGATGTCGAGGTCCCCGGGGTGCCCGCGGGTGCGTAAGGGCTGGAAGTGGCGGCTGCATGGTGGTCTTGGGTGGTGGATCTTTGGCTGCCGAAAAGCCGGGATGAATTGCTTTCTGTGTAGCTCGTATTGTTGGTGGTGGAAACAAGACGGTGTAGACCTAAATCACTTATCACAGGTTCCATTTCTGAGTTTAAGAGGATGTTGGTAGGTTTAATGTTGCCATGCACGTATTTCTTCTCATGAATGTAGGCGAGCCCTCGAGCTACACCTCTTGCTATCTTCAGCCTGATTTCAAAAAGTAGATGATACGGCGATGCGCCTGGTTTCCCTGAAATTCACAATACAAATTTTGTGGTCACATTAATTAATATCAGCCAGCTGACTCAACCCTTTGAAAGGAACTAATTAAGATCATGCGCTACAAAATTTTTGTGCCACCAATGGCGATTCCTGAGTTGTACCACATAGTCGGAGACAAAGGAATCAGAGATTTCATCTCACAAGAATGAGTAAATAGAGAATTTAAATTTAATAAAATAGAAAATAGTCGGTGAATTTACAACATATAAATTGACCAAACACATGCCGAGGCCTACAACCACAAGCAAAAAATAAATAAATAAATAAAATTAACAGGAAGAGGAAGCCAGGCCAACAATATTCTCTGCTTACATTTGATAATGCAGTGTGAATTTAAAAAAACTGTGAGCCAGTCATGCTGGCGTTTTCTTTACGAAAACGACACGTGCTTTGACGTATTATGTGTTTGCTTTGGATTACCACTTTATGGTTAGAATTTCACTGCCCTGCTTCGCTGAGTACGAGATTCCCCTACGATGCATCTCTCTCGCACTTTCCACGTATTAAACTGTAACCCCGAATTTGACCCATGAACCTTTTTCTTAATGTTACACCGTTGGATCCACTAATCAGCGGGCCGACAAACTAAATCACGAAATCCGACGGTCATTATCTCTCAACAGCCAACCATGGCTAAAGGCCTAGATTAATGCGTTAAAGCTACAAAGATTTGCATGTCCCTAAAATTACTCTCCTTTTACCTAAAACATTTTTTAAATAAAAAAGTTGATAAATTTATACTCTTATCTATGTAATTATATTTTTATTTAATTATATATTTGTCAGTATAATTAATTTTTTATCTACTAATTTAATCACAAACAATTAAGGTAAAGAAAAGTTGCCAAAAATATAATCACTAGAACCTAGAGTCTGTGACCGAATACCTCAAGTTTACGGTAGAGTAGAGACGATCAAGATTGAAGGAGACGGATGGTATATTCTAGCAAAATAACGTTGAGCAATGCTAACATGTACCAAACACTCAACATGCATTTTAGCAAAATGCACAGAATTTTACTAGCATGTACTAGAGAAGGTAGAACAGAGACATGAAACTTACGGTAACTGAAGCTAGCAAGGCTGCCATTGGAGACATAATCGCAGATAACAAGTTTCTCTTCATCTCCCCAGTGAAACCCGCGAACCTTTACCAAATTTGGATGCTTCAATTTCGCAATTGCCTTCACTTGGCTCTCAAAATCTTTCAACCTTTCAAATCCAGTCTCCCCAATCCTCCTCACTGCAAGCGCGGTCCCATCTTCGAGCACAGCTTTGAACACAATGCTCGTGCTGCTCGTACCTAAGATATAAGCTGACGCCTTGAACAATGTCTCCAGCTCTAACTCTGTCTCCCCGTCAACTGTTACCAGTGTTCCTTGCTCTTTGTTCCTGCTCTCTGGCTCATCAAATTTGACATTATCTTCATTATTGTTGTTATCTTGGTCGCTGTCAGGGCTTGTTGTAGCTTCTGATGTTTCCCCGCCTTGTATTATCGTTAAGCATGAACATGCTGCCGTTGGTTTTCTTGAATACTCTACAAGTTCCTTTTTTGTCACAGGTTCAGCTGGTTGTTTCTTCTCTGGTTTTGCTGAGTTTGTTGTCGTTGTTGAGTTTGCTGCTTTTCTCTTCTTGAGTTGGTAAACGTAAAGAATGACCAGCGCAAGGATGCCAATTCCGGCTAAATCTGCTACGGCAATGGCTGCAATTGTGCCTGGTTTTAGACCACTCTGCTGGGTTTGATTCTGAGCGCCGGATTCTGTTGCTGGTGATGAGTTTGTTACTGGAACTGAGTCTTCTGTTTTGGGAATCACTGCAATTGCCGGTGATATAGTTGACACATTGGGTGGTGTGGAGAGAGTTGAAGGTATTGAACAGAGATTCTTGAGCGGTTTGCCGCAGAGTTCGACATTTCCGGAAAATGATTCTTTTCTCTGATTGAGCAAAGGCGGAGCCCCCGGAATAGCTCCTGTCAGGTTGTTGAAGGATAAATCAATGGTGACATTCTCCGGGATGTGTTTTGCAAATTCCGAAGATATTGTTCCTGAAATCTTGTTGGAAGATAAGTTCAAGTAACGCAAACTGTCACCGCCAAAATCTAAAGGAAGAGAACCATTTAATAGATTTGAAGACAGATCTAACACTTCAACTGAAGTGAACCCACTTGGCAAACTTCCAGAAAAATAATTACTCCTCAAGGAAAGAACAGTTAGATTCTGCAAAGTAGTCAAATTTTGCGGCAGGTTCCCGGCCAAGGCATTATCAGAAAGATTCAAGACCTTTAAACTTCCCATTTGACCAACAAGCTCAGGCAACTCACCAGAAATTACGTTGTTAGAAAGAGAGAGCACCTGTAGCTCAGTGGCATTGAAGATTGAAAGAGGCAAAGACCCATTGAAGAAATTGTTGGAGAGATCAAGATGGCGAAGGTGTTCAATAAAGCCCAAATCTTTAGGAACTGAACCCAGAAGCTGACTGTTGGGAATGATCAAGCTGGTGACCCTGAACATATCCGGTGTCCCTGGACTGCCAATTTCTGTGCAGGTTACTCCATTCCATGCACATGGAGTTGCATCATCGTAGTTCCAGCTCTGCAGAACTGATAGTGGATCACTGAGGATAGAATACTTGAAGGAAAGCAAAAGAATCCCATCTGTATTAAGACCATAAGCAGGAACCACAAGAAGAATGAAGGCTGCAAAGAAAAGCAAACTCATACTGGCCCTGCAACTCATTGTTTCCAAAACTGATTCTGCATATCTTAGTTCTTAGACTACATATTCATAGTCAAAGAGAGAGATGGTGAACAACTGTAGTTATAGTTGTTCAGGTGACCAAATCAATGAGGATCTCTAAACAGGAAATGAGAAAAATAAAAGGAAAAGCAAAAGCTAGCTACTCTCGTTAGTATGGTGTTGTTGACACGAAGGAGAAGATAATAACTAGTTTCTCATAGTACCAACAAAATAGAGAAAAAGTTGTAGTGGGTTTGCAGACAGAAAAACACGGGTTATTAGCAGAAAGTGAAAGAGCCGCTGCACTGACTATGTGGAGTGGAGTTGTTGTAATGAATGAAGTGAAGCTCAAACTGGAAGTAGAATTGATGATAAAACCGGGGTGCCCACAGTAGTGCTGTCATCGCTGCCAATACTTTCAGATTACATTTGGTTAATTTTATATTTCTGGGAAATTAACAAATAGCTCCTGATATTTAAAAAAACTCATACTTCAATATTAAATTTAAAAAAATTCATACATACTTTTTTTAAATTATTAAACATTTAATTTTATCAAAAAATAAAAATATTTTAAAATTTTCTTAATTCTTTGATTAAAACATAAATTTTATATTATGTTATATATTTATATATATAATATAAATTCTATATTATTTAATTTTTATTAATTTATATAATATGTTATTTATTTATTATATAACAAAATAATATAATAATTTTTTAAAAAAATTAATTAAAAATTTTATGATGATTATTTTAATTACCTTTTGGATTTCACATATATATATAATATTTATGAAGAGAAGGCAGCAGACAGGAATCTCACATCTGCTGCTACAGGACACCCAAGTGAGTTAGAGCCCATCACCTCCAAGAAAGAGCCAAATTCCCCACTTACCACTATTACTGTTATTATTGAGTTTTCAGGTTTCCCTGTTTTTACCATGGGTCAAAATTTCTCTAGGGCACTGAATTTCTGATGACAATAAAATTTTTGATGTGGCTCTAACAACATTGCACTCATTGCTATTGAAATGCAATAAGGGATGGGCCAAATTAAGGGGTTTTAACACATACCTCCCCTGAGGTTTTAGATTCTAACACTTAAAGAGAATGTTTGGCTTAATACACACATACCTCCCCTACAGATTTCTACTTCCATCCATAATTGCAAAAAGGACCCACTTACCCTTCATTTACCATTTTTGAAATAAAGATAAAAATTTAAGCTTGAGATATGTTAATATTTCACTCAGATTATTTATTAATGCGAGTCTACAATACTTTTTTTTTAAATTCTCCAACCAAAAGCTTAGAGTAGTAAAATTAAATAATTAATAAGAATGGATAAGAAAAAAGAAGGCTAAAAAAGAGCTAACAATCATAATGTATATAAGGTAGAAACAAAAAATGGAAAAACTTCTTTTAGCCTTCTTTTTTCTTATCCATTCTTATTAATTATTTAATTTTACTACTTTAGGCTTTTGGTTGGAGAATTTGAAAAAAAAAAGTATTGTAGACTCACATTAATAAATAATTTAAGTGAAATATTAACATATTTCAAGCTTAAATTTTTATCTTTATTTCAAAAATGGCAAATGAAGGGTAAATAGGTCCTTTTTGTAATTATGGATGGAAGTAGAAATCTGTAGGGGAGGTATGTGTATATTAAGCCAAACATTTTCTTTAAGTGTTAGAATCCAAAACCTCAGGGGAGGTATGTGTTAAAACCCCGCCAAATTAATTTGACAATTTCCTATTCATCAATGTGAAATTTGTCTTTAGCAAAAGGAATTATACAAATTATTAAATTTAAATATTTTATATTTTATTTGTTCACTATATGTGAAAACCAATAGGAAAAATATAGAATCTAAATCAATCAAACTCAAACTGATTATCTCTCAATATTAACTTAATTACCTTTTTTCAAGCAAATTCTCAATTTTTTTCCTCACTTGTGTTAAGGGCTAATTCTGAATTTTTTACTTTTTTTATTCTGGAGAATCCAGATTTGACTATTTCCTGTCCGTCTATATGAAATATGTGATCGGTTAAACGAGAATAATAAAAAATAAATATGAAATAAAGACTAGTTTGAGATTGTTGTAGGGTTTAAAATAATTTAATTTTAACGTCTTTTAGAAATAATCAATCAATATAATGTTTAGTAAATTTAATATTTAAAAGTGCTGTAAATTTAAAAAATATTTAATAAATTTTATTAAAATAGACATATAATATTAAATAGTATTTACTAATATATATGTATGTATGTTAATTTATAACAAATCAAGAGGCACTAAAATAAATTAACAAATAATAAAATGTTAACCTTGAAAATAATTATAAAGTAATAGTGTTTGAAATAAAAATTATATTTTAAAAGAGTAAAATTTATGTGAAATAAAATAAAAGATTTAAATACTTAAATTTTGTTAAGAAAAATTTTTTATTCATATAATTTGGATAGGGGTGTAGATAAAATTATAATTGTAAATAAAATAACTTTTTAAAATTAAAATGTGAAAAATAGGTAAAAACTGTTTCTCAAGATTTGTTATGAAATAATAAATTTTGGATAAAAATAATTTTAAAAAAATTATTAAATACTTAAAATTAATTTTAACATTTGAAAATCATTTTTAAAGTTTGGCACTGCAAAAGGACTCTAGATAATAAACTTTAATATTTTTAAATTTAACTTGTTTACATTCTTTTAAAAACAACAAAATGCATAGAAAAATCAAACTAATACAACCCAAATTGATAGAATTTTTTTATTAATTTAATTTCAAGTAATTATCAACTTTATTAATTTAAATAATGGCTTTGGTTTTTTATCCATTCACAAATTTATGAATCAATTTATTTTCAGTTTGGGTTAATTTTTAAAGATCCACTTCAGATTAAGATGTAATTAGACTTAATTTTAAGTTAAATCTTCTTTAAAATTTGATGGAGGTACATTTTTTTGTCTTTCCATCAAACCAACTCAACTTCCTAAAATTTGGTACCACAACAATTGAACTTGTTACAATTACATTTTAATATCAATTTGCTTCGAAAATATATAATTAATGCTTAATCTTATCTTATTATTTTATTAATCATCCTCATGATTGAAAAAGTAGGACTATAGGATATGGGTTATCTAAATTTAAAGTAGGTAGCAAAGCAACAATTTGTGTTTGGTTTGACTGCTTTATTTTGTGGATCTCTTCACATACTTTTTCTTTTCTTTTCTTTAATATATATATATATATATATATATATATATATTTCTTATAAAAGGTTTCGAATATTCCTTAAACATCAAATATAAAATTCTCAAGTCACGAGTTGAATTTATTTGTCATTATATAATAAAATGATAATGTGTATATATTTTTAAAATGAAATATTTTTCATGTAATTAAAAAAAGTGACAACTTTTTTAAAAAGCATGTGTTTAGGTTTTTATTGTTACCATTTTACATAATGCCAGACAAAGGTAAAAGTTGAGAAGTGTTATTAAGCTTGTTCTTATTGTTTAAATATTAATTGTTATTTTAATTTATTGACATTTGAGTTTATTTAATTTCTTTAAACCTAATTATTTTGTGGAATAACTAAACATGTTTATGAGTTTGATAAGGGAGATTAATAAAAAAAATATTATCATTAAACAAATCTACGAATACCGTGTACGTACATACAATTACTGCGACGTATGCAATAACTACCCGATGATTATAATTCTGGGCTTGCAAAGCCCATTTAGCATCTTCTATGGGCAATTTGAGCGACGTTCGGGTCAATTTAGGCCCAACAGTTACCATCTGAAATTAAATTAAAAATTAAAGTAACATCAAAGTTTTCGTAGAGTTTCGGTATGGTAGCTTAGCTTAAACCAAACTTTCTCTGTACTTGTTCGCCGATTAGTAAGTGTACATTATGCAAACGCTTCTGTTATCGGCGGGTCGCGCCGTCATCTCATCGCCGGTGGTCGTGGTTCGCTCACGCCCAGCGCTCTCCTTAAATACCGCCACCAATGTCGATTTTTGTTCGCCAAATTCTCTCTCATCTCTCAAAACGCTCCAGTCTTCTTCCTACGGTGCGTTAGTGAGCAGAGGATCAAAATACTGCGTCACTGAACTATCTTCTGCTCCAGTCTCGCCCACTTTTACTTCCCCAAACGACGAGTCGGAAAAGGCAAAGCTTGCCCAGGTTTCCCCTCTCTTTCTATCTGGAGCATCTTTTATTAATTTCTGGTGTCTGATTGCTTAGAAAATGTGGGAAATGAAGAAAAAACGTACATTTTCATTATTGATGGCTCTATTATGCATAATTCAAGTTAAGTGAATTATACTTAATTGTGTTTAGTGACCCAGAAGCGAGAGAGAGAGAGAGAGAGAGAGAGAGAGAGAGAGAGAGAGAGAGAGAGAGAGAGAGAGAGAGAGAGAGAGACATGTAATGCGGGCAGCCAAATGGAGGATAAATCTTTGTCGAATGAAAGCTATTAAGTTACATCTTACAGATTATTGTCAAGATTTTGAAACTTAGCTTGGAAATTTCAGTTTGTTTTACATGCAATTGTAAAGCATTCCTTGTGTAAATGATAAGTGAAGCAAAGTTTGATGTATCAATTTTATTGGTTTATTTGGGCTTCTGGGGATATCTATGAACTTAGTAACTTGCTTGCATATTGAAATTTTTTTGAGAATGTTTCTGATTTTGTTACTATGATTTTTGTTCCAAAGATTCTAAAGGCAATATATGTTTAACGTGGAGCTAAGACCAAAAAGATTTGGATTTGTTTGATGTACTTTGTTTCATCAAATTTAAATCTTCTTAATATGTAATGTTTAATGAAAGCGAAGATGGTGTATTTTATAATGGTATAGGTTGCAAAGAGATTAGAGAACACGTCAAGATATTTCAAGCGGTTGGGTGGTTTAGGGTTTTGGGGTCAGCTAGTGTGCACTGTGGTGGCTGCAGTGATTCTGTCTTTTTCTGTTGTTGTTACCGGGAAGATCACTTCACCAGCAACCTTTTACTCTACAGCTGCTGGGATTGCAGCTGCATTTATTTCAGTGTTTTGGTCATTTGGGTACATTCGGCTTTCTGAGAAGCTTCGGAAAACTGCCACCGACCCTTCCAAGGTACAATAATACTTACATTGGTAAACTTAAGATTCTTTTATCGCTGTGGATTTGAGGAGCCCTATGATGTCTATGTCATGCCTTTGTTGTTTTAAATTAATGTCAGTGCTCAAAGAAACAGATGACGAAATATGATTTTAAATTGAATTGTTTGTTCCTCTTCAAATTCTTCTGCTCATAACTGATAGGTTTATTTTAGTATAACTGAAACATTACATGAACTAATTGATCATTTTAAGCATTTACACCTATAATCAATAGCAGAAATCTCTTTGTCAAGGATGGTTTTCTTGAAGTGAGTTATTTTATTGAATAAGAGCATAGTTCTTATTTCTTTCTATATCCTAATACATGATTCCTTTATCTTTGAATGAATAAATAGATGATCAATTCATGAGCTATTTTATTGAATAGGAGCATAGTTCTTATTTCTTTCTTCTATATCCTAATACATGATTCCTTTATCTCTGAATGAATAAATAGATGATCAATTCATGAGTTATTTTATTGAATAGGAGCATAGTTCTTATTTCTTTCTTCTATATCCTAATACATGATTCCTTTATCTCTGAATGAATAAATAGATGATCAATTCATGACACCTTTAGGATTCGTTAACTGTGGAAGATTAGACCTACTAGATTTCTATCGGCAGTTAATAATGCTTATTGAGCCTTGGTGAATGCTTTTACATGGTTTTGGTGCCCATGAAATGCAATAAAGAAATGTTTTAATGTTTCATTAAACTTTATAAATTGCTTGATGTTTCAGGCTCCTCCCCGTGCTGATGTGGTGAAAAGCTTGAAAAATGGCATAGTAGTGAATATTCTGGGAATGGGTGCTGCTATTCTTGGCATGCAAGCCACAGTGGGATTGTTGGTTGCAAAGGCTCTCACTTCCACAGCAAATCCCTATTACCAGGGAATTGCTCCCGGCTACAGTCCAGTTCTGGCATTGGATGTATTCTTGGTGCAGGTACTCATCACTGACTTTAGATTCACATTACATCTTTCCTTGAATCTGTTAATCTTGATTTATCTTGTTGTAAATGTCAATTCTGTTATCTATTTGTTTCCACTAATTTTTAATTTTAGTCCACAATTGAAAAATGGAAAAGAACTATCTGGAAGGAAATGAAGCCTTCAGATCCAAACTTTCAAGCTTAATATTTTATGTTTAATGAGCAGAGTTTGACAAAACTACTTTTAAGAGAATCAAGGAGTTCCTTCGGAGGTTTGTAGGCTATACTACTACATGAAAGCCTCCCAATTGAGAAATGCATACATAGAACACACAAACACACTATCCAGTGGGGGGGATTTCTGAATTTTAGAATTGTTTAGGGTGGTTATTTACTGTCTTTCATCCTTATCGTTTTATTGCTTGTGCAGGCATCAGCAAACACTATCCTCTCTCATTTTCTGGGGCTTGTTTTCTCATTGGAGCTGTTGCGTTCCGTGACGCTACCACCTTCAGAAAGCAGTCCAGTTCCAAAGCTCGCTTAAACTCTTGACCCTTTGGTTAAACACAATGTGGTTCAATGCTTCTTTTATGACAACATGATTTTGTAGTTTTAAGAAGTGAAATGTTTGCATGAGTTTATTACAAGCTCCAAATCTTTGTGTTGCAATGCATAGATCTTACAGCCATTATTTCTTGATTTATATTCATAATAATCAAACAATGGAATGCTCAAGTTTCAACTTAGAACTCCTTGTATATTTCTTGAATTCAATTAGGGAAACAAACATTGGTCTTCTTGTCTGTCGTTAAGAACAAACCTAGATGCTGTGTACTTGATACATGCCATCATAAGACTGATTTTTATCAATTCATTACCAATGGGCAGAAAGGTTTAGTTCACCAAGCATAATTTTCTCTTCCTGTTTCTTTGGTGATGTTTATGTGACACTTCCAAAAACATATGCGGTATGAAAATGCTGATTTTAAGCAACAATTTTTTTTTTTTTTTTGCCAACATGGTCGATAGGCTGCAAATGAACTAGGCTTGAAAACTTAAAAAGACACTGCACAAACAATTTCATTACATAGAATCACAGATATTCAAGAACCCAATTGCATGAAAACAAACCGCATTGCACAGAAAGATATAACTCAAATTTTATTACTAAAAATCACATCTCCCTTCAAAGTGAAGGACTTCATTGTGTGGAAGACAATGTAATCACGTGATCTAGAAACTCATACCAAGACTAAAGAAGAAATACTGATTCCCCACACGGAAGACGGGCAAAATATAGCATGTTGTCTCAAATGTGAAAGCTATTGAGGTTAGTGCAGCTCCTAAAAGATTAACCCTACTAACTGGCATATGATATGAATACTGGCAGCACCCAGCAAAAAGATCCCAAAAAGCTTCAAAGCAGTAAAAACTCAGTGAACCAAACCCAAGTTCTAGGCCTCAACTCCGCTTTAATGAAGTAACCTGCAAGATAGGAATCCATCTAGTAAATAACTATTTATAAAACAGAAGTCCCTTTAGTTTGTCGATGCAAATATTTCTTTGCACCTAATGAAAGGAAAAACAAATGAAAGAGCATTTCAATTTCTTTAACTGTAGATTGAAATATGACCATGAGATGCAAAGTTATGCTTTGGTACAGAAAGCATCTCATATGTTTAATTCTCTGGCATCAACATGTTTAAATATAGATAAATAATACAGTTAAATTCACAAATTAGAATCATATTGTAAACTATACTACATGATGGCTTAATGCATTATAATCATACGTTGAGGGCATCATCATAGAAGTTCTTGAGAAGCTCATCATGGTCAATAGTGCAGTTAAAAAGACATTCAAACTTGTGGCATGCATGGGATGCTCGCCTATTAATTTTGTTTAACACGAAAGCATCAATATATTCATCATATAGGCCAGAAAGAATAAAGAAATACAAGCTATCCCAGAAACAAGGTTGTACAATTCTAAGCTTGCTAACTGGCCGAAACAACATCAAAAATGCTAACCACCTCATGTCTTACAAAAATTAAGCTTAAGCATACTTATGAAACCATAAATAAGCTATATGGTTAATTATCCAATATCCAACATGCAAGATACTATATCAAATGCCCACTGCCATACAAGAGGTCAAAGCCTTTACTAGGAATTAAAGTCATGCAATGTTAGAGAGACACCATGCTTTAACAAAGCAAACAAGGGGGCTCATCACTTCAACCAAAATGAGTGACCTTCAGGCTATGGTACAGCAATTTTACCATGGACACTGCCATCTATAAAGCTTCAATAAGATAACCAAAAATCTTATACATGCAAAAGTTCAGACCATGTCTTAAGCTCTAAAATATAATACAACTATTTAAGACATTGGAATTTCAAACACAAAACTCATATTCTTGCAGATCTATACACAAGAAAAAGGCTTAGCTAAGTACATCCCTGAATCCTCATTCATAACCACACTAGTATGAGAAAAGATAGAGAAGGGAACCCTGAATCATCTATACATGATGACAACAAACTTATTGAAATGAACTTCCTTGTATGTTAACAAGGTAACATTTTCGCAAACAAAAAGTTGGTCTCTATGGGCATCTTAATAACTAACATGTGATTTATGCTTGCGTCCTGAAATGTTAGGAGGTGTTGAAGTGTTTAGTACTGTAACTGGAATTCTGTGACATGCAGATATGCAACTGTTCTTGGATAATACATGGTCCTAAAGTAATGATAACTGGAAAAAGAATGCTCAATTTTTTAATCTATTGCAAGATGCAACCTTCACAAAAGAGACAAAGAAACTTATACAAAGCAAAAGAAGCAGACTTGCCTACTGAATCTTTTTTTCCTTCGTTTGGGGAATTGGAATCTTTTTCAGTAGGTTTTCATCAATTTTACGGTATTGTGTTTGAAGAACTCTATGCGTTTGGCATAGCTTTTCATCAATACGGTCTTGGAACTTGTCATACAACAAAGGAACTGACAGACTAAGGAGAATCCCTGCAAAAAAAAAAGAAAATGAAATAATCAAGTTCATACATAAAAGATCTAACAAAAATCATTATAGAATGAGTAGATAACTCACCGATATAGACAAGAGTAAGAAAGTTGAAGAGACTGCCAACATAAGAAACCGCCCACAATAAAAAACCAACCTGGTGACCAAATCCATATAAAAAGGGAAACAGTTCAATTTATTTTTTCTATTAATAAATGTTAATTGATCAAATATCTTGGTAGCAAAACTTAAGAGGACAATCAACAGCTAACCTGAAGAAACGTTTTCAAATTTCTGCCCACGGCAATATCCCGTGCTACAGACAACACATGGTTGACCCACACTCGAATTGCCTCAGCAGCCTTCTCAACAGAGTGGTCCGAAATTTCCAGATCAGGAAGGGGAGGCAGAGGTCTGAATCGCAAAATCAATCATTTCCATTACTTATAAACCACCAGCATCATTCTTCAATTTCAACCTTAACATTACTTTCCTAAAAGCCCAAGTCCAGAACAGTACAACCAATGCATGGTTGTTTTTGAAAAAATATTTCCATAAAAAGTCCCATATGTCTCTATAATTATTTCATTGACTTTATTATCCTACCACTTAAGATTTTCGCTTGTCATTGCGAGACATTTACCATTACTCAAGAGAGAATATTTTTAACATCCTTAAATTAGTTTGATCCATCCATAGAAAAGTTCTTCTTCTGTGGAGAAAATTAATGTGAGACATTGAAAACTTCGCCCTGATAGTAACAACAATAGCAAGGAAAAACAAGATGATGTAATAGACTACGAAATACAGAAAGAGATTAAAACTACCTATTGAGAAGGGAAGCAGATTTGCCCCAGAAGAAGAGAATTGCAACAAGAAGCAACAACACGTTAGCCACAAAGGATAAGAAATTATAACCAGCTCGTTCAAACAGAAACCACAAAGTCGTAGCAGAAACTAGCAATACAACTCCTCCATACCACTTCTTCCACAACAGCAAATCAGCAACTGCAGAAAATAAAAAAAAAAATCATTAATTCAATTCAAAACATACTAAAATTGATCGAGTAGGTAGATGCTAAAACGCTAAAGTATTCTCCAATATACATTATAGTGATTACCAGTACAAGTAAATCAAATCGGATAAGAATCGAAATCATGAGAAAAACGAATGAGTTTGCTTATACGTATAAGTACCGAAAATGTGCATGTATTTGTGTACGTGTGCAAATATATATTATAAGGAGAGAGAGGGAGGAGACCTGAGCCGCCGCCAAGGGCTTCGTGAACGGAAACGCGATCGTAAGGATGAGAGTCTCCCATGAGCGATTGTGATTAGGGATTCAGATTGGAAGGGCGATGAGATATATAAGTGATGTAAGTTAAAAAAACAGAGAGATGCAGAGACGAGGGAGGGAGACGGGAGTTCGAAGAAATGGAGAATTGGTGTTAGGAGTGTTGACAAAACGGAAATTTGGTGGGCGAATTTCAATGGGCCACCTTCGATTTGGACTTTTCGGCCCAAATTAAGAGACTCAAATAATAAGGGAGAATCCTAATTACGATTCTTTTCTTAAATATCTATTTGTTTTATTTTTGTAATGCATTATCTTATAATAGCAAATCATAAATAAAAATAAAAATGATCGATTAAAACCTTTTTTTTAATATTATAGATTAATACTTAATAGTACAATGTTGTTAATATTTTTTTGAACAACTGTTTCACATCATATGTCAAAGCACATGGTTGTACCGAGAAGCATCTCCCCAACTACTTCTCAAGGTTGAAAGTATTACACACACACACATATATATATATATAAGAAAGAAATTTTGACGGTGTCAAAAACACTTCTAGAAACACCCACAACATTCACAAGCGAAAAATCTTAATTCCTCTTTCAACTTCTACTAACTGCAGTCAACAGAAATAATTTTCTACAATATACGAAGAGTTCTCTCTCCCCTCTTATGCAGGGTTAGATACCACCTACAATAGGTGCAAACAATTTGGACAACAACAAATTAAAATTATATCAAAATTCCTGATATATATCTAATAATAATACTAATAAAATATATTTATAATATTAAAAAAAAAAACTCAGACATTCACCTTAGAAGCATTAATCTTTCAATACTCAATTCTGTACGCAAGCCAGTAAGAAGAAATGGGCAATTCATTTTCAGCCATGTTAAATTTCGTGCACTTTCTTTCAAAAATACATTGAAAAGGCCGAAAAGGGAACCATTCGATCGGTATCCTTTTTTTGGCAGTACATTTGGTATCATGGGCCACCTTCGGCTTATTGTCTACTAACAGCAGGAAGCTTAACTTTCGCAGTTCCGAGTACACGTCAAATTCCTTGGCATAAGGTGGAAAGTTAGGACTTGGGGATGTTTCCTTTCCAAGTCCAAGTCCAGCTAATCAAAATGTTTTAAATAGCATTTGATGGCATAACAGCAATTAGAGGGGCACAGAATTTGTCCACTCAGCAGTAAGGTCTGCAAATTCGCTGGATCAAGAGCAAATATACCATGTTTTATGACTTCCCTGTCAGTACATTTGACATGTTAAAGTGGAATCCAACTTTGCTCGAGTAGCAGAAACTAACTACAAGAAGCAAAATCATACATGTAAATGTGCCATATTTGGACGTATGATGTCCCCCATCAAGCTCCAGGTGATTGGATAGAAGAAAATATTCAGCAAAAGCTTTTCATTTTGCTACTCCCCCGTTATCAGAGTCCCCGTCATCCTCATCATTTGATGATTCGTCTTTCTGATGCTCTTCCCCTCCAGAATTTAATGTTATCTTTTTCTCCTTCTTCCTCTGCTTTTTCTTTTGGCGCTTCAATCGCTTCTTTGCAGTCCGTTCCTCTGCAGCTTTCAGTCTTTCTTCCCTTCTCATATTAAATTCTGCCAATTCTTTCTTTTTCTGGTAGTCAATATCCATCCTAGTAAGCCGATCTTGCTCTTTCCGTCTCATTTGCCGATACTGTACGAACAGAATTTGAAATTAAAAATCTCGAAGATGAAACATATATGCATATATAAAATAGTCTTCTATAACCAATAGCAACTTTTATGTGTTACACCAAAAGCATTGTGAGAGAATATAGTATTACTCTCATACACCTAACACTATGAAGTCAAATGCAAATAGAACAAACTCAAGATAAGAAAGCAAT
Source organism: Melia azedarach (assembly GCA_028052125.1). Classification (NCBI taxonomy): domain Eukaryota; kingdom Viridiplantae; phylum Streptophyta; class Magnoliopsida; order Sapindales; family Meliaceae; genus Melia; species Melia azedarach. The sequence goes on along the minus strand of CM051399.1, from coordinate 2,048,466 downwards.
TCCATAAGGTTATACAGTAACTAATTAATTAGAAAGGGTCAGACCAGCCTCGCAAATACATTCTACGAATTTATAAACAATGGTTATCAGAGTGTAAATTACTACAGCTCCCTATCAGGGAGGAATCCATGACAGAACAGCAGCAGCCACAAACCTCCTGCACTAAAAGGCAGGTTATGAGGAAATAGTTTACAGTATTGCCTACAATTTTTACTTTGGCTCTATAGCATCAAACTACAGAAAAGTCTTTGTCTGTCTCAGGCTGTAATAATTTAAACTCCTCAAAAGTAGCTAAATTCCTTTTGCAAACCCCCATCCAATAACCAAATCAAACTCCATTTCAGCATCTTTCCTAATACAAGTAGCAAAGATATAAGGAAACAGAAACTTCTCTTGACACCACGACCTTTTGCTATAGCTCTTTATAGAACAACCCTAGAAACCTAGATTGCTGATATTTACACGCATATGCCCTTGATCAGAGTATCCGTCCGCACTTTATAGCCCAATTTCCCAATCTACAAGTCATAGATGGACCCAACATCAAGAACATGTTTGGACAGATGAATAAGTAATTACAGAGCTTATGGCTTTCCAAAACTATGGTTTGAGAAAGTATATTTGAATAGCCTATAGCATCAACAACAATTGCCCAACACCTTAAATCAGTGTACAAAGAAATTTCAGTCTTTATGTCATTCAATGGTCCATTCCCGGCGATAAAATTTGTCAACCGAGTATGGACATGCCGTTGAAACTATGGTTTGACTCACCATTACACATGCCATTCTGGATCTCCTATGGCATACGTGACTCAGCTAAGCCTTAGATCAAATGCTGTATCCATGACATAAACCAATGCTAGAATTATTGGATAGAGTCACCTATTACCAATCAACCCAATTCCATTCATACAATTGCCACAACCTCTCCTAACACTTAGCTAATAAACAGTGCTACAGCTACACTGATTTAAGCACTTTTTGCACCTACAATGTCGGATTGAAGCTCATAGATTTGCTTGATAACAACACAGGGAACTAACGTGAAGCTATTAAAACTAGTTCTACCCCCAGTTGTCGACGCGAGCTTATTGGCTAGTGTTATCAGCCACACCTTCTTATTCAACATTAATTCAATGCACAATAAGCTGAACGCGAAAAAGTTACCTGGTGAAAGTCTCCAGACCCCGAACCAGCAGAACTTCCGGAGGTGTTGCTGACGCGAACCGGCACGTTTTCCATAATGCGGCGGAGCTTAATCTCCAGGTCTTCTTCCTCATCCTTAAAAACAGGCGGCGCATACTCCACAAGCGCTGTCGATGCCTCCCCCTGTTTCGACTTATCGGCCACCGCAGCCAATCGCAAGTCCCCGTCCTTCGGTCTCGCCGTAGACATCTCGTACCAAAAACCCTAGTACTATTCTGGGTTTAATTGAGAACTGAATTCTTCTATGAACAACAAAAGGATGAACCGAGAGTCGTGCAAAATAAACCCCGCTATCTTCCTAAGAAACCCTAATTCCAAATGCCTGACAATTTTTTCTCTTCTCTCTCTCTCTTTTTTTATGTCAACGTCTATATCCTCGGTCTATTTGTTCCACGCTGTTGCCAAAAAAATCATACAGTGAGAATGACTCGAGCAAAGAAGATTGCTTAGACTTTGAAGATAATGATTGCGTACTAGGGCTTCCGCAAAACTTTCAATCGTAGGCAGAGATCGATTCATAGAAAAAATGATGATAATAATAATAAATAAATAAATAAAAATAGAACCGAAACCAATATCGATTTCTAGAAAAAAAGAGGGGTAAAACAATGTTGAACAGATTGCGGATCAAGCTGAGTCTTTGGTCCACTGAGTCCAGACCCTTTTTTTTTTTCACCGTGTGCATTACTATAACCATCCACTACGTATACTGAATACACCTCATTTCCTCTCAAAGAACGAAAGCAAGTGTATTTTATTTAGTAATGGGAGGCGTGCATTTGGTTTCACTCAGAGTCAGGATAAAGCACCCTCTTTTCTTCTTTAAGCGCACATATTTGAAAGTAGTAACGATATAAAAATCTCTCAATTGATGGAACAAGCATCAATTTATAGATAAAATATTTTAATAAATTATTTTAATAATTATTATATTATTATCAGAAAAAAATTTAAAAAATATTTAAAATGTCGAATGATAACTTTTAATTTTAAAATTATTTAAAAAATATAAAATTAAACAATTTTATCACTGTCATCAAATAACTTCGATCTATGAATATGACAATAATAGTGATAATAATAGCTACTTGGATGACAACAAGTACTTGTAAAATGCACGTATGATCATGCAAGCAAGATTGACTCTTGCTTGTATGGTGCCGTGCACAAAATTTTTACCTTCGAGATCTTATATATGAAATTCAATCTTGTTCTACCTTCTTTATATCATACTTTTTTTTCAATTACTTAAAATTACTATCCAGTACGCATCGTCGTTGTAGTTGATTTTGTGAATTAAGATTTGATTAAGGACAAAATTAGAGACATTAAAGATGAAATCAAGATTTAATTAGAGGCAAAATTAGGATATTCGGATTATTTGATGAAGAGGGGTAAAATTGTTTAATGTTTTGTTTTTTGAACAACTTTAAAATTAAAACTTTGTGTTGCATATTTTGAAAATGTTCTTTAAAGTTTCGGATGGTTTTGTAAATGTTCCTTTATTATTATTATTATTATTGTTGTTGTTGTTGTTAATTTAGAGGTAATAGAGGGCAGCAAATGAATCATCAATCATGTGCAGTGCCTGGGGAAAGCAAGCTATCTGTGCTTAATAATCGTACTACATTAATTTAAATAGGCAAAGGAAACATCCTCGATCGTTCACCACCCACGTGTATATCGTTTGTTATATGTATTATTTATTTCCACTCCACCAAAATCCAATGCACTTTCAACACGATAACATTAAAATACATTAATGCGCTAGCATGTTTCTTTTCTTCCGATTAGGGCGGTTGTGCTAGATATTGTCGCCTCCGTAAGATTCTCTGTTTCAAAATTTATTTTTCTCTAATTGAATGCACCACGACCTCATACATTGTTCATATCATCAGAATAAATTACATACTAATTTTTTAAGTATTTATACATATTATAAGTTGCAGTTTTTTAATTAAATTTATTTAATATTATTTGAAATTTTTACTAAAATTTCATGAGTATATCACGTGTTAGGGATGAAACAACACGTGTTTTGCCTGGGGAAGGAAAAGACCCACGATTAAGTAGTAAAACAATCTTCAGTTACACAGCAGAACATTCTGGTTTTGTTAGTTATGCTATGTGTATAGCATTTTTATTAGTGTTATCATGTAACCATATTCCAATTCAGAAGTGTATCCAATGGACTATTGTGATATATTTTCCTTAAAATTTTATCTTCTCGTAAATCAACAAATTTTAATAATCTATGGTATTATCATTTCTGATGTGTATAGATGTTAAGGACATTAAAGAAAATCCTTACCGAGTTATCAATATATTAAGTTCAAATTGCTTATGATTTTGGGCCACCGGAAGGAATACAGAGCCTACGCCGCAATCAATTTTCCGTGGTCAAATTACAATGACACGCGTTTTTTTTGTTTGTTTCATACTTTCATTTATTTTAAGTTGACCAAACGAGAATTGAACTTCAACGTACCACCAAATACAGCCACAAAACAATCAAACATTAGGTAGTCGTAACAGAAATATCTAGTTACGAATCCGTTGATGATTAATTATTCATTCATCATTTGCAAAACAAATTTCAAATTTTAAAACTAACAATTAAATAAGGATTGTGAAGCTGGAGGGAAAGTCCGTACCGGTTAACTTAACGGGAACGTGATGTATTTGGACTTGCTTTCCTAAAGAAATACCACACGCGCCGTTACGGAATAAACACTGCTAATTTGATGTTAATTTAATATAAATAACTAAACTTTTCAATTAATTGATGTAACCTGCAAAACTCTAAAAAACTGTAAATAAGCTGCCAAAACTACCTACCCTTGGAACGAATCAGGGACCCACACGTGTGACGTGCGCAGTTCATTACGTAATTTAACCAACGGCTTAGCCGTGTATCTCTAGCGTCCGTCGTCTACAGTAGCAAAAGGAACTGAGTAAGGCAGTTTCGGCAGTTCAAAATTTGGAAAGGCGGTGACCGCCCGTGTCGGTGACGAATAGGCCGTTAGCTTGTCATTCTTTCGGCAGGTTTACAGGCTGGACTGACAGCTTGTCAGTCATCATCCGTTCTCTAATTCCGCGACCGCTCTTGTCCTTTTCTCCACCTCATCCGCCTTACTTCCTTGGACCCCTCGTAAATCCAACAAAACAAAATCTGATTATATTTTTTATGAAAAAAGCCAAAGGACAAATCAAATTCCTTCACCTAATGCTATCCAGCCTGGCACGGTCAAATATCTATCCACTTCAGCACTTAATTCGAACTTCTTACCAACTCTCCCTCGATTTATCGCGATTCTTTAAGTTATTCTATTTCATTAACTTCCATAACCGTTAAAACATTTCCAATTTAAGAAAGGTAAATATGGATGGTTCATAGTCCTTGCAATTCATAATTTGAATATATTTTTATTTCTAAACTTTAGGTATGAGAATAAATATTTATAAAACATTTTCATTTTCATTAAGCATTCTTAATTTTTTTTAAATATAATGTTATATGTCGAATCAATCATTTTAAAATTATTATTTTTGAATAATATTTTTTATTTTTATTTTAAAAATTAAATTCATTACAGTTTCTTTTGAGAGAATTAAATTATAATTTAAAATAAATAGTTTTTTGTTCACAAATTTTTCTTTACAAAATGAAAAATAATAATATATACGCAGATTGCATGATTTGCATCCCAATTTTTTTTAATATCACTTTTAATGACCAGTTTTTAAAAATTTCTTATATTAAATTAAGACATAAGAGAAATAACAACATATACACGGATTGTTTAACGACCCTAACGTATCCGGTAATGACTGTTAACGAGTCAAATAAACTAAAAACTCTCTCGAGAAATTCCCACTTAACTCGGGCATATATTACCGGGATTCTCCGAAATTCAAGCTGTTTACGTGTCCGCGCGTGGGCGTTATAACAGCTGTAAAAACTGTTCTACGGGTTACCTGTCGATACCGGTCATTCGGTTCCTGGTAAGGCTTATTACCTGTATCGGTTAACCGGCTCCATCAGTTACCCCTAACTATCACCCTTTATAAACTCCCATAACTCTCCGTCCCTTCTCTCACAATACCTTCTCCCTTTCCCCATCTCTAAATACTCGGTCTTCAGATTTCAGTTACTAGGGTTAGGGTTTTCTATAATGGATCGAGATTCAGTTATGGATCGCGTGAAAGGCCCGTGGAGTCCGGAAGAGGACCGGCTGTTGCAGAAACTCGTGCAACGGCACGGTGCCAGGAACTGGTCTCTGATATCCAAGGCGATACCTGGTCGGTCCGGGAAGTCCTGCCGGCTACGGTGGTGCAACCAGCTATCGCCGGAGGTCGAGCACCGTTCCTTCACTCCCGAAGAGGACGATATCATCGTTAAAGCCCATGCCAAGTACGGCAATAAGTGGGCCACCATAGCACGGCTCTTGAACGGTCGCACTGACAACGCGATCAAGAACCACTGGAACTCGACGCTGAAACGGAAGTACGTGACGGCAGGGATGGTAGATGATGATAACGACGATGTGAATGAGAGAGAAAAGAAAAGATCGGCGGTTTCACGTTCGGGTTTTTCGTCTAGCCCGTCCGGATCCGACGTTAGTGATTCCGGTCTGCATGATAGAGTTTTTGAACCGGAAAGTCACAGCAACGTTTATGATTTATTTGACGTGTCGACTGATCTCACTTTGGGTTTACCTGTAACTACGTCAAGCGAGTTAAAGAAACATGACTCGAGTAGGGCTGCAGTGGTGGAAGAAATTTCTAAGCTGGAGAGTAGTGAATATAATAAAATGTTCATTACGCCGTCGTTTGGACCAGAATTTTCCGCTGTGATGCAGGAGATGATAAGGAAGGAAGTGAGAGATTACATGGAGGAGGCAGTGAGGAATTCTGGTATAAAGCGTATAGGGATTAGTAAGATTGATTAATTTGATAGATTAAGAAAGTGATTCCCAAATTTCATTAGGATAATCAGGAATTACGAAGGAGATTTAGATATTAGATGAAGTTAAAAAAAAAAAAAAGACAAACAAGAAAATTTGTCCATCAATGAAAAAACGAATTTGAGGCTTGTATAGAAATCGGAGAAAGAGAGTTAATTTTGAAGTAGAGTTCAGTGATTTAATTAAATAAGAAGACAATTTTTATTTCAAATTTCTGTTGAAATTTGTTTTCTGTTTTTTTTGTTTGGTTGTGATTATTATTGGTGTTAGTTAAAAAGAATTTAAAAAATTTCAGGATTCATGCAACGGTGCAAGTGCAACTGTTGGAATTAGAGTGAATTTTGGATTTTAGACTAATCTTTTACGGAATAATTAATTTATTTATATTAATGTGTTTTTTACATCTATTGAAATTAAGGTATGTAATTAATTGGGACTAATTTGACGTAAACACGTACATTATATTTTTATGCAAGAAACAGTGAAAACACACGAACCGAATGTTATTACATAATCTTTCTGTGGTGTCACAAGCCTTTATGGTACGGTGTGTACTGGAGTGTACGAGATTTAACTTGGTTGTTGAAAGGGTGATTGACTTTTTCTGATCACGTGGTACACACACAACTTTGAATTGAAGCCCCGTGACATTTTAAAATCACTTTACTTTAGCGTCCCTTTCAGAAATACCCACCCCTTTTTTTTTTTAATATAGAACAACCTAACCTTAATAGCCTTAATAACAGGAATCTAAAAGTCTAAACCTGTAAAGTGAAAAATATTTATCCCTAATCACTCAAATAACCTTTTCACATTGGATTTTCTTTCTAAAATCGGTATTTAATCAAAATTAATTATTTTAAAAATAAAATATGTTACAAGCAAGTTACCAATATTTGACAATTCGTTGCGCGGGAGGGTACCTAAAAATTAAACAACGATGCAGTCATAGATTAACATTAATGAAGGGACGACGATCCATTGGGCTACCGTTTTCTTGTGGAGCGGATAATTTGTCGAGCATCGAGATGAGACTTGGCCTTTAGCTTGTTCCTTCCATATTACGTATAGTGGAAGGCTAACACTTCGGTGGGCTTCTTTTCCGCCGAATATACGTTATAGTCGCTTGGTTAGGTAGATTATTATGGCGGTTTTGGAATCTCTGTCATTCAACTTACATACCCAACTTTAGGATAAAGATTATGTCATTCTCTTTTAATTTATTCATCGATTTTTATTTTTATACATTGTAAATAGCGCCATTTAATTATCGTATAACATATTATCCAACTTTTGTATGAATTAAACAAAAAAAATGAAAAAAGTGGGGGCCAGATAGCAATTCTCAGAAAGGAGAAACTTAGGTGCGGGGTAAAGTCCATTTCTCTTACTTCGAGCCCGAAACCAAAGCCCGAACCAAGGTCCAATATCAGGGAAGTCGTTAGGGAGAGCGAGAGCGAGTCGTCGTCGTTTTTACTCTTGCTTCTTGCATCTGAACTGAAACACGCAGAGAGGACCTGCGAAAGGGAAAAAAAAAATCGCTCAGATCCTCGATCAAAATCTAAATCAGTTTCGAGGAAGAGGAAGAAGCACAGAGACAGAGCGCGAAAGAGGGAAGAGATGCTGCCAACGTCAGTCACTAAAGGGCGTTCTTCGTCCGCCGCGCCAAGAGCAAACCCCATGTTCCCTCAGTATCTCCGTCGAATCATTAAGGTTCTCTATACAGTCTGCTGCTCATAATAGATCTGATCTGTTTCACATAGATTGGATCAAGTCTTTTTAGCATTTTAGTATGAATTCGCGTAATCCTTATGGTTCTTACACGTATTACAGAATTTCGGTTTGCGGTGAAGAAAATTTTTAATTTTCACTTTAATCCACACAGTTTCCTCCTTGCTTAGGGTAATTGTCTTGCTGGTTTTAGGTTTGGGAATTTGCCTTTACTAATCATCCAGTCTATCTGCCATTTCCAGTCCAGTTTTTCTTATTCGTAGTTTTGAGTTTGAAAGAGATTCATAATACATTGTCTTGTTAATGCAATGAGCCTAGAATACGTTTTCATATTCAAGCACATTATATTAGCTTCATAGTTCAAGGCTTGATTTTTAATTTATGCATTTTGTTATTGCTTTAACACACCGTCCTGATGTGAGTTTAACTTTGTAATTAATGGAATTTCAACTTCCAACAAACCAAATCTATAGCTATTTGTTTATGGTATAGGTGCCCGGATAGGTTTCTGACGAGAAAAAGAAAATGAATTGCTTTTGCAGATATGAATATAGTATTATCGTTAATTATTTTCCTTTTATGGTTTGGGTTCATTGTAGTGGCAACAAATGGATATCGAATATACTTTCTGGCAAATGCTTCAACTGTGCACTTCACCGAAGGTCGTGTAAGTATCAGTTGTCTGCATCATTATCACCCTGATAAATGTTGTAGTTTCTTGTACCGCAATGTGATTTATGCCTGCAGTAGTCACTGTGTCTGCAGATCTGTGTACAGTTGTAGGGTAGAAAATGCTTGATCTTTTGAATAAGAATCAGAATGCAGAAGTAATTCTGTATGAACACCAAGGGTTGCAACTTGATGCTGAAGGAATTACTTAAGGGTGAAGCCTTGAATTCTCCTAGTCATGCAGGCTCACACTCAGTTATTGTACTTCAATCATATTTCAGAACTGTTAAAATAAAACATTTGATTAGTAATATGATCTAGATAGGACAATTTATATCGACTCCTTTTCTAATATTGCAATGGGAGGGTAGAAGGGAAGTACAAACCTGATTTTTTTCTGACAGATCTAAGTTTAAGCAGCTATGTTGATTGTCCCTATCGTTATTTTGACTTTGTGTTGGACTTTTCCTACTATTTTTTTTGTCTCTTCCTCGTTGATGAGAAGGGAAATTATTTTGCCTACAGTTGAGTCAAAATCTGAATAAACTTTGGATAAGAAGTGTTTTGAGTTTTATAGATGTCAGTATTCTAATTATTGTATTTCTGAATTTTGCATGTGGAACTGTATGGTGATGCAGCTACCAACACACAAAGTATCACAAACGTAAGTGCATTTGATGTTAAAGAAATCAATTTCATCTGGTTGGTATGAAGTTTTTTGGTTGCTGTAATGTATTAATCTATAATATGTTGCCTTAGTTTTCATGCAATCTTATTATTGTGATGTGGTAAGTGGTTTTCTCTCTCTCTCTCTGTCTCTCGGAATGCCTTGTTCACTTTCTACAGGTTTTATTGTTGTCTTTTAGTTGGTTGGTTTGGTCTGAACAATTTACGGTAGGCGTAATGACAACAGCTGAAGTAATAAGATTGGGATTTTAACTTGGGGTTACTGTTAAATGGTTGGCTGTAAATTGTGACGGAACCTGTATCCTTTCGTTGGTGACCAGTGTATAGCATTTCTTATCCTTATATTGAACACATAATAAGATGTCTTCTCATGATGAATTTTTGTTTTTGTTTTGTCACACTTGCATTAATAGCATCACTCCTTGTTATGTCTATTGCTTCTGTAACACGGACAATATGGATGGCTAAATTACTTTTCATTTATATTTATCAATTGAGTCACCATGAATAGATCACAAGTATATATAGCTTTCTGGAAGGTCCTGAAATCAGGCACGTTGAAAATGAAAATGGTTAAAAAGTGTGGTCAGCTGTGTGATTACCATTTTCAGTAATATGACTTTGATTTTATGCCAATAAAGCCAATGCATGCAGTTTGCACAGTTAAATAGACTACGGAGTAGAGATAGCTGTACTGGCTTTTTATACCTAAACCCATGCAAAAAATTTTTATATAATAGTGATGAAATATTTGTTATTTCCAATAAATAAAGTGAAATGACTTAAAAGAATGTAGTTTGTGTGGTTGCAGACCTGATGTACTATGCCATTTCTGTTGATATTATCATGAAAATGGTAGAAAAGATAATTTTCACTCTGCAGGCTGAACAGGATATAACAATTTCAGGGTTCGAATATTAACTTAAACATGCTGACTGGTTGTCTGTTTTCCTTTTTAATCTCAGAAACTAAGAATCAGTGGGCACGAGATGATCCTGCTTTTGTTGTAATCTGCAGCCTCCTTTTGTCAGTTGCAACTATGGCTTATTGTGCTGCGTAAGTTTTTAGTGTACATTCCAAGTGGCTAGTTTTACAAATGTGATAGAGAAGGGTGACTGGGATTAGGGGAGGTCTTAAATTCTTATTATACAGATCGAAATTCAAAAAGTGACAATATTATGATTATCAAGAATTAATTCAAAATTTTTATAAGTTTACATCTAGTTTCCTTGAAGATCTTGCACTATTGATTTTTATTTTTACTTTTAAGCTGTTCAAATATATACTGTTTCATTTGAGTTTTCTAACCTGATTTAATCTTATGAACAGTATTTTCTGTATTTCAGGTATGACCATAGTGCTGCACATGCTGTTTTTGTAGTTATTTCAGTCTTACTTTTCCATTTTCTGATTACCGGAGCAATTATTGCTACTTCTTGTTGGTAAGAGCCACTCCTACCCGTGCATATATGTTGATACTTGTCTTGTCTTTTAGGTTGTTCGATTGGATGCCAATGTTGGTGGACTATTTGGTCATTTAAATGCTGTAGCTGCTTATTAATAAAGTAAATTCTCACTGGTATTCTTAAAGTATGCATATTCTGGAAAACTAAAGCCAGTACATTTGATCCATATAAACTTTTGGATGCTGGAACCTGGGTTGATCAGTGTGATAATAAAGTTCTGATTATTTATTAATGTAAACATTTATATGCCCTCTTTTATTTTTTATACTGAAATGTTTGTTCTTTGTTCATTTTTTCCCTCCTTTGTGAGGTGTTAAAAACACTTAATATTAAACTATTTACCACAGAAATCCATTTCTCATTCCATTCAGGTTCCTGACTAATTCTTACCTTCGGGAGGAGTCTCCAAATAGTCATGTGGTTGAGCAACGAGTTGAATGGCAAGTCAAGAAACCTTCCTGTTCTCACAGTTTTAATTTTTTGTCTGTGTGTCCATCGGTTGGTTGTGTTTGTATAATATATATATATATATATATATATATATATATATATATATATATATATGCTTGCATTTCACATTTCTTTGCTGTCGTTTCCCATGTGCAAAAATCGGAATATTTTTGTATTGCCTATATAACTATCTAATTCGTTGTTTAGTGGCTGACTGTGATCTTTTTCGGCTGAAGGCTCTACGCATTTGATGTTCACTGCAATTCGTTCTTCCCAATGTTTGTTATGCTTTATGGTAATTGCTGTTTCGTAATGTATTTAGCTCTGACATCTTTTAACCTGACTGTATCTCCTATCATAATTTGGCTGACGTCTTTGTTTTGTGGCAGTTATACATTATTTTGTGTCACCCCTATTGGTGGCGCATGGTTTCATTCCTGTGTTGCTATCAAATCTGCTTTTCATGGTAGCGGCTTCTTACTATCATTATCTCAACTTTTTGGGCTATGATGGTAAGCTGATTTTTTGTTTATTACTTTGCATTTCTTTAAAATGTAGGTGAGGGATATTTCAGTACAGATGATTTGGGTGAGAGTATTCATGCCTATGCTGCTGGTGTCTTATGATCGGTGCCATCTAGGATATCATATCTAGGAATCATTTGTTCAGGTTAACCAAATGTATGGCCTTTTGTGTTATTGAACATGAAATATATTTGTTGGGAACATGGTTTCTGAAATTACTTGTAGCTTACACCAATATCATTGGATAAGATTTCCCGATGAATGAATGTCTTCTGTTGACCACATTAAGTATTTTCCTAGTTTTAGGTGAGGGGGTTGGGAGCGGGGAGAAGTTGATGTGGCTGAGGTAGCTAAATGGTGTAACCATCTTATTTAAGCTTCAATTTTCTCTCTATGCATTATTTCTCTGTTCAGTCTGAACAAATACAATGCTGGAAAATTAGTAGGCGAGAAAAGTAATCAACAGATTTACCTGTGGTCACAAAATCATGTCTAGTAAGTTTGTCCAGATATAATGCCTAGATAGCTCTTGAATTTTTACCTGAAGAAATAGCTGTTAGGTTGCCCTATTGCATTCCTATACTGACACACTGGTTATGTTGCAGTACTGCCTTTTCTGGAGAGGACCACATTTTTCCTGTATCCAATCGGTGTTTTCATTGTCCTTTCTCCTATCTGTAAGTTTCAAATATATCTACTGATACTCTTTTGCTTTCCGTTCCTTTGTATCTGAAACTTTTAAGTTATTGTCTGCAGTGATTTTAAGTGGCTTCAATCCTTCAAGACATTTTATGAACATGTACTTTAGTCAGAGGTTATGATTTACCAAGGCTTAACGCATCATGTAGCACATAATGAGGTGGCAATTAAGCTCATACTGCATCAACACTTGATGGCTTAATGGTTGGCATACATGTAGAAGGGAAGGCGTGATTATGGTATGATATAGCCTCTTGCATTTTTTTGTAGGCCTTTGTAACACTGAAATGAAAATCACAACCGGGTAAAGCTCAGGGTAAAGAGGGAATTTTCAGTGATCAAGATAATTGATCAGATTGATTTTACTGAATGTAATAAATGATTTTGACCCATGCCGTTTTCTTTAGTATATATTGTTGTCTTATCTGGAAAACCAAGACGAGAAGCTCTTTCAGAATTATGTCCCTCACTCCAGTTTACCAATGTCTGGAAATTACACGTATGGGTCCCATCAAGGACTAACCCTGTGAAGTTCTGTTATTTTCCTTTTTTATTCTCCAAGGGTAAACTCTCTATATTCCATAGAAAAAAATATAATCTTTTGGATGGTGTAATTATTCGCAAATCCTTCACATTGATTTAAGTTTTATAATGGTTTACTGCTTTAACAAAATGATATCATTATGTGAGGGGGAAAGAGATATATTATCTATATATAAATTGAGGTGACATTAAAGCAGTGGATGAGTGAAAATGTAAAAATTTAAGAAGTGGGGTCAAATAAATGAGGTGAAAACGATAACATACTATTGTTTCTTGTTAATTATTATTCGTAATACAGTAAATCATGTTTACATAATTCAACAATGACCAGACTATAATGTGATCATACGTGGATTATTATTATTATTATTATTATTATAAAGCTATTTGCATAACTACGCTTTAATATATATATATTTTTTAAAAATAAAAAATTCAGCGCCAAACAATTCATGTGTTCATGGTAATCGGGTGGGTTTGCAGAACTTCAACAAGGTTCAAGCTCGCTGCCTGCAACATCTACAACAAACCGGTATTTAACATCGTTCTTCTCGAGCCTGTGCAATGCTTTGTTGATATAATCCATCTTGATCACCTCAATCATGGAGAACAATCCCTTCTCTTTGCAGAACTCTAACATCTCCTCTGTTTCCTTCATGCTTCCTATGAAACTCCCCGTAATTGTCTTCCTCCCTGCACAATCAATATTGATGATTATTCCATCAAGAAATTAACTACAAAAATAATCTAATTACTTAATAATGAAACTACAAAGTTGAAATACAAAATTTGATATTTCAATGATGTAATGGATAACGAGACAGAATAGCTGATATCTGTCCCGTTAGTTCAAATACACGTTGGGAAAAGTCCACATAACTCCTGAGGTTTGTGGTAATCCCACTTTGATAGAATGTATGTGGAAAGGGTCATATACCTCCCTTATAGAGTTTGTCTCCAAACAAGAACAAATATACTTATCAAAATACTTCTCAAATTCCCTTTAGAAAGTCAAACAATTATAAAATATAAATACTAAGTTATCTATATGAATATTAATACCACTAAAATAAAATATTAAACTATATGATATGAATATTAATCCAACTAAACACAAAAATAACATATTAAACATAATTACCATTCAAATCTAGTGATGTGAACAAAATCAATCAGTAAATTTATAATTTATAATTAATATGTTATTTTTGTGTTTAGTTGGATTAATATTCATATCATATAGTTTAATATTTTATTTTAGTGGTATTAATATTTATATAAGATAATTTAGTATTTATATTTTATAATTGTTTGACTTTCTAAAGGGAATTTGAGGGATATTTTGGTAAGTATATTTGTTCTTGTTAGCAGACAAACTCTGTAAGGGAGGTATATAACCCTTTCCACATACTTTCCATCAAAGTGGGATTACCACAAACGTCAGGGGAGGTATGTGGACTTTTCCCAATACACGTTATATAATCATAACTATAATTGTCCAGAAAGAGTAGACTCGCCAAGCAAGAGCATGGGTTAAGGAACTGCAGAGGTTCTTTAATAGCTCCCAGCAGTATCAACTTCCCATCAACTTTGAACAGAGAAAGGTAACACTCAAGTGGGTGAAATGCAGGCACCGTATCAATAATATAATCAAATGAGTCAGCGGCCTCTTCCATCCGAGTTGTATCCGAGCTGACTAGGCACTCATCGGCGCCGAGATGCTCCAGAGCTTCCACTCTTTTCTTATCAGAAGAGCTGATCACAGTTACGTGGTGCTCCATTGCCTTTGCTATCTTCACGCCCATGTGTCCTACTCCTCCAAGCCCTATTATTCCTCCTCTTAGTCTACTTTGCTTCAATTTAAATTGATTCAGCGGACTGTATATCGTTACTCCCGCGCAGAACAGGGGAGCCGCCTGCTCCAGCACCATCCCCTCCGGTATCTTCACCACGAACCTGCAGGTGCAACATTAATCATTGTTGCATGATTAGTCAAATTAATCCGAGTTGTAGACTATGTATGAATTTAACTACAGTTATTTTGAAATTTGTATGTATGTATGTATGTATGTATGTATACCATACTTTTGATCAACGACCATGGCACCGGCAAAGCCGCCCTGTGTAGGTTCCCCATTGGTGTCCACATCGCCATATGTAAAGACTTTCTTGTTACAGTATTGTTCCTTCTCCAATTTGCATGCTTCGCAAGTTCTGCAGCATCCTACTATATATCCAACTCCAACGTTGTCTCCTGCTCTGATCTTGGTTACATCTGATCCCACCTCCATCACCTTACCTACCACTTCATGCCTGTAAAAATGTCACACAACAAAAAAGAAATTAACCTCGTTGGCTAAGATATATATATAACAGAAGTTCAGACGAACACAAAATCTTTGTTAGCCTGAAAACAAAAATATTGGAGGAGGAGGAGTATTACCCAGGAACAGCAGGGTAGCGTGTCATGCCAAGATCATTTCTGCTCTGATGGACATCAGTGTGGCAAACTCCACACTAGAGAACCTTGATGAAAACATCATCTGGGCCTGTGTTTCTGAAATATTTTTTCCCATATGGTAAATAAAAAAAGGAGACTACAAATTAAGCTAATATAAAATTGATGTATGAAGATTAATTTACCTTAGAGTATAGGTGTAAGGTGATAGAATTCCAGATGGGTCTCTGGCTGCCCATCCTGTTGTCTTTCTCAAAGCTTCGTGGGTACCCATTTCTTCGAAAAAATTGCAAGAGACGAGAGAGATATCGATTACAAGTAGTTTTGCGTTTTTCTACTATTCATTGAACATATAATATATATGTACACATGCACGGAGGATACGTGTTCTATGGTTCTAGTATTTCCTATTAGGTTGCATTTGGTACGCATTGACTATTGAGTATGAAACGATTCGAGGTCAATTATTAATTAAAAGAAAGGAAAAAAAAAAACGAATTTCACTATAACTTCATGCTATCAAATATCTGTCTGGCATTAGGTTAAAATAAAACAGTAAGTGCTACAATTTCACACGCAACCTCAATTTAGTAAATGATTTTGATTTATCTGAATACTAAGTAGTTTTGGATATCGAATATAATGTCGTAAGTTCGGATGTATGCAAATTCAGCTTGCAAAAGTAGTGTAAAAACCACGTTTAACTGTACTACATTCTTATTTTAAAAGATGTAGGCTAGGCGGTGGCATTTGAAAATTTATATATAATAATATTAATATTTCTTTTTTGTTCATGTTATGAACAGAATCCAACTTTGTCTTTAATATTAATGTCATTTTAAAATAAAATGTGTTACTAATCAGATCAACAAACAACCGCATTTTCAACGTGCATAGGTGGCTACGGGGTAGCTTGTGTGCAACTTTTGTTCAACGACGAGTTGAATACAGAAGACGACACACGTGATTAGAAGTCTAATCATGAACAAATTGGTCGAATGGATTATCCTCTTTAGTTGTATTCAATTTTTCATTTGTGCTGGCTGCTGCATCCGCTAATTTGGTCCAATAATTTTGGTTAATTAATAGCTATATTGACATGGGGACACTCTCATTGTCTATGATTAATTGCAGATTGGACTTATTGATTCCAAGCCTGTGGTGAGGGCCACTTTGAAAATTGAAAGGTTCAATTAGTATTCACTAGTGGCCCAATAGTTAACGACAATGTTTTATTAATGTAAAGCATACGACAATCTCTTGATTCGATTTTGTGGTTCTCGGTATTTATCAAAAGGCGCATTTAATTGTAAAAAAGCGTGTGATGATCTCTTATGTAATTAAATTTTACCCCCAAAACAAAGCAAAATTACCAAAGAATAACGTCATCAACTACGTAATAAGATGGACAATGACTTAATTGTAGCTTGCGGTGGCATTATGCACGGAGAATCATCATTTCGTTTTTTGCTTATCTTCTTTTATGTCTAGGCCAGGCCACAGTTTGGGAAGAAGAATCAAATCCAAACACTTCCGCACAAGAAACTCTTACTTCTCACATTCTTATTATGGTCATATCCTTCCAAAGAGTCGACAACTTTACACTCTGATAATCCCTCTCCACTTTCTTTCAAAGTTTGGTGAAGAAACAGACTTTCTGAAATAATCGTAGACAATAGACAATCTTTGTTTGATTCTTGACTTCTCTCTTCGTTTTCTGACAAAGTTTGGTAATCTTTCTCTATCACCCCCACCAATTTTAGTGGACAGAAAATACAAATTACAGTGCATAAATTTCCAAGATAAGGTTTAAGATAACACAATGAGAGTAACACCTCAGCTTTTGTTTAATTTATTTAGTACCAAAAAAAAAAAAAAAAACACAGACACCATAGTTTGGCCAACGGCGAAGCAGAAATCAACAGGGCACTCAAAACAGTATCATTCAGTCATTTAGTAATTGTCTTTAGTTTGGTTGTGGATGGGTTGTTCTATTGATCAAGTTTGCTGCCGGCCACGTCGACGACAAACCTATATCTGACGTCGTTCTTTGCGAGTCTTTCAAATGCTGTATTGATGTAATCCATCTTGATCACTTCAATCATCGAGGTCAGTCCCTTCTCTTTGCAGAATTCAAGCATTTCTTTAGTTTCTTTCATGCTCCCAATGAAGCTCCCTGTGATTGTCTTTCTCCCTGTACAAAATAGCGCCAAGAAAACCAAGCTCCCACAATCAGAAATCATGAATTTCAATAAAAAGGGGGAAAAAAAGAGTCAAAAGCTATTAACAATCATCCCAAAGGGAATTTTTTGTCTTTCTTTTGGGGTGATTGTTAATAGCTTTTAATTGTTGTTTCTACTTAATCTTGAAATGGGATCCGAAGTCACTAACAAATCAATCTCAAATACACCCTACTAAAAGGTAACACCATCAACCACAAAATTCATAGCTAACCTATAGCTTGTATGAAAGATTGATAGAGAAACTTACCGAGCATAACCATGGGGGTAACAAATTGCAGGGGAGTGTTAATAACACCCATCAAGATCAACTTTCCATCAAGCTTCAACAATGAAAGGTAAGGCTCAAGAGGGTGAAAAACAGGCACAGTATCAATGATATAATCAAGTGAGTCGGCGGCTTCTTGCATCCTAGTTGCGTCTGAGCTCACTAGGTATTCATCAGCACCAAGATGCTCCAAAGCTTCCTCTCTTTTCTTATCAGAAGAGCTAATCACGGTTACATGGTGTCCCATTGCTTTCGCTATCTTTACTCCCATGTGTCCTACTCCTCCAAGCCCCAAAATTCCTCCTCTCAGCCCACTTTGTTTCAATCCAAAGTGAGTCAGAGGACTGTACACTGTCACACCAGCGCATAACAGTGGTGCTGCCTGTTCTGGTGCCAATCCATCTGGGATTTTCACCACAAACCTGTAGCGAGAATGAATTTTTCCTTCATATGGGAAACTGAGACAACAAAATTACATAAAGATGAAATGAGGTTTTGATAATTACTTTTGATCAACGACCATGGATTGAGCAAATCCGCCTTGAGTTGGCTTGCCATCAGTGTAGACATCGTTGTAAGACCAGATTTTCTTATTGCAGTATTGCTCGATATCTAAGTTGCATGGCCTGCAATTTCTGCAGCAACCGACGAGAACTCCAATACCCACGACGTCTCCTACGGCGAAGTTGCCAACTTCTGAACCCACTTCCGTTACCTCACCCACTACTTCATGTCTGCAATTCACAAAAAATGATAACCAAATCAACATACAGAAAAATAAAAAAAACAGAAAAAGAGAGAGCTTTTGCTATATTGTATATATTGTCAATTAGTATACCCAGGAACCATTGGATAATTAGACATGCCGAGATCATTTCTGATCTGATGAATATCAGTATGGCAAATTCCACAGTACAGAACCTTAATGTGAACATCTTGTGGTCCCGTGTTTCTGCAATATTTCAGGAACAGAAAACATAAAATTTGCTTAGGCAAAAACAAAAAAGAGGAACGAATAAAAGAAGAATCAAAGTAGAGTTGGATAATGATATTAAATTAACCTAAGAGTATAATTATAAGGCGACAAAATCCCAGAAGGGTCTCTTGCAGCCCATCCAACAGTTGTTCTCTCAGTTTCAAGGCTACCCATTTCCTCAAAACACGGCGTTTTCTGTTCCAGTGGTGAGAAGAATAGGAAGAAAGCAGGGAGGGAAATGCCGGGTTTATGTTGTGGGGAATCAAATAAAGCAATGTACGAGATATATAGGAAGAAGAAAGAGTAGACAAACAAAAGTGTAAGCAAAGCTTTTTTAAGTTTTGCCAAAACGACGTGGACATCTCAGCAACTGGTAAGGTTGTGGTAGGTGAGATGGGTCTGGTGGATGTTCCTCTGCTTTCATATTCATTCCAACACTTGTACATACTAGGAATGCGATCATGCCACGTCAGTTGGTTTGACTGCGCTGCAGGAAAGCAGAGGATCTTGGGTTCATTAGGTAATGCGTCATGCATACGTCAACATCCAATAGGGGTTACCTGCGGGTGAGAAATTTTGGCTTATTTGGCGCCATTTGGTTCGTACACGTTTCAAGTAATAAATGGTTAAAAAGCCATCAAATTAGGAGAAGATTGGTAATAAATAAATAAATAAATAAAAGATTTTAGCGTACCCTAAAAATCTTGTCTGTCCTCCATCATTTTATTGCTGGCATATATGATGTGATACAATGTAGCACTAAATGAATTCTATTCTATTTACTTAATATGGAACATCCATTGTTACGTGCTAAATAGTTCAATTGCTTTGTTTCCATATTATTATTTATAAAACTAATTATATTTTCAAAACCAAAAAAAAGACAGAGGGTACAAATGATTGTATTGTACCCATTTAGCCGAAATACTCAGTTCAGAATAAAGTTTCGCGTCCGTCCACATATTCCGTTTCAATCAATTGAGACCTGATAAATTTATAATTAAGATTTAATTATAACACATTAGTTTTATATTATTTATATATAAATAATGCTACTACAAAACATGAAACAAGATTGGTATCGTAGACTTTTATGTCAGTTCTTAATGGGTCATCAACTAGCCAAGAGTCAGCCACCAACTTGAACGATTGCTTGTTGAAAATTTGGAGTGTCAAAAGATAACGATGGACTAACTTGAACGATTGCTCTCTATACTACCACCCACCACCATAAACTTTTGGCGGTTTGTAAAGGAATAGGTCTAAGAATCTCACTTTCTAACTTCAATTATTTTATCACAATCTCAATTCTCGATAATTAATTATTTGCAAGTGGAGGACGCAACCTGCTATTTGTGTTTAGTTTCCATGCTTGCATTAGATAAAAGGAAAATCATTTACTCCATTCCATACGAAGCGAAGGCGAATTCTTTGATTGAAAATCCAAATAAGTATTCTTTTCTTTAAAATTAAAAATGGACTGCTATGACATCCATAAGACACTGTTACTTTTTCAGGAAATCATTATCATCTTCTCACGCTTACTCGCGAAGGATGAGAGAGAGATGGGGTCCATAACACCATTAAAATTTCACATCGTGCTGCGTAAGAAGAATTAAATAACAACAAAAACCGCTGTTATGATATGATGTTAATCAACTACTTCCAACTATTTAATTATTTTCCGTCTCAACTGCTTTACTAAATCCCCAGTTTCAGAAAACTAGTCTATTTCACAGGAGTTGTGAATTAAAACCTCAAATACTTATTTGTGTACAAGTGGTATCCTGCTAAAGATCATTATTATAAAGCGGGAGGAGGTTCGGTCGAAACAGAAGAAAATAATATGTCAATCCTATTTCTAAAACTATGGCCAGGTCTACATGATATAATTCAAGATTCTACCTTCTAGGTTCTGTGACTCAATCAAACTTCAACGCAATGACTTCCCTATGTGTTGAAAAATCAAGTTTGTTCAACACTTGCATAAAAAAAATTAGGCAGAAAGGTCCAAATGAAAGTAATTCCAGCGTTGAACATGCTAACCTCCGTGCTGGTGGAGATAATTGACAAACCTACTTGTTTCTAATAAAATAAAATAAAATAATACCGGCTTGTGGCATCCACGCATTGGTTGATTGAATGCAAAGGGCAGCACTTGCATACTTAATTTGAGATCAGTATGAAGATAACAGTTAAAACATGAACATCAGATCAGCACCAAAAAATCAAAGAGATTATAGCTTCAATCAAAGGTCGTCTTGAAAGAGTCAAGGATATCATCGTGTTCATAAAGAAATTAAGCTTGCTACATCTATCAACTATCGAACTACTTTCCAAGTGTCATCATTACTAATAAGATGTAATACGTTTTTTTGTAGGTGCAAAATTTTTGTTCAAGTTGCACCTCCAAATATTAAATGACTAAGTAATCCTAAATTATTAAATCCTTGTTTGGAGTATCCAATCGTATCATCTGTTATTTGATCACAGTTATTGTGATACAATTCTATTATCTTCAAAGCAATAATCTAAGAATCCAGAGTTATGCGACCTAGATTTGGTATTTTAACCTAATCTTAGTACCATTTGGTCAATTCTAAATTAGATCCACCAGATCAACATTACATGTAAGAAAGCCAGCCGACTCAAAAGGGAAGTCGTTTTCATCTTGTATCTATTCTATATTTTCATTTCCTTTTTTTAATCCAAAAAAGAAGAAATTGACTCACTTATAAGTTCACGAGTGTTTAGTTGTAGCTCAGGAGTTCAAAATATCCCAACTTCTTTGCATGTGCGAAGGCAAGGGTGCTACCAACTTAATAGTTTCCAGTTTGGAAAGATCACACTCTGAAGAAAGTTGTACACTTTGTACAGCTCGAGAAACATTGGGCAAAACCATTTCCTTACAGTGAAGATGCAGGCGAGGCTGCTTTTCCAAGATACTACCATTCTCCAAGTCAAGGCCAAAGGGAAGAGTATTTTCTTTTGGAAGCTCCTCATTTGGATTCTCATTAAGATCAGATGGATGCAATTGTTTCCACCTCCTATGAGTTTGCCAACCATACTTGTAGTCTCCAACTATAGGTGTTCCCAATACCTCAGCACAGTGTACACGAATCTGTGGAACCAACACATCATTAAATAGGATTTAAAACGAGTAAGAAACAAAAAGATAAAAAAATTTCATTCAGAAATAATAAAATCATTGGGGCTTTTCATTTCATTCTCATCCATACCTGGTGTTTTCTACCAGTGAGAGGTGACAACTCTAACCACGTATAACCTGCATTATATCACAAGAATAAGAAGCGGAAACTGAAAGTGAAAATTACATGTAAAACCATTTCCCTTAGAAGACTCAATATGGTGGGAAAAGTTGCACTGCACCATTTTCTTTTGGGTGGTTTCAAGCCAGATATACAAGGAGTAGTGATTCATAAACCAGTTCATTGGAGAAGTTTTCTAATAATACATTTACCCTGTGGAAGGTCAGCCATATTACTCTAGTATGAGTATTATAATAAAACGCTCTTCTTCAACACCAAAGAAACAAACATACATGCAGCTAGAGAGGATAGTGATGGTACATTTAGGTTCAGTACAGAAATAAAATGTTGCAATGAGTTTCTATACTAACCATGACATGATGGTTTAATCACTCGATACTTTGTAATTGCATGCTGGGGTGACATAATTTGAGCATTGTTAACCACTGTGATTCGATCAGACTTTCCATTGTCCACAATAACCTGAAAGCAATAGTAGCCAAAATGTTACATTAAAACTAGAGCTGATGTTCAGCTGTCATTAGTTCATATTGTATGAAAAATATAAAAATTCTTATGCACTACAAGAAAGAGTTGAAGCTATGTTGGGACTCCAACGCAGCTAATTTTTTCTCTTAACAAAATTTGCAAACTTCTATTGTAAGGTAAAGGTGTGAATAGCCGCAAAATAATTGCTGTGCTCCATTCTAAGAACATAAAACATAAGCACTATTTCCCTAAAATCCGAACAAACTAATTAAAATGAATAAATGATGAAGCCATATTGCCCAAGAGCTGCAGAGCCATAAAGCTATCTTCTTCTTATTCACACTTTACTTATAAGAGATAGAGATTTTAAATTAGCAGAAATTGGAGGCAGAAGGGGAACCGGCTGTTACAAAATAAAAGAGCTACCTTAGAGTAGCAGTATGATTTGAACAGCTCAAAAACAACATCAAAAAGTGTATGAAATGCAAACAAGTTATAAAGCTACAATCATTATCCTTGTGGATTCAATAACCAGAAGTACCAGATACAAATCAAAGAGCCTTAAAATAATGCAGTAAACTATAAATGCACCAAGTTTGGATGTATTTGACGAGCACTCCTATTTAAAAGCATAGGGTCTCAAATTAAGCGATTTTTCTAATATAACTGTTACCAATAATCCAGTACTAACCTTTCCTAATGGTGCAGAAATAACTCCCTTCGGGCGCCTTGGAGTTCCAATGACGAGGGCCCAATACCATCTTTGCAATATTCTTTTTTCATCATCATTGGCCTTGACACATAACATGTTCAACTGTAATTATCCCAGCACTAACAATAATCCATTTCTCATGCATATGTCAGGTTGTTATTGAAGAACGCATAATCGAGAAGATGAGAAATTTACTTCTTCTGATGCACCAGAAGTTTTCTCACGGAAAATAGAATGCAGAACTGTTGCACTTGTTTGCGTCCGCCCCATTACCAAGATGCCACTACTGTCTCTGTCAAGTCTATGCACCTAAAAACATATATAAACAAAGTAACTTCTAAAAAATTGCGGAAATGAATATAAGTCTACATTACCCAGTCACTTCTATAATCCAGCATGAACTTCTGACACCCCAGACAGGTCAACAAAATAGAAGAAGGAGCTCAAAATATAGATCATAAGAGAAATTTTTCTGCGGTGGTGTAAATCCAATCCCATACCAAGTGTCAAATGAAAGGATGCACAATACAAATCGCAATATTGCTGTAAGGATAAAACTATTTCCAAATTGCTTTCAAACAAAGAGCTGAAGATGAATATGAATATCAACCATGAATGCAACATGAGACTGTTTTGAACTTTGTTCACTTGTACCACCAGTGAAAAAACAAAGTAGAAAATAAGTAAAGCATAATTTTATTCATCAACTTTACCAAGATCTCATAAATGATTGAGTATACTGTTATTGCATTCAGCACATTTTTTCAACATAAGCAACCCTACTGTGCATTCCATTTTCAGCTTAGAGAAGCATATTACACCAACTAGACCAAGTGAGAGGAAAAGAGAACTTCAGTTGCACAAAAAAAAAAATCCATCTTCTAGAGGCTGTCCACATTAGCTAAACATGATGCATTTATATAATTTATTCAAACTTAAGTTGCTAGTAAACTCACCAGCCGTGGCAGTTCTGAGTAATCATAAGTTAAACATGTAGCTGCCAGTTCATCTATACTTCTTTTAATGCCTACACCGCCCTGTTTTAACATAAAAGTCAGGCATCTTTAAAAAAAAATGGCCAAAACACACATGGAAAAGAGTTAACAGTCATAATTTACCTGTACAGGCATTCCCGGAGGTTTATTGACAACAATAATGGCTGGATCCTAAATTTGGGAAGTGATACCAGCTAATGAGAGACACAAGTCAGGCAGAAAAACATATACACCAACCATGAAAGAGTTAAACTTGAGTACCTTATACAACTCTAAGCTTTGAATAAATTTAATTTCCTCCTCGGTGCAATGGCATTCTTGTCTCCTGGAAGGCAACTCCTGAACGGTAATCGGAAGAAAGATTTGATCTCCAAGGTTCATCGAGTCCTTAGCTGCGACCTTCCAGTAATTTTAAAATATCAGAAACATTTAGTTCATGTTAAAGAACACATTATACAGTCTAATGGTGGCACATACCATTATATTTTACATACACACAAAAGAAACAAGCCAATTTTAATCAAATGAGAATGTAACAGCATCTTCAAATACCCGTTTCAGTTTAATTTCTTGTTCTTTCCCTTCATTGGCTGAACTTTCAGTGCTAGGGGATACTCTTCGAACCTGCATACAGCATTCCATGAAGAATTACCTTTATTCTCAAGTATCTTAAATGAACCTCAATAAAAGTTTTAATTTTATAATATCTAAGCAGTTACCTACCTATGCAATTAAAGACAACTTCGAAACTAACAACATTTCAGTACATTTTAAACAAAATTGGCTAACAAAAGTTTTCAGCTGGAGATCAAAATTTTTAAAAACAAGGCAAAGGTTTCCAAATTAATCATTTCATTAAAATTTTACGAAAATTTAAATCTTCAAATTGTTGAACCTGTCTCAAGCGAAAGAGCTTTTGAATTAGACTTCTTGGCAAGTCGGGACAGCACCGAAGAACCCACTTCAGCGCTGGCGTTTCGGTCCTGGCCGATCTCGAGCCGCCAGCTAGCTCTTTTCCCAAGGCCGAGCCGTTGATGGTAGAAGTGAACGGAGGTAAAGTGAACCATTTGCCTCTCCTTTCGTTGTCATTGCTGTTACTATCATTATTAACATGGGTTTTATCGTCAGCTGTTACGATTTTAGTGGAGAAATGAGATTGGTGATGATGGAAGGATGACATGAAGAGTCCAGCGGCACCGTGTGGGGCGGAGTAAGATGACAATTGAAGAAGACGGCGCCGGAATACCATCACTACGAGTTTTCGGTTTTCACGTGCCAGGGAGCATGTGCGGGAGGGACTAGGAGGGTTTTGGAACCGGCGAAAACCGGTAAAAATAAATTTTATTTCATTTTTTAGTAATGAAAACTGATATTGGGCTGTACCTTTTATAGTGGTTAAAAGTGGGCCTAAAATCTTTTCTCATTTTATATTGGGCCTACATGGCCCATTTTCTCCTAAAATATTTATTTAAAATCTCTTTGTTTTTTGTTTTTAATGTTATTCAGCTCCATATTACATCTTTCAAAATTCCATTTCTGTACATCATTATAAATTTGGTAATAATAGAAACTGTGTGCGTCCAAATAATATTAGATAACTCAAACTCCTGTTATTTATTTGTCATTTTAGACAAATTTGTTTTAGAGTGATACTTGAATGTCAAATATGAACGACAATAATTTAGTTATTTTTTAAAATATACTATAATTTTTTCACGGTCAAATATATTAGTTTAATTAAATTAAATGTTGCATGTCTTTATTTAAAATTTCAACATCACACATCCACTTTGTTGGAGTATACAAGTTTGGAAATGCAATATTTCATTAATAATCTTTTGAAAACTTGTCTTGATAGCAGTTATTCAAAATTTAGGAAAAACATGACAAAAATATGTGAAGCACATTATTTTTCATATTCAAATAGGTTTTAGTTTATAAGAGAGATAAAAGTAAAAGAAGAAAAATGATGAAAGAAAAAATAATACTATTTGTTTTTTTCACCAAATTTGCTACAAAATCAAACAGAGATTACCCTGTTTTCATACTTGGAAAAGCAAAAGCAAAAGCAAAAGCAAAAGCAAAAAACAAAACAATATATGACATACAGCAAGTTATTTTAACATTAAATAAGAAAACAAAATGAGTTTGCAGGAGCTCTAAACTACATATGCTTAAACATATTACATACATATATATATATATATATAATATATTAAATTTATAAAATAATTAGTGCCGCATGCGGCTAAAATAATAGTGTCCGGGGCCCGAGCCGGGACCGGAATCTTGAATTTTAGAAGTACTATTCATCGACCTGTGTCCAGGGCCATCAGGGCTTGGCCCTGAATGCTTGATGGCACCCAAAGAAAATCCTTCCAAGCTGTTCCGACGATCATATACCATCTCTTTCAAAGAATTATCAAGCTTCAATTCGTTCATCCGCCGAGCTTCGGCTTCAAAGAAAATGGAACCGAGCAAGAGGACAAGAAGAGCTGCAACTCTGAGAGACGATGGAGATTTGATCGGTTCTCTAATCATTCTGGAAGAAGAAGAAAACAACAATGATAAAACGAGAGCTATACCTAGCTAGTTTAGGTATTTAGTTTGCATGGAGTGGTTCTTAAATAAGCTATATGATGTGCAAGTAACTAGGTTTATTATTTTATATATGGAGTGTGGTTAATTTAATTAGCCTAATAAACGGTTTGGGAGAATATGCCTGGAAATTAAATTGAGAAAAAAAAATGTTCAAGTTGGATGTTATGCATAAAAAAAATAAATTAAAGAAAGTGCCGGTTGTGTAAGTGATTCAGTTTTAATGATATTAGTGAAATAATAAACAAATTTTAGTAATAATAAAGTGTTAGGTAAGAAAGACGCATTATACTATCTATTTATTTTGATAATATGTGTATATAATTTGAAATTGAACAATTATGAAATTAATTATAATTATAAGGAAAAAAAAATTAAATACATAACACAATTTTCTTGAATGATATTAATATATATATATATATATAAAATTTTGTATAAAATAACGCACAACTTTATATTTATAATGCATGATACTGATGTTATATTTTATAAGATATAATAGTCGATTATTATCAAATTCAGTAAGGTATGACTTGTGAAAGTTATCATTCTTTGTATTGTTAATTAGTCTGCGGCATTAACGAACCAATAATATTGCATTACGATCTTAAAACAATCTTCAATATTTAACCCAACTTAAACTCTTGAGTAAATAGATAATCTCATCCTTATTCGTCAAATAATTTGAAATAAAACTTTTGCTTGCTCAAAATCATTTCCTTTACCTTACTCAAATGCAAGAGTTTCAAAGATTTACGAAGCAAGCAATCTTCTATTAAATTATTGTTATGTTTGTTATTTTTTATTTTTATTTTTATTTTTGTAAAAGTATTCTAGGTTTTTCGTGTCAGAATTGTTTTGTTCGGCTTCTATGGACTAACTTCACGGAGAAACTCTCGGGCATTGGGAATAAAATAGCAACTGTTGCCTTCTAGTTTCTCGGGAAAATGAGAATGTCAAGTTTCAATGCAAAGCAATGTGATAATGTCTCCACGAAATCGACCTCAACTTTATGATTCACACATAAATGTGGATTAATTAGAGGAATTTGATTGACTTGGCGTGAATTTGAGGCAGTTTCAATTCTCACAAATTAATGGTTATGGTATTGGGATAAACAATCCATTGACTATTATAACTACTTAACAAAAATTCATGTGTTGCTCGAGCCACAGACAATGCTCTTGTTTTAAGCTACTTGGATGGTTTTCGACCTCCCACTTTTCTACCTTGTATATTCTTTTTTAAACCTTGCGTATCATTGCATTAAAGCAAGTCCTTGCATACATCTATGCGGCGAATTTGGGGGATCAAATAATATGAAGAAGAATTTAATTATCTCAATATTTTAAGTTTGGTTGAATTGGGTTATATTAGCCTCAATATGATAGGAAAATTATATAGGGTTAGAGTTTATATGTTACCAAAAAAGGTGTGTACTTTTTTAAAGTTAGGTTTCGTTCGGTTTATATTATTTCCAAGTTTGATAGGGAGGTAATTAGGTTTAGATGTAAATCTTATACAAACATCGATCAAATCAATGTGATATATATTTAATGGGTACGCATTTTTATTCTTATAGAATGTTTGAGTTTGAGTTGTTACATGTTTATTTCAAACAGTTTTTATATGATAAAATCATGAGTTGTCTTAATATAAGTTGGTGGATAAGTAGTTGAGTCTTTAATTACTGAACATGTATTGTGTTCTTAAAATTAGATATAAACATAATATTTAAAAATTAACATACTTTTAACAATGTTGTAAGTCAAAGAGTGAGTTAGTGTAAGAAGTTAAAAGTAGACTGAAAAAAGAAATGGATAACTTATGAAAATGATATCATCCTACTTTGTTTCAGCTTCCACGTAACAATAATTTGATGATAGTAAATTTCATTTTCATGAGAATTAAGTGGTATATACAATGTCAAGTCTTGATGTCCCAAGCATACCTACAAAAAGTCACTAAACAATCGCAGAAATTGACAAATTTAATTAACTACAGTGGTTTCATTCTCTTTCGAACACCCAAAACAGGAAGATGATAATAAGATACAAAGCAATGATTAGTGGAACTAGTTATAAAATAAATAAATGAATGAATAATGGGTCCTTATCTTACCCAATTCTTAAGAGTCATCCTAATTTAAATAATTAGGTTATGAAGCACCAATCTGCAAAAATTTCAAAGAGCTAGTTGGATCAGTGATTGGTACGTATAAATTGACAATGATTTTGGGTTGGCCAAGGTAATAGTCTTAGATTGATATCGAATATGACATTTTCAGAGGTCAAATGATAATCACCTCACTTTCATTTGGAAGTCACTCTCATGTCAATTGCTAGCTTGGTGAGGTTATATTATGTTTGTATCAATTGTCTGAGCTATGAAAACATGTATAAACTTGCTAATCTATGTTGATTTAATTAATTTATTTTTATTGGCTAAGAGTTAAGGTATTTTATTAAATAGATTATGAGAAGTTAAAATACATTTTTGCATAATGCGTATATATGCACCAACCTCGCATCTTTTGCCGATGGAGATTCATCTGTAGCTCTCTCTTGTTTTACTTTTCTAAGCATACTAACTGCAAGAGAGAAATTTATAAATATTGAACATATATAAAATTTGGCGAAAAGCATAATTCTATTACTTAAAGATAGCAACATCTGACATCGTAATTAATAATCACCAAAATATTAATGGTATGAATGAAATTGAGTAGAAATACATAGTTTTCCATATATTTAAAGTCAAAAAAAGAATGTATATAATTATTGTTACAAATTCCGTGTCTCATTTATTGACATTTCAAATATTATATATATCACCCTAAACACCAAGCCTAATTCTCCACGATCAATTCATGGGTTGATTTCAATCTTCTTACCTAATTAATTGTGGACCTTGACTGTTTTAGTGTTGTAATTTCTACCATTAATTCTTATAGTTTATCTAAACTTTAGTGTAGGATATGGACTAATATTACCTCTATTAATTATCTATATATATATATATATATATATATATATAAATTTAAAAAAAAAATACAGAAACCAAAAGTCCATATTATCTGCTCTTAGTGTGTAGAGGTGATGGGTGGCCAACAATCAATATATAGCATATATGGACGTATATACTCAGGCTGTTAGGAATTTCCATTGACTCTTATTAAAAGCTCCTAACAGTCCCAGGAAAAAGAATATAAAAATTATGAAGCGACATTCCTTGTGGGTTCTACACCTTTTCTCTATAAAATAAAAGAGTTTCACCGTCTAAATCTGTAAAATAGATTCTCTCGTTATATTGTTTGGCACACTTCATTTTCAGCTCATGGAGGAATTATTTTGGTTCACAAGCACCTTTTGTTTTATTTCATAGCCTCGAATTCTCAATTAATATAAGTAAATCCCCTCACAAAACCACCCACGAATCATGCATATAAATCTAGTTTAAAATACCTAAATTTTACATAATTTGGAGTGAATTATTAAATAATATTCGCACAGTTTTAAGTCTGCTGTTTGGGATTGGTGTGTCTCAATAATTGTATTTTCAAAATTAAGTCGATGTACATCAACTACAAACCGCCCTAAGTTTGAAATTTTTGATTGCAGACAAGTCGATTCACATTGTTCAATCTTCAGCAAGTGGTCCAAGGCCTCTTTCTTGCAGGATACCACATCAATTGAACCAAGCTTGTTCATTTCATCTTAAAGTTGGAAAATTGAGCGGCTGGCTATCACTGTCGCTGCTGCCGGCGTCTCAGTGGTTCCTATGCATCCTAAATTCCCATTATTATCGAACTAACATTAAGCTCATAATCTGATATTTTAGGTAAGAAAAGCAGAACCAAATATATCGCTTTTAAAGAAATATTTGGACATCTGCAGATCAAAATTTGTCAAGGGCACGTGTAAATGACGTGTATTCACACGTATTGGCTGCAAAATCTGACACCCATTTGGTAGGCTGAAGCATGTTACAAGTGTATTGCAGAAAATTGATTACATACTTTAGCACCGAAAAGTCCCACTTTGACTAAAAATGTTTTCCTTATTGCATGTCTTTTCATGGAACACCAAACTCCTCTTTTGCATGCTATGGAATTCAATTCAATTCCACACTTTCCAAAGTTCCTGCTTTCATGGTTCCTAATAAACATGAATCTTCAGAGACGGCGGCAACCTATGTTTTGCAACTCATCAACATTTCTAAAACCCACATGCGTTTCACTGATCATTTTGTCAAAGCTCTTGACTTTAAACACTATAAATACAACCCACTGCAACACATTTCTTATGCAAATTCTAATTTAACCTACATATCAAAACATGGGTGCCGGAGTGGTACACAAGCTTTTTTCCTGCATTTTCATTCTTCTCCTTGTCTCTGCCTTGCTGATGAGCGTCACGGTTGAAGCAAGGCCGTTGCATGGTTCCAGCCAGTTGCGAGGCGGCTCCATTCAAGAGAAGCAGCGTTTTAATGCAAGGTTTTCTCTGACGATGAGAAAGATTTCAGGACCCAGCCCTGGTATTGGACACAAATATGATAGGAATGTTAAACCCCTTGGAGATGTTAAGTCTGGTCCTAGCCCTGGTGAAGGGCACTAGACTGTTACAGGCAATAAGCAATAAGCCTTTTGTTCATGAATCACAGTTAATTCTTTTTTCTTTTTTTCTGGGTTTAATCACTGTATAAATTTAAATACAATTCTGTAAAGAGTGAGTTCAGCTTTATATATATATAGTAATTCCGGTAAGGTTCAATATTCAATGCGTTGTTAGAGACTGTATTTTGGTGTTAACTATATAAATGACTATTAAATTTGAGCATTGAATTTCCTCCTCCAGTTATAATCCGTAGAGTGCAAGATTCAATTTAATTTTTTATCCTAAAAAATGAATGGCAAAAAGATTGTCAAGCTTGTCTAGTAGTCTTTACCAATTATGAGAAGGAAATGGTGGCTAGCAAGTTTGACTTGTTAAGGAAACGTTGATTAATTAATGTTAAGATTTATTTACCTAAAAAATATGTAACCGAAAGAGAGATGTTGATGTAATGATAGCGATAATGTGATGATAAAATTCGTTATAAAGAGTTCGAGAGAAGGTGAAACTTTTGGGAATTCGAGTTGGCATCAATTAGAAGTTGATTATCAAACTAAGTTCTATTAATTAATGTGATTTGATTGTGATATTTACCTGTTTAAAAGGAATCATTAGTTTTTGTTAAACAGTAATTAGTTAGGCTTAATCTTTGGCTGCATTAACATGTGGCTCCATGACATTAAACCAGTTCCTTGCCCGTATCCCATTACTTCCTCCACTAATATTCTGTTGTTACCAATCGTTGCATTCCAAATCATTCAACTTGTTAAAACCAATTTGACCAAAGGAAAACAGTGAAAGTGTTTGGTGATATTTACTACTTATTTTTAAATTTTTATTAAATTTATTTTCTAATAATTATGAATTAAAAATTATGGTAGGCAAATTCTAAACATGGCGGAAAATGATACAAAAAAACCTCCGTGTTGGACTCATATGTCCTGGCCAAGTTGGTTGAGCTGAAATAGCTAGCCCAATTTCTAAAGATCTCAGCCTGACTCGGGGCTCACGGCCTGCAAAATGATTGGTTTTGATGCTCGGCCCGTTTAAACAACTGATAACAAAGGAGGAGAAAAAACCACACAACATTATCGAGGTGTCCATTCGTCTGCTTTCGCTGCCTGTGTTGGGTTAATTTGAGATAAAAATTGATTTTCACGTTGAAGAAAAAAGACTCGTAAACGGATGTCGTATTCATTTTTATGTATGCAAGAGCTCGAATATTTCTTCTTTTTACGATTGAAAGGGAATTATTCACATGAGCAAGAGCCAAGAAGACTGTCATTTTCAAGTTTTCTTACGGGAATTAATTAGTGAAAAGATTTTCAGTTATCTTATATAATTAATAATTAATCATCTCAATTCATGTCTCTAAGATTAATCTTTAATTTTGGGTACAAAAAACATACGGTCTGATTCTCGTTGAAAGTAAATACGAGTTTGTGACTGATAAATTAATCAAACCTGTAATCCATTCATCTACGCACTGCATCCTGATAACCCAAGAACCAAATGCCTACACATGATAAAGCAGTTATCGATCCGTAGTTCCCAAAAGCAGAATTAATTCTGTCCGTCTTATATGAACACCTTTATTTCAATTGCATGAGTCACAGCCCGCGGTGCGTAGCTTAATTACACGAAATATGATCGGAGAATATTAATATTTAAATAATTTAAATACTATTGTCTCAACTTGACTTTTGGTTCATGTGATAGTATATTCTTCTACAGTTTGCCTTTTAATGCTTCATTTCCCACCCTAAATCTCTCCTCCTCATAGCCCTATCCTCGTTTCTCGCTTGTGAAACCAGTGGTATTATTCAGTGGCTTTGCAGGAGAAAAAATTAGAAGAAGTTCATGTGCTAATGGTAGCATTCTCATCTCAAGGTCACATTAATCCCATGCTTAGACTGGGCAAACTTCTAGTCTCTAAAGGCCTCAATGTTACACTTGCCAGCACTGAAATTGCCAAACACCGCATGCTCAAATCCTTCATCAGCAAAAACGATAGCAGCACAATGAATTCTGTCTCTGATATCCCGCTTATATTTTTCTCTGATGGATTCGACTTAGAATATAACCGCGGGGCCGATTTGGATCACTACATGGATACTCTAGGCAAAGTTGGCCCTGTTAATCTGTCAGAGCTTATCAGAGATCATTACCGTAACAATCAGAAGAAGCTTTCTTGCATCATTAACAATCCGTTCGTTCCATGGGTAGCTGATGTTGCTGCTGAGCTTGGAATCCCTTCTGCAATGCTTTGGATTCAGCCTTGTTCTCTTTATGCTATTTATTATCGCTTCTCTAATAAATTGAATCCATTTCCTACCTTGGAGAACCCAGATTTAAGTGTTGAGTCACCAGGCTTACCAATTTTGCGCACAGAAGATCTGCCTTCATTTGTTCTTCCTTCGAATCCATTTGGTTCTTTAGCAAAGTTATTCTCTGACTTGTTCCAAGACATGAAGAAGCAATACAAGTGGATATTAGCCAATTCATTTTCTGAGTTGGAGAAAGAAGTTATTGATTCCATGTCTGAGCTTTATCCGATACGACCAGTTGGTCCTCTGGTTCCTCCTTCGCTACTCGGCCAAGATGAAAAGCTTGACATCGGTGTTGAAATGTGGAAAGCTGAAGATTCTTGCTTAGAATGGCTAAACCAGCAGACAGATTCTTCAGTCATTTACTTATCATTTGGTAGCATGGTAGTCTTATCAGCTAAGCAAATGGAGGCCATTGCAACAGCTTTGAAGAACATTAACCATCCATTTTTGTGGGTTGTCAAAAAACCAGAATTTCCTACAAATGATGAAGGAAAAGTACCTCTA
Organism: Melia azedarach; assembly: GCA_028052125.1. Lineage (NCBI taxonomy): Eukaryota > Viridiplantae > Streptophyta > Magnoliopsida > Sapindales > Meliaceae > Melia > Melia azedarach. Next base: position 2,014,067 of record CM051399.1, on the reverse strand, counting down.
GGTTTTACAGAGGAAACCAAAAATCAAGGCCTTGTTGTTTCATGGTGTCCTCAACCCAAAGTTTTAGCTCATCCTGCTCTTGCATGTTTTATTACTCATTGTGGCTGGAATTCTATGCTGGAAACAATCGTTGCAGGTGTACCAGTAATTGCATTTCCTCAATGGACAGATCAGCCAACAAACGCAAAGCTTGTAGCAGATGTTTTCAGGATTGGTCTAAGGCTTAGGCCAAATGATGATGGTATTGTTACCAATGAGGAAGTGGAAAAGAGTATCGAGGAAATCATCAGCGGACCAAAATCAGAAGACTACAAGAAAAATGCAATGGAATTGAAGCATGCAGCAAGGCAGGCAGTGGCCAGCGGCGGTTCGTCTGACCGGAATATTCAGTCGTTTGTTAATGAGATTCTTGGAAATGCAAGTGAAAGTGGAGAAACTTTGGCTCCGTGAGATACTGTTTGGTTAAAATTCATCAGCCATAACAGCACAAGAAGATAAGGTTAATTATTAGCTGCATGTATATGAATCTAATTCAATATAATTGATAGTAATTTAGCAAAGTTGTTTGGATTCACATTTCACAGGATGTGATGGTTTCTTTAATGTGAGAAATTAAAGACAATGTACATGTATCAATATTCACAATAAAGATTGTGCCGTCGTATAGATCTTGTGTGTCTGCATCCGAAAGCATATTCTGATTTTGTTGTCAACAAGAGAATTCAAATAGAATCACACCAGGACAGTAATAGTGGATATCTACATCAATAATGTATAGTGATTTGTGAATGTTCCAGAGCCAAAGATTAGGTATCATGATTGATATGCTGTTGTGAGAGTCTATTGGGAGGACGTATTGGTCAATCAATCAATTAATGTTCCTTCCCCAGTGCTATCTTAGTGGATAACGCTTTCTGTGAGTTCGCAGCTGAGCGCTTGGGCAAGCAAACCTGAAACCCAAGTGGACAAGTCCGTTAACAATTAATTCATCATAAACCATGGCTCTTGCGTAACAAAGTGCAAGTTCAGCACACTCTAGAGGATAGGCGTCACGGGCCAAAAATTTTGGCTAAGAAGTTGCATTCCCAAATGTCTCCTCTGAAGGTTAACTCTTAATTTTGTCACGCACATTTAATTCATTTTAATATGTCCGATTATATTTTGGAGTGTAACAATATAAAAAAGCCTTTAGCATTGGCAATAAGATGTTTATTTAAATATCAAATCACATTACACCTATAAATATTATTATTATTATTATTATTATTATTATAATATATAGTTTACTACCAAGCATGCAATATAGCATCATACGATAGAATTAAATATTATTTTGTAATGATAAAAAATATGATGACTTATAAATTTCTATTGAGAAATTGTCGATAAATTTTGAAGCAATAATGGATTTTTATTATGATCCAGGATTCAATATTGATTGAAATTAAAGAAAGCTAAGGTTTTATTTATTTACACGTAAATTAACAAAGTGAGAAGTGTAATTACATTATTCCTGAAGGGTAGGTATACTTCCAGTTCCTGTATATATATGTATATATATATACTTATTGTCATTTAGATTAGCAGCCACATCTACGTACTTCCATCTTCCCATAGATACATATCTCATCTCATGGGATAATAATGTTCGAATATCTAAATTTTTTATATTAATTTCTTAAATAAATTTTTATTGAAATAATTAAAAGAAATTAGGGATTTATTTAGCATAAACGCTTCATGAATTATGTTCTGGTTCTTAATATATAGGAGAGTCGTTGACTAAATAGAGTGAAAAGCTTTTTACCTAATATTAATCGCTGGAATTCACAGACAGGTTGTATCTGCAATCATCAATATTGTATTATAATTCTCTTTTTATATATATTTTTTTATTTAGACAAATATAAGTTCATTTCTAAATATAAATACATACATGCATCTAAAAGTTTTCATGAAGTTTAAAAATTAAAATAAAAAAATCATATATTAAATAATTAAAAGATAATATATATTAGTATCATTTTTCAAGTATATACTTGTTATTACACTTATCATGTAATTTATACTAAGTGACTTAACTTTCAATGATTATCAGAGTGAGAACACACTAATTGCAACCTTAATTAATTATCATCAATGGGTGTCTATTGACGCACACGGGATAGTGGGATGAGATAAAATATCTTGTTGAACGCCGAATTTCGTTTGATTCTTTGATGCAGTGAATTAGATAAACGTTCTAACGGATAAGATTATATATTGTTCTAACCCTAACGATTTGAAACACGAGTGTCAAGATAACAATTTCATGAGGGATCAAATAAAAGGAGAAAACTTTATTAATTCAAAGATTGTTTAAAATTATAACATATGCTCACTATATATAATAGAGAAAATTCGATGTTACAAGTTAACTCAAATAAGAAAATATAACTCCTACCTAAATAAAAAAATTAGGAATTAAATAATAAATCAAATTGGCAAGAATAAAAGACTTCTTAAACTAATTAAATTCTAAAATTGTCCTACATCAGATTCTCTCTCTCTTAAAGAAAATCCGTCCTCGAGTTTTATCTAGCAGATAAAACTTAGTAGTGCAATAATAATTCATCTTGTGACTTAAAGGAATAACTCTTCTCAGCAAACATTCTTGAAACTCGAAAAAACCTAAATTTTTTCCTTTTTTTTTTGTACTTGTTCGTAACTCTTCTGAAATATGTATACTTATAATAACAAACTACTTTCATACTTCTGATAACTCTTCCCATATCTCGTTCGATGTACTCACCAACTAAATTTGTCTTGGCAATCAAATCTTCCTCAAAGATAATTGTTTTGTCTTTGATATGAATAAGTAGAACCATGTCGATGATAGGTGGATCTTCGACTTGAATTTTTTGTACATGCTCAATCATATTATTTATTTTCAAATTAAGGTCACATAAGACATCTTCTTGTATAATTTTTGGCACGTATTTAATTTTTTTTCAGGCACATCTTCAGTCATTATCTCATAGTCAACTTTAGTCATGTTATCAAATATTTTGTTAGTTACATTATTAATAACATCTTTAATAACTCTATGAAAGTCAAGTTTTAGTTGTTCTTCAATTTATTTGGCTAAAAGGATTACGTATGGTAATATATGGATAATAGATGATGAGATTTGAACTTGAAAGCTCTTTACTCTTATAAAAAAATAATGTCCATAAAAATCATTAAATTGTACAGCATAAGAATGAAATCTCATATCTTGATGTGTTAAATAATAATTAAGAGGAATAAACCATGACTTCATTAATCGCTTCATCTGATCCCATGAGTGAACTTTATCTTTTCAGCTTGCAAATTGTGTCATTTGTAATATATTCCACTAATATGATGCACTTCCTTTTAATAGAAAACAAGTAACGAGTTATACTTATTTATCGTTAGGGATTTTCTCAATTTTAAAGAATTCTTCAACATCGTCTAACCAAAATAAAAATAATTTAGGACTACATCTTTTATCAAATAGCAATGCATTGTGCCTAACATAATAGGCCATGATTCTAATTTTTTTTTGATATTTTTTTTGGTAAAAAGATGTATCAATGAATGTGGTTGTATTTAGTAGTTTAGGAAAACTCTGTCTGGTACAGAGGTATGCTCTGATACCAATTGACGTAAGCAGAATAACAGAGTGGTAAAAAAGCACATTGTCGAACGACGAATCTCGTTCAGTTCTTTGACACAGTGGATTAGATAAATGTTCTAACAGACGAAATTAGATATTATTCTAATCTTAAAAGCTTGAAACAAGAGTGTTAAGATAACATTCCCATAAGAGATCAAATAAAAGGAGAAAACTTTATTAATTTAAATATTGTTTAAAACTATAACATAGATTCTTTATATATAATAGAAAAAATTCGATGTTACAAGTTAAATCAAATAAGGAAATATAACTCCTATCTAAATAAAAAAATTATGAATTAAATAATAAATCGAATTGGTAAAAATAGAAAATTTTTTAAACTAATTAAAATTTAAAATTGTCCTACATCATCTACTATCTAATTGCATATTTTATGGGCTTATAGTGAAATATAGCCATCATTATATTTAGCTAAACGTGAATTGAACTTTCAATTTATATATTCTTTTAAATGGCAATTGTTGAATTTCTTATTTTATATATATATATGGTAATTAATAGAGTTACGTACGTAGCCAACATGAAAGGAAACGATGCCATTGCTTGAAGAAAAATTTCAATGTCAATCGATGAGTTTCATCGTCACTAATTCAAAGTGGAAGCTGTTCAACTAATTTAAATAATAATAGCTCTATTTTGAGTACTAGAACATTTTAAGCAATATCTCGTTATAATATAACATATAACATATATTTTAATGTTATACTGTAGTCCAAAAAAATATGAAATATATCACTAAATTATAGATTTCTAAAGTCTCTCAAAAAAATTAAAAATAAGAAGGTAAATGATCATTACACTTTAATCTTATGAAAAGTTATTAAATGATAATTATAACTCTATAATTGTTAAAAACGATCATAAACAAAAAAAAAATCGTATTTCTCCCACATTTATCTCACAAGAAATTTATCTTTCTCCAAATTTGAGCTCAAACCGAATCTACACAAATTCATCCAAAATTTTCAAAACAAGTCAGCAAAACAGATGGAATCAAACACACCAAAATCAATTTCAACATCAGCAGCCATTCTTTATTGTAGAAAATTTCCTCAACCAAAAAAATTATTCAAATTCTAATAAATATCCACAAAATAAATTAAAAAAAAAACCTCAAGCAACATGTTGAGAGAGATCGCTAGAGACCACATGTCTAATAATGCAGTGGTGAGATTGACCTGTATTGTATATTCAATTTCAATCACGAAAACTTGAAAAATACATATAAATATATCGTATGATTATTATGTAACGCATTTACCCCACTATGCCAAGATCAATTTATATATAAAGTGAAAGGAAATTTGGTTTCCCTTTTTCGTTTAACAAACAAAATCCATGATACGTAACCAAATTGTGTTGTATCTGTTCTAAAAGGACTGTGATTTTCATCGATATATGAGGCAAAAGAAAAAAAGATCATCCCCAATTTTGTAACGGTGACATTTGAACGTCTTTAACAATAATCTATTTTTTAAGAAAATAATAAAAATTAATTTGATAATTATAGTTAAGATATAAAAGCTGGTACGAAAGAAATTTTATGGGACAAAATTGTAAGCGGTTTTTCTTGAATAATTACTTAATATTGGAGTTTTTCTAGAGCTGTTTGTCAACTTTTTACCTTCTAGCCAACGATCGAGAGCTCGCTATTTATTAGGGATCGATGAAACAAGAAGTGCTTTTAGTCACACATGACAGACAAACAGGGCCTAATTATTAGTAGATTGTAATAGAAATTTTTGCTTTGCAGAAAAATATAATAGAATTAATGGAAGTAAATTTTTTTTTTTTAAAGAGTCATTGAGCTCGTTATTTCATTATGGAAGACACAGACAGCCAACTAACTGTGCTTACAATTAACTAATATTCCTAACCAACCATCAAACCTAGTTTAAGATTCCCGGATGATATGCAATCAATTCTATAAGGTATATATGCCTGCCTATATTTATATAAAAGCAACTTCGCTGCATTGAATATCAACGTATATAATCATCTTATATTGTTAAGTAATAAATATATATTTTGAGATAAAACAGGATATAATTTTGTATGACTAGTATATTAGTGACAATTAATGAGTTTCCTACAAATTAAAGAAGACAGTTTGATGAATTTGATATTGAAAGCCCAGTCAAGACACAAAGTCTAGTTAAATACTCTCATGGTTGTACAATGACAAGCACGTACTTTAGTCCTCTAATTTGCTTATCATACTTGACTTTCCCCACTCTTAACCAAACTTTCAAGATTATTTTATGTAAATTTAGCTAACAGTCATATGCTTGTTGATCATCCAATTTTGTCTATATATATTCTCAGTCTTTACTTCTATATATGCATCGTCACAACTGATTTCTCTTGTGCTAAGCTCAATTTTCTCTCCCTCTCTCTCTCTAAAAAAAAGAAAATGGGAACTGAATCCCTTATTCATGTGTTTCTTGTATCTTTCCCCGGCCAAGGCCATGTAAACCCTCTTCTGAGGCTTGGCAAACGCCTTGCTTCAAAGGGTTTGCTTGTCACCTTCTCTACACTAGAAAGTATTGGCAAAGATATGAGGAAAGCTAGCAACATCACCGACGAGCCAACTCCAGTTGGGGATGGCTATATTCGATTTGAATTCTTCGAAGATGGATCGGATGAGAACGAACCAAGACGCCAAGACCTTGACCAATACTTGCCTCAACTTGAGCGCGTTGGCAAAGAAGTTCTTCCACGTATGATCAAGAAAAACGGAGAACAAAACCGTCCAGTTTCCTGCCTAATCAACAACCCTTTCATTCCTTGGGTATCTGATGTTGCAGAAAGTCTAGGTCTCCCTTCCGCAATGCTGTGGGTTCAATCTTGTGCATGTTTCAATGCTTATTACCATTATCATCGCGGTTTAGTGCCATTCCCCAGTGAAAAAGATCCAGAAATCGATGTTCAGTTGCCGTGTATGCCGCTTCTCAAGTACGATGAAGTGCCTAGCTTCTTGCATCCAACAACTCCTTATCCTTTCTTGAGGAGAGCTATTCTCGGTCAGTACAAGAATCTTGACAAGCCTTTCTGCATATTGATGGAAAGTTTCCAGGAACTTGAACACGAGAACATCGAATATATGTCCAAACTTTGCCCAATCAAGACTGTTGGCCCTCTATTCAAAAACCCTAAAGCGCCAACTTCAACTGTCAGCGGTGACTTCATGAAGGCTGACGACTGCATAGAATGGCTTAGGAAAAACCCCCCGTCGTCTGTTGTCTACATCTCTTTCGGAAGTGTCGTTTATTTGAATCAAGAACAAGTCGACGAAATCGCTTACGGCTTGTTGAGATCTGGCGTTTCCTTCTTGTGGGTGATGAAACCACCTCACAAAGATTCTGGCTTCAAAGCTGTTGTTCTGCCAGATGGATTCTTGGAGAAAGTTGGAGACAATGGCAAAGTGGTGCAATGGAGTCCGCAAGAAAAAGTTTTAGCTCACCCTAGTGTTGCCTGCTTTGTGATTCACTGCGGTTGGAACTCAACGATGGAGTCGCTAGCATCAGGCATGCCGGTGATTGCGTTCCCTCAATGGGGAGATCAAGTCACCAACGCCGTATATCTATGTGATGTGTTCAAGACTGGAATAAGAATGTGCCGGGGAGAGGAAGAAAACAGGATCATTCCACGCGAGGAGGTGGAGAAATGCTTGCTCGAGGCCACGAATGGCCCCAAGGCGGCAGAGATGAAGGAGAACGCCTTGAAATGGAAGAAAGCAGCGGAGGAAGCGGTGGCAGAAGGAGGCTCATCCGACCGGAACATTCAAGTCTTCGTAGATGAGGTGAAAAAGAGAAGTTTGGAGATCATTCGTGGTCAAAGTCCATCAAGCCAACAGGCCACGGAGTTTCAGACTGTGTACTCGAGAAGGCAGCCAAGTGGAAGGCAGAATTAGCGGAGTCATAAGACTATTGGACACGTGTAAGGCATTCATTGGCAGTTGGGGCTGATTTGGCAAGGGAATCTAAATAAAATTGTATAAAGTGCGAATGCCCTTTGTGGGTCTGCGTTATTTGACCTATATATATATATAGCTTCGCCACAGTAATATATAATTGGAATACATGCATGTTTGAATATAATTGCTACAGCATGTGTTAATCAACTCTTGGTTTGGGGGAGTTGGCTTAAGTTTCCTAATTCTGAATTAATTCTGGCGATCTGTTATCTGTTCCATTGCTTGCCTGTGGGTGTGAATTTGGTTATTGATTATTCCAAAAATGTGGTTCACAGGTAGCCAGAAGCAGCAGCGAAGCGATGAGATTGCAGATTATCTTGGAAAAGATCGAGTTTCCCGATAAGAGTCGTTGTACAGTACGGTAGTGGCTTCCTGACTTCATGGAGTCTCATACTTTGAGAAGATGATATTAAATTAATAGTTTTTACTTGCATATGCAATAATCATATTTGTTAAAATAACAAAAATTCTAGCACCATATACAAATATATAATTTTGGTTACAAAATTTAATTTATAGAATTTTCCTGCAAGCCAAATATCAATCTGTATCACTTTCAGCTCATGAAACAATGTAATAATTTATTCATTCCATTTTTTTATTTATTTTAATTAAATTTTTAACATATGATTCATGACGTACTTTACCCGAAAAGGAGAAGCCCATCACGCCAACCAAGTCCGCAATTAGCTAGGAGACCTAAATCTGCTCATTTCACTGTTAGGGCATTCTAAAACTAACTATATTATTAAGAAAAAGGGAATTAGTGCTTTTTTGAGTGGAGAAAAAAAATTGCATTAATCAAGTCACTAAGCCGTAATACAAACTTTTCTGATGCATGAACTTAACATATATATATATATATATAAATTTTTTTATTAGTTAAAAAATTCTTTTAACTAATATTTTCGTTTGATTGTTATTGAAAAAAAATTTTAAAAATTAAAAAAATTATTTTTTTATAAAAAAAATTATAACTTAAATTTTTGATAATAAATTTTTTTTATTTTTTAAAAAACGAAATTATTTAAAATACTTTTATTTTATTTTAAATTTTTATATTATTTTTTTAAAATATAATATTAAATATTTATTTATTAAAATAATTATTTAAATTTTTTTAAAAATTATTTATTAAAAATCAAATAATTAATAAATTCTTATAAAAATTTAACAAATAAAATATTTATCTCAAAAAATTCTATTTAAAAAATTATATCAAACCATCCCTAAATCTGTCAACTTCCAACTTTAAAAATTTTGCCAGATACTCCCTAGTCAATTAGGAATATAGACGTGAATGAATTTTCTAGCGGCAAACGTCAGCTTAGCACTTTAATAATTTGAAGAGACCTTATTTATAGCAGACGCTAATTAATTAATTGTCTGGCTGTGCGGAGGGAATGGAATCATCTATGTCATATATTTCGAAGAAATTAATTATTAAATTAAAAATAAATTTATTAGATAATAAAGTCCAACGGAATGTAACGTGATTAGCAGTGGGGTTTGGGATGTTGAAGGACATGAGGAATCCATTTTTGCGGTTAAGAACTATTCCTAACACAGATAGTGCGTGCGGTAACATAGTGATAAAAGGATTCATTACTTTGGATCAATTAAATTGGACTCGCATTTGCAAAGTACTAGATTATTTATTTGTCTTCTTGATAAGATACGGTTGGTTGATGCTTCCTTATAATAATCCAAAGATTGTGTGGCAGCATTTCTTATCCTTTCGGTGCATGATGGGTGGGCTGAAATTGCGTCGTGTGTTGTCTTTTGGTGAAATCGACTCCTCTTGAAAAAGCTGAGTTCAAAGTAATCACATATTGCTGCCGCTACCGTGCATTGCAACATCAAGTGCCCAATCTATCAATTTCCAGCTCAATTGACCTTGATTTGATGAGGCCTTGTTTGGATTTTAAATCACGGCGAATAAAATATTTAAGAAACACTAATTTTTTACAAGCACAACGGTGAAGAATTAATTGTCAAAGTTAGAAGGGCTCATAGGAAAGAATCTTCGGTAGTAGCACTCCAAGAAAGCATATCTTTGAAATAATTAATTAAAATGAAGAATAATTAACTAAAATAGAGTAAGTACTTTATAAACATATGGTAACCACATATTTCTGAAAATGACCAATTGGACAAAGAATATTCTTATCTCAAATTGTCAAATTAATCTTTAGGCTTATAACTAAACAAAAAAAGTGCAGATAATATTCTAAGGATTATTCTAACATGACACAGGACATTGTAGTGGTATTGCTGTTTCGACCAAGAGGTACTCCTGCAATCCTATGATTTCAATATCATCTACAATTAAATCACTCCTCTATGAGACCCATATACAGAAATATCTAATAACTAAATAATAATATTTTGTAGACTTTTCAGTTATTGTGCTACCACATAGATGCTGCTACAAAATGCAGCCAAAATTTATCAAAGACTATGGTCAACTTCTGGAATAGTCCTATCAATATGCACGTGTTTAATTTCCTTAAATAACATTTACAGTTTGATTTTATAAACATGGAAACAACACTCCAACAATAATCCGCAATTTGGAGAGAAAGAGAAAGAACACATATTCAATATCCAAGTAACTTTTACATTAAGCCACGGTCCAACTGTACCACTGTACAAAGTGTCTAACAAGAACAAAAACAAACCTTGAAGGGAAACACATAAACTCTTGCTGTCTTTGATGTCAAGACTGTTATCTGTTTGAAGCCACCTCTACTGCACACTCCTCATTCCTTGATAGTCGTGCTGCTTCTCCACAGGTTGCAAAAGAAGTTCATCCTCAAGCAACCCGTCAATCTCATCGAAATGACGTGCTTATCTTGCATCTAAGAAAAATGGATAACAAAAAGGGCTAACACTAAGGTGAAAACTACTTTCTATTGTAGCCAATGCACAATTGACTAGATTGCAGATAATTAAGGTGAAAACTTAAGAGAACGATCCTATATTTATGTTCCCTTTTTGACACCTTTCTTTGTCATTAGTGTTAAAAAGAGAGGAACAAATGTGAACTTTACAATATATACACACACAAGTAATCGGTAAATACATTAAGGATTAAACTTTTCACATTCACATAAAGTAGTCCCTTCAAGAGCTACTAGACTTTCCCAAAGACCTGAAAAATCCAATCATAGGATTGTAAAGATCTTCCTTTCCCCTTTCGCTCAAAATAAAGTCCATGTGGCCATAGTTCTCCAGATAAACCAACTCTGGAGTGGACTGCAATTCCTTGAGAGTGTGCTGCACATCTGCCACATCTGCTAAAGCATCATTTCCGCCATAGCTCATCCATAATGGCAATGACTTAGGAATGCGGTTAAGATCAAATGCTGGGGGTTTTGTCTGACCATACAGCATCAGGTTTTTGAAAATTCCATAATCATACTGAGCAAAAGTACCCTGACGGATCACTGGCATGTCACAGGAAAAGCAGAGAACAGATTTTGAGTGAAGTTTTTCAGTATCTTAACAAGATGTACATAATTATATATAGGAAAAGGGAGAAGGACCAAAAAAACCGCACTATTAACTAGTTAAAAACAACTTTTGCCACAACTGAACTCATTTCTTTTGAGCTGTGAAGAGAAGACAAATAAGGACAAAAAAGATGGAGGAGTTGGTTTACTGAACTACTGTTAAAACAAATGTGAATCATGCACTAACTACTGTTATTGAGAGATATAACCAGACCACCTGAAATGTATGCTGGTACCTTTAGATAAAGTATAAAAGCAAAAATAAAGCAGCTTCCAACTACAAAACTTATTACATTAAAACAATGAAATTTGCAAGTGAAATAAGAAGCTGAATAAACCATAGATTTGCCAAAAAGAAACAGTTATGGAGCATACTCTGGAACAGATGACGAATGTTTTTGGCAGAAGAAGAGTGAGGTTCGTATTCAAAATAGAAGTCCACTCGTGAGTTATTGAAGCAACAATTTTTCCCTGCAAGGTTATCAAATGCCTTATAAACTAACAAAAAGCATGAGATGAATCATTTTGACATAGCACAACAGCACCTTGCATTTTTTGCTCCTATTTTCTTTGAGAAAGTCCTTTTATAATTTTTCTCATTACCACTGGTTTCCAGTTTTTTGAATTAGAAGTATTGTGAGAACGTAAATATGGCCAAAGCTTCATATATACTTTATTCAGAAAGAAAAGTAGAAACTGTAGCAAAAACCATAGTGAAACCTTTTAAAATTCAGCTGAAAAGCAAGAAGGAGGAGGGAGGGAGAGAGAGAGAGAGAGAGAGAGAGAGAGAGAGAGAGAAACCTGTTATGGTAGTTAGCAAGTCATTGCAATCTAAATGGCCATCGCATAGGGAGTCAATCAGGTTAATTAACACATTACTGGAGATGAAATTCATCAAAAAATTAATAACAAGGAGCCACAAAGATTTTACATAGTTTAACCAAAAATAAAGAGAAAAGAAAAAAGAATAATTAAACCTTCTAAAGTTCAATTGATGTATGCCCATAGCGAAAACCATCTGCAAGAAAGAATTTATAATCATTTCTATCACCAGCACCCATTTCTACAAAGTAATAAAGCACATTAAAGAAGGATTACCTGATCAAGATGCACGCCAACCATTCTTAGTACGAGTGGAGCAGTGATATGTTCCAAGTATGATATCGGACTCAAAAGAGCAGCAGCCTCAACCATTTCCACTATATCTGGTTGAGTTAAAGCAGCCAATGATATGATGGTTCCCTGCAAAGAATGCAAACGAAATTAATCAGAGGGAAGGAGCTAAAGCCAAGTGAAGTCTAATAACATAAAGAGGTTTCAACCTGTGAATGTCCAACAATGAAAATTTTGGAGCTTGTGATCAAATTTATGAAACGTATCATTTCAGCAAGGTCACAAAGAGCCAAATCCTGCCAACTCCAATCCCAAAAGTCCTGCAAATAAAACAATAAGTGCTTGTTATGCTCATATCGATAGTAGCTGAAAATGTGTCCAGGGTGAGTATTTCAATCTTTAATGTCCTTCATCCTCTTAGACATTGTCACTGTTCCACCTTTGTATAGAAGGACAAAAGCCGTAATACACCAGTCCTTATAACTTGGTCATTCAAAATGCGAGAATGTGGACTGAAACCAACTCGTCTTTTCACATGCAATTGACAAGGTCTCAAATATGGAAAAGCTAACCACAGAATAACTGGGTTTAAATAATCAACTCTACAATAGTAATAGACAAGAAACATATACTTCATATACCTTCTCCTTCTCCGATAAAGATATATGCCCATGACTCCAACGTGTTCCACGCACATTTCCTACCCATACATCAAAACCATTATCTGCAAGGATAAAGCCCAATGACTGCTTGGTAGAATCCAAAAACCATGCATCACCTCCCTGTTTTGTGTTTTCAAAATCAGCTAACAACAAAAATTAAGGAAAATAACCAAGTTTCACTTTAATGCAGATATATCTAAAATCTTGTGCTCGACAATGTAACCTAAGACTCAAACCAACAGCTGAACATTTGTTCTCCTTGATTGGAGAAAAGTAGATATTTGTTAATACATGGATACAAGGTATAGTGTATTCCACACATCATATTTCAACCCAAAACTGCAAAAATTGTGTCAATCTGGACTACAATATATTGTACCATACTGAATTCAAGCATGTAGTTTTCAGTGCACATATTTCAATGCCATAAAATTATTTAAACATAGATCCCTTAGATAAATTGACAAGTAATGTAATAAGAGCATAAAATGAAAATGGTAACTAGGAAAGTTCACCATGAAGAGTCCATGCACAAGCAAAACAGGACCACCACGCTGAGTTTTTAGATTTGCATTGCGAGATGACACGCGTTGAAGAGCCAATAAGTAACCATCAGTTGTTTGAATCTAAAGGAAAAGAGAAAAAAGCATCTTTCAGCCACCAATCAACAAATTCAAAATTCAAAATAAAAAACAAAAACTGAGGAGCTCTTCAGAGCTAAAATGATTGAAACAACAATTTCTCACAAATTTTTAAACACACGCGAAATTTTACCAAGTAAAGAATGCAGATTGATTGACGCATCATTCGGCTGCTTCAGAAACTTCAAAAGACAAAGGATAAATAAAAGAAATTGAAACTGATACTAGCTGAACAACTACCTCAAATTCGCCAAAAAATTCTTGATTTTCTCAAAATTACTATTAGCACATAATTTGGCTTTGATCGGCTGCCTATAGAACCGGGAAATGAAAATTCAATTTTTAAAGGTTTAATTAAAGTAACAAAGCAAATTTTCATTTAAAAAAAAAAAAGAAATAAAGGATCCGCAGTTGAATGTTAGCTCAACAACCAAGCAGATTCCTCTATCTTCTGATTAACTAACCAAGCAGTAACTAAGAAAGAATAATGAGATAGAGCAAGGAGAGAGATGGTACGGTGTGTTCGGTGCAGGGGTAACCGTTGGGGTCGATGAGCTCAGAGCAGAGTGAGACAGAGCCATCGTCCGGTGATCGACACCGTGGAGTTGAATCAGTGATTTGGACGGCAGAGATTTCTTGGACGAAAAGAGCGCAAATCGCGCCAACCACCACCACCGATGACAGCCACCTCTGCATTTCTGTCAAGACTATTATCGAGATAATTGAGTAGGCGGGAAGATAATCGTTTCGTGACGAGAAATAGCGAATGGATATTACCCACAGTAGCTTATCCATCCTTTCTTGTTTGAGAAAGTCCACCCCACGCTCGTTTCCGCGCGTTTCCCTTCCTCTCCTATTAAATTATTAGAAAATAAACAATTTTTTTTTTTAACTATTATAAATCTACTAGTATTTTAATCTAGATTCCTACTGAAATTTAACTGGGAAGATATTGGACAGTTATAGGACACCCAGCATCCAAAAGTCGACCCAAATGTCTCTGGAAAGGTCCCACAATTTATGTAACAACCTTATTTCTTGGTAAGGGTCGAAGGCTTGCCCTCCCACTGAGAAGGCAAGCCTTCTGGCCACTAAGATAAAGCCTCAGTGATTAGAAAATAAACAATTTAAGTGCATACAATTTAAGAATATGATGTTGAATTTTCAATAGAATGTATATTCGTCCATTCTAAGTTTTTTTATGATATTCCTTGCCGATTTTTCCATTATAATAGACAACCTTTTCTTTTCTATTATTTAATTTTGATCATTACATTTTATTATATTCACATCTAATTAAGGCAAACATCTAAGTATACAATTAATTTCAGTTAACTAAATAATGCTATTCACTATTATGTAAATGAGTTATTGACATTAATAGAACACTTTTATAATTTAAAACGTAAATTTATAATTTTATATTAAGTTTCAATTTTTTATAATTTTATATTAAGTTTCAATTTTTCATATTTTTAAAGTTGTAATTTCGAAATCTCAAATTTTACTTGATTGTGAATTCTTTTTCGTTTTAAGATACATTCTTAATTGGACGAATCGCGTGCTAAAGTGAAAGCATCCAATCACTCTTCCTCTTCCCGTGAGTTAACATAATGAATGGACAAGCATGCCATTATTCCACACAATGGGATCAAAATGCTCATTATTCTCATTTTAATTACATATTTACGTTAGCAAATAACGTCCATGTTCAATGAACCCTAGAGTTTCCTAATTTCCATTTCTATCCTCTCTATTCCCCTCCTAGTGCAGCAGCCTAGCATTTTCCACGCCTCTTTTAGTAGAAGCCTTTCATTTTTACTTGTTTATTTTTTTTTTGGTTTTCTTTACAAGGAGCGCAAGCCTCTCTTCTCATTAAAATCCTCGAAGTTCTTTTTGAACCCCACTCACTCTCTTCTTAAACCCTTCTGCCGACCAGCTCTCCCTATTGCGACCGGACAGATGGCTTTTTCGGAGTTTAGACCGCTCGATGAGAAGTCACTGATCGAGTATATCAAAGCGACGCCGTCTTTGTCGTCTAAGATTGGCGACAAGTGCGATGACTTGACGATCAAAGAAGTCGGGGATGGAAATCTTAATTTCGTCTACATCGTTATTGGCTCATCTGGTTCTTTTGTCATCAAGCAGGTACTGTCTTAAAAACTTTATTTCAGAATTTTTATTTTAAATTTTTTGTGTCATGTTTTTAAGACCGTAGTAACTTTGAACTGTGTTCTTGTGTGTTCCTGGCTTGTTGGAAAATGGAGAATTTGTAAGCACTTTACATATGGAGTTGTATAATTGGGACTGAATTTGATATTGCCAATTGCCGGAAACACTTTTTTAATTAACAAATGGTCGTAAAGGCTTTTGAGGTGTTTCTAGAGAATTCTATAAATTCATTTTAGGTGCTCTTGTTGAAAGTTTTTTTTTTTCTGAAGGTGCTATCTATGGAAGCACTTAGGAACTCATCCTTAGGTAATTTAATGTGATTCCATTTTTATCTGCTGTATTCTAATTATTGCTAATGCTAGTTGTTGGCAATCGTATAAAAACATGTAGTTGGATGGAGACGCGCTGTTTGTTCTTGTATTGAGGAAAATTATAAAAGGACTACTTGTATGCTAAAGCTAATTCAGATTTTGAGAACTAAATATGGGTTGAAACTTTTGAGGACCGCTGAATTTGTGCATCTTCAAAGTTTATTAAATGGTAAGGCCTCAGGTGCCTTTCAAAGTCTCAGGCATATCTCTTGGCTGTTGGAATTGAGCTTTTAACTCATTTATATGCTACCTTTTTTGAAGTTGCAAGTGAAGAAAATACTTTATTTTGTACAATACAATGCCACATTCTTTAGGACATAATTTTTTTTAAAATTCCCTTAAGTGTCCTAATATTTGCACAAATTCCCTTATGTTGTTTTCTCTATGTAAAAAAATATATTGGATTGAAAAGAACAGGTAGAAGATGATATAGATATAGTGGGATTGAAAAGAACAAGTAGAAGATGATGTGTCTGTTTCAAGCATTTAGACATTTAACCGGGCGTTATTCTTTTTGGATGTAATTTTTTTTTGGGAATTTGTGTACTTTACATGGATTATAGTTGCCCTTGCCCCACTTCTCACTTGACATACAAAAACAAGATGAAGAAAAAATTGGGTTTGGGAGACTGATGATCAGATATTATTATATATCTGGAAATAATGTACTTGTCTTTGGTTAACTGTTCTAATTTCCTTTTATGCAGGCTATTCCATATGTTCGTTGTATCGGTGAATCGTGGCCCATGACAAAAGAGAGAGCATATTTTGAGGCGTTAGCATTGAAAGAGCATGGTCAATTGTGTCCTGATCATGTACCTGAAGTCTATCATTTTGACCGTACGATGTCTTTGATTGGCATGCGATACTTGGAACCCCCTCATATTATCCTGAGAAAAGGGTTAGTTGCTGGAGTTGAGTATCCGTTACTTGCGGAACACATGTCAGAATATATGGCTAAGACTCTGTTCTTCACATCTCTTCTTTACCGTACTACCTCAGAGCACAAACGTGCTGGTAAGAGATTTTTCATCATCTGTATTTTGATTTAATATTCACATACTTCCTTTGCTAGTACTGCAATTTTTTCCTTGAAAAAGTTGAACTTTAAAATGTGATATATTTATTCATATTAAATTTGAGGTGAATAAATAATGTATTTCTTTTACTTTCTCTTGCATATGCAACTTTCTGGTTTAGGATAATATTGCATCTATATGTAATCTTTAATTTATGAATAAATATATCATAAATTTTCTCAAGGACAACTCTTTAATTTTGATTTAAAATTCACATTAGTGCTTGCATTTAATTTTTTTGTCTTTTGGATTGGTGCAGCACTAATGTATTTACTTTTCATTTGTGGATTTATAGTTTTTTTCCCCTCTGTTAATTACAATTATTCTTTGCTCGTCCACTTTCAATTGTACTTCATGCGCATATGGGTTTCAAATGTGGCCTAATGTGCTTTGTGCTTGCTGCAGTTGCTGAATTTTGTGGGAATGTGGAGCTATGCAGGCTCACGGAGCAGGTTGTTTTTTCTGATCCATACAAAGTATCACAATATAACCGTTGGACTTCTCCTTATCTTGATCATGATGCCGAGGCTGTACGGGAGGACAATATTTTAAAGCTTGAAGTTGCAGAGTTGAAATCCAAGTACTACTGTATTCTCAACACTGCTTTCTTTCCCTAGTATATGGAAACCTTATATTTTCTTCTTTTATATATGTTCCTATAATTTGTCAGAGCTTTCTTTTCCTTAGGTTTTGTGAAAGAGCGCAAGCCCTGATACACGGAGATCTCCACACTGGCTCTGTCATGGTTACTCCTAATTCAACTCAGGTTATAGATCCAGAATTTGCATTTTATGGACCAATGGGGTTTGACATTGGAGCTTTTCTTGGAAACTTGATTTTGGCCTTCTTTGCACAAGATGGACATACTGATGAAGGGAATGATCGGAAAGTATGTCTCTTTTGTCTCTTTCTTTTCTCCATTTGTCTGCTTTTCTTACTCTCCTCTCTCTCCTTTTTCTGTTTATGTACCACCTCTCTAACGTCTTTGAGTTACAATATCAACATCATGTGCCAAAAAAGAGCCAAAAAAAAAGTTCAAAAAACATATCCATACTAGTTTTTGGAGGAAAAATAATTTTCAAGGTGAAGAATGTGAACAAATTATCTTCTCTGCTAGGACCTTACAGAATTTGTAGTGATGCTTTTATGTTTTTGTGCTTGCCACTTTGGAAACAAGAGCATGATATATAACACTGTTGATTTTCATGGTTCTTCTTATTTTTGTTCTTCTATATATTTCTACATGCCCAGGGGAGATGCAGGGTTGGGTTGGACTTCTTTTCTAGTAAGGATCTGAGCAACTAGCATACCATGTTTCTTATGGCCCAGAATGGATAATGTAGACTTTCTTGTAGGTTTCAGTTTGTACACTTATTTATTAGTTATCGTGAAGGTCTGTCTAAAGTTCGCATTGGTGTGTAGACATACAAAGAGTGGATTTTGAGAACAATTGAAGAGACCTGGACTCTTTTCCACAAGAAGTTCACTGCACTTTGGCATCAACACAAGGATGGTTCTGGTGAGGCTTACCTTCCAGAAATTTATAACAAACCTGAGCTTCAGCAGCTTATACAAGAAAAATATATGAAAGATCTATTCCATGACTCCCTTGGATTTGGTGCTGCCAAAATGATAAGGTGAATTCAGGATATATATATATTTTTACTTTGTTTATTTTTCTATTCTAGGTTATTATACTGTGATCTTTCTTCTCTTGCTAACTTTTTAAGGGGAACCTTTCATATTTTTCAGTAGTGCCAGCTATCTGTTTTTGATTGGTTACAAGTGTTACATCATAAGAAGTATATTATTTGAGCTATTGCTCAGTGATTTTCATTGAAGCTGGATTTTGAGAACAAAGTGTTGCCATGAATGCTATTTTTGGTCATAAATCTAGCGAATCCTGTAAATCTGGGATTATGATGTTTTCCTCTATTGATTCACAGGAGGATTGTTGGTGTAGCCCATGTTGAGGATTTCGAATCAATTAAGGATGCTAGCAAACGAGCAGCTTGTGAACGACAAGCTCTTGAATTGGCAAAGACTCTACTCAAAGAAAGGCGGAAGTTCCAGGCCATCACTGAAGTTATTTCAGCCATTCGAAAGCTCCAGTCATGAATAATTTTCTTTCGCAAAAAACTAATGGTTTGCTTCATAAACTGGGTTTTCTGAACAAAGTGGTTCCCTATTATTGACAACATTTTGATATGTTTGTAATCATAATGACTGCTTTTCATGTCAGTTAATAAAAACTTTCCATGACTAGTTAATTATTGGCTTGTATACTAGGTCTTGAGATTTGATTTTCTGCTCACAAATCGTGAAATAGGTTTTACATTATCGTTTTTATTCATCAATTATTTGTATATAATGTGAATTAGAATTTCCCTCAATCTCCAACGGGGCACCAAGTTTTGACTTTTGGCACTAACTACCGTAGCCTACGGTGAGTTACCTCAAGAATTCATTGTATGGAGTTGAGTTGAGTCGCTCTCCAGTAACAATCAAGCCAAAATCTATTTATTCAATTTTTTTATACTGTAACCCTGTCTAAATTTGACTTCGTTTATGCTCATCTAGGTAATAATATTTCTATGTATTAAAATAATATAATATGCATAAAATATAAATTACATATATAATCAAATTTTAAATTCGTATGTCAAAATTAGATAAAATTTTAGATTAAAAAAAAATTATGTTTAGAAGATGCCTGTCAACGAAAATGTTTTTCAATGTGTATTTATTTCCAAAATCCATCTGATGATATCTCGATTTTCCTTCTATTATTTTTATTTATCTTTCACTTGGCCGCATCCTTAAATATATAGAGTAGCGTCATTGACATAGTTTGAAGCTCTAAATCAAGTTTGTTTTATTGTACAAAATAACAAGAAGAAGGTTCCTAGCAACATGCATCGTTTGTTCCCAATCTTACTTGCTTTTAGAGTCACGACAAGTAGTTGACTCTCATCATCCAAAGACAAGACTTTGAAGTTCGCATTATCTGATAAAATATTTTAGGAATTTAATTTCTGTTCGTACCAACTTTCTTTTAACTTTTTTTTTTCAAAATAAAATTAAGACACATTTTTTATTTATATAAAATAATTTCTTTTTCACTATGTTCTCTTTTATTAATTATCAGTTATATAATTAATTATGCAATTATCATCTCTGTAATTTTTAAGTTGAAGTTTTCATCAAACAGAAAGGAGTAAATCAATGCTTACGCAGACAAGAAGCCATAACAAACAATAATCCATAAATATTTCTTATTCTTTGTCATTTTAGACAAATTATTAATCCATAATTTATATTTTTAATTATAAAATTATGCAAAGACAAACGCTTGCACTTCATCCACGCAGTTCTCGTCTACTTTCCATACTTGGCCTTGTAATCAGCCCACAGCTGATCAACATTCTTCCCCAACAGCTCGATGAAGAAGTTAGCACTGTACCCACTTCTCATCTTCTTGTTAAGCTCTGCGACGACACCGTTTTTCAGACTGTTGAGATAATCCAGAAACCTGGCTGTAACATCATAACCCTGATCCCATCTGTCACCCTGACCCGGCTGTACCCAGTGGCTAGGCCCCAAGTTAGCCTTCAGCCTCACGAAATCCGCAATCCCTTCGATCAATCCGCCGGGAGCCTGTCCGTTTCCGTTCCATTGCCATATATGCGTCATTTCGTGATAAAGAACTCCGGTGATTTCCCTCCTCACGTCGCCGGAATAGCTCCCTATGTAGTTGGCGCTGACATGAATTTCGTTGTTAATGGTATACGCGACGCCGTCCATGCTGTCGATAAACAAGCTGACTTTCTGCACATTTTTCCTGTCAGCTGGGTTGGTCTGTTGGAAGGTCCTCCATATGAAGTCTGTGGCGGATGCTAGCGTCTGCCTGCTGTAGTCTGCCCCGATTTCCCTGTTGAAGCGGGCGCCACCGGCGGTTGAGGCAGCGGTGTTGGTGACGACGTAGTCGACGGCGTAGCTGCCCTGGATTGATGCTAGAGCTAATAGCAAAGAGAGGAAAGCCATGTAATGAGCCATGGTGGTGAGGAGACTTGTGGTTTTGTTTTGGCGAAGATTTGCACAATAAATGCCTTGGCGCTCAATGGTTTATATAGAGTTTGAAGGGTCATAATCGTCATAAATTATAAAGAAACAATTTGCAGAGGGTGGTTCATAGGTTCATAAAATATGGTCAAATAATTAGGCGTAGAGACTTTTTCGACTTTAATTATACCGTATACTATAGGGTTATTTTTAATATTAGAAAAATAACGGACAGGTATTTGAGTTTTCGCAATACCATTTTTAATATATAAGATAAAATTAATTTCTATCTTTTTCTTTTGATTTTTTAGTTAATTATATAAATTTTCTTCTTAGTATCGTTTATTTTTTTAGTCTGAAATTTTAAGTATACTTCAACTCTTTTTAATATTTTAGAAGAGTTTATTTTTTAACTTAATATTAAAAAATTCGATAATTATGTCTTGAAATTTTTTAATAATGTTGAAGTTTGAAATCTTGAACATATTTTTGAATTATAATGAATTAAAATATTCCTATAAAATTTATTTATTGAATATACAGATTTATTTTAATTATTTATAAATATATAGTAAATGTTGACACAAAAATTTGATTAACAGTGTAATTAAAAATTTGACACAAAATAAATAAGGAAAAAGAAAAGAAAACACCAAAATTATATGGTTAAAGGTATAGCCTATATTCATGAACTAATTTTTAGGAAAATGTTTTATTAATACTTAAAAATAAAGTGGTTACAGTACAAGCAAAGTTCTCTCTCTCTTTTTAATATTTATTACTATTTTTTTTATTGTTTTTCTCAGGTATCTCTCTATTTCTCCTAACACTCTATTTATATAATTTACATCGTAAAATTTCTCCTAAATACAAACTAATTAATTCCTTATTTACCTATTATATAATTTACATTGTAAAATTTCTCCTAAATACAAACTAATTAATTCCTTATTTACCTAATATTCCTCGTATATTATCTTCTTGAATTTATTTTCATTAAAATTTAATATTGAATTAAACTTCCATACGTGAATGAGTTTGCTGGGTTGGGGCCTTACTTTATTTGTTTTTGCACTTGCTAGGTTTATATTGAACTTATTTGATTAATTCTCACAGATCAAATATGTAATTTAGATAAAGTTGGCATTGTATACACTAGTATTGGTTCTTGCTTGGTACTCTTTATAATCGGTATTGTTCCTACTTGATACTGTTCTTACTCACTACTGTTCACATACATTGCATGTATAGTATTGTTTGATGACAAGATTTTGGCCTTCATGACTTCATAGGATAAGATGCCTAGGACGTAATTTTTGGTTTTATGGCTTCCTAGAACAAGATACCTAGCACATAATTTTTTAACTTTATGATTTTTTAGAACAAGAGGTCTAGGATATAATTTTTAGACTTTATAACTTTTTAGGACAAGATGTCTAATACATTACTTTTACTCTTCCCCAATTTTTAGGAAGGGACCCTTAGGACATAACTTTTGAGCTTTTATTGCATAACTTTGGAGTTAAGTGATTTTTTAGGAAGGGGCTCCTAAAACATGAATGTGCATAAGATATTTTTTCTTTTTTCAAAATTATCTATATTAATTACTAGTATTTATAATTTCTACAATAGCAAATAAAATTATTAGCTCTGAAATATTTATATTTAAATTTGATATAAAACACTCACATAAATTACCATATCCAATATTCCTTATCTTTTATAAAAAAATCTAAATTATTCCTCTTGTTGTTAATATGAAAAAGTCTTTTATCTTACAAACTAAACCAAGTACTCTTATAAATTCTAACGAGGGAAGATCAATTAAATAATATTGTTATTTATCCGCAAAAATTGAAATAGGTTTAAACATTCCGTATAATTTAAAAATGAAAGGGGGAAAAGAATTTCAGCAATGAGTTTGACTTGGACTTTGTCTTATCATCGCATAGCCGACTTAAGAAAAATCTTCAGTTTTTGCCACAAACCTCGCAATAATTCATGGTCATAATGGAAACGGAATGGATGCATATCTCTGAATACGATTAGTGAAGAGTTGTATCAAATCAGTATTAAATTACCACTAAATTAGTGCTGAATGACATTAGATGTGGATTTAATAAAAAGAAAATTACAAACATCTGCGCCTAACAATACATACGTATATAATTGAGTTAACAATCTATCATGAGTTTTCCCCCGGAATAAAATAAGAAAGACATATAATATTAACACAATGTTTGGAGTTTAGACTCGTGTTGTAATTTTACCCTTGTCTCTTATAATTTTTATTTTTCGTTTCTCGAATAAATTAATTCTCTTCGTCGGGCTCCATAAAGCAAATGGCATTGAAAGGAAAACTATCCTTCTTTTCTCTATCTTGTTGCGCTATTGTTTATTTGTCTTAGGTCTTTGTTACAGTAACAGACATGAAAACAGAAACAAGAAAACAGAAGCAAAACAAACACGAAAAGGGAAACAAAAGTAGACCACCCACGCTAGTAGAAGACTACCCAAAAAGCTAAAATAATAAAGTCCTAAATTCCAGCTACATACTGCTGAATTCAAAATAAAGAGCAGGCTAGGTCTGCATTAATTTTATAATCACAAGAGAAAAGGTCTTTAATTGCTTGGGATTTTGCCAATGGTGAGATATTTCTTAATTAATTAACCCAATTACAGCTCATCAAATATTCTAGAGACAAAAAATTGGAGAATAGAACATTTTTTAAGAAAGAAAAAAGCTTTGGTTAAATAATATTATTGAACTCTATTGTGATTACACACGTACACTGTTAATCGTATTAAACCTCCAAATTCATAAAATACAGTAATTATGACAAGTAAACTAAAAATAGTTGAACTTTAACTGTGGAGCAATTAAAATTAGGAAATTTTATCAAATCGATGAATAAGAGAAATACAGAATAATATTTGAACAAAAAAAAAGAATAAAATCCTCGACACGCAATAATGCCACCTCAATTTTTATTCAATTTATATAAATTTTATTATCTAATATACCTAATTATTTCTCAAGCCATATTTTGTGGAGAATAGAAAGTTGACGAAATTATTATTATTATTTATGATCATGACTCTAGCCATTATAATAAACTGGATGAGAAAAATTATGTAAATGGCTACGCCTTAGATTAGTCAAAACTGAAAGCGACAAGATAATTTGACGTTTCAATTCTGATAATGGATATATCCAGATATTTAGACTCCTATGTTTTTAATTTTGTAAGAAAATACATTTATTTTATTACGGTGATTAGACAAATACATCACCTTATTGTCATCATATATTATATAATAATAGATATAACTTGTTAGCAAACTGATAATATTAATGCATGCAATCAGTTGGGAAACTTGGCTTTATAATCTTTCCACAACTGATCGACAGTCTTTCCTAGTAAATCAACAAAATAACGATCGGTATAGCCATCTTTCAACTTCTTGTTCAGCTCTGCAACGAACCCATTTCTCAAGCTGTTACAGTAATCCAAAAACCTAGCCGTCACATCATAACCTTGGTTCCACCTGTCGCCGCCGCCTGGTTTCACCCAATGACCCGGGATGTAATTCGCCTTCAACCTAACGTAATCTGCTATCCCTTCTATCAACTCTCCGGGAGCTTTTCCCATTCCGTTCTGCCAAATATGTACCATTTCGTGGAACAAAACCCCGTTGAAATCCCACTTAATGTCACCTTTAATGCCTTGGATGTAATCATCGTGTACGTGGATTTCATTGTTGACGACGTAGGCTATGTACTTTGACTCTTGATCGACAAACAGGATCACTTGCTGCCGGTTTATACGCTCGGCCGGAGTGTTTTGCTGGAATATTCTCCAGATGAACTCGGAGGCGGCTGCCATCCTTTGCTTGGTGTATTCGGCCCCGAGCTCATTCCTGAAACGAATGCCCCCGGGTGTTGTTGTAGCCCTGTTGTTGACTATATATTCCACTGCATGGATTCCATGCAATGTTGCTAGGGCTAGGAGGCAAATGAAGAGGAAATTAGATGTGTGAGCCATGATTTCTTTATGTTGATGCTCTGCAAAGGTGGGTTGTATTGTCTTCCTTTATATAGAATATTGAAAGAGAGATCAATAATGATCTTGTTGGTCTATCATGTGAGGCGGTCTTTGCTGCTTCGTGCACATCCGTGTGGTGTTGGTCAGTGGTATATTGTGACTCATAACTCCTTAACTGTTGAAATTAAGCTTCTACTTTTTGAATTTGGAACTTTCAACGTTTGTGTAATTTGAATCAGAAAAAATAGTTAAAAAATATAAGGAAAACAGAAAAAAAGAAATCAATAAAACAGGCCACCAATGTCACAAACATAGGAAAAAAGAGAAGTACGAAGATTTGTCGGAACTCGATCTCTTATTCTAGAATATCTATTTCAAAAAATATATATATTTTTTGTCTATTTATGATTAAAATAGTACTTCAAAAGATTCATCCTGAATTATGATGTACATATATATGATATGTTATTTTTATTTATATTATTTATAAAGTAGATAGATATTCACAACTTTTAAAATAATTTAATACGTTATTTTACTATATGATCACGTAATGAACGTCCTTAGGAAAATATAAAAGTAACCTTGTTATTGGAAATTTGATTCTTTGATTTATGTATAACTGTAAGGTACAAATATATAATTGGCTTGTAGAATATGTCGCATATCTTTATATAGATGTGGTTGGAAAAACTCAACCCAAGAATTTAATGTCCATTGATCCTTATAACTAAGGTAAGGCAACGCGGTTGGAGTGTAGCGTTGATTTTGACTTGGAGTCTTCAATGACTTTTCAATCCTACTCTTCTTCTAGCTTTTCGGGGTGAAACGCAATTTGTGGCTTCTAGAAGATAAAACTTTTCTGGGTTGCGTGGAAATCGTCAAGTTGTATCTTGCTTAATTTCTTGTATTGTAACAATCTAAGTGCTTATTCAAAAGTTTAATTCTGAAACGTAACGTGGGAATTCCAAATTTGCCTTTCATTACCAAAGACACAGATGTGCTAGCTGGTCCCTAGATTAATTTTCTTGCTAGATTTTGACTTGTCATACAACCTTGTATATATGTGTGTGTGTGTGTGGATAACAAATCTGATGAAAAGTCTCAGCAAAAATTATTGACATAGACGACCTCATGTGCAGATAAGATTAATTGAATTGATATGGTTAATAAGATGTATCTGAATACTATACGTCGGCGTAGGAAAATAGGAGTGATCAAAATGTTATAGTTTTAAATTTACAAATTACAAGAAAATTGTTGTTATAATTTCACTTGAGGGATTCCTACGTTAAGGGACAGTACGGTTTCGTTTTCAACCCTCCATTTGGACTTTTCAATTCTTAAAACAGAGTACTTATATTTGTTTGATAAGTATTTCTGTAAAATATTAATATTTACAAAATACGAAATAATGTTTTCAATTCATAGATTGTGTTTGGTTGTGTTTACTGAAAGTTAATTTATATGGCGTTTATAAATTATTGTTAAGTGATAGAAATCATGACATAAACTGGTCTTATGGACTCTACTTATAATAACAATAATCTTCTTTGTATATGATAATGCTGTCATGGCCCTAAAAACGTGCTTATAATTAGAGCTCAAAAATTTAACTTAATTTATTTAAATATAACTATTTAATTTTAATATTAAGCTAAAAACAAATTCTTTTTAAATATTTGAAACTAAAACTATATGCTTGGAATATAATTCAATGTTTGTATTTATCTTCTACCGAACTCTTCTCTATATCCTTGTTGCTGATTGTATAATTAATCAATGCCTTAATTTCTTATCTTAGATTTCTTTAATGAGTTTTAAGTTTTCGTACACCTTTAGAGAGAATAACGGTGTCACTGATTTATTAACTAACCTGGAGTTGCAGTGTGCTAATTTCACTTAGTGGGATACCACTCCTTCGAAAGTCCAAAACTTTCTCGTTAAAGATGCTAAAGGCTTTCTAATTACAGGTTGGGTAATTGAGAGTTTACTATGCAAGTTTTCCAGTTGAGAACTTCTTAAACTTTGAACTCTGCGTTTATCTCATTTTTTCTCTTTAAGGGGATGGGATAGGCATCGAGGCCCCCCATTAGCTTTTTTTTATTTTGTTAATAAAATCTCGTCTCTAAGATTCATATATGAAAAAAGAAAAAAAAATGAATGATTAAAGCTGAATGAATCATGTTTAAATCACCACCCATATATCATATATATTTTTTTAAGTTGGCATATTATGTTTTTGTATTATCTTAATTACATTTATTAATATCATGATTATTCAATGAGATAATTAAAACTATATATTAGAAGACCTCATCTGCTTGCGTTCATTTAATCTTTTATTCATATATATTAACGAAGGCTGGAACAAATAGCTGGACTACAGATGACTAATTAGTTCCCAAACTTGGCCTTGTAGTCATTCCACAGCTGGTCAATACTCTTCCCGAGAAGATCCACGAAGAATTTATCACTATAGCTATCTCTCATCTTCTTGTTAAGCTCAGCCACAAAACCATTTCTAAGACCGTTGCGGTAATCCAAAAATCTAGCAGCAATACTACTGTGCCCTTTATCCCACCTCTCTCCATCCCCTGGTTTCGCCCAAGCTTCCGGCACATAATTAGCCTTTAACCTCACAAAATCAGCAATTCCTTCAATCAGCCATCCGATATTCAGAGCATTGTTTCCAATCCACTGCCATACATGTGTCATCTCATGATACAATATTATGAATAATAGATGCTTCAAATTCTTGAGTACCTAAGGACCCAATGAGTCAAGGTAGAGTAGTCATCCTGACTTGAAAGGAATCTGATTTGATATCTTAGTAGAGTACCTGAGGACTTGAGGACCTAAAGAGATATTGTCATCTTGATTTGAAGAGAAACTGATATAGTATCCTAATACTTGAGGACCTGAAGACCCGAGGATCTAAAGAGAAGTAGTTATCTTGATTTGAAAAGGATCTGATTTGATCTCCAACCTAAAGAGGTGTTGTCATCCTAATTTGAAGAGAACCTGATCTGGCATCCTAATACCCGAGGACCAGGGAATTTAAAGAGAAATAATCATCCTGACTTGAAAAGATTTGATCTAATCTCTGAGTACCCGAGGACCTAAAGAGGTTTTTAACCCTTCTTGAATTAGGATACCAAACCTACTTAAATTAAGATACTAAACTTATTTGAATTATGGATATTTAGGGGTATTATAGAAACTTATTTTCTAGAGCTTTGAGGGGAAAGGGAGCAGAAAGAGAGAGAGAAACTAAAGAGAGGTGATTTGAGAGAATATAGTCATCTTGTACAAACTCTATATTTTACTTCTAATAAAAGACCTTACATGTATTTACTCTATAAATATATACAATTTTGCTGAATCATGTAATTCTTGTTTGTCTCTAATCTTACTTATTATTTATATATTTTGTGTTTATTATCTTGTTAAAATTGATAATTTTTATCATATCGCAATTAAATTAGTGTCAGAACATTGTTTTTTAGGCTGGTTTTCCACAACAAATATTTGATGATGTTCAATTTGAATTTCTCTAGAGAAAGTTTTATTCAAATGTTTAAAGGATATTTAAGTGAAAAGTCAATATAAAACTTTTGCATAAAGCTGTCAAAATTATCCTACAATATTTTATATTTAGAGTCAAAATTTTTGTCTGTAAGAAGTATATTTAGAATTCTCTAGGACTAATTTTTTAGAATGGCTAGTTGTTATTTATATGACAATGTAAGTAAAAAATTCGAATCATATAAAAAATAGAACAAAAAAATAAAAACATTATGTATAATATTGAGCTCAGCAGCAACAACTCAACAAATGCTCTGTTCTTCTTCTTAATTATTCTTTGCAATTCATTCAAATAACCAACAGTCTAAGACCCATCAAAACTGAAAACTTCCACCTAGGTGAACATTAATGATTTCCGAGAAAAAAAATTGGAAACTTGCAGCTCAGTGAAACATTAATAATTTCCGAGAAAAATGGTATCTCATTTCCTGATGGGAGCTCCCCATTAGAATTAATTTGAGCTGAGCATGTGCTCACATCCTTAATTAATTTTAGAACAAAATTATTTTCAAATATATGTAGTACGTGAAAGCACTTAAATTCTTGGATGATAATATAAAAAGTATAAATGGATCAAAACTTTCTGGTAAAGTATTGAATGAAATGTCAATTAACATTAAAAAAAACATTAAATATGTTCAAATAAAATGTTTCAGAAAACCACTTAATTCGGTTGGACAAGAAATTAAATTAGCAGAAGCATTTAAGTTTACCTTAAACTTAACTTTCGAAGTCCTTTTTCTCTCCAGTTCTGCCTTTCACATACTCTCTGACACGAACCACTGGAAGGATTTTAGTGAGACAAATGTAATATATATGTCACTTTATTTTAACTTGTTAAATTTAGTTTTTAAATTATAAAATAGTTGTTTAGAATTAAAAAAAATTAATTAGGAATTGTACGAAAACTAGTTGCTTTTGCTTTTGTGACCCACATTCGCAACTTATTTATTTATTTAATAAAAAAACGACTTGAGATTTATTATAAGAAAAGTCTAAGCTGAACATAAGAGTTAAATCGCGATTGATGGTTATGTTGTTCGAATACAGCAACAGCACTGTATATACCATGTGCCCACAAATCAATAATAGATAGAATGGATGGAAGATACATGCGTGGAAATTCTTGCTCAATGCAATATTATCCACAACTAGACTGAATGGAAAAAATTTTGATAAGAATTGGTTGTACGTGCGAAACTTCCAACACCCATCCAGAAAGCCAAGAGAGGAGCATGTAAAGAACAACTAATCACATGGTCTATTCGATTTTATTCACATCTAATTAAGGTAGCAACAACTAAATATATAATTAATTTCAATTCACTAAATATTATGCTATTCACTACTATGTAAAAGAGTTGTTGACATTGATACATCACTTTTATAATCAAAAAATTAAATTTATAATTTTTGTATTAAGTTTCAATTTTTCATATTTTTAAATTTATAAATCTAAGATCAATAGTTAAATTTATAATTTCAAAATCTAAAATTTCATTTTAAGATATATTCTTAACTGTACGAATTATCACGTGAAAGCATCCAATTCCATAATTGATGGCGCCAAAAGGCTCCCTGTTGTCATTTTAACTCCATATTTACGTTAAAAAATAACGTCCTGGCTCAGTGAACCCTCGAGTTTCCCATTTAGTTGCCTGTGGACGTTCAATAAAAGGCTTCCACTCGGAGCCTTTCCTTTTCATTTTTATGTTTTATGTTCTTTATAAGCTAAGGAGTGCTAGCTTGTAGCCTCTCTTCTCATTAAAATCCTCGAACTTCTTTTTGAACCCCCACTCACTCACTCTATTTTTAAACCCCTCTGCCCACCAAATTCTCCCTATTGCTACCGCAAAGATGGCTTCTGCGGAGTTTAGACCGCTCGATGAGAAGTCACTGATCGAGTATATCAAAGCGACGCCGTCTCTGTCGTCTAAGATTGGTAACAAGTTCGACGACCTGACTATCAAAGAAGTCGGGGATGGAAATCTTAATTTCGTCTACATCGTCATCGGCTCTTCTGGTTCTTTTGTCATCAAACAGGTACTTATTTTAAAACTTCATTTCAGTTTTTTTTTTTTAAATTAATTTCTTTTTGTCATGTTTTTGAAAACTGTAGTAATTTGAACTGTGTTATTGTGTGTTCCTGGATTGTGGCAAATGGAGAATTAGTAAGCTCTTTACATACCATATATATATATGAGTTATGTAATTGGGACTGAACTTGATATTGCCGGAACCACTTTTAATTAGCAAATCGTCATATATAAAGGCTTTTGAGGTGTTTCTAGAGAATTCTAGAAAGTCATTTTAGCTGCTCTTGTTAAAAGTTTTTTCTTGCTGAAAGCGCTTGCTAGTGAAGCACTTCAAAACTCATCCTTAGATGATTTGATGTGATTCCATTTTTATCTACTGTATGTTAATATTGCTGATGGCAGTTTAATTTGTAGGCACTTACATGAAATACTTGTATGTTAAAGGCTAATTTGGATTTTGAGAACTATATGTGGGTTGAAACCTATGAGGACCACCTATTTGGTGCGTCTTTAAAGTTTATAAAATGGTAAGTTCTGCAGTGCCTTTCAAAGTCTCAGGCGTACCTGTTGGCTGTTGGGTTTGAGCTTTCAAGTCATTTACATGCTGCAAGTGAAGAAAATACTCTATTTTGTATAATTGAATGTCATATTCTTTAGGACCTAAATTCCCTAAGATCCCTAGTAATTGCACAAATTTCAATGTCTAGATGTTCGAAAAGTATGATGTTTTCTCTATGGAAGAAAAATAAATTATGTTCACATACCTCCCCTTCAGGTACGTGGAAATTACACACACAGAAAATGTTTATGTAAACTATCACTTACCTCCCCTGCATTGCATAGTAAAACCATCTTAAAAATATTGGGATTGAAAAAAAAAAAAAACGAGTGGAAGATGATGTAAATATATTGGTATTGAAGAACAAGTGGAAGATGACGAATCTGGTTCAAGCATTTAGATATTGAACTAGGCTTTAACTTTTTGGTGGTAAATTTATTTTTGGATCATTTGTGTACGTTCCGTGAATTATAGTTGCCCTTGCCCCACTTCTCACTTAACATACGAAAACAAGATGAAGAAAAGATCGGGTTTGAGAGAGTGATTATCAAATGTTATTGTATATCCGGAAATAATGTACTTGTCTTTGGCTAACTGTTTTAATTTCCTTTTATGCAGGCTATTCCATATGTACGTTCTGTAGGTGAATCATTGCCCATGACAAAAGAGAGAGCATACTTTGAGACGTTAGCATTGACAGAGCACGGCCAATTGTGCCCTGATCATGTACCCGAAGTCTATCATTTTGACCCTAAGATGTATTTGATTGGCATGCGGTACTTGGAACCCCC
The DNA here is from genome assembly GCA_028052125.1 of Melia azedarach. Lineage (NCBI taxonomy): Eukaryota > Viridiplantae > Streptophyta > Magnoliopsida > Sapindales > Meliaceae > Melia > Melia azedarach. The sequence continues at coordinate 1,981,756 of CM051399.1, read as the reverse complement.
TCATATTATCCTGAGAAAAGGGTTGATTGCTGGAGTTGAGTATCCATTACTCGCGGAACACATGTCAGAATATATGGCCAGGACTCTGTTCCGCACATCTCTTCTATACCGTACTACCTCAGAGCACAAACGTGCTGGTAAGAGATTTTTCATTCTCTATATTTTGATTTAATATTCACATACTTCCTTTGCTAGTATTGCAATTTTTATCTTCAAAATGTTGAACTTTAAAATGTGATATATTTATTCATATTAAATTTCAGGTGGCTGAATAATGTGTATCTTTCACTTTCTCTTGCATATGCAACCTTCCTGGTTTAGGATAATAATTGCATCTCTATGTAATCTTTAATTTTTACATGAAGTTCTTAGCTTCTTGCTTACATTAATTTTTTTCTTTTGGATTGTTGTAGCGCTAATGTCTTTATTTGTTTCATTTGTGGATTCAGAGTCCTCCCCCACCCTCCCTTCTGTTAATTGCAATTATTTTTCGCTTGTACTCTTTCAATTGTACTTCATACGCATATGGGTTTCAAATGAGGCTAATGTGCTTAATGCTTGCTGCAGTTGCTGAATTTTGTGGGAATGTGGAGCTATGCAGGCTCACCGAGCGGGTTGTTTTTTCTGATCCATACAAAGTATCAGAATTGAACCGCTGGACTTCTCCTTATCTTGATCACGATGCCGAGGCTGTTCGGGAGGACAATATTTTAAAGCTTGAAGTTGCAGAGCTGAAATCCAAGTACTACTGTATTCTCAGTACTGATTTCTTTCCCTAGTATATGGAAACCACCATATCTTTTCTTCTTTGTAAACATTCTTATAATTTGTCAGAGCTTTCTTTTATTTAGGTTCTGTGAAAGAGCGCAGGCCCTGATACACGGAGATCTCCACACTGGCTCTGTAATGGTTACTCCTAATTCAACTCAGGTTATAGATCCAGAATTTGCATTTTATGGACCAATGGGATATGACATTGGAGCTTTTCTTGGAAACTTGATTTTGGCTTTCTTTGCACAAGATGGACACGCTGATGAAGGGAATGACCGGAAAGTATGTCTCTTTGTCTCTCTCTTTTCTCCATTTGTCTGATTTTCTTACTTTTCTCTCTCTCTCTCTCCTTTTTCTGTTGTGTACCACCTCTCTAACGCCTTTGAGTTAAAATATCAACATCATGTGCCAAAAAAGGAAAAACAAATTCAAAAAGCATATCCATACTAGTTTTTCGAAGGAAAAATACTGTTCAAGGTGAAGAACGTGAAAATTATCTTCTCTTCTGGTAGACTTTACAGAACTTGTAGTGATGCTTATGTGAGATAAACAAGAGCATGATATGTAACCCTGTCGATTTCATGGTTCATCTTATTTTTATTCTTCTATATTCTACGAGCACAGCGGAGATGCGGCGTTGGATTGGGCTTCATTTCTAGTAAGGATCTGAGCAACTAGCATATCATGTTTCTTATGGCCCAAAGTGAATAATTTAGACTTTCTTGTAGGTTTCAGTTGTACGCTTATTTATTAGTTATTGTGGAGGTTCATGTCTAAAATTGACGTTGGCGTGTAGGCATACAAGGAGTGGATTTTGAGAACAATTGAAGAGACCTGGACTCTGTTTCAAAAGAAGTTCACTGCACTTTGGCATCAACACAAGGATGGTCCTGGTGAGGCATACCTTCCAGAAATTTATAATAAGCCTGAGCTTCAGCAGCTTATACAAGAAAAATATGTGAAAGATCTGTTCCATGACTCCCTTGGATTTGGTGCTGCCAAAATGATAAGGTGAATTCTCCATTCTAGGCTTTTATACTCACTCTGATCTTTCTTCTCTTGCTAAATTTTTTAAGGGTAAGTTTTCATATTTATCAGCAGAGCTAGCTATCTGTTTTTGATTGGTTACAAATATTACATCATAAGAACTATATTTTTTGAGCTATATATTGTGCTCAGTTGGATTTCATTTAAGCTAGATTTTGAGAACAAAATGTCGCCATGAAGGCTATTTTTCTTCATAAATCTAGTGAATCCTGTAAATCTGTGATTATGATGTATTTATGCATTGATTCACAGGAGGATTGTTGGTGTAGCCCATGTTGAGGATTTTGAATCAATTAAGGATGCTAGCAAACGAGCAGCTTGTGAGCGACAAGCTCTTGAATTGGCAAAGACTCTACTCAAAGAAAGGCGGAAGTTCCAGGCCATCAGTGGAGTTATTTCAGCCATTAGAAAGCTTCAGTCATGAATAATCAGCCTCCGGTTTCGCCTACGCTTCCGACACAATAATTAGGCCTTTAACCTCACAAAATTTGCAATCCCTGTATTGTTTCTATTCGACTGCCATACAAATATATATTCGTCATTTCATAATACAATACCCCATTGAAATCTGAGCACGAATGCCTTGGGTAAAATCATTACCTACATGGATTTCGTTGTTGGTCGAGTACTCAACTTCATCGGGTTTCATGTCATCGACGAATGCGGGTACCTGAGGATCATTTGTTTTTTCGGTCTGCCTCGATGTTTAATTTGCTGGAAAAGCCTCCAGATAACTGGGTAAATATTAAGTTAATTCCTATAATTTATAAAAATAATAAATAAATTTACATGTTTCTCATTTGCATCACTTCTTATTGGATGTTTGATGTAATTTTCTTAAACCCTGTAGGTTTCCAATAAGTTTCATTTGTTCATTTAAAATGCATATATATTTGCATGTGTGTTTTATTCTCATGGTAAAATCTGTATGATCACCTGTAATTTTTTCTCTCTCCCCCCTTTTTTTTTTGGGGCAGCGTGAAACATTTTCTTATTTTATCCTATTTCTGCATTAGCCTACTTAAAACATACGATAAAATTTACGAATAAACTTAAAATAAAAATAAAAATTTCAAAATTTTAATATATAATTAAAATCCTAAAAATATAGACCTCAATATATAAATACATTACTAAAAATTCAATATAATATTCAAACTCTAACTTAATACTTAAAGAAAAATATTATTTAATTCAAGAGTCCATAAAATTTAATTTGATATTATTTAAATTTACATATTAGAACTTAGGACAATTTATTACAGATTCGTTTTCTAGTTTATAACTCAAAATATGTCTATTAAATTTTATTCATAAAATTCAAATGCAAAATCTAAAATTTAAAAGTTCAAATCTCAAAAAATCAGCCATCAGGGCTCAGCCCTGATGGTCAGAACACACTCCCTTCCTATGGAGGGAGTGTGTTCGATTCCTACCACACTCAAAGTGGTAGGAATTTTCCCACAAAATGTGGGGTATTTCCAGGGTTCTCTGGACAGTGTTCCTGCTATATTGCAGGTAGTCTCCTGAATGCTGGGTGCACTACAATTGTAAGGTTATCTTCCCACTTAAAATTCCAGTAGATCATTCCAGTAGATCGTGCACTACAATTGTAAGGTTATCTTCCCAGTTAAAATTCCAGTAGATCCTGGTTGTATATACCAGTAGATTGTTAGTTGTATACTAATATGTAACATGTAACCATTTAAAAAAAAAATCTCAAAAATCGTAAACATTCTTCAATATCACGGAACATCTCTATTTCTTAAGAATGAAATAAAAGATTTTTTTGAAAACAAAGAATATTTAATTACGAATTAAGACATAACCTTTTTTGAATTTTGGAATGAATGAATGGAAAACCTGGTTAAGCAGTCATTATCAATATCAACATGATATATCTCCGATTAGATCGGCTAAATTAGTACCACAAGAATGGCGAAATAGAATCAATCAGCAATGTATGGTTCAAAATAAGGATTTAACTAAAAGAGATTCATATGAAAAAATGAAAAAAACAGATTAACACATTGCGAAAAACAAAATTTTTTTGAAGCAGACCCATTACGGAATCAAAACTCTAAGTTTAAAAAACACTATAGATATGATCTTTTATCATATAAATCGATTAATTATGAAGATAAGAAAGACTCGTATATTGATAAATCACCAGTCCAAGTAAATAATAAAGAAGAATTTATTTATAATTACAATATAAAGAAAGGCAAATTCTTTGCAATCTGGATATAAAATTCTCTGTTTATAATAAAAACATCAAATTTTGACTAGAATTTTATCTTCTAATCTTTTATATTTGCAGGCATTTTTATTTTTCAAAAAGATTTTTTACTAATTTTGCCAACAATATTTATCTTCATTTTTCCCAAATTTTTTTTGTAAATTATAATTTTGAGTCATGACCTAATTTATAATCTTTCCATTTATATATTTGCAGGCCTTTTATCATTGCTTTTTGATATGAATGTTAAACTCTGTCCCTTCTATCTGAAAACTGAAGGACAAATATGAGAGTAATTACGGTTAAAAAACAAGCACACTGTGACAATTTACTCATCATTTTTGGCCCACTCGCGACACAACACCACCTGCAAGTAGTGCTTATAACGAGGAGGTTTGCAGGACATATCTATCCAATCATTCATCAAAGACAATAACCTTAATCAAAAATTAAAATGTTACAATGTAATTCTTCTTACTTGAATTTATTAACTATAATAGTAATAACCTTTCAATTTCATATAGATCAAAACAACAGGCACGACTTGCACTAATTAAGGATTTATATATATCCATACAAAAACTTTAAAACACCAAACCCGGAAAAAGATAACAAGCTTGTAAGCTTTTTCTGAAAGCAAAATGTTTTCGACGAAGCTCCTATATCTCCTCCTCGCTATGGCAACTATTGGACCAATTCAAGCTGTGCAATACACAGTCACCAACAATGCAACAGGCAAACCAGGCGGCACCAGATTTGAGAACGAAATAGGCATCCCTTACAGCCAGCAGACCATAGAACTCGCCTCAGAATTCACCTGGAAGACGTTCCAGCAAAACGAAGGCGACAGAAGATATTATGACCAAGTGATAATGATGGTTAATAGCTTTAAAGGCGTTGCCTTTACCCTATCCAACTCCATCCAAGTTAGCTCAGAATACGTCGCAAATTATACTGGCGACGTAAGGATAGAAATCGTTGGAGATCTGTATCATGAAATGACTCATGTTTGGCAGTGGCACGGCAACAAGAACACTCCGTTTGGCCTCATGGAGGGCATAGCTGATTACGTGAGGCTGAAGGCAGGGTGGGCAAAAGAGGGAGTGGTTCGAGATGGGATGAAGGTTATAAAGTTACAGCTTATTTTATTGAGTATTGGAATGGGCGTAAAGATGGGTTTGTTGCTTAGCTTAATGCTTTAATGAAGGATAATTACAGTGATGATTTCTTTGTACAGTTGTTGGGGCAGACTGTGGATCAACTTTGGAATGATTATAAATCACAGTATACTTTGGAGTATTATTTGATAGCCATCCTCCTCAAATTTTGTTACCATTCAGCTGTTGAATACTGAAATAATGTAATAAATTATTTAAAAGTGACAAAAATTTACTATCTAATAACGCATTAATTAGATAGAATGAAAAAAAAATTGAGATAATATTTTAGTAGTGTTGATTGCTGTGTGTTTAAATATGCTTGTTTCATATCGAACTGAACAATTAATGCATGATTAATTAAAATATGCTTAGCTAGAATAGTTCTTTCAAGCAATCTCAATTGAACTTATCCATTTACGCTTGAGTCAAGCTGATATTCAATAATCAAGGGCTGAAATCCAAAATATTTAATGGGAACATCCCTTAAAACAATTTTTATGTTTTCAATACTCTCTATATAACGTGTGTGTGCGGTGTGGATATGCACAAACAAATACAAAAGAAGTAATAAAATGCCAATATTTGTACTTTGTTAAAAATTTTGATCAAAGAGTAGTTAAAAAGTAAAAATCGTTCGACTCTATAATATATTGATCATACAATTTTTTATTCGAAAAGTAAAGTAAATTCCCGTATATTAATCATTTTTGTATTAAAAAAATATTGATCTAACTTTTTTTTAAAAAAATAGTCGGATGCTTTTAACAATTGAAAAGCATCGATCGGAAGCTCCCTCATTTAAACGAAACCAATAAATTAGTGTTGTGGTGCTGGTCGGTCCACATATGTATTATGTACCACTCGTCAATCTCGGTGGGCAGCTGCTCCATTCCAAAAATACGTAAGGAAACGAAATTATTATCTTACTAAAGTTATATGCCTCACATGAGTTCCATCCTATTTGTTTAACTAATTTATAAACGTTTTTCAAAACCTTTTTAAATTGGAAAACTGCAGCTAATTTGGATAAATTTACTGGTGAATTAATTCTGAACATTATGAAATTAACCGGGATCGTCGCGTTTCCATGAGGACAAAAGATAGAGATTAAGAAAGGAAGAAAAAGAGTACACCCCACAACTACAATTAATGAAGAAAAGCTTCACTGTTACATTGATGTATTTGAAGATCAAATGTACATGTAATTTTAATTTCTTTTGTTAACCATAATAATCGACAAACATTAAAATAAAACGAGAAATTAAGGAGAGACTGGTCTCCTCTTAGAGCGAAATATAGTGAAATTATGTGTATATAAAAATAAACTTCTCAAGTACCAAAAAATATGTTAAGCAACAAAACACTGGTCCCCTCAGTGACCGCGACCACGATGGCTTGGGCCAGAATAAGCCATGCTTATTCTGAAACCCATTATTGAAGGAAGGGAAGATTGATCATGATGATCATGCAGCGGCCTCGAAGCATCAACATGCAAGGAGTAAGAGATCAACAGGAAGAAGATGAAGATGGAAATGGCATTGAAAGCCAATATAAGTGAACGAGGACTCATTTTGTTTTCTCTGTTTCTTCTTCTCTCAAATAATCTAGGTGTTGTCTTGGACTGAAATGAAGGAGATTCAAACACACACACACATATATATAAGGAAATACAGAGATATTTAATAATTAATTAATTGAAAAATAAATAAGGGTATTTTCTTTGACTTGTATTAGATATCTTGGTCGATCGAGTTAGATAGGTTTGAAACTTGGAGTTGAAAACGTAGGCAAGAACAGGTAAAAAAATTATAATTGCATGTTGAAAATGTAAATGCTATCGTTTTGACTAATGAAATGTTTTGAGGAGATGGGGATAGAGATTGGCGTTTTTGTCAATAAGTCAGACGAAGAATGCTGTTTGGTAGGATGCAAAACTCTTCTTTATTTGGTTATTTAGTTTACTATCCAACTTGTTTAGCACGGACTCTACATCTCAAGTTGTCTTTCTCTTAATATTTTTGCAGCTTTATTGACATTATTATTATTATTGGGATTAAGCTTTATTGACCTAATTTAAAACTGTAGCGGAGCTTGTCCCTTTTCCCCGACCCAACCAACTCCCAAACTGTCCCTTCATTATGTTCTCATTGTAAGCATATCAGTTGGTCAAACGTATCTATGTTATCGTATAATATTAATATTATTGAAGCGTGTTCTTTTTAATTTAAGATTGGCAACTCCTTCGTGGGTAGCACCTTTATACAGAAGAATGTAAACGGGCGTTTGATTAATTTAATTTACATATATATGTATATATATGACATTAATATAAACATGATAATTATTAAATAATATTAAGTTACAGATCAATCAAACATTTTAAGACAACATAAAAAAGGAGCTACGTCTGATATGACGCAGGATGATTCAACATTATAAATTAAGAATATGCATATTTATAGAAATAAAATTCAGTTACATGTGATGATCACAACGACCAAAATCTAAAGGCACTTGATAGTACTAGTAGTAATTACACCGAGACGATGCAGCGTGGGAATCAAAGCACATAAAAAAATACAGCAAAATAGACAATCAGGCATAGGAACCGGTCAACCGAAGCATAAATAAAATAAGAATTGAAAATTCAAAAACATTGACCACCAAACAGAAATTTAAGAATTTCAAGCGTGTGAGCTTAGCTAGCTAGCAAGTCATTCCAGCCACGTGTTTGCAAGATCACGCGTGAAATTATAGAGGATGAGGAAACTGAGCTTCAATTATATCCAACTATATGATTTTTAATTCTTCATTCCCGTACAAGCGCACATGTTTAAGTTTGAAAGAACCCGAAATGCGGCCTTCGCATTTCTGCAGCCTATTCAGACAATAATACAAGCGTTTTAGTAAACCCAGCGACCGCCTAGTCTACAGTCCACACATCCAAAAATAAATATGAAGCAGAACCACAAATCTTATGTTTATATGATGCCTGCCAGACGAAAGCAGTTCACATATGTCAATGGAACATAATTAAATAAATAAATAAAATCGTATACTACGATTTTATTTAATTTAATAGAACAAATCAACCGTCATGTTGGACGACCAAGAAAATCATATCCAGGAATCAACAATGAACATATTTTAATGTATTGTTCTCAGGTTTATTTTCATGTTTGGATCTTGCTCTTTTCTTTTCTTTTCTTTTGCATTTTTTTATTTTATTTTTACTGTAAGAAAGAAATAGTCTTTGATAACATCAATGACATAAATTTTCTTTTGACTAAGAGATGCAGTATGCTTGTCAAATGTGTAAGTAACAACTAGGGCAGCTCAAGACACATCGCATTAGAATTTAATGCTCAGTGAATGAAAGTAAGTAAACCTCAAGATTTTCAAGTAATAAGAATGCAATCTTCAGAAGTACCAAAAATTTTGAAGGTAGCAAAATCCTAAAGACAATGAACACATCTCAACTGATCTAAAACCCTTACTTTCATCGAAGAACATAATACAATGATCACGAGCAAACAAAAAAAATATCATTTTGCCCCCATTTTCCAATCTGCCTTCTCAAAGTAGAAAATTGAGAGGCCGTTTTGCTCATTGTTCCACAAACAGGAAAAAAAGAAGTGCAATAACTGCAAAAATAGTTTCTTCACTTACTGCCGGCATATTTGAATGTTACTTTCAAGAACATAGAAGCCGAGTTTGAAGTGACTTTTTCTGCAGTCATTACCCGGTGCATGACTGAATGAACAGTAAAACAGTTGATACACAAAGACTGATCATTTTTCATCTCCAGTCTTTGCCAACAAAATGTGACAGGCTGCTTCAGTCTCTTTGACAAAAAGGTACCAACTGCACATTTAAAAGCAATGACCCAGTTGATGAGAAGTGGAGGCAACAATCTCATTAGGTACCAGAACCCCTATCTGGAATTTGTAAGGCAATGTCTTTGACCCAAATCGGTAATTCAAATTTACTTTCCAATTATTCCATCGCACCAAGTCAGTCAAATCATTTGAAAGCTAGTTTCTCTGTTGATTTCACCAAATGAGACGAACAAAAATCTCCAGTACAAGGCAGGGATTTGGGCGTGGACGAGATGACGGTCCTAAAAAGACATCAAAATGAAAAAGTGTGGCTTCAGTGAAAAGGCATTTCAACAAGCTGGATGCAAGCATCAAAAGCAAGATAAAAGCTGGCATCTTTCATTATGGATAGAGGAAATAACCAGATAGCATACCCATGGTCGGAAAACATGTCAGACATGTATTTAATCAGATAATCACCCATAAGATCATCAATGCATCCAGGGAAATGTTCCAGAAACTTGACAAAGAAGTCACCTTCTTTGTGACCTGAGCAACTAAACCATCTCTGTCATGAAAATTGAACGAGATTTTGCCTGTTGTTCCTGAGAAGCCAAAACAAAATGACTGAAAGCTCTAGCATGTAAAGTTCTACAGTTTAGCCATGGACCTTTACTGGACAATATATGGTATAACCAACTGAAGATGATATCAGAGAAATTCAGCTCACATAGTTAGAAAATGTGAGCCAGATGGATTACCTAACATTTTGTGAGATTGCTCAAGCCAACACAAAATATTCTGAACAGAGATGAATCAATTTGACTTAAACACGGGATATTTTTTCAAATCATAATATAAAACAGGAAGCTCAGATGCAAGTTGCTTGGAGTTGGATTATTTTCCCAAAAGCATTTTTAATTAGTAGTAAGCCCATTCACAACACATCAATCCTTAAAAAAATAAGCAATATATTATATAAAGGGCTGGATATAAATAAATCAGAACTTGATCTTACCAGTATAGTCAAGATATAAGAAACATGGGTAGACCCCAAGTTCGTGATACCAAACATTTAAAAGTAATCATCAGATCTTCCTTGTGAATTGCATGTATGCAGCTTGGATGGAGAAATCAGTGTGCAAATGACAAAGGATCCACGGTAAGACCCACCATTCATTCAGTTACAAATGCATGCTTCCTCCATAGTTTTGACCAACAGATGTCTAGAAAACAAGAATGCTCTCATGAGAATCAAGAATGCTTTCAAAAGCATAAAAATCAGTTAGACTTTGCATAGCAAACCCCTAGTGGACTTCGAAATCCAAACCATTGCAACAGAAAATTTTAAACCAATAATTTTGAGTGAGACTTCCAAAAATTAAACTGGTTATAGCACAATGTGAAGGGAGTACCAACTGTCATGGCAAGCATAAGCATGCACAATATAATTATGAAGCCCTAAATGTGTGTAAAGAAAACATACCATAAAGGACTAAACTTTATCATCCTCAATCCAACAGTTGTAGATTTTAGGTTATAAACTCTGATATATAAACTTAGTGTATATCACTGTCACATTATTATGAACCACTATAGCACTGTCACATTGTAACAAAATTTAGTGTAGAAATCCCAGCATGTATGTTTCAAACCTTATACTGCATCTTAGGCTGTCAAGTTAATGGAAAGTAAATGATAACAAAAAAGGGATGCTCTATAAACAAACGATAATTTTTACCATAGTACATAGATATTCTAGATATTCTTATATACAAGAAGTTTGAAAGGAGGAAAGCAGGCATACTAACCTGAAGGTAAGGTAAGACAATATTATATACTTGTAAGAAAAATTCTGACTTCACCATAATCCTGAAGCAATATAAGTTCCAATCAAGACACCCTTCGAGATTGGTAATGCTGTACTGACAACATTGAAAACCAACCAAACAGAATATAACATATTGCCCAGAAATTAAAAATGATAACATCCAAACAACATGACCATGCAGATGAACTTCAGAGAATACTAGCCATAGGATATATTACATATGAAGACCAGTCAAACTCCCACTATGTTAGTAGGACAGTCACAAACAAGTATGGTGGTGAGCAGTAAAAATGTTATTTTTATTCTTTTAACGGTCATTCCCTCAGTTCAGGTTATTGTATCTGAGAAAGAATTATATAAATATATTCTAATTGAACTAAACCATCATTAACTGTTTATATACGGTGACAATTTTATCACACTGGGTAGTGACAGAAAAAAATCAACATACTTCTGCCATGTAATCAAAATCAACTAAGCTGGAATTAAGATCTCATTTGAGGAGGGAAACTCTTAACTCTCAGACAAGCTAAACATAAGCAATATTTCTGTTACATTGCAAAACGATACAAACTAATGTTAGGCCAAAACTTTAAACTGTTTATCAGTCAAATGTTTGGTTAAAGACATGAAGCAGTCACCAATGTCTTGAGATATCAAAGAGTAGGAAGTCCAAGAGAAAACACCATTGGTTGAATTTACATGACCGCAACTTCTTCAGATTTTACTAAGATGTATTCTTGATATCAATCCAAATAAAGCTCTATCTTTGAGGAGAAGTTGAACAGGACTCAAAGTTAGTCAACGAACTATCTCCAAGCGAAAAGCCCAGTTGGTTAGGTCTCTTACATTGAAAGAAGTAAGAGGTTTAGGGATTCAGTCCCCTGGAAGAGCATCTAATTTAATTTCAAATGTGAGTAGCGTGGTGTGGCATGGGGAGCAGTGGTGAACTTAAGGGTAAAAAAAATAAAAAATAAAAATAGCCAACCAGCTATGCATAAATACCTTCGCAGAAGACGAAAACAAACATAGATTTCTTCGATATCCATTTGTATCTTTAGTTCAATATATTGCCTGAGAAGCTCACTTAAGCTATAAATAGCTTCATCCCATGCAGCAGAACTTGAATCTAAAGGATGCAGAGATTTTGATACAGTATGTTGCAGTATTTGAGATAAATTCTCAGTTGATCCCGACTTGTAGTAGTTATCTGCCAGAATGTTTAGTATCAAGAAGTTGCTGGCTTTAAACTTATCAACCCACAGTGGAGGATTTCCAGCCCAGAGATTACTGTTCACTAGAGAATTATCTAATCCAGGTAGATTCTCAGCAGTCCTTATATCAAATACTTCCCGTAGATTTTCTGGATGAACCAAGGCAGCATTAGTAGAGGACTCCTGCTTTCTGTGTGCAGGAAGCATCTCAAGTATATCAGCTCTCAGTTCTTCAGGTAACTGTTGTAACACCGAGGTGTCTACCTGAGTAAGAGATGAAGGCATTAAATCAATTTCATTAGGACCCGACGTGGGTTTGGCTCCATTGTGGAATCCTGCTCTGGAAACAAAAACTGCCTGTGCTTTCTCAACTGTACACTGTTCAGCCTAATTAAAATATAAATATATTAGCTAGCCATTGAGAATCAAAGCCAAAATGGTACTGTTAATGATAAGAAGTTACCTTTACTTCTACAGGTCCTCCATTCAAGGGGGCCATGTTAGAAATGAGAGAACACTTTCCCTTGCTTACAGCACCTATCGACAAAATCAGCATGTCCATGAGGCAATTCTAGAAATTAATGAATGCAACAATATCATTCATTTAGAATCCAGGAAAGAAAAGATCACCTTCGGGTTCATGACAAGAGTTACATAAAGCACTGCCAATATTTTCACTTTTTCCTTTGTTTTTGGCAATGAAATCAACTAACTTGCCACCATAAGTTTCATTCAATTCTGAAAACAGTTCTGGAGGAAGATTCTCTACCACTCCAATATCAAGATGGCACAAAGGTGGCAGAGCTTGGTTCGAAGAAGTTTGACAACTGGACTGATTATTTTCCATTTGAAAAGAATGCCCATTTGCATCAGCGCATAATTGGCCCAGAGTTCCATCACTGCTCTGTCCGATACTATCTATCAACAGAAGTAGAGCAATTCCATTCATCTTTAATCCAAATCAACAATTAAGCAAAACCATAGACAGATACATTGGCAATTTAATTAAAACACTATTAGGAGTCATCAGGGACATATAATTTGCAAAAATACTAATTTATAGTACCCATATTAGTCCTCCCACCAGTCATACTGTTGACATCATACTGCTCTTCTGTACTAGCTGATGCAGATATGAGCCATGATCTTAAAGTGTTTCCTTCAACCCCTTAAAACAAACAGTCAACAGGCAATTTTGTCAGAAATAGATGTTCATTATTAGAACAAAAAACATTGTAGCCACTCCATAAAAATATAGGAAATTAATTAAAATATGACTGTTGTGAAAAATATAGGAAATTAATTAAAATACGGCTGGTGTAAACTATATTCATCTCAATACAACTAATACCTTGTTTTGAAGTGTCTGCACTTTCAAGTTTGGAAACTTGCAAGCCAACACCTCGGATGTCCTTAACATCTATGCAAAATATCAAAATCATCTTAATATCAAGGAAATAAACCATGAAAAGAATAAGCAGCTTACAAAGTTCAAACATACAAAAAGTTAACAATGAAATTAACAAACAAAAAATTCAAGAGATTGAAAGAACTGTGCTAGATAATAGAAAGTCCAAAGTGATCAAGATCAGATTCAAAACCAGTCAACCTATAGGTCATCAGAGGCACAAACAAGAAAATTTATGGTAAATGAATACATTGGTTTGCAGAAAGTTTTGTAGACAATTTTCAACAAATTTAATAGATCCTGCTTTCCTTGCATTATTGTCAATAACTCCTAGTTTTCTGAGAATAAAAACACGAAATAGAAGGAAAAAAAGAAGAAAAAGATGAATAGGAATGTAGGACTTGTATTTTCTTTTAGTAAATTCTTTGAATTAAATCCCAAAGTCTAGCATAACCAAATAAAAGAATTGACACGTCAACTGCAGGATCTCATAAATGCCACCACTAGCCATCCATCACTTCCATAACCTTGACTGCTTGCTTTCATCAATCAAAAGTTAAATTTTCTAGTAGGCTCAACCTGGCTCACACTTTGCAGCCAAAACCAAATGCAGAAATAAGAATATTGTTTTTTATCCATCAAAAACAAAATTACTGGGGCCAACAGACCAGCAGTTTTTTATGCTAGGTGTTTCTTTTTTCCTTTGAGCAGAGACTGCTTAAACCTTATTTGTTATCATATTTTTAACTTTGAAACCAGTAACATAACCTAAAAACAAATAAAAATACTGCAAATTTTGTAAGCTAACTTACCTAAATGGAATGACCCAAAAAGCTGCTTTGTTATCCTTTGGAGCACTTCCACGTCATCAGTAGCGACTGGAACCTATGGTAACATTGATGATCTTAATACTTGGACCTCCAATTACTTACACAGAGAAATTAAAAAAATGAGAATTAGTTTTGGTCCGTGCTACCGTTATGGAGTGACTAAGGTTATCACAGTCTCCGCAGCCCATAAATTTTATTGGCTCATCAGCGTCCTTTTTTCTCTTTTTTATCTAGATGTATCACAGAAAAAAGAAAGAAAAAATGAAAATTTAGTTCATAAGACAAGCCTATTACAAGATGTAATTATCAAGGAATTAGCAAGACATGACATCACAAGAAGAAGCCCACTCAACTGAGCAGTTAAGTGCACTACATTATATAAAATATAAAACATGAGGACCAAAAGTCAATAACCTTAAGGGTAAAAGTACGCCCTCTCACTGCACATCCCTGTAAGCGCAATGAAACCTCCTTGCAAAGGCTTGAGAGAAAATTTTGGCTCTGCAATATTCAATACATTAATCCTTGACCCTCTCAAAAAGAGAGACACAGAAAATTTGGGAAAGAGAGCCTCTACAAGGCATCAGAATACCAACATCTTTCAAATCTCTAAACCTGACCCCCCAATTCACGTCAGCACCTATAGACTTGCTTTCCTACAAATCACATCATCTGTCAGCAAGGCTCAGATGATGTTGAATAATATATGACAAAAGAAAGAAGAAAATTGAACCTTAAAGAAAATAATGGTACTAACAAATAAATAGAAGCAAATATACAACAGAACCTCCATTGTAAAATTATGAAATATATACGGCAATGACAGAGGGAATAATAGTAATAATAAGAAGGATTGTCTGCAAGAGTGCATAGCAGTCTCAAACTTAATACAGTGATAGCAGAAAGAAGTAATGTATGTTTTCCGGACCTGAATCAACCCAACTTGCCGGTTATCTACTCCTCTACTATAATTCCACAGCATCTCACCAGTTTTTGCTCCAAAATCCTTTTGAAGAGAGTCCTGAAGATATCCAAAAGGACTGTACATATTAAAATACCTGGAAACCTCCTTATGTTGAATGCTAAAACTTCAAAACTGTTTTCTCAATAAATTTCGAAAGCATCTTTTTGTGTCACCAGCCAATATTATTGAGAAGGGTACAGCAAAAAAAAGCAGCAACTATTTCAGAATGAAACATAACATGACCTTGGAAATCATACGCAACTGACCACAAGTCCAGACATTTCTCCTCTTCAACTTCTCCTCTAAAGCATAACCTATTCCTGGTAGTGCTTTGATTGGAAGTTGATTCAGATACTCATCCACCTGCAATAACTCAACAAGTTTACTACATCCAAACAACACTTCATAACTTGTATGTATATAGAAGTGATGGCTTCAAATGGTTTATGCAAAGAATAAACATAACGTGCAACTGTCCATATTGGTCACACATCAAACACTTGAAAATGATTACATAAGGTTCATAACTCCTAACAAATTATTTGTTAAAAGGAAAAAGATATAAAAAAGAGCAAGTGCTATAAAAAATGTGACGGCAAACACTCTCAACTTGATAAATTTGTTTACAAGGTATGGCATGGTAAAATATATCACTTAGCCAGAAAAGCAACTACATTGTCATTGATATACAAAAATTATCAGATAATTTGAACATAAAATCAAAGGAAGGGTGCTTATGCGTCCCCAAATTGAAGGTAAAAAGATAACCAACAAGCAACATTCTCAAGGCATACCCCCTCTGGAGGGATGTAGCATTGACCATTTGGTTTAGCAGTTCTAGTGGCAAGGCGGGCCATAAGCATATTTCCAGCTATCCCAGTACTTGCTGTGCAGCCTGTAGTTTCAAAAATCTCTTTTCTTATTTTTGAAGCTAGAAGCTCAGGGTCTTCCCCTTCTAAGTCTGTGACATCTAAAAATGCTTCGTCACAGCTAACTGCCTGTATCCAACAACAATTATATTGACAAGAACTCAATGGACAAGAAAATTTTGTATTCAGGGATATGTCACATGACCAGACCTGAACTTTATTGCAGTGCTTATGCAAGATGTTATACAACTGATCTGCTACCTTCATAGTCAAAAAATCATCAGCAAACCCACTACACAGGAGAACTGAATTCAAATTGAATGTTCAAATTCATGGATTACCTCCTCATACGCCTCAAAGTTGTAAGGGAAAATAACAAGGTGGGGACAAAGAGCCTTGGCATTCCTAACAAACATTCCAGCCCTAACTCCTGAAAATAAGAATAAAATCATAACCCCGAGCAGGATAATAAGTGGAGAGAGATAGAGAAGTCAGAATAAAACAAACCATAACCCCGAGCAGGATAATTTGCAGATGAAATCTCAGCAGTTCCTTTTGCATTGTCTGAATGACATACGGCTACAGGCTTTTGCTGTAATTCAGGATGATTCCTAATGACAACCGAGACAAAGAAGCAGTCCTGGAGCAGCATATTATTGTCAATATATATTGCAAACCCAGATATGGAAAACACAGCACATACATCAAAACCAGGCAGGGTCTTCTATGCTGTTAAACGGGTTCAGGTTTCAAATTTCTCTAGAATTTTTTAAGTTCACGACCTTTATAGTAAGCAAAAGAAAGATGTATTAGAAATTCTGTTATAAAGTTCATGATAAGGAGATTACCATGTCAACATGGATAATGGCAGTCCTCTGAACATTTGATGGAACTCTAGTGCTAGAACTCAAGTTAAGCCCACCACAGTTGGGAAAACGCTTTCGATACCGATTTCTCCAGGTTCCGATAAAGTGCAGCCTTGAACTCTGCATAAACCAGAGTCCACATAGGATAATAATAAAATACCACAGTGATGGAGAAAACTCAAGCAAAAGTTATCTGATATGCAAGATTCATCTAGAAAAGACGGTGAACCATAGTGCAGAAGCAGCAGCCTGTTATGATGTCAATGGAAAAAAACAAGATGATGGGCTTATCTCTTAATATTAAATTTTACTTCATGTGAGATTGATCCTGTGACAACAGCTGTAAACCTCATAAATGTATGCAGTTCCAGTGATAAGTAATATAATGTAGCATATCCAACACAATCGTAAAGAAGGTTCAATAGTGTCAGGTTATGATTTAATCAGTTATAATTGATGAAATGGCTATTAAAGATGGAGACTAGTATTGATTGCAACTCTCTGTGACACTTTCAAAAAATAAGATGCATGGATACAAACTTTACAAATGGCATAACCAATCTATGAATGGTATATTATAAGGATAAAACATGTTTAGAAGTCATTAAAATTAGTGTCACAAAGAAAAAGGCTTAATTTGAATCGAAAGAAGAGAGCAAAGCAGAGGCTGGAAACAGAGTAAATCGAATTGCAGACTCTAAAGTGAAGATAGACTATTGGCAGGCTTTACTGTGGACAGGATGACAGTGCAAAAATACCATCAAGTTGAGAAATATTGTAATTTAGCAATCAATATTGGCCAAATCTTTGTCAACTGAACATGTTTCCTAGCTCCTCTACAAAGTTAAAAATCTATATTAACATGATTTTTGGCATAGGCTAATGAAAGAAGCAAATAGGTCTCAACCCAAAAGAAACAAATCTGCACCAAAAAACCATTGAAAAATAAATTAATGAGTAATCCACAACAATTAATTTTACAGTCCACTTCACAACATGTACTACAAAGTTCCCACAGGTAACTTTTTATGCATGACAGGATGTACAAATTTATCAAAAAGTGCTTCAACTAAATACATCTAAAATGCTTAAAGAAACCTATGAAGCAAAGAAAGTATGTTATCAAGAACTAACATAACATGCCACTAAAAGCAACAACAAGCAATCCACTTTCATTTCACTACCTTGAAATAATTTTCCACAAAATTGGGATCTCCAAGAGTTGAATGACGCTTTCTAGAAGGTGCACCGGCTGTTGAACTGGTTGAACCTAATGTACTGTTGTCGTCAAAGCAATAACTAATAACAGAATTATATGGTTGAAAGGTAGAAGACTTATGTTCGTTCTTTACACTGCTTTCATTTTCAATATCTGAACTAGTTGGTTCTGCCATGTTTATTTCACAAGATTTTCCAGCACCACAACTTTTCTGGTCAATCATCTTTTCCTTAGTATTATCTAGCACAGGATTTTCAATTTCTACCCTAATCGGCCTTTCGTGTTCCATTGACTCATCCGGCTCAGATAAACCAGCATTCTTTGATCTCCCATCATTAAGAGATGAATCGTCTGTTTGAGCTTTTGCTTCATAAACTGCAGTGATTGAAGCATCCTTGGATACATGGTTGCTCTTTGAAGCAAAGAAGTCTGACAGCTTCGGTTGATTATTAGCAAGCTGATCAAGTTGGTAAGGAACCCCTAATGGTAGTAAAACAACATTCAAAGCAATTTAAAGGAGGAAAAGAGGAAAGCAAAAATAATAGTCATATAATCCTTTCAGAAACAAAATATCATTAAAGAATGATATGTTGAACCATTCTCCTATTTAATATCAGTGTGTCCTACGCTCCAGAACATGTGACTTGTGCATGACATGCCACTCTAACAGAAGTACTCAATAAGTCAAGCCAAAATCAAACAAAATACACAAACTTACAGCTCAAAAGTTTGTTAGCTGCAACAGACTCCATAATCCATGTTGGTTTCACCACCGGGAGCCCACCACTGAAGGACCTATGTTAAAATTACCAGTATCAGAATCATCCAAAGAAAAATTACAATGATTAGTTGGACAGGAAAACAAAGGTCAACAATGTGAACCTCAAATTCTTGATTTTACTATCTGGAAGATTGCTACATATTATATGTGTTACACGACGCTTGGAAAAGTAATTCTCAAATCGTCCACCATACTTCAGCATATAGCCCCGCAGTTCCTAAAGCAAAAAATTATTACATATTTCAATCTCAAGTGCCATATGTAACAATAATCCTCCCTCATCCTCAAAACTGAAGAAATTCAGATTGTTCCATATTTTCCAGTATCAACAAGCCAACCCAACTCAGGAAACAAATGAAATGAAAGAGAGCAGTCAATTGTTTCATTTAGTGAATTGAGAACAACATGTTTTGGTTGTCCAATTTATCCCATTTGACTTCCCCTGCAAACAAGAAGCTTATGAAATAGTCATATGCAGAAATTATACCTGACTGGAAGGAACCGTGAAACCATCAACAAAAATGGAAACACCCTGAAATATAAGCGTCCCAGAAGTTGAAGCACTATGTGAAGAACTTGAAGCTTCTGCATCAAACTGATTTTGAAGTTTCCGATTCTTTTCTACCATATAACTTTATTCAGAAAAACGAAATCAATGAACATAAAACAACTTCTATCATAAAAATAAAATAAAATTAAAAAGTCTTTGCTCTTACATAAGCAAGATTATGAATTATCCAAATTAAAATTAATAAAAAAAATTCTAATAATTCAATAGAAACTGAAACAATTTATCAAAATTCGCCGAAACTTACAGATCATTTTGCAAGCTTAAGTCAAACTCAGTTCGGTAACTAGTTCTACATTATGATTTATCTAAACAAACACGTTCGTCTAAATCCAAAAAATATAATATCAAACTAAAAAACCGAGTACCTGCCAAAATCGGAAAATGGAGATTTACCAAACGAAGGGCGAGAAGAAGAGAGAGAATTAGAGCCCCAAGCCGCGCCTAGGGTTTTCTGGTTGCTTTTTCTCTTCTTATTATCATCGCTATTACCACTACTATTGGTGTTGTTTTTACTGTTATTTGAATGGTTAGAATTAAAGCTTCTCTTTGATTGCTGCCTCGAACTTGCGGAACGAGAGGAATCGAAACTCATTTCTTCTGAATGCGAAAGAGTGCAGAGCAAGGAAGACGGAAAAGGATGATTCAAATGAAGCGGCAAAATTCAGCGCATTTTATACGGGAACTGCGCTAATCGGGTTAGTGTCCAATGAGTACCGGGGTCGGGTTCAAATCGGGTTTTGGATATTGAAAGGAACACTGGCTTGACAGTGAGGTGTATCGGTGTTAAAGTATATTATAAAAAAATTCAAAAATAAATTTTTAAAATTTTTATTTTATAAAATTAAGTTTTTAAAACAATTTTATAACACGGTATGCTACAGTTGAAAGTAAATAATTGTAACGTCTTGGAATAGAATTTGCAGAAAATGGGTATATGAAAAGACAACACTACGCGTTGGTGTCCAGCTACAACATACTTCCATTTTTCTACCAAATGGCAGAAGAAGGATACGGCTCCTCTTTTTCTTTTTCTGTTTTTGAAGTCAAGTCACCTCGTTGTAAAAGTCTAAAATGCCTACATACATTGATCCAATGACCATAGGAATTCAGTGCTATTTAACTGAAATTTTATTAAATATTTTAAAATATTCTTTTAAAGTTTCTCTTAAATTTTTTAACTTATGAGTCACAAATTAAATATAATTGTTAAATCACTTCAGTGAGATTCTATTCGTGAAGACAGGTAATGTTACCATACATTCAAATGTATTGTACGCTCATTTTTTAGATAATTACCAACTCTTATGTTCTTATTTTTAATTTTTTAATTATATAATTTTAATTTACAAAAATATTAAAACAAAGCATTCAAATTTATAAACAAAAGTTGGGAGGAAGAAAACAAAACAGGTAGTTTTTTTTTTTAAAAAAAAAAAGTAAGTTGAAGTTTGTAACATACGATAGCCCGACCGTGTAAAGAACCGTAAATAAGTGTCTGCATACGATACACAGTCGGGGGAATCAAATGACTATATAATAATATTTATTTTAAATTTTTTGGCTGGGCGATCGTGTCCGTACTGTCTTATCTAACAAGTTCTTAAAAGGAACATAACAGGTTGGACACCACCTGGTTCTAAGTTAGAGCAGAGTGTCTGTCATAAAAGCCAAAGATAAGGAGAGGAAGATCAAGAGGAAGTGAAAATGTCAGACTACATACCTGAAGAAATTCTGGTTGAAATCTTTCTACGCCTGCCGCCAAAATCGCTCGCAGAATTCAGGCGTGTCTGCAAATCATGGTACTCTCTAATCGACGACCCAGATTTCATTTCTAAATACAACCTGTTAAGAATGAAGAATGTTGACAACAGTAAGCTAATTATGAGGCAGTATGATAAGTGTAACAAGCACGAACTATTCCAATTATACCAAGATCAGCTAGACTCATTTAGTGCCTTCAAAGCAATTGATTTCCCTCTTGATAAGGAGCGTGCACCCTATCAGATAATTGGTTTATGTTGTGGGTTAGCGACCTTTATTGGTTTTCCGGTTAGGGGTGTGGCCAAATGTATAGTTATATGGAACCCTTCTCTAGGATCTTGTGTTAGAATTCCTGCTAAATACTTTCCGAATATTCACAGTGAACCGTTTTATGGGTTCGGGTTTGATCCCAAGACTACTGACTACAAGATTGTGAGAGTTGTGTTTCGTGAAGGGCATTCGGTTCCCATAAGGCCTCGAACGTATTTTGTTGATGTTTTCGCCTTGAAAGTGGGAAATTGGAAGGATATTACTGCCACCGTTGTACCTCCTTGTGTTTTTGCTGATAAAACACCTCAGGCTTATGTGAATGGGGCAATTCATTGGGTTGGACACGACGAAAGAGGTCTAGGCTTTTGGCGCCGAACTGTTTTGGCTGTGTTTGATCTGAGTGAAGAGGTGTTCAAGGAATTTGACATTCCAAACGAGGTAAAGACGCGTGAGGTAGCATATGAGAAAATGCAGAAGTTGTTTGTTGGGGTGTTTGATCAGACGCTTGCTTTAATGCATTACTACACACAGTGGTACAATAGCCCGTCCTACGATGGCTGTTGCATTTGGATGATGAAAGAGTATGGTGTAGTGGACTCATGGACCAAGCAGTTCAAAATTGATCTAAGATTAGGCTTAGGGAAGATGGTGGGACTTAGGAAAAATGGAGAAGTGCTACTAGTGACAAGATATAATGGGGAGCTGGTTTCATATGATACTAAGAGACGAAAATTCCAGAAACTTGATACGTTCTGTATTGACTCAAGTTTTTACCTGGATATTTACATGGAGAGTCTAGTTTTAATGAAACGAGTTAACTGGTGTTTCACCGATGCCTAGGCCAGCTTCCATTACAACTTCTTCCGAAATGGAAATGGCGCAATGTGTTTGGACAAGTGGAGTTGAGACAATTGGTAAGGGTAAAGAAACCATGGAAGAATAAGAACAGGCAAGCAAACATCACCTCTGTTACCCTTTTTTACTTCTCAATTTATGATTATCATGGTGCTTCTTAAATCCTTTATTTTCACACACCACTGTATACCTATATTGAAAAATTACCTCTGCTATGTTATAGCTTGCTTGGTAGTAAAGATTTATACATTGTTTCTCTTTTAATGTGTCAATTGCTCGATTAATCGGAATATGTATGTCAAAATCTCTCAGGGGTTAAATGCTTTTGGCTAGCATCAGTGAGGAGCTAAGATCAAGTGCCAAACTGCGGAGATGTATGGAACATTAGACTTACCTATGTTGTTATTTTCAATGCTTGTAGTATTAGCATAATCAAACTCAAGATAGGTTCTGTTGAACTATTTAGTTGTAACGGATGATGTACTAAGCTTGTATGGTGAATGGATTTAATACTCTTTAAGTAGCTTCGGGCAATATATATATATATATATATATATATATATATATATATATATGTATTGTGTTTGTGTACTTTCTATAGCATAATTTTTCATTTTAGATGCTGCACCAAATTATATTAGTTATTTATGTCATTGACACTGTTTTGTGTCTTTTATGGAATTTGAAAAAAATTTATTCGTTAGCTTTCACAATACGTTGACAAGAGTTTATTTGTGAAGTACTATATATACATACGGGTGGGAATATGTTATGTGCATTTGGTATTACTTTGAAAATAGAAGTGATGATTTAGGAATCACATGCACTTGCAGTTGGTTGAAAATAGTTTTTTTGAGAATAAGTAAAAACAGAGACCCGTTCTCAAAAATTGCATTTTCCAGAGTGTCTGTACAAGAAATATTGATTTCTGCTAAAACCACACAAGAAAATTTTGTTTCTTAACTTCATTTTCAAAAGCAAACAACTGTACTTGTGAAAAATACAATCAAACAACTGTACTTGTGAAAAATACAATCAAACAACTGTACTTGTGAAAAATACAATCAAATACCCTCTAAATCTTTTTCTTTCAGGCCTGTTGATTATGCTAAAAGGTCCATCAGCCATATAATCTTTGCTACCATTATTATGGGGGAAAACAATAAGCATATTGCAGAAGCTTTCCCAAATTCCTTTGTCTAGTTAAACCTGCACGGCCCGTTAATTCCCCAGAAAGCCAAGGGAAAGAAACTAGGAAGCATAGTGCCATTTTTAAAAGCTAATGTTTATTAAAGTTGTGTAATTGTATTTTTCGAATAAAATAAAAAAAAGTCCAATACCCAATAATACTACACATGCAAATAATATGTGGTGGTGGAAGGCTTCCATCAGAAGAAGTGGGGGCGACCGGCACTCGATGAAGTATATATGTGATGTCCTTCTCAATAACAAGATCAACCAATATCTTTCTTTCTTTCTTCTTCTTTTTTTTTAACCTTTTATTCAATAGCTTGTACAGATACATTGACAATTTGTCATATTTACATCAGCCGGCATCATCGTCCATGTGAAAATTTTGAAAAGGACTATATAATATATATTAACATCTCTTTTAAGGACATATAATATTGTCAATATATTTTTTAATTAATTAATTATATCGATAATAAGTGAAAAAAAACGTTATTTTAATATTACATATTTTTTAGAGTGAATTAAAATTAGGGAAAACCCTCCTTACTAGATTCAAGCTTTTATAATTTTTTTAAAAATATATGTAAAATTATTCCTATAGTCAATTTTTTTTGTTAAAATTAATGTTTTTTTTGTAAATTTATCATTTTGTCCATAATAATTTGGATGACCCATTTAAATTTAAATTATTATCCGGATCGGATTAAAATTAAATTTGAGCCGGTTGAAAAATAATAATTTTTTTTATGAATTTATCATTTTGTCCACAATAATTTTGATGACTCATTTAAATTTAGATTATTATTTGAATTTGAGTCGGATTGAAATTAAATTTGAATTGGTTGGAAAAAATTTTTAACTAACCACTTGAGCAAGTTGTTTAATAAATTATTTGTAATCACTAATTCATAATATCTCCTAATTCACATATATATTAAAGTATTAAATTAATAATTTTTTGCATAAAAATTTTAGCTATTAATTTATTAGATTTTACTATTAATATACAAAACTAAATCAGTTTACAAAATTGTAGTTAAAAAATTTATATTTGATTGTTTAAAATTATTAGATACTAAAAATTATTAAAAACTAATTTTAAATTCATATTTAATTATTTAAAATTATTAGTTTAATTTTATATAAAATTATGATCAGTTTAATATTATAAAAAAATTCTTTCTATGATTTTTATAAATCAATATTAATTCGTAAAGTTTATATTTAATTTTTTATTATTAAAAAATAGTTATTAGTTCAATGTTACAAAATAAAAGTTTTTATAAATTTTATAAATTGATTTGAGATAACAAATTCCTATATAATTTTTAATATTATAAATTAATTATTAATTTATTTTTCTTCAATTTCTTTACTAATTTTTTTATTTAATTTAAATAGAATAAAAATATTTATTTAAATTTATAGAAAATAATTATTAGTTTAATGTTACAATATAAATATAATATTTACATATATAAATATAATATTTACATATATCAATGTAATGTGTAAATGAAATGTAACAAAATGTTTGCCTAGGTGGTTTGAACCCTTGAGAGCGAGGGTTCAAGCCATTTCATACTCGAAATTTAAAAAAAAAAAATAGTTTAATTTAGTTAAATTGGATCTAAAATTCGGGTCAACTTAATAAAGATAAACTTGAAATTTTGTAAAAAATTAACATAAAAAAGTGACGGAAGGAGTAATTTTGTATATATATTTTTAATGAGGAGAAAATTATAAAAGCTTGAATCTCAGAAGGGGTAGATGTAATTTTCTTTAAAATTAACAGAAAAAAGTGACTGACATGGAGCATTTTTATATTTATTTCTAACAGGGGGAAAGTGCAGTGTTTGGAAATCTAAGAGGGGTAAATGTAATATTCCCTTCAAATAATTGTCATTGTGGTGCACTGGAAATCGATTCACACAGTCAACAAGATTTTTATTCTCACGAGGGAATTTTACCCCTAAATAATAAAAAGTCTCATGCTTTAAAGCGCGGGACTTAAATCTTCACCGTCCTTTCTAAGCTGTGCCCGTGAAAAAACTTAAAACACGTGTTATTATTTTTATAGGTAAACAAAAAAAAGGTGGGGTGGAATTGGAATTTCATTCTTACTGTTGTAACCACGTGATTAGTCAGAATCCATTATTAAAAGTATAATTGACTACTGAAGAGTGGAAAGCCACTTGGTTTACATCAGGTATAATTGGGAAGTTTGAAAACTCAGAAGCAGAATACATCTCAGAAAACCAAGAGTAGCAAGAAGAAGAAGAAGAAGATCAATCAAGGGAAGAAAATGTCCAATTACATACCTGACTTACCAGGCGATGTTCTGGCTTGTATCTTCCTCCGGCTGCCAGCCAAAACGGTGTTGGATTGCAGGTGCGTATGCAAATTATGGTATTATGTAGTTAGCAACTCTATTTTCATTTCCGATTACAACCGGCGCTCCTTGAAAAGCGTCAACGACAGAAACTATACTCATTTCATCATGAGTCACTATGATGTACATTCTGAAGAAGTTTTCACGTTACATCTAGACGATAACAGATTTATTAACCAGAATGAAGAATTGGATATGCCCTTTGTTCACGGGCTTTCTAACTACATCACTATTGGTTTATGTTGTGGGTTAGCTTGTATGCTTGAGATTTCCAAGGCGGAAAAACTGCCCTTGTCTTTGCTTATTTGGAACCCGTCTGTGGATTATTCTTTCAAAACTTTTTCAATTCCGCCCCCGATCGGCAGACTTGTTTCGTCATCTTCCTTAAACGGGCCCTCCATACGATTTTCAGATGGGAATGTTTGGTTTTTCTCTAGTTTTGGATTCGGGTTTGACCCGAAGAGTAATGACTACAAAGTTGTGAGAATTGTGTATCGTATGGACGAATTTTTTGGAGGTATTCCGGAAATTGTAGATGTATTTGCTCTTAGTACGGGAGAGTGGAAGGACATTACTGCCTCTGCTCCGTCTTATGTAATCAAAGAAAATTCAGTGCCTGTCTATGTGAATGGAGCAATGCATTGGATTGGGTTTTATATGAGAAATGATAGTGAGAGCTCAACAATTTCACGATTGATTGTGGCTGTGTTTGACATGGGTAATGAGGTGTTTAATCAATTTCAGTTACCAGATGGTGTAGTAACCCAAGCAAATGAACTAGGAGATGACTCCTTCAAAGTTTCCGTTGGAGTGATTGATCAATCACTCACTATACTGCATTATATTTCATATAGTAATGGCTACTATTTTCGTAAATGTTGCATTTGGGTGATGAACGAATATGGTGCAAAGGATTCTTGGTCACTGCTCTATGATGTTAAACTATTTTTCGATATAGGGAGGATTATAGGGGTTAGAAGAAACGGACATATTTTGGTCGGGGCAGCGCAGGATAAAGAGTTGCTGTCGGTTAATCCCAATTATAATTCAACCAAGCCGCTGGGGTTGCGTGGTAATGCTTTGTGTTTTTACGCTGATCCTTACATGGAGTGCCTAATTATATATAAGAAAGTTAACGGGGTTCCAAGGATGTCTATTTCTTCTGCTGCAACTTCTTCTCAGCGGGATCTTATTGCAAGGACAAGTGAACTCAAGATAACTGACAAGGGCAAAGAAATGGTGGAATGAGAATAACAGGGGCGCAGGCAAGACATTTGATCTCACTTATTTATCTTTTACTCGCTTATTGAATAATTGCCACTTCTCTATATATATGGTCTGTTTGATTAAGAGGATTAAGGAATGGATCATTGTAAACGGTATATATATGTTAGAAGATGCTTGCAATATTTCAGTGTCTTTCTGCCTTCCTTTGCACCGAATGTAGAAAATATGTATTTCGTATATATATTAGCAACTGCTCATTCTTCCTTCAGAATTGTTCTCCCTCTGCTCTTAAATTTGGCATTACATTCCCCAGCCATGCATATTCCGTTCTTCACTATGATAATGACAGCTGAAAACATTTTGCATCTACCGGCATCATTCTGAAATACTGACAGCAGAAAATAAATCACTGCAGAAGTTTTCCCATTCCTGCTAAATAACCCAGAAAGCAAAGCAAAGTAAATTAAATTGGTAATTAGTTTCTATCCCTTTTGCTTAGTTATAAGCAGTTCGTATAGATTGGATTTCATATTCTCGTCTTGTATTTATTGATGTATTATTAATTAAAATTATAATCCAAACAAATCACGAAACAAGATATATTTTAGTGTACCTCTATACATTAACATGTGGAGGTTTAGCATGACTTTACTGTGGATTAAAAGCGCTTTTTTAATACAAAAAGTTACGTTTGTTTATTTATTTATTTATTTTGTTATTTGGTAGTGACTGATGAAAAATATGGGGAATTTAAAAAATTACAATAAAAAAAAATAATATAATTGCACACGATATTGGTGGGAAGGAGAAAGTTTTCGGCTGACCAAATATTTTTCTTTTTTTTAAATCCTCGTAGAGTAACACGTAGAGTAGAGAGATATAGATTATATGTCATGTTCACATTAGCTAGCATTATCATACACATGTATGAAGGAAGGCACATGTGAAATTAATAAAATTTATGTTAACGTATTTATGAAAACATAAATAATAAGTAATAATTAGACTGAAGTTAAATTTTGGCGAGAATAGAAAATTTAAGGTAATACGAATAGATTTTATGATAAAATCTGAAAAATTGAAAATATTTGTTGGATGAACGATAAATATGGATTTCTTATCGCACGATAGATAGGCAACAGTAATTACATGTTTAACTCGTTGCCGACTTGTCAGAAGGGAATGGGTAATAAAGTAAAAGTCTGGTCCGTAATTTCATTCTTACAGTTGTAATCACGTGAAGGGTCAGAATCCATTACTTAAAAGTAGATTTGACAACTGAACTTGAGTGGCCGCTTAAGACTTGAGAGCCGCTCAGTTGCTTTCTGTATGAATGAAACTTGTTAGGAAGTGGAGTGACTGAGAGCATTTCATAAAAACAAGAGCAAGAAGAAGAAGATTAATAGAGAAAATGTCGGATTACACACCTGACTTACCCCGACCAAACTCTAGCTTATATCTTCCTCAAGCTGCCAGCCAAAACTGTGTTAGATTGCAGGTGCGTATGCAAATTATGGTGCTCTATAGATAATTAGCGACTCTAATTTCATTTACAAATCTAATCATCTTTCTTTGAAAAACAAGAACGACGATAATTTTACTCATTTTATAATAAGTCGCCAGGATTTGACGAAAGAAATCTTCACGTTTCACCCAGACGATAACACAGTTATTAACCGGTATCAAGAATTGGAGTTGCCGTTTGATCACGGCCTTTCAAATTTCATGCTTATTGGTTTATGTTAGCGTGTATTCTTGAGATATTCCAAAGCGGAAAGACCGCCCATATCTCTATTTATTTGGAACCCTTCTGTGGGTTATTCTTTTAAAACGTTTCCAATTCCGCGTCCGGAGGGCAGAATTGAAAAGCCGTTTCACGGATATGGCCCTTCTCTACGCTTTTCAGACGGGAATGATTTATTTGTCATTAGTTTTGGATTCGGGTTTGACCTGAAGAGTAATGACTACAAGATCGTGAGAGTTATGTATAGGGAGGAGAAAGTTCCTGGATATTATATTAAAAAGGTTCCGGAAAATGTTGATGTGTTTGCCCTTAGTACGTACGGGAGAGTAGAAGAACATTACTGAGTCTGCTCCGCCTAATGTTATCAAAGAAAGTTCGACGCATGCTAATGTGAATTGGGCAGTGCATTGGATTGGCTATTACAATGGAAGTCTTCAAAATTCAGTTCAGCGATCGATTGTGGCAGTGTTTGATTTGGATCATGAGGTGTTTAAGGAATTTCAACTGCCGGGTGGTCTCATAAACCATGCAAATGAATTAGAAGATGACAGAATGCAGTTGATTTGTGTTGGAGTGATCAATAAATCACTTGCATTACTGCATTGTTATTCACGTAGGTGTCCTGATAGTTTCTCTTTTCCTAGATGTTGCATTTGGGTGATGAAAGACTATGGTGCAACTGAGTCCTGGACACTGTTGTTTGATCTTCAAACATCAGTAGATGTAGATGTAGGAAGGATACTAGGGCCTAGAAGACATGGATATATATAGCGAAATCATTTTGCATCTCCTAACATTTTTCTCGCAGCAGAAAATAATAAGCATATTGCAGAAGTTTTTCCTGGTCTTAGTTAATACCTCCAACCTATGTCAATTTTTCAGAAGCAAAGTTAAATAAGAAAATTAAGCAATAACTAAAGGGTACTATACTAACTATGAGATAATAACATTTTCATCCCTGAATTTTTCTGAAACAACAAATTAAAATACAATTTTTTTTTTAATTTTAACAATTTCATTTCTATTACAACTTAAAATTAAAGAAACCATTTATTATCCCATGCCACATATTATCCCTAAAAATGTAGGACATGTAGTAATTCACAGTGCAGAATAGTTTTGTATAATAATAATTATTATAAATTTCGAACGGAGTATTCTTAGGGTGGTATTGCTATGAAGCACAATAAAACCAAGCACTAAATTTATAGAGAGGATACGAGGTTGGCGAGTTGGCGTAACTGCAGATGGTGAGAGAACTGAAGCGGGGTTTATTATAATATTATTATCTTGTCTCGTCTTGTTACAAGTGATGGGGCGTTAGTGGTAGGAGAAGTGGCGGACCGGCCCCATTACATCACGTTATCTTAGTAACAGTAGTAGTTATACTAACGTCTCCTCTTCTGTTATCTTCTCAGTGTTTTGAGCATTATCGGCGGATTTTTTCTTACAAAGATAACATGGTGGGATATGATTGTAGCAAATTCAGAAAGAAAAGGGATTCACTGACGCTTTTATGTAAAAGTGAAAAGAGGAAAAGGTTATTACTGTTTTCACACGTTTATGGGAAGGAATTATATTTATACGAGTTATCTCTTGGCAGCATCAGGACAAGGGCGGTAATTTGTAAGGAAGGCAAAAAGTTGCAGGTAATTTCAATGTTAACATTATGAAGACTTTAACCATGTAACTTGCCAGAATCCATTATTAAAGGAGGACTGACTGAACGGAGACTAGAGCCACTTGATTACTTGGCATATGATTGAAACTTTGAAGAAACTTTCGTGAGTCATAAATCCACCTCAAGTAAGAGGAAAGCAGTAGAAGAAGAAGAACTAAGGAGATCGAGAGGAAGAAAAATGTCCGATTACTTGCCTGATGAAGTTCTTGCTAATATCTTCCTCAGACTACCCGCGAAAGAGGTTTTGGATTGCAGGTGCGTATGTAAATCATGGCGTTCTGTAATCAGCAACTCTGTTTTCATTTCTGATTACACTCAGCTCTCCCTCAAGAAAAAGAGAAACAACGGTAGGTTCATTCTAAGTCACTACGATTCTGAGAAGACTAAAGAAAGATTCACATTACATAATGATGATTCATCATTTGGTCAGGAGTATGAAGAATTAGAATTGCCATTTTATCACGGGCTTTCCAAGTATTTGGTTATTGGTTTATGTTGTGGGTTAGTGTGTATGCTAGAGATTTCCAAGGCGGAAAGAGTGCCGCAATCTCTACTTATTTGGAACCCTTCCGTAGGATATTCTTTTAAATCTTTCCCACTTCAGCCTCCGGTGTGCTCACTTGATAAACCAATTCAAGGATACGGTCCATCTATTAAATTTTGTGAGGAGGAAGCTGTTCTTTACTCTGTTTTCGGGTTTGGGTTTGATATGAAGAGTAATGATTACAAGGTTGTGAGAATTGTGTATCGTGAGGATTATTCTGCCGATATTTTTAGAACTGCTCTGGAAATTGCAGACCTTTTTTCTTTTAATACGGGAGGATGGAATAAAATTACCGAGTCTGTGCCACCTTATATTATCAAAGAAAGTTCGGCGCATGCCTATGTGAATGGAGCTTTGCATTGGATTGGATACTACGATGGAAGCGATGAGAGATTAATTTCGCAATCGAT
This sequence comes from Melia azedarach, assembly GCA_028052125.1. Lineage (NCBI taxonomy): Eukaryota > Viridiplantae > Streptophyta > Magnoliopsida > Sapindales > Meliaceae > Melia > Melia azedarach. The sequence continues at coordinate 1,950,090 of CM051399.1, read as the reverse complement.
ACTGGCAGTGTTTGATTTGAGTGATGAGGTATTTAGGGAATTTAAACTGCCAGATGAATTAATAAGAGAAGTAATTGAAAGAGGAGATGAGAAGCAGGCATTATCTGTTGGAGTGATCACTGAATCACTTGCTTTAATGCATTTTCAATCAATTGGTACACAGACTTTATTTATGGGTTACATTTGGGTTATGAATGAGTATGGAGCAACAGAGTCTTGGGTTAAGATGCGTAGAATTCAACTATATATAGGTTTAGGGAAGATACTATGGCTTAGGAGAAATGGGGAATTTGTAGTAGCATCAGTAAACCACAGGGATTATGGGGAGCTGTTTGCACTTTATGCCAAGTATCAATCAGCTAGAAGACTGAAAATTGAGGGTAATCCGTGGACTATGATAATGGATGATTACATGGAGTGTTTAGTTATATATCAGAAAGTTAATGGGGTTCCAACTATGTCTACTTCTTTTGCTTCAACTACTCCCAGACGGGCACTCCGCGGCGTTGGGACGAGTGGACTCGAGATAACTGATAAGGGGAAAGAAATCATGGAAGAAGAATAACTAAGAGCAGGCAAGATAACTTGATCTCACTTATCCTTCTCTACATTTTAACTTATGTCATCTTAAATCCCATGTTTTAAAAAAGGACTGAATGTCTATACTGAACAATTTTGCCTCTGCTATATGCCTTTGTTTGAGGATAAATGCTTCATTAAATTTGAGAACTTGAGTATCCAACTTGAAATCCAATAATGTATGGTAGGTAAATCTCTCGTGCTGGAAATAACATTAGTACTGGATGAGACAATTATGTATATCAATGTTTCTATCTAGTAATTGTTCTGTTAAGCTGAATATATGTTAATATCTCTTAAAAATTGAATCTTTTTATCAGGGTCGCCGCAAGAATCAATGACCAAGCAAAGAGCAGGCACAAAATGGTGACGATATTAAGACATAATGTAGTTTCTCACTTTGTGCCGTCAGTGTAATTTGTACTACTTATAACCCGCGATGATTAGGGTTGTGCTGAACTTATAACTTACGTTCCAATGTGTATTCACCTTCTATTGTGTATTATTATCGTTGATGATTGCCGATGTTCACTGTTAATTGCACACGGCAACATTTGGAAGGTTAATGACCCATATAAAATCAATTTAGTAAAACTAAACTCTTAACAATAACCAGATTTAATTTGAATTTGAAAATCATTTTAATCCATTTTTCTCGATAAAAACATTTTTACTATTAATTAGATTGTAGTCGTATCTTCATTTTTTTAAAATGATAATCTATATATATTGTATTATCCGTGCATTAGAAGGTATAAGTTTGTTATGCTGTTCTTTAATTCAGCGAGCCACCAGGTTTTTTCATAACGCATTCAACTAAGGACGGAACTTAAATGAACAAAATAATACATTCCAAAAATTTATATATTTGTTGACATAAACTGGAGTGAAACCTCCCAAATTATCACTTACCGGTTGCTGGAAACTACACACGGCTCAAAAAGCCTGCTCAGCCTCACTTTAACTTCAACAATTACACAATCTTCTAAGAATCTTCTCAGAAATAGAAAACAAAATTTCAGCATACAACAGCTATTGCTAGACTTCACCTTTCTCCTTTTACGATTTTACTACCACTGGCCTTACTTGTGTTCTCTTACCACCATTTCCTTTATTCCTATTTGTCTTTTGTTTCTGTCCACTCCTTTTGTGCTCTTCAGTCTTCTCATGAGGATTCACTTCCTCAAATTTGATCGGTTTTATAATGATACCCGATTTCTTCTTCACCTGAATAGATTATGTTCAAAGTGAGAAACGGCAAATAAGAAACAGACAACAAATTGTTAAACATTAACTTTTCAAAAAATATATTTTTCCCTTCCAAGGTGAAGTCACTAAGGAATGAAATTGCGAGTTCAAACGAAAGACTAAAGAAGTGAAAAGAGAATATGTAACAGCATAAGTCGTGAGATATCTGATCAATCCCTACAATTTTCTATGCAACACAAATTCCTTTTCTCAAGGAATCCAAACTTATCCAAGGATAATCTGGGTGAAATTGATTGTGATAAGACACTCACCTGTGGCTGATTAAGAGCTCCAACAGCTGTAGCTGGGTTGAATTCAGGTCCAACAGGAACACGAATGCTCTGCTCAAAAACTTCCTTGGATGTAAAGGGGTAAGGCAGAGTTTTTGTGTGTAACTTTTCAGCCTGCCAAATACAAATAAAAATATATCTTAACCCACAACCATAATAAAGCAGACAACTGTGCAATATATGAAGCAGAAATTTGGGCATGCAGCGACTACTACTTCAATGTGTAACACAATTGCAAGCAGTTAGTTAACTGAAGCTACTGAACATATACATTTTGACAAGATGAAGAAACCATTATACAATCTTCAACTCTCTTACTAATGATAACATCCTTGGAATATAAAAATTCAAATTTTATAAACACCATAACTAAAATAATTGTTTTTAAATCTATTTAACCACCTGCAATTGGATTACCTACTCTAAAACTAGTTAACCTTAACGATGCAGGGAACATTACATTTGCATGGTTCTTTTCAGTTTTCCTTTTGTTAACAGTCGTCACATTTGTCAACCACGCTTCTGTCATTAAACTACTTCACACCTATAATTGCAGCAAGAAATCTAAATAAAATACATGGGCCTAGCATAGTAGTCTGTGCTCCATGACAAATTATATCAAAAAGACAAACCTTCTTATCCAATTTCTCAGAGATAATGACATGTTTGAGATGTGCATCCTTCCTCTTCTTAAGAGCTTCTTCCCTCTTCCTCTTTGCTTTTTCATGCTCATCCACCATCCAAGAAGGTAAACCTTTCTTTTGCTGTATATGTGTCCATTGTCCCCAACCAGGGATTAAATTAGGCTTTTCAGGTACAGGATTCTCCTGATTCAGAATCTCCTGTTTATCCTTCTCAAAATCTTCCTCTACATCATCACCCGCAAAAGCAAGACGTATAAGCTCTTCTTGAGAAGGAAGTTCATATGATGTTTTAGGGCCCGACGACAAAATCCCATCTACCATCTGACCTTCACTATCAGTATCGCTTTCCTCACCAGCTTCCTTTTACAGTTCCCAAGACATAAAAAGGCAAAATAAAGTAAGACATAGATAATCACATACATACAAACCAAAACAAAATATCAGGAAGCGAAAAATACCACTAGATCATGATCAGGCAATGAAGGTTCAACAACCTTTGTGGACTTATCAATGTTGGCATCCACTTCATTTCCACTTTTCATCTGTTCATTATATATCCAGTCATGATTGCTATAAGAATGCCTGATTCTCTAATATGCAAGAAGCTAACAAATATATTGAAAGGAAATCAAACCTTTTTCCATTTGCCTGATGCAAAAATAGCAACATCACATGATGTTTTCTGACCAGGGTCTCTAACAATATCATCAAAACCCTGTGAACCACAAACATCTTAATTCTTGTGTTTATGAAAGAATGAGATAAAGCTCCACAATAGACCGGAAGCAAACCAGAAATCATTACCTTAAACACAGAATCCCGAACCTCAGAATCTTCATGAAGTGTGACTGAATCAGTCTTAACATTCTTCTGCACATCATCATTCATACCATTTCCAACATCTGTATCTTCAGCTTCCAGGCCATCTTCACTATCACTATTACCATAATAATTATCTGTTTTGATCTTCTTGCTTGATACTGGAGCCTCTCTTTTAACTGGACCAAAGACCATTCTGCCAGTTGTAGTGCCTATTCTTGGATTTTCTTCCCCAGCCGAATCCTCCAGCTCCTTCAGTGATGATTCATACTCTTGAAGAGCCAGCTTAGCTTCTTGAATTGCTTCTTCCTTTCTTTTTTTCAACCCACGTGACTACAATAAAGCAAATCAAAAGGGAAAACTAAAAATAAATAAAGGAATATAATCCAAAGGCAAATGAATTTACAGTTAAAGAAAACTAGGAAAGGCGACTTACCATAAAAGGTAAAGAAAGCACTCCTGAGTTAGGCACTTCGTCATCCTCTTCCAATACTTTAAGAGTCTTCTCTTTTGCTTTTGCAAACAATTTGGATGCCTCGTCCTGGTCTGAACCTGCAGAGTTTTCATCAGCATCATCCTCATCACTGCTATCATCACTGCTGCTGCTGCTATCCTTCGTAGTGTTCATTTTTCTAGTCAAAAGTGCATGTTGTTGGAGTTGTTCATCTATTGCTGCTCGGGTACCTTCATCTTGGACACTCAAACCACGCTTTAATATGCGCTTTGCCCATTTTGAACTGTTTTTGTGCTTTAGGGTCATGCGTTCCTGCATCGCACGATAATAGAAGAACAAAAAATATATTTATTTGAGCATCACCTAGAACAAGAAACATTAATCAACAACCGGACATTCGCAAACTAATGGTAGATTGTTAATCACCTCCGCCCGTTTGAATTCTTCCTTTCTTGCCTCTTCTTTAGCTGCTTCAGGATCCATTAAAATTTCCACAGCGGCTGCTTTTATTCTATCTTTCTTCAACAAACGATGATATGTTTTTGACTTAATCTTCTTGATGCGTTTTCTCTTCAATTCATGGCGGAAAAGAAGGCTGCGCATTTTAGCTATATGATTGCGGTCCCACAAATAATCTTCAACAGAAATCTGCCAAGCATCATTAGGAATAAGAAGCACTCAACATATCTGTATAATTAATGAAATTAAGCTTTGATATTTGATGCAACAGCAGATAGATTTTTCTCATAAAAATATGACAAACCTATGAAGTCTTTAAAAAAGAACTGTGGAAACATCAAGCTGATGTCTACTAGCAAACATAGTAACTCCAAAAAAAACACATGTAAAATATATAGAAAAAAAAAAAGGAAGCCCACCTAAGAACCTAGTTGGCATTAAAGGTTTTCACTGGTTATGAAAATTTGGTTTTGGTCATACCGTAGTCTGATCTTAAGAAAATACTTTTGACATTTGAGCCCTCTTTGTAGTAGTCAATTTGATCAATGCATGTAGAGACTTGAAAGTAGTAACATATCAGTTCCATGATGAGGTATTGTTTAGTAACAACAAGAACTCATCAGCTATTTCTTTTGATTGTGTTGTGAATAAATATAGAAATCAACGAACAGATAATACATACAACTCTTTTACCTTGTTTAATTCAAGAAGCTTCGAACCATCTTCTTTATGAGCTTCCTTAACTTTATCATCATTTACTAATGACGCCATTTTCTTCTCAAACTCAGTTCTGGGTTCAAATGCAGAAGCTATTGCCCCTACAGTTGAAAACCCCAAGTTTGTATCTTCATCAAAACAAATTGTAGGCGCCTCCCTGTTCATCTTAACTAAAGGCTCCCACTTGGTAATATCTTTTTTTGATTGTTCATACACTGCCTTTCTCTCCAACTTTTCTTGTTCTGCTTTTGGAAGCGGAGCTTGAACAGATGTAGACTTTTTATGCATCTGTTGCATTCTCTTTCTAAGTTTACTATATCCAGATTTTCCTTGAAGAGGTTCGAGAAGATCTTCAACACTAATCTGGCCATTTCCATCCAAAACATCGCGACTAGGGTTAAATTCAGACTCTGGATAAGCCTCAGATATAATTAGATTCTTCTTTCTCTTCTTGCCTGAAATAGAAATAATGAGGTCAGGCATATTTTTAAATCAGTGGGTATAACGCCAACCAGGTCAATAGTAATTTCTGAATGACCTAGATAGGGCAAATTTCCTCTGCAATAACTATTTAAACAATATTTCCTACAACTAATGTATTAATCATTGCAATCAGAAGTTGCAGTGACGCCCCAAAATTTAGTGTTCTGATTCATTAATATAGCTATTGGCTATTTGTACACACAATTCCCATCTAACAACTAAAAATAAAGCTCAGAGATAGACCGCACAAGTTCTAATGTTGCACCTTACACAAGGTTTTGAGGTGGTTAGCACAAGCATGACGACCAAATTCCATCCCAGTGAGCATCACCCCAGTAATGTCATGCAAAAGATTGATAATATATTGATTAAATAATTGAAAAGCAATATCATACAACTGATTCTTGACTATTTGAATTTAATGATTTGGTTATGCACTAAAAACAGTTTTGATAAAATGTTACCTTCAAAAGCTGTAGTTGGCATTCCAGTAATTCCCTCCAACATCCTCAAGTGTCTTTCATCATCTTCATCTTCAACATCATCACCAAGCTGTTTTGAACTTCTTTTCATACCACTATCATCATTCTCATCATCGTCATCATCTGACAGCACATTCTCATCCTAGACAAGAAAAAAAATAAAGACATGTCATGTTTGAAAAATAAACTGAAATAGCATATATCAACAAATGCTACCCCACAACAAAAATTACCGCTTAGGAATGTGAGGTTAGGGAAAAATGTGACGCGCTGAAACCTTCCCTCTATATTTGTTTGCCCTAACAACTATAGCATAAGTCAGATTTTCGTTTACCACAACTTAATCTCTTTGAGGAGAACCTAGTTCCAACCTCAATACGTCAACATCCAAAAGAAAAAAATTCAAGCTCATTTTTTTCAGTAACAACACCCAAAAAATCCAGTTCAATGTCGAATTTTGACCCTGCCAAATATTCAAACTAACAAATTTTCAAGCAATTCTTAAATGACACTGTTCATCTAAACAACCAAGTGCTATAATATTTATTAGGCTTTTCCCGCAGCAACTAAATCACTGGCGAATTCAGTCAGTCAATCACTTACGCACGAAGTAAAAATAAAGAAAGACAAACATATCTTCACAAACCTTAAAATTTTCCGGAAGCTCGTACTCGTAGTTTTCAACCGGATCGAATCGGCGGTTCTTCTTGGACTCCTCTTGCGGCAACTGTTCCTCGTATTCATAAAAGTCAGGTGTCTCATCAGAATCGATATCTTCGTCACTCCTGTTCAACGAGTTGATGCCGTCAAGTGCTTTTCGCATAGAAGAAGGCAAGCGCGGACCCCTTCTCTTCCTCTTATCGTCACCGCTGCCGCCATGTTTTTTGTGTTGCCTCTTCTGCTTTTTGTTGTATTTCATCTTGACTGAAGCCGTCGCCTCTGCAACTTTTCTCTTCTCGTCCGGCATACTGTAAATTGTGTTAATCGTGGCGGCGAATAACCAACTATAACACAAATCTATTTTCTTATTTCTTTTTTTTTTTTCCTTCATTGAAAAATAATGAAAATGACTTAAAAGCCCCCCACAATTTCATTTCTTATTTCTTTTCTTCTCTGAAAAATATAGAGGGAATGACGTAAAAACCCCCCACGTTATACTCCGAATGACAAAGTTAATTCCAATTCAAAATTAATTGTAATTCTAAGTGCATAAATGGTTTCAGATTCTTAAACCAAAAAAAGTAGCAAAATTATCAAAAATTACGAGTCAGAAATACCTAATGCTTTCTCCTCGCTCGTTCTATATTTAGTTGGAATTTTCCAGCTTGAGACAAAATTCCAATGCAAGAATCAATAGTAATATTGGTGCAATTGGGTTGCGAGGTTTTCGTCTAGTAAAGAATTGGTTGATTTAGCAGTCGTAATAGGTAGAATTAGAATTGTTGTACGAACTAAAACAACGGTCTTGTTTTCCTTAAAGCAGAGGGTATTTTTGAAGAATTAATACTGTCTGGAACTGGATCGGATTAGAACAATGGCCAGTCAATAACTAGAAGATGGTAACCCAACCGACATTTTTTATATAAGCCATCGATCGAACGAGTTTTTAAAGCTCCAGGTTTGAACACGCTTCAAAGTGTAATCATTTGAACAAATTTTTGTAATTTTTAACCGGACAGTTGGTGTTTGAAATCCAACTCGGAACTCATCAAAATTTAAATTTTAAGTTAAAGATAAAATCTTGTAAATTTTGGGATTTCAAGCGAAGTCGGAGGACGAGCCAAACAAAATGAAAGAAAAGAAGAATAAGGAAAGGAGGAGCCTTTACCACTAAAGGTTATTAGTGAGTAACTAACTATAATGAACAGGTTGAAGCTTAGAATGAAAACACCACCCTTGGATTTCTTGATATAGAACACAAATACACTAGTTTTAATAATTTATTTTCATTTCTTTCAATTAATTGTATAGGACATTGTCACCCACTACTAGTGCAGTGTTTGTATTACAATTCTCTCACTAAGCCTCCACAAATCAACATGAATATTTTATATTTCCTTATCAACATTAATATTCTCAGTAAATAATTATATTTGCGTATTGCATTTATTTATATTGTTGAAAATAAGAACAAAAGTAATTGAAATTTGAAAAGTGGCCCCAACAGTTTTGTTGTGGCACATATCCTCCCTTGATATGGAAAAGTGACAAACAATTTGTCAAATAAGTCTCTTAAATTAGGCTTTCAAAATCCAAATTACTCCCAAACGCGGCATAATAAGTTAATTTATTTTATTTTTGTACACTTCAATCAAATGGGCCGGGCTCAGAAACTGATTCCTTTTTCATCCCTATAAATAGTTGATAAATATTAATTTAACTAATGAATTGATCTCAAGTAAAAGCAAGACTCGGATTCAAAACTAATGGACTTCAAATTTTAAGTAAAAACATAACATGTACAAATACGCCCCAACTGTGTATTGACTATTGATTGCTTCCTTGTTCGCAGTCCTATTCTAATGCAAAGACTATGCCTTTACGACACAATAGCCAAATTGTTTTTGTCAAAACAGAAGCAAATATTTGAGATGCAGGAAAAGGAGAGCAAAGAAAAAGACAAGAAGATATACCTATCTTCTCAAAAATTGCACTGCCAACTCGAAACATTTTCACGAGTAAGCCCTGCTAAGTTCACCCCAGCGCAAAACTCCAGTTGTATTCGTACACATTTCCCACACACACACACAAAAAAAAAAGGCACCCGAGAAGTCCTTTTGCTTCTCCTCATTAACACTATCACTCTACAAAAAGCAGCTCCAAATCACTTCCGCCCTATCTATCACTTTTTACCTGAAAAAGCAAGTGTGAACTTTCCCGTCTTCCTTTTCTGACTTTTTTTTTTTTTAACATAAAAAAAGCTTCTTCTTTTCTGCTTCTTTTTCTTCCTTTTTTGATATGAGTTGTCAAATCTGTTAGCTCAAGAAGGCAGACCCGGGCAAAAACCATGTACAGAAATTAAAAAGCACTTTGGAAAGATTCACTTCAGCGGCTGTTGCTGCTGCTGCTTTGTTACTAACGATGCTGAAACATTATTTCCCATTGCAGGTGACCAGAAATCGGCACCGTTGCTGTTTGCCACGTGTACGGTGCACGCCACCGGGACCAGGCACAATCCCCTGCTCTTCAAGTCCTTTCTTGATTGATCTCCTCCGTTTTCTCCGCCGCCCTCCTACCAATCATCATCATCGACACCAGTCAGAAAACATTCAAAACACAGCAGTCAATTTAAAGCCGTCGAACATTTGACTATTGACCAGCAAGTCGCCATCACCGTATACGGTCAAAACTTCCACAAGATCAGTAAACTGTGGGACCCGTAGGTGACCAATGGTCCATATGTTTTACACGACTCACTGAGTGGTAAATGCATGCAGACTATCCAGCATATAAATGCCATAGACTGATAAAAGTGGAAGCAGCGAAAACAAAAACAGAGAAACGTTTTGCAGTTTTGGTGCATGGAAAATAATTAGTAATCTGAGAAAGATATATGAGTCGGTTGGTGCTTACAGGTAGCTGGTGTTGCAGGTACGGAGAACACAGAACCTGAACCTGGTCTTGCAGAAATCTGATATATCCCATCGCTTCATGCAGCACCGACGCTGTATCCGTCTGCATAAATTTCAATTCACCAACACCAGCAAACGCCACTTTAATTTATTTATTAACTATGAATAGTGAAAAAGAAATTAAGGCAAATTAATTTTACCTTGCCAAAGGGTGAAACAAGTTGCTGCAATGCTGTGATTCGTTCTCCTAGCTTCTCTTTCTTGGCCTATTATTTCAAAAGAGAGAACAAAAATCAGTAAATGAGCATTAATTTTTATGAACTCAAACGTTATGTTTCCATTTGTACGACCTTTGCATGGCCTGTGGATGAAGGGTTTTCCGCAGCTTTCGTCTTCTTACTAGTTCTTTGGCTTGCAACTGGAGTTGTGGAGCACTGAAACGATTCTTGCCCCGACTCATTTCGCTTTTTCTGAAAAGAAAACATAAACTATCTTCTTATTTTCCAAGTTAACAAACCCAAATGGAAAGTTATAAAATATTAAACACTTACACCAGATTTGGAGGAAGTATTTGCACTGCTGTTATTGCCAGAAGAAGCCGAAGAAGAATCACTGCAAGTGACACCAGATTTCTGAGGAGTACTAGTTCTAGTATTGGTCTCACCATACAAGATCATTTCACCATCGTTCTGGTGATAGTTGCCAAAACAAAGCATTTTGGGAGGCTTTTCATGACCAGCAAAGGCTGAAGCAGAAGAAGAACAAGAATAGTTGTTGAAAGTAGTCTGGTGATGACCCATATCGAGACCCAAAACGACATCATCTGAGAACAACAACTGAGAGAAGCTCGTGGTACTGCCTTGTTCACCGTCAAATCCTCCATTATCCCCCATTTAAACTTCAACCCAGATCAACGAAGACGCCAAAGACTGAAGTTTTTATGATGTGAATGGGACGGTAGCGAGAGATGGAGAGAGTGACATCGAAGCAGTATCGATAGTCCAAGTGTGTGTGAGTGTGTGTACTTAAGAGCAGCCGTTACAATAGAGGGGGTACGGTTTTTCAAGGCTTCTGGCTTTGGTTTTCGGTTATTTTCGGTCAAACCCACCTGGCCCGAGAAAACCGTGGTTTCGCTCTCCAAAGCATTGTTGTTTCCTTATAACCGGTTTTTCTTCTCTCTTTTTGTCACCCTCACCGACTCAGTTTGCAAGTTTACAACAAAATTGTATATTTTAGGGGGGAAAATCAACAGTATTTTTATTTTATTTTATTATATTAAACTTAGCTAATTTTTTGTCAATAACATTAGAAAAATACAATTTTTTATTGCTACAAATTATGATATAATATTATATATTGTTTCTATTTATTTTAATGCTTTATTTATCCTACTTTTGTCAAAATATAAAATATAATAATGATATAACAATTTACATAAATAATACTTATTTCTTATATACGGTTGTATCTATTAAAAAAATATTTACGAAATACGAATGGTTTAAATCTTTGATTTCTTCAGAAATTTTGATGGGACCTATGTGCGAGGATAGACGCTTTGGGGTTTTCCTGATTCCATCGAATTAATGTTAACTGACTCTTGGTAATGGCACTTGGGAGACCCATTAATGTTTGGATTTAGATCCGAGTTATTATCTTTTGTATTATAGACTTCTAAAAACTTATTAAAACGTGTTATAACTTAAAATAAAAAATTAAAATTATATTTTAATTATTAATTATCATAATTTTCTATATTAAAAAAATAAAAAAATAATTTTACAGTTAATTAATAAACTTCTTCAAATATAATTTTAATCTTTTATTTTAAATCACATCACGTCTCAATAAATTTTTAAAAATTTAGAACACGCAGGACGAAGACCGAATTCAAATCCTATATATTTACCAAATCAATCAAAAGAGCTGCAACCGCGGGTCCCAGCCCCACATGATCATACCATATCCCCATCTGATGAGATAACGACATCAGAGGGTAAACGAAGCATGAGTGTGGAATGGATTGGCAACTGTTGATTGATCTAATGCACGTATTGCTACTGTTCGGCACCATATCTGGTAAGAGTAATGCTGGCAAATAAGAAAAATAAAAAATAAAAATGGAGAAACGCGAAGTTTTATTTTATAGAACAGATATACACGTGGACGAAACGAGCGGAATGAGAGACGAGTTATGGGCAGTAAAGAGAGAAGGAGAGAGGGCGAGAGAGAGGCGTGTTCGAGCTTCGGAGTTCAGACATTTCCTTCTGCAACGCATCGTATCGCATGTCGCGTATTCCGACACCTCGTTGGTCGTTGGCTCCGTTAATGTGCATGTCTCTTTCTTCATCATCTCCAATGCAGTAAACTAATAAGGGCTGCTTATGCCATTATTCGCAAGATCGCCTTTTGCAAATGAAAAATTTTATGGGATAATAACATCCGGTTCCCTTCATAATTTTTCAAATAAGAATATAATTTCTACATCTGTATCAAGTAAATCCACCCTCATATCAGAATGACTGAAATTCCACTGAATGACTTGGATCATCTAACAGCAAACAACGAAGGATTTTGAGTTCTATTTATATGCTTTCAGCCGATAACGGGGATATGAATAATCTTACCAGGTGGGATCTGGTTGAGCCATCACTGAATCGCACAGCTCCTGCATTACAAATTGAAACTAGTTGTTCAACCCAAGATAACAATTGATTAAATACTAATTTAGGTGGGATCAATACGATACGGAGGGTAATAATTGTTTAATGAAATGCCAGCAAAGCATCACTGAGAATATTTTCCTGTTACTAAATTTTTTAGTTCTTCCATCGTAAAATTGTTTTCTGTGGGAAGAACCACCTTAATACAGCATATTAATCTATTGTAAAGTTACAATCTGCTAGCAGTTAATGGTAACAGACGAATAACTTATACCAATTGGTGCCATCAACCCACGTAGCAACAAATAATTTTCTCTAGTTCTAATCTAGGCTTAATTGACAGTTTCACTCACAGACCTCTAAGGAGCCTTGGATCTTGAAGCTCAAATTGTAATTCCATGCATGTAATAAGTTAGATAACTGATTCCAAATTCAGTAATTCACTATCGGCCTGTCCATTCTATGCTGCCCTGGTCAAGACACTGGCAAACAAGTGAAAATAACTGAGCTGAAAACTTTCCGGTAATGACATTCAAATTCCTTTGGTGTCCTAAACCAGAATAAATTCTTTTAAAAGAAAATGCTTATCAGAAATGGTATAAAGCATCAAAATTTGATAGAAAATTCAATCTATCATATGAAAACAAACAGTGCTTAATTTAAAATCAAACTAAACGAACATATGAGAATTAAACAATGAACTTCTCACCAACCTCACATTTTAGCTCATCACAAGAAGAAGATGACATAGCGTAAGTCTACAGATAAATAATGTTTGACAAGTAAACAAGAAAGAAGTTAGATTGGCAGCTTGTGTTCTTGATCACAGATCTGACACCTTGATAACTTGACATAGGGAATTGATACCAATAATCTTAACATTTTAGCTTCTATGAAAAGTGCCAGCTGACTAATAGGTTTACAAAATTCATAACATCTGGCATAAGTAGCAAGGGTCTAAAACTTTCAAATCCAATTACAAACAGTATAGCACAGAGCTGTCCAGGCTGCTCAAGTTGGTGTGAACCAATACAACTTTATTCTGGAGTGCAATAAGCATCCATGTTTTTTCCCATTAGCATAATCCAGGCTTAAGGTATACCATCGGAGTTTATATAAATAGTGAACAAACAATAGGCAGCCTGAGAGAAATTTAAAAAATAGTTTTAACAGGTCAAATTACCAAGTTTAACGCGTAATCTTCCCGATGTGATCATTTTCCAAAAAAACATTAGGGTGACAATCTGCTGGTGACTCACTATCCTATATTCAGTACCATCAAATCCTATTGCCGGCAGGAAATCTCCATTTGATTCCTGAAAAATTCACATCCTAGTCTCCCTATTCTAGCATTGAAGGTTCTCAAAGACAAACTATGCATATAACTATATCTGACGTGCAAGCTTAATATTTAGTTGTTTGCAGAATAAATTAAACAGCATATTTCATATACAATGATTAACTGTAAATTGAGCTAATGTTATTCATGTGGACCCTTTATTCCCTGGAAAAGGGAGTCAAAATCAATCTTTAATATAACTGTATTTTCTTGTCAAAAGCTCACAAGAATGTCACAGCAACCCCCAGTATCAGCATCAAGGAACTAAGTCATGCCAAAAAGGCTTATTTTTTGAAAAATTAACTAATATTAGTGCATAATTAAACAATATGAAACTGTCTGGAATTTAGATGCATGGCAACTACTTCAGGAATTTCAAAGTGAACATTAATTTAATATTATGAGGAACCATAAAACGGATTAAAACTTCCAATTACAGCCTTAAAAGGCAAGATTATTCTAGTCCATTGAGAACACTGCTCTCCATAAATAACATCACCAACCTTCCAAAAATTTAGAAACATTAATCTTGATATACACTACCGGTAACTTCAGTATCCATAAACATCACATTTCACAAAGCAAGAAAACATAAGTAATTATGCCACTACTCACTTAGCCATAAGAGCAAACACCTTGAAGACACTCGCGAGCTTTAGCCGCAACATATCTTTTTCAAGTTATCAGCGGCTGATTCATCCACCGAATACTGTATTCACAAGAAATGTCAAATGGGTGGTCACACAAAAACCCAAACATCAATCAAAATATACACATACATATAAACAAGTAATACATAATATTAAATTGTTTAATATTAAAGTGTGCGTATACACATGAAACACCTTGTTGAGGACCCAGATAGAGTGATTGTAGGCTCTCTGGAAGAGCTCGTCGAGGGTTTTAGCATCGGTGGCGTCTACCTCTCTGTAGTTGACAAAGTTTTCGCGGGCGTATTTGGAGTAGTAAGGTCTCGTGTCTTTTGGTAAAAGACGAACCAGCCTCAGAACGGCAGAGTATGTTCTCAACGCTTTCTCCATTTCTGGTATCGACAACAGATCAAAGCAGCCCCCGAGCTTTTACAAGTTTGAGGCTTCTCTTCTAGTTGGACCCGGACGAAACAAGATAAGCAGTGGCTGGGCTAAAGAGACTGATTTATGGGCCAAGTCAGCCCACATTGAGGCCCCAATATCTTTTTAGGAATTCAATATATTTTTGATTCTCTCCTAATATTTCACATTTATCTGAAATTTCAAAATATTCTTAAAAATGAAAGAATACGAGACATGTAGTAGCGATATATCTTAACTAATATGGCATAAGATATAACATTGGGAGATAGGTAAAATACAACCATCTCCTGAGAATGAAACAATCAGATAGATTGGTACCAATATTGGGAGATGGGTAAAACGCAACCATCGCCTTAATAATGAAATAATCAAATAGAGATTGGAGCCAAATAATTTAAAATATAGCTCCTTAATTTATGTTTTAAATCAATTTAAAATATTTATAATTTAATTATATAATAATATTGGAAATTAAGATAATGAGAAAAAAATCCATTTTGTGGTACAGAATTTTCCAACAGCAAAATGAGAAGTGAATGTTTTGGACGTTCACGAGATCAGCACATGCATGCTTAGCTGTTGCCTTCCATATCTTTCTTGCTGACCACTCTCGTCTAATTTTCTTGCCATATCAATTAATTACATCAGACTTTTGTGGTATTCGATTCAAGACCTTGTTTATGGCATCAATTGAAGCACGTACGTTTCATTAATTATGTGCATCAGTAAACAACTCGACGTATCAGTATTCCTACCTTACAAATTCCAGCAGCCTTTCAGCCTTTAAACATTTTTCTTTTCATAATAATTTAAAAAAAAAAAAAACGTAATTCGTACAAATAATTATGATACTAATTTTACAGTATCATCGAATTTTAGAGTTTCAATGAAACTGATGCAGCTGATATTAAAAAAACAAATCCTCTCAGCTGGACCTACATGCTGTAACTTTCGTATTATCATATTCTTTCTAATTCTTTTCAATTTTTTTTTTTTTTTGTGATTCGAAATTAGATACAAATATTATCTAACACGTGTTAATCCCAGACCAGAAGATGTCAAAACTCCACGTCCCACACTTACTATAATCCATGCAATATCATAACAACGAAGACGACAAATCTCCCTACGGAAAATGAAATAATTGAAGCAAGAAAGCAAGAGAAAACTAGGACCACTTTTTAAACAAATTTTTAATTCTCTTTCCGTCTAAATAACTTTTTAATATATATTATATTATCATTACAGTGTGATTAAGATTATTTTATATTTATTCCCAATTTGTATTTAAGTATAGGAGGTCTAGAATTTACTTGTAGGACGAGTCTAGACTCTAGATTATATCGGAAAAATCAGGTCATCTGACATATATAATTTCATTGAAAAATATTAATTATGTTTTATTATCTATAATAAGGTATTTATATATATATTTTTTTGGTTTTAAGGGGAATTCCACATTTTCGTTCTTTCTGGCGCAGCTGAAATGAAACCGACTAGCCACCAGTTAGAACCACTAGTTCCATAATTTCCATTACGTGGCTCGAGTTACTTCCAAGTTGGCGGATCTATTATCACCCATTTTCATTATATAACCACAACAATATCGAAAGAATCTATTCTTCACATTTTCTCATCAACCAAACACCCCGTTACAGGAAAAGCAAGAAACCCAGTTACCAACAATGCTGGATATCTGGTCTTGGATATGTGAGCTTCCCTACTCGGACGAGTGGACCGAGTCAAACACGCCACTCATCCTCACACTCGCCAGTTCCACCACGAACCAAGACCACTCATCAGCTCTGGAGATTCAACTCAGAGCTGAGCGGACGGTTGTCCCAGACTCCGACGTGTCCGTGAGGTTCACAGTATGCACACAGGGGTTTCATAATCCAAATACCGTACAGACTCTGTGGGTGTCTGACACATGTCTTCTTTCTTCAGACAAACCGTTTCTCCCATTGTTACTTCAGCTCCTCCGAGAAATCATCACCCGCTCACCAACGGCGCATGACAGCACTTGCCCCCGTTCTCAGCTTCAGACTCTCAAACCTGAACCCATATCATGGATCATGGATTCGCACTCCCCTGAATCTTTCTCAAGTTTCTTCAATTTGATGTTCCTAACGCGCTTGTTTTGGTCGTGTGTATGTGACGCTCCTAGTGTAGTCGGCTCTTTCTACTTCAATTCCATACTGGGTCCTAACATTGAAGCGTTAACGCGCAACAATGCTCCGGTGCTGCGAACCTTTTTGCTAACAGTAGGAGTGGATGCAGAGCTGTGTTTTATGCGCACCCTGGGGTACATCTTAGCCAAATGGTTTATTTTAAAGGAGGTGGGTGTAGGTTTACAAACGTTAGCACCTCTTCCAGTTCGGGACCGAGGGTTCTCTTATGCCACGGAGGCGCACGGGTTCTGGATTCTGAAAGGCTACGCGCCGGTTCACGCCATGAGACTCTCCAACTGTAATAGCGGAAAGTTTCCTATAATTGAAGCTAAAGAATCCGTGCTAAGATATGCCTTGGCACACCAACAGCTTGAGGCAGCAATTCAAATGGAATATACCGTTGGATTCCATGAGGGGTATATTCAAGTGAATACACGCGTGGATAATTTACGGTTCCACGTAGAAAAACTAGGGTTTAACAAAAACGAGGAGATGGAATATGCAGAGGAAAGGCATTTCCCGTCAAGGGTACGGGTCTGGGTCGCTCCGGAGGTAGGCTCCACATACGTCGCCGCGTTGAGCTTGGGTCAGTCAACGAGTAACGGGAAGAGAGAAGTGGAAATGCAGAGGATTCTGAAGGGTAGTTACGGAAACACAAAGATTCCACAACCCCAAGTGAAAGCTCGGGCCAAGATGACGACAAAGACAAAGATGAAAAACTGGAGGTGGGATCAAGATGTAGAGGGAAACGCTGTCGTATTTGACGCGGTGTTGTGCGACAACACAACTGGTCAAGAAATTGCCACATGGAAAGACGACAACGTTGGAGGCTTTAGCAGCAGCTTTCGAAATAGATACACTGGGCCGAACAGGCCGTTTACGAAGAGCGGCGGAGTAGTGTTTGCCAAAGATGAGTACGGAGAAGGAGCGGCGTGGAGATTGAACAGAGAAATGAAAGGAAGCGTGTTGAAATGGAGAATTGGAGGGCAAATTTGGTTAAGTTATTGGCCTAATAATGTGAAGAGTTCTTATTTTGAGACAAGGTGTGTGGAATGGTGTGATGAGGTCGATTTGCCATTGATTAATACTGGAACATAGAGTGAAAAAATTGAAGAAGATGGCTATTCTGTAAATTATTATTAGATAAATCATCATTCATCAATCAATGTTTAAGATTATGTGTACTACTGTTAGAATGGCTATTTTAGTACTTAGCAGTTAGCATATATATTTCAAATTTTACACTTGCTTTCGAGTAGAACTCTCTTCGGTTGTTTAGAGCTTTGCCTATGAATAGTTTCATTTTTCCGAAACAATAAAAGAAACCCCAAAATGGGGACCATTAAAAAGACGATATTGATTGTGATAGCGCACCCGTCTGTTTTTATAAACTTCGAATTAGATTTGACCAAATTAGAGAACAGAAATTTAAATGCAAGGTATCGTGATTGCCAGATCATTTACTCTCTCTCCGTGACAGGGAAAATGAAGGGAAAAAAAAAGATGATCCAAGGAACATAGAAAAGATGGGAAAATTGCAAAAGAAGCAAACTTGGTTTTGGAAAAATGTTAATACGGTATTTCCATGCAACAGTTTTTTTTTTTTTTTTGGGTGGTCTCTAACTTGAACGTCACCTCATAGAATTAATACGGTGTTCCATGCAATAAAATGTTGCTAAGTGAATGGTAAAACAAAGAACGAAAATAATATAAACACTATGCTTAATTCCCTCGTATACGAAGCTACCCCATACACCGTCAAGTCAAAGTAGGAATACCACTAGAATTTTGACTAGCAGGTTGTCTTTCAATCATCAAGTGCCATTTGTTAACTAACGGAATTCTCTTTCAGAAAAGGCAGTAGATGGCTGATTAATTAAATAAATAGCAACAATTTTCTTTCTTATAAACCATTCGCACAAAATTTTGACGCTTTCCTTTGAGTTCTACTTGCCAAATAGAAGCGATCAAAACTTTCTGCAGCCAACACGGGAATTTGTTTCTATATATTTGAAACAAATTACAGTCTTACAAATGATATATATCAAGTACTTTCGCACATAAATTTAATAATTAACACTTAAAACTAATAAGACAGAAACAACATTATGCTAGTTGGATCACTGTGTAGTCACAGAATTGCCAAATTTTGGCAGTTACATCGCACAAACGTTAACACATCTTCCACTCATTCATGCACCTGCGGACGCATGCAAACTAGATCTACTAAGAATACAAAACTATCAGCAAACAGCTGCTCTGAATTTTGAGTGTTTCCATATATTGTGCACTCTTCGGTAAATTTATACCATATATGTATCAACCAATTATGAGAATGTAATACATACATGACATAAATTCGGTAGAGATCGAGCATGATGCAATGAAAATAAACTAAGACTCTCTCTTTAAATTAACATTAGCCACATATTAGCTTAATTAGCAGGACGAACATACGAGAACGCTGCAAAGAAGGTCTGAATCGAGGTGAGTATCAGGAGCAAGAGGGCAGCACAGGCTGACATGAAAGACCATGGAGAGTCAAAATACTTGTGCCTAAAGCTTGCCCATCTGACATGCCAATCATTCCAATAATATTCATTCACATCTTCAATCAACCTCGACAAGTAGCTCTTCCTTATATCAATTGCCACATCCTTTCCTACATTACTAAAGAAACAAGCAACTTCATCGTCAGTTCCAAAACAATTTTGAATAATTTTATGGTCACAAAGAAAGCCTGCATCACTAGGAGTATGAACGAGACAGCCCATGAAAGTAGCATAATCCGTGATGTACTTGTGGGAATTGGCATGACATTGCTCAAAAGCAACACAATTGAGGAGGAAAGAGCTGATGAAATCATCCATTGGTAAGGGTGGGACTCCGAGAACGCCATTACTGAATTTTATGTCCAAGAAGCTGTCTGCGTCGTTTCTGGTCTTGAACTTAATTCCTGCTCTATGAAGCTTCTCAGCCGGCTGAATGAATCGAAGTAATTTATCCCTTGTGTCACCTCTGAGTCTTTCTTTATTCGGAAGGCAAAAACTCAGACGAACGAGATCAAGTAAATGTTTTCCATGGAAACCGTTGGCTCCATCTAGGACTTGAGGAGGTCTTTCTAGCATGTAGCTGAAAAATTTCAGAGCGAGACAGGCAAAGGATCTTCTTGAATTCAACACTAATAGATCAAACAAAATTTGGAGAACAAAGAAGGGAATTTGGTTTTCTAGCTTGAGAAGATCACGCATAAGGAAAGGAATAACCCAGTCCATCTTGAAAATGGGATCATCCGGATCTTTCTCTACCAATTCTGTAAATTTGCAAACCAGCTCAATAATAAAACAGCCATCCAGCACCATCATCTCAACGAAGTCCTGGCCGCTAAACTTGTTGGTCTGATCTGAATAACACTCTCTTATATTCATCTCCAACGAGGCTACGGCTTGGAAACAGTGGCTGATAATGGCACCATGATCATCTTCCTTTCGAGTAAGAAGAGCGCGAAGAAATCGCCATTTGTGCTCCTGAATCATGCGGAGATGTTCTTGTCCATGGTGGTAAGGGCCAATAGAGACTATGCGAGGTTTGTAAGCCTTCGCATTGATCTCGACAAGGCTCTCAGGAACTCTAAATATGCAACAAGCGTCGCTACCGGCTGTCTCGCTCAACAATGTTGGCATCTTGCCGATCTTTCTCTGCATTCCTCTCAGCCAATTCTGCAAGTCTGCCTCTGCTGTGATTGGCCCGATATCATGGTTCCCGTTCCTCCCGCTATTCCAGTTTCTTTCCATGAGTACTGGTAGGTTGAATTTGATTGCTGATGCTTGAATTCAGTAGTACTCGAGCTTATATATATATATATAGTAGACAAATATTGCTCATAGCCGCCAGGTGTTTCTAGGAACAACGGGGGCTAGTGACCGCACATTTTGTTGGATTAGAAAATAAGGATTGGTCGTAGTTTATTTATGTATTTTTTTTTTTACATCAAGTATCACACAAATCAACATCGAAATAAATGCTATTCATCTTACCAAATTTGACTATTAATTTTATATAAGTTGATTATATATATATATATATATATATATATATAATAAAAGTGATAATGGGAAGAGATGTTGATGAATAATGATAATACTAATATCAAGTGATGAATTATGAGAAAATTGAAATGTGAAAATAATAAGTAAATTTATAAAAATAAAAATACCGTCGGTAGACCTTCCACATACATTATTAGGTTGACTGGTTCAAAATACACCCACCTACCACCTGTGGTGTCATTAAAAAACTTCGAAGAAAGTGGCATACAACTTCAGACTAGCTAGCATGAAAATGCCCCAAAGTTACATGTATTTTTTAGTTCGCGCATTAAGTTATATTAGTAGGTAAAGAATTTAATAAAAAAATTAAATAATAAATAACACATCCAAAATACTTAACCGAAGATAATTAATTAAGTCTAACATTTTGTTAAGCTATAAATTATCTACCAATTGATTAACTCTCCATGACGGATGACGCCAACGACCATTGCCCGTCTAAGTCAACTTATTTTGTCTATAGTCGGACAATTATTGCTACTTTTTTTTTCCAAGGGGGTCCCAATGAAAAAGAAAAATAATGCTGCCTTGTTTGTTTCCTGGCCTCCCTGCTTTCTTCAGTATATCCAAACATTTTGCCTCAAAAACCTAGAACTGTTCACCCGTGATCTTATGAGCTACCAGTACTCGGAAGCTTTTTAACGAAACTGGGATAAATATCTCCAATTTTTTAATGGAATGGACCCATGCAAGAAATATTGACTGCGTGGGTCAATATTTTTGTTTTTTTCCTGAAAGATGGTGGGAGCAGTTCAAATTAGATGCAAGTTTTTAGACTATATTAAATTAAAACTAATCAAAATTTTTGTTAGATTTATAGAGGTGGTGTTAGACTAAATTATATTCAAATTTTTAATTTTTAATAAATTTTTAGATTTTTTTAAATTATTTATAAATTTTCGGATAATGTTAACTTAAACTTAATTAACACTTTTAATTTTTAATATAATATTAATAAATTATTTAACATTTGTAAATTGAAAAATTAAAAAAAAAAAAAGGTAGTGTAACAGGCCACAAAGTTTCCAATAAAGCCATCGAAAAGTGGTCTGTGGCCATTAGCTGAGGGATAATTTGTATAGCAAAGGTGTAGTATGTGCTTAAGGCTAAGCTACGAAGTTTACAAATGGACTCGTCTCGGGATTGGCGATAAGTTAAAAGCCCACCTCATCATATTTCATGTGGGCAAGGGTAAGCCCAATACTCTCCCGCAAAGAAAGCAAGTTCGGTGGGCCATAACATATTTCTACCCAACTTGTAAGGATACATTCCAAAGTATAAAATAAAATGGGTATATATACATATATTTTGGAAATCTCCTTATGCATAAGATGTCTACAGTTAGTTAAAGAGAATCTCACTTACATAAGCGGGAAGTCGCGCTAATTTTCAGTTGTCAAAGGGTGAGTTTGTTTACCGCCCGTTTAAAACTAAGGTGGCATAACAATTATTAAGTATATTATTAAATTCAAATAAATATTTGTACTTAATTTTTTACAGGCCATTGTAGAATATATATATTTTTATTGTATTTTTCTTTGTTACAATTAATTTTTTTTTAAAAAAAAAATCTTAAACCAGCATTAAGTAATAGTACTCCTAGTCCTTGCCGCTTTCGGTAAAGGCACGGAGAATCTATTTCCGGAACCTGTGCCTTCAGGTGCGGAATGATTCTACTTTCAAATGCAGATATCTTAGAAAAGTACGCAGGATTTTAACTATAATGTTTGTAAGGTAGGATTTTGTTACTCTTATGTTTTAATTTTTATATTAGAATTTAAGTTAAATTTTTTAATAAGCATTAATTTTATTTAATTATATGTAAATAGTTTCAATTTTTGTATTAACATCTGAAATGTTATTTGCATATTTACGTTAACCAATCTTTTGTAATATTTGTTATCCGTATTTGGATAATAAGCCGTCTTTTACTATAAATTACAAATAGCAATAAATGTTGATAGAGATTTTAGTAAAACCTAATGTTCAACCAGTTCAAAATCGATATCATTTTCATTCTAGTTATTGCTCAACGTGAAAGTTGCAACTTCGGAAAAGGAACTTTTATTTATAGATAATATCCAATCTTTTGAAGAACTTTTATTATAGTAAATTATCCTAACAATTACTCTCAATTATCGTTTAAATCACTATTTCCTCTATCCTCACCTTTTTAAAATTCAAATTATAATTTCTTTATAATATTTTTTTAAAATACTCTGATCAAGAGCTTGATAATTCTTATTTTTTTTTTAGTATTAATAGATAAGGACAATTTATGTACATAAAAAAACATATAGGTCATCAAGTGATCGATTTATCTTACACCAATTTTAAAGTAGAAATTTTCTTAATTTTATTTAGGTTGCGCTGGGTTTAGGATGATGCATAATAACGTGAAAAAAGAAGCCATAGTAATGATTAGGATTGGAAATTGTTGGAAATTTATTTGTTACAAATTATTAAAATATATCTTATTTGTTATTTTTTTAAAAATTCAGTTACCTATCCGTTATTTTCCCGTTCACATTTATCGTTATAGGTAGATAAAAAATTGACGGTGTTTGGCGAGAAAAGCTGTAACGGTAAAAAGGATGAAAATATAGTGACGTAGGTAGGCGATCTCGTGATGATTCTTGTCAGCACCTGTCAGTCGTCACGTACTTAGCGCCGCGTGCTCTCAAGATAATTTATCAGAGAGAGATCCCCAAGAGAGTGAGACACGGATTTCTTTCTTGTTTCAAAGCTACGCTAAGAGATCAACAATCTGCCAGGTAAACTTGGGGCCCTCGTTTTGCGACACTACACGCTTTCATATTCAATGCAGATTGACCCACATATCACTCACGTTTCATTGCTACTTCTTCACTCTTCAGTTCCAGTTCTCGTTGAAAAACCAGAAAGCTAGAGCTTTTTTCTGTTCTTTTTGTTGTGTTTGGTTTGACTTTCTTTTTTCGGGTATTTCTTATTTTAGCGATGGAGGAAGATGGGGATTGGGTTTTGGTGCGGCGAGCCACGGATAAAGACTTGTGGAACCCGAGTAGTGGGGATGGAGGAGAGAGTTCTAAGCCATTGAAGGTTACGTTTAGTGGGCCAGCCGAGTACTGGACGGATGCGATTCCGATTGGCAATGGGAGGCTTGGAGCTATGGTGTGGGGTGGCGTTGCATCTGAGATTCTCCAGCTTAATGGTAAAGTCTACCTTTTTTGGCGTTTTATCGTTGAAAACGGAAAAAAAATTTAGGCCAAAAAACTTCGTTAGTTTCCTCATGCATTCTCTCGTTTTTGTTAGTGAAGTAATTCAAGTAAAATTTGAGATTGAATTATGTAAGTTGCTTCAAATGCTTGGATTCGTTTCATTTGAATGTGATATTTTGTAATGGTATCTGATAATTGTGGTAGGCATGCTTGCTCAAGATGGATTAGTGTAGCTTCTGTGTGATCTCTTAAATGACTTTTTAGTTTGCATAATGGTGAAATTCTGGCACAATGAGGACATGTTTTGTAAATTTGGCGGAAATGAATTTGAGTTTTTTTTTTTCTTGGGTTGTAAAAATGGTAAAATTTCATATTCAAATTGCAATGTCCTTTATATGCTTTGAATTTTGTTGCAAGTAGATGTATAGGATAAGTGATATAAATTAGAATATCAAATTTAATTGTAGTTCCTTGAAATGGTTGCCCTGTTGCAATGGGTTTTGTTTTGTATGAAAAGTGATCATTTTTCATACACATTCTCCTGTGTCTTATATTGAGGTTTCAATTTGTTTGCAGAGGATACTCTCTGGACTGGAACTCCAGGGAACTATACCAACCCTAAAGCTCCAGAGGCACTAGCAGAGGTCAGAAAACTTGTTGATAATGGCAGGTATGCTGAAGCCACTGAAGCGGCAGTCAAGTTGACAGACAGTCCTTCTCAGGTATGTTATTCAGTGAGCTAGATAATTCTTATTAATAGACACATACTCACAAGTGGAGTTTCACCATCTAGTTGAAGTCTGTTCCAATGAAAGATCACAAGTATTTCATCATAAAACCATTAAAGTGGTTATAAATTTCCACTTCATCAACTACTTTGTAAAGATATGCATTCATGTGAGTATATTTCATCTTGTGAATGGAGGTCATGAAAACTAAATGAGAGGTTAGGATCCGACAATTCCATCGGTTCTACCTAGGAAGTTTGTGCTCTGAAGGCCATGACAAAGCCCAGATATAATTCTAAAGGTTGGACATACAAGTAGCTCAAGGTGTTAATTTTGACAGCAAAGATATAATTCTATTGGTTGGACATACAAGTAACTCAAGGCGCTAATTTTGATGGAAAAATTGGTGGTATCACTTGTGCATCTTCTGCTTGGTAGCTGAAATTTTTTGGTTTTCTGTTATTCACAGATGAAGTTCTGGAGCTTCTTGAATATGAAAATAAATTCACTCTTCATAAATATTGAACTATATCCTGATGGTTTTTCTTCTGATTCTGAAGGTTTACCAACTTCTAGGTGATATCAAGCTAGAATTTGATGATTCCCATCTTAAATATGCAAAGGAGACTTATCGCAGGGAGTTAGACTTAGACACTGCTACAGCTAGAGTTAGTTATTCAGTGGGTGATGTCAAGTATACCAGGGAACATTTTGCTTCTAATCCCAATCAAGTGATTGTGACCAAGATTTCAGGAAGCAAACCAGGTTCGTTGTCATTTGCAGTGGTGCTAGGATAGCAAGTTACATCATCATTCACAAGTAAATGGCAAAAATCAGATTATTATGCAAGGAAGCTGTCCTGGTAAAAGGATCGCTCCCAAAGTGATGGTGAATGACAATCCAAAGGGTATTCAGTTTACTGCGGTTCTTGATTTACAGATCAGTGATGGCAGGGGCATCGTACAATCTTTGGATGACAAGAAGTTAAAGGTTGAAGGTTGTGATTGGGCTGTGTTGCTGCTGGTGGCTTCTTCTTCATTTGATGGTCCATTCACTAAGCCTTCAGATTCTAAGAAGGATCCTACATCAGAGTCTCTGAATGCATTGAAGTCAATACAAAATTTGTCATATTCTGATCTTTATGCCCGCCATTTGGATGACTATCAAAGTCTTTTTCATCGTGTCTCACTGCAGCTTTCAAAAAGCTCCAAGAACATACTTGCAGATAGTTCTTTGAAGAGAGAGAATCATGCACCCGGTAAATTAAGTGAAGATGATACAGTTTCAACTGCAGAGAGGATAAAATCCTTTCAGACCGATGAAGATCCAGCCTTGGTGGAGCTTTTATTCCAGTTTGGTCGATATTTGCTTATTTCTTGTTCAAGGCCTGGAACTCAAGCAGCGAACCTGCAGGGTATATGGAACAAGGATGTTGAGCCACCATGGGAGTATGTTCTGCATTCTCTTCTCTTTCCCTTCACTGTCACTATTCTTTCTTGCCTATGCTCTCTGTCAGTTATTAAAGTTGATGTTTTCCTTATCCTTATCTTGCTACACTAATTTGTTTCCTGTCTTTGTAACTTATTTGATGAGGAAAAGACTCTACACACAATTTTATGTTTATGATATTATGTTGGTGACTTTGATTTTTTTCTCCCTTCAGAGTATTTTACTAAGTATCTTAAGATATTTGTAGCCTGTCATCTTCTAAAACAAAGGGTTATCTGTTATTGGGTGTTATGGGAAGTTTGGATTTCTGGAGGGATATGAGAGAGAATGAAAGATAATACAGCAAAAGTAAAATGCACTGCCTCTAATTTTGTAAATTGATGTGAAGCTTTGCATGTGACAATGCTTATGCAGTAATTATTGTTGCCATATGACCTCTACTTTTGCAGCTATCTGCATGAAGGGTTTATCCAGAAATTTCACTGATATAACCCTCTAATTCTGTTTAAATTTCAGTTGTGCTCCTCACTTGAACATTAATCTTCAAATGAACTATTGGCCTTCCCTTCCTTGCAACCTTCACGAGTGCCAGGAACCGTTGTTTGATTACATTTCTTCTTTCTCAGTCAATGGGAGTGAAACAGCAAAAGTAAGATTTTCTTTTCTTTCTCAGTTTCTCTTTCTTTTTCCACATTTTCCAATATGATTCTTCATGGAGTCTAGGGAATTTTAGTATGAAGTTCTCTTCAAGTTGGACTCACTCTGACAAATTGGAAAAGTATTCTGATTTATACATAGAAAACCTCTACATGAAGTACTGGAAACTGATGCCAATCCTTGAGTGACCCCAATAAGACACTGCAGAGGTTATCAATGATCCTGTGAAGAGACATTATGACGCATTTTTAATATTTCATGGTTGCTATTTTGCTACTACATCTCCATGATCTGTGTTATGTAAACTAAACCTAGTGAAACTAAATAAGTCTAATTTTAATTCTAACAACTTTAATAACCCTTTTATTATTTCTGCACATGGATTTATAATTACTTAATGGATGTTACAGGTGAACTATGAAGCTAATGGTTGGGTAGTTCATCAAGTGTCTGACATATGGGCAAAAACGTCACCAGACTTTGGTCAAGCCGTTTGGGCTGTGTGGCCAATGGGAGGAGCATGGACTTGCACCCATCTATGGGAGCATTACACTTACACAATGGACAAAGTAAGAATCCTGATTTTTGATTGATAATCTATGGCTTGCTTACACTGTAATTTTTCTTTAGAAATTTGTCATATAGAGGGAGTTTGAGAAACTCTCTCACCGTGAGCACTCCCTTGTAGATGAGATCATTCCATGAGACTTGTTTCGATAAGAAATAATCAGATGCAAAAACATGGATATGTTGATTTTATTAACCATAGAAGATCTCTGAGTAATAGGTGCAGATGCCCATTCTTTTCAGTCAGATCAGTGGTTTCTTATTTACATTTCCATGCGAATCAGAATTAAAAATATCCTATTGTCTGTCATGTAGCAAACATTTATTCACATTTTTTAACATCTCTTCCATCACCATCACTACAACCATCAGCTGAACTACTTTTCATAAGTATACTTACTCTAAAGATGCAGGACTTAGCATAAGTAAAACCATTTTTTTGCCTTCCTTCATCTCTGTTCTTATGGCTATTGCAATCTAAGAAACAATGATGAGTGACAATCATATTAATCTATTTTGTTTGTGGTTCTATATTATTTTGAAGAATAGGGCTCATAGAAACTATTCTGTTCTCTAAAGCATTTTGATGAAACATATTTTTCTTGATAATCTCAACACTATTTATTCCCTAGAAAACAATATCTAATATTGTGATACAAATCGTTAAATTAAGACTATACATTTTTTCTTTTTCTGGATGCCACGGGTGATCCCCATATTGCACGTCTTGGATCAGAGACTGTATTTATGATCAGTACTGTTGGCTTTGAGTAAATTTGTAATGTACCTATAGCACTGATGAATTTAGTATTGTTAATATGTAATTACCAACTAATGCCCAATAAAGATATAAAGAATATGTGTGTTATTTTAACTTTGTTTTCATGTCTTGTGCTATTTATTGATGATGCCAAACTTGGGAAAGGAGATCAACAGAATGTTCTTATTATGAAAACACATCAAACCCAAAATGGTAATGAGAATAGAAATCGTAACAAGGGAACGGAGGATAGGAATGAGGAAATAATAGAATGCACTCATTATGAAAACACATCAAAACAAAAATGGTAATGAAAATGGAAATCCTAACATGGGAATGGGGGAATAGGAATCTTCCTTTTCCACCATTCCAGGTAAACAAGCACAACCTAAGGGTGTTGCTAATAAATTCTGGTTCTGGAAGTACCAAGCAACTTGCCCGCACTGGGATCACAAATAACCTTCATTTTTGTTTAAATAACACCATCTTATATCTTTCTTCTAATTACTAATGTGATCCTGTTGCATAATGCTACTGCATGCAATAAATTTCTATTTGAAATTTTAGTGATTGTTAATATTTTCTATTTACTAGGATTTTCTGAAAAATAAGGCATATCCTTTACTGGAAGGATGTGTGTCATTTCTTTTGGACTGGTTGATTCAAGGTCCTGGAGGATATCTGGAAACCAATCCATCAACTTCTCCAGAGCATATGTTTACAGCTCCTGATGGGAAGCCTGCTAGTGTGAGCTACTCAACAACAATGGATATGTCAATCATAAAAGAAGTTTTCTCTGAAATTGTTTTGGCTGCTGAGGTGAAGCTCTTATTCTACATGATGAAAGAACAGTCAAAGGTTCCATCTTAATAAGCTCTGCGTCGATGTATGATAAAAGTTTTTGTTGGAAAACAGATCCTCGGAAGAAGTGAGGATGCTCTCATCAAAAAAGTCCTTGAGGCTCAACCAAAGCTTGTGCCAACAAGAATTGCTAGAGATGGTTCCATTTTGGAATGGGTATGATATCTTGAAGTTAATTTCAGTGATCTTTGAACAAATTTTATGTTCTAGATGTCTGATGAAGTAAAGGTCTAGAACAGCTGCATTTATTATGGACTGACATATTCTCTCTCTCTTTTTTTTAATGGAAGGCACAAGACTTTGAGGATCCTGACATGCATCATCGACACGTGTCACACCTCTTTGGCCTGTATCCAGGACACGCAATTACCGTTGAAAAAACTCCAGACCTGTGTAAAGCAGCTGATTATACACTGTATAAAAGAGGTATGTATGTGATAATTGATTGGGTTCATTAGTTTGCACTAAGCCATTTCAGTTCAAGGTCATTTAGTAGCCACAGGGTTGTCATGTGCTTATTTTGGCTGTCTTTGTAAACATGCTCATGAGAATCTTTCATATAGAATAAATCTCTGGATTCAAAAGTTAACACAACATGTTCGACACAGACACATATTGATAGAGCAAAATTCTATATTCGTATAAGTAATCAGTTAACTGAACATTTGTAATGTGATTATTTATTCGAAATACATAAACATTATGAAAGTATTCATTCGGAAATAAGTATTCTGAAAGTATTCATTCCATACAACTTTGCCATGTTACACTAATCAGCCATCGGAACCATGTGCTTCCCACTGGGAAGATCATGCTGCTGGAGAAATGCTTCTAACTAGCCAATTTTTATTTTATTTTATTTACTAATTTTTTTTATTATAACCTTAAGGTTTTAAACTTTGATGGGGGGAGGTATAACAATAATTTAGTAATGCATTTTTAATTTTCATTATTTGGGACAGGAGTGGAAGGTCCAGGATGGTCAACCACATGGAAAATTGCTTTGTGGGCACGCCTTCGCAACAGTGAGCAGGCATATCGCATGGTGAAGCATTTGTTTGATTTGGTGAATCCAGCTCACTGAAGGCAATTTCGAAGGAGGACTATACAGTAATTTGTTCACAGCGCATCCACCTTTCCAGATTGATGCTAACTTTGGGTAAGCAGAACTTTATTTGTATGCCAAATAAATTGCATGACAGTGATTATACAGTAATTAGTTGTACATCTTATGCACCTTCTGCAGAATTTCCTTGTTCTTTACATATGCTACATCCAACACTAACCAGAAATAATGTATCCAACACGCGCTTAACCTTAATATTTTATTCTATTAGATTTAAACATGAATTCAATCATACTTTCAGGATTATCAAATTAAAACTTGTCTTTAAATACTAATGTTATGCCCCTACCTCATAGCTTAAAATTTTGGGTCTAGTGGTTTCTCTAAATCAAAATTTGGATATATAAACCTCTTTATGAAGAATCACTGCCATGAAGCAACACAATTCTAGCTGTGGGCAAAGCTTTTAACTCTGTAATCTCTTGTTCTCAGTTTTGCAGCAGCAATTGCAGAGATGCTCGTGCAGAGCACCATAAAGGATCTGTACTTACTTCCTGCGCTTCCCCGAGATAAATGGGTGAGTGGCTGTGTAAATGGACTGAAAGCGCGAGGTGGGGTGACAGTCAACATCTGCTGGAAAGAAGGAGATCTGCACTGAAGTTGGTCTTTGGGCAAAGGAAAAAAATTCCATTAAAAATATACATTATAGAGGAAGAATAGTGACAGCTAATATATCGTCTGGTAGAGTTTACACATTCAATAATAAGTTAAAATGCGTTAGGACTTATACTCACTGAGAAGCAGCTAGCTTTTCTTGAGTGTTAGGATCGACTGTAACTTGCAAAGAACATTGTTTTCTACAATTGGGTTCCTAATAAAGATGCAAAGGAACACGGGTTCCTTTGTATATGCACCTTTTCATCGTCATTTTGTATTCTGTGTCCGGGATCATTCTTTTGCTTTTGACATTGAATATGTCTATTCACAACAGTGTCCAAAACTGTGCAAAGATTCTGATTTGTTTATGATCATTAAGTTGTTGATTCTTTATTGATGATACTGTGTGCATATTACGAAGGACATTTACATTTCCATTACTGATTTGGGCGTATCAAACTATTTCTGAGAATGTCATATTTTCTCCAAACTTAGAGGCAATTTCCTTTAAAAATATTGCTACAACAAATAACATTTGTGAAAAAATTAGAACCAATCAGTACTTTAAAAAGAGAAGAAATTAAATTACAAATTTATTCGGATGTTTGACCGGAAAATGCAATAATTAGGTAGTTTACTAATTAAATTAGTAATTATTTTTCATATAAAAATTTAATTTAAATTAATCTATTCTATCATTTCTGTGGATTAAGATTAATATTTGATCAACATTCACCAGCCACTCGTCCGCTTTGTCCTACTGTCGCTTCCGACGCGTGTTTGTATTCAACTTGCAACAAACAAGCAAGGGGCAAATTCCCTTTTTCCCTTCAGGTTTTTCGCAATACCTCGTAATCCCACTATGTTTTCACAATTACTTCGTTAGGTACGATCTATTAAATAAATTAACGATAAAATATCGTTTTGTTTAAAATACCCTTGTTTAGTATGAAAAGACAGCAATAAATCCTAGTTGACAGTGAAATAAGCCTACATAATATTTAATGATTTAATATTAATTAATAACAACAATAATTTTAGTAATAATATAAATTTTAATAATAATATAATATTAAAATAATAATAATAAAAATAAGTATTATACAATATTTAATAATAAGATAAAAATAAATATTATATAATATATTGTATAATAAGATAATAAATATTATATAATAAATATTTTATAATATAATCATATATTAATTTATTATTTATTGTTAATTTTATTTTTTGTTTATTGATTGTATATTTAATAAAATGATAAAATAAGTATTATATAATAAATATTTCATAATATAATTACAATTAAATATAGTCATTTATTAATTTTATTATTTTGTTAATTTTATGATTGATTTATTTATTATATATTTAATAAAATAGTAAAAATTATATAATAAATAAATTTATAATATAATTACACACTAAATATAATCATGTATTAATTTTATTAATTTTTTAATTTATTATTTATTGTTAATTTTATAATTTATTTATTTATTATATATAAATAAAATATATTTTTTATTATTTATTAATTTATTTTCTTTAAGTGTTTGGTGTGGGGCACGGTTTACGTTGGCTGTGGGGTGGAAAACAGAATGATGGAGGGCGTAAATATTATTATGCCCTTAAAAAATAAAATTTTCCGTTAGCTTATTTAACAGATGAACTTAACGGGGTAATTTTGAAAACACAGGGGGTAACGAGGTATTGCAAAACACCTGAAGGGGGAAACGGGAATTTGCCCAACAAGCAAGCAAACAAAGAAAACGAAAACAGTTTGAACTGCAGAACCATTTTCTTTTGGTACTTCATGCTGTTCTGATTCTTATCTCTGCAAATTTTATCAGTCGAAGTCGTTCTGCCGTCTTGGCTAATAGAGATTGAAAAAAAAAGGGTGGGGGTGGGAAGCCTAAGTCAATAATGGTCACTGAGACCGTTAATCCGTTAAAGATCACGTTCCGCGGCCCTGCAAAGTACTTCACCGATGCAATTCCGATCGGAAATGGCCGCCTCGGAGCCATGGTGTGGGGCGGTGTTGCCTCAGAAACTCTCCAGCTCAATGGTATAGTGTAATAAAAGTATATTATACTTGAATCTCCTCTGCTTGCATTTTCTCTCCTGTTGCTATCAAAAGAAACGTGCTCAGAAAGTGGATGGATTCTGGAGAACGAAGATGACAGAAAATTGAGTGTATAATCTGAACGTTTTTTCTTCTCTCGCTTTTTAAAGCAAGGAAGTTCAGATTATACGTAAAAGAGGATTATTTGGGTGATGATATCCCAACATTCTTTGTTCTAACTGGCTATGGTTTGAATTTTTCTGCAGAGGACACGCTGTGGACGGGAATTCCGGGGAACTATACTTACCCAGATGCTCCAAAGGCATTATCAGAGGTCAGACGTCTTGTGGATATTGGCGAATATGCTGAAGCTACTACATCAGCAGTCAAGTTGTTTGGGAAACCTGCAGATGTATGTTACTTGCCACATCTTGTATATCTATTCATCTAATCTTTTTCTATTGTTTTCCTTTGTAAATATAAGTTCATGCTGCTTATTAATTTGCATGAATATAGAGTGCTTAACCTTTTTTAACACTGTATAAGATCTTATGACATGTGGTTCATAAGTGAGTTTACCTCTGGAAGGTGATAGATTTAAAACATTGGATTCAGGGGAAGGTTTTTAACTGTGAAATGTAGCATTATGATAGATACTTCATGGATTTCGTCTCCCTAAGATATTTTAAGAGCCTAGGACAAGGCTATGTTTCTATTCATTCAGGAAATACTGGAACTATTGGCATTATTTAATTAGAACACAAATCATGTTGCTCTGCACCTTATATTCAAAGTGTCAATATATAATGCTTAGAGTACAATGTTATAACTAGTTGATGAAGATGATTGTTTTAGATGGTTTAGGCACTATTAAATTATGCTTCGATGCCACATGCTCATCACTGCTCGTATCAACTCAAGTGAATGAACATGTTCTGCCCTGTCTTGTTCATGCAAGTTGCTATTTTTATATAATTTCCTCATTTCCTCAATTTCTCTGTTTTTCTTTTCTTTTTTTACTTCATGATGAAGGTTTACCAACTTCTTGGGGATATCAAACTAGAATTTGGTGATTCCCATCTTAAATATGCTGAAGAAACATATCGCAGAGAGCTAGACTTGAATTCTGCAACAGCTCTTGTGACATATTCTGTGGGAGATGTAGAATTTACTAGAGAACATTTTTCTTCTAATTCTGACCAAGTGATTGTGACAAAGATTTCTGGAAGCAAATCTGGGTCTACATCCTTCACAGTCTCTGTGGACAGCAAGTTAGATCACCGTTCTTATGTAAATGGAAATAGTCAGATTATAATGGAAGGAAGTTGCCCTGGAAAAAGAATACCACCAAAAGTGACTGCAAATGATGACACCAAGGGAATTCAGTTTTCTGCAATTCTTGACATAAAGATTAGTGATAGTAGGGGCATGGTTTATGCAATAGAGGACAAGAAGTTGAAAGTTGAAGGTGCAGATTGGGCTGTCATACTTCTTGTGGCTTCATCTTCATTTGATGGCCCATTCACTAAGCCTTCGGATTCTAAAAAGGATCCTACTTTTGAGTCTATGAGTACACTGCAATTAATTAGAAATCTACCATATTCTGATCTTTATACACGCCATTTGGATACCTATCAGAATCTTTTTCACCGTGTCTCTTTGCAACTTTCAAGAAGTCCAGAGGGCATTATGAGAGATGGGTCTTCTATAACTGATATATGTTCCAAGGAAAATGATGATGCAGTTTCGACTGCAGAGAGGGTGAAATCTTTTCAAACTGATGAAGATCCATCCTTGGTGGAGCTTTTATTCCAGTTTGGTCGATATTTGCTTATTTCTTGTTCACGACCTGGAACTCAGGTGGCCAACCTGCAGGGAATATGGAACAAAGATCTGGAGCCAAAGTGGGAGTACGTTTTCGTTATCTTCTTTTCCAGTATTTCATTTGATTTAGAAAGATCTTTCAGTTGATAATACGAAATACTATTAAGTCTCTGATTGATCTTTTACATTTTTATAGTGCATCAGTTGGATGAAAATGAACCGCTTTAGTTCTTTATCTTGAACATACATTTTCAAGGTGGACAAATTGCTCAACTATATTTGTACTTTCTTGAATTTTATCTCACTGTGTCTCATTATCTTTTTTGTCATTTCAAAATAAAAGTCAGTTATATCTTAGATTAGCACTTTCAGAGTGATGTAGGAGAGGGGGATATTTTACGCTTTAATCAGCGTATGTACTAGGGGTAAAATGTTTGCTGCCACTGCCAGTACATTCCTAACTTTCAACAAGCACTAAAAACTCTTTCTTTGTTTTTGTTTGGATCGTTTTCATCTGGGATGTTACTGACTCATTTATATCTTTCTCCAGTTCAGCTCCCCACATAAACATTAACCTTGAAATGAATTATTGGCCTTCATTGCCTTGCAATCTTGGTGAGTGCCAGGGACCTTTGTTCGATTTCCTCACCTCTCTGTCAATCAATGGGAGTAAAACTGCACAAGTAAGAACTTTTTCCCTCAAAACTTTATAGCAGAGATCTTTCTTCAGTAGTCGAGTCTCATACTTATTGTTTTTTATTATAAAATTATTTGGGGCAATTTTTGAAGTAGGTGTTCTCAAGCTGGGCCAATGTATGACAATCTGTAGATGCTGTAGTCAGCACCCTAGGTTATAAGTAGAAATATTATTAATGAAGATGAAGAAGTTCTGGACAAGTTTTTTACTGATGGAAATTCCCATGTCAAAATATTTTGATTAACTTATATATTTCCTTCCATTTTTCTCTTGCTACCATGACATAGGATGATGGCTTGCATATCCCTTGTTTATGTAGTATCATGAGGCCTAAAAATCAAAAAGCCTCAGATCCCTACTCTTGGTTCCTCTGTGACTCTTCTTTTGGTCGAGTCACTCTATGTTATCTGGCATATTAATTGAAAAGTTTTTTCATTTATCATGCCATATTACAGGTGAACTATTTAGCACGTGGTTGGGTTGCACATCATAAGACTGATATATGGGCGAAGTCATCTGCTGATAGAGGTGAGGTTGTGTGGGCTTTGTGGCCAATGGGGGGAGCATGGCTTTGTACACATCTGTGGGAGCACTATAGTTATACAATGGACAAAGTGAGGTTTCTATATTTGATAAATCGCCTATGCTACCTTTATTTAATTATTCCAATCATTTAATTCTTTTCCTTGTAAGAGGAAGATTGCACTCTCCCTCGTCAGCTGTTGAATTGAAACTAGGCTGATAATGGAATGTAATGAGAAGCAAATCTTTATTGTGCTCTGATGGCTTAGGGGAAGATCTCTTCCATAAACATGCATATTCTTTGTTTGAAACTTCTTATAAGGTTGTGATTGGTATTATTTTTTGTTTCAACAGGATTTTCTTCAAAATAAGGCATATCCTTTGTTGGAAGGATGTGCATCATTTTTGTTGGATTGGTTGATTGAAGGCCAAGATGGTTATTTTGAAACCAACCCCTCAACATCTCCTGAACATAATTTTATAACTCCTGATGGTAAGCTTGCTTGTGTGAGCTACTCATCAACCATGGACATGGCAATCATAAGAGAAGTTTTTTCTGCAATTATTTCTGCTGCTGAGGTGAAACTGTTATTTACATCAGTCATGACAATATAGGTTTCTTTCTCCTTTCATAACTTTTTCACTGTTGAATGTGAATACTAATTTTGCAAATAGGTTTTGGGAAGAAGTGAGGATGCTCTTGTTGAAAAAGTTCAAAAGGCTCAACCGAGGCTTCGTCCCACAAAAATCGCACAAGATGGTTCAATAATGGAATGGGTACAAAGTAGCCTGAACACAAGTCTCACAATGTCAAAACTGCTAAATTTTGTTATGGCCTAAGAAATTGTGTACTTGATAGGGCAGGCACAAGAGTTTGAGGATGCGCAGGTGCATCATCGACATCTGTCTCACCTATTTGGCCTGTTTCCAGGGCACACAATAACTGCTGAGAAAACTCCGGGCCTCTGTAAAGCTGCTGAGAAGACTCTTCACAAACGAGGTTTGTGTATTATTTGATTGATCTTCTTACTCACAATAGCCTGGCTGGACTATCTTACTCTCGCAATAGCATTTGGTTATCTGTCACAAGGTTAAAATTAAATATTCCGTCTTCGTTTTGTTTGATAGCTTATACTCTTGAGAATGGGCACTTTCCTGAAAGTAAACAAAAAGGAACATGATTCTTACAGAAATAGTTAATTATTTAACTACAGAGTCATCAACCATATTTATTGTCAAAATTCAAAATAATTACTTTGCTCCAAGGAAAATTATAAAACCGAAAGACAAAAAATTATTTGGAGGCTTATTGTTGTTTAACATGAAAATTGAAGTTTATCTCCAACTCCCCTTAAATTTTACAGTTTGTAAATATCACACTCTATATGACGTTGCTCTCATGTTCCTTAAACATCACGTGGAAAACTTAACTAGAGAATGAGGCCTTACGAGGGTCTGTCTGTAGTCCACAAAAGAAGATAGATAACTTAGTTGTCCCACTGACGAGGTGGAAACTTAGTAACTTCCATTTACTTGATCAATTTGGATGAGATGTAATGAGGATTTTCTTGACTCTGTAATACTGAGATACTGTCATCTCTGTTGTTAACGTTGTCTCTGATGTTGCATCCTTGGGAACAGGAGAAGAGGGTCCAGGATGGTCAACCACATGGAAAACTGCTTTGTGGGCACGTCTCCTCAATTCTGAGCATGCCTATCGGATGGTCAAGCGTTTGATTAACTTGGTGGATCCAGAACATGAGAAAGCTTTTGAAGGTGGACTCTACAGTAACTTATTTGCAGCTCACCCTCCATTTCAGATTGATGCCAACTTTGGGTAAGGAGCACTGACTCTGTGTTTGTGAATGCAAATGTGTGACCGTCTGTTTTGACAAGGAAATCTAGAAGTAAAGTTTTGCAAGGAAATTTAGAAGTAAGCTTTGCAACGTAATGATCTCACTTTTCTATTCACATTCATCTAAAACGGAAAACTTGGTGAGCATGTTTATACTGCAATCATGCACCAATTCCATGCGAGAAAATTTTTAATCTTCAGTATCATCCCAAAGGCTTTATGTTAAGCTACACGATTAAGCTGGTAAAACTTAGGTGAGGAAGATGAAGAAAACGGCATAGACCATGTAAGCATCTTAGGTTTTCTCACTGAATCTATTTTAACAGACACCTTGATGATTGTCTTTTAGATTCTTCTATGTTATATTAAGCATAATTTGGAAGTTGTGACAAAGTGAGTATTTCCGCAATCTGTGGTTTCAGTTTTGCAGCAGCAATTGTGGAAATGCTTGTGCAGAGTACCTTGAATGACCTGTACTTACTCCCTGCTGTTCCACGGGATAAATGGCCGAATGGATGTGTGAAAGGATTGAGAGCTCGGGGCGGAGTGACAGTGAGCATATGCTGGAAAGAAGGGGATCTTCATGAAGTTGGAATTTGGTCCAAAGATGACGGTTCTTTCAAGACCTTACACTACAGAGGAACTAGTGTCACGGTGAATATATCATCGGGCAGAACTTACACTTTCAACGGAGAGTTAAAATGTATGAACTGAAGAACATACTCTCTTTCTCAGAGGTGTCTATTTCTTGAATGCAAATGAACAATAAGAATTTTGCAGAGGAATTACCCTCTTGTTGGCTTATCTCAAAACCAACATTTATTTCCTTTCCCAGTTTCTGCAAGTGCCGCAATTTTAACCTGAATGGATCTTAGTTTTATGAAACAATTGATAGGTTTGAGAATTCTCACTTGGACAAGAAATTAACTCTTGGTCTTCTATAAAAATTCCTTCATTTGCAGCCAAAATCCTCTTCATTTACATTTTTATAATGCTTTAGACAGTACAATTTCAATGTAATCATAATTGTTTTTTGAATCCTACCTATTATATATACAATTTACATAGATTTTCTATTCTCATGTGTTACGGAGAGAATTCTATTTATATAAATAATCACACAGTTTTTTAAAGTGTGGAACTTAAACCCTTGACTTCTAATTTACCACGCAAGCTGTGGTCTGAATGACTAATATAATTATCATTTTATATATAAATATTAATGTTGGAAGTTTTAGATAGTACAATTGTAATGCAATCATCACCTTATTTATAAATATTAATGTTGAAAGTTTTAAACAGTACAAGTTTCAATGCAATCATCAAGTATATTATGTTGTTTAAATTCTCCTACGATCATAGTCATCAATTATGATTGATATATGTTGATTAGATTTTCAAGTCCAATATTCAGTCCTCTAACGCTCAAGTCAAGTTTAGGATTTGTAAAGACAGACAAAATTTTGGCTTAGTAATTGTCTCCGTACCTGTCTTTCTTTATTGATCTTTTATAGTTGATATGAAAACTGTGGTTACGTGTTTTAAGAAAAAAGGAAAACTTCCACTAGACTAGAGTTTTAAGGATAGCGGAATAATGGACAATTATTTTTGCAATTTTCTCACTACGTATCTCTTTTATAAGTTATATACCTCTCTCTTTTAGAGCAGTATTCTTCGACCTGAGCTCAAAATGAAATGAACTAACTTCATATTCATATATACGTAAGGTATTCACCTTAGGGCCTTATATTTATAACCCTTAAGGTGAACTATTGATGATATTCCCGATATTTTAAATTGACCTCAAGTAATTCTCCTGTAACACTATATATATATATATATATATATATATATATATATATTAATTATGATTTTACAGATGATATAATACAGTCAGTTTAATCTATTTTTGTTTTCCTTCTACTGATAAATGATGGTGTATATAGCTTTAATCAATAATTTGTGCCAACTTTCATTGCCTTATCAAATTACCTATCGAGCATTGAAAAAGATTCAACAAAAGACAGAAAAAGTATTTACTCAGACACTATTGTGGAAGTGTATTGAATCAAGAGCAGATAAAAAACGTCTTCATCAATGTGCTT
This sequence comes from Melia azedarach, assembly GCA_028052125.1. Classification (NCBI taxonomy): domain Eukaryota; kingdom Viridiplantae; phylum Streptophyta; class Magnoliopsida; order Sapindales; family Meliaceae; genus Melia; species Melia azedarach. Next base: position 1,909,975 of record CM051399.1, on the reverse strand, counting down.
TTTTCTTTTCTTTCAATTTTATTTTTAATTATCCTGGCTTTGTCTGGATGGTAAAGGAAGGAGTGAACGTCTTTGAGTCCTGTTAAAGGTGGCACTGGCAGGACTCTCCCTACAAACATTAGTGGGTTCTTCATTAAAATTGTAGAAAAATATCTCTCGCTTTGAGAATAGATATCGTATTACTGTATGTGAAAATATATAGACTGTGTTACAATTGTCAGAGTAATATTGTAATATTCAAAAAATAAAAAAATATATCTGTGTTATAAATAAAATGGATTTAATCTCATTTTCATTAAAGAAGTTTACATAAACTTTTTACACATTTATTGCATTTAATGTATATTGATGTTACGGAGTTTTTTTTACTCGCAAATTTGTACTATATATATATATATATATATAGATATGTATAATATTGTATTGAATTTATCATCCTGAATTGAATCAAAGATTCTTCAATTGAATTCAGTAATTAAATTCATCTAATTAATTGAGAAAACTAATAAAAGCAATTAAGCTGAGTTACAGTCAAATATTATTTGTATCCTTATACTTATTTTATTTATAATTTGAGTTAATAGTTTATAATGTGATTTACTGATTCAGGTTCGTAAAGTATTTAATTTTTCTTTTATTGTTTTGTTAATTAAATATTTTCTCGTTATATTTATTATAATTGTTATTATATAACTGTTCTTATGAGTAGACTCTGTGGTTAGTATAAAATTGAATCTTTCACAATAAAAAATAGGGATATCATATTATATTGCAGCCTGAAACTTGTAAAATACAGAGGTAATTAGACCTTGAAGTTCTAAAGGCAACCTCATTAATCAAAACCTAAAATTCTGAATTGAATTATTATGATTAGAACCTCAAGTTCTAGATCTACAAAATATCATTTATATGGACTTAAAATTTCATATATCGTATGAGACTAGAATTCTATATATCAACTATATGGACTTGAAATTACAGTTATTAAGGTTAGATACTGAACTTCTGAATATAAAATTCTGAATCAGAACTTAAAATTGTGAATATAAATTAGGATATTAGAACTTGAAGTTCTAAGTATATGCTCTCAATATTTTTCATGGATTATATTTATATGCATTTTCATACCATGGGCTTAGAAGGCACCATTAAATGAGAGTTGGGGATATATGACTAATAGATAATACAATTACGCACAATATTCTTTGAGATAAGAATTATTTTACAGAATTAAAAATGATTAAGCTAAAGTGAATACCATATCAAGTACTTGATTGAAAGCTCTAGAAGAGCTTGTATACATGATGCTTAGTATTCCAGTAGATCCAACAAAAATCTGCTTAGATTTAAAGATATTGATTGAAATATATATTATATTAAGATTTTAAATGAGAATAGTATAGAGTATTTTTATATTACTTCTAATGTCTCAGGAAAAAATATATATACTGGAAAGACTTTTAGCTTTATTATATGGATTGTACCATATAATCATAAATATAATTGAAAACTACGCAATAATGAACCAAAAGTTCAGTGAACCTAAAATTTATATTATAGGCATGATTGCTATTTTTATTTCTATATATGAAAAGTTAAAAAATCATCTTGATCATTCAGAATCTATAATGATGCATAGAATTATTGAGAATTTTTATAAATATTCATAAAAAACCTAAAAGATTTTATTATCTAATAAGAATACTTGTGCTGTTTGGTCTCAAGGTAAACTAGTGACTTGACCATTCACTTTTAGAATTAGATTTGAGTCTCCACTATTTTTACAAAGAATTTAAGGAGACATTTGCGGGTTAATTCACCCACCTAGTGGACTATTATATTATTTTATAGTCTTAATTGATGCATCTGCTCAATAGCCATATATGTGCTTATTATCTATATGTAATATTGCATTTGCTAAATTGCCAGCACATGTTATAAAGTTTAGGGTACATTTTTCCTGATGAATACATTTTGTAATTAATTATTAATTTCAACTTCCCTCATCACTACCTTTAGGCTCGGAGTTGGATATGTTCTTTAACTTCAAATGCTATAAAAAGAGTTATTTTGTAGAAATGAAAATCATAACCTGAAGCTTTTGTTCCTATATTGATACAATTGTAATCGACAAAATGTATTCTCAAAAGATTTCTTTGAAGATGATGTTCTTGATCGTTTTCTCGATCATAGCCTTTTGTTAGTTTTTTAATCTATCTTTATTAATCTTTCTATTTACATATACATTTAATGTTAGTATGTATATAAAGCTAATCATACTGTTTTAGCAGCAAATTCAAAAATAGTAAAAGTAGTTTCATGTTCCAGTATAAATGACCGTGTCAACTTTGACTTTGATTGTAGAGGCTTATCTATCGATTGTGTTGAAAATAATTGTGGTTGTGTAAGTGGACACCTATCATTATTGAAGAATTTTGAACCAGAGGGTGATCGTGTCGGCTCAACCTGTGGGAATGACAGTGACTGCACTACCCTCCATTGTCTTCCTGAAAGCAACATTCTAAAATGTAATCATAAATCTATACGTAAATAGGACAAATCAATCAAGGCTATACATCTGGATAATGCTGGTGAATTTATTTCTAAATTATTTGATGACTGATGTACATTAATAAAGATTGATATAGAACATCTAGTTCTATATGTTTATACTCAAAATGGATTAGCCGAATAACTCATTAAGTGATTTAAGCTTGTATTTAGTCATCCAATTGATATATATTCCATCTATGTACTTTTGATTGTACTGTATGTATCTGTATAGTATTTTCACAACATATTAAGATGAGACCTCAATTCGATTGAGGATTTATGCTGGTTTTTCACTCACTGTCTATTATCAAATATATTAAACCTTTGATAGGTGATTTATTTGACGCACAGTTTACGAACTACCATTTTGATGAGATAGTTTTTTTTGCTATTAAAAAATAAAATGCCTCATAAAGTAAAGGATGTACTTTCTTAAAAATATATGTTATATCTCATCTTGATCCTTACACTAATTAATATAAAAATAAAGTGTAAAGAATAATACAACTTTAACAAATTACAAATCAATTACAAGATGCATATATTGATATTACAAGAATAACTAAATCATATATGCCAGTTGCCAATACATTAGCCTGGATAATTATTCCTAAAGAATAATATGATCAAAAAGTAACTATTGAATCATTTGTTGCACGCTTATAAGTATGGTAGACCAATTAGTTGAAAATATACTATTTTGAGAAAAAGATGATTTTGAAATTAAAATCCTGTTGAAAATAATGCTTGAGTAATAAGTATATTTCTATTTTCTGAATCACTAGCTCTAGAAAAGTTGATTGTCATGAAGTGATACATGTCCCTGAAGTGACACAAGCTTCTAAAAATGTATTAGCCCTTGAAGAGGCACAAGTCCTTGAAGTGACAAGTTTCTAAAGAAGCATTAGTCCCTAAAGTGACATAAAAATCTTGAAACAAAAGAATGCAATAGTTATCAACAATATATATTCATTATAGTAGTTACTAAAATTATGAGAGATAATTACGACTCACAGACTGTAAATAAATATAGACATAGACATGATTGGCCTTAATGAAAATAAATAATTCAAGTAGAATTACTTTATCTTACCAAATATAGAGTATTTGGGCATATTGTCCATACACTTGGAGATGTCATTAAATATAGTGCGTAACCCGTCGTTTAAGATTTTTCTCAAAGACCTGGAATTGATTTCGATAAAATATGTTCTCCTATGATGAATGTTATTACATCTAAGTTTTTGATAAGTTTGGCAGTCTTAGAAAGATTTGATATACGTCTTATGGATATAATAATGTCAACTTATTTATATAAGTCACTTGATGCTAATATTTATATGAAAATCTCTAAATGATTTAAATGGCTGAAGTATATAAATCAACAAATCGTAATTTGTATTCAATCAAGTTACAAAGATCCTTATATGGAATAAAGCAATCAAAGCACATGTGATATAATCATTTGATCGAATATTTGATAGAAAAAATATGTTAATAATCATGTATGCTCATGTGTATTCATAAAGAAATCAGAATTTGAATTTGTTAATGACATGAATTTAATTGGAACTTCTAAAGAGCTTTTGAAAATTATTGAATACTTGAAAACGAAATTTGAGACGAAAGATTTGGGGAGAGCCAAATATTCACTTGGCATACAAATCGAGCATAAGTCTAATATAATATTTATCCATCAATCAGCTTATGTTGAAAAGATTTAGTATAAATAAAGCTTAGTCGTTAAGTATTTTTATGGTTGTTTGGTCTCTTGATCTTAAAAATGATAATTTTTTTACCGAAAGAAGAAAATGAAGAGATAATTAATTCAGAAGCACCATATCTCAATGCTATTGGTGCTTAATTATATTTGGCATAATATATCAGACTAGACATATCATTCTTTGTGAACTTATTAGTCAAATTTAGTTCTAACCCTACTCAGTGGCATTGGATTGACATCAAACATATTTTTGGTACCTTTTTAGAAAGATAGATTTGAGATTATTTTATTCCAAAGAATCAACTCGAAATTTAGGATTTGTTGGTTTTACAAATGTTGGTTATCTTTTTGATCCTCATAAAGCTCATTTAAAAACCAAATATGTTTTTACTTATAATAATACAACTATTTGGCGGTCTATGAAACAAACTCTTATTGCCATCTCTTCTAATCACTTTGAGATTCTAGTATACATGAAGTAAGTCGTGAATGTATATAGTTGCGTTATATTAACCATCATATTCAGAGTATATGCAAGTTATCTGCTATAATAAATATTCCAACTGTAATATATAAAGACAATGCTACTTATATCACTTTGAGATTCTAGTATACATGAAGTAAGTCGTGAATGTATATAGTTGCGTTATAAACCATCATATTCAGAGTATATGTAAGTTATCTGCTATAGTAAATATTCCAACTGTAATATATAAAGACAATGCTACTTATATCGCTCAACTTAGAGGATGATACATTAGAGGTGAAAGAACAAAACATATTTCACCAAAGTTCTTCTACACTTATGAGCTTTAAACAAAGTAATCGGATTAATGTTAAACACATGCGTTCAATTGAAAATTTTGTTGATCTCTTCACCAAGTTTTTACCATCAACTTTTAAGAAGTTGATATATATTACTGGTATGTATTGGCTTCATAAATTGCTTAATTAATATATGTCATCTTGAGGGGAAGAATTTTTTTTTAGGGGAGCATAATTTTTGAAGGACTATAAGAAATATACTAGTAAATGATGCGTTGTACTATTTTTTTCTTTGACTAGGTTTTATCTCATTGAGTTTAATTAACAAAAATTTAAGGAGACAACATTATACATGTTCAATAAAATGGATTTAACCTTATTTTCATAAAAACAGTTTACATAACTTTACACATTTATTACATTTATTGTATATTCATGTTACTAAATTTTTTTACTAAAAATTTGTGTTATATATATATGCAATATTGTATTGAATTTATTGTCCCTAAATTGAATAAAAAATTCTTTAATTAAATTTAATAATTAAATTCGACAAATTAATTAAAAAAATTATAATAATTAAATTATGAATTATAATTAAATATTATTTATATTTTTATATTTATTTTATTTATAATTTGAGTTAATAGTTTACACAATCTATTTTTAATTAGTTTTCACCTGTGATGTCGACTTTTTATAATTTTGCGAGCTGCACCTACAAATATAAGAAGTTCAAGTTAGTTTTTCGGATTCTAGTTAATTTTGTGTTAGTACTGAAAAATATAGATCTTCTAATTTGGGCCTGGGCCGGAGCCTGACATATTAGTCCATAAAATATCTACTATTACACGTCATCGGCTACCTAAATCCAACGGTCAAGGACCCTTCTCAATCACTTATTTGATCACAAATACAAAAGTCAATAATCAGACGGATCTCAACCCTTAAGGTAAATCAAAACTCATACTCCTCCACACAACACAAAAACCCCTTAACCCCTAACAAAGAAACCTCGCCTCTTCACCGTTCTGCATCACAAGAAGAAAAGAGAGAGAAATGGCTTGGCGAAGTGCAGGATCACTGTCGCGTTCGCTGTCTAGGGTTTCTTCCCTCCGTTCTCCGCCGCCGATCCCCCGTGTCCGTACCCCTCAACAGGCCCCCCGCCTGCAATCCCGCCGCTTCTCCTTCGGCGCTCCCAGGTCCGTTTGGTTTCGGACTAAACCAAATAGAATGTTCAATTTCTATTTGTTTAATTTAATTATTTTGTACTTAGAATAAATAAGTGAGCTTTCCTTTAGCTGCTTCTCCTTTGTTTGCAGATCTGTATAGTTATTTATTACTCTTTCAAAATGTTGTTAATTATTAGATTTCCAAGTGTTTCGAGTCATAGCTTTCAAGTGTTTCGAGTCATAGCTTTCAATTGTACTAAATCTGTAAAGTTATTGTCGTGTTTGATAGTACATTTCCTGTCATAATTTTGTAGCTATTGCTGCCTGGTTAATTGCTGAAAAATGTAGAAGAAAGATTTTTCTTTCTGTTGATTTGGTTTCTATGTGGTGAATAAAGACCTCAACAGTTCATAGCTTTACTGTGAGTATCGGGTTACTTAATTGAATGTTTAATTTGAACTTTTGTCAGGTTTATGAGTGTCTAAAAGAGATTAAAAATAATCATAATTTCCTTGTCATTAGATTTTCTTGGAAACCAAAAGTTTCATTAGTTTTTAGCCCTTCTATCTTATGGTTCTGTGGGGCTTGTTTTGGCCTGAATTTTATGTTTTCAGGTTGATAATGGTAGAATTGGAGTTCTGCCATTATTTACTATTTAAATTTGATATTTTGGCCTATTTTCATTGGTTGTGCTCTGTATTTACAGGAATTTGGGAGAATTAGGTTGCACGGCTTCCTTTTTGCCTTTGCATAGTGTGGCAGCTGTGGCCCGCTTCCCATCTCTGTCTGTCAATGCACGGGCGTTTTCTGAGTTGTCTCATGGTACCTTCCGTCGTACTTGTCAGGATCGCTAGTAGTCTCTTTGTGAGTCTTACTATTTCTAGGAAACATGAATAGCAAAAAAAAAGGATTGTTTTCAATTTTTGTTATTCCCACTGCTGCCCTGAATAACTTCACTCTAATGCAGTAAATTTTTTGTATTCAATTTCTTTTTTCTGATATTTTGTTGCTTTTGCATTATGTTGATGAGATGGGCACAACCAGATAGGTGTTTACCTTTTTTCTTTTTATAATATAAATTTGGTTGAGAAGATAGAATTGAGATTGAGATTTATAGGGAGGAATGGAAAAGATGGGTGATCTGCGTGGACTTCCAATCAGCTAAAGGCACAAGAGTGATTCTGCATTGTAGGTTTCTTGTTTAACCCGTTTCTTTCTACCCAAAACTGAAAATATTGTGAACCATCAATTTCATATGAGGAATAGATAAACAATAGCCTTGAACATAGAGGTGTTTCATCTGATAACATATTGTATATACATGTCCTGATTGTTCTTTTATGCTGTTATAATGTTAATAATTACACTCAGAAAAAATGCTATCTTGATTATTTATTGATATCTGGTTTCATATTAATCTGGTTGTTTTATGCATTAAATTACTTGTAATGTTTCTTGTTTATCTTTTAAATTTAATTGTTATGCTTGATTTATTTTAATTTTTTCACTGCACTGATTTTTTACTTCTCTATCTTAATTTTATTCGTGCCTTAATTTATCTGCACAATATTTTAAGAGAAATCTATCTGATGGTTATAATCTCACACATCAACCCTATTTTTCCATAAGCTCATTAATACCACTTGAAAAAATTTATGTACAATGGCATGAATGATTGCTTGCCTGCTTACATGTTGGTTTGGTTGAATTTTCAAATATTCATAACCCTCCTGCCTATTCCTCACTGAATTTGCAAAGATGAATTTTCCTTGTAAGATTGAAAAGAATCTTTTCCAGTACTTATGGAGATCTTCATGGAGCATACATGCTACCTCATTTTTTTCCTGGAGAAAATATATATCTTCCTTTCTCAACTATGATAATTTAAAATCACTAAAATACAGTTGGTCAATTTTCATTGTTTTTCTTCGAACTTCATGTATTTTCATTCATGCTCTAGAACTTGTAAATTTTTCTTAATTATATTGGACTTTTGTTACTCAAATTATTATTGATATGTACTGGTCTGGATTTGATTGTATATGTTTGGGGAGTATCTTAATAATTAGGTTAATTATCTGTAGTCTAGGACAGTGCACAGGAAATCTGTAGCAGGTGGAAATAATGGCTTTAGAAACTCAGGGTTCTGTTTCTCTATTTCCATAATAAACCCATGAGATATCTTGCATTTTACATTTGGTGATCATTTACAAAAGTGTTTTTCTGAATGGTTGCGGAGTTTTCATTTTGTTTGTATATATCCCGGAAAATTATTATCTATATTCTCTGGATGCCCGCAATTTTCAATATGCTGAACTCAGCATTCAAAAATATGTTTACCGTCTGTTGATAAATCTGAAGGAGACCGGTAATTTTGGCTAGTAAACATAGTTTGCATGGATGATGAGTAAATTTGATAATTTCAAGTGTTGTTAGATCTTTTAAAACTTCAAAACTACTAGTCTGATGGGATTCCAATTTCTTATGTCTGACTTGGCACTTTTTTCTTGCAGTTACTTGAAAGGGCTATTGGGTCAGCACAACGAAGTGCAAGAAAATATGGTGGCAGTAAGAAAGTTGTGTGGGGAGTTGCCAGTCTTTTGTAGGAAAGTGAAATAAATACTTGCCATTTATTGTGGCACTTTCAAAAATAGACTTGGAATTTTCCCAACTCCTTGAACAATCTCTTAGTTGGTCATTTCTTATTAGGCCATGACTAGTAATCTCATCAGTTTCTGTAATATTGTGCTATTGATCTTAGTCTCAGGCTTTCATAATTCTGTTCAAAGGTTTTGTTTCGGCCTTAATTGAATCGTTTGATTCAAAATATTTTGATGACCACCTACATGCTTGATTCTGATTATTATTACTTTCTTCCTGTGCTAAGATTCATGAATCACTCTTTTAACTGTTCAACATTGTGAAAAGGAGGCAAAAAATAGACGCGTAGTTGTAACTCCTCCACAAATTAATGATGTTATAAGATTTCATCTCTCAGGAGTCTATGTGGGTATCATTGAATTTGAATAATTCAATCTCCGAATTCCTGTAAAGGATAAGGTTGTACCATGTATAGTCTTGGTTTGTCAACTTCTTCGTCATCTTGTTGGTGGAGTCTCGTGTCTGCCTGTGGAGTTAGACCCAGGGTATTGGAAGAATTGTGCATGGTGAATTCCATACTGTTGAGCGCATATGGTGTACAGTGACAAATCATTGGAATATGAAGTGAGCACGAGGGCTGTTGCCATCAGTTTCTTGCCGCATGACTCGTTTGATTGACATGTTTGTCGATTTATGGCATCAACTGAAGCTCTGACCCGAAACAAGTTAGTGCATTGTCATTGCCCAACCTGGTTGGTTTTCTAATGGAGGAGGTGTGGCCCATCATCTGTACCTGATCTTGTTTCAAATATTGTCCTTTTGCAGAATATCCTTCAGGCCACTGCTATACAAAATAGTTATTTGTTCCGCGACTCTTTATCTGAGTATTATCTTATGTTCATCTGCTTCCAGCTTTTAATTTTATTAGGTCGAATACTGAACTGATTACAGTCCCATTGTTTTCAAATAGTAGTTTGCATCTCTTGCATAATTATTGATGAAGGGAAGGGTGGGTGTATTTGAAAGTTTAATATTGCCATCAAAGCTATTTCCAATACAAATATTTTTCCTTTTTATAAAAGTACTTTATTGAAAGAGTAGTATCCTTCAAGGTCTTTTTTCTTTGGAAAAGCAATTTAGTCCATTTCAGTTAAACACAATGAAGAGAATAATTTTTTATTATTTAAAGCACTTCTTCTATCATATCCCACTCCCGAACCTTTAATGTTAAAAAGAAACTTACTTGTATAACACTTAGAAAATAATTGAACTCTTTGCTACATGATTAGAAAAGAGAGACAACCGCCCGACTGTAGCGGGATTCTCATTTTATAAGGAACTTGAGAAAATGATAATCGAAGTGTTTTCTTTTCTACTGCTAACCTTCAAAGCTTATGAAAAAGCAATGCACAGAAAGTATGTCCAACTTCAACCTCAACCTCCATCACAATTGAACATCTATCGTCTGCTGCTTTTTAGAAAATCCTTTTAAGAAGAAAAGTAGGTAGTAGCCACCTCCTCCAAGCATTCTGTAGACCCAAAAAAAAAAAAAAGAAAAACGGTAGTTGAGTTCCTCCTTATCGAAACAAAAAAAAAAAAGTAGTATTTGGGGCCACATGCAACTTGTTGAACGTCCATATTGTGGATTAAATAGAACCAAACCCAGAAAAAGTTAGCGAAGATATGTACTTGGCATTCTCATTTGAAGTGGTCCATCAAAGCTTTTCATCTACTCCATTAACCTAACAGTCTAAAAGCAAATGTTCCTTCTATTTTTCAATTTGGGGTGATTATCAAATCGGCCCCTATAGTTTGCAAAACATAAGTATTGTCTATCTCTGTTAGTACAAAAGAAAACTAAAATAAATAGTTTCAAGAGTAATATCCTTATTTATCATGCCCTTGGAAAACTTGAGAAAAAATTAAAATATATATATATATATATATATTTTTTTTTATCATGACACCAAACCACATAAATTAATTTGATTCTTTTGTACCAGGTTGGGTAGAAAAGAAACAATTAAACCAAACATTGGTACTGAAAACATTACTTCAATGTGAGTGTATTTTTCAAGGTTATAGCAGAAACCAAAAGTAGAAATTTTTATTGCCAAAACTGGATAGCTAGAGTGAATTTGAAAAGAGTTGTAAATGTATAGACCTATTTGGTAGTTTACAAACAAAGCATAGGGACCAGTTTGGTGCATTCCCTTTATTTTATTTAGTTTCGTTTTCAAAAGAAAAAATGAAAAACGAAGAGGGAGGGGTGTCTTCATATTCTGAGATCAGGAGCCCAAAAAGGCAGCCAGCCGTAGCTTGCTTGCTTTTTTACGTTGGTGATTCTTGGCTGGGTGCTCCTATGTTTGTTCTCTGTGAAAACTACTTGTGAAACCAAGTTCACAAAAGTTTGTGAGTTATTCCAAAAAGTAATGGACAGATCTACTTGATCACTTTGCATCATCCTCGTTATCAATAGCATCCCTTATCTCAAATTTTTGGCGTCAGCACTCTCAATTTTATTCTCTTTTATCGTATCTATCGGCATCAAAGAAGAATAAGATTAAGAGCATTTATCAATGTCAAATCTTCACTTAATCATCCATTAATCAACCTTATTACAGCTGTTAAAGTTCAATAATATACCCCACTTAAAAAGATTTCAATCTATCTCTAATGTGAATAACAGAAAGTAAGTTACCAATCCTTTTTTCCCAAAAGAAAATTTCTCACGTATGTCCATCCTATGCTTGATTTTGTGCTCTTCAAATTTTAGTCACAGCCAAATGAATTTGACCCTGTACTCTTCAAATTTTAGTCACAGCCACTACCCATTTTTTTTTTTTAAAGTCATAGAAAATTTTCTCAATCCGAGTTTTAAACTGCATACCACAGCCACTGGCTCCATTCAACACTCTGATAATGGCTTTGTCCTAACTAGCAAGAAAATAGACTACAGGGTCCGAGGAGAAATTGATGCACTGTGCCACTGTCCAGAAGTGGACTGAGCATGTTCTATAATTTGAACCTTCCCTATTGTTCTTTGAATTAATTATTGAGGGCAAATTGAAAGGACAACCTCTTTTAAGACAAGAAACTGGCACAATTGATAAAATGCTGACAGATGATTTTATGGATTTTCACTTGTGAAATTTTACCAAAGAAAAATAGTAACTGACTCTTGGAATTTGTTGAAAGACGAAGCACATGTTTCTTTCCACTATGCAGAATTGAAAAACTCACTGGTGGGAAGAGGTAGTCATTTCTTGTCTGAGTGTGAGTGAGAGAGAGAGAGCAGAAAACAGATCCTTGTGGGCAATAGAATTCTAGTTTTATAACAAAAAAGGACTCGGAATAAAATACAAGTGGCTCTTAATGCACTTCTCCTACTGTACATATAAATTGCCCACTACATGATTAAAAGGAAGGAGGACAGAAGCCCCAACATGAAGACACCCACATAGATCCTCATGTTTAAAAGAAACAATATGAAAATAGTAAAATGCAACCCCATCTTATTTCCTTGCTTTATCACCATTATTGGTAATGCTGTGGGCCCCATCAAACATAAAATCATAAGACAAAAAATTGCAAAGCTCATCATTCCACCACTCACTTCAATATCTTGATTCACATTCAGCAAAGCTTATTATTCACTCTCTAATCACAATAGCATACACACCTCTGTCTGGTGAGTGATATCTTTTCATCATATTTTAACTCTAGGCTATAATCCTGCCTCACAAACAACAAAAAAAGGGTTTCCTAATGGCTATCATTATGCATATGAAAATTTTAATCAAGTGGGATTTGAAAATCACCTGCTAGTGCTTGTTCCAATCAATCTAAATAGAGGGATTGCTCCTGCGTCAGTTGATATAACATAACCTAAGGATTTAGCTACAAACAAGAACAGAAATAAAATGTGATTGATTTGTTTAATCGATAAGGAAGATGCATCCATCAACAGCAGTATAAGTTGCAGGATATGATTGTCAACCTTGAATTTTTAGAGTACTCCAAAGATAACAGGGTAAAATTGGTTTAATTTGTCGAGGGAAAAAGAAAAGGAGAAACATCAAAGTGGGGAATCCTAAGCTTGACAAGGGCAACAGTATAGATGACATAAGCATTGTCCCCTGGAACACCAAGCATCAAGAAGTGGGGCCATCCGAATTGAAATGAGAAAAAATAAAAAACATCCGATCTCAATACCTTTCCATTGTGATACAGATACCTCTTTCCACTTATTTCCTCTCTCTATTTGATCCAACTCTTCCAAGAGTCAGCTATAACCATTCCACAAAGCATTCACTTCCTTTGACAGCCTCACCAAATTTGAGATTTGCAGAGAAATGATTTTCCAAAGAGATGAAACAACCGAAACAACATCAAACAGGAACCAAGGTGACTTAAGGTTCAGAGATGGTAACAAAGAACAAAAGGAAGATGAAAGTCCAGGAGAGTGGCTGAACCTGAGGTTAGGCAGGAATTCACTCTCCACAGGCAGAGATTCTGACTCACAACCAAGACCTACTTCTGCTAAGGTTTTCTCATGCAATTTCTGCATGAGGAAATTTTTCAGTTCACAGGCACTAGGGGGCCACCAGAACGCCCACAAGAGGGAGAGAGGTGCAGCCAGAAGATACCAATCCCAGAGAATGATGACAATGATGGGCTTGCCCATGCACACAAATATGGTCCGATCACTAGGTGTCAGGCCCCATTCGCTTGTGCACAAGCAAAGCAGAGATGGAACTGCAATTGTAGCAAGGTTTAATGATGCCAATACAGGGATGGGTGCGGCGTGGACACCCTACATGCTGGAGGATGCTACAGATATGTGGCCAGGTAGCTTTCGCTTGAATCCACAACTTCCAGAGCCACCACCAGAACCACTCAAGCTCGACTTAAATCTCCGACTCTGATCCATCTGTCCTCCTACCAAGTTTGAAATTTTCTTTTATGATCTATCATACTGGAACAGTTCTCAGTTTGTTCATCCATAAGTACAGAAACTAACGGAGGTAGGAGCCAAATGACTTCGAAAAGTATAAATTGTGGATGATGGTTCTGCCTAACAACTAGCAAGCACCATGAGTTATGGTGCTTCGTATCATCATGTATGTTGTAGTACAAAGGAACCAAAGAGACATCCTCATTTTAATAATTTCATATTTCTCTATGCCTGCAATAATTCGTGCTCCCGTATACTTACATGTTAACAAAGTCTACAAGGGGTTTTCTGACTTCGATTGTGAACTTCTATTTTGTTCATTTTCCTTCATCTTGGTTCAACCATAGTGTTTGTAAATGATTATACTAATTATCAAGACCTATTTTCATAGCATTAGCAAAATTATCTACTACAAACCAAAAACTTTTGGAGAAACCATGAACATCTTAATGAAAAAATTATTTACTAGACTCCAAAGGAAACAGGCTAATGTTAAATTCCAAGAACCATATGTCATGAGGTTCATTGGTCCACTGTAGTTCTGCTTTTAGTGTGCACAGGTGTGGTAAGAGTTGAGTCAGTTGATAAAGTCGGTTGATCAAAAAAGTTTTGAAAGAATTCAAAAAGCAAGTTGAATCAGTTGATACATCAACTACATGATAGGGAACCCTAATTGTAGTCTTGATAGGGCTGCAGCATCATATCATATCTTACTCTTCCAAGAAGCTGAACCAATAAGCCAAGCATATGCTACTTTTGCTTCCTTAACTGGCCTGTCAATATGCTACAGTTCCAAATTCTATTTTTCTAGTTTCCTTCTTAACCTAATTACCTAACCCAGCAACTGTGAATCGTCATTTATCCCAGAAAAGAACCCCATCCAGTTGGAACGAAGCAACCATGTCCAAGAAGAATTATGTACATGATTACCTCATTAACTAAATTACAGGTCATCACACTTACAATCTCAAACCCGTGTTCTTTTTGGACATCTTCATCATATCATTCCTAGAATAATTTTGCTGGCAGTACGCTTTGGAGAAGGATAGAAGACGAGAAAGAACGGTGCAAGCGCCAAAGCTTTCATTAGGTATGTCTGATTATGTGGGGCCCACTTGAACCTTTAATAGTCAATGTTGGTAAAAGGTCAGCTCACAGTTATTTTTCTATAAGCTAGAATTTGGACGTTTCTGTGTTGAGTCTTCAACAACTTGAAAAGCCAGGGATCTGGTAAGATTAAACTTCGCTGAAACGGGCAGTAATAGCATCCCGCGGGTTCTGTCACCTCAGTAAATGGACTTCAGTTGTTTCGTCAATCTTTTAAGTGTGGCACTGACATTCAGGTTGGTCGACAGTAATCAAAGTGTTTATATCATCCTATCAGTAAAAAATTAGATAAAGCCAACTGAAATTTATACATACTCAGAAAATAATTCAGGGAGATACTTCCAAAATCTTAAAGTTTATCTAGAGCACGCGATTGCATTCTTTCCTCCAAGCAAGATGAGATGGCTCAAATAAAACCCAAGTTTGATCCTTTTAAGTAGGTTTTCTCATATCCATCGTTTCTTATAAAAAGTCTCCCCAGGCAATTATCTTTTGCTGCCTGCACTAATTCAACCCGGATTTTCCAAAATGAATGAACTAATCATAACTTATGTCGTTGAAACCCTCTTTCACTATCTCTAACACCCTAAACCTTTTGTTAGTCCTATAACCTTTATCTGCACCTTGTATGATGACCAAATCTAATGTAGCATAGTATTGCAGTCATACTATCATATGCTTATGAGTACAATAGGCATATATGCTATATTTCCTACAAGTAAATGCTTTCAGATTTCTACTACCTCCATATTTCTTTTATTTTAATGTTCTGGCACTTCTGAGGAACATTGGTGTGTCACAGTTTCCAAGACAGTTCATTTCTCTGCATATTCTCCACAATTTCCATGATAACAAATAGAAGAGATATAGAGTTTTATATTAAATCAAGCAGTCAACTGTCCATCCTTGTTTACCACGCCAAAATAATCCAACAAACTAGTTTGTAGAAGCAAACATGAAAAATCAAAGGAACAAAATACTATGTTTGAATAGAAACCATCTAAGAGAACTAAATTCTCCGTAATCACAACATAGGAATGATTTGAATCCTTTTGCATCCAGTTAATGTACATTGCTATAAGTTACCAGAGACTTTAAGCTTTTGGGACCTACACATAACAACAGGAAGCCTCTGGCTAATGATGCTTGGATCACTATATGCAGCAGAATCAGTAGGATAACCCGTCTGCACCATATAGCAGAAGAATCAATGGATTAAGAACTAATAACACGTTGAATAAAATTGTACCATAGTGGGGAAAAAAAGTTAAAAGTAAGCAGTTTCCACTAATAAGATACAAAATAAATTCCGAGTGTCAATATCAGAAAGTAAGAAGAAGAAAAGCCTAAAAGAATATGTCGATAAACATGATATTAGTGAAAGCTAAAACATTCAACCGGCCCTCAACAGTCCAAAGGAGCAAATCATATTAGCTACATAAGACTACAAATAAGAGGAGATGGGATGAGCTATGATAATTTAAGAATGCAAGCAGAAAAACTATAAAGGACTGGCTTTTTAATGCTTCACAGAAGGTTTAAAATTCCACAGTATCTAATTCCACTTGTGCAAGGACCATAATTCAATTTCATTTGAAATATATGTCAATCATAATGGACAACACCCATAATATTAAATCTATATACGATACAAATATTTTATTCCATTAAGCTTTTTCACTCACTGGTATAGCTCCGACAGAATTTGAATTGGAATGTGCAACACAACCCAATACATGCACATACTTGAAATCCCTAAAACTCATAAACACTTATGATAGACCATCACCCATAATTCAAAAGGCCCAAAAGACTAGGCTAGTTGTTTCTAAGACCAACTAATTTTCCTTTCCCCACCATTAACCCATGAAAAGTCAATAATAAAACACTTTGGCATCCCAGAAAATAGGAAAGATAAAATAAGAAGATGCTTTCTAAAAATAAGAAAATGACGGAAGACATGATCATTATCCAAATTCAGAAAGAGAACAAGGTTTTCTAGATATGACGCAGAATTCCACATGTGCACGCAAACAAAGAGAAGAGTTAGTAAACTCACTGCAGCTAAAGATTGAAAAGTGGCTTCTTTCCAGCAGCTCTCTCGAAGAATGACAGGGTTTGCACTGTCACTAAAAACACAGTGCATTCTTGTGTCCCTTAGTCTCATTAGCACACCATCAACTCTAAGCTGTACTAAGAACTGAGTCAGTGGCTTAAAGGAGGCACAAGTCAGGGAAGGAGAAAGCTATGAGAACTAAAAGATATCTTCTCCTATGCTGTGCTTAAGAAATTAAGCAACAATTCCTTGCACTATTTATACCAACATAGGTAGGCAACGAAGAGATGTGAGCCAAATAATATACCTTTCAATTTCTTAGTTTTGCAAGACATATAGGAACTAAGAGAATTGAGATGGAGTAACTCACCCAGAATCGCAAGAGAAGAAACCAACAACTTGGCATGACTCTCTGAAATGACAAAAGGTGATCTCATCAGTGTATGGAAAGCATATCAAACCTATTATAGCAGCAACTAGCCGCTGGTTCAAGACTTACCACTTTCACGGTTAACAGTGACACTCCATTATCAGCCAATTCATCTTCATATAGAACTACCTGCAGAACTAAAAGCACTATGTTGTCATGGGTGACACACAAAACAAGAAAAGAACTAGAGCATGAAATATATATGTTGATCCACCCTACGTCATAATCAAAGATGCCCACCTCATCATAGAAGAGAATAGGCTCCTTTGAAGTTAGTGCAACCATGTCAATTTTCTCCTCACAGTCCTCCCAGTAGAGGCTGGTAGATTTCCCACATTCATGCTGAGCAGAACAAATTACATCAAAGATAATAGCATTAATGTTTTTGTAAATCCATAAATAACAGCAATAATAATTGATATGAAGAGTTTGTTATAGCCCTTAAATTTCCAACATTAGGTTAATTATAGACCTAAAATCTAGAAAAAGAAACCTAATGGATGAAAGGAGATATTGAATATCAATGAGTTTTGATAAGCAAGGAGCCGTTGCATAGGCCAAACTGTATGAAGAGCTCAGGGGACAACTCCATATGGCATACAACTGTAATTGAATTTTTTTTCCCAGAAAAGGGCAGGGAGACTGCAAAAGATACAGAAGAACCCAAAGCACAAACCTTCTCCATATCCATCTCAATTGTTTCACTACCACAGTATGGCGTTGTAAATGTATAGTCATAATCTAGTATCACCTGCTGGAATGGTTTGCTGCAAAATGAGAGAAGTGCCATGAGACCAAAGTCCAGTTTCTCTTTAAGAACACTTTTTTATATCTCATCAAACAATTTGATGGTCAACAGAGTAATGCCACTCTGCCCAAGTCTTAATTTGCATAGGCAGCTTCTTATTCTTTCTTCTCTTTCTTAAGTATGCAGAGGTTCAATATGAGTAAATGCATTTGAGAAGTGAATCAAACCAGTCAACTCAACAATACATGTATAAGAATGAAGAATTGGGCAACAACATCCTGCTGGTTTTTTCACTCTCTTAAACTTCCAATGATCATATTAGACTCTTAACACGTACTAATTTTCAAAAACTAGTATAAGAATGAGAATCGGGCAACAACATCCTGCTGGTTTTTTCACTCTCTTAAACTTCCAATAATCATATTAGACTCTTAACACGTACTAATTTTCGAAAACTTAGCATGCAGAAGCACAGTGAATCAACAGCGTGCAGTTGAGCATATATCCATTTAATTATTCAGATAAAAACAAATTTATAGCAAGTTTGAAAATATCCATATAACAGATATCACAAACCATCAAGTCACTCAGGAAAAAGAGAAAAAAAAAAATCTGTCTATATTTGCATTGATTACCTTCTGAATTTCCATTTTGCAGCTGCAGGAACTTCAACAGGAGGCAAACCTTCCTGCTTCCAACCGCCTAAAGCATCAAATGCATTAAAATAAATCTTAGTCCCACTTTTAACATGTTTAAGAACCAAACAACTCTCTCCAAAAACCATCTCTGGCAAATGCGTTGTCTCCAGCTTTTCCTCCCACCTGAAACCAAATCAAATCAACTATATTACTGTCTGAAAACTAATAAGAGGTCATCATTCAAAATTTCAAAATATAATGGTGTTAATATCTGCCAAATCAATAACCTTTTTAATTCACTGATTAAACATATCATAAAATTTTGAGTTCATAAATAAACAATATAACAGAGAGAGAGTATGTATGTTCGTGTACTGCTGAACGGTGGAGGAATTGAGAATGGAGCACTTGCGAGACTCGATCTCCCAACCGTGAATCCGCAGTCCACGACGTCCGCCCGTCAACCGTTCGGCACCGGCTGCTTTCAGGTCCTTCTCCTCCACCTCGACTTCCATCGCCAGTTTTTCACACCGATTCGACCGATTTCCTGTTTGACCTTCCTTTGTTTTCTTGTCTTCCTTTAAGGCGTCTGGACTCCAGAGTCTGGTTACGTTATGTGCATCACGGGGTACCATAGTACTGGTGATTGGGCAGCGAACGGGTTCGGGGCGATGAAGCTTAGAGCCTGACCCGACCCAACCGATCCTAGGCCTAGGACAGTCTCATTTATTGAGTTTACGTAAAATAATACAACGTTGTGATAAAAGTTTTATCAAATATCTTATTTTATTTTTTATTAAATTATTTACAAGTTTAATTCATTAAATAACTTGACAATAGCTATGCTTTTGAAATAATTAAACCACGCTTAATGCATAGAGTATTTCTCAAGTTTCTAATTAACATTTACCACAACAAGGTAATATAATAATTTAAGAGTATTATTGCACATACAAATTCATGAAAATAAATAAAATATGAAAAAATAATATATAAATAAACTTGTGTCAACAATATAACTTTGTGTAAACAAATTTTGTGTCCTAGGAGTATTCGAAATCGATCCGAATATTAGATAAAATGAAATATGAAACGTTAAAAAAGCAAAATCTATATGTAACATTACAGAGCATCTATGTTATCTGCAAAAGTTTATTCCATGTAGCAGACATTATTACATGCTACTCTGTAATGGCTCACTCACTTTGTAGGCATTGCTACCGCCAAAGTCTTCAGCAGGAACTAAGCTATAAAGTACACACCCACCAAATTCAACCAGAGGTTGACTTATTCAGCAGTCCGATTGAGCAAGAATCCGAAGAAATTTTGACGTAACTGGTTAAAAGAATCTCATTTACAGCACCAGTTAAACCTTCAAACTGGAACTCCTGTAGATTGTTACCCATCCATGTCTTCAAAATAACGTTCAGGCACTTCAGATGGAGAAGATATTGTTGCCTACGAGCTTAAACTGTTCTCCAAAAGATCATCCAGTTTGATTTGGTCAGATGAATATTTACTTACATGTTTAGGCATTTCATGCTCTGAAGTTATATGATGAAAATAGAACTACAGTACCTTGTGTTGCATGTATTTCTGTCTTATTGCATTCAAAGAGCTTCCTTTCTGTTCATATGCAAGTCATGGATGGCAAGAACACATTTCTTCAGGTTAGATGGTTTATAACCTGAAAAGGATTGCAATGCTCTACTCTGCAAAATATGAAAAGAAAAAATTGCAATGATTAATTTACTACTATCAGTGACACAAGTTGCTAAATGTCAACTTACTCATTGTGCTCCCACAAGTGCATAACTAGAATCCGTAAAATAATTGTAGGGTATTTCTTACCCAAGGATGAATCTCTGGTTGGATCATGAATCTCGAAAGAAAAATAGCAGATGCGGCAACTACTGAAGGCAAGTACCGCAAACAACCATAATCTAACAAACTTAGCTCAGCAAGATAACAGCTCAAGAACTCAAAATGTAGATCAGATTTCTGCCGAAAACACATGATTATAGAATCTATGAGAATAAAAAAGGGAAGACAAATACAAGTAGAATAACATTATAGGACAAAAGAGTAGTTTCCTTACATTGTAATTTCCTTGAATAACTCTTATGAATAATCTGCAGTTCCAACATGAAATATGACAATAGTTGGGCTACTTTATTAAGCAAAGTTGGTAAATGTGGGAGAGAAGACATGAGAATAATTAAGATGCAAAATCGATTATGTTTTGGTACTAATCTCACCTGAGAAAAGTCTTTGTTGTGGGACTACTCATTTCATAGTTAAAAAATTTAAGCACTTCTTCTTCCATCTCCACCACCTGCAGACTCACCCCAAAACCATCTTCAACCTTTATAGTTACCAAAACATGATAGGGAAAAAGAAAGGACGAGAGACAACGAGAGCAAAATAGAAGAAATGGATAGATACACACCTCATCCTTTCTGTAGGTATTATCTGTTATATAGCAAAAGTCTTCAACATGTGGAGGACCGATTTCTTCATACTTTCTGTGTCATGAAAGAATTACTTTAAGAACAGAACTTGGCTATATTATCAGCAAATATAAAACAAAAATTCAGGGGTTCATGTTTGTACGAGGCAATAAGCATGCAACTAACACCAAGAAGCTGTAACTTGTTCTTGCTGAGTGCATGCGAAGAGAGAAATCTGTCAACATATGATATAGTGAGATAAAGGGTGTCAGAAACAAGCTTGTATTCGTCTAGAACTTCCACCAACCAATCCACCAAAATTTCTCGCATATTTATTGAAATATCATTCTGAACCTTCTCAATGTAATTGGGCAGCACCCTTCTCTTGTCCTCCATCTACATGATCAACCATCATTATCAGTCCATGTAAATCCAGTTGGCCAGAATACACTCCCCATCTTATGCTCACATGCCTAAAACTGAGATCAATATACTGAGCAGCGAAAGATAATAATTGAACTCTTATCATTTATCACCATTATTTTTCACATAAGAAATAAAAACCATCATTATCAGTCCATCTAAATAACTCTGGCCCAAAATTCATTGCTCCAATTTACAATAGCAAGTGTAAATCTGAGTTTAATTACTGAGCAATATGAATAGTACATACAAGCATCTCCCAAACTAAAAAAGCCACCATCCAGATCAAAATGATAAACCAAGGCTTCTTGATAGAGAATTTCAACAAAAACTTTCCATATCAGATGTTAAAGGATGCAAGTCGAAAAATCATTCTTAACCTACAAGCCAAACCCCCCAAGAGGATGTCTTGAATCGAATTCTAAATCCAAATACTTCGGATAACCGACATTCAATAGCAAAAAGCTATAATCAAACTTCCAAACCCAAAAGAGATTCTAAGCAAATAAAGAAAACAAAACGTCAGAATCTGATGCATAAGCCTAAAATCAAATAACAGAGAAATTACAAACACTCTTCTAAATTGGAAGAAAATGTATAAATCCATCATCCGGAATCTAAATTTGATAGCTCCAGAAATAACAAACCCCAAACTTCTAGGGGAAAAGTACAACCAAGAAGTAATTCTATAGCTTCAGAAGGCCTACTTCTCAAACCAAAGGCAGATAAAGACCCACAAACCCAACATGGTCACTATACTTCTCAACGAAACAAATGCCGGATCAATTCTATTTTCTGTAATTATCGCATCACAGCAAAGCCGAAGGCCTGTTTTGGAGACAACACAAACCCAGTTCTATAGCCTCAATATTGAATTATTATGGGTAACTCCATGAATCTTCTGCCTCCGATAGGCACTACACTGAGTCATAGATATTCTGCATAGTGTTACAAAATTAAAGCCGTTTCCCTTAAATCATTTTAGCATCAGAAATTCCATAATTCAATGCCACAAATTTCTACAGGTTAATTTTTTAGACTTATAACTATCTAAGAAGCAAAAAAAAAAATTATCAACCAAACAACACGATCCAACTCCATGATTTCATAATTAAACAAAACACACTACCTCAACCCAGATCCCAAGTATGTAGTATTCCCAATTCAACAATTTTACACTAATCATAAAAAGAAGAGCTATAAATTCAAAACCAAAAAGAAAGATATCCCAATACCTCCAAGGAGCGTTGATGCATATATATCGAAGACGAGTAAGCACACCTATGCTCAGCATTCAATCTCTGATTGCTCTTCTGTTTAAGGGACTCTTCACTTCTCATTCATCTCCATATTCAATTCACGCTTACATTTTCTGTTCCCAAACTCCGAGTCTTGAATCATCTCAACACTGGGCGTGTTCTGAGTATCTTCCCCGCCATATTTCCTCTTCAATGGTAGCTTGTGATTATGGGTATTGCGAAAATCCGAGTTTCCGATCCGATCCGGCGTTCAACGAATTGGTGAGTTCCCCCAGCACCACTCGCTTGGGGAACTCCAGAGAATGTGAAAGTGATGCTAGTTTTACAGAGGATGAAAGCGCCCCGTGCACTCGATTCTGTTGTTCGTTATCAGGATTCCCCATGGTAGATGGGTTCTGTAACTTGTGTGGGTAAAGCTATATAAAGTGCAGGGGAGGGAGGTCAGAGAGAGAGGATGAGGTTTCGCTCGCTTGCGCTTGCACTTGCATAGATGCCAACATGCCGCCATTTTCCCTTTTTCAAAAATGCGAGTTACCGCCTTTTGGAGCTTACAGTTGTTTTTTAATTCTTTAATTGTATTAATCCGATATGTATGATTACACCGTCATGCTTATCGTATTCATCAACGATTGTATAAATTACAAACTCTTTAAATAATTTATAAGATATAGATAAAAACAAACAAATTAAATAAATTAAGATAAGTATTCTACAATGAAACAGTGATAGCATTTTGCTACACAAACTGCTGTATAAGATTATCATATCAATATTATCTCTCCGAATATTATTAAAAAAAATTAATGTACACTTTCATCATCATTCATTCATATTATATTATTATTTTATTGTTGTACCAGGCTTTGCAAAATCTTATTAATAGCCAACTTTAAAACTAGGGTACCCCTGAGTGGACAGAATCAATTAGATTAATTCGATTTTATATACTTAATATTTTATGCTAATTTAAGTCACAAATTTAACTTATCTCTAATGTTAAATATCCGGATTTTAGCGAGTGAATTCCCAGTCTCCAGATTGCACCTCCAGATCTTTTCCAAAGACAAAGGTCGACAACTGGTAGAGAGAATGATATGCCAACAACTTTGCTTTTATATACATTCCCTGCCTGATTGATTCCATGCAGGAATTACAACCTCCTAGTTGCCAACAGAAGTGCTTTATAAAACCGTTTTTCTCCAATATGAACATACACGCAACTACAACATACGTAAGTTTTCATGCCAAACCGTTTAGGGATCTCTCGGCTAAAAGAATGTCTTTTATCGTTTACAGGTTTGGTGATAAACTAAATTTAAGGAAAAAAAAAAAAGAAGAGTGAAACATGATGGCAAGCAAATTTTGCCAGCTTGTGTATATCTTCCAGGTTCCTGGAGAAAATTCTACAAGCACTGCATCCACTGTCATGTAGGTGGTAAACAGGTTTGACAATTAATTGAACAAAGCAGGTATACTAGCAACTAAATTTTAAAGCTGGTAATGAACTACATTCTTCAAGTAAGCAGTTTTATTTAGCATCCTTGTAATGGCTTAAGCTAAAAGCAACTTATCTGAATGAAGAAACATGCAGAGCCTTATGAAATTACAGTACAACAAATACAATATTTTTACCTTCTCTGTAGAAATTAATACTTCCACACAGCTACTTCCACACAGTGCCAGCTGCTCATCTGCGGAGCCATTGCTTTTGAATGAGGTTGATGGTCATAATAGTCTTCAAGGATCAAAATTTGCATCGTCAATCAGTAGAATTCCTGCTCCTCCACCGATTTTGGCCACTTGTCCGTGTTTCTTGTACTTTTGGTGAAGTAGCCAGGAGTCCATGGATTACCTCAAGTTTTTTGTCTGCACGTGATGCATGATGCCCCAATTTACCCTTTTGCTCTCTCTTTCTGAATGTTCGGGTTGGATGTTTACTTCTACTGCTTTCCTCAGCTACCAATTCCCTATCCTTTACATCCTCACTGCTACATCCCCTATCATCAACAACTGTCTTGGGAGATTCAACATTTTTAGTTACATTGCTAGTGGAAACTCTTCTCACTGATCTATGATTAGATTGAGGTGTGCAGGTGCTCTTTTCTGAAGCAATTGTACCCATTCTTGCATCCGTAGATGATGAATGGTTAAAGTTCCAACGAGTGTTCTCAAACCATCTGCTAACCTGCAAAAAGAAACAACCAACAAGGGACAACTCAAATGGTCACTAAAATATGCTAAATGGGAGAATGGAGTTTAGAGAAAGGGGAAAGAAATTTATTGTTACGGCAATGAGAAAAGACATGACCTGAGAAAAAGTGATTCCTAGCTCTTTTGCCAAAGTCTCTTTCTTGCTTCGATCAGGATACTGATTTTCCTTGAAGGACTTGTAGAGCGTCTGCACAGCAGAAAGACAGGTTAAATCAGCTCCACCCCTTAAGTATGAATGCATGTAACCATCTTTGCATGCTTGGGTGAAATAGAGTGGGAGGAAGACTCAACCAGCAAAAGAACAAGGATCAATGATCTATAGAGAGCTCTCTTTTCTTTTATTCTTGTTTTAATTACCCAGGAAAAAAAATGAGGATCAGGCAAACTTAAATAGCATCTGTCTTTTTTACTATAATCTGAATGCATCTAAATCTAAATAGAAACAAATGGCTAAATTTGAATGACATGGTTATTTTTTTATTTGAAATCCGAATATAAATATTAAGCTATTCCAATGAAAATCAATAGTTTTACATTTAAACTCTTATCAAGTTCTAAATGTTAAAATAAATAATAAAACATCTTATATATATATATATATATATATATATATATATACAAAATAATTTTCACTGATATATAATGTTAATCTGAATTTTGTTATACTTTATGGCGTTTTATGAAAAGTGAATATAGATTTTTACATTTTGTAAGACAGCTCTGATACAGCCAAAATAGAACAAAACAAATCAAATACACAAAAACTAAATAATATATTTGAGTCAATATGAGATTATAATTGAGTCAATTTAAGATTATAAAAACACACAAAAATTTAAAAACAATACCTTTGACCAATGCAAGTGATTGAAAATCTTAATGAATGAATTTGAGAAAGATAGACCACGTAGAATTATATATATCTTTGAAAAATAGAAACGATGATAGACTTTATATTAGCAATGATGTAAGTAAATTAATTAGATAGTCATGTCTTGGAAAAGAAATTCAATAAAATTATTCAAACCTCAGAAAAAAAAATTACAAAAATGACTTTTTAGCTAAAGTGTTCAAAAATTCTCAACAAGTTTAGAAAAATAGATAGACTCGATACTTTAAATTAGTTAAATTAAGTACTCAATTAAAAAAAAAATGAGCCCCTTAGGTAGGGTATAATTTACAGAAAAAAAAAATGAAATGAAGTTGGTAAAGTTCCACTTCACACCAACTTCTCTTGCATTCAACTTGCTTTAACTTTCTCATGTAAGCAAGTATTATTTTGTAAGCAGTACTTCTGAAAATCTACAAAACTATTCGCCAAACAATATTTACAAAGCATTGAAGACTTAACGATATCCCCACAGAATGTTGGAATGATTTTACTGGCAGACTCACTTGTAAAATCACACTGCAATGCCTAAGCAAATGCCACTTCATTAAGGATGAGATGCTAACACAGAGTATAGCTACGAATAGAAAGATAACTAGTACTGCAACAACCATTCCACTACCAAACTTTTACTATAAAATATTAAGACAACAATGGCATAAGAACGAAAGCGTTGAACCATAAAATAGGGGAAAAGATAAAAAAATCATTTTCCATTTCTCAAAAACACCAAGAGCGATCAACCAAAGTATATCACAGAACACTTCAGCAGAAAATAAGGTTTAAGATGACAAGAATTAACAAAATCCAGAAAAGAAGTTCGAGCAGATAAAGAACAAACTAGCCCTACACCTGATGTTTGTAGAAGGACGAAATCTAGAGCGAGAAGATATACCTTCATAATGGAAACGGTATAGACCAAATTTTTCACTAAAAGAATGGTTAATTATACCTGCTAGACCAAATGCTACTCTCTCTTATTGATCCTTGTTCAAATGTACTCTTAATACTAAGTTTCTGATTTTGCCCTTGAGCTATTGGGAGCATCTAATAAAGCTTTCACCATCTTCATGTAAGAAGAGTTTTCTGTTATACCTTTTCTGCACCCCTATCCCCATCACCCATCAAAAATTCCAAGAAGATTAATTATTGGCATCTTTATGATACAACATTACATTTCTTAAGCTAATATAACTATGGAGAAGAAGGATATTAACACAACATACTAAATTAAAGTTAAAATGAAAATTATAAATTGTACTCAAACCAGATTACCTGAGTTACATCTTCTCCAAGTCTTTTGTAGGACGACCTCCGTCTCTTACTAGAACCAGGTGCAGAGGAGCCTTCTTGTGATATATTTGTATCTTTAGCATTCAACGTTTTGCGACCTCTTCTCTTAGCAATATGTTCAGCCTCTTTTAGGTTTTTCTTTTCATTCTTAGTATTCTTCCCATTCCTGGTGCCACGAGCATTTCCATTTGGTGACACAGAGAAGTCTTCTCTGGTGGTTTTCATCCTTTTTATTGGTCCATCATTCTCAGTCCAGTCCTCATCATCACTTGAATCAGAAGGAACGTGTCCATAGGTTTCCTTTACATATCAGGGAGTTGAAAACAAAGATAAGCAAACTATAGAAGGGAATATTATAACAAATGGTTACAAACACAGCAGTAATTAGCACTGATAAGATCAGATTAAATATGATATTTTGAGCACAGTAAATTTTTATTCCTACAGAATCAATAATAGTCGCACAAGAGGTAGATCAGACACTGGACAATATTATGGTCAATACATCATAAGTAAATATGATTTTTCAAACTTCATATGTTTGATTCTACAAGATTAGCACGAGCTTAGAATACAATATCAGTTCTCAGAAACAAAATGAAATACAATACCCAAGATATATCTGTTATGCATCACACCTGTGCAAATTGCACAGTGAATGTCCAAGATCCATAATGAATTGGGTGTGATGTTCATTAAAAAATTAAATCACCACCAAGTGATCAGGACAGGTCTGCAGTCAGTTAAAAACACAAATATCCATGCATGTCCAGAGCAAAGTTTACCAGCTGAGCAGATATAGCATAATCATTCCATTGGTAGGTACTGAAAGAATAGAGAGACTACAGACACAGATCTTGATAAAAATAAAAAAAATTAAAAAGAAATAATAGATGATGCAGATGACATGTTTTGTTGGCACTTACCAGGAAAAACAGAGCTACATAGAAATTTAAATATATATGAGAAATGAGAAGAATAATGATGATGGCTAAGTAAGATGGAAAGTAGGGGAACTGTATTTCTCATATTCCAACAAGCAAATAAAAGACCAGCAGTCTGCAAAACCTAAAAAGCTAAAATAGATCCATGATACTGGATATAGCATGTATGTAAAAGGTGTACCAAAACATACAAAAATACTACAACACTCACAAAGAACAAGCAGCTGGTGCACATGACAGGTGCAGGGAATCAAGACATGAAAATAATACTTTGAAATGACACTCACAGTATACAACTTTTTGTAGTCCAATCTTTCAATGCTTCTTTTTCCATAAACAGGTGCAGCACCATCTTGCCCGGGTTCTAATATGGATAATAGCTCATTATTCAAAGACTCCTTGTTTCCACCAAGTTTAGATCTCTTTCCATTAGAATCTCTTAGAAGACTGACAGATGCGCTGCCCTCCTCATTCCCAGAGGACCAACTATTTTCCAGAACACCAGCAAGATCCTCAGAATCAGATGTAAAATCAGAACTTGAATTTTCTTGCATAACTTTCTCATCAAGTTCTGGAGCATCTGGATTATACTCATCATCCTCTGAATCATCAGAAGGAAGCCCCAAGTACTCCTTGTCATTAGCCGATGCCTCCAAATCTTCGGACATAGAAGTGAAATCAGATTCATCAGAGCTTGATTCATCTTCTTGATCGTTCTCATCAGTTGATAGACCATCGGGATCATAATCATTATCATCAGAGTCATCTGAAGGAAGTCCAAAGTTGGCATCCTGATTGAGTCCAGCAGCCGCTGCTGCTTCAGGAAATACCTTCTGCACAAGGGAACAGTAGCAACATGAGGATTGAAGGGATCAATTGAATTATTATTTAGCTATTATAGTAGGGAAAGGAGGTTGTGTCATTCACCTCCCACTTGTCAGTGATAAAAAGATTTGTTCCTTGTGATTCATTAACCAAGTCAATGCAGTCCACTTTGCAATCACATCCAGGGCACAACCAACCCTCATCACCAGGAGGAACTGCAAGAAAAAAGAAACAATATAAATGACAAGACAGAAGTAAGTCCAGAAACTGCAACTCAAAGTATTGCTAGAATGTAGGTAATCAGGACATTACTGTCTTCTTTTAACAAAGGTGGCTCCAGGCAGTACTGGTGAAATCCACGATCACAAGCACCATCACAGAGTATGATATCGTTATCAGCAGATAAGTCTTTGGACCCACATTTAGCACAGTAAATCTGCCATAAAATAATTTCATGTATAGGCAATTACAAACTTTATGTACATTGTTTATTATCAAAACTGAAACCAAAAACAAAATCATATTTAAGAATTTCATGTGACTTTCACTCATAACAAGAAAAGTTCTCCTACATCCTCACTGTCAATCTGTCCTTCAGAATCAAATAAAGATTTTGGAAACGCTCCTTCAGCACATAGTGAATCGAGATGTTGAAATAAATCTCTAATTTTCAACTTTCGTCTAAGGATCTCAGATGTAGCTCGTTGAAGCTCCTTCTCCGGCTTTAATTTTTCAATGCTGCAAAGTTATATAGACAGAACATGATTAAAAAGAATGGTTACAGCAGCAGGCATTGCAGTGTATATTCAATGCATTTCAAGTATAAAAGACAAAGTGTATATTTAAAATGCCACAAGTATAAGCGGACATTCTCCATTTGCCAAACAAGACAGACAAATGCAAAGAAAAGTGAACCATGAAATCTCACAAAGGCAATTCCTGATCATATAGTGGCTCAAGCAACTTACTAATTCTTCGTAGGTTCTCTTGGTAACTAAACAAAGCATAAAAAAGAAATAACCAAAAAAAAACTAATGACAAAATAAAGTTCTTGATAAAGCATTCAAGTGATACCGAGTAAAATGACAATTCTCCTAAAAGATAAGGCAAAGTAGAAATAGAATGCTTGTACTACCTTAGTCCTTTCCAGCCTTCACCAGAATAAGCTGCAATCAGGCTTTGCTCATAGTTAATTCGGTTCACTAAGTATCTTAGATGTGTCCTTATTCTTGAATATTCATCAGGTACTATCTTCCCTCTTCTGTTCTTCTGCTTCTTTCTTTTTCTCCCTCTAACGGCACTAACATCAGCCATATTATTACTTGGCTCTAGAGCTTTGGTTTTCTCGACTGAGCTTGAGCGAAGAACTCTGTTACTGCCTCTCACAGATCTTAACATATATTTTTTCCTTAAAGCTTTTGAATCTTTTTTGCCCTTGCGTCCCAAGCTTCTAGAATTATTTACTGCACATTTAGATAGTATTTCCAACTGTTCAAGACTAGAATTTTTAGTCATGTCGTCAGAATTGGTTCCCAGATGTTCGGGAATAAGACTTGTAATAGGAACTTCAGGTTGTTTTAGATGTTCAAGAGGAGAAACCTTTGATCACAACTTCAGGAGGACAACCTAATTGTCCATTGGCAATATTGCAAGATATTGCAGTGCTAATTTCCATTGATTTATTTTGTACAAGTTGAGAGTCAAGTTTATTATTTTCTTCTAATGGTTCATGGCCTTGCAATTCCAGCAGGAACCTCATGGGTCTGTTCTGATGTAGACTGTTGAGGCCATAGTTTTTCACCTGTCTGACAACTGTTGTTCACATCTCTGGGAGGTGACTGCAAAGGTTCAGTAGGAATAATCTCGGTCATGTCCTTCAGAAACTGTTTGCGAGTTTTCATGAACAACACCACTGGGCACCAAGGCATCATTACCTCCTGGTTCATTGCGTTTAGAACCAAGCTTATGTTTCTGTTCAGATGGTTCAGTACAAACACAATCGATGTCAAGTTCAATACATCCATTTCTGGAACGAAATTCAAGTGTCCGTTTGCTCTCAGTCTGACTAAGGTTTCTCAGATCCTGGGAGACTCTTCGCAATTTATCATTATCAACAGAGCTGCACACCACCAAACTGGTTTCTCCAGGTTCATTATGTACGATATGAATATCTAGCTGATGCTTTTGTTCCAATTGTTTGCCATGCAAACATTCAGAGCCAATTTCATGCTCATGCTCTGATGCCTTTTTCTGAGAGCATGAACTGTTATTCATTTGACTACTCTTGCTCATATCTTCAGGTGGTGGTAACAAGTGTTCGGTAAAAGAATTATCCGGCACATCTCCACAAAATGCTTGTAGTTTATCATTTTGAGGACTTCTGGTTACTGAAGCTACTAGTTTCTTGAGGCTCACTTTGTGCTGCTTCAGGAGCCAAGTAGATGTTTTGATCCTGATGGTTCACTATGTATATATGCAGCACCAAATTTGCCAGCCTCTTCTGATGTATTTTGTTTCAGTGACGAATGATTTCCAGTCTGACCACGCACTTGCGAAGGAGAAACAGCCATATACTCAGCCTTGGACATATTAACCAGAAGGCTAATAATGATATATATCAGCACTTCTTGGGGTAGTGTGTTGTACTACAAAAGATTGGAGACATCCAGTTTAAGGAACAAACAAACTAATGTTCACATGAATTTTGACTAACAACTAAAAAATATCACAACTCCAATATGCTGTCTGATTTTGTATTGGCAACCAAAAAATGTGAAACATACTATATGAAACCAACTTGTTCTCCAAATTTGGCAATGAAGGAACAAGACTCACCCATTACCATAAGCACAGATTTATTTGCATTATATACATCCTACACACCTGCAGGAGATATTCCAATATTAGACAGCTTATAATCTAACTTTGATAACGAAATTTCACATAAATAATGAAGTGAGAGAAACCAAGAAACAATTACAATGTTGGTCTATCAACAAACCAACCCGAAAAAGAAAATTATGGGCAATGTAAGCCCTCAAAATAAAGCTGACTCAAAGGAGGCCTTTCAATCACAATACTAAGCATATAAGAACAGCACAGCATGTCAACTAATCTTATTCATTCACATTGAAGCTTCAAGGGAAGTCAAAATATCACTATCTTACTAATTGATTGTTTGTATGCCAACAAATAAATGAAAATGTTATTCTAACTCGATGTACACAGCCCAGTTGACAAGTATATTAGACCAAGAATAACAATGGACAGAGTCATATGTGTTTATCACTCATATATGTTTTCAAGTTATACCCTTAAAACAAGTGCCTACAGCATCACCAGCATCAACTTATTTTCCACACGAGCTCGCCAAGAGCTAAACCAAAGTGACTGGACAATGCCTTATACATACATTCCTGGCAAAAAAAGGACCATATAACTGAACTTTGCCAAAACTCTCTTGAACCAACACACATTTCTGATTCATATGATCACTAATATAGATTGGCATTTCACTCGTAAATTCATCTTAGAAGGTATAGACAACCAACTATGGAAGTAGCTAACGGCAAATGACATAACAACTAGAGTAAAACGTAGGATTAATTATACTTAAGACAGTTTAAAATATGATACAAAACCAGCTACCACTAGACCTGAGATAACATTTAAACTTAACCACCATCATCAACTGCAACATCATCGTACACCATGACCTTAGCTTGACCTACAGCACTAGGTGTATTATCACGGACGCACATTTTCAGGCAGCCTCTAAAATCTAAAGTAAACATGAATGCCACGGCATTCCGAACACTACAAGAAACGGTTTCCTCTAGTTGCTG
This sequence comes from Melia azedarach, assembly GCA_028052125.1. NCBI lineage: Eukaryota > Viridiplantae > Streptophyta > Magnoliopsida > Sapindales > Meliaceae > Melia > Melia azedarach. The sequence continues at coordinate 1,877,086 of CM051399.1, read as the reverse complement.
TCTTCAGGCTCCATAAAGTTCGATTTGCAACACAAGAAACCATCTAAACTCCATTTGGCTTCTGCAAAAATGTTAGGAGATAAAATGAGCTGAAGGCTCGCACCTCCTCTAATCTTCGTAGCTGGAACTAAGTTGAGCTGAGAGCCGAACAAAAACTATATTCCTGTACATCGTTTCCTCCTTCTTTCTATCTTTTTTCCCCTGGCTTTCTCAGCAGACAAACAAACACAATCTTTATTTCGAAAAAAGGGAAAAAGGAGAAAGAAAAGGAAAATAAACGAACCTTAAATTCGCGTGAATCTCGTAAGGTTGTGAGAATAGAAGCGGAGTGAATTGTGCGGGAGAGTTTTTATTGTGTTGAGCGCCGATGCAGAAGGTATTTTTATTTTAGAAGGAAAGGAAGCAAGCGGTTTTATTTTAACAGTATAGAAGCCTCTAAATCTGGGCCACCGTCGAGCATTGGCAGTGAGGAAAGAGCGAGAGAGATTGACAGAGAGGGCTTTCAGTTTGCTACTATTTTGCACAGCGGCGTAGAGTTTGCCTTCCCAATCATAATGGGCTGGGCCTACTGTTTTTCATTAAATTCACCTATAATAACGTTAAATTCACCCCACTTTGTCTCGGTAGGATGGAGAATATTCTTCTGGTTAAAGAACAACAGACAGTTGCGTAACGGGTTTGGTGCATTATCATTACTCCTTCACCAAGCCACTCCTTTTTTATCCTTTTCATTTTCATTGTGTGATGATATTTTCGAACGGATCACCCTTTGAGTACTGATGGTTACTGATTTTACATGTCCAATTTCTAATATTAAAATAATTACTTTTTATAATATTGTATAAAAATTATTATCAAACTTCTCCCACTGAGTTTTGGAATTATATTAATTTAATATAAAGTTTAAGTAATGTATTAAAAAAAAATTCTTGACCGTTAATCAATTAACCCTCAAACGACACAATTATTAAAATATTCTCAATTTTTAACTTTTATATTACTTAAATAATTTTAAAAAACCTCTTAAACCAAAAAATATAGTGTAATATCTTAATAAATTTTAATAATTTTAAAAATATTCTTATAAATTTCAATAAAATAACAATGTTATTTTTATATAATAATTATTTTGTAAGAAATATAACTAATAAATCTTTAAAATAAAATTTGATAAAATATAGTATATGTAAAATAACAATATTATTTTAGTAATATATTAATAAATTAATTGTATTATAATTATTTGTAATAAAGTAAATAAAAATAAGTTAAAACATCATAATTATTGTAAACAAAAATAAAATATAAGTAAATATTTATTTTACAACATATTTATAATAAATATTTATTGCTATACAATAATTTAAATAAAATATACATACATATTTAAAATATAAATAAAATAATAAAAATAAATATCAACAAAAATAAATAAATTTATAATATATTGATAAATATTTATATTATTAATATACTATAAAAATAATATTATTATTATTTTAATCAATATACTTTACATAAATATATTACTAAATGTATTGTATTTATCAAATTTTAAAAATTTAATAGTTATTTTTCTTAAATAATTGTATAAGGGTAAAATAAAATATATTTATGTAAAATATATTAATTAAAATATCTTTTTAATAATATATTAATAAAATAATTATTTGAAAAAAATAATAGTTATTTAAAAAATAACTAATAATCTTTTAATTAAAATAATATTGCTAGTTATTTTTCTTAAATAGTTATTATTATATAACGAAATAATTATTATTTTATCATAAATTGAGACCTTTAAAAATATTTTTGAAATTATTGAGACTTATAAGGGTATTAAATCAAACTTTTAGAGTAAAGTAACTTTTACAATTAATTAGTTAACATAAAATTTAAAGATTTAGGGTATTTCAATAAATATATCATCGAAGGTTAGTTGGCTAAATGTTAATGAAAGGTTTTTTATATATTTTTTAAATTTTTTATCTAACTAATACAGTCTTAAATTTTAAGAGGTAAATTTGATAATAACTATATTATATAACTTTGATATTTATTTTCACAATTATATGATTTTAAATTTTATTATCGATAATTTTACTCACATCGTACCTTTTTTTAAAATCTAATTGACTGTTTATTATAATTAATCTTTATAATATATTTGTATATATAGATATAAATTTGATATTGTAATATTTCTTTTTATGAAATGAAGTTTTATGTTGTGGACGTGACTTGAAAAATATTTAATTATAAAATATTAATCACAAAAATAAAATATCATAACAATCTCTTATTCTATTTATTGGAGTGTTTGTAGAACCAGGAAGCACCACCGTATATTATTTTGCTTGCTTATTATACCCGCAAGGCCCTAGCCCAACATTTTCATTTTTTCTGTTTTTTGTTCATTTCTATCGGACCAGACCCAAACGTAACCCAGCTGTGTGCACCAATTGTAATCAAAAGGAGTCTTACACAAAAACAAATAACTTGCATAGTATGTATGTCAATTCAATAAATTTGCAGTTTTTTTATTTTCAAATTATTATACATTTACATATACAATATTAACACTTAAATAAAAAATTTACCAAAAATTTAAAGTTGAGATTGCTGTAAATTTCATACCATAATTTGAACGAAATCTATTCTTAATTAAAAAAAATTACTGTGCTACGACTTTAAAGTCTAATTCAAAAGAAATCTATTTTAACACTATTTTGAAAATTCAAATCCACCCCATCATGAGAGAAAACGGATGTACATATACCAATTTATTAACAATTTCCTATGACTAAGCTAAAGATGAGTGGTCTATACACCAAACAAAATAATAACTTCTAAAAGCAAAGATATCTAACAGTGATATATATTCTCGATTATATTGTGTTGTGGAATGGTTCAAATGCTTTGTTGGTCACATAACTGACCTAAATATTGTATTGTATTGCACATGAAAGTTTTGCAGAAAAAGAAAGTGGAGCAGAAATTTCAACCCACTTATAAAAGATAACAGCAGAAAAGCACTAAGCATGCTCGCAATAATTTAGAGAATAAAAAGTAAAAGAAAATTTTCAACCTTCATAGATGCCCTCCAATACAAAATGTTCAAAACTAAAACTTCTGACTAATAAAAAATTATCAGTATTATACGTCAATATCACACTTAAATTAGCCAATCAATCCACTTGACAGCCAAAATTATGCAGTAACTTCAATAAAGAAGCTGCAATTAGCCAGTTGCATTATATGTGGGTATTATCTTCAATCTCTCTGCAAGTAGTACGCAGTGCTGTGCTCAATCATTATCATCATTCATGACCACTAAGGACATAATTTACAGAAAAATTCCCGTAAAATTTTAGGGTTTCAAGTCAGAATTCACATCTTTCGGCGGCAAGTAGGATAGCAACTAGCAAGTGTTCTTTTTCCAGCAGTATTATTAAGACAAAATAAGAACATTGTTACAAGAATCCTTGTCTATAAAATCCCATTACCATTTCGGCTTCTCTGTGCCCATAATTGAACATGCATGGGTTTCACTAACAGATCATCCCAATATTTCTACTTAGCATCTCTCCTTATTCTCTCAATTTGGGCCAATATTCAAGCTCTCTGCCGCCCCGCAAATGACGAATTTTCAATGCTAGAGATGCACGAGCGATGGATGGTTCAGCACGGACGCGTGTATAAAGATGCAGCAGAGAAGGAGAGACGCCACAAGATTTTCAAGAACAACGTGAAATATATTGAGAACTTTAACAGTGGTGTAGGGAAAGGTACTGGATACAAGCTAGGCCGTGAACAAATTTGCAGACCTAACTAATGACGAATTTCGTAGCATTTATACTGGTTACAGCTGGAAAATCTTTGGAGTTTTGCCCGTATCATCTGATAATTCGTCTCTTTCACATGGAAAGCTCGACTGATTTGCCAAGTAGTATTGACTGGAGAGAAAATGGTGCTGTGACTCCCGTAAAAACCAAGGCCACTGTAGTAAGTAACAGCTAACAAGTCATAATATTCTTATAATATTCAAGTCCATAGTTGATTTGCTAATATGAATATATATAGATTGTTGCTGGGCATTTTCATCAGTAGCAGCAGTGGAAGGAATAACCAAGATCAAAACGGGTAAGCTAATATCATTATCGGAGCAACAGCTTGTGGACTGCGACACTGGAGGTATGAATCGAGGCTGCAGTATTGGTCGTATGGACAGTGCTTTTGCCTTCATTAAGAACAACAATGGCCTCACATCTGAGGCTGATTATCCCTACGTGGGAAAAGACAGCACATGCAACACAAAGAACGCAGCTATAGCAATAATAACTGGGTACAAATATGTGCCCGCAAATGACGAGAAGGCGTTGTTACAAGCTGTTGCAAACCAGCCAGTTTCTGTTTCGATTGACAGCAGTGGCCGCAGTTTCCAGTTTTACTCGAGCGGCATTATTTCTGCAGGCGATTGTGGGACAAATCTTGATCATGGAGTTACCGCGGTTGGCTACGGGCTTAGTTCTGATGGGACCAAGTATTGGTTGGTGAAGAATTCTTGGGGTACAGAGTGGGGGGAGAGTGGGTATGCGAGGATTCAGAGAGAAGCTGGTGCTAAGGAAGGCGTTTGTGGCATTGCCACGATGGCCTCTTATCCAACTGCATGAAAAAACAATGATCATAGGAAAGACTTCTGGTTACTCTTGGTGTATTGGCCTGTGTGTCTTTCAATTAATTATAGAAATAGTGATACACATTATAAGAATGTATCGAAAATAATGTAATTCAAGAAAGTAACCAAGACTGTTTCTCATAATCATAAGAATCGTTATGCTAAGCCAAATCAATAGTTCAATAGCTATAATTTTGGTAGATTTTGAATTTTTCTTTTCAAATTTACTGCTTGCTCACTGGATTGAGTGGATTGTCCCAATGACTGGTATAAAAGCTTTTAGAATAGATCGATAGATGGCACAAGGGGGTATCTTATTGGCCCAATCAAGGCCCTCAAGTTGGGGAATTATGAAGTATGAGCTTTGTCCGAAGCCAAATTAAGGGTTAAGCCCAAAAATCTGCACATAGCAAGACTACTTGGGTCTCTTCTTAGAGACATTATTGGATTTCCAATGGGATTTTTCCTACCCATTCTATGCTTCAGTTGTAATTTATGATAACAATAATAAGCTGTATGAAATTCTCAACCTAATATATGTGTGTACTATAAAATGTAAGATAATCCAATTTAGCAGCTATGCAAAACTTATTTGATAATACTAGTCGATGCACAACGTATAGCCACCCAGGCTAAGGGCATATGTTCTCTAAATAGAGGGCATGTGTTGGAGCCCTACAACCCCCATTCTATGAGGGGTTATTGGCACATTATATACCTAAATTTTTAAATTGAATTACAACAATATGTATCTAAACTTTCAATAGATATTTGATATAATATTAATAGTTGTATGTATATTACAAAATAATGTGCATAAATTTATAAATTAAGTTATAACGATAGATATCTAAATTCTTAGTAGACTTTTAAGGTAATATTTGTATACGTATGTATAGTAAAATAATTGATATGAGTTAAGTAAGACACAAATTACATTATGTCAAATTAATAAATTATAAAATAATAGTAAAAAGCAACCCATAAAGTTTCAAGATTTATGCACACGTTATATCAATTTAAAATAGTTTTAGTTTTAAACATAATAATACAATTTAATAGCTTTATATTCACCATCTATAGTAAATGGTTTGTTTGTTTAGTTACTTGGAATGAATCCAAAAGTAACTATTCTTTTGTGTAGCAAATTTGAACCAAGTCAAGTAAGCCAACTTCGAGAAGTTCCGAAAGAAACGCACTAGAAAGACAAAGTGCTTTTGAGTCACGAGTAGTAAACTTCAGTGTCTTTAACTTTCGACCGTGTCAAAAACAGACAGTTAGAAAATCCAGCAAATTGACCCAAAAAGTTATTACATAATCCAACATTATTATTCGCATATCGGAACCTTTTTATCTCTTTGTTTGTACGAGTCAACTCGATTCAGCAGCCATAACATTCTAGCTCACTCAATCTTTTATTATTTCTTTAAACTTTTTTTTAATTATACTTTGTAATACTTTTCGTTGTATTATATTTTAATTTAAAAAATTAAGAAATAAAAAAATATACTAAAAAATTCTGTATTTAAACTGTTTAAGTTCTATTTAATTTAAAAAAATAAAAATTAAAATATATAGTAAACTGACACTTAACAGTACTGATGATAAAAAATATGTCATTATCCCCAGTATTATAAAAATCACGTGAATTAGGGCAAATACGAGGATGGTTCCTAACCCTTTCACGTGCAATGAAGCAGAAGACATGGAGGCTTCTGGCTTGAAAACGTGAGGCAATAATATATATATATATATATATATATATATAATGCGTGCTGCCTGCATCTCACTTTCGTTTACTTTTCCTTTACATCACACGTTTCTTCCACTTTGTTACCACGAAATTCTTCTTTCAGTCAATCTCCCCACTAAAACACGAGAAGCTTCAAGGTTATTTCCTCTTCAAATTAAAATATTCAATAATTACAAAAAAAAAATGAGTTAAGTTGGGTTTTCTTCTAATTCTTTTATTACACACTCACAAGTTTCTAGTCAATTAATGCTTATATGATTGGAATCTATTGTCTTATTTTTTTAATTTTTAATTTGAGTATGAGATTCTTAAAAATTAAAATTAAAATAAAAAATTTGGTCATTTCATGTGCACGTTTTGTAGATAGCAAAATGTCGGTTGGATTTTTAGTTATCTTAAATTGATACGATTGAATCCTACCTACATTCTTGTTCTAATACTATTTTGCAATTTAATTTAAAAATGTTAAAAATAAATAAGATCGATTTATTGGTTTGTTTTACGCGGTCCTAAAGACTATTCTAATCTATAATTATTATTTTTTTAATGGTTCATGCAGAAAATATAAAAAAAGGGGAAAAATAAAAAATTAATTTTTCAGCAAAATAATAAAATCTATTTAGAGATTGCCATACGAAACTTGGGAAGACTTTGATGTGATATTATTTTTTTAGTTTTCAAAAATGAGTTTCAAGATGTTTCTTCACACCATTCAATATACAAATAATTAAAACTAATACTAAAACTATAAATTTATATACAAACTAATTGTCACGTATTACATATGATTTCTTTCATTCTCGGGAAAAATAAATCAATTTATATAGACAACTTTGTGTAAAAGTTTTAATTTGTAGCACTATTTGTTATCAAAACATTATCAAATAGTTGAAATTGGTTACTTATTATATTTAGTAAATACTTAATTTTGTTTGGAAGCTAATTATCAATCACTTGTTCGCTTATATATAGTTTTAAATGTATATTTAATTTATTGAAAGAGTTATATGTGTGTGTGTGTGTGTTTGATTGAGCAGTTAAATTTTATGAAAGAATTATCAAAAGTAATTAATGTGAAAACAATCTCAAAGGCGCCCTTAAAGAGAGATTTTGATTGGATAATTGTGCAAAGCAAGTGTGAAACAGTTGTAAATTACTTACTTCATAATATTGAGAATTTCTATTAAATCTTTACATTTAACTATGATAAACAATTGGTTATTATGGTCAAAGTAAGTCATAATTTGGGCAAATTTTGCTCCCTAATGTTTTATGCTTGGTTAGAGAAAGATTGTCCACCAAAGAAGAGTATATGACTTTGTCTGCAAGCTTTAATTTTCACCAAAACAAGCCTCACTTACTTAGTCAAAGCTTCCTAAGTAGGAACACTAAGCACCTCAAAGACTGGGGGGTGGAAATTTTAATCCCTTAAATTAATTATTTAATTGCTTTAAATACATCCCAAATTAAGGGAATAAAAATTTTAATTTAATAAATTTGCAAGCTTCATACAGTTGTACTCATGTACGGTCGGTCGGTCTATCAACTTGTAATAATTAAAGAATTAATTTGCAAAATTCTCTGGGATTCTGTTTGCTTTTTATTAAATGTAGTACATGTTTTTATGCTTGGTAATTAATTGTTGATATTATTTTATAATTAATTAAGATTTAAGAGTTGTCCGCGAAGTATCCTTTCATTTTCACAATTTGAATCAATATTCGCTGTTTAATTTAATTAATTATTAGTTTTGTCAACCTAGAATTTCATTAATTATGTGAGGATTTAATTTATAAAAGACCGCCTACTTGAAACAATGAATTTCAGTACTACTTGCTGAGAAAAGTATTTAAATTAAATCCATTAGATCTAAAAACAGTAACGAACTCACAATATTGTTTGAGGGAACTTTGCCTCACATGCTCTACACTTTATTTTTATTTTTCAAAGTTATATATATTAAAATTATGTTTACGATTTTTATAGGGTTGGAAATTTAAATTAAAATATATATATATATATATATGTATGTATACATATGTGAGTGTTTGGTATTCAAACACCTAAAATGATGAAATACCTTTCATAAAGTCACAAATTTCCTTAACCGACAAAAAAATTTGTGTCTTGCTTGCGACTTACAACTCTTATGTATGTTTGACCAATTCAATTCCATACAAAGAACTTGGCAAGTTAAAAGAATCCACCCTCAACTAATGGGATGACGCAAGCTTCATTAGCTAAGATTTTAGACATTGCTTTGCTTTTAGGTGTCCCCCTGCTTCTCATCTTTCAGTGTTATCACAAACAAAAGCAAAAGCAAAAGCAAAACCCAAAAGCACTTCTATGCGTGTCCTATTTTCGCTTCTGCTTAATTAGTCGACGCTTGACTACATTCGTCAAGTCTCTCAAAAGCTAAAACTATTTTCCATGGAAACCTAACCATTGTTTGTAAACACCAAAACCGTCGACTAATTTGCATTGTCCTATGCAATTCAAACACCTCCATTCAAACTTTGAAAATATGTGGTTAGAACAAATTAAAAAATTCGGTGATGTTAGATTGTATTTATTAATTTAGGTTGGAAAATTTTACATAAGACGGGGGTGTTACGTAATTAATATATATATATATATATATATTAATTTTATAAAAATAATATTTTGTCATTATATATGTATATATACGTACTAAAAAGAGTTATAATGTTTTAAGTAACAATACTTCTTTATAAATTATTGTTAGTCTTCGTGAATGCAAGACCTAACAAATAGAATAATAATCTCTCTCTCTCTTTTCTTTTTCTATCATCTACCTAAAAAAAATTGAAAAGAAATCACATATTTACTTTAAAAATTAAAGAATTGTTGCACTATTCTCATTTTAGTGCAATGGCGAAATTATTATTATTATTTTTTTACTTTGTAAAAACAATATTATTTTTTATAAAATTTTAAATTAATTATAAAAATTAAAACTCGTTTACTTTTAATATTTCATTTTAATTTTTTTTCCTAATTAGTAATAACAACGTTAACGGTCAATGAATTTATATCTAAGTTTGACACTATAACTTAAATGAAGCAAGCAATGTTTACTTAGCCAATGGTACAAGTCACCCACAGCTTATAATTTATATTAGAATTATATATGTACGTATGTCTCATCGAGTGAATTAATAGACCTACAAAAATTAATTTAATATACGACATAATTTGGACTTACCTCATCAACTTATTCCATATTATATATTTGTCTTCGTATTTTATAAAGTTTTGTGGACTTACATAGTGAAGCATTCTTCCACAAATTCGTGCCGTATTGTTAATTCATACCAAGTGGCATCTTTCAGTATAACAATTAATTAGAGTTCGTCATGTACAAGTTATCTCAACTAAAAGCAGACTCAGATTTTTAATATACAAATTAAAATAAAAAAAAAATTAAAGAATTAAATGATGTAGGCGTGACCTCACCACAAGCATTAAATAATTTAATTAATTATTTTTGTTCAATGGGTAGACTGACTGAGAGGATAATGTAATGTCGGTTAAGCAGACTCATTTTATTATAAAGTGGATTAATAATTATAATTATTAAAACTATATATGATTGTGACGGTTGCTAACAGTCTTCCTGTCTTACTTATAGTAGTTGGGTTTAATGACAACATTTTTTTTTAAAAAAAAAGGGGGACCGTAACATGTATAAAATTTATTATGTATATAATATACCCAAAGGGCAAAGCATTAACTTAATAATTAATAAAATTATTATTATTATAACCCATGATGCCATCATACGGTTTAATTTATAGTCAAACATAACCATTGTATGATTAGATCAAATTAGCAACATAGATTAAAAAAAAATAGGATTTTTTTTAAACGAAGTATTTATTAGTTCAAAAGTAATGGATTTTATATAAATTCACCTCATCAAATGTCTCTTAATTTTGTGGTAGCAGAAAAATAAAGAAAAGCAAGCACGTGAACATCCAATTATGGAACAAAATAAGAGTCCATAGGCAGCAACTTTTTGCTGCAATAATATTTGATGTGTCACAAGAAGTTATTTTTGTGTTAAACAGCAAACATGCTGTAGACAAAAAAGAACTTGGACAAGCACGTTACCCCCCCAAATATGAACTAACGTATTGTCATTTTCCATTCATTTCTCAATTAATACAAACCTATATATGAATATGAGACACTCTTAAATGTAAGGTGTCCTTTCCCTGTAGCAAAAAGGATCCAATTGATTTTACAATTAGGTCCCAATACGACACCAGTTTTTTTTTGTAATTTTAAAATTTAGTTCAGCGTATCAAAGCGAGTTTTGAATTTCATATTTTTTTAATATCATGTTAATAAATTTTATTAATAAGTGCTCTTATATTTGTGTGTAATTTTGTTTATTTATTGAGTTTTAATGTACATGTATTTTTTTAATGTTGAAGCATGTTGCATGCTAACGATATTTAATAAGCAAATGAGTCAATAATATTATCAACCTGAGATTAAGAAAATAGATACTTATAATTATGGTTTATGATTCTTTATCATAAGTCACATCAACATTTAAATATATATATATATATATATATATATATAATTAATACTTTATTTCATTACAAGTCATAATAGCTTGTCCCAATTCTTTCTCAAATAACATTTGTTGTGTTTTTACTTTTTAGAAATTTATTTAAAATGCGTATATATAGCCAAGATATTTTTTAATATAGTTTCAGTGGTTAAATTTTAAAAAACAATCACTTTTTCATTTTGTTGTTTCTTAATACTCTAGGTAACTTAGAACCCATATTCATTCAAATCGCGAACTAAAATTTTAAAATCAATTATTGTTATTTCATGGGACTTGGAGTATATCCGATGATTATAATATATACATATATATATATATTATATATATATATAGAATTATGAATTTAAAATTATGGAAAATAAAATGAATAATTCCAAGATGCATCGATCACATGCGACCTAATTGCTACAATTTTAGAAACGAAAAACAAAAAACATTGGTCAAATAACAAACCATGTCAAACATGAACTCTTCACATGGATTATTTTTAATGAATTTGTTCGCAATTTTTTTCGAAACTATAACTTTTTTTAATGATCACGAAATTCGTATGACAACTATTCAAATTGTATTTCTATTCTATTTTCTTTTCTTTTCTGTTCTAGCCCAACAAACAACAGTGACAATTCAATATTTCTTTTTGTTCCTCTCGTGTTAGGCATCTATTTGTCTCACGTGCCACGCCTGTAACAGTTGAATTTGCCTCACACGCCGGCTGCCCATCGCTATCAAAACCCAACACTTTCACCCGAAAACCCAGCCGCGTGGTCGCGCGTGTGACCATCCAACGGCTGAAATTCTCTCTTCAGTCTCTCCCCTTCACCCCTATTGCTCCGCTGACATGGCGGTCACCTAACCCCACATGCCTGCCTCATTTCATGCCATGTCTACGTGTTGTGGGCCCCCCTTGTCCCCCTCTTTGCACTACAGCTATATTCAAGACAAATTTTTAAGTCCCTGTCCCATCAGCTTCCGTCCAAGCTCCCTCCCATTCCCTCTTTGTCTTTTGACCACCCCACTGGGCCCCACAATGCTGACATGTCTCTTGAGGTGGCACTCCGACAGAAGCCGGTCCCTCCTTCCTTCCTGCCTATATAAACCAACGCGATTGCTCTCAATTCCTCACACACCACTCCTCTGTTCTTCTGCCAGAACTCTTCGTCTAATTCATAAAACATTCTCTCTACCTATTTCACTCTAAAAAAAACTCTCTCTTAGATTAAAAATGGCCGTTGATTCTGCTCTTTCATCACCACTAGGCCCTCCGGCTTGTGAAAAAGACGCAAAAGCTTTACGACTCATCGAGGAAATGACGAGAAATGCTGACGCGGTTCAAGAGAAGGTTTTGGCCGAAATCTTGAGCAGAAACGCCGACGTTGAGTACCTCAAGCGGTACAAACTAGGCGGAGCTACTGACCGAGAAGCTTTTAAGTCTCAACTTCCAGTCATTACTTACGAGGATCTTCAGCCTGAAATTCAGCGTATAGCTAATGGTGATCGTTCTGCTATTTTGTCGGCTCACCCCATCTCTGAATTTCTCACCAGGTTTGTACATATTCCAAACTTCTACCTATAAAATGTTCAACAATGTAACGAGAAGAAAAATTGAAGTTTTTTATGCCAAATTTGTGTTGCCTGAAAATATCTTTACAGTTCTGGGACTTCTGCTGGTGAAAGAAAATTGATGCCCACAATTCAAGAAGAGCTGGATCGTCGCCAGTTGCTGTACAGCCTTCTCATGCCAGTAATGAATCTGTAAGTATTAAAAAAATGATAGAAAAGCCGTGTAAATTAATTACTTCATGTGCTTTATGTTGAATCTAAGCATGTGTTCCTTATTTAATGAAACGCGTTTTTTATGGAACAGTTATGTGCCTGGCTTGGACAAAGGCAAAGGCTTATATTTTTTGTTTGTCAAATCCGAAACAAAGACATCCGGTGGTCTTTTGGCTCGCCCTGTGCTCACAAGTTACTACAAAAGTGACCACTTCAAGACTAGACCATATGACCCCTACATGGTCTACACCAGCCCAAACGAGACTATTCTCTGTGCTGACTCCTTTCAGAGCATGTATTCACAGATGCTTTGCGGTCTGTTGGAACGCGAACAAGTTCTCAGGCTCGGCGCGGTCTTTGCCTCTGGCTTGCTCAGAGCCATCAGGTTTCTCCAGCTTCATTGGCGAGCTCTTGCTGATGACATTGAAACCGGCTCTCTCAACCAGAAAGTCGCTGACCCTTCTATCAAAGATTGCATGGTCAAAATCCTGAAGCCTAATCCGCAACTTGCAGAGTTCATCAGAATGGAGTGTTCCAAGGAACAATGGGAGGGAATCATCACCAGGATTTGGCCCAACACCAAATATCTCGACGTTATTGTAACTGGAGCTATGGCGCAATATATTCCTACACTTGATTACTACAGCGGCGGATTACCATTGGCATGCACCATGTACGCTTCTTCCGAATGTTACTTCGGCCTTAACCTTAACCCAATGTGTAAGCCATCAGAAGTTTCTTACACAATCATGCCAAACATGGCCTACTTCGAGTTTCTCCCTCACGATTCCGGCTCACCCGGGTGGACTTCCGACTCACAGCCGCCGAAACTCGTTGACCTCGTTGACGTCGAAGTTGGAAAAGAATACGAGCTCGTAATCACCACATACGCAGGCTTGTGCAGGTACCGAGTCGGCGACATTCTCCGAGTCACCGGATTCCACAACTCAGCCCCACAGTTCCATTTCGTCAGAAGAAAGAACGTCTTACTCAGCATTGACTCGGACAAAACCGACGAGGCCGAGCTACAAAACGCCGTCCAGAACGCTTCCCAACTTTTACGTGAATTCAACACCAGCGTCGTCGAATACACCAGCTACGCCGATACCAAGACAATCCCAGGTCACTACGTGATATACTGGGAGCTTCTAATCAAGGACCCAGCCAATTCTCCCACAGGCGAAGTCCTGAACCAGTGCTGCTTAGCCATGGAAGAGTCTCTGAACTCGGTGTACCGTCAGGGACGAGTGGCAGACAACTCAATCGGGCCGCTGGAAATCCGCGTGGTTAAAAACGGAACTTTCGAAGAATTGATGGATTACTGCAATATCAAGAGGAGCTTCGATCAATCAGTACAAGGTTCCAAGATGTGTGAACTTCACTCCGATCGTGGAGTTACTGGATTCCAGGATGGTATCGGCGCATTTTAGCCCAGCTTTGCCGCATTGGACCCCGGAGAGAAGACGGTGATTTCTCTGTGCACCGACCACATGAAGTCAATGCATGAGATCATGGGGTTTTTTTTTTTTTTTTTATATAGAATTAGAGATTCTCTTTGTATTTTTAATTTTTTTTTGGGTTTTTTAATCTTAATTTTAATTTGTGAGTAGATTTTTCTTTTTTCTTTTTTTTTTTTGCGTAATGTGTTTGAGTAGGAAATATGAGTCAGTTTATGTAATTTGATCAAAAGTAGTGGAAAAGATGTGACTCTTCTATGATTTTAATTTTGTCCCATGAATTGTTGCTTTCAAGTAATTATATTATTGGGGCACGGAGGCAAAAAGAAGGTTTTTCTATCAACACATGAACATCCTTATCTTATCTCTAATTATTTGATTTGATTTATTATTTGTGCTCAATAATTTCCACTCGTACCTTGAAAAATACAAGACTAATTTATAGAAACGTGGACTAATATTCAATGTTCATATTCTGTTCAAATTTATACCGACAATTATTATTAAAAATAATTTTGTAAATTACAATTTAATACATTAATTATATAAGCAGATATTTATATATAAGAGAGTATAGTTGAGCAAATTCTTATATGTTAACAACAAGAGTTGATCTATAATTAACAAAATGTAAACATTTAAAATGAATTTTTATCAAAATTAATTCTTAAAAGTCTAAAAATAACATAATAACTACAATAATTAATTTGATATCTTCAAGTACTTAATATGAAATTTAAAACGATTCATCTATATATATGTTTTGCAATTTACAACTATATAATGTCATGCATGAATAAATTTTAAGTTAATTATTTAATTAATAATAATTTTCAATGTTACACGAATAACATCATTAGTAAAATTTTAAATATTATATATATATTTTTTGTTCACAATTAACGTATTTTTTTATATATTTTTTATACACTCACTGATTTGTTTGTTTGTTTGTTTGTTAGTTAGTGTGAATAAATTGATAATATTAAATATTATTAATTTATTTTAAATTTTAATTATTAATTAATATAAAATTAAAATTTTAAATTAATAAAATATTTTTAATATTAATAATTAAAAAATATGTGTAAATTCTTTTAAATTTGAGGATTTAAGGTACGCGTTAATTACCTTTAATAATATTGACAGAAATTGTAAACAGTTAATTCGATATTGATACAAAACATTAAAGAATGAAGGCGGCGCTGCTGCAGGAACATCCATAAGAACAAACAAACACTACTGAGACAAAAACAGTTGTTTGATAATAAATATGTTGGAGCTTTTACAGTGAAATATCTGGATTGTTCCCTGCAGATTCATTTAATTAGGTTCAGTTAATCATCAAAGGGGCTGTTTTTCAAACTTTGATGTAGATTAACTTTCAGCCCTTTGTTCTGCTCTCCAATCTTCGTGCATTAATTGGCCAATTCCACGTGGTTCCCAACTCAATCATTGTTCTTCATTTTGGCAACACATTGGGACTATTGATTTGAATTGTTGCCGACTCTTTTTTTTTTTTTCTTTTGGTGACTTTGATTTGTTGCTGACAATGATTTGTTTGGTGGGTTTAGTTAAATTTCTTACTGGATCCTATAAATTATTTCAATTTTCTTTCATTTTCTATGTTACCAACTAATTCATTTATAGCAGAATAACTTTTAAAACGTAAAGTATAAACCAAAACTTATTAATATCATATAATGCGCACTTACACATATTATTATCCTTAATTAATCCGACAATCTTATCTTATCCAACCATTATTATTAAGTAATTCTCAACTTTTATTTTGTCACTTTTGCTTAGTTTACAGCATTTTTTTTTCTTGACTTTATCGATTCATTGAATACAAAAAAAAACTATTAACCAGCCAGCCAATATTGAATTAAAATCAACCTACTAATTAAATAATTACTACCCTTGGGTGCATAGTAAGCATTATTTAGGGTCACTTTCATATCTTCTAATTTTTGTTTGGCTTCCGTTTTCTGTGGCAACAATGATGCCTGTAAAGATAAACTTCCCAATCACTTTCGCCACAATAAATAAATTAACGGTAAAAAAATTTTTAATTCTTAAAATTTAGTTAAATATTTTTTATAAATTTTAATAATTTTAAAAATTTTAATTTTATATAAAATATTTATTATATCGTTATACATAATATTTATTAAAAAAATAATAAATTTTAATAAATATTATATATAAGAATATAAAAATTTTAGAAATATTTTAAAAATTATTAAAATTTATAAAAATATTTAATAAAAGTTAGAACTTTTACTCATAAATTAATTAATTTTACTAATTCATAAACACGTGTTGAAATGCTCTTACTTTTTCTAACATATATTAGTTATTTTATAATGATATTATTTAAGATAGTGCTGCGTCACTTTCTTGGATGGATGCTTCACTTTATTACTACTTCCAAGATCCCCTCCATTAAAATATTGTCGCTGATTAGAAGGAAAGTCACCCTCGTGCAAAACGTGAATCGGTAATTAAAATTCTTTTTACCATTTTTTAAATTCTTTTATACAATTAACATATTATAAATATCACAATCACAATTATAAATATAAATTATAATTAAAATAAATAAATAATAAATTAAAATAAAAAAATTATAACCTAAATATAATGAAACACATTAAAAACGTTGTCCTAAAACTAAAGAGTCCTCCCCTCATATGAGTAGTGACAGTTCTCTATAGTTTCAAGATTCAACTATAACATACATAATAGTGACGAAAGTTGAATATACGGGTTAGCACTATTAAAGACCATGCACTCTATCTTGATTATAATGAGAGCTTTTAGAGAATAATTCAATTCTCATAATAACGACCTCACGACGACTCTCACTTATATGAGTTCTCAAAAGGTATATATGATCTATACCTCGCAAAAATTTACTTGCTTTCAAATTCATTCAGAGTAAAAACTCTTCCTAACATCACAAATTATAGCACTATGCCATAAGGATTAGCAAAAGCATACCTCTTCTAGGATATGTCCATAAAACTATAGTGCTATACAAGTTACGTAGTATGAATTGTTTCTATCCATTGAACCTTCTTATGGGTCTTTAATTACAAAGGTTGAGTTACTTTTCTAGGTGACTTTCTTGTGGGTTTAAGTTCATCCCCCATTAACATTTATATATAACTTTTTGCCAAAGTCTTTTATAAAATTAATCAATTTTTTATTTATAAGTTGTATGTTGATAGAGCTCTTCAGCAACTTCAATTTATAACTTGCACTGATATTTAATACTTTACTCATCAGTTTCTCGTACCTAACATAATTAAATTTCTCAAGTAACAACTATTGAAGTGGATATATATACATAATATATGCAAATACATTAAAATTTATATTACTTAATTATTATTATTCTATAAATAACCTCTAAAGAAAATATTATGAAAAATACCAACATTTGAGAAATAGTTCGAAACTACTATTTCTCATATGTATTTTTTATTAAATTATTTTTTATTAAATATTAGAATAATAATAATTTAATAAAATATATATATTATGAGAAACCTCTACATTTGAGAAATATTTTAAGATTGTGATTTTTCAAATGTTTTAAATATTTTTAGGTATTGTAATTGAGAAATATAATTTTTTTATTTTTATCTTTTTTTAATATATATATATATACATATGTATTACTCACGTGCACAATATCCATGTAGCTAATACTCTACAAAGAATATATAAACTCATAAAGTAATATATAACACTTTATAATTTATAACTTCAAGTACGAAGTACCATAATTTTTAACTAAGATGAACAAAGTAAAATTCAAATAAACATGTTTTATTCATGTACTATATGTTGATATTCACCACTGTCTTTAACAAAAAAGAAAGGAAACATTAGAAAAAAAAATTTCATTACAATTAATTATAAATTTTTTTAAAAAAATACACAATATAATTGCAAGCTGTAATTTTTCTTTAAATTATACTATTATTAATATCTTTAATTAATAAAATTTTTTGAAGATTCTCATTAATAACCTAATAAATCTTCTTTATACAAATATTATGAATTAATCAAATCTTTAATAGTAATTATTTTTCAAGTATTAATAATGACAATTTTTAATATGCTATTTACCTATGCATAAAATATTTATGACATTTCTATTATAAAAGTACGCTTAAACCATTTAATGAAATATCATGAATATCATGCAATTTTTAATGAAAATTTTAACAACAAATCATTTGTTAAATAGCATATAATTTTTCCTCAAAAATGAAATATCAAAAACTAAAATATGCTTTAACGCAACTTAGTAATTGAATAAATTTATCAATATTATCATAACATATTTAATAGTCAACCATTGCATACACATATTATAATATGTGTTTGTTGTGACGTAATATTGCTATCATTCTTTAATGCGCTCATAGTAATTAAATATAATTACGCACAAAGATAGCATAATAGTACATAAATATAATCTAAAATATCATAAAAAATCATATAAATTAATATATCATTTAATTATTCATATAACAAAAATATAGTATGTCAAAACTTTTGAATTGCAAAAGTAGTGATAAATCGCATATAATATTATTCGTGAAGACAAATCACATTCATAAACAATTTACTCCAAGATAAGTATTACAATCAATAATTCAGGATTCTTAAGGCAAATTAAAGATACATATAATATCGTTCACACCAAATATAAGAAATGGGATAGACTGAATTAACATATTAATATTACCCTAAATATATTATTTCAACAAAAAATTAATTAGAATATATTTGGTAAAGAAAACAAATTATTTACATGATTCGTTCAGGTATGTCCCACAAAAAAATTTTGACAAAAAAGAATAATCACTAGTTTGTAAATATGACATAAATGTAAATTTCATATCTTCCAATAAATGATGAAGGCACAAGTTATAAATAATTTCGACAAAAAATAATAATATATTCACAAAACTTACAAAATTAAAAGGCTAATATAATATGAACATAACCATAGTTGAGAACAATTATATATTAATATATATATATGACTATTTAGGAGATGTGTACAAAGGAATTTCAAACAATTACTTCCCTAGCATAAATAAAAACAACAAATACTGATTTAGGATAAATAGAACTTTAATAGTCACATAAATATTTAATATAATTTTACGACACATATTGGCTGATTTGTAAAAGGCTCAAGATGGTTCTAAGTATTTTAACAAAATTATATAAACTCATGCAATGCATACCATACAATTTATATATATCCAATTACAATATAATTTATGTTAGACATAAAATTTACAATAAACGCATATGCAAACAATGTAAAACATTAATTTTATAACTTTACAATAATGTATATTTAAAAAATGATAATATTGATACGCATGAGTCACATGACTATTAAAAATTTTTAATAGTAAAAGTTAGTGGGCACAGTATAAAAAGTTAGAAAAAAAATTTGATTTTCCTATAGGAAATCACTAAATATTGGATTTAACTAAATTTGCAAAAAGCATTAAAAAAAAAACTAACTTTTGCAAATATGCGCTAAATTATCTACTCGAGAAACTTGCAAAGCTAAATACAGTCCCCTCATTCCTAAATACACATGAAACATGAAACGGATTATTTCGTAAAGGGGTGTATTTAAAATAAAGACTGGCATTGTTTTCGAAATACTCTTCTAGTACGATATAGGGCGGCCCATTCTACTATCACTACTTACTTGGACTCGTCGTTTCGGTTTCCTTGACTTGCGTTTCAATTTGTTTTCTCCCACGTATAATTGTGGTTGCAGTTACAGATACGGGGCAACCCAACGCAGAGGAAGAAACTGAGAAGCTAAACAGAGAGGGGAAAGAGAAGTAGTGGTTGTTATTTCGTATGGCAACCCTACTCTCTTTCATCTCTACTTCTCTTCCTCTCTATACTTCAACCCCTCCACAATCACTACGCCGTCGTTTTGCCCAAACTTCCTTCAATTTCTCTCCTCTTCGATTCGCTGCCAGAGGACCTAGAAATTCACGAATATTAGCCGTGTCTTCATCGTCGTCTGCCTTCGATGATTTCAGCTCCAAGCAGAGTTCCTGGTCGGCTGATTCGTCTAAGGTCATTTCAGCTTCTTTATCTAATTTACCTTTGCTACTTGCTTAGCTTTATCAATCGATTAGCTGTATCTTTGGTTGATCGATTCTTGAATGGTTTAAGGTCGTGGCTTGCTTAGTTGATGAATAAATGCAGGGAATTTTCGTCATTCATATTTTATCATTTATTGATATTGTTATTTTTTGGAATTTGAGTTCCTTTTATGTTGACTTAGTAACACGAACTTGATTAAGTTGCAACTGAACAATTTAGTTCCTGAAGTAATGCGCTTTTTTCTTTTAAAGTTAATTGCACATAGCTTTGTTGGATTTTTAGTTTGTGGAATTTTGTTTTCTGGAAGTTTATTAACGAGGAAACTTTAACTGTAGCCTCAAACGACTACCTCCGCGATTATTTAAATTGTTGGTTTCTTAACTGGGACATTGAAACAAAGAATAGTGATAATTAGGGGAAAAAAGGAAGTACATGAACATTGTGACAAAAACTTATTGAATTTGGCTACTCAGTACTGCTAATAAGCAGTTCAATATGAGTTATGCGTTAACTTAGTACACTTAAGTCACAAGAGGGAAGACACTTTTATTCCCTGGGCCTCCCTGGCTATGTCGCCACTTTTTCCATTATGTTAATATATCTGTGTGTATATTTGAAAGTTGTAGGAATTAGTTATTTCGGATTATTATGAATTTATTTAGTTTAATGTAATGATTATGTGATATTGAGTTTGAACTTGACACTAGATTGTTTATTCTTTTAGAAATCTGTCCTTGCAAGTATGATACAAGAGATAGAACCATTAGATGTGACCCTTATCCAAAAAGACGTTCCACCCACTACCTTGGATGCCATGAAAAGGACCATCTCAAGCATGTTGGGCTTACTTCCTTCCGACCGATTTCAAGTATTTATAGAGGCCTTATGGGAACCCCTCTCTAAGTTATTGGTGTCTTCAATGATGACTGGGTAAGTTCATCTTTTATCCCATATACATTCAGTGATATATGTTATGACATTCTATTTGTTTGCGGGGATAATTCTGGCAGGCCCTTCATCATTATTTTTTAACCATCTAATGTTCGCTTGCGTCTTGTATCCAGTTTGTTCTTGATTTTTATTGTTATAAAAATGGATGTTGTGCTGCTGACACTTGGTTCATAGGGTATAGAAAGCCATTTATATGTTTTCATTTACTATTTTTAACGAATCACTTCTTATCAGGTGTTAGAGACTTATAAAATTGTATTTTTCCTATGGTTGTAGTTATACGTTGAGGAATGCTGAATACAGGCTTTGCCTTGAGAGAAACCTTGATATACATGAAGGAGATCTCGAAAATCAATCACCTGAAAGTTCCAAAACTGATTTGCAAGGGATGTTACTTGATAGTGAAAAAATAGATGAACTTTCTGACAAGAATGAGTTATCGTCTAAATATCAACAAACTGCTGATGATTTACATGAGGACATTGGTCTCAAAGGCCTTGGTGAAATGCCCCCTGAAGTTAAACAATACATTCTTCATTTGCAGTCTCATTTATCTTCTGTTAAAAAGGTAATTCAATTTGAGGAACCCCTCTCAGTGAGCATGGACACCATAGTTCATTTTGTTAATTTGCAGAATCTCATAATTAACACATTGATTGACTAAAATTGTCTATTGGGACTGATGTGGCCTTGAATAGATATGTATGGAAAAAAATGTATTTTTTTTTTGTCATAAAAAAAATGCATTTTTTTTTCCATACATATCTATTCAAGGCCACATCAGTCCCAATAGACAATTTTTGGTCATCTTACTCATCTTTTTGTAGCAAAGCTTTTTGGGTCAAGTTGTATGGATGGACAATTTGATCAGCTAATGATTTTATGAGTATCAGTGCTGAACATGTTTTAGCTTATGAATTATTTTAGAACCTTGGGATATTTTGTGCTAGCACATTTGTGATGTTATAATCTTATTAATTTTTTTACCTCCTGCATCACTTTTGTATACGTGTAATTGGGCTTAGATGAGTTAAAGAATTTTGCAAAAGAAAGAATTTTGCAAATTTCTTTTGCATTCTACAACTTATCATATGATTGGGACTGGGGGTATTCAATTCATTTAGTTGGTATAGAAGCTCTTTAAACCCATCGTGTTAGATATTTTCTCCATTTATTACCGAGTTTGGAAGTTTTATTGTTTTCGCTTGTAAGTGTTTTTTCTCCATTTACAATAGGCTGTTATTGTGCTTAGATGCAGTCTCTTATTTCCTTTTTCCCTTTATAAAAGGAACTTTGTGAAGTCAAAAGGAAAAGTGCTGCTCTTCAGATGCAACAGTTTGTTGGAGAAGAAAAAAATGATTTGCTGGACTACTTAAGGTCTCTACAACCTGAAAAGGTACTGTTACGAAATTCCCAAATATCATTATACTGCAAAAGCTCTTTTTTTAACATATTTTCCCGGCATATTTTCCCATAACTAAACTTGCTTCTGTAGTCTGTTTTTTCTGAGCCAATAGAGAGAAGTAATGTGCTCCTGTCAGCTGCAGCTTTTGCATGCCTTCCAACAAGCATGTTGGTTATTGGGTGTTCTAGTTCTAGCATAGGATATTTGTGACTTACTAACCTGTGGCTGGTTTTGATGCTATTTTTAAATTCCTATTACTGATTCAAAATTTGAATCTTGTTCATCTAGAAAATTTTCCTGATATTGTTCTTCTTTAGAAAACGAAAGTGTAAGAGAAGAAAAATCTGAAATGGAAAGCACACCAACCCAGATGTTTCTGTAAGGTTTCAAGTTTTCCTTTCTTTTATTTGCACAAGCAATCTAACGGAATATTACAATTCTGTTTCAGATAGTTTAACATGCAATATAATTATTTTCTTCTATGTAATCCAAGTTGTGATCTTCCTTTTCTGGCCTGCTCAATGTATGGGGAAGTTAAAGCTTCAGAGTAGGTCCAAAGCCAAGGTTTTAACAATTTGAGTTCTGGACATTCATAAGCCTATGCATCTACATATCTGTTTCCCTTGTCTCTTCAATTAATTATTATTTATGCTGCTAAATTTTAGTCTAATTCATGTCCATGGTTGTATAGGGACAAGGTATGGCTTTTGGTTTAACTGTTGGCCGTGCTTAGTGCAAAATTTCAGGTTGTAGCGATATGATTTTAAAGTAATTTTTCTGCATCTTCAACCTATTATTCTAAGCAATATAGTCAATCAATATTTTTACTAACCTTTTCCCCCTTTAATATAACTTCTGTTGTGTGGCTCTTTTATATTCATTGTGGAATCTTCCCATATTAATTTGGCTAACTTTCTTTCTTCACATATGGAAGGGCTTCTTAACAGTGGTTTTCTGTCAGTTTTTCTTAGTGCTGCAGCTAACATAATCATAATATGAGCAGGTGGCTGAACTATCGGAGCCTACATGCCCTGAACTGAAGGAAACAATCCACTCTGTGGTTCATGGTCTCCTAGCAACCCTTTCTCCTAAGATGCATTCCAAGGCTCCTCCTTTACCAGGGAACACCACAACTGGAATGGTAAATATTGGTAGTGAAGATTGTGCTGAACTTGTTGAAAATACTTCGGTCCATTTCCAGCCTCATGTTTCATTGACTCGGGACTATCTGGCACGTCTTCTTTTCTGGTTAGTCCAGCTTCTCTCTCTTATGTTTTCTGCAGTGTTCTATTGAGAGCAGGCAGAGTCTTTAGCCACTAGAAATCTATAATTTTGATAATATCTGCTTGCTTTTCTCTTTTGTAAGGTGCATGCTGTTAGGACACCATCTTAGAGGCCTAGAGTATCGGATGGAGCTGATGGATCTTCTATCTTTGACAAGTAATGCTGAAAATGATGTGCACGGTGATGAACAAGTTGCCTGAGAGTTGCTTTCTGTTGCAAATTCTTCCATCTGTACATATTCCTGTTTATTGCTGCATACTAAGTTTGTTTTCGCAGAGGTTGTAAGTGATACACAAGATCAGGCTGCTTAAGCTTTTGTGGATGGAGAGTAAATTAGTGTATAAAAGAATACATTTCTTTTGTTTGTTGTGGGTATATAACCGCATTGTTGTTTCCTCTTGCTTTCCGAAATGTGTTGTTTTTTTTTATTTGAAAATGTTTTTCTTTTAAGTTCTTATTTGTTATTATCACTTGATCATTGCTTGTGGAATGAACATAGGTGAGGCCATAAACTGTGTCCTGAAAACGATACTGAGGGAAGGAAGAACTGGCGGTGACAAAATCATGTGAGATCGAAAACAAAACCTTCAAAATTTTCTCCTCAGCTTTTGCATTTAAGCATATATATATATATATATATATATATATATATATAAATAGCTTTTATTCAATAAATTGCAACACTTTCGCCTTAAGACTTCTGAGCTTGTTCTGCCTATGAGTCTTCCTATCGAGGTCTCCTTTGCCTTGTTATTTGCATGCAAGTGCGCACTCATGTATCACTAGTTCTTAGAACACTGAAGCAAAAGGAACTTGACACATACCGAATTTTGTTTGACAGTAAATTGTTGTCATTTTAAAGTTGCACTTAAATATAAGATGAAATTTTTTATATTAAATGTTAGTAAAAGGACAGGTCTTTTGACGTTAAATATAAGTTAAAAAAGGTAAGTCGTGCTAATTATTGGCGATTACCGTACCCTTTATATACTAGGAATGCCTAATCCTTAGAAGTCTGTCTTATGGGCTAGACGAGACTTGCAAAAATGTTTAATCTTTTCAATGCATGTTATCATGTTGAAAATCCTACTATCAGATAGATCTAAGACATCGTGTTGGAATTGATTGACGGGTGTATTACACATAGGAGAGAACAAAAAAAAAAAACCTAGTGGTCAGTTTCTTGAATTTATTAAGATGCCATTTAACTCCGACTACAGTATTGATCACGAGGGTTACAAAGTTATATTTCATTTTCGTCCATTGTTTTTATTAGTTAATTCATTTTAAAAGTATCAGAAAATATCAATAAAATTTTTTTGGCGCGGGTAAAACAGAAAAGATGAATTTGAAATTTGAGTTCTGGGTTAAGATTCTCCCTTAAGACACCGAGAATATCTCTGGAAACGTTTCTATCTCTGCTACTCCTTATTCCATGCAAACTGTACTTCTATTTCTTTCATCCTAAATTCTCTCCGGTAATTATAATCTTTCCATAAGAGAAACATATAATAAGAAGAGTTTGCATCGGGAAACTCCTCCTCTTGTTCCCCTCCCACCCTCTGACCGACCTTTTTTATCCTTCAATACCAAACACGTAATTATAATTTTAAAAACCCTACAATTCTAATGCAATTATAATCACTTCACTTCTTACCTTTCAGGGACAGATAATACTTATAATTCCTTATTCTTTCTTATCTGAGCCTTTTCCTTATCATGGAAGGGAGAGATGGAGACGGTGGTGGTGGTGGTGTTGATGCTGGCCATAGTACTCCATGGTGGTATTCCGCTACAACTCCTCAGCCTTCTTCCTCTCAGACACCAGACAACAATTCTTTCCAGCAAAACCACACTGTCCACCCAAATCCCTTCATGGAAAACTTTACTTGGTCGAATCAATTTCCTTTAAATGCTCATGCCCCTTACTCTCAGCCACCACCGGAAAATAGTTCCTCGCAGCAAAATCAGACTACCTATCGGAATCCCTGGTCGGAAAACAATATGTCTCAGAATTTTACTTGGTCGAATCAATATCCTCCGCTGCAAAACAGCATTCCAGCAAACCACATTGTCCAGGAAAACTACCCTCAGAATTTGAGATATCCTTTTTACCAAAACCCTACCCAGCAAAACGACTTCCTTGAAAACCCTAATCCACAAAATCCCACAACGCAGAATCCACCGAATGATGTCTCCAACCCTATGTATCCTTATGAAAGTTTCTGCGCTAATCCTAGTTTTGAGAGCCAAAATCTTGAAAACAACTCGAGTCAGTTAAATCAGTCCGCCCCTTCTCGACAGTATCAGTTTCCTGGTTTCTCAGAGCCTTACGGAAATCACCAAATCGCTGAGTTGCAAAGCCGTTTGGAGAGGCTGAGAATTGAGACTGTAGCAAAAGGCTTCAATGATCTTGGTTTACCACATGGTTATTCAGTTGCTTTTTCTAACAATCAATACAGAAATAGGCAGCAGCATAATGGACGGAACAATTTGACTGGGGCTGAGAACGATGGTTTCTTTATGCATAACGGAAATTATTCAGCTAGGCGTAATGGAATTAGATTCGGCCTGGGTTCTTCAATTAACGGGTTACAGTCCTCCAATGCAAGTGTTACGTCGTCGTATAGATACAACAATTCAGGAGATTTTCATCCACATTACTCGTCGATGGAGGAAGTGAGAGGGCGGATAGCTACGGTGGCAAAAGAGCAAAGCGGGTGTCGTTTCTTACAGAAGAAGATTGACGAGAGGAATCCGAGAGATATTGAGACGATTCTTTCGGAGTTGATCAAAGAGGAGTTGCATGAGTTAATACTGCATCAAGTGGCTAATTATCTTATTCAGAAGATTATTGGAGTTTTGAACGATGAACAAATGACAAAGCTCATTCTCTCCGTCGTCGGCTCTCAGCATAGATTCTTCAGGATATGCGACGATTTAAATGGGTACGTACCATGCATCATCTTTCTTTCTTTCATATAATATTCATCTTATAAAAATAATATTGTTGTCCCTTTTACGACAATCGCATCTATATATATGTATTAATTATACATTTTTCGGTACAGATGTATAGTTATACATGATATTTTTTACAAAGACGATATTTTGTAAAAACTGACACGTGTCTGCATTTAAATTCTAAAATTAATTAAGATTTAAATGAAAAGAGATCATATAAGCTATGTGGTAGTAGAAAAGCTTGTATATGCATCTTTCTCATATATATATGTTGGTCCAAATTTTAACGCACCAAAAGTAATGTCACGTCAATGCTCGTTTGCACTTTAATATCAGACCTTCAAAAGTAGAGCAACTGTCTTAGTTTACTATGATCGATGCATGATTCTGAATGTCTATATATATTTTTGTTTTTGTTGTTGTTGTGGGAAGATCTCGTGTTATGCAGAAGTTGCTAGATGTTGCCGAGTACCAAGGGCGACGACCCTTAACTCCAGACCAAAACTCTTTGCTTGTGACGGCTCTCAAGAACATTACACTTACTTTGAGCAAAAGCGTCCATGGTTATCACGTCATTGAAAGATGCTTACAAAAATTTCCCTATCAATATTCTAGGGTATGTAACGTTACTTTTCCCTACTAACTCTCTGCTTAGTTGGAAACTTAATCCCTTAACTTGATTATTGTTTAGTCTATCAATATAATATCAGTAGATAGATGATGTTTTTCAAGGTGAGAGTAGAAATTATTAGATATTTGAGGTGAGCTACATGAGTATTATTATATAATATTCAAAATAAAATGTTTGTATCTGATTATTAGCTACCAATGTTTGTATCTGTTAGCAGAGGGTTATCTTCCTCGTTTGTTTATAAATTAATGTTCTTGTATTTGCAGATTATTGTGGAAGAAATAGCAGATAACTGTGTAAATTTAGCAGCAGACAAGAGTGGATGTTGTCTGTTGCAACACTGCATTCTTCATGCTCAAGATCAACAGAA
Source organism: Melia azedarach (assembly GCA_028052125.1). Taxonomy (NCBI): domain Eukaryota; kingdom Viridiplantae; phylum Streptophyta; class Magnoliopsida; order Sapindales; family Meliaceae; genus Melia; species Melia azedarach. The sequence continues at coordinate 1,849,040 of CM051399.1, read as the reverse complement.
GGGTCGCCTTATTGCTGATATTGTAGCCAATGCACTTTTCCTTTCCGAGGATTCTTATGGGTATATTTTTATTCTTTTTTTCTAAGAAAATTGTAAGTGCAACCAGTGTATTACAAAAATTCTTTCTTATACATTAGTTAGTTCTTTTTGTCTACAGATGCCTGCATTCATTAAATGCTAATTTTGTACAAATCAGTTCTTTTTTATTGAACTTAAGAGTGATCATGGCCAACTTCGCATTTGAGACTACTCGTAATATCATTTATTTTCCTTTCAATCAGGAACTACGTTGTGCAGTATATACTGGGACTGAAGATACCTCAAGTTACAAATGACATAACAGCACAGCTTGCAGGGAATTATTTCACCCTTTCACAGGGCAAGTGTAGCAGCAATGTGGTGGAGAAATGCTTGAGAGAGTGTGGAGAGGAGCAATCCAACGCCATAATAAATGAGCTAATCCGACACCCACAGGTTTTGGAACTCATGCTTCATTCTTATGGAAACTATGTTATTCAGTCTGCCTGGATGGTATCTGAGGTTAGCTCATCCCCTACTACACCTTTGCATTCTCTTTACTTCCAAATCCGTCCTGGAGTTCTGACCATTCTTTTTTTGTTTATCTTTGTTGGATGGAAAAACCAGGGACGACAAATTCAGCAGGCTATTTCTAATATCGTTCAGATGAATGTTCCATTTCTGCAAAGCCATATTTATGGGAAGAGGGTGTTGGCAACAGTTCGAGGAAACAGGAACCGCGTGTATAGGCGTAGATCATTGTAGCAATCAAATCAGTTGCATGAAGAATTTGGTTTTAATTTTGTCCTATGTAGCTTATCTCCCACTACTGCTGGGATCCTAAATAATTGTTGTTGCTAGGTATCATCAATAACTCTTCAATTTGTCAGTCTTTCTTTAGGATTTTCGGATTTTTTTTATTCAGGTTAGAGAGTTATTATGCAGAAAAAAATCTACTGCAAGGTCATGTTTGTTTGTGTCGGTGCATCGCCAAAGCATTTGTGGTGGTTCTCTCATTGTTAGTTGTTATATAACATTATTCAATTTTGGATTGTCCAACATTATCTAATAATCTCTTCATGATATTTCTAGTAGTTATGATAATGCATATAACCCACGGCACATCCTATCCGGCAGTTTCTACTGATATTCAAAACGTTAAAGAGTTAACGTGAAAGATAAAAAAATCCACTTCACTCAATCGTGATTTATACTGATATTCAAACGTTAAAGAGTTAACCCGGAACCACAACCGGCACAATAAAGCATTGCCTCTATAAAACCCCCAGTGTACATCTGGAACCCCATGTCTAAATACTCCGCCAACGCTCACTCCTCTGCTGCATACCAGTTGGTTTCATCTCCTGAATCAAACCAGTTTCCAACTTCTTATAGTAGCCACCGGTATACAGTTAGTACAATCAGGAAGTTAGCATCCTATATATATATATTTCCATTTCAAGAGAGGTGAACCACCCAAGGAAGCTAGGCATACTTGTCACTCTGTGCACCCACAATCCCAATTCCCAAATATAACTATAAATGCCCCAGCCTTGCGCGGAGTTTTTGGTCATGCTTGTCATTTTGCAGCTAAAGACTCATTCCTAATTACAATCCTGTACCTCCTACACATTTTAAGTGACAGTTCTAGTCTTTCAATCTTCTGAACTGTTGAAAAAATAAGAGCAAGAATGTGATGTTCCAACAATTGGGGTCTAGAAAAGAATGAATCAATCATCTCCATACCTACAATTGTTCAGCTTGTCTACCAAGTACAGAGGAAATAAGCACGGAATACTGCTGATAAAACCACAATATCTTGACTAAAATTTCAAACTGATAAGAGATTCAGCTTCATCAATAATTCACAGTCGCCTTAACACAAGAATAGATAACCACACTATATATGCTCAATGCCACCACAGTGATGACCTCAATGATGATAACATTATAGATAACATTAAAAATAAATTTAAAATTATCATCTAGCATGAAAACCCAGATGACTAGTGACTATTCTATACCCGGAAGGAGCAGGTGAAACCATAATCTTCTTTCTTCAGCATCAGATAAAAGTAGAATTCATTTGTTAGTAACACAATTCATTCTGAATCCGATGAATCTGGGTTACTGCTCTGCCGGACACTCCTCCTGGTTTGGGCACCTGACTTGAAAGATGATTCCCCCTCCAAAAGGATGACCTGAGCTTTTGCTAACCTATCTTCTAGTTCCTCAGTACTGAAGTCATCCCTCCCACCAAGCTCATCAAATCCCACCTAACCAAACATTGTTTCATTAGAAACCCTCAAAACACTGTAATCTGGTAGACAAAGCAGACTAATAATTGAATAGATCTTCATTCATGAAACATACCACATAATCATCCACTTTAGCATTTTTTACAAGGGCAAGAGTGGGAAGAACAACGATCTTAAGCCTCTCAGCCAAGAATGGACTTTTCTCAGCATGGATTTTCACAAACCGTGTCTCTATGTGTTTCTTTGCCAATATACTCATATGCTTGTCCATCACCTGCAAATCACATTGTTTTATATATTTCAATTATAATTCAATCCACCATATAAGCATATCATCCAACACTACCAAGTGGCTAACCATAAGTACCCTAACAATTGCACTAAGGAGATGTTTGCGAGTGCTCTTGTATGAAGTCCTTTAAGTTAAAAGCACACACACACACACGAAAAAAGAAAAAATTGAAAATGCTTGAAACTTTCAACTATTTGAAAGCGCTTCTGTGAAAAGCATTTCCAAACAGACCTTAATAGGAATAGATAACTGACCTTGCAAGGCCAATTTTCCCGATAGAAGTGGCAAACGACGCGTTCGCTGGCCTTGACGATGGAGAAAAATTCTTTTTCAGCGGGAATCTCGGTGTACTCACCGTGTCCGAGGGAGATCCAACGGTTGCGCTTCTCCGCCATTTTTTTCATCTGTTGTAGCCGGCGCTCCCTCAGAGCCTCCAGATCGTCAATGTCAAGCCGATCTAGGGCATGAATTTCGTCATCTAGCTTGTCCTCCACAGCTTTCGCTACTGTTAGGACTTGCTTTTCCAAAATCTGAAAAAGAAAACAATGAAATTAGAATTATTGGATGGAAGTATGTAGTTGCGTTGCATATTAATTAAAATTCTTTTTTCAGCAAAAAGTATTACTTCTTGAACATTAGGGTTCTCCATTGTTGTAGAATGAGAAGGTATCGATCTCTCTCCCACTCAGCAATTCAAAACGAAACAAAATGGAGATCGGAGGGGAGGGAGGGATATGCCTGATTCAATGTGAAACAGGAAAACTTTGGGCAGAAACTTGGCCGTTAATGCGCTGAGCCCATGTCAAAATTATCTGATCTGAATAGTGTGCAAAATTAATGGGCTGGGCCGCTAATCCTTTTTAATTTTAACATTTAATATTTCCAACTCATATTAAATGTTCAAAACTAACCTTCAATTTAGCTCCAACTAATTTTGATAATCTTCCTTACGTCCTTAAAATGTTTGAAAGACATCAGAATACCCCCCAAATCTTAAGTCCAACCGTTACATGTAACAGTTTTTTTGAGTTGATCGGGGTTGATTATATTAAAAAAAAAAACATTTTACTCCTAATAAATTCAAATTATTTTTTCCGGCTCTCTTCTCTTCTCTTCTCTTCTCCCTCTCTTTTTTTTTGTTTTTATTTCTTCTTCTTCTGTAGCAGCCACCATGGCTGCCTGTGGCAGCTATGGGAGGCTGCCTGCAGCAGCCATGATTAAAGAAGAAGAAGATTCTTTGCCACATGTCATCGCTTGGCCTAGCACCTAACTTTTTCGACTTCCGATAGATTCCGATCCTAATACGCTTTTGTGTTATATGAGGAGAAAGACTTCGATCTCTGTAAATTCTTTCTACTCACATACAACTGATTTGTTCAACCCACGTTGCCTTGTAGTCTGTATTTCAATTTTTTATTGTACAAAGGGCTAGCCTTGATTGAATTCAAGCTGTTACAAAAAATGATGATCTATATATTTAAAAGTAGCAAACGAAAGTCTTGTATCATTCGTCAAAAACTGTGAGGACACTCGGATTCAATTGTAATACCGTGATATTTGTAAGCAGAGAAGTAGTAACTAGCGGTAGTAACAGAGTAAACAGAGCGATCGATTTCATGCAAATGGAAAATGCATTATCTCAAGTCTCAAGTAATCTCAGTATTACAACTACATTCAACACAAAACAGAAGCGGAGAACAAAATGGATCATCATCAAGCAATAATTCTTATTACTTAACCTTATATATTTATTATATGCAACATCCAGCAACTGAAACTGATCATAATAAAACTGACTAGCTATCCTAGAGTGCTTGATTTCAACATTCAAGGGCACTTTGGTTTACCCTTGGAGGTAACTTTGTCTCTGTAGCAAGGGCATTCATGTTTGTTCCCATAAGTCCCAGAAGGAACACACTTGCACTCCTCGCAGCATATGCCGCAGTACTTCAAGCAACGGTCCTGAACTCCTGCTTTGCTCGCACCTCTTCGCACACTTGCCCCCACAGAAAGCTGCACACAGTAACGTATACATACGGTATTGATTAATTTTCATACACAAAATATTCTGAAAAAGAAAAACCCCAACAAGCTGGTTATTAGTAAGATGAAGAAAAAAGCAGGTAGCTAGCTCTTACATGAATCAGTTTGAGCCATTGCAGGCTCCAAGAAAGAGGAGCTGAAGAGGAGAGAGCAAAGCAGAAGAGTTGCAAAGAAGAGCTTCATTTTCATGTCTATCTAAGGGAAGACTAGCAGCAAAAATGTAACAAGTGAGCGATACTTGGATAGCGGGCGGGCAGTGAGTGGAGAATCAGTGTGCGTATTTATAGCAGTGAAAGTAGCAGTAAAGAGTCGAGAAAGTGAGTTAGTGGATGTAATAAATAAAAAATAAATGGTAGTAGAGGAGGGAGCAAAGGACAGAAGCACAGGCGGGAGCACAGCTGGAGGTTTTTTGGCGGAATCCGAAGGGGAAGTCGGTGAGTGATCAGACTTTATTTCTACACGGGTCTCTGATACAAATCGAAAGGTTAAATCCAGTAGGTTCCACAGGATTTGTCTGCTTGCTGCAAATAATGCTATGGATGCTTTTTGCTATGTGTTCAGGTTCGTATATGATTTCGTGGCATTGCATGTACGTACATAGCTCAGTTGGAACCCACTGAGCATTTAGTATGGGTGTCACCGTCAACGTGTTATGATTTTCTAAGATTAGACATCGTACAATAATTTAGTGTTGGGAGTCGCACCACCACCAGCAGAAAGCAAACCTGCTCCCACATGCACCACTTAATTACGAAGGCACATCAACGATAAAATGGAAAACAAGACATCTCCAGCCGATGATCCAAATCAATATCCATCAATAGCTAACCTTTTAGCAGCATTCACGTACAATTTAACAGCAAGCGTTTTATCTCTCTCTCTAAATAGAAAGGTGTTTCAATCCCAATAAGAACTGGCAAGTACTGCATCAGTTAAATTACAGAGTTATTCATTTGGATCACGTGGTAGAGATATTGTCTTTTTCATCTTTTGCTTTCAGATGCGAGCTCTGCTGCAGTTTAGATTTTGGCTAGGCTTTTCCGGCAAAATGCTGTAGTGACACTCAATAGTTACCTTTAATCACTCAATTACTTGCACACAATCTTCGCTTTCACCTTTTGCACTAGTGCTTAAGATTATATACAAAAATTATTTAGATGTGTGTTTTCTAACATTTTCTGTGCTATTTTTTCTTTAGAGTAGCAATGTACATCCGAAGTACAGGTAAAACAAGTCGTAGCTAGTTGCTCTTGATGATGCTTTCTACACTCGAGATTTACACTACTCGCGTGCATTTTCAAGAACCCATGGATCTAGTTGAAAGCATATTTGCTTTTACCCCGAAGCCGCTTTCTGAAAAACAGTGGGGTTGATTACGCATACTCATATACATGTACAAGGATAACATAATTGGATCTTTAAAAGCTTATACTTAAAATTATTGGGAATGGGTACGTTAAATATTACAATATATCTACAATGGCGATGACCAAGATGAACTAACATTTTAAGGGATGATTGGTATAAAATAATGCCCATAATTAATACATATCAACCTCCCATACTTTTGGATGGGCGAGACTGCTGCCCGCGAGAACATTCCTTGTTACCATGGTCAGTAGAGGCTAGCAAATTGACCTAAAAATTGTACATTTAGCCAACAATGTAGAGGGAGAGGCAGAAACTCAGTATCATAGAAGGAAAATGAGGTAAGCTATCGAAAGAAAACAAGTGAAGCTGTTATACCTTGACAATCTCAGACTTTGAGCTTGGACGTGTGTAGGCTGCTAAAATACTCATGTTGAAATCCTGAATGCAAATTATTAGAATACCTCACTAACGATTGTGTGGACAAGCACAAAATAAAAACATCTAAATTGCTAACACAGATTTGAAAAAGAGAAGAAATTAAGTATACTCCACTATGATAGGAGAAATGGAAAGATTTGACCACTTCAATAATACGAGTTATATCATTTACATTATTCACGTTAGGGGAATGGAGAGCATCTGAGTTACACAATGAATATGCAAGAAGGCTACTGGCTCAAGCAACTAAACTTGCAAATATAAACATGCTCCATCTGATGACTCAAAATGCATGCATTCAAGTGTTTAGCATCAACGCATTATGAAGAAAAATAGCTTTCCAATATTTCAGAAAGCAACAATACATATGGAACCACAGCTGAGAAAAAAAGGAATGTCCAACATTTCTATGGTATGCTCCAAACACGATAATAAATAAGCATCTGAAGTTATATCCTATGCCTACAAATTAAAGATGTAGAATCAACTGTCAACAGCAAATTATATAGCTTACCCTGAAAGGATCACCCCTCAAAGATTGCACAAACATTGATGCCCCTGAGCCTTTTCCCTGCATATGAACAGCATGCTAAATTCATCTCTCTCAATTAACAAATTACTGACATAACTGACTTTCCTTTAGGGAAAGAGAACTCTGGACAAAGCACTTGGAAAGTGATTGGCTGTGGGGGTACCGGTGTCAACTTTTTCATGCAAAAACATAGAGAAATTTTGCCATGTAGGGAACATGAAGAGCCTCCACAACACAGAGCCATATTTCACACATCACAACATTAGAGGTAGACATATAATATGTAAAACAGAAGACCATTGTACCTCCAAAGATATGTCCCTGAGACGCCTCCCAGTTTGAGCACAACATATACGAACTACATGTTCATCACAACTCCCACTAACAATATAGTCCCTTCCATTTAGGTAATAAGAACGCGTATAATTTTGGGTGCTTCCTGTAGCAGCTATTTCAAAATTCAGGTGGACCCTCCCATCAACAGCAAGCAACTGCCTAACCTGAAAAATAAATATGTTAAACTAGGGATTTTACCTACTTTATATAAGAGAGTATTCATATTTTCATTAAATGTCAAAATCAAAATATCAAGTACAAGCTGCATAGAATATGCCCAAAAGAAAGAGGCAATGAATCTTGAATGGCCTATATGAGTAAGGAAGCACAAACCTATAAAAATCAATGACAAGGACATCCATTTGTATCCTAGTACAGGCCAAAACTTGCATTAGCCATGCTCACATAAGAGTTTTATTTAGATGGGTATCCTAATTACAGTATACCAAGACTGTCCCATTGAGTTAAAATTCTGCACCAAAAAGTACAACCAAACTCCAATGGATGAACTAAACCTATAAAAGAAACTAGAGATGCAAACAAAAGAAAGAAACTTACCAAAGGATAACTTCTTGATGAAGTAGAGAAGCAGTCATTTTTCTAACTGATATCAATGGTTTGTCAGTTATAACAGGATTTATTCAAATCTCACCGCTAACATTAACACTATGTCTAAACAAATCAAATTATTCTTAGAAGTTAAAGCTTAGATACACAAATCTACCCATAGATTTGTACTCGTAAAGAAGCACATCCAACCAAGTGAGACTTCAAATCATATTCACAGGTTCAAAAGTTACCTCATTGTCCACAGCTGACACAAGAAGATAATGATCATCTGGAGAAAAGCAAACCATCACATTTCCTTTAGAGCTTGAAGCAGTATAGCAAGGCTGTATGGGTTTCTGTCTCAAGTCCCACAATTTGACATCTTGATCAAAGGAAGATGTAGCAAATATTGATGGGGAATGGTTTGAGAACTTCACAACATTTATATGCTCTTTATGCATATCAGTGAACACCTGCAGTCGTCTTCCACTGTTGATGTCATACAGAGCTATGTTCTTTGAATATCCACTTGCAAGAAATAGTTCATCCGTAGAATTAACATGAACAGATGTTAATTGGTCGAATTCATCAAAGGTGACAGAACCAGCACCATAATGCATGCCCCTGACTGTCGGTGGCAGATGCCTAATATCGTACAACTTCAGTGAACCATTATCTGAACCTGCTATTAGCTACAAGGTAGAAAAGGGAGACAAACAGAGAAAGAGAGAGAGACAGTCAGTGTTTGCAATGTCATTGGGGTGTAACAATGCAAAAGCAAATATTCTAGAATTCATCATTAAGCAATACTAATAAGAATTAATGTTATGGATATTCCAAATGAAACCTGGCTTCAAACATGTAGTTTTCCCAATAGACAACCAGTTCTCACAAGCAGTTACAATGCTTGCTGCTTAATAATCATTCAGCAGTGTATAACTGTGCTTTTCATGTTATTTCACATTCAGTAATAGGCAGCGCAATGCTCTAGAAAGGATAAAGACTAAATACTTTAAAAGAAAATTCCAGCATAGCATAAATGACAGTATAAAAAAACAATAAGGATATGGAGAGTCTACAATGAGAGGACAACTGAAATATAATCACTTCATAATGCATTGGGCAGCATTCATACCTTTGAGGGATAATTCTTGAGCCAACAGAGCCCCAGCACACTATTCATTGCACCGAATGATGGAATATAACTGACAATATTCTCATTCTCGTGGTTAACTACAACTATTTCACCATCTAAAGTTCCGAAGACCATCAGGCTAGAGATAGATGTATGATACTCAAACTGCCTGGGACGAAAGCTCTTGCTCTCATCTCCTATATCGATGCCTGAGACAGAAAGAGTATGCAGGAAAGGCCAAGCAGAAGACCCAACCTTGGCAGCACAAAGGGACCTGGTATAGAAATACTGGGACATTCCAGAAGAAGATGACAACCTTTGCTTAGGAGTTGGCCCACGAGAATGACTTGCTTTTATTTCGCGATTCTGCAAAATACTAACTACGCTCTCTTTATGCTTCCTCCCGTATGGTAGGTACTCAAAGTATTGTGTATATGCAACAGTAGCTCTTTCACGATCAACCTTTCTTATGAGCAAGTTATCTAAAAATTTCAGCTGTGGTAATGAGGCTATCATGTACTCCCTATAATGTTTCTCAAAGCATATTGGTGAAGCATGACAAGATATATACTTCAATGAAACATCAGCAATACGCCTCGTAAGAACACCTGCTGAGTATTCTTCTTCATTTTGATTCAACATTGAGTCAAAAGAAACCTACCAAGAAATTAGAACTACAAATATCAAATATGGAGGGATTTGAATGCAAGCATTGGAAAATAAGTAAAACAAGCATCAATGCATTTCATAGAAGAACTATCGAACAAGGGATTTAAGTGGAAGTCGGGATTAAACAGCTCATGGAAATAACATATAACTCTCACTCAAATGCAGATAAAAAAACATAAATCTAATTTCATCAGATAAACCACCACATTCTGAGGCACAAATTCACCTTTCAATAAGCTGAGGCCAAGGGAAAAATCATAATTTCATGATATCTTAGAAGTTATCATCTGCATAGAATCGTACTAATTCATTTCAGACAAAACTCCTACATTTTCTGAGATAAAAATAACTCTACTTTCTCTAGTGATCAAACACCCCCATCCTCTCCAATATGCATTTTACCACTTGGCTTTAATACAATGCTTCCAGTTACATATTAAACTAAATTACGTTTTAGGAGAGACAGAGACCACGCAAGATACTAGTGAAAACATGGCCATGCAGTTTACCTCATTCCAGAGATCAATCTCTCCGTCCAACGGAGGAACTAGATTAGATAATAGCTCCATGTAATCATATTCATGCTGGTAACTTGAGACATCTACTTCACTATCATCTGATGAATCCTCAATCAAGGTTTGGGAATCAGGATTTATAACTGCATCATCATATGCTCCAACGTAGGAACAACCATTCAGCTGATTGAAATCAGTTTTGTTGTCTCGCTCAGATGATCCAGAAGAATTCCCAGCATCATCACAACACAACCAATTTTGAAACCGAAGTTCCACTAGAGAAGGGAGTTTAGAAAGTGCGGCTATCGTAGTCCAAAGATTCGCAACTCTGGTCTCGCACATCGAGAGGCACATTAGATTTGGCATACAAGTAAAACAATCTTCTTTGAAACTAGTCAGTGAAATACTGTAGTCAAGATTAAGGGTGTGTATCCGTGAGAACTCCCCCATCATGTTGAGCTTTCGCAGACGTGAAGCCCTCAAGTTCAGAACTTCACATGTCAAACCTTTCTGAGAAATATCCCTATTAATAAAGTTCAAGTTAGTGATGATTTATACGTGCATGTATATTGGCATTTCAACAGTACTACATGATGTAGACATTAGCATTCCTACACGAATAATAATTAACAGATACTCAATATACGCACTACAGTGTTTAATGCAAATATTAATTCAATAGCACCACTATACAATATTAATTGGTAGTTTACTAAGAGAAAATGCATAGAAAACACCGTTGTGTACCGTATAAAATCTTTCCCAAACGATGAATCCTGGAGATCAACTACTCGAAGCTTTTGATCAATAGTATTCATCAACAACAAAGCATATTCTCCATTCAACATGCATGATGATCCACTACGTATGTTGACTGCCTCAATCTCAGATTCACCAATTTCCATGCATACTTCAAGCAGCGGTTGAAAATCAATGTCCTTCAAGTATTCCAATATAATCTCTAGGGTACACGGTTCATGCTGCGACTTTCTAGCATCAGCCTAAGCAATAGAAATTTGTAGTTTCCATCAACAAATAACAAATGCAAGAATAAACCAAACAAGGGAAGAAACAAATAAATAGATGTCTCTCTTTCACTGGCAATCCTATAACAATTTTTTTGTTTTCAGGCATTATCAATATAAGAAACAATCTATTTAAAAAGGAGTTCAAGTTAGACTTTCAAAAAACAATATTGGATAAAATCCTAAAAACTAGAGCTTCAATCCCTATTCCAACTCCTGAAAATTGTTTTTGGATCATGAAATAAACAAAACCTAATATGCACATAGAAGGGCTAATGATTTTCCAGTATATTTTCTGATAATGGCTTTATTTGTATAAACAAACCAACAAATGAATAAATAAATAATGTGCTATAATTATTAATACCCACCTTAAAGAAACCAGACAAAATTGCAGGATTTGGTAGCACATCATGCCTCCTGCATGAATCAAAATACCTAGAACCAAAAACCATAAATTGATTAATAAACCACAAAACAAAATTTAGATTTTTGCAGAAATCGTGAAAACAAAACAACGATAACCAGAATGGCAAATCAAAAAACCTTTAATGAAAACTACTTTTTCACTAATTTAAGTTCAATACAATCTGAAACCACTGTATGCAAAACTTTAACCGTCACTGGTGTACAGTAACCCAGTTGCCAAACAGACCCCCACAACTCTCTACAGTCTTTCATCATCAAATTATCGAACCGAGTTCCCAAAAATCTGAACTTTAACTACTCCAAACCTTAAAATTATTGAAAAAGAAATATTTTTTATAACCAAAAAAAAAAAAATCGAGCTATCATCAATGTCAGTTCAACGAAATATTAGAAAACGTTGTCGAATTGTAACCTTTTTTCCAGGGTTTGAATATCGGTGGCCATGGTAATGAGTCCCGAAATTTATCGGCGATAATTCGGGATTGAAGATTTCATCTCGGAGCGAAATGGGTTGATGGATGTCGTGTGTGGTATTAACATGCACGTGTGGAAAGTGATTTATGAAAACGATCCGTGTTGATATCAGTGGGATAAATATCATGGCGAAAGAACTTTTTGAAATCTAACACAAAGTTAAAGTTCATAGACTAAACTACCCTAATATGTTAAAAGCTTATTTCCTGCTGTTACTATTTGTTGTTACTCCATTGCTCTTCTGCGCCAGCAATCGGATGTGGACCCATGCGCGATGACATGATCAATTTTGATCGGAATTGGCAGCAAACAGAGGGTGTGATGATAAAATTTCTCGCAACTATTTTGTGTAATAGTTTCCATTATCCTTTAGTTAGGATAGTTATTTTCAGTCATTAGGTAAGATCCTGACCGTTATTTAAAGTACATTCAAATATGGGTAAAAGTCTACATGCCTCCCTTGAAATTTGTAAAAATTTTAGTTTAATAGAAAGTTTGCAAAAAAAACACAAATCTCCCTTATAGATAATAAATTTATTAAAATACTTTAAATTTATTTTAAAATTACAAAATAAAATTATTTTGATTAACCACTATACTAATCACTATACCCTAATACCCTAACTACTATACTAAAATAAATTTTAATAATATATTTTTTAATTCATAATATATAACTCTTTTAAAAATACATATATAATAAAATTTATAATAATTACAATTATTTTGCTACTATAAAAAGTTTATAATTCAAAAGTAATTGTACAATCATTAAAATTTTAAATTATAACTTGAATTTAAATTTATTATTATTATTAAATTATAAATTTTCAAAATAATTATCATTATTTAGATTTTTTAAATAAAATAATTTATTTTATTTAACAATTACTTAAGAAATGATTTTATTTTATAACCATTTAAATTTATTTTTTTAATAATTATTTAAGAATAATTTTATTATTATTTGATAATAATTTTAAACTCAAATTATTATATAAATTTTTTTAATCATAAATTTTATAATAACAAAATAATTTTAATTAATATATAAATCATTAAATATGCATTCTCAAAAGAGTTATTTATTAAAAATTAAAAAATATATATTTAAAATGTGTTTGGTACAATGGTTAAAATATTTTTTTTACTAAAGTTTAATAATTTTATTTTGTAATTTAAAAAAAAATTAAGGTATTTTGGTAAGTTTACTATTTATAGAAGAAATTTATATCTCTTCTCACAAACTTTCTATTAAACTAAAATTTTTATAAACTTTAAGAGAAATATGTAAACTTTTTCCTTCAAATTTATAATATTAAAAACATACACCATTAAAAAGTATTTCAATCATTTTCTTCGACAAGTATCAGTAAAATATTTGACGACAAAGAACAAATTGTTTTTATTCGTAAAAGGTATAATAAAATTTTCATGCCTAATGTTTGTCAAAATGATTTTAGTCATTTTTCTGATTTGTAATTAAGTCAATTAGGTTCTAATTTATTGCTTAAAAAAGTTCAGGGACCTGCTCTTATTTGAAAATACTTAAAATAATAGGGATCTAAACCTTATTTTCTCTAAAAGTGCAATCAATTTGGAAGCGTCCATTTTAATTTACAAAGAGGCCCATTAACCCAGTTATCTCTTGGGCCAATACTGGCTGTGTTCTTCCGTAGCCATGACACAAAATTAGTAAGCCTGGGCCTGGAACAAATGCCGCTGACACGGCCTATAAGCCCATTTTTTGAAGCTTTTCTAAACATGGCCCAGTCATGTTTCAGAACACGAAAAATTGGACGCTCCACCAACACACAATTTACGAAATATTTTCTACTTAATTTGTTTGTTAAACTGAGTATACGGTATAGTATACCATACAACTACTGTATTATAGCCCTACTCTCACAAAAAATTCCAATTTTCATTTTCGATTAAATTAGATAAGCTTTTGATTTCTAAAAGAATAATATTAGAAAATATAAAATCAAAACTATTGTGCCGAAATCGAAAAAGTATTCATCGCATAAAAGCACAAAAATCAATACAATTATTTATGTTTTATGCGAATTTATAAATTAAAATTAATTTATAAATTGTAAATTGCAACATATAAAGTGAAACTTGCGACATAAAATAAGAAATTTATTCTTGAAAATATTATAAATCTAAAGTTTAAAATGGCACCATTTAGCAATATGACAAAGTCTCGTTAGATTATTAACTGTCTTTAAAAATATATAGTGTTAAAATTTGGATTGCTCCGTAATGCATCCAAATGCAAACAAAATTACATCAAAGTCCTAACTATGGGTACATGTATATATATATATATATATATATATATATATATATATATTATAAAACATAATTAAGTTGTAAATTTTAAACTCTAGAAAATGTATACTTATAACGACATATTTGGTGGCAGGACAAAATTCTATAACTGTGGACACAAGCTGGATTAATTGAATCTGAAATTTATCAAAGGACCAACCACCATGTGCATGATTCAGACATTAATTTAGACTTAATTCGATCGTATAATAAAATTTAAACCAAGCTTAAATAAATTAAATGTGGGGGACCTCAAAAATCGAATTCAGCACTTACTGATTTTAAGAAGATCCTTTCGGATAATTTGTACTGCAATTTCCAGTTTGCACAATTATCTTCAATTATTCATAGGGTGGACCTCCTTGCTTGGCTCTTTCTTTTCATCGAAGCAACGCCGTTTCGTGGGCAGTGTGAAATCAGCTACTAAAATCCACGCCTTTTAGTAACAATACAGAATTAATGTATATGCTAATGTCAATAGATTTAAATAGTTGGTAGGGAGTAGAAAAAATAGACATTGTACAATTTTCACTCTCTTAATTATTAATTTCATTTCCGGCGACTGATTCAGATTATTGCAACATTGTTATGGATATATTTTAGTTTATAAAATTGTTGCATTTTGTGGGCGTGACTTCAGTTTACCTTTTACAAATTGTCATTGGTATGGTATCCATCCTCCTGTAAACTTTGAAAAAGTCAACATTGGTTCTTTTGTGCAAATAAAATTTCAAAAAATAGATGAAATTATTGGTGCGTCAATAAAAGCTGCCTCATGTGCACAACTAAGTTGAAGACGTAAAAAAGAGACCAAAAGGTTTCCCATATAATTATAGTAACCATGCTTTTGTAGTCAAGATTTGATAGCCTCAATACTCTGTTAAAGATCACTAGTACTACTTAATATCTTCCACTCCTTTTATGTTTCTTATGTTTATATATTCAAAAGAAAGTGTAAAGTGAAGTTCGTTGTCAAAAAGATGGTCACCAAACTTTTTCCATTGAGCTACCCCACCTCTCCATTTTTCTCAATCTAAAATAATTTTATTAACGAATTAACGTTATTCGAAAATAAAAGTGCTCTAACACGTAGTTTAAACGCACGTTATAAAAATAAATAAAAATTAGCCCTTAATTTTGAAACGAAATTACAGGTAAAATATGCAAATGAAACCAGCAATGCACGTGCCAAGGGCGCGTGAAGGGGTGGGGACTAGGGAGTTGGGTTGGGGGTCAAAAAAATAAAACACAAATGGGCTGGGCCTAGAACAGAGTCTGCTTTTTTTTTAAATACCCATCTGATTTATAAAATTACGATGCTGGAGCTGGACTAATCAGAAACATCTTATTACGTGATAGTTCCTTTTTTTTTCATCTTTTTTAATTTCTTAATCAGGTAAAAAAAACGGAACATAATAGTACCAAATGAGAAATTATTTTTAAATTTTGCAGTTTGAAGCACGTAGTGCCAACAAATCAGAGCAACTTTCTCACTTTTTTTCTAATATATAATTTCATTAAGCTGATGAAGAAGAAATAGTTGATGAGAGTGCACGTGCTTCAACTGTTGTAAAGTATTAGTAGCATCAAAATAGATTAAATTAAAAAAAAAAATTTGTACTGCTAATGAAAGTATATACAGTTTATTACTCTAAAATTTGAAAAAGATTTTCCCTTTTTATCTCATAAATTGTAAAAATAATTGTTTTGCTTTTTCACTATGATCATAATTATATACTTCTCAAACAAGTAAGGACATAAAATATTATATTTTTAATTTTTCATATAATAAAATAAAATGGTGCCTTTTATTCTTCTATGTAAGTAGTAGACCCATCAAGGTTAATAATAAAAGCATGTTCTATAATGAAGTAAGTTAATATTATAGTCTTTTTTTTATTAAAATCATTTGATAATTATAAAATAAATAAATTTAATATTATATATCAACAAGTCGCATTTTTTTATTCTTATTTTACTAGTTGTTTTTAAATTTAAAAATTTAAATTTAAAAATGAGAATCCACGTAATAATATTTAAGCGATTTAACAGAATTTATTAGAATTCGAATTCATATCTTTTATGAAACATAATTTCTTTTATAAAATATTATAAAAATAAAAATTACCAATATTAAACATAAATTTTAGTAGTATAAATCCGAACTTTAAACTGTAACTACTACGTTAGTAATTTAAAAGAAAAATCTCCATATTACAATTTACATGTCACAGAGTTGGCCCATCATCATCATCCATCGTCATCTTCATACTGACCAAATGATAAAAAAAAAAAAGAAGAAGAAAAAGAGCCACATCTTATAATTAATCAACATTTAGAATCTCCTTTTAGATTCATTAATTAATAAAATATAACCGCCAGAAAGAATTCTACATGTTCATATTATATCTTGCAAGTTTCCATCAACTCCGTACAAGATTATGCTTTATTTATTTAATGTTTTGGGCCTTTTTATTAAAATAAAAAAAAAAGTAAATAAAATTAAGGTCAGAATCTGTAACATTAATGAATTAATAAATGATAAATATGGAGGAGGTGACTTTGTCTACAAGGAACAAGAATTTTGTCTGCTGCAAATTGGGTCTTACTAATAAATTCTCGAACAGACCCTCAAGCACAACGCCCATCATGCCCCACCACACTAAAAGTTTTATTTTTTCTCTTTTTCTATAAATATTGTAATGTGATATTTTTAGTTATACATACACAAATAGAATTTTCACTGAGGCGAGCGATTTTGTAATTTAAACTAAATTTTTTTATTTTAAACATTAAATTTATAAGATCGTGTTTAATATTTTTTTTATATATATATAATTTTAAAATTACTTAAATAGAATAAAAAAATAAAGAAAAAAAAATGTATTCAACCTCGATAAAATTCGAGTCGAACTTTAATTAAAATAATGAATACAATTAAAAAAATATAAATATAATTAAAATAAAAGCACTGTATAATCAAATTACTTAAATGAAATATTATAATGTGATTAGCAATTAGAAATTATTGTGTTATTTATTATTTATTACATTAGTTGTAACAAAATCTTAGAATTTTGTAATTTTGGTTTTGAAAATCTGTGCTACAGTGTTTGTAATAATATTCTATAATTAGAAATTTACAATATTCAATAAAAAAATATTTAATAGAGTAAATTGACAATATTTGTTTTTTTTTAAATTTTTTTTGACAATATTTTCATAGGTCATTTTCATAAAACACCTAACTAAAAATGTTTTCATTATTTTTAATTTTCAAAATAGAAAATAGTTTGAAAAGTGATACTAAACTAACACTAGTCTAACATGTTATAGATTTTATTTTGTTTAAAATGACCACTTTTACTATTTGTCATGTAACAATTATTAATCTATACTAATAACTCACGTATGAATGATCAAATTTTATTATAGTTTTTATATTGAAACATATATAAATAAAACGATCATAATAATAACATATGTCGTATTATTATTTTTATGTATCATATATATTACTTTTTTATTTTAATAAAAATGTTAGAATATGTTTTTTATAAATAATATAATATTATCATATTAATTCATATAAATAAATTAGTTTACGAATTTATATATGCAGGGATATTTCAAATAAAAATAAGAATACATAGACTATTATTTAAAAATAAATAAATAAAAATTATGTAATTAATGAGCATAGTCCAATTATGACATATATAAAAGTAATGAAACTACTTAAGTGGATGATAATATATAGCAATTTGGAATTAGGATATTTTTGCACGAATGATGGGGTTCATTGGGACAACATTAATTAAATCTTTAATTAACATTAATTAAAGTGCTAACACTAACACTAGATCTCATTTCACAACACATGCAAATGCAATGACAACACACACAAGACAAACAACACAATCCTGGCTTTGAGATTTGGCGATGATATGTTTTTTAAAACAATTAATGATATGTAAAACAAGATGCCAAAAATATTTGTCTTTATTGCTTAACTTTACTGAATAGGAGAATAATAAAAAAAATAAAATTAACAATATTACATAACATATATTTTTTTTAAAAAAATGGCGTTTTGTATTTGTAAGGTGTTGGTTGTTCTAGCAAGTAGGTCTTCAAAAGTATTGTACATAAACTGTCTTTTTATTCCATGTATGCGTGTTGAAATTGAGTTAGATAAATTATTAAATTATAACGTATTAATATTCATCGATAGGCGTTTTATATAAAGTGTCAATTTCTATCAAATCTTATATTTTACATACTATTTAATATATTAATTAATAAACTCGGTTAATGTGACTAAGCGTTATTGAATTTTATTTTATTTTATTAATCCGGTCGTCGAAATGTAGAGCCAAAAGAAAATATAAAATGTAATTTTTCAAAAAAGCCCAAAAGTTTTTTTTTTTCAAGTAGTGGGAGATAGCTGTATGCACTAACATCAGATAAAGGTTTTTCTCTTTTTTTTTTTTAGAACTTAACATCAAATAAAGTTAAACCGCGTTGATTTTGGACCCGGAACGCGGGAGCTTTCGCCGTTTCACATGCTTCAATTATTTACAATAATCGCCCCTTTTACAAAAAATTTCTATTATCAAAATTGTTTTACTTCAATTTTTCATTTTTGCCAAAAAAAAAATCCAAGTGTTTTAAATAGAAATAATTATAACATATGGGTCCTCATAAACATGTCATATTTGTTTAGTTAGGAGAATTTATACCTTATAATTTAATTCAATTACTAATCAATCTTTTAAAATAAAATATACATGTAATTTATGAACAACTGTTATACATATAATTTATTCCTAACCAAAATTTTAAATATTTATATTAATTTTATTGGGGTAAAAATATTAAGCAAATGAAAAAAAAAGGGTGCATGAGAGATGGGAGACAAAATATTGTGCAATATATGTGCATAATGAAAAGTGTCCATTCTAGTGTGTCATCTTATTTAGTGACACATTTACGCTTTAATATATGGTCTATGGATGGATATAATTTGTCCTATCTCCTTCGGCTTTTAATAGAATATTAAAAGTAATAGTGTTAATTTTCTGTTGCAATTTTGTTTTTTCCAATAGCATTTTAATTCTAACTCGGGACTAAAAAGAAAAACATCCATTTATATATCCGTGTAAATATTTCACATATTCTTTAGGATTCGCTTTGAATTTTATGTATATTTTTTTAATAGCTACAAATTTGTTGTTAAACACGGTCAAATATAATTTACTTGTACAGATATTTGCAGACGATAATCAAAATTTACACATATTTCTAGCTTTTCTTCCTCTAACTGAGACGAGATATATAATACAACTAATTAAATTTATTTAGTTTTAGATCAATCCTCTTTTAAAAATTCACGTGGGCGTTATAATAACAAATTCACGAGCATAGCAGATAATCATATCATTAAAATTAATTAAAGTATTAAAAAGTGTCCGGAAATTTCAAATTAGTACAACAATTTGATCTGTATTATCCCAAACTTGTAATTCACTCATGCAACTTTTTTTTTGGATTTAATTAATGTAAATTAATTATCTTTCTGTCTTTTTGCGGCCTAGTGAGTAGTGAGCAAAAGAAAACAAATAAAAATAAGAAGAACAGTGTCCCCCACGTGCCACACGTGCAAGAGTCCATTGGGTAATCACTGAAAGCGGAAGGGTCGATAATATGAACCGTCACTAAAGAAGAAGGCATCAAATGGTCAAAAAGCAGTCTCCTTATAATTCCTTTATTTAAGTCGGGACCCACTCATTGCCTTGATTTTTCATGCATAAATTGTACAAACGGCATCTCCAACTAATGAGCAGAGTTTGCTTAATAAAATTGCTTTACCAACGAAAATAGTAGGTGTTAATGCAATTTGTTTTTGTCTTTTGAAAAAAGGATAATATTCTACTTTATAAAACAAAATGAAACTTCAAAGTGATAATATTAAGATGTGAGAATATAACACGCGATCTACTTTTAAACAAATAATATTATAAAAAATTTCTACAATAAATTTATAGGTTATGTCATGGACTTGTATGTATTAATTTATTTTTGTTATATTATTTGGTCTACCCAACATTTAAATTTTCTTATTTAAGATAGTGACACAAAATTCTATCTAGATGACAAAGATGATTGAAGTATTGATAGTGTTGAATGTTATCTTTCTGATTTTAAATTTTAATTATGAATTAAAAAATTAATAAATAAAGCTTGAATAAAAATTATTTTATTATATAAACGTGTACCCTATCAAATACTCAAATGTAATTGGTAATTAAAAGATTTTTAGTATTAAGTGAGAGGAAATTACTAAGAGTTAATATATAAAAAAAATTTATTCCAATTTAAACTAAAAATTTCTTACTTCATATAATTAAACTAATAAAATATTGCGAAGATGTTAATTTATAAATTTATATCTTAAATTTAAATAAAAAAATATTTTATCTCGTCAATTAGTAGTACGTATTTAAAACTAAGATTTATATTAATTTGAAAAAAATGAAAAAAATAAGTTTGATAAAAAATAGAGAAATAATGTGACAAGACAGTTGCCATTAGCATAATTAATCGTTATTAACACTAATTAT
This sequence comes from Melia azedarach, assembly GCA_028052125.1. Taxonomy (NCBI): domain Eukaryota; kingdom Viridiplantae; phylum Streptophyta; class Magnoliopsida; order Sapindales; family Meliaceae; genus Melia; species Melia azedarach. The sequence goes on along the minus strand of CM051399.1, from coordinate 1,827,996 downwards.
CGTTTTAAGTAGCATAAAAGCAGAAAATGATTGAAAAAAAGGTGCAAAGAGATTTTTGTTTAAAAAGATTAAAAAAATGCAAAATAGTGCCCGACAGCGATATTTTTGACGTGTAGGTCCGATTGGAACTCGGATGAACTACTCATCCACGAGTACTGAATTCTCTATTCGCTCTTACTATCCGCCACGTATACATCATGAACCGATTCTTACTCTCAACGTTAAATTACAGAAAATACCCTCTCGTGACGACTACCAGTAGACCAACAAATAGAGCGAGTACGTTTCGAAAACCTACTCCACAGAACAAGGCTCTTAATTTTGGATAACATATGCTGCCAAATAAATTCGATACTCACACAGGTAATTTCGTTTCCACGAGCGGAGACCGAGCGTGGAGAATACCGTCCAATCATGTGGTAGAGAAACGTGACTTTCACATCAGAGTTATCGCTGTCACTTAATGTGAAAAGCCCCAATTGAGGCGCTACAGATGCTGCTGCGTCTGTCACTGTAACAGGATAACGCTCCCTGTACGCGCTTGACGTATCACGCCCGCCTTCCTACCAGCCTTTTTTACTTGCTGCCGGGAATCAGAAATTTCTCCCTCTCGTAACAAGTAGCACCGGTCAATTTCAGACTCATATAAAATTACCTTCCTTTTTTTGAAAAAAAAATTATTTTTTCAATTTTAATTTTTTAATTGATATTTATGGCTTGGAATTTGTATTATGTTTCCGTGTGACACAATTCGATCTTGGTCTTGATTACAAGTTTTGAGAATAATATTTGTTAATATCTTGATATTACATTGAATATAACTTGATCAATTATGTTTTGATCATGGGTTAATTTTTTTATATTATATTAATTATAACTAATTATAATTGATTATATCGATCATTTATGACTGATGTTATTAAACTCCGATCAAGGTCGTAATAGGTCATAATCAATAAGAATCACTATAAAATCGAATACTAATAACTCTAGAAAAGGATTTAAGGTATTTATACAAACGTATTCACATTTTAGATAAGTCAAACTAATCCAAACATGATTTAAATAGTATACTTAGAGAAGGGGTCAATTTTTGGCATTCATTTTCATTCTCTCATTTTGTTTTTTGAATGTTTTCTTTCCTTATCTGATTATAGAGTAAAAATGGACTCTTTTACAACTTCAGTTATTTTAAGGATCAAAATATATCTTTAAAAAAAAATCAAAATATAGGCAGTTAAAAGGCACACCATCATATCTCTTGAACTTTAATATATGGAAAATTATCAACTTAGATCCTATAGTTTGTAACAGTTACAAATAAACCCCGAAAATCCGTCCAATTATCAACGAAAAGTCGCTAATTTAAACGCTTAGACCATTTATAACATACAAAACATTAAAAAAATTCCTCAAACCTTTATATTTTATTGTTTTATAAATTCATAAAAAGAACATAATAAAATAATTTATGACAATGCAAATATAAATTTTATATAAAATTCCATCCCATAAAATATAATAGAATATACAATAACGATATAATAGTATCACGTTAACTTGAATTTCTGCCAATAATTGTTGTTAAAATTTATTTCGCCAACTAAGTGAACAAGAGACTGGAAAAAATATGTGGACCTATTCGCTACTTTCGGAAACAATAGCGACTATTAAGATAATTTACATTTCATTATATTCCAGCGTCTCGTTCCTCTACCCCGATATAGTTAATAGTCTCTTTTCCTCATAGCTCTCAACTCACACTCTTTTCTCTCTGCATATTTTACCATTTTTTTTTTCTCTCTCCCTCTGTGCAAACCCACACACTTAGTGCAGTCTCATTCTTCAAAGCCGTCTGAAAACAACACGCTCTTCACACTCTGCTCTCTCCGTTTCTTTGCTCTCTTTGGCTCTCTATTAATCTCTAAACGAAAACCCGTCTCACATTTTTCTTCTTTCATTTAACTGTCAAACATCACTAGCTTTCTCTTCTTCGAACCTCCAAAAGAAGCGACGTAAATGGAGAAGAAACAAAGCTTCTTCTCGGCCCTTAAGGAAGAAGTAGTCCGCGGACTCTCCCCGTCACGTTCTCGCGCCGCCAGCCCGGCCCGGTCCATGTCACCCATGTCATCACTCCTCCGGAGAAGAAAAAACCACAGTTCCCACCAGTACGTGGCGGCCGCGGAGCCGATTTCGAGATCCGGGAGTCTGAGGCCTGTAGTGGGGGAGGCTCTGGCGCCGTTAATGGAAGGTCCGGATCCGGACGGGGCTGAACTCGGCGAGTCTAAGCGGGCCGGGTCGGGTTTGGGCAACTGGGTTAAAGGACAGTTATCGCGGACGCCGTCGGTTACTGCTATGGCTTATAAGAGGTCTGATCTAAGGCTGTTGCTTGGAGTCATGGGCGCACCATTGGCCCCGGTGCACGTTAGCAACAACGACCCTTTGCCTCACTTGAGCATCAAAGACACTCCCATTGTTAGCTTCTTCCTCTTCTCTACAATTTTTTTTCTTCTGTTCTTTTGGGTTTTTAATTTCAAGTTTTGTGCGCGATACTGTGATTTTTGGGCGGAAACAGCTGCCTGGTTCTTTTTGTTTTACTAATAAAACTAGAGCGGACTCTATCCACCACTCTTTTTTTTTAAAACAAACACGAGTTTTCCATGTTTTTCTTCCCTACTAAGTATACGTTGGTTTATTCTTTTTGGGAGTAAATTTAGTAAGAAATTTTTTCTTGATTTTGGTTTTTCAGTAACTTGATTGATGATTAATTTCGTTTTAGCTACTTCTACTTGTTTGCTTGATCTATGCAATGAATTTTTTTTTAATATCTCTTTTTGGGTTGGTCATTGAGAAAACAGAGGAAAACCTATCTAATAAAAAATCAACTAGCCAAGAAGCCGTCTTTCTCAGTTTTTTTTTCAATGGTTGCATTTTCTCCGGGAATGAACGGATGACTAGTGTTAGTGACAAATATTTGGTGTGCATGTAGACCAAGACAATCGATAGTGAGTTGGTGAGAGTTTTCAAGCAGAATTTGACACGAAACTTCATGTACTTGTAGTTTTTGATTTTTGTCCAGTGGGTAACTTGGTGAAATCCACCTAAAATTTAGCTAAATGTATATTAAAATCTTGTTGTTGCAGGAAACTTCCTCGGCTCAGTACATTTTGCAGCAGTATACGGCCGCCTCTGGTGGGCAGAAGTTACAAAACTCTATTAAAAATGCCTATGCAATGGGAAAGGTTAGGATGGTAGCTGCAGAGTTTGAAACTGCTACTAGGACAGTTAAGAATAGAAACGCCTCTAGATGTGCGGAGTCGGGTGGATTTGTGCTTTGGCAGATGAATCCAGATATGTGGTATGTTGAACTTGCAGTTGGAGGTGGTAAGCTTCATGCTGGCTGTAATGGCAAGGTCGTTTGGAGGCACACACCTTGGGGTGGTGCCCACACCGCCAAAGGGCCAGTGAGACCCTTGCGTCGTGCACTTCAGGTGAAGTTTTGCGTATTAATTTTAGAGCTTGAAATTAGCTAATTGATGTACTGAATTAGTTATTTGCTTACTTTCAGATGTGTTGTGTGTGGTTGGTTGAACTGTTTCAGGGCCTTGATCCGAGGACAACAGCTAGTATGTTTGCTGATGCAAGGTGCATAGGGGAGAAGAAGATTAATGGTGAGGATTGCTTCATCCTTAAGCTTTGTGCTGATCCTCATACACTTAAGGCCAGGAGTGAAGGTCCTGCGGAGATCATTAGGCATGTCTTGTTTGGGTACTTCAGCCAAAAGACTGGACTTCTTGTTCATATGGAGGATTCCCATCTTACCCGCATCCAGTCCAATGGGGGTGATACAGTTTACTGGGAAACCACAATCAATTCGTTCCTTGATGATTACAGACCAGTAGAAGGTATAATGATTGCACACTCTGGCCGTTCTGTGGTGACACTTTTTAGGTTTGGGGAGGTTGCCATGAGCCATACCAAAACAAAGATGGAAGAAGCTTGGACTATTGAAGAAGTTGCATTTAATGTTCCAGGACTCTCAATTGATTGTTTTATCCCCCCAGCTGATTTGAGGTCTGAATCCATCAGTGAGGCCTGTGAACTCCCGCAGGATGAAAGGGGTAAGAGCGCAATTGCATTGGCAGCACATCGGGCTAAAATTGCTGCACTGGAGAAAGCACATGATAGTAGCACTGATAACATGACATGGAAGATGGAAGTCTAACAGAGGGTAGGATGAAGTCAGGGCAACTGTTTATATTGTTAATCTACTAACTTGCTAGATGTTACATGGCAGAAGTGAAGTCAGATTTTTGGACTTAGTTTCTAATTATGCCTCTGTTAGTCTGTAAATAGAGTTGTAAACATTCACAGGCACAGCTCGAGCCTAGCTGAATCTTTATACTCTCTATACAGAACCCAGCTATGGAGTTGGAGCTCAGTTTTCCAATTAGGGATATGGCAAATGGAGGTTAAGTTTTTAGTTTACCTTCCATACCTGAAGGGAGGTGGTGAAGCTGTGGTATAGCAGAACCATTAACCTTTCTTTATTTTACTAATTCTCAGTGGCAGTGAAAGGGAAACTGCTACTGGGTAGCCTAAGTTTAAGACTAAAAGTTGTGTAGTTTGTTACTTCTAATCTTTATGGGTTTTTTTCTCTTGGTGTGGTTGTTTGATTGATGTAGTTGTTTATGGGTTTGGGAAGAAACGGGGATGTTTGACCAAAGTGTCTCTGATATTGATATCTGTATGTATTTTGGCATTTGGTCATTTCTGCTGACAAAGATGTAAACAAGAACTTTGAACTCACATGAATATAGAGATCAGCAATTTTCCTTCTAGTTCTATAGTACTCTTAATTTCTCTTTCTCCCAATGTGCTTTTGTTTCTCAGTCAATGAACATTTACACCTTCACATGATCATTTAGTTTATCAATTCCGTTTGTGGGGTCTGTGTAAGTTACATACAATCTGCGAGCGCCCCAATCTTCCCAATCTTTTTTAATATATAGAAAGAATCTTTGTATGGTGCATGACAGCATCTATGGTTGGTGTTTGAAAGTTCAGTAACAGTGTTCCTTTGCACCCTTTGCTTTGCTTTTTGGTGGATCTCTTCTCCACCATTAAAGAAATATTTTCCATTTTTTTTAAATAGAAAAAAATGAGAACACTGCTGTGTCTTGACTGAGCATGGACCCAATTCAAACCAATGTTGAGAGTTCGGTTAGGTTTACAACTGGAACTTGGTCTGCAATGCTGATGCATCGTTTATGGCAAGGCTTGTGTGTGTGTGAGTATATCATTACAGCTAAGGCACGAGTTAAAAGTCTTCCAAACCCCATGTGATTTCATTTCCTGTTATCTCATTCTTCCTTTTCCTCCCTTCAGTCTTCATTTGCTATACTTTCTTTTGTCTATATTATAATCTATTTTTTCTACCTGCTTTTGCAGACCACAACTGTCTTTCCTCTTTTACTGCTTCTTTTTTATTTTATTTACTTCATCTATTACAATATTTTATTTTGGGGAGAAGGTTCCACCTCATGATGGTGTTTCTGAATGGTCAAATTCTCCATTGATTAGGGTTAGCATTACTTCCCTTTTGGGGGCAAGAAACCCTGTAGCTGCATATGCTTCATACGAGTACCATTATAAATATAGGTTGCTTGTTTGCTTGCTTGCCTGCCTGCCTCTTCCTGCTTGATCTGTAACCTCTGCATCTGATAACAGGATAAGACATAGAAATTCACAAAAGAATTGGAGTAAATTTGGAAGCTCACATAAACCCTAGATTTTTTTTTTTTTTTTTAAATCAATTTCCAATCTGTTTTTAACAGTTTCCCCATATCCTTTTGCCCATTATCCGGTTAGGATTTGCAGCATAAAATAGGGCAACCGTAAATCTGTAACATTGATGCCAGTTTCTTTTAGGGCTCACATGATTGGAATTTTAAACATCGAAATTGGAAAAATTAATCAGACAACAAAATTTCACCCTGTTTATTATTTAGTGTTGGTAATCAACCTTAAGTAAAAATTCACCCCAGTCTTTTATTAGATTCAACATCTCAATCCAAATTTATACTCCTTAACTCTAATATTAAGTACGCTAATTCATGAAATTTGCTTTAGTATTCAGAATTATTTATGTGAATAGAATGATATTGTTGTAGCTTCCCAAAATCGCGAAAGAGCAATCAAACATTTTTCGAATGGAAAACCAGTCGAGAGTTTCTGTTTTGATTGAAGAGATGGAAGTGCTTTGAATTTTGATGTAATTAACGGGTTAGTATATCTCATTTCCCATAACGGATGGAGGACCATTATCAATTAATGACTTTGGCGAGGAAGCAGCTTAACCAAACACGTTCTAATAATACTCTCTCTTAATTGCTTCTTTTCCAAGTTCATATGAATACGATATATCATATTAACAACTAGTACAACTGAATTCTAGTTTCCAATCCCGTTGTTGCCATAGTTGACACGTAAACTTAGTAATGCATTAATGAACAACATTAAACAAGTTGTTGAGACGTCGTTAAATTTGATGTTTGCTAAATATCTCGATCTAGTTTTCATGATTTAATTCGGTCAATTTCTTTATTTTAATTAATTTAATTACACCACTTCTATAATTTTAATACTTCAATGTTAAAAAAAATAGATAAATTATTTATTTTATAATATTAGATATTACATTGTATTAATTGCTACATAGAAATATTTTGTGGGTAGATTTTTTTATCGATATTTGTGATAATTGCATATTATTGGCGGAGAAACTACCTAAACTCCATCGTAATATATAATATTGGTACCGAGTTTTTTTAATTAATTTAAAAGAAAATAACTTTTTCTCCACGTTTGGGTAATTCATCCTATTTAATAAGGGAGGACCCACACCATACCCACCAATGAGTAAATATGCGAGTGGAAGGAAGGATGGTCTTGGCAGTCTCTTGGAAATAGCAAATCCAGAGTGTGAGATGAAAATCAGAACTATAAATTAAATGTTTTTAAATCAATTAATATAATTTAATTCTGTTTATTAATAAATAAGTAAATAAATAAATGCTTCTTCCAAGTTTGTTTATTGGAGAACGTAATTTTAATTTTTAAAATTTAATCAAGTGATGAAGTCCGTGACGTCTTCCTTCTCTTTTCCTAGGAATAGGACGACCGACTCTGTTTGTACTCTAAATTTGACTTACAAAATTTTTTGATTTCAAAATTTAATAACTCATGCTGAGCTATTTTTCTTACCAAACACATTCACCCTTATTATTTAAATGCCATAATCATGTGCTAATAAGGAAGGCTAGCGAGTCTGAAAACCTTAATATATTGCCAATTTGTCTTGTTACAACCATCTAAGCTTATATTATAGACAAGGATTGAGGAATAAAAATCACCCAAAATCTATTTTAATCTATTTAAATTATTTGGTTTTAATAATTTAGATTTCAATTATAGATTAAACTCCCGTTCGCAATTACATAAATTAACTAAGCATATTTTTTTCTTTTTCTAAAGATTTCGTTCATTTTTTAAATTAATAGTATCACAGTATTAGTTGATGTATTATTTTTTTAATACAAATTTTAAAAAAATATAAGTTGACTTTATATGCTGCTCTTGGGAAGTTTATGACAATTAAAAGTGGAGTGAACACTATACAATAAATAAATAAAAGAAGGGTAGGTTAGGTCCTAAGTCACAAAATTAGCAATTAAATTAATGAATAGAATCTAGATTCTGCCTGCATTATTTTTAAAATAGTGAATATGAGGGATTTACCTTTGACTTCTTGATCCCCATTTTGTCTTAATGTAAATCTCCACATTTTAGGAGGTGTTCTTAAATTGCTAGACACGTTGAGCACTCCCAAAACCATTCAATTTTGATAATAATTAATGAAAATTTTGGTAATTTTTCAAAGTGTCGGCAGAGGAAGCTCTCAATTTTTTTCCTTGCCTGCGGTTTTGTGTGATGGGCGAATGGGCAAAGGAATAAATTCATGTCAATGATACTTCATGGCCTATTAATATTATATATTACAATTGAATAAATGATGTGTGTATTTATTGCAAAATTACAAGTAGACGACTTGTGCGTGGAGAAGTTAAAAGGATGGGTTTTTCTATGCGGGTGGGTTTGCAATATTTATGGTGGTACGATAATTATTCTTTTTCTTTCTTTGCTTGCACGTGTGGGTTTATTTGTAAAAATGTAAAATACATGGTGTCGGCAGCGAAAAGTATTATGTGATTGGTATGGTACAATTCATTTATTTTTGTAGGCAAATAATTTTAATATTACTTTATAACAGTACTATAACAAACTTACAAGATATTCAAGTGAGATGTAATTATTAATTTTATATTCTATAATTAATTAATAACTTTTATTTATAGTGAATTTCGCATTAAGTGTGATAAAATTTATTAAAATTCTTTTTGACTAAAAATGTTTTATTATAATTTGGTGGTACATGAGGGACGGTGAAATAAATTCATGCCATTGGTACTCTACGTGCAATTCTAAGTTTACATTTATCTTAAATTAGGCGTCAAGAATTTGTGAATACTTTGATTGGTACTTTTGTTGGGTTGATGCCACAATTGCTCTTGTCAATTGGGCTCACTAGAGTTAGCTTTCAGTCCCATTTCTTCCCAAAGTAAAGTTAGAGTTGAGCCTATAAAAGCCCGACTTATTGGACTTCGGATGTTGGGTAACCAAGTCCATGTAGTCCAGTTCAACTATATTCTAACAGGGATATTAACAATTAGCGCCCTGTAGTTTGTCAAAACAACAATAAATATATATTTAGGTTATTTGTAGCAGATAGATCTCTGATAGTGATAGGGGCCTATTTGTTAAATCATTAACCTCGGGAATGTGGTTGTTGTTATCCCCATTCTAATCGTCATGAAGCACATATAAAACAAACAGAGCAATCCAGCCCATCAGAGATCCAGTAAGTGAAATCAGGTTTGATATTTCTAACAATAATGTGACACTGTTATATAATGTTGGTATAACCATTTTTTTTTTTAAAGGTAAGAGGGCGAGGTCCTAAATAATTTTAACAAAATGAATACAATTACATATGTACCCTTCACAAAAGCAAGGACAATTAAAGTCATATTTGTTAAAACCATTTGTTTCGAAGTTGCCAAATAGAGATGAAAACAGTGAAAATACAGCTAATGGAAAAGCTAAATATGTAGATTATGTGCAATTCAGGTTGTCCTTTTCATCTTTGGCTTTGAAATTTTTGTTTGATCTGATTTGGCTTTCTAAATGTGCGTGTTTTAATGTAAATGTGATCTTCTAAGATGCCATCGCTAAGAAGAAATTATCTAATTGTACCATTTACATTTAATAGATATACTAATTGGAGTTAAAATCAATTGTTAAAATAAAACAATAACCATTAGTTCTCATGAATTAAGCACGTCGTCTGAGATTCTTCGAGTTGAGGAATCTAAAAGATTCACAATAATAATACGCCAGCTGTCAATTTAATATGCAAAGTCAACTTGGCTAATTAATAAGACAAATAACTGTCTTTATTTAGATTCTTCCACTTTCACATCAACATGGCCAAGCATAAAATTCAATGGGTCGTAATCTTATGGTGCACATATATATATATATATATATATATATATATATATATATAAGAATGTACTCAATTCTTTCAACTCTTTTTATTTTTTGTTATAATTTTTTATTTTTATGTCATAATTTCTAATTTTGTTTTGTTTGAATTATCAACTTATGGACAATATATTTAAAATTGTAAGAATTACCTCGAAAAAATTGAAATATATATATATATATATATATATATTGCAATTATAATTTACTGATATTATTAGTAGTTAAAACTCGGGGAGTCCGGATCCAGATGTGGTATTTGAGAGAATCAAACGTCCAAATGTATACTATTATGCTTGGCCGAATTTTATGCTATGAATACAATACAAATAGAACCAATGAAATCAGTTGACTAAGACCTAATAAGTATTTTATATATATATAATCTGTATCGAGAAAAGGAAAGAAAAATAACTATTAGTAGACTATCAACTAGCATTAGTCTTACGTTAGCGATACTGCAATTTCCATGGCTGCTCCTCCACCAAACCCCCTACCAGTTGCCTACCAAGGCGGCAGTACAGCAGTTCCCGACTGGCTAAACAAAGGCGACAATGCATGGCAAATGATCTCCGCCACCCTCGTCGGCCTCCAGAGCGTACCTGGCCTCGTCATCCTCTACGGCAGCATAGTCAAGAAAAAATGGGCAGTCAACTCAGCTTTCATGGCCCTCTACGCCTTCGCCGCCGTCGTAATCTGCTGGGTCACTTGGGCTTACAAGATGTCTTTCGGAGACAAACTGTTGCCCTTCTGGGGTAAAGCCGGACCTGCTCTGGGACAAAAGTTTCTGATCAAGCAAGCAGCACTGCCGGAGTCAACGCAGTTCTACGACAACGGCACGGAGGAGACCGCCATGATCACTCCATATTATCCGATGGCTTCCATGGTCTGGTTTCAGTGCGTGTTTGCTGCCATTACTTTGATCATATTGGCAGGATCGTTGCTTGGGAGAATGAATATAAAGGCTTGGATGGCATTTGTGCCGCTTTGGCTCACGTTTTCCTACACAGTTGGAGCTTTCAGCTTGTGGGGTGGTGGGTTTTTGTTTCACTGGGGCGTCATGGATTATTCTGGTGGTTACGTTATCCATCTTTCTTCAGGAATTGCCGGCCTCACTGCTGCTTTCTGGGTTTGTTTCATTTGTTTTGCCATATCCTGCTTTCATTTTTAAATTGTTTGGAAGTAAGGAATGCACCTTAAATTCCTACGATGAATGGGTGATGTAGGTGGGTCCAAGATCAACAAATGACAGGGAAAGGTTTCCACCAAACAACGTACTACTAACGTTAGCAGGGGCAGGGTTACTTTGGATGGGATGGGCTGGATTCAACGGTGGAGATCCATACTCAGCAAATGTTGACTCTTCAATGGCCGTCCTCAACACAAACATATGTGCTGCTACAAGCCTTCTAGTTTGGACTTGGCTTGATGTCATTTTCTTCAAGAAACCTTCTGTTATTGGCGCTGTCCAGGGCATGATCACTGGCCTTGTTTGCATCACACCTGGTGCAGGTAATAAATTAATACAATTTATTTATGTATCTACAATTAATTAATGTCAATAAACTCTAGAACGATCATCAATACTTATTAAATTATAACTAATATATATATATAACAGTAATTTTGTATCTTTTTCATAGGACTTGTTCAAGGATGGGCCGCGATAGTGATGGGAATTCTATCAGGCAGTGTACCTTGGTTCAGCATGATGATCGTACACAAAAGATGGACACTCCTCCAAAAAATCGACGACACACTCGGCGTATTTCACACACACGCCGTAGCTGGCCTTCTTGGCGGCGTTCTAACCGGCCTTTTCGCAGAACCCACGTTATGTGCACTGTTTTTGCCTGTTACAAACTCTAGGGGAGGCGTGTACGGAGGGTCCGGAGGAATACAAATCCTGAAACAGCTGGCGGGCGCCGCATTCATCATCGGCTGGAATGGTGCAGTTACGTCAATTATCTGTGTGCTGATAAACAAGGTGATCCCGTTGCGTATGACGGAGGAGCAACTGTCGATCGGAGATGACGCAGTGCATGGGGAAGAAGCATACGCGTTGTGGGGCGATGGGGAGAAGTATGATTCCACCAAGCATAACGTTAGCATGCACTCTGATGATACATTCATGCATAAGACTTCAAGTGGTGCTACTCAGGTGGTTTAATCCTTAATGCTTAATGGCCTGCGCACCTAAACCTAATTAATAATGTGTTCCCACATTGAACAAATGAATGTGGGAGTGTGATGTTGTCATCGCATGTGGTAACAAATACAAGGTTAGTACGTTAATTTGTATGTATCTTTTGTGTATATGTGCTTGTTGTTTTTAATCGACTGTACTTGATGGAGATTTGCATAACTTCGACGTGTGAAGGAAAAAGTGTTTGTGTTGTTTCAGTCTCGGTAGGCCCAAAAAATTGGTATTTGGGGCTGTTAATGTTCGAGTCCAGTTCAACAAATATGCACCGAGTCCAAACTAAAATGGACCACCGATATCAAGCCCATTGTCCACTTCAACTAATATTCTTCTCAGAGATTTTGATAGCATTATAATTTGTGCTCATGCTACAGTACTGCTATCGGGCTATATACTTCCCCATTTGTTGCAACTCCTCGGTTTTTGGTTCCACTTCTTAAAATTTTTATTATATACTTTGATTTTTTAATGAATATTTTATATGTAACGAGAAATTTAAAAATTAAATTCAAAAGTTAAAGACTTAAAAGGAATTGTGGCCTTGCCCTTCAATAATGCTTTTTCTATAAATGCGAAATTATGCAATAAACAATTGGTCCTCAATGGCTTAATTTGTTAATGCTTTATTCCCATTTAGTAAAATTTGGTACTTCCATTATAGTCATATTGTTATTTTTATGTAAATAAATGTTAATAATATTTTTAAATTTGTGCATAATTATAAATTAAGCTTGAGCTTTTCCCTGATAATATGTTACTTATGCGAGTCGACGAAGTTTGAAGTTAACTAAGCATATTCGAAGAAGTGACACGTAAAATAAAATGGTAGTTGTAGGTTCAATTTGGATGTTGTTGTTTGGGCGGTTTTCTTGATCATACAGACAACAGATTGAGATCGGGAAGCACATAAACAAATCATATTGATTTCACAGCAAAAAATGAAATAAAAAAAGAAGGAAGCTTTTCTGGGCATGCGTTTGAGCGAATTGACATATCACCTACATCATGCCTCATTCATTCGTTTTTCAGTACCTTTCAATCATCCATCCATAACAGAGTCTCCATTTAAACTAATTTCATGGAATCCAAGAGTTGCAATTGTTATATAAATGTGGAAAATTCATAGTTCAAAACATTGAACTCGTAATAACTGATGTCAATAATAATATATATCTTTTTGGATGACAACTAAAAGAAATAATAATAATAATAATAATAAATGCTGTTGTTTGGCTGTACGGGAGCTGACTTTACAGACATATTTTTCAAGTGGTGAAAGTGAGGGAGACTGAGCTGAATTAACGGGAAGAGGTCAATTCAAGGAAGAAATGGGGGGAGGGATAGAGAGTAAACATCATATCAGTTGGAACAAACAGACCTTTTGATTTGATTAAGACTTCTTAGCCCCTACAATCCCTTTTGCTCTACGCTGTTTTTGGGTTCCACTTCTTCATGTTCATGCCTGAGCTGTCCTCCATTAACGCCATTATTGAACTTTACCAAATTTGAGACGGGATTCACTGGCACTCTGTTTAATTCGTTTCGTAAATGATTAATGGGTTTAATTTAATTCATTACTTTGTTATTTATTTGTGGAAACGTCTAGGTTCAAACATTCATTTGATGGCCCCATTTTGATTCGTTCTTGTAAACAAATAGCAGTATATGTTTGTTGAAATCTCACTTGTAGTAGTAAAAGGTGTTAAAAAAACTCTAACTATGTCTAGTTAGAAGGTAAAGGTTCTTTGTCACTCGGCTAACAACCTGGGTGCCAATAATGTTTATATATACAATATAAAATGCAACAAAACGTGACGAAGAAAAGAAAGCGAAGTAGTGAAAACATGAGAGGCCTATAAACAAAATTAAAAATAATGATTGGAGAATTTGGAAAGGAAAGAAAAATCACACTTTATAATGAATTGGCTTGTAAGCAACGTTCTCTCACACATGTTTTCCTTTTTATTGATAGTAACTACGAATTAAACTCCAACACGTGTACCCACATTTGCCTTCTTTCTTAACAATTTAGGCCCACAATCACGAATCATTACTTAACTAAACATTTCAATGCTTAATCGTTATCACCCATTTTTCTTAATTAATTTTTACTCCTACAAAATATTGATGAACAGTATAATCCTTTTGATCCACCATATTAAATACACATTTTTAGCGTTCTACTACTCTTTTGACTTGTACCGTAGCGAAATAATGGAATCATAAATGAAGCCATGAACATTTATATTTCACCACTAAAAATTAGATAAATATTATCAAAAATAAAATTAAATATCCTCCGAAACATTCTTGTGGGATTTTTCCCTTACAGGGAGGTACCTATGAAAATTATCAAATAAATTCCTAATAAACTTAATATAATGTATATCTCAAAAAATAAATGTTATTCTAATCCAAATGATTTGATTGTAAGGCAGTTTAAGTTCACATTCTAACTTTTATTTGTTAGTTTGGTTGGAAATTTATATTATATTATACCTATGAAATGATTAAGCAGTTTGTATTTAAATCACATACACATATAATAGGGGATAGAATCAATGATTCTTTTTTTTTTTATATATAATCTTTTATATCAAATATGAACTATTAAATTTAGACATATTTAACGATTAAAATTATATATAACATATACATTAATTATATAGTTAAATACAATCTTAACGGATGAATATACTTAAATTTAATATCTTATATTTGATGTAAAACATTGTGTAAAAAAAATATATATTATCTTATCTTATATATATACATGGATAGAATTAATGACCAATTTTTTTAAACAAAATTTTATATGAAATATAAGTTATTGGATTTAAAGCACTGAGATTGTATTTAAAATATGTATTAATTATAGATATATTAATTACATAATTATATATAATCTTAATTATTAAATATATTTATATTTATTGATTTATATTTTATATAAAATTTTACGTAAAATATATATTTAAAGTAAAATTTATATTTAAAAAAAAAAATTACTTATCCTATCCCGCGTGTGTGTGTGTATATATATATATATATTTGATAAAGAAATTGATGCTGACTTCTCATTTACGACGATTTTATGATTTCGAAGACGTACGCAGCGCAACCGTATGTATGAAAGACAATTGAAAAGAATATAAAGATTTAACTTCCAGATCACCAATCACGGTGTGCCACACAGCTGCTAAGAGGCCCCACACAAACGGGGGTGCGGCTACAACATAACACACCAACTAAAAGTTGGCCGATTTGGCTGGCGACTTAGCGTACAAATCACACATTGCCAGTTTGCGATAATATGATGAATCACATGGAAAGTTTGGTCCCACCTAATCATATTATCCCCTACAACCTCATGTACCCGAAAAATAACGTTACCGATGCCATCTTGTTTTACCCGCAAGAATTTCTAATGCACTCCCGATATTTTTCTATGAAAATATTTTATTTGATCGTCTTTTCCTACCAATTTATAAGTTGAATCACAACACATTTTATAGTAGACTATTTATAATTCGTACAAATCTTGCTAAAACCTTTAATACGACTTTTCAAAACAGCTTATTAATTAAATCTATCACGGTATATAAATATATGTTATAAACTTTATAATAATAAGGTTTCATATGTTATTGTACTTATTTAACATTATTTTTGAAAATAAGTGAGATGATTATTTTGATGATAAATTTATAATAAATTTAAAAAATTATTAAAAAATTATTTTTTATTTTTTAGTTAAAATTTAATATATATATAATATATATATCATATATATCATCAATTTATTTAA
Source organism: Melia azedarach (assembly GCA_028052125.1). NCBI lineage: Eukaryota > Viridiplantae > Streptophyta > Magnoliopsida > Sapindales > Meliaceae > Melia > Melia azedarach. The sequence goes on along the minus strand of CM051399.1, from coordinate 1,812,319 downwards.
AATTATTTTATTTTCACTTAACATCAATTGAATGTTAACCTCAAGGAAATTTAGTAAAAAGTCTAATTTATCCTAATTTTGAAAAAAAAAGACTCTTAAATTTAGAATGTCACGACGATAATGGTAAGATAATAGTGTCTTAAGATAACCTTGCCGTAGTTAGTGTGTGGCTAATAAAAGATTACCTTGACAACACCACTAAAATTTAAATTTTTAAAAAAATAATAAAAAAATAAAATATCTATTATACTTTTCAATGTAATTAGAATTAATTATGTGTAATTAAGTGGTGATTTTGAACAAATCAATAGTATATGTGACACATACTAATAAAATTAGAAAGTAATATTGCAGATAACCTTTTTTTTTCATTTTTTTTAAAACTTATTAAGAATTTGAAAGCAATACCAAGCGCAAGTTAAGATTTTTACTCAAAATTACTATTTATCATATAATTTAATTACTATGCTTTTACAGTCGAAATAAAAACATTGCACTACGGAGAATAGCTTTAATGATTTATCATTAGCGGTAGCATCAAATTCCTGTCCACTCATGAATGCCATGCCCTCCATAATTATTTTTGTAAATTTACTAATCATGGCAACCAACAAACTTTTGGACCCAAATATTTAAAAATTAAAAAAGAAAAAATATGATGGCAACTAACAGACCATCATCATCATCAATTACCGTCCAACTAACATTATTAAAAATCAACGGTCTCAAAGCCTCACATGTCCTTCCCGTTTTCACCTGTCCCCATACAACAAAAAAACACACCGTAACAGAAATCCTAACGCTAACAACTCATACCCTTCACCATACCACACATCTGCAAGCCACGTGGCTCTCGATCCCACCCCTTCACGTACATCAGTGGGTCCCATCAATCAGATGTCGCAGATCTGTTTGGTAGATTGTGGGACCTACGACCCTCATGTGGACCCATTAACACCGAACCTTCCTTCGTTTCTGAACCCAACAAGAACTCCAGGCCTATTTATTCCATCGCTTCCCATCCTTCTCTCTCACTCACTTCACACTCTTCAGTAACACAGGGAGTGCACGGGTTAAGTAAGAGATAGTGCGCACGATAGTAGAAGTTTGCAAACATGGTTCGTAAATCGAGTCTTTTGGTTACATTGTTATGCATTGTTGTCGCCGGAGTAGCAGGCCAGTCTCCTGCAACTTCACCGACGGCAACGCCGGCACCACCTACACCATCGACACCGACGACATCGCCACCGCCAGCCTCCACCACTCCCCCACCTACATCATCTCCACCACCAGTGACCCAATCTCCTCCACCAGCTACCCCACCTCCAGTTTCTGCTCCTCCTCCGTCAACTCCTCCGCCAGTAAGCTCTCCACCTCCCGCCACTCCTCCTCCCGCCACCCCACCACCAGCATCTCCCCCACCGGCTTCTCCACCACCCGCTTCTCCACCTCCAGCCAGCCCACCACCTGCTTCTCCTCCTCCAGCCAGCCCACCACCGGCAACTCCCCCACCAGCTACCCCACCACCAGCTCCACTAGCTTCACCTCCGGCTGCCGTTCCCGCTCCTGCACCGAGCAAGAAGAAGAAGCCAGTTCTCGCACCATCACCTTTGGGTTCCAGTCCGCCTGGTCCACCAACTGGTGCTCCTGCCCCAAGTCTTCAGTCGATGTCCCCCGGTCCATCGACGGCGACTACTGATGACGTACGTATCTATTTCCCATCTCGTATTTTTTTACGATAGATATCTGCGGTAGCATAGATCGCTGTGTTCTATTTTATCTGCATTTTTTTCTTACATTCTTAGATCTTTCATGATCTTAGTTTCAACTAGTTAAATTAACAGCTTAACTGTCAAAGATCTTGTCGTTTAGGCGTAATGTAGCGAAAACAAAACAAGTTTTCTAACACAAGCCGGCTGTTACTCCTGCTTCGCTTTTGACTCCATTGGGTCTCTTGACTTTTCAACATTTACTTAGCCATGCACGTGATTTCCATTCCACGTGTATGTGAACAGCTGTAAATCCTGTAGGATACAGTAAATTCGAGTGTAGGTGATTCCTGCTTGGCACAACTTTCCTAGCAAATGATGATGCCCCTCCAGGGCTGGGTGAATAGCCATAACAAACATACATGCAAGTGGGGTGTAGTGAATAATGACAGCTGGCAGAAATTTACAGTGTCAGGAGGTTCAGTGGTTGGGGAGCACGAGGCAGAGAATACCAAAGACGCAACAGTGCAGAACCACCCAGACAAAACAAACCCCGCCAGGGATAGGTCCCTGAAATATAGCAAAATAATGAATTAGGACATGCATCATCCGTTTATTAATATAAATATGCTTCTGGGGCCTGTCTGACATAAATGATTAAAATATGTCTTTATTTGTCATTGTCTCAAAACGCAGGGAGTTATCTTTAATATCATCCGTAATTGTTAGAAAAAAAATAGCTTTTTGGGCGGGGGCCCAATAGTAAAGATACCCAGCCCACATGATACTTGACATTTCTAATTCTAAAGAATACAGTGGTTCTCAATATTTTATTTTGTATATAATTGAATTTTGACGCTCCTAAGTTTTGATTTGCAGAGCGGAGTGGAGAAGCTGTGGTCTATGCAGAAGATGGTGGGAAGCATGGTATTCGGATGGGCTATGCTGTTGTTGATGCTTTAGACATTTTTCAGCTGTTATCTCAGTTTTACTTTTATTATTATTTTTTTGGGTTTAATTTCTGTTGTTGTTACTCTTCGATGATGGCTGCCATTTTAGCCCCCACGCACACCGCCGCCGCCGCCGCCGCCGCTTGATCTTTGATGATCAGAGTTTTTTCTGCCTCTGCCTCTGCCTTGCCTGGTGCTGCCTGTATCCGAGACTATATATATATGTACACATTCAGTTTGGGATTATTATTCTTTTGGGAGATTTTTTGGAAGGTGGGGGAGCTTTTGTATTTCAGGAGATTTATTATTATCTCTATTATTATTTGTCTGTGATTTCTTGGTAGCAATCTCCTTTTATCTCACATTTATAATTATATTTCCTTGATTATCGGGGTTCACGTTAAAAAGAAATATTCGAATCATAAGGGAAGAAAGAGTTGACGTTGACTTCAAAGTCCAATCAAAATCTTCAATTAACGAATTTTTAACCCGCCACGTGTCTATGAAGGTCTCAAATTTTTTCTCAAAGTCCTTTACCCAAACATAGACGTGTTTCGTAATATTGCCAACGAATACGAATTTCAAATATCTTCACAATTCGAAACTCCGGGGTCTTCCAAAAATTTGTAATTTCACAACATAAATTTTATATTAATTTTAAAGAGTATTATTATACAGACCATATATATTGTGAATGAAGAGATGAAAAAAAAAAGGTCAACTTCTTGATGATTTATCTCTGTACTCAATTTTTTTTATTATAATAAAATTTTATTAATGTGATCCGAAAACCAAATCCGACTCTTTCGGCGACATAGTTAAGGCAAGAGGGTGTTTTTGTAATTCTAAAACAATTCAAAACGAAGTCGTTTCAAGACCTGCAGTAATAAAAAATTTAAGGCGGGACAAATTCTCTTCCCTCTATCACACACGCACCCCCCCTTCTAAAAGGGATAACGCAGAACCCCCTTCTTCCTCTTCACTCTCTCACTCCCAAAGCAAAACACTGAACGAACAAAAGAAATGGCAATCTCTTCAGGCGTTTTCTCCACCACTTTTCTCTCCCCCGAACCTGCGTCTTCCTTCCTCAGGCCCTCCTCTGCCAGGCCCGGCTTCCTTCCCCCTACTAACCTCCGCATGGTCCGTACTGTTACCCTGGCGACCGCGTCTAAGCCGGTCACCGGAAAGCGTGAGCCACGTGGCATCATGAAGCCCCGCCGTGTCTCCCCTGAAATGGAAGCTCTTGTTGGCGCTCCTGAAATTCCTCGCACTCAGGCTCTCAAGCAGATTTGGGCTTACATCAAAGAACACAATCTTCAGGTTTAGTTTCTTTCTTTTTTAAAATTCGTTTTCAGGTAGTGTTTGTCGTCGGTTTCGTGCTTTATTTTGCGTCTTGTGGTTGGATAAGGTTTTGCCCTGGTTTGCAAATAATGTGGGTTTTTTAAATGATTATTTTGTATTTACCGAGTTGGGTTTGGTTCTTCTGAATTTTTCTTTTGCTTTTTAGAATTCTGAATATTTCTTCAGAAAGACTTGGATGTGGTTTTGTTTTGTGGTTAGGTTTGAATTCTACACTGTGTCTTTGTTAAGTGGATATTTTGGGTTTGGATAACGTTATATTAGTTTGGAATAGATGTGGATTTTTGGTGCAAAATAAGATTTTTTTTTTTAATCTTTCGGTGTAATTTATATGTTATTTGTTTAAATCTGTCTTGGATGATGTTAAGTTCGTGGATGTGAAATGTCTGGTTTATGGGTTTTCTGTGGTTGGGCTTATTTCTTGTTGTTTTGGAAGAAATGTGTACTGAATAAAAATAGGTTTCTTTCTTTTTTAGGATTGTGAATGAAGTGCTGATTTATTTGCTATGGTGATGCATCTCTTGATAAGTTTCCATGTGAAAGAAGTGCTTGCTTCTCTGGGGATTTATGGGTATCATGTATTGGTTGGAACAAATCCTTGTTCAGAGTGCTAAAGGGTGGTTGGTTTGGGCATCTTAGGGATTGACATTGCATTTTATGTTTGGATGATGTTGCTCAAACTTATTTCTTAACTTCTCTTCTGAAAAAAGATTTTGTTCTAGAGTTATTGATTGGTTTGGGTTGTTTCTGGTTTATGTTTCATGTTTTCATTCGTATATCAGATTGAATTCTTTTGCTGCAAATGAGATTAGGGTTTTGTCATACTTGGGTTGTGTTTGCTTTAATTAGTTTTCCAGATACTGAATTGTTCCTTGAAGAGTTGCAAATACAATAATGGATGTTTTGGGTTACTGGCCTAAGTTTAACTCTTTTAACGGTATGGTATTGGTTTATAATCTTATCTCTGGATCTCTATTATGTTGCATCAGGTTATCTGCTTTTCTGCATTGTTTTTTGCACAGTATTTGTTTTGATATTGAAGATTATAAGACACCGTCCAAGTTTGCTATGCATTTAAAGAATCAGCATCCTAAGATGCTTTACTGTGCTTGGCTATACTTGGAATATTGTGTCAATGTGGAGATGGCACAGTAACAACTTCTGTTGTGGCATTGTGGCTATTGAGTATAATTTCTCATATCTTATTTCACCTTCTATCCAAGAAACCTAATGAGAAGCTGGTCAAGTATTTTGCTGTGTCATGATTGTTTTTGAGTGTGAATATATGAAGAAAATATATTGATATTCTTGTTGTGCAATGGTTTGCTCAAACTCTTTGCTATATTGGTTTTTTATTTGGAGTAATTGTACATATGTATCAAGAAATGGACATCTTCCTTACAAACTTCTAGCTCACACAGACTTTGGAAATACCAATTTTATTTTTATGCTGTATTTTCTATTGAAACTCAGATTTTTTACATTTCACATGGTTGTATTTTGTAATTAAGAGGATGAGTTCATGAATGACCATGCCTGATTGAGGTAACAGTATGTATTGGTTAATAAGAGAAAACTTTTAATGCAGAATAGATAAAATAGATCTGCACAGCATTCTTTTGGTGGGTGAATGCAAACAAGTTGAACTTTGCCCATGCTTGTACTGTTATACATTAATCTTCACGTTTTATAAAGATTAGATTGTCTGAAATGGTAAATGTTCTTGTTAAGCATAATTTTTGGTTATTACCCTTTCCCTGACCTCTTCTTGTGCTCCATTGTAGACAAAATATGTAAACATCAGTTATGCTTTATCTATGTTACAAATTTGAAAATGACTTGTCCCTTTCTTGTGATTCTTAGGACCCTGAGAACAAGAAAATCATAGTTTGTGATGAAAAGCTGAAGAAGATATTCGGAGGAAGGGACCAAGTTGGATTCCTTGAAATTGCAGGATTGATCAGTCCCCATTTTCTTTAAGAAACCCCAGAGAAAGGATTGAAGATTGTATTTTGGTTGATCATACTTGCGGAAATGAATGTTGCTTTATGGAATTGGTAATTTTAGTAGTGTTTTTAGTCTTCCTAGTACTGGTACACAGAAGAGTATTACTTATTAAAGAGTATTTTTGGCTTCTGTTTCCTCCATATATAGGTTCCTTTGTGCAATATTATTAGTAATAGCGGGTTTATGCATTTTCTCCCTTTTACTTTCTGATTATCCCTTAATTATCACTAGAGAAAATCTTTTCAGTTTCAAGAAAATTTAAAATCTGGGGTGCCAATATACAGTGGTGTACAAGGATGATTTAATATTTCAATTTTGAAGTGAGACCCTTTTGAATGTTGGTTCAAATCTATTATTCTTAAAAGAATATAGTTTATAATTAGAAAGATGTTGAATTGATAAAAATTTATATTTCAATTTTTACCTTCCAAAATATTGAAGACGATATATTTTAATCTTCACGTCATAGTATGTTAAATCTTTTATACAAATAAATTTGTTCACATCTCTAATCTCTTATAAGTAATTTCACATATATGATTATCCAATGTCTTTTTTGAGGATGCATTACAACATAATAATTAGAGGCTACAAGCTATAAAATTTTCTGGCATATTCAAAGAAAATTGCGATTTGCTGGATGGGGTATGGTCCTGATGTCTCATGTCATTGTCACCCTCCAAACAAAAATCTTCCAAATAACAACAGCTACTTCAAGTGTAAACCAAGAAGCTCAAATTCCCCACCGCTTCTCTCTCTCTCTCTCTCTCTCTCTCTCTGTTTCTCTTTCACTTCCATGGCACAAAATTTGTCTCTCCCTCTTCTTCTTCCAACCCCACCGCCGTCTAAGCCTCTATTTCTTATCCAAAACCACCAACACAACCCACAATCCTCACCCCAACCATCGCCACTTGCCCTGCCGCAAACACCACCGCCACCACCCACTATAACTCCGCTTCTTCAAGACCTTTTTCTGCACCAACAAAACAACCCCCAAAAAGATCCTTCGCAACCCATTAAAGTACCCACCAGAACGCGGACCCGAATTGGCAAGTCACGTGACTTGAACCGTGGGAAACCCTGGTCGAATTATCGTCTCTCTGGCAAAGGTCAGCAGGTTTTGCAATCCTTAATTGATAATTCTTTTGATGTGAAAGATGTTGGTAGTGTTTTGTCTGAGTTGTTTGAATCATATAAAGGAAACCCAGATGGGATGTTGGATAATTTGAGTGTTGATTTGTTGGCTATTATTAAGGGTTTAGGGTTTTACAAGAAATGTGACTTGGCGCTGGAAGTGTTTGAATGGTTTAGGAGTCGTGAAAATTGTGAGGTGGTTTTGAATGGTTCTATTGTTGCTGTAATTATTAGTATGTTAGGGAAAGAAGGTAGAGTTTTGGTTGCGGCTTCATTGTTGCATAATTTGCATAAAGATGGGTTTGATATTGATGTTTATGCTTATACTTCATTGATAACTGCTTATGCAAGTAATGGGAGATATAGAGAAGCTGTGATGGTATTTAAGAAGATGGAAGAGGAGGGGTGTAAACCTACTTTGATTACTTATAATGTGATTCTGAATGTCTATGGGAAAATGGGTATGCCTTGGAATAAGATTATGGCTCTTGTTGAGGGAATGAGGAATGCCAAGGTTGCACCAGATTTGTATACTTATAATACACTTATAAGTTGTTGCCGTAGGGGGTCTTTGCATGAAGAAGCAGCTCAGGTTTTCAAGGAGATGAAGTTAGCGGGTTTTAGTCCAGATAAGGTTACTTATAATGCGTTATTGGATGTTTATGGGAAGTCTAGGCGACCTAAAGAAGCCATGGAGGTATTGAGAGATATGGAGATTAATGGCTGTTCACCTAGTACCGTGACTTACAATTCACTGATATCGGCTTATGCCAGAGATGGTCTATTAGACGAAGCGATGGAGCTTAAAACCCAGATGGTGCAAATTGGAATTAAACCCGATGTTTTTACATACACCACATTGTTGTCGGGATTTGAGAAAGCTGGGAAGGATGAGTCTGCAATGAAGGTTTTTGAGGAGATGAGAAATGCAGGGTGCAAGCCAAACATTTGTACTTTCAATGCACTGATTAAGATGCATGGTAACCGGGGGAAGTTTGCAGAGATGATGAAGGTTTTTGATGAGATCAAGACATGCGGTTGTAAGCCAGATATTGTTACATGGAATACACTTCTGGCAGTATTTGGGCAAAATGGAATGGACTCTGAAGTGTCAGGAGTATTCAAGGAGATGAAGAGGGCAGGGTTCATACCTGAGAGGGACACTTTCAACACTCTTATAAGTGCGTACAGTCGCTGTGGTTGTTTTGACCAAGCCATTGCCATTTATAAGAGAATGCTGGAAGCTGGGGTTACACCAGACCTTTCCACCTACAATGCTCTTTTGGCAGCATTGGCTCGGGGAGGGATGTGGGAACAGTCTGAGAAAATACTTGCTGAAATGAAGGATGGTCGGTGTAGACCCAATGAACTAACATACTCTTCTTTGCTTCATGCTTATGCCAATGGCAGGGAGATTGATCGAATGCTTGCTCTTGCAGAAGAGATATACTCTGGTCTAATTGAACCTCATGCTGTCTTGTTGAAGACACTTGTTTTAGTTAATAGTAAGAGGGACCTTCTTACAGAAACAGAGCGTGCATTCCTAGAGTTGAAGAAAAAAGGATTTTCTCCTGATATACCAACTCTGAATGCCATGATTTCAATTTATGGTAGGAGGCAGATGCTTGCCAAAACAAATGAGATCTTGAACTTTATGAATGAGCGTGGATTCACTCCTAGCTTGACGACCTACAATAGTTTGATGTATATGTACAGTCGTTCTGAAAATTTTGCGAAGGCAGAGGTAATTTTGAGAGAAATTTTGGCAGAAGGGTTAAGACCTGATAGAATTTCATATAATACTGTTATTTTTGCCTATTGCCGAAATGGTCGGATGAAGGATGCTTCACGCATATTTGCAGAAATGAGGGACTCTGGCCTTGTTCCAGATGTAATAACCTATAATACCTTTGCTGCAAGCTATGCTGCGGATTCATTGTTTGTGGAGGCTATAGATGTTGTTCGCTACATGATTAAGCAAGGATGTAAACCAAACCAGAATACATACAACTCCATTGTTGATGGATATTGTAAACTCAATCGTCAGGAAGAGGCAATCATGTTTATCAACAACCTTACCAAGCTCGATCCACATGTTGCTAAGGATGTAGAATGCAAGTTATTGGAGCGTATTGCAAAGAAATGGCACTAGACAGTTCTCTTCCCCAAATGGGATGATATCTTAGTTTGCAAGCATTTATGAAGCCTTGCATGCTTCCTTTGGTCCTCGTCTTGTGCCTGATTTATACATTGTTTGGGCTGGAGATGACCTGAGAATGCAATGACTTGAGCACGATTCAGTTTTTTTTACATCAGCCAAACATTTCAATATATTGGTTTGAGCCTGGTGCTCTTCATACAGTCAATATATATGGCTGACTGGAACTGTGTAGCGGAGATAGATGAAATGGAAGGGATGCAGAGGAATATGAATAACTTAAAAAGGTACGTACAACCACCAATGTAGCAGTGAAATAGAAAATAATGTGTACGGTTAACCTGTGGTTCTGTGAGATTTGTATGTTCAAAAAAAAGGTATATATTTTATAGGTTTTGTCTACTCTGTAATATCAGATTACTGTTATTAATCGATACACAAGCCTTTTAATGTATAGTTGCTGTGGATGGAATTTAATAGCTGTAAGCATTAGTGTACAGGTGGTTAGTGAATATTAATCACCTTTTTTTTGTTCTATTCCTTAATGAAAATTGAATTTTGTGGGATTAAGACTAAGTTCTGTAAAACCCCTGCTTTCTTTGAAATATCATGTAGGGATAAGAACTCCGAATTAAATGAATAATAATATTCTTTTTTAAGGTTACAAACATTAATTTGGTTACAAATGGCTTCTGTTCATGGAGATAAATACTTAATCACGCTGATTTCTTGCCCAGTTTGTGGACTGAAATCCAGGTTAATGGTATGCTGCAGCACGAGGCCCCTTGATGCCTGGCAGCAGCAGAAAGATGGTTTTCTTGGGCAAACTTCCAGAGGTAAGATGGTGGAAGATTATTTCAGTTAAGAGTTAAGGATAAGATTTTGGTCAAATGAGGGTTTTGCTGGATTTATGATCAAGTAGCTTCAGATTGTAAAATGCAAGCAACGAAGGGGAGAAAAGGCAACGGCTTACTTGATAAAATTTAAGAATCCATTCTCCTTGCTTGTACACTTCTTTCCAAAACTACATTGTAAAACACAAGCAATCTCGAAAACAGTCATGTTCTGCTGTTCAAACGACGTCTAAAAGCATGGAGTAGAGGACAGTAGTGTTGGTGTACTCGCAATATATACATTGCAAAGTTTACATAAAACATTCTCTGGAGCTACCTCTCCAACTTCAAATCTAAAAATGAGCTTCTTCTGTCAAATGTCAACAGAAGTCAGAGTTTTGCAAGCAGTTGTGCCAGCTGCTCATCAGACACCTTGACTTCAACACATGCTCCCAGTGCTGCAGCAAGTCTTGCCGCTAATTGATGCTTACACTGGAAGAGAAGAAAACGAACAATAGAAAATTAGACTCGGGAATAATTAAATGGGAAAGGAGAAAGCTATAACACAAACTGATGTAAAGAACAAACAGAATCATACACAAAGCTGCTCTCCTTTATTCACAATGTCATAGAAGAATGAATAACAGGCGCAGTAATGTTCGGGGAAACAGAAGTATTCTTCTTTCCTTCGCGATTCTCCCAGAACCTAATCCCACCAAATAAACATTTGTAAATAATACTTTCATAAAGTGCTTATTTTAGCAAGAGTAGTTTATTTAAAAAAAAAAAAATTCCTTCCTTGCATTAACCTGAAAGATGGAACGTCCACTGGGCTCCCCGGAGAGTTTTTTGACACCCCTTTGATCAACTATCCTAGTGGCTCGCTCTAAATTTTTACCAAATAAGAAATGCAAGCTGCATTTGTAGCAATATTTTCACCTCTTAACAAAAATTGATGCTACTTCATCAAACAAATTTTCAGAGGGGAAACGAATATACTTACATTGAAAGCTGATCCTCGGTCACTACAAAGAAATAGTATCAGGGCAAGTGAGTTTTATAAATTTTGAGTGATGAAACTGAAATCAAAACAAAAGAAAATTGACCTGAACGAGTTGACTCGATGCTTTTCCACACCGACTCAGCAACCAATTTGCTTGCACTCATATTTCTGTTAATTTAACCTGAAAAATTTACAAGTTTCAAGATGTGGGTTTTGCAAAAATAGCATTTTGAAATCCCTCTTCTTGCTTCTGGCAAGATTAAGCAAAAGGAAGTACAAGTACTTTGAAGAATATTGAAGAATACGAAAGAGAGATGCTTGATTAATCAGTCAGCTGAAGAGTAACTATAAATAAATGTTAGGGTTCAATTCGATTCAGCAAATAACCTAGAGCGTTATTTCATCGTTGAGAAAAAAAAAATTAAAATATTGGATTTGGTAGTTGGGGTGGGGCGGCACAATTTCTTTTCCCACAATTTTCTCAGGAAGCAAACAGAAAAGAAAATGAAGTTCATTACATATGAAAGAGTACCTGAACTTGATCATTCAAAATGAAGAAGTCTTGGGTTCTCTATATTGTGTGTATTGGTTTAGACTTTAGAGTCGTGCACTTCTTAGCTTTAATTTCTGTTATTGGTTGAAAACTTTCAGAGTTCTATGAGGCAGAAGTTTACCTTAAAATTTGCAAATTTGAAAACAATTTGCAGAGGGTGATTGTTTTTTTTTTAAAATAGGAAATATGATTTACGAAAAACATTTATTTATTTTTTATCTGATTATTTTGGATCAAATAGTGGCAGTTATAAAAAAAATTAATATAATACATAAATTTTATTGAAAACATTAATAAAAAAAATTGTAGTTGAAAATGTCTTTTTGGAGGAGAGAGTCTAGAAGATTTTTCACAATTTAATTTATAAGTATTTAACAATAAACAAAATAATTCATTCACACAGATGAAGGTTTCTATTGAGATCACACTCTCAATCTCAAAAAGATCTTGTATGAATTGAGCCACTACAGTAGTGAAATTGTCAACCATAATAATAATTAATATTCCAATTCCCTAGAACCTAAATAAGTCAGTGGAGTCATTTCTACTGTCAAAGAAAAGAAAAACAAGAACAAGTGGTGTCATTTCAAGTAGCAAATTCTTCTTTTCTGCTTGATTCCAACTTACAAAATATCTTCCAACATTTTATTCCTTTGATCTTTTTTTCTAGAAAACCAAATCTCTCTTAAAATTTTATTACTGTTATATTCCTACCTCATATATCCAGTTTCATTTTAACTGTATCCAGTTCCATTTTAACTGTGTTAAAGGAGTGTGGACTGGTAATGGAGATACTCTTTTTAAGTTTCGATTTGATCCGAGTGCACATCTTTGTAGAGTGATAAAAATTCTGTTATCTATATAAACTATGCAAAACAAAAAGGTTACAAAAATTGGATTGGAAATTTCTGGGATTCACTATCATGATTTTTGAACAAAACAAGAATCAATAAACATAACCAACAAAGCAATGGACAACGGAGGATAGATCTTCACTTGGAAAGACCTACTGCAGCTTGTTTCCATCTGCATCTCCCAATCAACAACAGCAACTTATCTATACAAACTGTCCAGCAACGATAAAACTCCCATGTATTCTGCAAATAACTGTGTATTTATAATAACCTTATTCTACTCTCTTGAGTGTTAGTGTTTTATCCTTCGGAGGATTTTTATTTATCAGGAACAGCGTGAAGCATGTCCTCCTCTGCCTCATCCGCATTGAAGGAGAAGATGTCGACAGGTGCACTCGTGCAGCCAATGGCATTGTGTTTTAATCTGTTGTTGGAAGAGCCTTTTTGGTGATCAAGATAAATTACAATCACTGTAATATCATCGTGAAAATGACGTCTTATTCCCCTGTCAAGTTTCTTTATGTCCTCGTATCTTACTTCTCTCTTTTTTGCAGCTTCTTGAAGGGCAGCTCTAACCAACCTCTTAGCAATTCCCTGAGAGCACAAAATCAACAGCCCACTGTCAGTAACGTGCACAGTTTAACAAATTCAACTTGAAAAAATTTATTCGCATTTTCTTCAAAATGACAAGGCTGCTCTTAGTACAAATTTCTAATCAGGTCAAGCATGCATTGAATAAACTGGTTTAAGTTTAGATGCTAACTATTGAACCATTTCATATATGCTAACTTAGAACTCTAAAACTTGATTCAGAATTACTACTACCATGAAGAATCAGAAAGCCAAAAATGGGTACTACTCACAGCTCTCGGGTTTTTGAATACAATCTCCACTGCTGCTTCATCAGTTAACTGTTCCCAAAGGCCATCTGACGCAAAGATCAGGAACAAGTCTTGTGACCTAAGCTTCCTAATCAGGATTGACGGTTCAGCTGTGATTGCAGGTCGTTTTAGAGGAATAGGGTTTCCAAATTGCTGGAAAACTGGGTCTCTGTAAAACTCAGGTTTCTTCAGGTAAACGTCGCCAATAGATCTCGACACCTGGAAAGTAAAAATGTTTAGATCAGCAACTTCTATCACACACCTTTCAGATTGTGAAGCAGCTATATATCAGCTAGAGGAAAAGATCCCAAGAGTAACCACCCATGCAACTTGTATAAATGCACACTGACACGATGGAAGATGCTTGGACAATTGTGCATGCCAGATAATACTCTTTGGAATATCGAAAGGACAGGTATTTGACAACAGAGCAGAAACATGAATCTGTCAGGAGAAGAGTTATTGCATAATACAGAGTAGGTCACACTGAGAGAATAATACTTCCACTAATTTCCATATCATAAACCAGACTCCACAAAATTTTTTTAAGTTTCAATGGTAATAAACTGGCTGTTTCTAGAGCTAATTCATCAAAAGCACCACCAAGTCCACATATCAAATGATCATCTAACAGGATCTAAGGATATGGTGGTATCATCCTCCCTGCCAGTTATGTAATTCCAATCATTCAGACACAACAAGCATGAAGTTTCACAATCAAAATGATTTCGGAATCACTTACAACGACGCATACAAGAACTTCCATTTAAACCAGACTCAATGAAGTTGCTTTAAAGTGCACTACTTCAGTTCCAAACGAATTTTAACTCAAAAGTTTACTACCAACATATAGAAGAAGCAATCAAACTGCGATTAAGGAGTTCAGACAGTATACCTGAATTATGCCCTTAATCCTCCAAACTCCACGGGTATACACGACTATATGCGAATCATCGGGGTGAAGTGCCTCAACTTCCTTCCTCACCTCCTCAACTGCAACGTTATGATCAGTTGACAACCTTTCTGCTGCCACCTTTCTTTTACTATTCTCTGATACTCTCCGCCCAAGAACCACCCTTGAGTCACCCAGATTTGCCACATATAATACATCATTTGAAATTGCACCAACTAAACAACATGACCCAACTGAAGCAATTTGTGGCCGTATGGGCAATGCACGCTTAACTAAACGCAGGAAATCCTCTTCAGTAGCATGAAATGCCTTCTTTATCACATCTGCAGACAGTCCTCCTTGTTCCAATGCAAATTCTACATTTGAACATGCAATTTTAGAAGTAGAAGATACAAAATAAAAATCTGTTACTCCAAATACTAACATCTGTCTTCGGTTGCCAAATTTAAAAAATCACAATATTTTCTGTACTTCCTGTCAAAAATCAAACTCAATTATCCCAGAATACCCCTTCAACCATAGCTTAATACCTATGTTATGAAAAAATTCAACAGAAAATTTACTAAAAATCCAGACTTTCAATAGCTTTCTCTCACTGCATCTTCATTAATGACCCCCTTCAAAACAAAAAAAAAATGTAAAGAAACAAATCCCTTTAACACATAATAGCAAATCAACAACCAAGAGAAAAATCAAAATTTGAAACCAACCCATCATTTACCTCACACATACATGAAAATGCATACGCATACACATAAACAAATCACACAATTCTCCGAACAAAAAACAAAAACAAAACTTACTATGCAAATAAGGAAAGAGATGTTTATTAACAAATCTCGACGCCTCAGGTCCACCGTGCCCATCGTAGACACCAACGTAAGTCGCGCAAGGAGACGTGAAAACTTGACTCTGGTCTTCAAGATTAGAATTTGCCTGAACCACCGCGATCGAGTAATCACCCGACGCGTGTGGCTTCAAGTCCGAGTGCCACAGTAGCCCGTCGCCGCCGCCTCGTCGGCCTAGACACCTGTAACACGACCGAAGCATCATCATCCCTGACGTTTTGCTTTGTTTCTCTAAAAAAATGCGTTCTGTATTCGATAACGTATAAAGAATTTTCCCGATGAATGTTTCGAGAGAAAGCGACAGAAAATAGAAGAGAGGAAGAGAGAGATTTGAAAGAAGAAAAAGAGATGCCGCGTGAAGGGGAAGAAGAGGAGGACTGAAAATGCTGTAATTGTATTACTGTGTACACTACGCGTTGATGGAAAGTTAGGTATCGGTTCTTTTTCTTTTTCTTTTTTATTTTTTTAAAAAAAAAATAGTTTTTGTTCTATATTAGTTTCTTTGCGAAGACTTGACTGACCTAATTTTATTTATTTTATTTTATTTTGCAGGTCTTGACTATTAGTTTAGTGGTCTCATTTTGATTTATTTTTCTTAAGTGGTAGGTATAATGTCAGATATTTGTCTTATTTTTCCTTATAAAATAAAAAAGAATTATTATTTATCCACAATATTTGTGCTATAATTATAAAATTATAAAATAATTGTAGTTAATATAACAAACCACGTAATACTTGTTAATATGTGCTATTCAACTCAACATATACTTCGTAAATTGTTTGTAGTTATCGATAGCTAATGATTGACAAATAAATATTTACATTTTAACATAAAACAACGAAACACTCGTTAATATATGCTATTTATTCAATAAAAATCTAGAACATTGTAGTTATTGATAGCACACAGATAAATTAATCAACAAACATTATTATTTGTTCTATAATTATCAAATTCTGATACCAAAGTTTGAATCTTAGTTAATATAACAAATAAAGTAATAGTGGTTAATACGCGGTTATCGAAAACTACATTACACATCATAATTATTAAGGCAGTTGATAAATAAAATTGAGATATCAAATTTTTTATCTGAGTGTGATGATGACAAGGTATTTGTTAATATTAGTTATACATTCAATAATTATCTCACATATTATAGTTATTAATAGGTAATAATTAATAAATAAACAGATTTTCGTCCCAATCTTTTTTTTTTAAACAGTAAACAAAAATTAAACCTCTTCCCCATTGCATATGAAGAAGATTTAAACCCCACGCCCTCTAGAAGAACTGGGACCAAATCTATTAATTATTTTGCCAAAAAAAATATAGTAAGAGTATTTTGTGTTTTAAAATAGTTTTTCATTAAAAAGAAATTAACCATTACATAGGATTTTAATTATTCAGCAAGGTTTTTTTTTTATGTAATTTATAAAATTTCTAGAAATTGTTACAAAAATTTGAAGTTGAAATTAATTTCACACTGAAATCTTGGAGGGATTTGATTTGATTTGATTAATGATTGTGAAAAATAGACAAAAGTTGTCAATGTTATATAATTGGGGGTAGTTTGTCCTTCAGTAATAAGCAAGCTTAATTTATTGTAAACCCAAATCTAATAATATCATAATTAATTGTGTGAGGTATGAAACATTCTTTTTTTAAAAACGCGTTTCATGAATTTGCATGAACATTTAATTAATAAAAAATAGAATTGAAAAATATATATAAAAAAACAAAAATTCAATAAAAGAATTGTAAGTTCGTTTACCTTGTGCACTAATAAAACAAGCATATGTATACGTCTCTAAAGGCCAACTAACAATATAAAATATAAACTTTATCATAAAATTTAATGTTATGTATAAATTAATAAAAAATCTAATCTTAATATTGATTGAGATTTATGCCAAATTTGCTATAAAAGCAGAAACATCATCAACTTTCTAATCATACTGCGTTTACTATTGGAGTTGAGTGGTATACTAATACAATACAATACCATTACATTCCAGTCCATTCAAAGTCAAAATTTCTCGAAAGAAAAATCGTGAAATGTTAGTTTCTTGGAAAATATCTTGCAGCTTATTTTCCAAGTAGTTGGATCTCCCCGACGTGTTTAGCGTTTTACGTTTGAAACAGGCAGATAATTTGGTAGTAAGTCGAGTCATACTTTGTTAGGCTCGAATTTATGTGAAAAATAAATGAAGGCAGTCAGCCACAACTCATTTTGAGAACCCAAAAGAAAGAATTTGAGTTGAGAGACTGGTATTGGTGGCATATATAGATGGAATTTTCATCAGAATTAAAAAAGAATTTTGAGGACAATCGTCAAGAAATGAGGGTGTGAGAAGTGGGCGAATGAATACCGAAGACATTCTTAATTATTAATTCATTCATTCATTCATTTATATAACAAGCCAAGTATTACTTGGCATGCATGCAGGGCAGGAACGAAGTTCACCACTTTCCAAGAATACATTTACAATTATTATTATTTTATAACTTCGATTATCAGAACATTCATCAACTTCCGGGTCAATCTTTCCTCCAACATATAATATATCTGCAGACTGCAGATTATGATTATGATTATGGTAAAATCACATTATTCATAATAATAGAGTTGAAAATGGAGACCATATCAGCATTCCATTCAAAGTTGCAGACGAAACCCTTCGAGTTGAAGGAGCTGAAATATTGATTAATAAAAGATAGTATATATACTAAGATTGTTATGCGTACATGTACATAATCATGGGTAGAAATATTGTAGAAGAGATAAATCACTCCAGCTCACACATATATCAATAGTCTTTTGATTTTATCAAGAGTGATAAAGCCTAGAATGATTCCATACCGTCAAATCAAAACCCGACCATTCGTAACCGCCAATATGCAGAATCATTCAATTTGTTGAAACTTAAGAAGCTCATGATATATGGCACTCTGCGGGTGGATCATAATACAGATTTAGTGGCATCGACGAGATTAGCAACACACAAGAGGGTATCAAAATTCAGTTGATTTTCATCAACAATACAAAGAGATAAGACTTACATATTTTCAACTCTACATATAGAGATACAACAAAGTCAGTGTTACACAATCTATGTATCAGTCAAAACTAGAAACCAAAACCATCTCCCATATATAGTTTTTAGTTCCAAACCCAAGTTCAAATATAAAATGAATAAAAGGTTTGTGCAACGAGGAAGTTAAGATTCTCTTTATGGCTCTATCACTATTTACAAACTATATCTCTTCTACAATACGGGCAGTCCCCGCAGCTTCGAACCCAGGGATCCAAGCAGGTGGAATGGAACCTGTGCTCACATGGCAGGCGTATTAGCTCATCTCCATCCACGAAGCTCTCCAGACAAATGCTGCAATCGAATGATGCGTTTGATGCTTCCCTTTCGGCACCTATTTGAAAGCCATTGAACACCTCAAAGTGCAAACAATCCAGGTCCTCCTGAGTAAGACCAGGAGGTTTATGCTTTTTACCCTCATGCATGAGTTGCAATCTTTCTGTCTGAGAGTTCAACAACTCAGCAAAGGGGGAGTTTCCAGCTGTCCATCCTGCAGAGGTTTCAGCACCCCAGTCCCCTGCATCGACAAGCCTAAGTTCGTCACTGAAGATACTCCCCCTGCGGTAAATGTTTGACGAAGCTCTGGCACTTCTTCTGAGTAAAGCCAAACAGAGCAGGTTACTACCTCAAAATTCTACCAAGAAGTCTGTGAGGTTTGGAGATTAATATAAAAGTAATGTAATGTAATCTATATGGTATATGTATTACAAGTCATATGACTAATTTTTGAAGTACATTGCATTAACAATATGATAATTATAGATGGATGGTTTCAAATAAGAATGAAAACTTAGCATTGTTTGTTTGTAAAAGTGGATAGA
This sequence comes from Melia azedarach, assembly GCA_028052125.1. Taxonomy (NCBI): domain Eukaryota; kingdom Viridiplantae; phylum Streptophyta; class Magnoliopsida; order Sapindales; family Meliaceae; genus Melia; species Melia azedarach. The sequence goes on along the minus strand of CM051399.1, from coordinate 1,793,200 downwards.
GAATACAGAAATATGTCCATCAACAAGTAACAGTCACTAATGGAAATTGGAGTCAGCACTAAAATCGATAACTTCTGCCAACTTCTGTTGTAGCCTTATGCAAATGCAAATTTGTGCTTGTACAGTAATGAAGCACAATGGGTCATAAAATGCTAAAGTAAACATAATTGTAAGCACTGACCTACTTCCAGAAAGAGACACTGCCTCTCAATCTCTCAAGAAGCCTTGCCCTTGCAAGCAGAACAGCTCCAGGAAGTCTCTCATTTCCATTCAAACTTGGCCTGTTTGTGCTTCTTGAAATTTCTGTGTTAATGGGATTGATTACAACATTCTGGCTGGTAATTTGATCAAGCTGTACTGGTGTACGCTCCTGAGCAAGCCAAATACAACTTCAGAATGAGCAGAACCAGGGTTCATCTTTAATGACTATCCAAAACTGATTCAATTGCCTTTTATCAGGGGAAAAAAGTTCGATTGGAGTTAATTTTTCCCTTGATGCAGTCAATCAGAAAAAATATTAATTTCACTTTCACATTTACATAATTAAATTAGAAAGGAGTTAAAGGATTTGAAGAGTAAAACGGGGAAAAGGTGCCAGAGGCCAGAGAAATGGAGTAATAAACCCAGCACAGAGCACATCTCTGAGTTCCCATTGACTACATGGATAGAAGTGTTGTGAAAGAAGGCCACAAGTTAAGGAAACAAATTTTAATTGTTTAAGGTACAAGTCTCCCTGTTTTTCTTCTTGTCTTTCTTAATATAACCACATCACTTCTACAAAGCATATTCGGAAATCAGTTATTGCCAATATTTGCTTCGTTCAATTGCATAAATTGAAAAACATTCAATGGGCACATGCGGCATTGTTAGACAAATATGCATGGGAGTACCAAATTTACTCAACTTTATATAATTCATATAAGCATAACATGGAAGCTACAATAGCAGGCCTGCTCAAGATTTAACAGCAAATTTTAACATATCAAAACATTCACAAGGCTAAAATTCCCACCCAACAGCAAAATCCTCACATTCCCAATTGCTAAAGGCCAGTTAGATTTACAAGGGAATAGGGGATTCTTTATTTCTAAAAAGAAAGCAGATAGAAAATCACAAAAGGGAAATTTAGTTGGCAGTTTCCAGAAATAAATTCTTTTAATACAATCCCGGTAGATAGTTCAGATTCCAAATTTTATTCCGATATTTGTGTTGTTAAAATTTCAAAATCATATTTGAAATTATTGGTTTGGCAAAATTATCATAATTAACAAATAAGCCAATAAAAAGGTGAAAAGTAGAAGCAGGAATTGAACATTTTAATAATAATAAGTGCCTACCGAATGCGAGGAACGGTGAGTGGAATGACGGACGTGCGGTGATCGACGGAGAGGATCACAGCCGCCCAAATCATGGCGATGATTATGATTATGATGATTATGGCGTCGATTATGAAAACTCCTTTCGGGAGTGAAAGAATCGAGCCCTAGATCCGGTTCGGCCCGGCCCACGCGAGATCTCCTCGTGTAAAATAACTCCGACGCGCTCGTCATGCACCAAACTTAGAGATTTGCTTTCCCCCGAAAGAAACTGTGAAGGAGAGAAATATAAGCAGAGAGTGTGTGAAAAAACTGCGAACTTGAAGAGAAATGAGAAGCAGAAGCGACGGTGAAATGCGAAACTAAGTGCTGCCTTCGAAGAAAGGGCGAGGATAGAGCGAAACGTGAGGGATTTACATTTGAGAGTTTCGACACGGCGACGTTTCATACGCTGCTGTGTGCGCTCTGGAAGAATTAGGGGACGCGAGTAGGAAATTGATAAACTCGCTTTCAGATGCTGACATGTGTTGGTTTATGTGAGCCGTCGGATTTCGTACGATGTGTTGCTCTTTTTTAATAGGGAGAATGACGGATACCCCATCAATTTTAGTTTAATCAACTAAAACTCCCTTATATTTTTAAAATTTATCTGTTACATCCAATTGTTAGTAAAATTAACGAAAAATTATGAATTTTGAGCACAATTACTAAACTAACCTTATATCGTTCCGTTTAACCAGCATTGACTTCACACTAATATATGAGTCCCACAAGTAATATTTTAAATACAATAATATATTTTTATTTAATATTATTTTAATAATAATTGTTTATTAACATTATTTATTTAATTTTCTTACTTCATTTTTATTTTTTCACTTCCTCTTTTGCATTGAAAACTGTGAACAAATTCATTAAATCTTTTTACATTTAAAATCGTTGAACATAAATCCACAAAATCCTCTATACTGAGGGATTACATTCCGAATTACATTCAAAACCACCTTACCTTAATGAAAAAAATCAGTAGATTGATGGGTGAAAGTGGTTGCGTTTCAGTCGCGTTGAGGTCGTGAATGGCAGTAAGGAGGGATGGGTCATGAAGGGTGCGGATAAGTTAATGACATGAACGGATCGATGAGAGTGGTTGTGTTTCGAATGCAATGGGGCCGTGGGTATATAATTTTGAAGAAGAATTATGGTTTTTGGTTTGATAATTTTAAAGGTTTCGGTTACAGGAAAATTGGGAATTTTTTGTTTTGATTGGGAATTGAAAATTGAAGTTGCAGAAGAATTGAGATTTTTGGTTTAATAATTTTGAAGGATTCAGTTGTAGAAAAATATTGAGAGAGTTTTTTATTTTGATTTGTAATTAGAAATTAGAGTTGCAGAAGAATTGAAATTTTTTATTTGTTAATTTTGAAGGTTTTGGTTACAGAAAGTATTGGGAGGCTTTTGGTGCTGATTTATAATTGAAAATTAGAGTTGTGATTTATTTTGTTTGTTAGTTTAGAGTTTAATGTATTATGCATTATTGTAACGAATCACGAAATCTAACCATCATTAGAACTAATATGTAGATCAAGAAAAAGAAGAACAAAACTAAATGTGGATGAAGAAGAAGAGGGTGGCACGAAAAAAAAAAGATTTTAGGATTAGTGTTTTAGGGATTTATTTGTAATTTTTATATTTATTTTATTATTTATAAATTATAAAAAAGTAAAATAATTAAAAATTAATTTTATATTTTAGTATTTTTATTAATATAATTTATTAATTTTTATTTTTGTAATGATAAAAGACAAATTTATCTTTAAAAAGATAGTTTGACTGTTAGTCAAATTAACAGGTGGATGTAATAGATAACTGTTGAAAATATAAGGACTTTTAATTAATTAGATTAAAAAGTGAGGGGGTATCCGTCATTCTCCCTATATATGTGTGTGGGTGTGCGCGCGCGCACGCGCGAAGGTGATGTCGGAAGTTGACGTTTTCGGTGATGAGCGTTTTCGAGTTTTGATGGGTCGACTTCCTGTAAAAACGGTGTCGTTGCAAACTCGTGAGTCCGATATTCACGATCGCGGGTTGAGTGTTTGACGGAGATTGATGCAACGAATAAAGGGCCAAAAACTGTATTTGCAATGAATTTGAAAATTTGAATCCAATGATTGTGATGTATAGGAGAAAATTCAAAGATTATTTGTTAAATTGCAATGTAGTTTCCTATGTAAAAGCATTAATCAAAATCAATAGGTCACAGTTGCTTCGTGCATATAACATTAAGCAATTGGTTTTTTTTTTTTTTAATTACGAGTAAGAGGTTTACAATTTCTCGGGTTGCATCAGTCTAAATTAAAAAATTTTAAGTTGATTTATATTTCTACTTTTCAGAGGTCGACACAACACAATATGGACCATTTGTTTACTATAATTTAGGTTGGCTTGTGCTGAATTAGACTTTGATTTTTTTTTTAATAAAAAAGTTATTAAAATATTCTTTTAATTTCGATTTAATACTGTAAGGATATTAACTTTCTTTTAATAATTTATAAAAAATGTAATTAATTATTTATTCTGTTCTTATGCGCCGTCTCTTGATTTCTGTTTTTAAATGCGGTACCTAAAATATGAGCACAATCGAGTTTGTTTGCTAATCTCTTGTACTAATGGATATAATATTATAATAGTTCGAGTCGAGACCGAGATACTACTTATTCAATAAATTAAATGTTAAAAAAATAAAGAAAAAGAAAAAAGAGAGACTTCACAAACGCACATGTACACGTACGAACACACACATTGTTGTCTACGTGGCACCGCGACATAAGAATTACGCCAACGTACCGAAGAGACGAATAGTCAAAATCGGTAACATCGAGGCGGTAGGGGTGTTCTCTGTCAAACGAGTCAAGGGAAGACCGTGGATAGTAAAACCGGAGATTCCTAAATCGAATCCATGGGGGTAACTTGCATTCGATAATTCAACCAGCGATATCTGCAAATGCCAGATCTTCTTCTGAAATAACCAATAGTCAAAGGGCAAGAAATTATTGCCTAATCTCATCGAGTGAGAAATATAAAATTCTAGTCACCACCAATAAGGAGGCAACATGTGGGAAAGAACGGTGATGTGGCTAATAGAAATTGTTACATGTGTAAGTCCGGGTGGTGGGAGCTCTCTCTTCTTCTATTTCCCTAGTGGCTGGCTCAGGAGGTGGGGAAAAGGGGGGGATTTCCTCCTCGGCCTTCCCACCTATATAAACTAATTAAGGTAACCAAAGAAACCAAAAATCTACACACAACAAAACACATTGTTCCCAAAATTCATATCCTTTCGCTATAACCGTTTGGCTTGATTTCATCATTAGAAGGTATTCGCCAGTAATACCATTGATGTCCACTAATTTCTTCTTGTGATGGAGGCGTTGACCCCCACGGCATAAAAGCAACCACCCTAATTTTGTGAACTGGGCTTTGCTAACCTACGTAGCGCACACGTGACCGCTAGCAAAATTTTAGCATCGACAATATGTACATATACACTGGACCACAGTGAAAGCTGAAGCAATTATCTTTATTAAGTACACTTCATAACCTGTTAATATCAGATCTGAGATTTAATCCATTTAGGACCATAATTACTGCATTATTATTCACTTTAGTCCATCTGAATCCGAAAGACTATAATCATCAGGGTTCGGTTTGTCGACGCCGTCGTCATACCTCAGCCAAAAGGTCTGGCCGCCTAATGAAGCAGCTCCCTTCGGAACATCCTCCATCACCCGCTCCTGCCCTACCGGAAAATATATCCCCGTTCCGGGATGCGGAACCCAGCAGGTTAAAGAATCCACCTTCGAATTGATCGTCTGCTCTTGCAACGATTTCGTAGAGCTTTCTGCTACTGCCGCTGCTTCATCGTCTACTGGTCTTGCAAACCTGCTAAAGCAACGATACACTAGCCGAACTTTCCTGCATGAACTGAAAAATCACAACATGAGTCAATAGTTTACGCGCAGTATTCAGAATTTTTCTCAGCAAACGCCGTGCATAAGCATAATAATAATAATAATATGACATTAATTAATATTACCTCAACATTATTGACATCTTTGCTCTCGCCATGAATGAATGATTGGTTGAGAGCGTCTTTCTTTATATGAGTTGGAGGAGTATGATATACAGTGATGGAGATAATTGAGATAGGTTCTCTATTCTGTCTACCTAGGTATAGTGAAGAATAAGTTCTGTTGTACATGTGGGTGATGGAAGATTTAAGTTAGATGAAAAAGCACTTATGGATAAAAGCAAAAGTGAAAACGAAAAGCATTAATTTCCATATGAAAAACCGCGGAGCATAAGCGCAATTACAATCTGTGGTTGTGAAACTACGATTAAACATCAGCAAAGGATATGCTCTTCATTAATGGGTTTAAAGCAAAAGCATTATGTGATCAGTGCTTTGAATTGTTTGTTGGTGTTATTTCAAGCATAGAATATATGAATTTTTCTGTTTACTTATTGGAGATTTATGTGTTTGTTGTAAATGCACTGGTGTGGCTGGGTTAAGCGCTTTACATCGCGAAAACTAATTAGTAAATATTATGTATAGGAATATAACTGAGTATTTTATATAAATTAAGATTTTTAAAAATATTTTTAAAATTTTTAAAGCTTAAGAGGATACTTAGTCGAACTTTAAGAATTAAAAGACTTTTACCCTTAATTATATTATTACATTCACTTTAAACTGTTAGATATGTTTAAATCTAATAATTTATAAATGATATAAAAAATTTGTGTAACAAATAAATATATATAATCGATTAACTCTAAAGCTTTATGTAGTGTCCACTAACTTAATTTCTCTTACTTGCTACCACATGACAAGAAATTAAAGTAGCACCACCTTTATTCGCTTCTATTGCATTTTCCTAAATTACCTTGTTATTTTTAAGTTAGTACCTACTAAATATCATATTTAATCATTTAAGTCCACGAATATTAATCCGGGTGACGATCAGGTTCATATATATTCTCGACCCGTCGTCATTCCTCAACCAAAAGGTCCGGCCCCCGAATGAAGCAGCGCCCTTCAGAACATCCTCCATGATCCGCTCATGCCCTGCCGAAAAATATATCCGGGAACGCGGATGCGGAGCACAGCAAATAAGAGATTCGAGCCGCTTCGAATTCTGGTCCCCTAAGGATCCTGTAAATCTTTCTGCTGCTATCCTACTGCTCCTGCAAAGCTCTTGAATCCACGACAAACTTTCCCAACTTCCCTGCATGAGCTGATAAATTATGAGAACATATATACGTTAATAATTTTACGTACAGTTTCTCAGTAAATCCCATGCATAAGCATAATTTATATAATAACATTACCTCAGAATTGACATCATTGTTGTTGGAATTAGAGCTCTTGCCATCATCGTTTTTGGTTGCAGATTAGTCAGAAGTTCGACCTTCAGAAACTGGAGAATTGATTGAATGTTTGTATAACCTGAAGCCTTATATATAGTGGTAGAAACAGTAATGTTGGTTCTATTCGGTCTACGTACAGTGAGAATAAGTTCTGTGGTACTTCTGAGTGGTGAAAGGGTTTACAAGAAAAAGCACTTCTGAATAAAGAACCAAAAGTGCCAGTTAAAAGCATTTTCCAAATAGGAAAACCCGGGGTACCGTACAGGTGTATTGCAAACGGGGGTTGAGAAATCGGTCTTTGATATTTTTGCTAGTATTCTTTCAACCATAGAACATTTGAATTTTTTTGGGCACTAGCTCATAAGCTGAAGCAATTAAAAAGAAAAAGTGCTTTTTTGCTTAATTTAATTAACTATAGATTAACAAAAAAAAAAAAAAGAGTATATTTGACAATGTTTATGAGAAAGCGCTAATGTACGTACTTAATGCTTATACTCTTTAATCTTTAGTACTTATTTTTTAGTTGTTCTTAAACTTAACGTTTGATTAACAACTTTTAAAAATATTTATATTATATTTTTAATACTAATTAAGTGTTTGGATACATAATTAAAAAAACACTTTAATATTGATAAATTACTAAAATTAACATTATATATATATAGAGAGAGAGAGATTTTAAATGAACTATTATACAAAATAAATATTCATGTATTAATAATATATCGTTTAGAAGTATAAAAATAACTTTATTTTATAAATATTCTTAAAAATAATGCTATTTGTTATCATAATTGTTATAAGAAAAATTAAACAAATAAAATTCTCAAAATAATTGCAACTTTAATAATTTCAAAAAATAATAAATCACAAATGTTCATTACCACCTATAATATAATAATACAAAATAAAAAAAAATTAGTACAATAAAATATATTGTTCATATAGTCTACTTAACACTACATCAAGTATATATAATTAAAAAATCTGCAATTCTTTCACCTTCATTATCCATTTTTCTAGCATGAAATGAATTCTCTTTGTTAACGGACTCCTATTATCTTTTTGTTTCCTCATTAAGTACAGGAAGCAATTCTTCATTGTCATCATAAAGTTTGAATTCCATATCTTGCAGAAAATAATCAACAGCAGAAGGTAGAACTGCAATTTTCTTTACTGGGAGCAAGCTGCAGAAAAATCAGCAGTAGCAAAGAAGCACTAAGACAAGCAAGCTGTTGTTTTCTTTTCTGCAAAATGGGAGAACTAACAGCATTTACAGCAAGAGCAGCAGCAAATAAACCGGTGTCGTTCTAAACTCGTGAGATTTAAGTTTTCTCATCGTCACGTTTGAGTATAAATTAAAAAGTTTACGTACAATTTTGTACTTTTAAAATCTTTGACACAACAAAATATGGACCGTTACCTTTTTTTTTTTTTCCATCTTTTTAATTATTTTTAAAAATTGTAATTATTCATTGTGTTCTCGTGCCATTTCTCTTGCTTGTTTTTCTAACTATATATGCTAGTTATAAAACTAAGAGCATATAATCTGAGTTTATTTGCTAAGCTATGTATTGATCAATGCAGTACTTTAATAGCTCTAGACTGAGACATTAATTAGTATTACCTAACGTACGTGTCCATTATATATTATTGATGCAGTCAATTGTCTATAAAGGTAATTAGCTAGGTACTACTAGTTGATTCTATTACATACATACATACATACATATATATATATATATAACACGCATATATTACTTACTGAGAGTCCACAGTGAAAGCACAAGCAAATTAATATCCGTAATACATTGTCAAATCTGAGATTTAGTCAATTTAGTCCCCGATCGAATTACCGCATTATCACTTTCACTTTAGTCCGTCTGAACCCGGAAGCTCATAATCATCAGGATCCAGTTTGTCGACGCCGTCGTCATTCCTCAGCCAAAAGGTCCGGCCTCCTAATGAAGCAGCTCCCTTCGGAACATCCTCCATCACCCACTCCTGCCCTTGCGGAAAATAGATCCCGGAACGCGGATGCGGAACCCAGCAGGTCAAAGAATCCACCTTCGAATTGATCTTCTCCTCTTTCAGCGATCCCTTCAAGCTTTCTGCCTCTGCTTCATCGTCTACTGGTCTCGCAAACCTGCTAACGCCACGATACACTCGCCGAAATTCCCTACATGAACTGAAAAATCACAACATATATGTCAATAATTTAGGTGCAGTAAGTAGTATTCAGAATATTTCTCTGCAAAAATTAAACGCCAACGCATAAGCATATATAACATATAATAATACACAACAATATAACATTAATTAATTTATAAATATTGCCTGAACAAAATTGACATTTTTGTTCTCGCCATGAATGAATGAATGAATGGTTCAGAGCTTCTTTATATAACTTGGAGGAGTTTGTATATATATAGTAGTGATGGAAATAAATGTAGGTTCCATTCTGCCTGGCTAGGTATAGTACTGAAGAATAAGTTCTGTGGTACATGTGGGTGATGGAAGATTTGATTTAGATGAAAAAGCACTTGTGGATATATAAAAGCAAACGTGAAAACGACAAGCATTAATTTCTAATCTATACGAGAAAACGCGGAGTATAAGCGCAATTACAATCTGTGGTTGTGAAACTACGATTAAACATCAGCAAAAGTGATATGCTCTCCATTAATGGGCTTCAAGCAAGGATTACGAGATGACTGCTTCGATTTGTTTGCTGGTGTTATTTTAAGTATCTATAGAATATATGAATTTTTCTGTGTAAAGATTAATGGGGAGTAGATGTTTCTATCTATGTGACCTCTCACTGGTTAATTAAGCACTTTAAGTGGCGAAAGCTGATTTCATTAATTCGTACGTACTACTTAGTTTGACATTTTCTAAGAATTATCTCTAACTTTTCGTGTTAATTAATTTGTTTGAGTAAAATCTTTACAACTACATATATTTCATTGATTCCTTCCACCAAATATATAATCGGTAATTTATAAAGTAATTTCATAAAACTCACTTAATAATATTTTTTATTTAAGATTTATTTATCAAAACGATGCTGTTTTGCCGATCACAAGAGATTAAGCAAAAGTGATGGAATAAAACCTAACCTTTTAAAATTTGAGTTCATGATGATAATACTTTAAAATGGGCGGAAATATGTTGTTTTGGACAACACTGTTAAAATATGCACCAAGGATGACAAGTAAATTTTTAACGAATTCTAGGACCAAAATGAAATTGATCAAAGAATAGGGGTTAAAATGAAACAAAAAATACAACGTTGAGAATGTTTGTGACACAATATCAAATTAATCCAATTAAATTAAATTAATTTTGAAAATTTTGAAGGACTGAATAAAGTTGACATTGTGTGACGATCGAGGAAGTTTGAGGTACAATGTTCCAAAGAGACCGTCCAATAAATATACGTGACATATTAATTTTTTTCTTTTATTGTAACAATTTTTTTTATGTTTAATTGGCACTACATGAGAAGAAGATCTTGTAACCAAAAACTTTGTTGTTGAATATTTTGTATTAATCACTTTATATTTCGTATGAAATTCAGTCAAAGTTTCTTTTTAATGACTTCAAATTTTAATCAACATAATAAATATATAGTGACTAACGTATTTTGGTACTTAAAAAATAATTTATGGTAATTAAATTTATTAGCAACAATATTATTGGATTAGGATTTTTTTTTTCTTTTTGCAATCAATATTATTGTACTAAAAACATATGACATATATTAGTGGTCATAAGAAATACCTATTTATATAAAAAATATTAGTCACAATAAATTACATCTAATGACGATTAACACCATTATAAGAAATAATCATTATTAACTAGAAATTATTTGGTCGCTAAAAATTTTATTTTGTGATATATGTTTTGGTCGTAAAAACTAAATATAATATAGTCTATTATCATTTTTAGTGACTAATTTAATTTTATTTTTGTAACGAATAATAATATATTAGAAGATCATAAGTGACTATTTTTAATTATTAAAATTTCTCTTTAATGACTTCAAATTTTAGTCAAATTAAATAAATAATAAACTATTTAAGAAAATAGTCACGATAAAATCGTTTAATGAAATTAATATATATATATATATTAAATTTTTTTCTTTATTATTATTATTTTTATAATAGTTGAATTTATGTCAAATATATACATAAATTTTTTTATTAAATCTGCGTACAGATAATTTGATACATCTATTTTATTTAATATATATATTTTAAATATATACGTTTTAAGATATTCAGGGAAGTTATTATGTATATGGTTGGACAAAAATACCTAATTGAATTGAACCAATTTAGTTCGGTTACAAAAATAATTTTGATTTCAATTAATTTCTAAATAATCAGTTTGGTTCGGATTCGATTAAAAATTAAACTTAACCGACATTGATTGTAAAATTTTAAATAGACTCTTAATATATTTATAAATTATAAATAAATAATAATTTTATAAATTTTGATACAAATTTACATAAAAGTAGAATAAAATATTATAATTTATAAAAAATTATTTATTTTGTATAATTATTATATATTTTAAAATTTATATACACTTTGCATATAACAATCAAAATTTAAAATAACCGAAATTCAAACACGAAAAAACTTGAATTTAAATTGAACGAACTAATTTGGTTCAAATTGATTCGATTTTAAAATTTTTATATTTAAGTTTGATTCGATTTTTATAAAAATCGGTTTGAGCCCGATTTTGCTCTATCCTAATTATGTATATGAAGTCCAAAGAGTTTCTCGTAATATTCATGTATATAATTGAAAGCAAAGTGTGGTTGACCCGATTATATATTTTTTAACAAAGAAGCACGTAGGCCTTCCACGGTTCTATATATACTTCATTCAAAAGCAGAACAATGAAAAAAAAAGTGCTTTTCTGCTTCATTAACTACTGAACAAGAATATTAAAGGTTGAGATATAGTTGCTATAATGCTTTTTCAAATAATATCATAAAGTAATAAATAGCCATATGCATCGGACATTCGTATGAATTTATTTAAAAAAGTTTAATTTGAAGTATGTTTCGGGAATGTTTTTAGAGTTGTTTAAAACACGTGTAAAATATGACGTAAGATAACATTATACTTATTATTAGATCCTTTTGCGAAAATCATCACGAGTTATTCTAATACGTGTGCAGAAAATGATCAGCTAAGATATATCACTTTCGATTATTAAAAAAAATAAAATTCGTTCATGATATATAAATATGATTTTAAATTAATGCATTAATGTAATTAATTTAAAACTTCGTGCGTGCTAGTGATATAGAATCTGCCATATAATTAATATACTCAAGTTCTTTCACTATCTATATTCGCTTTTTTAAAATATTATAAAAATGTTAATCAAATTCCCTGTTTTCTTTTTTTAAAAAAAGAGTACATGAATGTTAATTAAATTCCTTAATTTTTTGGTAGTAACAAAGTTTGAACTCTCTTTCTTTTACAATATATTCCAAAAATTTGTAACAATTAAAAATCTAGTATATATTTCAAAATATTTTTGTAACAATTAAGTACTGCATTTTAAAAAGTATTTCTAATGGTCAGATAACATGATGTACAATTGATTAATTAAAGATTTGTTAAGAGGGGTAAGAATTATATATATAATTTCATATATATATATTTTTCTATCCATGCATAGTTTTGAATGTGTTTGGAATTTGCAAAGACAGATATATTCGAAATTAAATATAACAAAAAACATGTCGTTTTTCTTAATATAAAGAAATCTTTATTCTCATGGTCTGATACATAATAATTAATATTACCATCAATTGTCCATAAAGCTTTATTAGCTAGTACTCCTAGCGTACCTCCTTGCTAGTTGCTATCACATATATAACAAGAATTCACTTAACTCAACACAACCCTTAATATTACATATCCTATTAAATCTAATAAATAAGGACAGGGTGACGATCATATTTATTAATTAAGGGTCCGGTTTCTCGACCCCGTCGTCATTCCTCAGCCAAAGTGTCCGGCCGCCGAATGAAGCAGCGTCCTTCGGAACATCCTCCATCACCCACTCATGTCCTGCCGGAAAATATATCCCTGAACGGGGATGCGGAATCCAGCAGGTTAAAGATTGGAGCTCCTTCGAATTCTTCTCCTCTAAGGATCCTGTAAATCTTTGTGCTGCTTCATCGTCTACTGCTCTTGTAAAGCTGCTGAATCCGCGATAAACTTTCCCAACCTCCCTGCGTGAGCTGATAAATTAAATGAGAACATATATACGTTAATAATTTTACGTACAGTTTCTCTGCAAATCCCATGCATTTTATAAGCATAACGTACCTCAGGATTGACATCTTTGTTGTTAATGGAATTAGAGCTGATCTTGCCATCATCGACTTTGGTTGCAGATTACCCAGAAGTTCGACCTCAGAATTACTGGAGGATTGATGGAATGTTTTGTATAACATGAAGCCGTATATATAGTGGTAGAAATAATATAAAGCAATAACAATATGGGCTATTCCGGCGAGAATAAGTTCTGTTGTACATGTGGGCGATGGAAGTGTTTACAGGGAAAAGCACTCCTCCTGAGTAAAGCAAAAGTGAAAGTGATCAAAGGAATTTTCCGTATGATCAGAAAACGCGGAGTAAAAGCGTATTACAATCTGCGGTTGTGAAACTACGACTAAACATAAATTAGCTAGCTAGCTAGCTAGCAAAGGGATATTGATTTATTCTCCATTAATGGGATGACATGTATTTAAAGCATGCACGCATATGGATTATGAATCAGTGCTTAATTTGATTTGTTTTCTGGCATAGAATATATGAATATTTTTTCTGTGCTTAATTTGATTTGTTTTTGCTGCGATTAGACTAGACGTCTGTATTTGACCTCACTGGAGGGAAATTAGAAGTGTTTTTTTTTTTTTAACTGAAATTTAAATATAAATATTTAGATAGTTCACAAATACTTCCATCTAACTAGCTGAAAATATTTTCTAAATTTATATAAAGTAATCAATCGGATGTATTAGTGCCCCCAGAGATTCGTAATTTACATTTATTAAAATATAATTAATAACTATTTAATTCCAATCGAATATGTTTGGATTGCAGAATTTTTAACAAAATATGATTTAAAAATTTATATGCTTCTGAAACAGAAAAAACTATGCTAAGAATATACTTTTGGTTATTTAAATATACTTAATTGCTTTATGTGCATTAATTACTAATCTAAAGCCAAATTAACTTTGTATTTGTGATACATTTTACAAATTAAAAATAACATACTCAAAGCTATATTCCAGTTTCTATATTTATATATGTTCCCTTTGCTACGTAACAGTCTCCAAAATTTTTAACATTATCACAAAAACATGACTATTTTATATTAAATTGACATGTTAATATAAAATATAACATGCTCCGAGAGAGATTACCCTCATTTATGTTTAATGTGACCAACTTTTTAAATTTTTAACCTGATTTAGCCATTATGTTTATTTCCATCCTATCCCAAAATTTTAATTTTGTCTTATCCTTAAAACAAAATTGCAATTACAGTGACCAAACCTAATTAATTAACAGCCTATCCTCTCATTAAAATTTTTGTACAAAACTAGAACTAATTAGATAAAACTTCACATTTATATAATAAATAAAGGCAATTAGATAGATAAAACTTCACCGTCTTATTTCACTTTCTCCTATACCATTTTTTTCTCTTAATTAATTGTTGCTAATTATAATTTCATTATGAAATAAAAATTAAAAAATTAGTTAATGTAACAACGTCAAATAATTTTAGAAACAGAGTATTAAATACTTAAATTATTATGCTATTTTATAGAAATGAGTTAAAATTATTTTTTGATTGAAAATATCAAGTAAAAGATTACTCATTAATTTTTTGTGAGGTTTTTAAATATATGTCTCTAACATCATTCACTTATTTAAAATAATATACAACTCACTCACGACCTGGATATTGTTAACTTATTTTTAAAAATTTAACCTTAATTTTTTTTGTCTGAAACGTATTGAGAAAAATTTGATCACAGCTTATCAGATAAACTGTTCGATAAGAACGAGGATTTTTAAGTAAAGATGATTAGAGATCATTATTGGTTAACTATCTCTCTAATTCTCGACAGTAACAGAAGTCGTGACGTCAAATTGAGGAAAAAAGTATATATTCCCGCCATTAACGCGTTCTGTCATTAGCAGGAGTCGTCGAGAGCACTGACTTCTAAAGGGAAGAAAAAGAACTGCAAACGCAACAAAACAAAAATCCACTGCTGAAACGTGAAAAATAAATAAAATCTCAAAAGGGCAAAAAATAAAAATAAAAATAAAAATAGAAGCTTTGGAATCAAAAAGGAAAGACTTTTTATAGATGAAAGGCAAAACTAAGAGATCCAATACGAAGCTAGGGTTACCGACTGTCTTCCTGTTGTGCTCTCTGTTCTTTCTCGCTGGTTTATATGGATCAACTCTACTCACTCAGGTTTGTTTGTGTTGATTTTTGTTGTTTCTTTTTTGGGTTTTCTTTTTGACTGACGGTTGTTTTAAAGTACAGGATGTGCCCGAGGTACGGCCGAAGTTGAGAATGCTTCAAGTGGTGGAGGAGAATGGAGTGATGGCGCATGGTGAAACTGGGGACGCTTCGATTCAATCAATTCCATTTCAGGTTTTTTTTTTCTTTTGGTTTATTTGGGATTTTGATTTCTGATTATGTGTGTATATATGTGTGTGTGTGTGTTTTAATTTATGGGAAATGTAGTGTACTAGTTCAGTGCTGAATTAGGTTATCTGTTATTGGCGATGATCTTGATTACATTTATATTTGTGGTCTTGATTTGGCTGATTGTTATGTTGGGTATCAAAACGGTTGGGTTTTAATCTTCATAATTTACATTTTTCTCTGCTTTCATCGGAGGGTCTTATTATTGCTAAATGCAGGTCTTAAGTTGGAAACCGCGAGCACTTTATTTTCCAAACTTTGCTACTGCAGAACAATGTCAAAGCATTATTGAAATGGCAAAGTCACGCCTTAAGCCGTCGTTGCTGGCTTTGCGAAAGGGAGAAACTTTTGAGAGTACCAAGGGAACTAGGACAAGGTAACTTTTACTTTTATCATTCTTATTTATATGCTTAAGGATTGTAATTTTCAGCAGAGTCCAATTCCCCTGAATACAGTAAACTGATGTAGTGAGTAAACTAGACCGATAATCTTATGAGATATTGTTTCTAAATTTGGATATTAATTAATTTTTTTTTGTGGGTTGCTGCTCATAGAACTTATGATATTCTATTGTAATGATCTTTTTAAAAGTCCAGGTACATTAATGAAAATTACTTTGGTTGCTGTTGGTAGAACTTATGTGTTCTGGCTTGTACTTTCTTTCCCTGTAACAGTTCAGGAACTTTTATTAGTGCATCTGAAGATAAAACTGGAACCTTGGACTTCATAGAGGAGAAAATTGCCAGAGCTACAATGATACCAAAGACCCATGGAGAGGTTTGATTTGTTATCAAAATTTTCATTTGTTTTATGTAGGATGCAGTCAATTTTTAAAATTTGGAGTTGAAGTTCAAAGTAGCATTATATTTACTGTTCAAATCAGTTTATTAGTTTCAGGTTTTGCTTAAATGATCTGTTTCTACTTTTAATCTTCCTTTTTTTTGGGGTATATATAGAAATGAGGATTATTGTTGTAGTCATGGATAGATGGCAGTTGATGATCATTTACAAGATGCTGATGACAAGATTGGATGGATAAGGATTTAGCTGGCATAGCATTTAGGGCTTGATTATTAGAGTTGAATTTCAAAGACAATCCTATAGCCAATCTCCATATAGGTTTAAGTGCTTGTTCAAATTTTGCTGGTATGATCTGTCTTTCCTTCTATTTTATTTGGTGATTTTGCCTTCAAACATGTTTTAACAGGCTTGCATTCATCCAATTGAGCTTTGTTTGGGGTAATTATACTGGTTTGCTTTTCCTGTGTAACATGATGTAACTGCTTGTTAATTGGCTTGAGACCCCATGACAGAATGTTACTCTTTCCCAGTTATATCTCATGTTTTGTCAAGTAATATGATGATAGATTTTACACTGTTATGTGGATATGGGATAATGTGACAAATGGCATAGCAGTGCAATTGCCACATTAGTAACAGAATTTCAGAGAGAACTTGGGACAAGTAGGTTTTCTCTTCATGATGTGCATGTCACTATATTCCCCTTTTTCTCATTTTATGATTTCACTTATTTTGTTATTGCCAAGGTAAATTTTGTAATTCCTCCATTTGAATAGTTAAGCTTTCTTCAGAGGTTGTTTCTAAATAATTTCCTACTAATATGTGGATATCACCGTAATGCAGGAATTCAATGTTTTGAGATATGAGATTGGGCAGAAGTATGATTCTCATTATGATGCGTTCAACCCAACTGAATATGGCCCACAAACAAGCCAAAGGGTAAGGCACTTACTAAGCATCTCTCAGCACATCATGATTGTTTAGTTGTGTGATATAATGCCATATTTAGGATTCCATTCTTTATCTTTTATGTTTGGACTCTCGGTCATTCTTGTATTACATGACATTATTACAAAGATGAATTTGATCTTGCAATGTAATACATTAAAAAATGGTTTAGTAGCATTTTTTAGCTGGGCAACAAAGTTTTTAGCAACAACTTGTTCTTCCTATTCTAGCAGTTATTCCATTTACTGAAGCAGGGATGATTTCCAAATCCACATTTATGCTAGTTTTGCCAATTTGTTTAGTGTTGATAAGACTTTATAGTTTTACCAAATGAGTAGTGGGTTCTGTTTGAGCATTTGAGTTTAGTTTCACGTGCTAAAATATTTCATGAAGTAAATGAAATATACAATGTACAGAATTTTTTTTGTTCTTTTACTGCAAGATTTTTTGTCTTTCCTGATGAAACTGCCTCAAGATTAACCTCATTGTTCTGGTTAATCTCTTGCAGATGGCTTCTTTCTTGTTGTATCTATCTGATGTGGAGGAAGGTGGAGAAACCATGTTCCCATTTGAGGTATATGTGGAAATATCACGGCTTATAATCTGACTGCCTTAACGTACAAATTATTCATTTTATTCCTTGCTACTCACCTTGCTATTTTGATTTGTAGAATGGCTTTAAAATGACTCCAGGCTTTGATTTCAAAAAATGCCTTGGTTTAAAAGTCAAGCCTCACAGAGGAGATGGACTTCTATTTTACTCCTTGTTTCCAAATGGCACAATCGATCGGGTAATTTTACCTGTTCTAAAATCATATCTTATGCATATAAGCTTCTTTATTTTGCAAATACTTGAAGATTATACGAAGGAATGAGTCTTCATGAATCAAATTATGTCCTTTCCTGAGTAATCATGTGATTATTCACATTATCTGAAATTCTGGCAAAGCAATAGTATCCCGTCTTTTCTTTTGTTCTGCTATTGATGGTTAAATAGATTGATTAGACCTAAGGTTGCAGCTGCAATGATTCTTCTTTCGCAGTTTGTTTTCCCATCTTCTTATCTGTTGAATGCTTTTGCAGACATCTCTCCATGGAAGCTGTCCGGTGATCAAAGGAGAGAAATGGGTGGCTACAAAATGGATTAGAGATCAAGATCAAGATCAAGAGGACTAACTATATTAAATACCATACTTGCCCTCTTGTCATCTTGTTGGTTAGATGCGAGATATCATATAGATTCATGATCTGAGTCTGATGTAGAGAAAAGAGCGCAGTAATAAACCTCTTGATATTTTCTCGGTTGTTATCAATTCAGTGAACACTGATGGTTCTTTTTCCAGTTTGGAATCCATCTGATCTCGTTAAGTTCGAGGGTAGAAATTTCAGTACTCATGGATGTATAGTTTTTGTGTTGGAGAACCTCAGAAAGAGATCATGTAAAGAAACACGATAACTATTCTTGTTTTTGTTAAAGTGGAACATTTTAATATGTTTCTGTGTCCAATGATCTATTAATATGTTGATTGCCTGAGTTTGATTTTGTGAGTTGTAACAGCAGAATTGCCTATGGCAACATCATATATTACATGAAAGAATCATGAAAATATTAATAGGAGTAATTCCGAGAGAACAAGTTTTGATGGTTGACTCTTTAAAATAAAATATTTTATTTTTTAAATTAATTTTATTGATATTATGTGAAGTTTAATTTAACAGCAAAAATGTAATTTTTTTTTTTTGTGATTAGAAAAGTTTTTAATATAATTTATGAAACTCAAATAGGAATTTTGTGGAATTTTAAAATAAATTTTGGGATAATCTACAAAGAATTTCCTAAATTATGAAAATTCTATAAAATAAGAAAGATGTCACGGAGCCGTCCGACCACGTGTCAAGCTGATAGTACATTGCACCAGAGAATTGCTACACCTGGCCACACGAGACAACTCCTTCGGACTACACAAGACGACCGTTGCCACCAAAACCCTCTACCTGTAACGGCTACTTGACGATTTAAAAACAAAATACCAATCTCTATTTCTCCAAAAGTTCTACTCAACGACATTCTTTACATTTCTCTCAAATTCCTACTTTCGTCCGGTCACAGCTTCGATCATCTAAACTTCCAATCTCTCTTGACTAAATATATTTCGTTCTATTTTCTGGGTTTTCAATTAGAGCAAGCTTTAAGTATGGATCTTGGGTGCTTGGACATGGGCTGCATCTCAGTCTCAGATAAGCTAAGCAATGAGACTGTTACTGATTCTCCTTCTAACAAAGAAAGCAACGAACCAAATGATCCCAGATCAGCAAATTCCAAACATGGGAAGGTAAACCCTTTGTCTTGTTCAGTTTCAAGATTTGGTTTCTTGTTAATGCGTTGTCTTTTGTCTCATTTTCTCGAATTACATTGATTTTATTGCACTTGTATATTATTGAAAATGATTGAGTTCTTTTTAATTTTTGTGTATCATTTGTTAAATTGTAGTGATTTGAAATTTTTGTTTCTAACTTAATTTCTTGAAACTGTATATTAGGGTTTTCGTCTGGGTTTTTTTTGGAGATGCCTGAATCTAAATCCCTAAAAGAGAACCTTATTAAGAATAATTAGGTTTATCAATATTGTGATTCCAAATCCTTAATTATAGAAATAGTTCAAGATAAGGGGATTTGTTGGTGACATTTGTGTTTCATTTTCTTGAATAAAAGTGATTTGGATCTTTCTAATTTCTTTAAAGAATCAGAATGGTTGTTTAAAGTTGAATTATGAGTGATTCTGTTGTGTTTTTGTGGAAATGCTTTTCAAGGACATTGCAATGAATGATAAGGAAATTGTTTAAGTTTTCTTTTTCTCACTTAACATGTGGTTAGTTATCTAGTTGTTCTGTTCTATTAATCACAAGCATTCTGTCGTCGATCCTGTTTCAATCTGATATCGAGTACTTTTTTACTCTTTATAGAGAGACTCTTGGCCATCATTAAGCAATGAACTTGTATTAGAATACTGAGCCAAACTTCTGCTGGTTAGTTCTTATGGATGTTGTCTTCCCTTATGAGAATTTTATTTTCATTTCACAATCCAGAGATTTGCTTTAATCGTATCCACGGTTCATATATTTTTGGTAGGTACCAAAAGCTCAGTGTAATGCATTTCATTTATCATAAGTTTTGCAGATCATACTTTTGTCTTCTTTTTCGGTATTATGTTATGGAAGGTACATAGAAATAAATTGCTTCTTTTATATGCTTTTTCTTCTTATGATCAGAGATTGCAACATGAGATAATTTCCCACTTTCTAATTTTTACGTAACTTATTTATGCAACCTTATATCTTTGAGCATAGTAACTTCTTTATATGTATTTTTTGTTTCAAAATTATTTTCTTTTGTGTAATGCAGAGTAAATCACCTAGAGGGAACAATCAACCATCATGGAATGCTTTAAACAAGTGCACGTCACAAATTAAGAAGCCGCCTCACCGTAAAAGTTCTCCTCTCAACTGGTTTCCTCGGAAAAAGGTGGACTCCTATTTGAAAAGGAAGATAAAGATGTTGCAGGTTGAGTCATGCATTTTCTTCTACTTATAAGTGAGCTTTTTTTTTTCTCTTGAGGGACCAACAGTCCTAACACGACTACTTAATTGTTTCAGGAAGTAGATGGCATGAATTTAACTCTTGATGAGACTTTGGGTGATACAAATCCACATTACTCGAGAGTTTTGAGAGAAAAAATTGCAGCAAGAGAGGCTGCACAGAGAGCAATGGAAGCTCGAAAAGCTGCACTGGTGGAAGCATCTTGGTGTCGAATTCTTAGAGCAGCAAGGTATTAGAGATGACATGAGCATTCAATTAAGTGTATGAGAGGAGGACATGAACATTCAATTAAGTTCTCTGTCATATAACATTCTCATTTTTCTTTGCAGGATACAAAGCAAAGAAGCAGAAGCCCTTCTTTTGAAATCTGAGAAAGCTGCAGCTGAAGCTTTTGAAGCAGCAACAGCCAAGGGTGTGATCATGTATGATAAACCAAATTGTCCACAAGCGCATTGTCAAATCGAAACCTCTTCTGTAAATGGAGGAGGGTCTTC
Source organism: Melia azedarach (assembly GCA_028052125.1). NCBI lineage: Eukaryota > Viridiplantae > Streptophyta > Magnoliopsida > Sapindales > Meliaceae > Melia > Melia azedarach. The sequence goes on along the minus strand of CM051399.1, from coordinate 1,771,839 downwards.
TACTCATACTGTTACAGCATCATTTGAAACTGCATTTGCCGTAGATAAGGAAGTAGCTACAGCAGTCAAAACTGCATTTGTCAAGCTTGCAAATTACCCTCCTTTCAGTAAAGATGAATTCAAAGATCTACTGCATGAAATTAATGAGAATCCGGACACAGGTGATAGTAATGGGGAATTATCAGAATTTTCTTCAGAATGTGAATCAGGGGCTGGGTCAGAAATTGAAAGAGTGGCTCAAAAGAATGATATCAGCTCTCAAGACACGGATGCTAAGGTGCCAGTTCTTGGGAATGAGGCTGAGCAAATCCAGGAGTAGGCAGTCTTCTGAAAATCTGAACAGAGTGAATCTTGTAGAGATGATGCTTGAGAGGCTTAAATGTTTGCAAGAAGATGAACTTTCATCCCTTGCCACTATAGTTGCAACTTGTGGTTTAAATGCTGCCCTAGCTGAAGTAGAAAATAGTAAGATGCGTAAGCCAAGTGCGGTGACCGATTTTCCTTGTGCTTCAGTTCATAATTCCCGGAGAATATCTTCCTTGGGAGCAGGAACAATGAGTGCCAACCTTGAATATTTTGTGAATGGGAGCAGGAAGAAAATTGAGTCTGAACTCCCAAGTCTAGACAAGTGTTTGGTTAAGCACATGTCAAAACTTGAAAGAGAGGTGCAAGAAGCCAAAAACACCAAAATGAAGGAATCTACTGGAGAGAATCGCTGTAAAACTGAGGACGGAAATGTCAAGGTAGATAATGGAACTGTTCAATCTGAGACAACTTCAGATTTGGAAAGTGTTCTTCTTAAGCATTCTTGGAAGTTCGTGAAAGAAATTGAAGAAGCAAAGAAGAACTCTAGAAATAACTTTGAAATAGGCTGCCAGAAATCAGAAGCAAGAGTGCCAAATGAACAAGTTAATCATAGAAAGAAAGATGTTCCAGATATCCCCAGTCTAGATAAGTTTCTTGTAAAGCATGTCTCAAGACTTGAAAAGGAGGTCCAAGAGGCTAAGAATAACAGAAATAATGACCTAATTGAAGAAGCGAAGGACTCGAGAAATAACTTTGAAACAGCCAGTAAGAACACAGAAGGTGGAGCAATGCCGAATGAAGCAGCAGCTACTCACAGGAAGGAAGCTGTTCCAGAAGTCTCCAGTCTGGATAAGTTTCTTGTGAAACGTGTCTCTGGACTTGAAAAGGAGGTCCAACAAGCCAAGAGCAGGAGAAATAATGACCCAGTTGATGGAAGCAGGGCAACTGACCTGAAGAAGAAAAATGTAGTCTCTTCTTTCAGTGAAGCAGTGGCTGGGAAAGAAAATATTGACTTGAATAAGGAAGATGGCGGGTTTCCTGAAATTGAACAAAAGGATACAAAAATTATAACTGAAGAGACATTTGATAGTCTTGACAAAATCTTGGTCAAGCCGGTGCACATGTTGGAAAGGGAGAAAATGCAAGCACTGTCATCAGGAAACAATGACAGGAACCACAGGCTTCAGAGAAAACAAAGGGGGAATAATGACACTTATTGTGATGGTTTGGACAAAGTTTTAGTTAAGCATGTTTCTAGATTGGAAAAAGAACAAATAAAGTTCAATGAAAACGAAGAAGCAGTGAAATTTAAGAGAAGAATGCATTCACAGTCACAGATGAAGGAAGAAGAAGGCAGTCTGGACCAAGTTTTGGTTAAGCATAAATCGAGACTGGAAAGAGAAAAGCTGGCAGCTATCGCTCAGCAGGCAGAAGAACAAATCCAGAGTAGACCGTTTGTATCTCGTAGAGAAGCAAGGGAGAGAGAGCTGCAAGAAGCATGGGGAGGCTTAAGCTTAGGAAACTCCATACGTCCACATCTTTCTAAACTTGAACGAGATAAGGCAAGTGTTATCTCATTTCTTGCTCAATGAAGTACACTAACTATCAAACTGGATATAATATACTTTGATATCCTTGATTGTGATGAAGGGTTTGTTTTGTTCTTTCTCTTTGTTCAGGCTGCTTGGATTAAAGCTGAAGAGGAAGAACGGAGGCAAGCCATGCGGGACGTTATGTGACTTTGTGTCAGCATTTTGTTTTTTCTGAGTGTGTGTGTGTGTATATATATAATCAATTGTAACATAAATCCTTCATACTCTTCTTTTACATTTTTGTAATCATCAGAGAGGAGCTTCCTTCAGCAAATTTTCAGAGCTTACTGCATATTCAACCTTCCAAAAAGAATTCTTAAAATTCACCCTGCTGTATAAGGATTTCAAGGAATAGGAATTATTATGAATTCCAAAAAAATAATGGGTTAATAGTAGGCTTTTTAAGCAAATTGAGATAAAAGATTATGTATATTTCATTGATGTTGTCACTTTGTACAAGATAATTATTGATTTTGTTATTTTATTGTAAATATGTAAATTTGTAAATATACTAACAAGCATCATCTTGTTTGTGAAAAATAATATTATCTAATATGGTTTATTTAAAAAAAATTATTCAATTTTTTTTCTCCAAATACAAATAATAAATAGGAATTATTATGAATTCCAAAAAAATAATGGTTAATAGCAGTCTATTACTTTATTGTTCTCCGATTTTTTAAGAAGAAAAAACTTCAATAAACCTTAAACTCTTAAGGGAGGTTTATCACAAGTTTTAGAATTTTAAAGGAGGTTTGCGATAAATTTTTAAACTATTGGGTCTATCTATTATTTCTTCCAGGAAGTGGGGCCATATAGGCTCTTTTTTGAAATTCTTATTCCCCGGCTTGTCCATTTTAAAATTTAATATTGTTTCTAGACCCTTCTGCAAATTTTTATTTTCATATTTATTCAGATTGCCCCCTCCGTCGATCACCTTCTCATCTCCTCCTCCGCATTCTAACGCTCGTATTAAAAAATAAAAAATAAAAAAAAACTAAAGAGACTATTAACTGAATCAAAGACTTCACTTCTGCAACCAATTAGCCATGGGAGGAGGAAACGGGCAGAAAGCCAAGATGGCACGGGAGAAGCACATGGAAAAGCAAAAAACTGCCAAGGGTCTTTTCTTTCTCAGTTTTTTTCTTTTCCTTCTGTTTTGACTGATATAAATTGTTTAGTGCTTGATTTGTCTTAGATCTCTCTGATAATCTGGGGTTTGAGTTTGCTTTCTGTTGTTAATGGGTGTGGTCTTTGTAGGAAGCCAGCTTGAGTCCAACAAGAAAGCTATGAACATCCAGGTAGTCTCTTTGCATGCTTTAGCTCATTTCTTTTTCTGTTTATGTCGTGGATTTTAATGGTTTTGTTTTGTTTTCAGTTTGATGCTTTATGTTTGGTCATGTTGTTTTTGGGTACTTCCGTTTCATTATTTATCTGTTGGAAGATAAATGAATAACTCTCAGCTTGTCACCCTTTTATTATTTTTTTAAAAACTTTTGGGATGATACCTTTGTTGTTTCTAGGTGCAATTGGGTGTTATCGCCAGTCAAAAGATTTACAATATGTGAACATATTAGTTGAAGACAGTGTTTATATCACTATTTGTGGTGTTACTATCATTGAATATGTGGTTATGGCTGAATTTCTTTAGTTTAGCCTAATTTCCTTTTATAAGCTACTTTTCAAGATCTTATTGAATATTACTGATTGGCAAGATAAGTGTTGAATGCTGATTGAAAGAAGTTCAGGGATGGTAAAACCTAACTTGCAACAGAAGTGTGTTGAAGTTCTGTAGAAGTCCATAGTTGACGAGTCTATTTCAAAGGGAACTTAGGCTTCTCATTTTGGAGTTCTGACTTACACTTTTGAAAAAGAGCAAAATTTTCTAGCTCCCTCAGGTTCAATTGTTAGAGATTCTATGCTGAATCAATATGTGCTACTGATGACTACTAACTACTAAGCATTGATGGATGTAAGTTGAGTTTTTCTAATATTCCATTTAGATATCCTTTATCCTGAAAGAATGTTACATTTTAAACATTTTCCAATTTGGTGCTCAATCGAAAATTTTGCTTTCCTTTAGTCCCGAATGATTATATATCTTTACTTGCAGAATATAAATTCTCATAGACATGATGCCTGAGACACATATGGTGATGTCTTCTTTCAGGCTTTGTTAGGGTAGTTTGTAAGCTGACTGTACATTTTTGCAGATCTCTGCTTCTTATGTTCTAATCTATGTTGTGGAGTTTGGTTCCTCATTCTTTTATTCTCTTTAGCTGTAAAAGATGGTGCCAATTTATTCATCTTATGCACAAAGTTTGTGACTTGGTTTTCTTCTCTTGTTCCTCACCAATTTTGGCATCTTCACTGGCTCCTTCTACTATGCATCTGGTGGATCATGAATATTGAATGCAGTGCAAGGTGTGCATGCAGACATTCATGTGTACCACATCAGAGGTGAAGTGCCGGGAACATGCTGAAGCAAAGCACCCAAAGTCTGATCTCTACACATGTTTTCCCCATCTTAAATAGTGACAATTAAACTGCAAAACAAGAACTTTCAGGTTCAAATTAGTGGGAAAATGTATCTATTATGCTCCATGCTACTGTGTGCTCAGCTTCTTCTTCTACTTGACAAGCATGTGTATATTCCAAGAATTTTATTTCTGTCTGGATTAATTGTCCTGGTACTCTGTTTTGGATTTCCAGCTGATGTTAGGTAGATTGGTGTGCTTGAAATTCTCCAATATTACTTGCATGGCTGCTTGCTATGGTATGGACCCATAGCCATTTAAATGGGAACTTTGATATCTTGTCGTTGGCTGCATTTGTATGGAATTGGGCCTGTTTAAAATGAATGGGAAGAGATTGTCTCTTTTTCCTGTTTTCTCCAACCAAAAAAGAAAAAAGAAAAAGGACAAATTATGAGCACCGGTGATGTCCTGTGTGATTAGTCATAAAGATGGTTTTTAGGGAATTATTTTGTTAAAAAAAGAACAAAGACATTTTAAAGATTTAAGAATGTCTAAAATATAACTTAAAAAATAAATACAATCTGGTTTAATTGGGGTATGGAGCTTGATAATATCATGCAGAGAGAATTTATTTTGTGTATTATCTCTTAAAAATTTAAATGGTTTCAGTTGATTTAATATTTCATCAGGAATGAAGAAATGCATTGACTTTTTTTTTCCTCTTTTATTAATGTGAAATGAATATAATACACTACAAATTGATGGCGAGATCGGCTCAAAATTCTGAAGAGTCCAAGTCTATGCAATTTACAAGTCAGAAGAGGTGGCTGGTGACTGGACAAGCCAATTGCCAGTTGTCAGCTTGTTGTCTTCCTGGAAGTGGAAGTGGGGGCCCACACCACGCGTCAAGGAGCTGAACTCTCACGACGGAAACGTGAATTTCACGTCCTTCCATTTGCCAATTTTACTTTCTTTTTCTTCTTTCCAGTCCTTGCAACAGTGGAAAAGCTCTGAATACTTTCCTTCCACACTCCACTCAACACACAATAAACATTGACTTGACTGCCTCTCTTTCTCTCTCTTCTCCTTGTTTTTATTTCCATCTTCCTTTTTGTTAGTTACTACTTTTCCATTTCCCTTTTCTCTCTTCTTCCTCTTCTCTTTCTCTGTTATGGCTCCAATTTCTCTCCCTTTCTGTTTCTTTCTTTCTTCCCTTCTCCTCCTTTCTCCTGTCCTCTCAACCAACTCTGAAGGTATACGCACTACCGATTAACTCATTCCTCTTTAGGGTTCCCTTTTCTTCATTTCTTCATTTGCTTGCAAATTTTCTTCATGAGCTAGAAATTTAATTTCTTTTTGTTTCTTGAGCTGGAAATTCTACTCCTTTTTGTTTTTAATTTTCTGGGAAACTGAAATGGAAAGTTGGGTTTCAATTTTTATTGTTGTTTTTGTTTATTTTTTAAATTTTCTCTCTGGTGATTTTGTCTGTTTTCAGGAAATGCTTTGCATGCTTTGAGAAGCAGGCTTAAGGACCCCACAAATGTGTTGCAGAGTTGGGACCCGACACTGGTCAATCCCTGCACTTGGTTCCATGTCACCTGTGATTCCAACAATCATGTGATTCGCTTGTAAGAATAAAGATTCCTTCTTTTTTTTTTCTTTTTCCATTCTTGGTCTGATTTTGTGGTTGTTTATTGCAGTTATTCATCAATTTTGGTTTCTTTCATCTATCAATTCTTGTTGATTTGATTCTCTTTTTGTATTTCAGGGACTTGGGTAACTCGAATATTTCTGGGACTTTGGGTCCTGAGCTTGGCCAGCTCCAGCATTTGCAGTACTTGTATGGCACTTTCTGCTTTTGTTTTTATTTCTTTTTCCAGAATATTATTTCATGTTGTCAATTGTGTGTTTGGTTGCTGAGAAACCTGAGGAAAGCAACAGTATGTTTGGAGTTTTCAGTAGTAAAAAATTGGAGAAACTCGAATAATTAAGTTAAATTTGCGCTTCAATTTCTCCTTCTTATTTTTTTTGCTGGGAAATAAACAAAAATGTGTCATTTTTTTGTAGCATAAACAAGTTGGTGGATTACTCTTTTCTTATATATTTCGTGTAGTGACTATGTATAATATTCAAAATCGTGTTACAGAGAGCTTTACAGGAATGACATAGGAGGGAAAATTCCAAAGGAGTTGGGTAATTTGAAAAGCCTAATTAGCATGGATCTGTATGGCAACCAATTTGAAGGCGGAATACCAAAGACCTTTGCAAAACTGAAGTCACTTAGATTTCTGTAAGCGTCACTACATCAATTCACTTAAAAAAAAAGTTTAAACATGTGAAGCTACAAGCAGTATGTATTCTAATTTTGATACGGTTGAATCAATATTGCAGGCGGCTGAACAACAACAAGCTAACAGGATCAATTCCAAGAGAATTCACCACCCTTTCAAACCTCAAAGTCTTGTAAGTTGAGACAAAAATCCGATATCGGGACTTTGATTGAAATTTTATAATTGAGATTGTTTCATTGGCTATATTTTTATTCACTTTCTAATTATTGTTGCAGTGATGTTTCCAACAATAATCTTTGTGGAACAATTCCTGTTGATGGTCCTTTTGCAAGCTTTCCAATGGAAAGGTACTGTACTACTTCTATGGATTTTGACTGGGACAATTATATGTAACATGGCATAAACTGTTCCCAAGTAGTGCTGCTAAGTTGTGAGTTCTTTGCTTCTCCTGCTGTGACCCTTTAGATAAATGATTGCCTGAGGAACTCAGAAAACCTTATAAGATTTAAGATATTTCAAATTGAGTGCCTATAAGTGGTGGGTAGCTGTTCAAGAAGATGATTATTGCCCCATTTCTGGCTAAGGCATTGACAAACATATAATTTGAAATGGCTAAATGTCTTGATTGTCTACCCTTGGTGAAAATAGTTTGGCATATATTTATGATATACCATTGAGGTAGGTGGTTTAGATAATTTGTTCATGAAGTCGTCATTTACTTAGTAATGAGCTCGCTCAAACAATCAAACACTTATAGGAAGCATGTGGTGGTTTAGAATCTTTCAATGCAAGTCCTCTAGCCTACTACTAAGTGTATATTGATTTGCTATCGCTGATATTTACTGAGTTGTTTGTTTCTTCTTCTCATTTCAGTTTCGAAAACAATAAACTCAATGGACCAGAACTGCAAGGACTGGTGCCTTATGACTTTGGATGCTGAAGAAGGTTGAAAACTGTGATGGTCCGTTAAAGGCTGTAATGGTAAGGCCTATTTAGGATGAAGTAGCTTGACAAAATGGCTAGTTATATCATGTAATAGACAATGGCAGTGGGCACACTGTTCATGTATGGAGTAAACTATTAAAGCAAGCAAAATAAGTTTAATGATATTTTTGAAGACCTAAATTTTACAGTATTATCACGGGAGAAAAGGAAAGTTACTGTGTTTGCAATGTAGGAGCATGATCAGATGGCTAAAATAGTGTAGTTTCAGGGATCATCCACAAACATCAAAACACAATCGCAGAATGGATTTTCATTTAGACATCAACATTCATATGAAAACATCACAGAATCTTGTCTCCTGCAGCAAGTATGTTTAGTCTGTTTCTTCTCATGAACCTCTTAAAGTTATTCCAGTGATAAGAATGTTTGTACATCAACCAACAGGACGTGTTAAAGATATTTATTCATATTCATACTTCATTAAACATAAGCACACAGTAAATGAAAGTTTGATTCTGTGTGAAAGTATACACAAAAAGCGAAAAGAAGCACTCCACATTGCATCTTTAATATGATTTGTATACTAGATTGTCTCATTCATGACAGACTGACATCATATTCGAAGAGCTTTATCGAAATACTTTTCAGGTGAAAGTGCTTTCTGCAAAAATGTCTAAAAGTAATTTTTGAGAAAGCACAACCTTTGTAGAAAGTACTTCTTAATACTTTTGTTATCAGAAACGCTTTCTTAAAATGTATCAATCAAATGTTCTATGAAAAAGTTACAAAACAAGATCAGAGTGCTTTTTAAAGTAATCGAAAGTCCTTGACAACATTATAGAGATACGCTAAAACATATTCTTGTTATTAGAGCTAGTGTCGTTTTACTTCAAATTTTGCAATTACAAAGATGAGAATTGATGATCAATTTGAATATTAGTTATATTGTATATATATAGAGAGAGATATGGTAAGATATTGTATATTTAAAAAATACCACAACAGAATTTGTTTTGATTAATTTGTACAAAGTTTTTAAGTATTTTAAATTATTCTTCAATTTATAAAAAATAAAGTGAATTAAAGGAAGAAAAAATCTGCGGATTTGACATACATCGTGGGACATTGTTGAAATTAAAGCAAACTATAGTTCTCAAATCGCAATTAAGACTAGAAGAAGGGGCATATCAACAAAAGCTGGTCCTAACGAGGAGTCAAACAGAAACGTTTAAATTTGACAGCCACGTGGGGGGCTGTGGATGGGAGAGAAAAACACGTGTCAAGATGTCGACTTCGTACCAAAACTACTGGAGAGAAATCAGGTTCATTTAGCGTGCACATGCTGGCACTTTTCAGATATTAGGCATATTTTCATGTACTCGCTCAAGTAGGGAAGTTTTCTCTACTCGCTGGACTCAGTTACAACACGCGGCGTTCCGTACTACTACAATTTTATTTAACTTGTAATTTTTTATTTGTTTTAATTATTTAAATCATTAACATGGTGATTCATTAAAATTTTATTAAAATTCTAAGGTCTGAATTATTAGTTTCTGTAATACAAAATTGAAAATAAATATTATTTTTAATAATATAATAACAATTGATTCATTAAATTTTTATTTAAATTTTAAGGTTTGAATTATTAGTTTTTGTGAGTTAAAATTAAAAATAAATATTATTTTTAATAATATAATAACAATTAATTAAATAAATTATATAGTTTATAATATTAATTTTGGTACAATGTACTATTAATAACTATTATCAATGATGATAGAGCAAAGTAAATAGTAGAATAATGATACACTATAAAATGATACAAATGATAATATATTACAGCAATATAAATTTGTTGAAAAAATAATTTTACACTTACAAAATTGAAAGACAAAATATTATAGAAATTTCTTGTTAAATAAAAAACAAAAAAAAAATAGGAAAAGAAAGAAGAGAGTGAGAACAGAACTGCAAGATTGAAGAAGCGAGTATTAAAAACGTTTGTTAGTCGAGAGAATGTCTTTAAACTTTGTAGCCATCCGCTCTATTTAAAAGGCAGAAAGAACGTAAGTCCAAGGTTGACACAAGCAAACTGTGTCTATGTTTGCGTCTCCAACTTTTCCCTAAAACCCTCAAAAACCCATCAATCGTCAATCAGCAGCACACATCAGAGACGAAGAACCATGAGGGGCGCGCTTAAGCGAAACGCAACCATTTCTCGGCTTTTACAACAGACCCACAACAAGAAAATCGCCGACGTGTTTACCGATCCAGTTGCCGGAATCCACCCAAGGCACAATCTGAACAGTCAGACCCAAGCCAGAGATTACTTGAAGTTCGTCCCTCATTTTCTGAGAAAAGCTTCGAGGGCTTACAATGAGGTCTCTCCCTCTCTGTTTTCCTCTGCTTTTTCCACTTCTTCTTCCAGGACGGTGTCGTTTTCAGAAGTTGGGTTTGTTGGGTGGTATTTGGGGATGGTGAAGTCCCGGCCAGTGCTTACCAAGAGTGTCACATGCTTCGCTTATTTATATTGCTGCTGACTTGTCATCTCAGGTGAGGAATACCCTGTTGCGGGGTTTTCTGTTTCCCTTGTTTCTTTGTTTGATTGTGGTATCAAATTTTTGTTTTAATTCTGTTTGATTTCTGAGAAATGAAGGAAAATGGGAAGAAAGTGGATAATTTTTAGGATCAGTAATAATTTGAGCTTTTTGGCGGCTGAGATTTGAAGTTTGATTTTCCTTGCAGCCACCACCAAAAGAGAGGAGCTTATTTTTGGTTCAAAATTTCTATTTATTTTATTCTTATTCTTAAAGGATTATTCATTTGTAATATTGACGTATAATAAAAATAGTGGTTAAATTCGTTGGGTATGTGTCTAGGCAGTGTTTTCATGTCTGGCGGAAATTGAGTAGGTTTAAATGGTTAACATAAGTATGAAGTTCAAGTTGATGGTAGATATGGATGTACTCCTAAAGCAACCCTAAATACTGCAGAATCGAGAATGTTTATGTAATTCTTGCTATTCTTTTGTTATAAGCACTATTGTTTAATTCATTGTGTTTGACCCTTAGTTCATGTTGCTTGGGCAAGCTTAAACCAATCATGGGAATATCAAGGTTGACCTTATTTAGTTATAAACATGAGCTTACTCCTGTGGGCTATAAATGTATTGTAAGCATGACAATACCAATGCAAATGGCCCCTTTAATCTGCATACATGTCAGCAAACAAAGAGGAACGTCCAGATTTTGCAATAATGAAATTGGAAAATCATTGACATGAAACCAATTTCTATACTTTGGTTGCTGTCTATTCAATTTCCGAAGCATAGAGATCACTTACTCAACTTGCATTTTTATGCTTCATTTGTCTATGTTTTTATTTTCTTTTCCAGTTGTCTCTTCTCTTGATGAATTTGTTACCTCAACATTTTGTGTTATTGCTCTTATTATTTTTTTTCCTTCATTCCACTAAGCTAGTTTTGCTACTTATTCATGGTATTTTCTGCTTAAGCTGATAGCAAAGTCTTATATGTAGCATTATCTGACCTTATTACCATAATTTGCACATTTACATATGATGAAACATGAAAATAGTATGTGTAACATTATACTACAATTTTCGCATGTATGCATATTTACAAATATGTGTCATTATAATTTTCACTGCATCAATTTCTTGGAGTGATCTACTTCTAATATCCTTATTCTTGATTCTTCTTCAGACTATCACATCTTCACAACCTTTTGATTTGGTGAGGACATTACGGATGGCTGGATATGGGATGATAGTTTTAGGTCCCTCATTGCACTTTTGGTTCAATTTCATGTCAAAAGTATTTCCAAAGCGTGACCTGATTACTACATTGAAGAAGATGGCAATGGGGCAGACAGTATATGGACCTTTTATGACAGTCGTATTCTTATCTGTGAATGCACGTTTGCAAGGTACACATGATTTTTATTTTGTTACATACTTCGTACTATAGCTATTGTATCTCATGGATGCTTGTTGCTCATGGTATACTTGACTTGATCCTCCCCTGGTTTAATTTCTGATAAATTATTTTACCTTTGAATTTTGTGATTCCTAAGTGCTTTACCCTATCACTTCTGATGTGACTTTGAATTTGAAGTGTTTTATGAACTACTCATATAGTGTAAGGTCATAATCAATAACCTTTTTGTTATATACACAGTTTTTGAGTTTCACATTAATGCACCATAAGGATTGATATCTTGTTTAGATATGTCAAGATTGATTCATATATGGGTTAGCCTGCATAAGATGTCAATAAGTCATTCAAAGTGTGTTAATCTAATAGTTCATAAGTTATGGCAACTGAGCAACACCACCACATAGCACCATGCTCTGGACAGCTTAAGTTTGTGAGTGTGTCGCTATGACACATTTTTAGTTAAGACAAAACAAGGGTGTGGTGCCCATCATAGCAGTCTTGCCAGTGTGAATGTGTATCTATGTGGATGATAAAGAAATCCTTGCAAGGCGATTATGTAAAATACTAACTTGTGCAAGCCAAACTAAGTAGTTGGCAACTAGGCTAACATTATTAGTAGAATTGTTTGTTCAATACATTGTTTTGTAAAATCCACGACTAAGCACAGTTTGCCAGTATTCTTTATTATAGACCATATAAATGCCCAACTACCTTACATTCAATTCAACCACTTCATGAATGCTCTTGGTCTCTATGAATAACGTTGTAATAAATAACAGTATAAACTCCTGTATAAGTTTTTATTGTCCTTTTGATGTGTGTTTTCAAGTAAATGCATCACTATTTACCAATTATAACAATTTCGTAATATTTTTGAATAAAGAGAATCAAGTTATGATGTAAAACATACTCCAGCCACAATATATGCTGCTTTCAAATAGTATAATTGCTATAATGGTTTTGTTCAGGTGAAAGTGTGGAAGAGATTATTGCTCGATTAAAGCGAGACTTACTTCCTACCTTGGTAAGCGGTGTCATGTACTGGCCAATGTGTGATTTTATCACATTCAGATTTGTTCCTGTCCATTTACAGGTATGTCCTCTCTCTCCCTTTCTTTCCTTTTGCATTTTTGTTATTTTCTTGAGCTAAGATTAAGTTTTTATTGCCCATCCTTGTCCATATGGCGAACTGGATTTCCATTCTTGATTCCTTTGTGGTGTTATTTTGACAGCCATTAGTGAGCAATTCGTTTTCGTACATATGGACCATCTATCTGACTTACATGGGGAGCTTAGAAAAAGCTGGCACAACTCCTAGCTGATTTGATTCAGTCTTCCTTCTGCGGGTCTCACGTTAAGATTTACCTACTTTGGATAAGCATTGCTCTCAGCTGATGGTTGTGTGCAGTCTCAATATATTGCCCGATGTAGCAGCAACCATCATAATACAATCTCCTGTTTTTATCTTTAATGAATACGTTTACTGGATAATGCAACAGGACAAAATATCAAAGATAGTAAAGTAGTGGGTCATGTTGTATTTGATGTTTTAGTGGACAATTTCCCTAGTGAAAATTATATTTGATGTTTTAATTGATTCAGGTGCATAAGCTTTAAGTAGAGTCCTGATTACACAATAACAGTTTCAGATAGAAGGCTAAGTAGATCCATCTACCTTCTGTCGTCAGCAAACCAAGGGAATGAGCAGAAAACTCCTACAATCATTATACACTGAACAAAAAAGTGAAACATGATGCAATACAATGTTACAAGTCTAGATTAATAACACGCTACTTAAATATCTTCTTGTTCGAGATGATCTCACCAGAATTATTGTCACAGCTACAGGCTTTAATCTATTGCACCTTTTACTTTCCAGTTGTGAGCTTTAAATTTCCACCTTATAACCAGGCTTGTCTCTTTTTAGGTCCAATATCAAGGCATTGGATACTTTCTATATCTTATAGCACACTGTCCAGACTCATATCAGCTGCAAGCCTGCAATTCTAAATCGTCAGTCTGTCTTCCTATAGTGTCGTTCTCCGCCCACTTCAGTGAATCTTAAGCATATCAGCTACATAGATGTTAAGATCATCAATTAACATCACATACACAGTATAATTTGGAACAAAACCCATCTAGCCGTGTATATCAATGAAACGCATGAGCACATTTTGTCAGGCAACTCCCCACCTTCGAAGAGAAATGCATACAAGAAAGTGGCTTGTATTTTGGTTTTATTTGTTTCGTTAGAAGAATAAATACAGATACAAAAAACTAGAGTGATGAAGGAATTATAACTTGCCTGTGTGAAACAGAGCGGTCATGTAGGAAATGCAATTAGGGGAGATGCCATCTTGTGTCTGAAGAACTTAAATATAATGATAACTGTCAGTGCTAGCAATATCGGGAATTGATGTTTCAGGCAAAACCATTTTGTGATGATGTGAAAGACTGCTAACTAAAGCCAAAAGAAAATTGTGCTCCTTATCACAAGCTGAAGATTGTTAAAACAGAAATGCATCATATAGACTTTCAACCATCTACTTATTGAGCAGGCATGCAAAAATTAAGGCCATAAATCAAGTCGCCATGCTTAATTTCATTCAAAACTTGGTACATCATCTTAAAGTGAGTTGGCAGATGCTCTTATCATAGGGGAAAATGAATTGTTAAACACATTACATCAATAGGAGAGTCAATTCAGAACAATTTGTATAGAGTAATTGATTTCTACAAGAATTATGACCAATCCGAATTGGGGAAAAAAAATGCTTTGATTCATTCTAACGGTGTTACATTATGGGGTAAAAAACACAATCATATTTTTTATTAATGCTTCAGCCCCCAAAACATTGACATTCCTAATTGTGTCTAGAATTTTACAACTAATTATATAAACACGTTTGCCCTCCCAACAATCATCAATACCAACATTCAAATGATATTTTGTCAGCCTGATCCAAAACTTCTGACAGCTTTCACTACTTATTCCTTAACCAGTGGAGCACAGTATTCAGGGCTGGCAATGCATACTGAAATCATAAATTCTGTGTCAAAATAAACTCATCAATTTCTGACCGTTCATAGAAAAGGTATCCTTCATTCTTCAGAAGCACGCAAACAAATCTTCTCAAGCTGTATTGGCCAATCTTCTCCTAGTACTTTGGGTTCCAATTCCATTGCAGCTCGAAAATCCAACATAGTTGCATCAATGGATTTTTCTGGTCTTTGCATGTATCTCATCCTATGCACACCAGGGATGAGCTGATCATTTTGTTTTGATTGTTCATTGTGACACCTTGATCCAGCCAAGCTAATGCAAGGCCCAATCAGCCTTTTCAAATATGCATCCAATCCATTATTCAACAGGTTAACACAATCCATTGAGACACTAATACCTTCCATCCCCAACTTTTGCTCTAAACGGCTTCTTAATGATCTTGTATCAGGTAACTCACCACTGTTCTGACACATCGACGGATGGTAATTATTGAATATAGATGCGTTACAAAGAGATTTACGAGCTCCACCCAAATTCATGGAAATTCCAAGAGGAGCAGTAACCGGACTTTTACTTTGAATACTTGGGCTCACTGCCACCTGCTCCACCTCCTCTCCATCTTCCACAGATACAACTTCAACAGGAGGTCTACTACCAAGTGAAAGCAACTCAGTTGGACTTTGCAGCTCTGGCGCCTTGGAAACTGATTCCTCACAAGCAACAACAGTTTGGGGCTTTCCAAGAGGCCCCAATGGACTGGGGCGGTCCCTAAACTTCCGGTCCCGATTAACCAAGGACCTACCCTTCCGAGGGGATGGAGGAAATGCATCCCCATAAATTGATTGAAGACTACTTCTCTGGTACCCATTTACAGTTTTAACACTTAAGCTACTCCCTACTTTCTTAATCCCTTTAGGTGGTGGAACTTTGGCTATACATGCATTCTTGATAATCGACCTAATAAACTTGTTATGAAGCGGGAGATTTTCCCTCCCAATAGTCCCAAGGCAAACTTTATCAAATTCACTCTTGCTAATCTTTGAACTTAACAATCTACTAAGATGATCAAAATATTTCTCTCCTCTTTGTTGCCCAATCTTCTTCAAAATCAGAGCTTTTAGCTCTAAAGTGTCGATGCGGGCAATGTTTAAATTGGGGACCATTTTGCACAAAGAAAAGAAATCCTCAAATTCACAAATACCTAATACCCATCAAATCTTGAGCTTGTTTCAAACAAGCAACAAGATAAAACACACCCTCCTCAATCTAAAATCTAAAACCCTAAATTCCCAAACCAACGAGATCATCTGCACATTATAAACAACTTCATCAATACAAGACACCAAATATACACATTTTTCAACATACTGTAACAAAAACAAACAAGACCCGCAAAATAACTTCGCTCAATCTAAGCAAGCATTCCTTAATTTACTAAAAACAACAGAACACATGCATATTCACAAGAACCCCAAATTGTTACCCAATTCATTACCCGAAACAGAAATTGAACAAATTGAGAGACCCAAGTAACCATTCGCAAAACCAATTGAATCCCTTTTAAAGATTTTGATTAGATTCATAACACAGAAGTCGATTCATGAACAAACGAAGATCGAGTGAGAGACACGTACCGGAGTCGGCCGTCGCCAAGTATGAATTTTGCAATAAACCTTTTGAGTAATTCTTTTTGTTTTTAATTTTTCTAACTTCTATCTTTTTGGTGATCGATTTTTTGTCTGGACCTTTTTGACGTAAGTTTTGTTTAATAGAGACAGACCAAACAGAATTTATGTAAAAGACTACCCTCGTCGCGGCATTCTTACGAACAGACACGTGCGGTTTTTCCTAATTTCTTATTATTACATTTTAGTTTGTGATGTGTAAGTTTTCTTAAGCGCCTAATTTTCCCTCGCATCCATTAGACTTTTCTAATTTCATAAAGGACAATTATCAAATTAGTCCATATAATGCGTTAAATTAGGAAACAAATAGTGTTCAAGACAATTGAACCAAACAATCCGACAAGAAGCGATACAAATGAGAAACTTATGAATATATGTATTACATCTACAAATTATAGTAGATAATTTGAAATTTACCGCTTCATAAATCTATGAAGCAGTTCTCCTGTCCACCGTTTGAGCAAAAGCTTTCTATGTCTACATATTCTTGTTTTGTATTTGATTAAATCGCTGTATATGACATTATAATTACATATACGAAGAAAATGCTGTAAAGTAGCTTTGCAACTCATTTACAGTTTCCACTCTTCATAGAACTTATTTTCATTGAGTTTTAAATTCAATCACTTGCACAATGTAAAGTTGAAAATCAAGTGATGTCAAATTCATTGGAGCATGTAAAAATAATGACATATAAACTAGTTAATTATGAATACAAACTTTCAGAAGAACCATGCATTTAATTAGTTTAATTTGTTGGTGTAAAATGTAAATAGTCAAAGCTACTATTCTGATCATGTTTCATGGATGAAACAAACAGTTCTTTTGAGCATTTTAACAGAATTTTCACTTGTGGGATTGATTAAATTGAATGCATGCATGCTTCTCTCCTTTAAACTCCAAAATCCCTGCTTTTCCTTTCTTTCAACTTCTCAATGTAGCAATCCCCTCTAGCTTTTAAAATATCTAGCTCAGCAACAATAACCAACTCCCTACTGCATCCCAGGCTCGACAGTTTTGGATCAGTCACAGGATTAATCAACGGATCATCAGAACCAGTTGTGTTTGGAGAAGCAAATTCGCCATAACTTGTCAACCCCAGCTCTCTCCGGCCCTTTAGTTGTCTCACCAGCAACAGGTTTTGTGCCCCAAACATATGGAAAATGCAAACTAATACCGTCAACGTTAAAACCAACAAGTTTTTCTTGGCCTTGTCTTATTCCCATACGGTGTGCTATAGTGGCACCAGCACTGTCTCCTGACAAAATCCCTTCCTGAAAATCAGCAAATCCTCGGGGCCTTTTTCCTTTAGTATGGGAAGCAATCCATTTGAGCGCAGTCCAGGAATCCTCGAAAGCACGAGGGACAGGATTTTCCGGGGCTCTTCTATATTGAACCGAGACTGCAATTATCTTAGCTTCGGAGATTAAGGTGTTGAGATAATTATGGTAGTCATGGGAGAAAGGGTTATGGAAAATAAAGCCACCACCATGGAAATAAACTAGAAGGGGAAGTTTTTGTTTGATGGTGTTGTTGGAGACGTAAATCCTAGAAGAGAGATTGCATTGAGGCGAATATACAATGTCTTCGGATTTGACACTTGTTTTAGGATAAAGAGATGGGAGGAATGAAATCATTGCCCATAAGCCTTTTTAAGCGGCCATCTTTGTACCTAATGAAGAAATGAGGGTAGTTATGAGCTATGTTTGGATCGGCGGAAGCCATGGATAAGAAGAGCATGAAAAATAACGGCGCCATTTAATTTGCTATAGAAGAAAGCAGGATTGATTTTAGATTGAATTGTGAGTATATATACATATATATAAGATCACAAGAGGTAGAAAGTTATAAGATAATCTTCAACAAGTCTTAACTGAAATAGAACTGATTGTTCGAATATGCACGAGTGAAAGACATAGATGAAGGCAAAAGTTGGTGCAAGCGTGTAGATGCTTTAAATTCACGAGTTCATTTTGGCAAGACTATATATAGAAAAGCAATTAATGACAACAAAAACTTACACTTGTCCTCCATTATAAGTTAGTTTCAACCAACAGCTCCACAGCAAGCTATTAGATTTCAATGTCTTGAGGGAACAATCCGTTGTGAAATTACACGGTTTTATTTTAGAATAAATCATTAACAAAAATTATTATTATTATTATTATTATTATTATTATTATACACTTTTTCGATGTTATTAGAGATATCTGAAGTGTATTCTTACATATAACTAAATCAGGTTGGTCTGTCATACAACCCAATTTGCACCAAAATATTTAACCTATGGAGAATATTTTGATTTAACCAGCCATCAAATTCGTAATTGCGTGTTGCAAGGTACTTTATGTTGGTTACACATACAAATATAATATTTCCGAATACTTTGATAGACTATATCGATACAGCATGTATAGACCATATGGTTACAATATGCAGCCTCTAATCCAACAATTTATTGCAATTTCACGGTCATATCAAATACACAGTCAAATTTCAAAATTGCAGCTTGATATGAAGAATACACAGTGGATTTCTCTTTTGCTGCATTTTCTGCAACTGTCATGAAATAAACCACTGTGTTATAACTGGTATCCCCAGCTGAGATTACATATTTGCAGAGTCATTTCTACAACAATTGCTTTCTTCCATTAAGCGGCAGACAGACAACATAGTTGCAGCATCTCATGTACCAATTGCTAGAGAAAAAAAATAAATAAATAACAAGTGCCATATATGTATCAAGTATTTATTTGGTACAAGGGGCAAGACCAATGTAAATCAATGACCATGTGAAGATGAAATTAAGATTAAATTCTCTCTGGTACACCAAGGCTAAGGCTTCTTTGTAATCATGATAATCTGGTACAAGTATATACAATAACTATCTACTCTGTTTTTAAGTCTGCCTTCCAACACAATTTCAGAAGATTCCTGTTCAGGTTTTGCAGATGACAAGTCCGAAAGAAGGCTGACTGAAGCCTCATCTGCTCCTGGATATGGTTGTGACACAACTAACTGGCTTAACTGGCTTTCTGGATGGGTATTGAAAGGTTCTGCTGGTTGTTCACAATCAAAATGTGTCCATTTCCTATCTTTTGCATGAACTAGAAGAGGATACAAGACGAACCCCAGAATAATTACTGCACCACTTATAATAAATGTCCTCAAGGAAGCAAGACACATAACAAGAATAAGCAACAATGCAGGTGGCAGGCAAAGCATTGTTACTCCAAATGTTTGCAAAGGAACTTTATAAGGTCTGTGAAGATCTGGCTTCTTTATTCTTAATTTTATAAAGGCTGCAAACTCAAGAAGCATTCCTATAGCATACAAGAAATTAAGAAATTCCAAGATTTCCTGAAAACTCATCCACGACAAGAAGATTACTCCAGTAGCAGAGCACAAAATGCTAATGGTGGGAGTCCCATACTTCGATCTACAGAAAAGATCAAAAGATAACTGTTGTTAGTGCTCATAACAATGAACTTTTTCATTCAGGAAAAAAATTTCTACAGATTCACTTTTTTTATCAAGTTTTCACGTTATGGAAGAAGAATTGTAATATAAGCATTTGGGTAATTTTTCATTTAATTGCTATTACTAGATGTTCAAATCAACCATGTAAAATTTTCTTTAATTGCTATTATTAGATGTTCAACTCAACCATGTACGGAAAAAGCAATATAATTGAACCAGAAAAGCAAAATAACTACCTTGAAGCAAATATAGAAGGAAGCATTCCTATCTCACTCATCCCAAGAAGTTGAAAGGCATCACCACTCATTTCTGCTTCGAACAATCCCAGATTAGACATTGCAGCTGCTGCCTGAATCCAATATTTGAGCCAAAACCCACCAATCAACATGCCAACTTCTGCAAAATAACCATCACTCCACTCACTAAATGGAGATCTCAAAGCTCCGGTTCCTGCAAGAAGTGGAATTAAATATGAACAAACGACCAAAACCACAGCTCCAAGAAGCGCCTTTGGGAATGTTTTACTTGGATTTTCAACCTCCCCCGCAAGAGTACTTGCCTTATCCCAATAGTTCAAATTCCAAAACATACTATTGAAGTACCCCCTCCAATCTACCTTCTTAAAGTCTACAACTAGCCATCGTCTAGGCCTAATATGAGGAACTGAAAGAATACCCATTACCACAAATGGGAAAAGTGAAAAAACTGCAAGCAAAACAGCTGAAAAACCAACAATGTGTAGACCTCTATAATTCAGATATGTTAATGAAAATGTAATGCCTAAAAGAGCTGGAATTCGAGCAATTAACAGGTTGAAAATTGGCAATGAATGCTTCAAATAATCCAAGAACAGAACAGGGTAAAGAGCATTGTCCATAACCCCGCTAATCCATTTCCAAAATCCTTCCTGGAATCCCCAGAAGGCACCAAATGCCGAAGATATCCAAATAACATAGCCACCATTTTCAGGGAAACTTGTGGCAAGCTCAGCTGTGACTAGAGCTTCAGGGATGCTCCAAATCAAAGGGAATATCAAGAAACCAAGCAAAGATAAAAGTGGGCCACCTCCTGATTTCACAGAATCCTCGACACCGAAAGGACCCCCGGATACTTCATAAAAAATCAAAGCAATAAGGGGCAATACAGTTAGCTTTGGATTTCTTTTTGCAGCTTTCTCGTTCACATCACTTGTCATTCCCTCCCCACCCATTGGCTGAGAGAATAAAGAGAAAGATCCAAACTTTGACCAAAAATAAGCAGCTTAAATGCTTCAACAGGGTCGTTAAAAAAAAAAATCAGATTTTTACATCCTATTCCAATACTTTCTTCACACCCACAAAGCAAAATACAAGAAAACTTATGAGTCTGTATGCAGAAACAACCTGTTTGGAAGAATCACTGTAAAGGGTCCAGCTTGAACTTGATTTCATACAAGAAAAACAGATCTTCAGCCAATGAACTCATGAGAGACGGTCTCTGATTCAATTCTTGGAAGAGTTGAAATTTCAAAGTTCATTTCCACGCTCATCTTTCCAGAGAGTGGTGCATACTCAAAGCTGAAAGAGGTGGTTTATGTTTCCTATGGGGTTTTGAGAGAAAAATATATCAGGCAGTGACACGTGACTGTGAGTCTGATGGTTACGCGCCGTTTATGCATGTGGGAATTGAGTTGACTCTCAGTAAGATGGTTTCCAAGAGATGGGCAGACGGCGCAGGTTTCCTTAGATTGCGGTTCAGATTCTGGAGATTCGCCAATCGCCATGGCTCTTTCTGTATATGATGACGATGTTTCACACGATGAGTTCGTGCTCGGTCACTTCCTTTCTTGTCACGTATTTGGTTATTTGTATAATTTTTTTTTCTCTTCCCTAAAATTATAGAATGCATGATAATATTATATAATATTGTCTTTACGAATGAATGAATTTGCAAACCTAACCGATTCGTTTTATCTTTTGGAGGAAAAGAAATTGTATAGACTAATGGTAACTAAATAATATTTAATTTGTTATAAAAAAAACGACATAATATTTAATTGTTTGTACGGCTAGAGTTTATATTCCTAAAACATCATCTTATTTAAAAATAATTTAATTAGGAGCGAAAATAAGACCTTGATTAACTGTTACACTTTGATTTAATTTAATATTTTATTTTGTTAGTGTCATTTTATAATTATTAGCCCGCTAATAACTATTATTTACCTTTTTATAAATTGAAACATTGCCTCATTTAGCCTGCCTTCTACCCGCCATTTCTCTCTCTCTATCTCCGAAAATGGCTGAAAATCCTCCGTTGCAGGCACTATTTCAGAACTTCCAAAAAGTGACAAATTGCATTCAAACCCATCTCTCAAATTTGATTAACCACCACTCGTCATCGCCTCCATCCGCCGATGGAAAGTCTCCCCTCTCTCTTTCTCCGGCCCATAAAAACCAAAGCAACGCATCATCATCAGCCACTAACTCCACCCATCAAATTTTCCTCAAGGTACATATCAGACTCACCCTTTTGTCTATTTATAACGATATTTACTTTCTCCATTCACATTATGTTGGATTTTAAGCTTCCGGGGTACCTCTTTGTTGGGTTATCTAGTATATACATGGTTGATGTCCAGTAACTGTTTGTAGAATTCCCTGAGTGAAGAGTCCTCACTGAATTTGCATTATTGGCGGACGGGGTTGTTTCTCCATTGTGCATAATGTTAGCACGCGCGCAAAGAACTTACATGTAGGATGGTAAAAGACACAAACATGGAACGAGAATAAAAAGAAAAGAAGAGCAAACATAGTGTTTCTCGCAGGTGATTGTAGACTTACAAATTATAAACAAAGAGCGTTTTTCGGTGGCCATTGTTTGTGTTGATAATGTAATGACAGTTTTTTAGAAGAATTTGATAATCTCAGCTCGTCTTAAACTGCAACAGTCGTCAGGGATTTATATTGACTTGGTGCCTCTGTACTCTCACGGGCCATTTGAAAAGGTTTAGCATGCTTGAATAACTTCAATTGCTATTTTTCAGGGAACATCTGGACCTGTGACTAAAGAAGAGCTTGGAAGAGCCACTTGGACTTTTCTTCACACACTTGCTGCTCAGGTCTGTTACTTTACTGTTCTCTTCTTGAATCCTACTTCTGCATTTTGTTTTTGATTTCTTGTCTATATTTTTCTATTAATTTTGGCTATTTGAATCTTGATTATTCTTTTGTATTCTTTTTCCATAAAAGTGACATTGTAATAAAATTTTGATCTTTTCGTTTCGCCACTCACCTTTATCAACTTATTCTTTGCAAGAACACTCTTTGTCGCAGTTTATGTTCATAAACGTTTGATTTTTGGTTGTGTACAGCACAATTGTGTTGTAGCCACATTATAATGTTCCTCTATATTTGACTCTTGTGGATCTATAACTCAACAACATAGAGGCATTTTTGTTTTTGCATAGACCTCTAAAAGTACTTGCTTTACAGATGACTGACCAAAACGGTCTTACTAGTTGCCCTGTAAAAATCTATTCTACAGTCTGTTATACGCATTTTCTAGTCTTACACTATGATTGCTGTAAATCTACAATGAAATATATCTAGCCCAACTCTATTTTGGTTCCGCAAAGTAGTTCCAAACACAGCTTCAGTCCCCTTGAAACACTCAAGTGATAACAGAATGATACTTTTTAGTTCAGCACTATGAAAAGTAGAAGCAGCTTTTGACTTTTTGTTGATCGCAGTATCCAGAAAAACCAACAAGACAACAGAAGAAGGATGTAAAAGAACTGGTAAGATACTATCTGACCCTCCCATACTGAAAGGCCATTCACAAGAATAGCTATCCTAATTGAATTGTAACCTGAAAATTTGCTTTCCCGGGTCTTGATTTCCCAGAATTTATCCAGCTTGTATGTGTTTTTTTGTAAACTGAATTCCATAGTAGAAGAAACCCATTGTCTTTGTTCACTACTGAGACTAATCTTACATATTTGGCTTACAGATGGCGATATTATCTCGGATGTACCCTTGCAAAGAATGTGCAGATCACTTCAAAGAAGTCCTAAGGTACACTGTTTCTTCTCCAGGTTCCTCTATCCGGTGCTGGTTTTTCTTTTGTAAATGCTAGTACATTTTCATTCTGATGCATAAATTGCAGTTGTTTTGCAGACTGATGGTGAATGACATAGACCATTAGCCCCATCTCTCACCTCAATCAAGGAAGCAATTCAAGCTGTTTCCTTAGATGATAAACTGACTCAAAACTTTAGCTTTGTTGCATAAACTCACTGCAAATTTAGTGCAAGATGCATAGAAAATTAGTTCTTTTGACACCCAAGCCATAGTTACATCACACATAAAGCTGTAAATGTCACTACTTGGCATTCAATTAAAATTCTCTAGTACTACCAATTCTTTGTTTATTAGGAAAGACTGGAGAAAGAGAACGAGAAAAAATACTTGATGCTTAACATAAGATTACCCTTCTTACCATAGTACCTAAATTGAATAATTTTCATGTTATCCAGTTATCTTAATACTTTATGTAAAGATGCTGAAAAACAAATTTTCATATTCCCTAAAATCTGCTTTGTGTTATAGAGCAAATCCTGTTCAGCCTGGATCTCATGATGAGTTCTCCCAGTGGCTATGTCACGTACATAATGTTGTTAACAGAAGGTAAATCCAGTTCTCATTTATTTGGCTGAGGAAGTTTTAGGGTTCTGAGACTTTGGCTTTATACTGCCTCGAATATTTTAACTGAATCACTTAACCTAGTATTAACAAGGTGATAATTTACACAGCCTTGGCAAATTGGTTTTCCCATGTGAACGAGTGGACGCAAGGTGGGGCAAGCTGGAGTGCGAGCAACGTGCATGTGATCTACAAGGAACTACAAATTTAGGGGACTAGTACTTATGGGAAAAATGTCAAATTCCATACTCAGTGCTACTATTCTTTCTCTAATTTATTTATTTGTACATGAATAGAAGATGTTAACATCAAAATTTAGAGGTGCAGTGTGCAATTGATTGTGGCACCGTTCTCAAAGGAACAAATTGATAAAGCATTTATTTATCTCACTCTGAATCATCCTTTCTGACAAGACCTCTTATGTAGGTTTTGTAATGAAAATATTGTAGATGAATTTAATGAAAATGACAGAAACTTCATCTCACACGGAGCACATCATCCAAAATTAAATCAAATAACGCTTTAATGCTTTTCTTTCCTAATTAGATTTAGGAAATCAGGAATTGAAGCCAGCTATTCAGTTCAAGCACAAAATTATCCCCATCAACAACTAAAATTGGGGGAAAGCATGACCCCTTAATCTTTGCTATCATTTAACAACCTGATGATGTACCCTAATTCTGCTTATCTTCAACAGTCCGAATTGGTGGAGCTTCACCAAATTTTAGTATGTAAGCAGTCTCATAAACAGGTCGCAGTTGCTGAATCACTTGAGCATCTAAATACGCATCGCAGGTGAAACACCAAACTGACAGGTCACTGCTTCCCAAAAACAACAGTGTTTTTAATAAAAAAAAACACAGCATGTTGCCAAATAAACAAAGTTTATGATCATACCTATAGCTTAATGCTACAGAGTGGTTTGTTTGCTGGTAATGCTGCAGCATATGCTTGTTCACAAAACGACTGCAAAGCACTTCCTTGCAGCTCAAACATAGCCAGTTTTCATTCGGGTGTTGGCACCTTACTCATTGCAAATTCTTCAACAGGTTAAAAATCCAGCAAGAATTCTTTGTATGTATACAGATTCTATTTTTCTAATTTCCACGAAAATGAATAAAAGGAATTAAATTTCTCTGTTCGGAGTGTTTGGCTAACCTGTTGCAGGGAGTATCAGGAGTTGGTATGTGAACGAGATCAGACGATGACGAACCCAGGTGATCACACGAGGTCAGAG
The DNA here is from genome assembly GCA_028052125.1 of Melia azedarach. NCBI lineage: Eukaryota > Viridiplantae > Streptophyta > Magnoliopsida > Sapindales > Meliaceae > Melia > Melia azedarach. The sequence goes on along the minus strand of CM051399.1, from coordinate 1,746,182 downwards.
CTTCCACCCAACCCGACTCCGCTCCGAACATCAAACCATCTTCCTCTACAAATCGGTCTTCCTGAAATGAATGAATTTGAAAACACTTTTAAATGAAAGCTAGGAAACACCCAATAGAATACGATGACGTCATCCGAAATGGAGTTCTGTTACCGTAGCTTTAGACGAAGAGGTCGCTCTGCTCGCCATCGACGGACGGTTGATCCTTGTTCGAACCTCAAGTTTTGGAATTGTTGAGTTTCAGGTTTTATAGAATCTCGACTGTTCGGTTGTCTTCGATGGAATGGCTAAAACGCAACGTTGCAGTACACTGTAGAAGAGGAAGAAGAAAGTAGTAGTAGTAATAATATTTAGGTTTGTATATTTACAGGGTTATAAAAAAAGACATATAGTTTCCATTTATATAATATAGGTCCCCAGTGCTAGTTTAACAGACTAAAATCCCTCGCAATGTAGGATTTTCACCCGTTGGTATTTGGTAACATTGAAGGATAGTTCAGTCATTTGAAGAGGAACAAGGGATAAACTGTCCTTAGGCATGAAACATAATATTTAAGGGAGTTATACGTTATTATCTCCAATAATAACCATAACAATTAGGTGACGGGCTAGGCCCGGCCCAACTACAACGACGTCAGCGGATGGGTCATGCGCAATACGCACTCTGTTAACTATAGAAATCTAGGGTTTATGTCCTCCCTATAAATACTCACTTTTGTTTTTTCGTAAAATTTCTCAGCAAATTGTAGGGTTTATACAAGCTACTGCGCAGCGGCCCTTCTGTTTCTTAAAGAAGAAAGAATCAATCATGGGGCACTCCAACGTTTGGAACTCACACCCAAAGAATTACGGGCCTGGTTCCCGCGCTTGGTATGTTAAATCTTGCTCCCTTTTTAGTTTAATCGTTTTTTTTTTATCCTTTTGGTCTTGACTTTATGGTTGATAGTTTTTTTCGCAAATATTGATGCTTTTATTGTGGTTTGAAGATGCGTTTGTTTTCGTTTCTTGGATTAGTTTCCGAGATCAGTTAGTGCCATATTATTGTATTTCTCTCTTGAATAAATAATTCCACATCAATTAAATACATGATTATTTGAAGATTAAAATGCGTTCTGTGTCCTTGGTTGCTTGTTATTTTTATGTCATTAATTGGACTGCTTTGTGGTTTGTGATCTAGAAGTAGTATCTTGTTTAGCTCGTCTATATGAGACTGATCCAATAAAAATGGTTTGCAACGTTTAGATGTATCTGCTTTAAGTATAAAGGTTGGGGATGTAACTGTTTCTTGAAGTGCTTATTTAGGTTGATTCTATTCCATTGCCTGAAAAACTATTTTTAATTAATCTATTTTGTTGATGTAGATTGGAACTCTGTGAAAATTAGTTGGTTCTGATTTTTGGAACATATAAAAGATGTTGGTTGGAGTTGTGGGAAGCTGACATAGAGCACTGAATACATATCATTTAGATATAATTGTTTAATAATAATGCTTATTAGTGAGCAATCTTAATGTCATTGATGCGCACAGTTTATTTTGAAGATACTTGTGTTAAGGGTCTTATGATTAAAGTTCTAATTCTTTATGTTGCACAATTCATTGGGTTTCATGTTGAGACAGCTGTCATATAAGGTTTTGGTGTTAACCTTTTCTTAGCATCTTCACCATACATTAGGTTAATTATCATATTTATTTTCAGGTAGAAGTTCTATAAAGAATTTGTGGATATTCTGCTGATTTTCTTTCTTTTCGTGCAATGGCATTCTTATTGTTGAGTATAATTCATGATAGGATTTTATGAATGTTTAGATTCTGACTTTGTTACTTTTGTTTTTTCTTTTAAAGCCGAGTGTGTGGGAATCCTCATGGGATCATCAGGAAGTATGGGCTCATGTGCTGCAGACAATGCTTCCGTAGCAATGCCAAGGAGATTGGTTTCATTAAGGTACCTTCATGAATATACTGGCAGTTGGTAATACCATTTATCCTTTCAGTGATTTCTCATCCTCTGAAAATTGTTTTGCAGTACCGCTGAAGGATTATAATTGTCTCAGTCGGAAGGATTAGACTTTGCCAAGTTGATGGTCGTAGTAATTTCAATTTGTTAAGGAACTTTTGAAATGATGTTGTCTAGTTGATTGAATGTTTAACTTGATGTTATTATTGAACTAAGAATATCACCGTTTACTCTTTAAGATTTAAACATTCTCTTGTTTTTTGGTGTTTGAGAGTTGTTTTGCTCCTACTATCAGGCATGATTTTAAATTGGTTGATACCAATGGAAATTATAGTTTGCACCTGTTGAGTACCAAACTCATTGCTGTTCTTCAACACTGAGTCAGGCATTTGATTTGCTTCTTCACTACATACAAATGCAACTTACCAAAACAAGTTGGTTGTTTAACTGTGATGATTGTTAGATGGTTCAGCTTGTTCATTTTAAAATAATGTTTTAGGCTTTCTAGTTGTGGTTTAGCTTATTTAAGATTTTCTTGGGAAAGCTTTGCCTTTTTTTCCGCAAACCATAATTTATTTTATTCAAAAATGGTATTTGATGGGAATTGTTATAAAGAACATACCTTATGGCCCCAATTTTTTTGCGAATTCAATACATGATAATTAATTAACATCGTAGTTAAATACGTAATAATATGCTGCCTATCACGGTGTGTACATGAAAGATAATCTGTACACTCGCAAACTGCATTGCGAGTTAAGACATGTGAGCGCTGCCTTACTGCCTGAAGGATTAAAGTGGTAAGGACATTGTTGTCTAGCAAAAGATCTTTGCTAAGCTCTTAAACTTATCTGCTATTATTAACTTCTCACCGTCTTCGGCTCAGTTTTCACAACATTCCAATTCAATGCTTCTCACCCGTCTTTATGTTCTGTTTATTACCCCCGAAGCATCAAAGCTTCCACTCTCTCTACACATTAATCCCAAAGCCATTGTCATTTGTCGACATAAATGGATAATAAATAAATAAACTAAGAATCCATTTTTTATCCTGTTTTCCACCTGGGTATGTGGCCTGCTAGCTGAAGCTGCTCTTGTGCTTCTCATCGTCGGTGGTTCCTCTACTCATGCCAAGTCTCAAGATTTTCCTTATGGACACAAACAGTTTGCCCTTTGCTTCATGCCTCACATGCTACCGTTGTTGACTTGATTTCCTGAATGATGAATTAAACGAAACTTATAGCTGCCGGATGTTAGGTCATTAAAAGATGTCAAGTCATTAACATTTATTGAGGAAGTTCTAAAATTCTTGCATTGATGTCATTACAGTATGATTGAATCAAGCGAGATCAGGGATTACATATAGAAAACTTCTAGTTCATGAATACTAATTCTGGCGTCCACAGAATGATTTATACAACCCTTGCCTACACGCTAGCAGCAAGTTCACTCTTTGTTTCATATGTTATGCTTTCACTCTTTACAGCACACTTCAACAAATCATACGTGGGTCATCATGATCGCATGTCCACACCTCCCCATCAAACCAAATGAACCATGGTCCACGGTGAAAATTCCAAGTTGATGTTTAAATTGGCATCTCATTCCAGATGATATTTATTTGACACTATGCTACATTATATTTGGATGTTTAGCCTCTGGACCAATTGAGCATGGTACTTGCTGTAAGACTACTTGAGTCTTTTTATTTTTATTTAATATATTTTTTCTTAATTTTGAATTTTTTTATTTTGGCAAGAATTTATTTTTCCTTATTCAGAGTTAATTTCAGTTTTTTTTATTATAAATAGGAAAACATAGAAAATGGATTACCTACTTTTACCGACCGCTCTACCACTAAGCTACTGAGGAAGTGCAGGAGATTCTCTCTCATAGAGTTCAATTCTCATTCTCAACCCATAACCAATATGAACTCAAAGTTTCCTTCGTAAGTTTCGGAATGTCTTCGTAGTGACTTCGTTCCATACCTCTTTTCATAAAAAACCTCAAAGTGGCTCTATAGTATTGTTTAGTTAGTTATTATTCAATAAAATTTATTTAGAAACTTTTGAACTTTGGTTTCATTTTATCTCCATGTTTCCGCTTCGTCAACACTCCTCTTATGCCTTTCATTCCCAAGCTTTCACCACCATATAACCCCAGCCATGCTGGCTCCTCTTTGCCTCCACCCGCTTAAAACTTCCAATCACAGGCTGCAAACACGTACCCTCACTGAAACAGTCATGTAATGTTAAGATATGATTAGTTTCATACATTAGGAAACTGGTCAATGTGAGCATGCTCTCTTTGCTTATGTAGAAGTAGAAAAGTTCGAATAAATTTTTGGAACTGAAGTTGATGCATTTTGCCGTATGCTTATGAATATATGCGATTATCAGTTGCCCAGACAGTGATTTTTTCTGTTTGTGTTTTCGGATAATTTAGATAACCATTTGAGCATAGTGTTAATTACTTCTGATAGTTGCATCACATCAGCCTTTTACATTTCACAGTTGGAACAACTTCCAGATGATAAATCCTTTGGTGAGATGGAGCAATATGGAACTTGGATGCTTTTCCTCATTTGCCTTTGACACTGTGATGATAGAAGAGAAATTGATTGATGTTTGAAAAGAAATCTAAAGATGACATGCTAGAAATAACTTAAAGAGGAAGAAACTTTTAGTCAAGTAGGTTGGTTAAATAGATCATTGCAATCACTTTGGCTTGTACTTGCATAGAAGTGCTTTTATTCTTGACAGTTTATTTGCCTAATTCTTCTTAATCCAGCTTTCTTCTCAATAAATCTATCTTTATTATGCTCAAATAGCAAGAAACAGAGCGTTTTTATAAAGCATAGTGGAGCCTTTTATCCATTCTTAAATGTGCTCGAATTATCAAAAATTATAAAATAACAAGCATGTGCTAAAAGGTAGCTAGGGTGGCTGCGCCTCAAAAAGTTCTTCCATTGCCTTTTTAAAAATCAATAATGTTGGAATCTTGGATTCTAAGAAAATTTAATGCCAAACCATTTTCTAATTGTATAATTAACACATTTTGATCATGCACAGCTCACAAATACTTTCATCTTAATCTAAATATGCATCGTATATCACTTTTATTTTTATAAAATATATTACAAAAATAGATCAAACCCTTCTCTAATACTTACGTGACTGAAATTCCAACTCAAATTCTATTGTAGTATTCATTAACTTTTATGTATTCTCACATAAAATAGGAATCAAACTAGAAATATGTAGAGTTATATACAATCTTACCCTCATTTTCAATCATTATATTACTTAAATTGGATTAAGTGATAGTGCTCTCTTAATTGATTTTTGAGGGGAGTAGGAGGAGTAAGCTAGGGTCAATTCCTTTAAAGCGTGGGGATGAAGTGGAAAGGAGAAGCAATGTTGGGAAAGCAAAGCAATGGATATAGACAGGACCATTCTCTCCAAGTCCATAATCACTTTGAAAATGAGCCAAGTTAAATGTAATGTGTGTGTATAAACAAAACACAGAAACAACTTAGTGGGTGTGTTGTGTTACTTTTAAACCAATTATAATTTTGAGTGTGCCTTAAGTCACATGCCCACAAACAAAAGTTTTCAACTTTCATCATTCTATAATACATAGCTAGCCGCCTAGCCCCATATCTTTAGAAACAGAGTTCTGTTTAATCATCTTTTCCTTCTCCTAGAAAAAGAAAACAGAATGACGAAATTTATCTCTATAATTTATCTACAAATAAAAAAAATCAATTTGGTTATAGGACAAGTTTGAAATAAGTAGTATTGATTATATTTATGAACTTATTTTTTAAATGGAGTAGATGGGTTGATGATTATCTATAGCAAAAAAAATTACAAAAAAAAAAAAGTCTAAGAATTTATAGGGTAAGGGACACGACAACTCGTAGTTCATTGGTTTCTAGTTGTCGGTTATTAATCTAATAATTAATTAATCAATTAATTAATTTGTTTTTTGTTTATGCATGTGAGTTGTAGTTCTAGGCAGAAATCTAACTTTTACCCATCTCCGTTCTGTCTCTGTTTTTGTCTGGCTTCGGTCCCCTGTTTTCATTTTTGCTTCTTTTACTCGCAACAAAAATACAGATTTTGAAGGCATTTGCATTTATTCTTATTCATCAACAATCAAAAAAAGAAAAGATCAACATTCATTAAAAATTTTAAGCATTTTAGTAGCATATGAGACATAATTGTAGAATAAGCTTAATAAATTCAGACTCTAAGCATATGAGAAAGAAATCAGTCATCTGATTTTGATGATTAAATTCAAAGAAAGTAGCAGAAAGAAATGAAACAGAGTATAAAATACGACCCATCACCTTTCCATTACTACTTAATAATTAATAGTGGACTATGACTATCGTAACATTTCATTGTTGTCACTTTCACTTTCTAGTCAACTCTATTTTGGCTTTGAAGTAATCCTCTTGATAAAACCTCACAAGGGTATTTTCTAATGCATTACCATTCTAAAATTAAAATTAAAGATGTTATTTATGGAATATTTTATTATACTTAAGGCTATGAAAAATTGGACAAATTCTCTAGATCAAACTAGAGTAATGGGGAGGGATTTATTTAAGACAAAGAGAAAAAGTTAAATGGTATTTTCTAGAAAAATAAACAAATGAAAATGCGTTGAAAGCAAGGGATAGAAGGGGTGAGAGTGACAAAAAGAGACATAACATCTTAAATAAAAACTAATTAACAAATTAAGTTGTAGTGACTTAGGTTGCAATAATCACAAAGCTATGATTTTTTTTATTAGTTTTATAATAGCTTTTGATTTTGCAAACTATGCTTTGTTGATCTTTCATTCATTAATGATAACATCGATTTCTCATTTGCTTGAGAGCTCTTTTCATGGAGGTTAGCTCATTCATTTTCTCTTCCCCAAGGTAATCTCTCTCTTCTCTCTCTCTCTCTCTCTTTCATATTCCCTTAATAGAAGCGATTGAGATTTCATAATTGCATCATTATGTATTTGTAATTACTCATTTAGGAAGAGATAATCTATCTCATCTACTTTTTCATTAGTATGTATTTTCTCTTTAAAATTAAGATATTTACAAATAATGATATAATGATATGAAATCTTTGCTACTATTAAAATTGTCCTTTAATAATTATATGGCTATTATTAACATAATATTATATATTATGATACTAAATTAACTAAAAATATTTCAATAGAGGTACAAATTAATACTGTAATATTACTCGAATGATATAATTTTACTTTCTATGATTAATAGCGGTCAACTTAAAGGTGCATGACAATTCATAGTCATAAAATTCTTACTCACTTTATTGTTACTATTTTTTTAATCTCTATTAATTGCTTTTTCCTTTACAAACCAATTTTATTGCTTGATGTTCAAACTTGTACTTGTATAAAAGTTTACGTACACATGAATTAATAGTATTTTCATTTTTTGTTGACCTTCTCCCAACAAGTTATTGCTTTAGTTTAGCAACTAATGTTGCTATAAGGTCAAATTGTTGGTTGTATTTGAAAATGGGACTCATTTCATTTGCAATTCATTGGTGTACACCCCACCAAAAAAAAACAGTTATTGGGATGAGCAACTTTACAAATTTCATTTCACAATAATTTATAAATTAAGAACATAATATTTTAATTTTAAACATTTCTTTATATTTTTAAAGTAATAGAAAAACATGTGCTACAAATTTTTTAATTTTTTTTTGGAAAAACTGGTCTATTATTTCTTTTAAGTATTTGAACAATTGAAGTAAATTATCAAAGAATTTAATAGGTTTAATAGAAAAAAGTTTAAAAGAGTAGGTTTGGGGTTTGTCTAAGTACAATTTATTTAGTAGGACATTTCCTTTTTCTTGTTTTATAAGAAATTTTTTTCCCAACAATTTATTCCTCTCTTTTTATTCAATTCATTTTCATCAATTATAATAAAATAATAATCATAATCATGATGGGCTAATAATAAACAAACTGCATATTACTTGATAAAGTGTAATTAAGATTTGATTAACTGAAAAATAATATATGATTATATTAAATTAAATTAAGGTTAGCGTTGCTCCAAAGGTTCACAAAAACCCAAACCCAAAAGCCCCTCCCCATCTCACTTCACCAACCTACGCTCTGTCACACACAACACACACAAATTCACAGAGCACTGTGCCTTTCCACTGTTCCCCAGAATGCCAAAGTCTCCACTTACCCTTTCCTCCTCTTCTTCCACCCCTGAAATCTCTTAATGTCTGCCCTCTTTTTTCGCAGCTTCCTGCAATGAACAAGCAGGAATTCTCTCTGGGTTAAAGTGAAGAATGAAAAAAGATACATTCTTGGACTAAGAAAGAAGCAATGTGAAGAGAAAGATTTCAGAGCTCTATGATAATGGTGGCTGCAATTTCTCAAGCACAGGAAGACCGACATAATGCTACTACTAGTTCAAGACCTCCCCTTTTGCCTTCTGAGAAAGACAATGCCTGCACATAATAGTGTTGTTAGGAAACCCAGAGGAAGACAAGTTTCTTCCAGATACTTGTCACCTTCTCCTTCTTCTTCTTCATCTTCATCTTCCACTACAACAACTACTGCAGCAACTACAAAGAGCCAAAGCCAGAGATTTTCTTCTCCACTTTTGTCTCGCTCCACAAATTCATCAACTTTACAAAGTACATTTCCTTCTGCAGGGCCTAAAAGATCGCAATCTGTAGATAGAAGGCGGCCTGTGAGTAGTTGTGCTACTCCGAGGCCGAAAACTCCAGCTCCGAGCTCCAAACAAACCAATGCAAGTCAAGAAGTCTCAGCGGCAACAAAGATGCTTATAACTTCAACAAGGAGTTTGTCTGTTTCTTTTCAAGGTGAGGCCTTTTCGCTTCCCATTAGCAAGACTAAAGCAAAGGCAACTCCGGAGAGGAGAAGAGCGACTCCAGTGAGAGATCAGCCGTGGCCAGGTAGGACTCGGCAAGGGAATCCGGGTTCTAACCCGTTATCAAGGAGTTTGGATTGTAGTGTTGAAAGCAGGAAGTTCGTTGGGGTTGGATCTGGGGTGGTGGCTAAGTCATTGAACCAATCTTTGACTGAAAATGAGAATAGATTGAGCTTGGATTTAGATAATGCTAAGCAAAACAAAGATGGGAATTTGTTGACAAATGAGACTTGTGATCTTGTAACATCTGATGATACTGATAGTGTGTCATCTGGTAGCACCAACACTTCTGGGGTGCCAGAATCTGGTGGTGTCGTTTCAAAAATGAAAAATGGTGCTCGTAGTATGGTTGTTTCTGCTAGATTCTGGCAAGAAACTAATAGCCGGTTGAGAAGATTACAAGATCCGGGGTCTCCTTTATCTACTAGTCCCGGGTCAAGAATGAGTAACCCATCAAAATTCTTGCAGTCAAAAAGATTTTCAAGTGATAGTGCATTGAATATGTCTCCGAGAACCATGGCTTCACCTATTCGGGGAGCCACTAGGCCTGCATCTCCTAGTAAGGTTTGGAATAGTCCTGGTATGTCTCCATCAAGAGGCATGCCTAGTCCTGCTAGAATGAGAAATGGAGTTGCTGGTGTTTTCAGTGGAAATTCTGGTAACACGCCTTCAATTCTTAGTTTTTCTGTGGATATAAGGAGAGGGAAGATGGGAGAGGATCGAATTGTTGATGCACATTTGTTGAGGCTTCTATATAACCGTTACTTGCAATGGCGGTTTGTGAATGCTCGGGCAGATGCTACCTTCATGGTGCAGCGGCTAAGTGCAGAGGTATGTTTTTTGCTTATATGTGTTTTGTGGCCTTCAGTCGATGCTCACCTAAATTTTATTTGTAGTCATTTGAGTCTTATCTTGGATGCTTGTCTACTTTAACCGCAGATTGCTTGTGCAAAAACTTATATGTCTAAAATCAATGGATTGTGGTTAAATAAGAAAGAGAAATTCATATTAGTTCTCCTGTATGAAATCCTATTATTCATTGCACAGTCTTTGATCGGTTATCACCAAATTTGGCATTGTGTAGTTATGATAAAAATTTGGAACAATAAACGCTGCACCTCATTTAATACATACTTCATCCTGGGAAAGAATTGTCTGTTTGAGAATTCATGGTGTGTATAATATAGAGAAGGAAGGACCTTAATGTGATTCAATCATGAGCAGTAATTGTAAGGTCTTTAAGTGAGTGGAGAGTTTGATAGTGCCTAAAGAAATATTCTCCCTCTAGAATGCTTTGGCCTCAACGATAGATGCTACAATGTCTGTGGAAGCATTGGATGACTCTTGCTATGTTTATATGATCTCGTCTTTGGGTATTTCATCGTAACTTTAATTTCTTAAGCTTGTGCATTAGAAAAGTGCATTTTTGATTTGATGTTTTCGTAGCATAGGCATTTTATTCATGGAGTGAAAAATATAGGGAAGAAAGGACCCTGAGGTGATTCTCAGTGGTGTTCGATGATTGCAAGTCTTTGAGTGAATGGAGAGTTCGATAGCAATAAAGGTAGGTCTTCCTTCTAGACTTTAGCCTCAGCGAAAGATGCTGCAGTGTATGTGGGATGGATTACACCACTTTTATTCTGTCTACATGATCTCTTGTTTGGGGTATTTCATTGTAACTTCAGTTTCTCAAACTTTGTAAATTAGAAGGGTGGATTTCTGTATTTGATACCTTGGCATGTAGCATAGGCATCTTATTGCTTTCTCTGGCAGCAAGATTTTCTTGCTTCTACTATCATTGGGAAATAGTCTGATATGTGTGACAGCTTTTTTACTAAGTTACGAGCAAAAACTAAGTAGAATTTTGTGGCCTAGACACATTAAATTGAGACTTGTGAGAACTATTAAGTATTCTTATACAAAGTAAATATCTTGTGAATGGTTGTTTGAGGCCAAAAAGATATAGGGAAAAGGTCTGGACCATTTATGCCTCGATAAATGTGCAGCATTGTCTTTGGGTAGGATTACATTATTGTTATATATGTCTGTATAATCTCTTCTTTGGAGTGCTTTATTTTAACTTTATTTTCTTAAACTTCCTAGAGAATAATTGCTGAATTTCCCTTATCAACCTTGGCAGGTACTCTGTTGCTTTCTTTTATAACAACATTTTGATGCCTTCATAAGCTTGATCAATCTTTTGATATCCACTGCATCAGTCCTTTTGATTCATGGAATTTCATGTTTCAAATGAATTCAGTCAATAATTTGGAAAATAAATGAATCATTGCTGATTAGAACTCTTTTTTTTGTCTGATGTATGATTTTGAAGAGTTTTTCAATCTGTCTTTATTGTTGCTAATTCTCATTCTGGACAGGGTCCATGAAGGTTGCCTTCCTACTCATGATTATTGGCCAGTGATGCCCTTATTCAACATTACTCTAATTTATTGATGTCTAAAATGTGTTACAAATCATTTCTTATGCAGCTAGGGTTTTACATCAATCTTTACTACAGAGAAATATTATTGCTGATTTTTGTACAATGTCGTTTTTCTAATGTGAATCAAATGACTGTCCTGTCCTCAATTTGGACTGGTTTTAGTTGTATCAAGTGGTGAAATGATAGAACTTAGCTTCTATAATCTAAATTGGTTATGAAACTAATAATATGTACAGGAAAAACAAAGGGCATCAAAGGACTAGGCGAAGGAAATAATAAATGAGAGTTAAGAATGTGCATGGTGGCTGTATTTTGCCTCTACTTGAAGTTGGCCTCTTTGGGTTGCAATGTTTTTGTTAGAATTAAAATTAGACTTATTTAGTTTTACTAATTATTAAGTATTTGTTTAGTTTAAGTATTATTGGTCTTTTCCTAGTTTGTTAAGGACTCCTAAGTTTATGAAGATTCCCAATGTTACTTTATTATTTTAGCCTATATAAAGGGCAAGTTATGTACTTGGTTAATAATTCAAGATAGTTCAATATAATTTTATTTTCTTCAACATGATATCAAAGCAGGTTCAATCTTAGTATCAGAAAAAAAAATTTATAGCGATGATGTGCTATCCTTTAAGGTGGTTACTAAGCATGATTTAGTTTTCTAGCAAAAAAAAAAAAAAATTCTAGAAACCTTTCAAAAAAAAGTGTAGAAACCCTAATCTAGTTATAGTACTGTTGACGGGTGTTGTTCATAGGGCTGTTCATGGACACTATTCACGGAGTTGTGGCAGGAGTACTGTTCACAGGTGCTTGGTTCCTAATATGGTTGCTTGTTTGTCTACTACTACTCGCCTATAGAAGGCACCCCTACCCTATGGAAAGACACAATCAGTATTCTTTGCCTATGGAAAAGAGAAAAAGGCACAGTTAGTATTCTTCTTCTTTGTCTCTTCCTCTAAAGAAAGACACAATCAAGTATTCTTCGCCTATAAGAAGGCACAATCAATATTTTTCGCCTATGAAAAGGCACAGTCAGTATTCTTCGCCTAAAAAAGGCATAATCAATATTCTTCTTCTTCGCCTAACGAAAGGCATAATCAAGTATCCTTTGCCTAAAAAAGGCGTAGTTAGTATTCTTCTTCTTTGCCTAGAGAAAGGCACAATCAAGTATTCTTCACCTAGAAAAGGCACAATCAAGTATTTATCATCCTTAGAAGGCACAAGATTGCCTCTTAGAAGGCACAAGATTGTCTCTTAGAAGGCACAAGATTGTCTCTTAGAAGGCACAAGATTGTCTCTTGAAGGCATATATGGTTTTCTCCTATTTTACGATGTTTTCGGATTTTCTTCTCAATCGCATTAACTTCTAAACTCAAGCTTGCTCTACCATCTTGAGTTTGAGGGGAGTGTTAGAATTAAAATTAGACTTATTTAGTTTTACTAGGTTTAGTGTCATTAAGTATTGTTTAGTTTAAGTATTATTGGTCTTTTCCTAGTTTGTTAAGGATTTCTAAGTTTATGAGGATTCTTAGTTTATGTTACTTTATTTTTTTAGCCTATATAAAGGCATGACTATGTACTTAGTTAATAATTCAAAACTGTTCAATATAATTTTATTTTCTTCAACAGTTTTCAGCTTTGTTAGCCTAGTTTGTTATTGTTTTCAGTTGTCTAATATTCAAGGTATTCTCCTTTACTTGTGTCACATATTTTATAAATGGACATAGGCTTAACTTTGTGATATTCGTGTTATTTTTGTACTCCAAACATAATTTTGGTACTCAAGGTATTCTCTTTTAGTTGTGTCACATATTTTATAAATGAAGATATGCTCAACTTTCTGATATTCATGTTAGTTTTGTACTCGAAATATGATTTGATTATTTCAAGATAATTCTAAAATTTAGAGGTATTCTGCATTGATGGTTAAAAAATTTTTGTTGCACAAGTTGATATTTTCTCACTTAAATAGATATGATCCCCATCTCATCTGTGCTGGTTCAGCGGCTTAAACTCAAGAATCTTGTTCTTCAGCATATGTATTTGCCAACTAATGAGGCAAAATTATCTAACATTAAGTTAGCCTTGATTGGTCTGTAGAGTATAAGTAACATCTTAGAATTACTTTGGGGACAGATTATGCTCAACAGTTGTGGGAGGATTCATGAGATCGCTTCGACATTACTACAATTTAAGATTTAGGTTTCTCATCTATTATCACTCAGGCAGTTGGAGTTCAATGGACGTTTAATAAGTAATTTATTTTCATTTGGGCTTTGTTGATGAACGATCTCGTGGACACAGTTGGGTTTGGTCAAATAATGGACTCTCTAACATCTAAGCTAAGCATATCCTGAGTTTGGTTCACCCTTAATTTAGGCTCAATCAAGCTGAGTTCCTTAATGTCAAATTGTTTGACCTATAATGCTCCTAGGATCCAGAGATTTCAAACAAATGCCTTAAGATTGAGATTGAGTTTGATCTTCTATTTCTTGATAAGTTTTGCTTCAGTTAATTATGAAATGGCATGTTCTTAATATAGAACTTGTTCTTACCAACCTTCTAAAATGTTCTGTACATAGTACTCTCTTTGGTTGTGATTATGCATGCATTTTAGCTGGTCTTTTGCTGAACTGGTTTGGACGAAAATAATAGTATTCATTTTATTGGTTATATAATGTTAAATACTTCCTTTGTACCAGAAAAATCTGTGGAATGCATGGGTAACAATCTCAGAATTACGGCATTCAGTCACACTTAAAAGAATGAAGTTACTGTTGCTGAGGAAAAAGTTGAAATTGACTTCCATCCTCAAGGGACAAGTAAGATTTGGAGCTTTCCTCTTCTAAAGTAATAAATCCTGCTAGCATCTATAATAGGAGATACATGTTTGTCATGTGATTTTGTCTTGCATTCTTCACATAAATTGTGTGCCTGGTCTTAAAACCATTGAATTTGTAATCGGGGTTTCTAAAAAAAACTACCCACTTGTACTGCTACAACACTGGAGTAGCAAACAACTATGTGCATTAAGGAATCCAAGAAAACGAACAGGAAAATAAGAATTCCAATTCTGCAAACTTGTATGATCTTTTTTAATGTTTGTTCTTTAAGTAATACATGTTTCATTTTGGGGAGAAAGAATTTGTATTCATTGGAAACGTTTCATCCACCAAACATCAAGTGCATACATCTAGTAAGAAAATCATCAAAAGTCCACATCTATTTTATCAAAAATCATATTATGTAGGTTGTGTATGATTTTTCAGACTAGGTCAACGGACTTGATGTTTGTGTAAATGTAGTGTCGATGGATGATATTTTCCTATATTCTTATGTTCTTGCACTTCTGCTTGTGGGAACCAAAACAAGACTGATAAAAAGATCCAAAGTCTGGGTTCATGTAATCTAGAATGTTGAATTTATTGTAAGAATTTAGAAGGGTGATAGTGCTATTGTTAGAATTGGGTGGTGTGGGGAGATATACTCTCTCTCAAGAGATGGAAATTTGCGAATTCATGGATATTCAAATATTATCTTGTAATGGGTCTAAATGATATGATTGAGGGTTTTCTTAAGTTTTTATGAGTTCTTTTATATCAGTCTGTTATAATACACCCTGTTAGATGATTTACATCTGAATACTGTGCATACATAGTGGAACATATTTTTAACCTTCTTTACTTTCTTTTTCCTCCATGGAATGGAGATACCAATAACATAGGCATCATTTTTTTGTTCTTAACTGAAATTTGATTGTAATTGATGAATGTAGATGCCTTATTTGGAAGAATGGGCTCTTCTGGACAGAGATCACTCTAATTCTTTGATAGGAGCGACTGAAGCTTTGAAGGCCAGTACTCTCCGTCTTCCAGTTGTTGGAAAAGCAATAGTATGTACCCGCATTTTGTTTTGAGAAAATTGAACTGCTTCAAGTACCAGTGACAAATCAAAGTGATTCAATGCATTAGTTGTTCTGACTTCAAAAAATTAACTTGTTTCTTTTTTCTAAAATTCCAAATTTCCTTTTCTTTTTTCTACTTAATAGGCTGATATCCAAACTCTGAAGGATGCTATCAGTTCAGCAGTTGATGTGATGCAGGCAATGGCATCTTCAATATGCTTGCTATCATCAAAGGTAAGTGCATTCCATTTAACTTTTTTAAGAACACTTTAAGACTAGAAAATAATACTCTATGATGTATTATAGCAATAATCTAGCGGGTTTTACCTCACTCGATCATTTCCTCAAGAGTAACGAGATGAAAAAAATAAAACAGAACCTCATGAATGCTTCCTTGTTGAATATAGAAGCACCTTTTAGAAAATAGAGTAATAACTTGTATGGCCCTAGTTTTCTTTTTTTTTTCATAAATAGTAAATAAACATAAACTAAACCCCTCATCCACTCTGATATGAGCTGGATTTGAACTCTAAACCTCTTGTATTGGTATCTCCCTGGATAAGTTCCATGGCCCCAAATCAAACTTCTCATTAATTCATTGAGTTTTTCAGCTGATAAAAACTTAGATATGACTGGTCACACTTACAAGGAAACTGCATGAAAGAGTTGGCAAAACCACAGTAAATAAGATCTCAGTGGTATGTAATACCAATTTTGTCTTCTTTGTAAAGCAGAAGCTGAGATTACGGATCAGTTATCTATAAATTGTCCGTGAATTTTGAGGGCCATAAGCAGCAGGGATTCAGATGATTAGCCAGTGCCAAGAATGACTTGCTTACTTTGTTATCTTCAGTGCTTATAGATGAGAAACAATGACTACTAAGCACAAAGATCTCTGTCAGTAACTGAGTCTTCAAATGAAAAGATTATCAAAGTTTCCCTATCATTCTAACTTAAGTAGCAGGAAGACTTACATGGGACAGTCCCAATGGAACCATCCAATAACTTCTGCTACATGGATTTTAAATTCTCTCTTGTTATCACTATACCATGATTAGTCAGTTTGAAAATAAAGGTGTCTGCATTAAAATTTTATCTGATGTCTGGATGATATGGTAGCCCTTCAGACATAAGATGTTCTCCTGAAGCAGATAAGGCTGCTGTCACTGAGAACATAGTTGCTGACACTGTAGGTTCTTCATCCCTTAACCAATTGACCCCAATTTTATGATTTTTATTGCTTCTACATATACGGATCCCATTTTTGAAAGTTCAGAATACAGTTTTCACTTTGATGGAAAATAAGCTAATTTAAATTGTATTGAGGTCTTTGCTAAATGATGGAAAAGGGGCATACAGAAATTCTATTTTATATATTTTGGCTGAAAGTCATCTAAGTATCTAAAACCATTTTGTTGTTTACAGGTAGAAAACATGAACTTCCTGATGGGTGAACTCATGAATGTGACTGGGAAAGAAAGGATTTTACTTGAGCAATGTAAAGACTATTCATCCACATTATCAGCCTTGCAGGTAAACAAAGCTGTCTGCTTTATCTTTCTCAATTATTTCCCACTTAACAGTTAAAATTACTTTCAACAGATTAAGGATTGTAGCTTGAGAACGCATATAATACAACTGAAACGCGTATCAACTACCAGCAGCCTGACAACACGTGTGTAGAACTGATCTCATTTGACTGCTCACTCACTCACTCACTCACCCGTAAATTCTAACATTACAACCACCCTCATCTTTTTCTGCTGGGTAGAGGTGCACCGGAGGTAATAAGAATTTATTAAATAGCTAGTTTTTGGCTTCTCGTTTGGCATTTCCAAAACCTGTTATGGTCTCCTATGCATGTATTTCACATATCTTTGTATCAGAAAGATAACAAAATGTGGTTTTTCCCTCACTAATTAGCTGTATACAACAACTCTTATCCCGGCTTTCCCAGACAAAAGGAAGGTGATATGTATATGTATGTATGTATGTATGTAAAATTCACCCGGTCATACTGATAATCATGCAGTTCCCTCCCTATGTTCTGATGTGATGTTGCGTGCTAGATAAGACCGATCACACAATGAGTCTGTATATTCAATGAACCCAGTTCAATCATGCAGTCTAGCCTTAATCTGATTGCGACGATTCGTTGAAACAGTTATGTACCGACATTCTATTTTAGGAAGTTGGAAGGACAAAATGACATTGTTGATCGTTAGATGCTTAGTGTATGCGTGTTTTTTATCACTGGCAAAGACTTGTCTGTGTTGGCCGGCGTTTAGGTTGGTAAACATACCCCTCATGCTTGTGACTTCTCAGTCTCTCTGCATCACAAAATTGATTGTACTTTTATCCAGTAATTGCAGTAACGCACATGCTCCATTCATTGTACAACAAAATGTAATGTGTAAACGTGATGAAAAGATAAATCATTAGGACATTTTTCAATTGATGCATCAAATGTGTCACGTTATCATAAAATGATACTGTATGATATCTATAAATGCATAAACACTTTTTTTTTTTTTTATCTCAAATATTTGAAAAGAACCCCGGGATTAGTTATTTTTTTAATTTTATATTTATTATTTTTCACACGAGGAACAGAGTATGATTTAATAATTCTGAAGGAACACTAGCACATGAAGTAAAAAAGTTGACTAGATTGACTGCTTGACCAAATCATCATAGTCAGAGACAGCTCACGTTGTACTTCCGGCGCATGGGGAACTGAGAACGCCAGTGCCCGCCACTAACATGCGCTGCCGTGTATAATTAACCATTCTGTCACCCCGAGTGACCCGCCTTTTTTATTAATCACATATTTTTACATGCTATAAACATTATTAACACGTTGTTTTAAATCCCCATATTTATTGTAGTTAATTATGAACTTCTTCTTATAAAGAGCATGACCCACGCTTAAAACTAGTGCCAAGAGAATTTTGAAAAGGAAAAGATGTAGACAGTTTGAATTCTCTGAGGCTTCGATAGATGTCGTAACATGTTATTGTTATCGTGATATGTGTCATATTAGTGTCATGTTATTACATTTTAATTAAAAGTAAAAAAAAAAAAAACATATGGTAGCAATTTATAGGTTTCCTTTGGTTGGTAGTGGTACACAATGTTAAAAATATAAATAGCAATAAATATTTTATTATATTTTTATATCTAAAACTTATATTATAATAATACATATTGAGATGTTTGAGATACAATTGAAGTGGGGTTAGAAGCATGGGGTCAAAGTTTTACAACTAAACCTACAAAGAGAATAGAGAGAAGGAAGAATGAGAAATGCAAATTGGAAAGCAACAGAATCTCGAAACAAGGGAGCATGGGATTTGTCCCCCTAAATTGAACCAATACCTTATACGAATGCCCTGCCCCTGCCCATGCCCATGTCAACTTTACCAATTATTTTATGCCATTCATAATTGCAAGAAGCATCGATCAAACATGTGTCATTACATGGTCTAGCCTTGTACATAGTCCTATTGGAGATTATAGTCCACTCAACCGTACACAATTTAAGGACCCTAATTACCTAATACTAATAGAATTTTAAATAAAAACGTGCAGTCTTAAACGGTAAAAGCACGATAGTTTTGAAGGAAGTTTTAGCAGGTAAACACTATACACATGTAACTTACAGGAGAGGATAAGAACAAGGAAAGAAGGAAAGAAAAAAAAAAAAAGAGGGGGAGGTGGGTAAAAACTGAAGGAAGTGAAATGATGCCTGGTAGCAGAGGCAGAGCAAACATGAGGGTGAGGGAGGCACAAGAGCAATAATGCTAGGAACCACAATCATTATTATAATTATTATACGAGCTTCTTTTCTTGCGTTTGAAATGGAAGCTCACGAATGCTAATTGCCAGCCACAATCCTATTGGCTTAGTTTTCACATCGCAAGTAGGATAAAAAGAAAAAAGACCAGAAGCAGACAAATAATCTGATGCTGACAAATGACACCCTTCCCCACCAGCCCAGGCCCCTCCTCTCCTCTCCTCTCCTCTCCTCTTCTCTTCTCTTCTCTTCTCGGTTCTTTATTTATTTTTTACACGGTGGGATTTGTTTGCTGTCCAGAATATATATTTATATTATTACAATTTCGTAAATGACTCTTTACAGTATTCAAGAGCCAGTCACCTTTCGGTTTCTTCTTTAGCTGAGTGTATATGCTTGTTAAGCTCTGTTCATGATTATTATTACTATTATTGTTTTCATTCATTCATTCCTTCACCCCTTTGGTTGCTGCCATCATCTTTTGACCATTGTTCTTTACTCTGTGTACCTTGTCATTTTCACCCTGCATATGTGCTGCTGCTGATGCTCCTTATATTTTTTTAATATGAAAAATAAGAGCATCACATAATATCATAAAATCAGAAATATATATTACAGTTGAGATATATTATAATAAACTGAAAAACCCATCTCTTCTTAATTATTCAACAAATAATCAAAACTAATTCCTCTCCATTGAGAACTTCAACCAGAGGAAATATACTTTATACATACATATATATATATATTCCTGATTACATTCCGGGTGGACAATCAGAAAGATTTTACATTAAATCTTAAAATTATCTTAAAAATCAAAACACAAGTAAATATTAACGAACAAATCGCATCAGACGAACAATCTCAAAAGCTTCCTTTCTCCTCCTCCCTCAGAACTACAGTTTACCGACCCAGTTACCGACGTTGTCGTTACGGACTCCTCTGACGGCGTCGCTGCCCGCCGTTTCATCGGCAATCCGGCTGTCAAACCCAGATCAAGATCGCTCCTGGGCTGCTGTATGAATCTTTTAGCCTCATGATCATCATCAAAATCAGCTTTCCTCTTCAATGAGGAGGAGTTGTCCTCTCTTGGCTTGTAACAGTTCACGGCGGATTCTGACACGTCATCCAGTTCAGCTACCAGTGAGTATGGCAGTGGATGCAACTTGCCGCCGCAGAGCACTGTCTCCACCGCCGCCTGGCATATGTTCCAGTTTCCCGTCCACAGCAACCCCACAGCGCCGCTCACCGGATTAACCGTTCGTCCCACGGCTTCAAATAACAGCGACTGAAATAATGCTGCATACGGATTTTCAAACAGAAAATGAATTCTAACTTGAATCTTTCATGGACAAATTCAGAAAAGCAGCAAACTTTCTCACTCTGTCAACCAAATCAAACATGAAAAAAAAGTAAAAAAATTTACGGAGAAACTTACAGGGTCGTTGGGATTCGGGGACGGCGGAAATGAAGGACATGAGACCGGCGCGGCCGAAGAACTTAGCGACGAAAACGGTGGCGTTTGCTTGGGCTTGAGAGGTGCCGATCCAATGAAGACATTGACGAAGAATGCAGTTTTCACTGCAACCTTTTCTCAAAACTCTACACCCATTACAACTCATGTTCTTCTTCTTCTTCTTCTTCAACACATCAAATATAAAGATCAGATTTTTAATTTACAGATTAGTTTTTTTCTTCTTTTTTTAAAAAAAAATTCTTGGATGACAAGAATGATAAGCGGAGGAAGAAAGAGAGAATAATTGAAGCAACAAGGAAGGAAGGAAGGAAGAATCGAAGGCGTGAGAGTATATATATAGATAAGTAACTATGGTTAGGGCAAAGTAAGGTTGTGTGTTTTAACCATGGTTAAGTAGAAATAATTATTGTTTAAATGTATTGATATTTGGATGGGGTTTTGGTTTTGGTTTTGGGGTTCCAAAGAAATGGGTAGGGTGCGGCTCCGTGTCTCCGCAAAGGGGTTTAGAGACTTGAGTTGGAGCAATTCTCAGCCGTTGGATCGTGGTTTCGTGGATATCTATGAAGGAGATGAGATTCTTAATTCTTAATTCGTTTGATTTGAGAAGATAATATATAAAAATATATGGAACTTATAGTTAACGTCTTTAGTAACATCAAGCTGTATATCGTGGAAGATTTTCAAAATTCTTAAAATGATGTTATTATAACTTAATCATATATATATATATATATATATATATATAGTTAAGTACAAAATGTATGGTTTGATTTCCTTGTATTATATTGCATGCAATCTTGTATAATACATTATTTTGCAAAGCTATATATATAAAATACGTATATTATGTCTCTTTGTATTGTTGTATATATATAAATTGATGATTTAGGTGATAGATGCATGCATGAAATGAGCTAATTAATTCTTATAAGATATTCATTATATTATATATATACTGTTATGTTATACATTGTTTATCCCTATTATTACTGATGATTTATAATAATAATATGGGTCAGTTAGAGTATGTATTACTTGGGTTATACTTACAAGGGGACATAGGAGGATGAAGATGAAACACAGACATTGAAGTTACAGTCGGAAACTCGGGTAACGTGGCATGTCTATCCGAATTAATTAGGACCACAATTACTTTAATTAATTAATTCAAATGAGGTGGGTAATAATGTAATCCTAATCCAAAGCCAAAAACCGAAGTTTTGTGGAGAATGAGATTCCAAGCCACGAAGCATCGCATATTCATTGGATTAATTTAAACAACATGTCTTGTTAAAAATGTGACGTTTCCGGGCGCTTTTTTTTTCCAACACATAAAATCATAAATCAAATTTTTTCTTTTTTCTTGAGCGTCTCTTCCATTCACTATAGAGGCATGTCTGAGCTTTGAAGATTCCCATTAGACAATAAATTACTCTCACTGTAAAATAAATAACATTAAACATATTTGTAGAGTGGTAAGAGGGTAAAACAGGAGTAGATCCTTTGTAATAAACGATGAAAAGATTATAACTGTCTGTTTGGTTTTTGTCTTTTACCACTCAAAACCCCCTTTGTGATAAACGCAAAGGTACAAGGAAACCGACAATCTTTCGATTTCTTACAACTAATTGAAGTTAACATCTAATTCTATATTAAAAATTATAATTGCTTGCTTCATCATGAAACTTAACATAGTAACCCCTTCATTTTTCTTCTTCCTCTTTTTAATAACGATAAATTTTTATTTTTTACACTTGTTGCCGCGACACATTTATGCGGCTAGGCTAATTAAGATATATCTAAATTGATAACTTAACTGTTCATGTGTACCATAATGTTGGACAAAAAATGTGTATGTGGAAAAAGGAAGATGATGATTGTGACGATATTTTTAAAGCTTTTTCAATGGATTAATAATTATATGGGAAATTTGTTTGCTTTTTGATTCATGCCGGAGCTGCTACTGGGGTTTTGTCATTTTTCACTAAAAACACTTTAATTATTAAATACTGTTTAGTTTAGACAATTGTTTTTTAAAAGATTAAAATGCATTTTATATATGTATAGTGCTTGTAAAATTCTGATCAAATTAATCTCTTTCTCTATGTTATTTGGATCACAACTTGTGTTACAAATAAACGAAAAAATCATCTACCCCACCCACAACTTGTGGTCTTATTATTGTTGTTGCAAGTACCGTCACATCCAAAAGTCCAAGGCCCAACTACCTCTCAAAGTACTTCTATATTTAATCGTCTAGTGCTTTTGGATGGTTGGCTTCTGATGACAAGTTAAAGGTAACCAAAATTCAAACGGCTGATCCACAAATCCCTGATATATTTTTTAAATTACTCCTACTACTCATTTTGTGATCTTCGAGTGAAAGAAGTTGAATAAAAGCTTTCTTTGTGGAAGCCATGTCAGCTGTCACCATTGATAATGCTGAGAAATGTGATATGTTGCAGAATGAGTGGAAGCTTGCCATTTGATTTATGCATCTTCTACAATTACTTTCTCCACGGAAAAGCAGCAAGATCAACTTCAAACACTTCTTCCGAATTACATATGCTTCATTTTTGCTTAGTTTTTAAACAATAAAAAAAAAACTAGTTTCTGAAGTAGCTAATGTCATTTTAGAGAGGTAAAGCTCAAAACCAACTGACAAAAAAAAAAATCTATGTAACTTGACCCTACTAAGAAACTGAATGTCTTCTGTTTCTGGAAGGTGTGGATTTAGCTTCTTCCGGGATGGCAGAACCAAGACTTTCCGATGAATCTGACCCACTATTTTCGCCTTGGCCTCCTTTGCTTGACCAGAGTTTTGTAAAAATCTTCTTGGACTTGAGCAACCCTTTTATTTTAGTAACAGCAGCCCTGTCGGTTCCATTTCTCTCGCTTCCTCCCAGTCCATTGTTCAATCTCAAGGCAGCTATCTCCCCTTTTAGGGCCTTCAGCTCCTCAGCTGTGGCCACAGCATCCCAATCTTCTTCTGGATTGGTTGCCACAGACCTTGAGCTCCTATGAGAATTATTGTTTAAATCCTTAAGACCTTTAGGTAGGTCAGGAGTGCTACTACCTGATGAGGCAGCAACCCTCACTTGCTCGAAAAATAGTACCTGGACAACCACACGCAATGGAAGTCTCTCATTCTGCACGGCATGCATGCATGCATCGACTGATAGCTTCCTGCAGTCCATCAGCTTGCATATCTTCTTCCTTTCACTCTTGCTAATTCCTGGATGTTCCTGCATCACAGCATGGTTCAAGATGTAATCAGCAACTATCTAACTGTGTTTAATTTTTTGTCACAACTAAAATACTAAAACTACAATCAGTGTCCAAGAGCCACCAATAGTGGAAACAGACTTCAACAGGTAACACCCACCTGACGAATCTAGAGTGCAACATTGTATTCTATGATAATGGAAGACCAGTATCTTGTAGATTACAAAAATACTAACTGGATGTGCACAAGAGTAAAAACTTTCAAAGAAATCATACCTTGAGGTACATGTCAATAGCTCGGTATAGCCCATCATGAGCAGGCCTGGAGATGCTTGACACCATCTCAGCAAGATCAACAAACTTTGACAAGGGTAGATTAGGATCCTTTGCAACTTCAGCAAGGTATCCATCTATTACTTTTGCCACCATTAGCTTGGAAGCATCAGATAAAATTCCCGGTTTTCTTATCTCTTGAACCTTGTGTTCTTCAGGCAACTCGATCTCAGCATTCTCATCTTGCATAAAAAACTCTTCAACTATTTTCTGTACTGTGTCAACATCATACATAGTACTTTGCCCTTCAGGTGCTCTTATCAATACATCATTTACAGATGCTTCCTCTAGTTGCTGTCCTATTCTTCGTACCAACTGCGCCTTGACCATATCTCCTGAATCTACAATAATGGCTGCTTTCAACAACTTGAGCAAGAAACTGCAAGAGACACTGCCTTTCTCTGCAGGCAGCAGCCATACAATTGTATCAACAATTGATCGATACTTCCCCACATTTCCAGATTGGATCATACCCTTGCTGAAACCTGACAGCCTTCTATAAGCATAAGCTTTCAAGGCTTCTCCAATCACTTCATGAGAAAGTATTGCTTTGGTTTTAATATTCGTTATAACGCGCTTATATAAATCAACCTCAAGCTCACTTAAGTCCTCAACCCACCAGTCCTTCGGCACTGCTCGGTTTCTGACACCATTCCAGTTTGGATCATTGCCATTTTCCTCTGGAAGCTTCTTGCGGTTGTAGGCATACGACCAGTCAACTTTAGAGACATCAACACAGGCCCTGGTAGCTATGGCTTCAATGCAATGACTGATTACTTTCAGATCCTCGGGTCGTGGTAACAAAGATTTGGTTGTCTGTAGAACAATGATTGAATCTTTCCAGCTGCGGAAAATGCTAGAGCTAAGGAAGACATCAATTTTATAAATGAGGTTCCCTTTCTCAACAGTTTCATGCATTTCTAGGTACTCAGCGGCACTTCGAGCTGCTACAACATTGTAAGCATTGAGGGTGACAGTCATGCCATAGCAAAATTTGGCACAAATCTCAAATGCAGAAGGCCCGCCAGGAATGTCAGAAATGTCAACTTCATTGTTGGCTTCATCGGTGTTTGCTACCAACTTCTGCAAGCAGGCACTTTTTGACAGGAGAGGAAACTGTGCACAAGATTTTTTTTTTTTTTTTTCATTTTATTAGTTTCAGAATATGAGCACATACACAGCATATCAACTTTTCTTTATGTATGTAGGCACATCCACACATATATAAAATCTGGTGGCTTTCATATGTGAGCAAGAAGGATATTCATGATCAGCCAACCTAAACAGATTGAGCATCAGAGCACGCATAAGTAGTTATGCTTCATGAACTGCCATGAAGCAACTACATTGACACAGGTAGTGACACAAATAAAACAGAACACCCAGCAGTGCAGGAAAAAAATTGTTTCTCCTTATTTACTAAAGATTCCTTTTGAGTAGACATTACCTTATGTAGCTGAAACTTTACGTCACTGACAACAACAGTAACATCAGTGGCCAACTCACTTGTCACGTACCTGCAAACAGAAAATATTCCTTCACTTTGTCACTAACATTTCTCCATGATAAACATAAATTAAACAAAAATATAAATAAGTCAGGTCATTAAAGCTTTCAACGTGGGATGAAGGGTATCTAATTTCTTAATTCAACCTTCCATTTCAAAGCTTACTCAACTTCACAAGGTTATCAGAGATCTAAGTTACTTTATCCCATATCAAAATACTGAAAAGAGGGTGTTCTTATTCTTATTTATTTCCTAGAAAATGGACAACATTGCTAGACTTAGTGTCTGACTCTGAAAGTCATTTACATGGACTTCTATGCATCCTCCTTTCCCAAGTCTTGACATGCTTTAGAAATAAAAAAAAGGTAGACATCTCCACAATCTCAACACATTTTAAAGCCACTTTATCATTTCTCAATTTCTTAGAAAATGACATGTCCTCATCAGCAGTTTTAAGCTCCATAAATTGGATGTCAATACCAAAAGACAGGAGAGGTATTTTAAGACGTACATATGCAGCAACCAAAATCATGCCAAGAAGGTGCAAGATACCTATATCTTTATTATTTTCAGCATAGAATTACTTGTGAATGTTGGAGACCAACAAAGCTGCAGCTTTAACCTCACGTATTATAAATTGCTAATGCCACCACCACATACTCCAAACATTGAGGCCATCATGTTAGATATTTATGCCTAAATCGACAAGCATCACAAATAATCGCTTTAACCAATATGATCAATCAAAGGCCAAGTTTGCATCAAAATAACATTCTAAAGTAGACCTCATACTAGATAATGTCGAAAGTAAACCATCAAAGAACTGGAATCTAGAATTAATTTTTAGATTAGCATGTTAGGTCATCATCTAGGGCCAGAAATTGTAAAAGAGGTTTACAATCACAATAATCGAATTTACTGGCCAGCTTTTATAGAGGAGAAGAATGATAATTCTCTCTTTGTACAACTGAAGCAAAACATTGCTCTTGATGTAATGCACATAGAACAGACAGGATTGCCATGCCTAATAATACTTTTGTACCTAGTTCTAGGATAAATTCAGACTTCTAATTCTGATTATAATCATTAAATGATAAAAGAGGTTTACAATCACGATAGTCGAATTTACTGGGCAGCTTCCTAGAGGAGAAGAATAATAATTTCTTTGTTCCCTTCTACAGCTGAAGAAAAACAGTTGTTCGTGATATAATGCACATAGAACAGACAGGGTGAGTATGCCTCATATTACTTTTGTACCTCGTTCTAGAATAAATTCACAGACTTCTATTTCTAATCAACTTGCCTACCTGTAATTTTAGAAGAAATTATTGAACAGCAAAATCACTACATGATACAATCTTATATCCTTAATGATGTCAACCATCTTATGTTCAATATCTTAAGATTCAAACACATTCAGGTAACAAGAAGGTGCTGTTTGATACTTCAATTTGAGCTACGTGAAATGAATTCTACAATTCTGTCATCCATGACGGGAAACAGAAGCCTACACAAGTTTCCAGAGAATACAGAACTTGAAAAGCAACAAATAGTAGTAAGTGGGAAAATTTCCTCCTTGAGAATCAAGAAAATGGACCGTAACTTTTTAAATCTCAAGGTTCCTGAAACCGGTCCTACTACTGTTAAGGTAGATACAGGTGCTTCAGAATGAAAGCCCCACATAAAAACTATTCGAAGGCAGGCAATAGATTAAGGGGGAAAAAATGATGTTCTACAAACAAACTCAAATTTCATACCATCCATAAAGCAAAAATGAATAAAAGCTCCAGTTTAAGCAAACCGGTTGAAAAAGATACGAAGTTCTCAGTAAAGAGCTTATGCAAAAGGAACCCAAGTGCATCAGAACAAAAGTAAGCAAGAAAAGAAAATCACATAATGAAAATAAGGTAAAGAGCTTATGCAAAAGGAACCCAAATGCATCAGAACAAAAGTAAGCAAGAAAAGAAAATGACATAATGAAAATAAGGCTCCAAGAAAGCTCACCTAATGTTATTCCCATCATTCTGAAAGGAATCCGGCTTCGATCCAAGCTTCATAAACTTCATCTTTCCAAGCAAATGATCTGCTTCTCCTCTGATACCCCAAAGACAGACCTTTGTCACAGCTCAGCCGACCACTTCTTCAAATCAAATACCTCACACTCACTACGGCATAACACCAGTAAAACACACATTACCATAACCGAGGAAAATTTTCCAGGAATGGAATGGGAATTTTCCAGGAATGGAATGGGAATTTCCCGGTTGTGGGGACCAAATTTGTGAATGACCAACTCTTTGGGCTTAAAGAGAGTGAAGGATCTAAAAGAAGGCTAAGGATATATGCCTTGAAGTGTATGACCGAATCTTGACAGCAATCGAGGCAGGGAGTCCAAGTAAGATAAAGGAATAGATAACTGGGGCAAGATTGGGAGTTTGAGTAATTTTTTAACAAAAGGTTCTCTTGAATGGCAAGAGAGCTAAAGAAGAGGTTGTTTCCTTGGTCGGCGGCAAAGCCCACGGAGCCCGGGCTCACTCAGCTCAGGAGACAAAGCCAACAGACTTTCAACACTAAATAATTATCAGTATAACACTAAATAATTCTCAAAACGCAGAGACACCCCACAAGCACAAATCTGACTCCACCTCACTAACTATTTATTTATCATTTGAGTTCTGATTACTCTGTTTATTTGTTTTCCCTTTAAAAAAAGCTTATAAAGATTCATGCCACCAAGATTGATTGAGTTACTTTAAAGCTTCAAGTTCCAAACTTGACTCTACAAATCAATATTTATAATTATATATATAGTGTTTTTCTAACCGTTGAAGTTTGAAAACCTGCAACGGAAAACAGCATCTCGGTATCAGCTTAGGAGACCACCAAACGGTAGACAACAAGCATCTACTTTTATATGGGAATAAATGAGTGGGATCACGAAAGAAATTATAGTATTAATGGACAATCAAACATTAACTACCAACAAGAAGATCGCTAAAAATTGAACTGTAATCAGAGAAATCTACCAGAATATTCACATAAATCTAGTTAAATAATCAGCTAAATGATCATATTCTACTGTCATAATAAATGTAAACCCTAAAACCCCACATGAAGAAATATGTCCATTATCAAGTATCAAGTTGGTTAAACAAAAAGACAGTCTCCAAAAGCCACTCTCCGTGAAAAACACAACAAAATCCAAGACCCAATTTTCAAATCTACAAAGCCATGAACAATGCTTCCTAACTTCTAGCTCCAATGTAAAAATGAAACAAACCCAGCTTAGAAATCAGTAGCATCAACATAACCCACAATAAAATAACGAAAATCTAAAGAACAAAAAACAAACCTTACCAAGAATTCTACACTCCAATTGCTGTATTCTTGCTTGTTTCACTATACTAAGCGAAGAACAGTGACATTACAAATGGGGCCATGCATCATGAGTGTTAAACCCACTAAAACAAACAAATTTACCCAAAACCCACCGAAACCGAAAGCTAAAGTAACCAGTACCCACTAGCATCCATCAGTGAATGAGCTGTTTTTTTCCAGTTTCAGACCCTTAAGTTACAGCAAAGAACCAGAATCACTCAGGTTTTTACACTAAAAGCTAAGTACTTAGAAATGTTTTATCAGTCTTTTAAGTACCAACATTACTATTATTTTATGCAACTAAAAAGAAAAAGAAAAATGTTAACTTTCTTTGTTTGGAGTAATGATGTGAGTTGTGAGAAAGTAAAAATTGAAAATTCGATCAATTTTGGGACGTCTTAGAGTGGCTATGTTGCTCAATTATGCACGCCAAAACTGACAACAGGGCTTTCTTGTTGCCGCTCCTTTTATTAAATGACACCCCCTTTACTTGCATCCTAATTAACCCCATCACCCATTGCTCATATTTATTTATTTTCATTGCAGAAGAACTGAAAACTTGTCTCACGAACATTGTGAAGAAACTGGCATATGACGTGAATTCCAAGTCTCAGTTTGTCTTCAAAATGAGAGTTTGTTTAAAATTATTTTACGATTTTCTACGATGCCAAAAATGGGTTAATTCAAAAGTTGACATGCATGGTAAATGAATGCTTTCCCGTTTTGTATTTAGCTAATTCATTGTGGTTCAATCTGGACCATGCATTCATGCTCAAATTCAGGCATAGCAGCTTTGGCTGTTATAGTTTTACAGATTCTTCTTCATGATGAGATAGAACTGATCAGTCTCTTAAATAGCCAAACCTAACATCCTGTCATTGTTAAATGCTTGTACTTCGTGTGTTAAATTATAAATATGAATTTTCAGCTCACCTTGCTTTCGATCACTGTGATATTATTTTGTCAACTTTTTCTTTCCTCCTGTTTTAGTTACCGGATTTGACATCATAATCTGTTCATTCACATATGAGTACCGAGTAAAAGGTTATTATTATATAATATTATTAAAGGCTTTGTTTGATTATTTAAATAATGGCATAGTTGCAAAGAGATTCTTCATCAGCAATGACGTCGTACACACTTGCATGTGCTGAGACAGAGAGAGAGTAGCCAAATATCAGTATTCACATTTTTGGCTGAAGCAAGCAGCAGCTGGACCAGATTAGCTAGATTACAGACTTGTATATGATATATATTACAGATGCCAAGAATCCTTTTGCCCATTCTTAATCACCATGAAAAACAGCATATGATGTTCATTATCAAATTGTCAATTAACAACATTTTATATTCCCCAAATAGCACATCCCTATAAATGTGCTAGATTTCTTTAACTCTAAATTTCAAGAGTTTCTTAGACGGTGTTGACACTACTACATCATTGTATCACCATCTAATTACAAGTCATCGCGTGATCTTCTGCTTACTTAGTAATAAGCTTATATATGATAGTGTGTGATAATGGAACTACACAAGACTTTCTCCTAAATTTATTGTTAAAATGGCATATACATATTGATAATTAAAAAAAAAAAGAAAAATCCTTCTAAGCCATTAGAAGAAGATGCTAATTCATACAATGCAAAAAATTGAGTCATTGCTGACTGTAACTGTATGGCTATGAAGTATGAAGATATATAATTAATGTTAAATATTCTATTTTAATTAAAGGGAAGAAAAAAAAAAAGATTCCTTAAGAAACACATGATTCCTTATTCTCTGAGCCAAATCTTCAGACTGGTAAAAGAAGATTATTAATTAGACAGGCAGAATTAGCCGAAAGTCATCAATCACATCTTGTGGGTTGAGCAGTGCGGTTTTTAATTTCGATGAGAAATAGTCAACGACTTTTGCCTAACTTTGATTGTTAGACTCTCAAGAGGGAATATTAAGCAATAACTTTCCTATCTTAATTGCATTCATATATATACATAGAAAAAGAGGTTCCTAAGCTCATCAACTTTTGACCCCTTCTATAACAACTCTTCAATTATTTGTATTGGCATGGTTGATTAATTACCTAAATTTGACGCATTTATTAGTTTTTCTCAATTTTTTTAATACAAATTAGTGCGCTAAAAAGTCTACGTCTAATATTTACCAGAGATTAGGTGCGTTCATCACTCGATCGAAAGTAGTTACTTTTTAGAAATTGCTTCTTGATCCAAATGAATATTTGACACGTCTTATTTTTATGCATAAACTCCTCCGAAGACTGAAATGAGCAAATTTCGAATATCAAATTTACTTGTATGGCTCAACCAGCTCACTCCCATATACCATTATTGTCATAGTGTGATACCAATATCTTTTCACAGCTTGCCTGGTATCCCTACTATTGAGGAGAATCATCTCAACACCTGCTACTAATTGCTTAGTGTCTCCAACTATGCCAATTGCGCCAGGCATACGGTTAAAAGAACACAACTCATGGGAGAGACAGTGTAAGAACGATACCTAGAGTGAGAGCGAGGGAATCAACAAATACTGGCTAAATGCCTCAGATCATATATATTCTTCTGTAAGCTCACAAATTATTAGCTTGCAAATTCGTACTTTTTGCTCTGTATACAAATTAAAAATAATAATGCACATGGCCACCAATATTATTAGTAATATATATAAATGTCAATCTATCCCTATCAATAGCGCCTTCTTCTTTCTCCTTTACTTTTATTACATATGAATATAAAGCTTTTTAACTTCACAGAAATTAACATATACCCTAATCATGGCTACCATCAGCCTCAATGTTTTGGCAAGTACTTATACCAATCGATGAATATCGTTTGATCAGATGAACAAATGGCGTGCATTAAACTATGTAGGGATCGTGGATGAATCATCGGGTGCATTGCTCTCTTTTTAATTGCATGCAGTAATTAATTATATATATATATATATATATATGAATTAATTAATTATCAAGATTTGGTGTGGAGTTCGAACCTTCACTAGTATATATATATTATGATCATCTCTCCCCATGCTTAAAGTTTGTTTTACCAATCAGAAACCGACTAGATCAACATTAATTAAGGTATCTTATATATTTAATACTGAAAAAAGGTACAAATTAAGGCTAATTAATATGCATGCATGCATGCAGATTGCATCAGAGACTCACCAATCTTTAAAACTTTTTGGGTCTGAGTAATTAATAAGTAAGCAAATTATTATCTATTTTTATATATGTGAAGCTTTTTAGTCTATTGGTAGAGCTCAACTCAAGAATTGCTTTCATGAATTTATTTGATCTTTTAATTAGGGTCTAAGAATAGGCCGAAAGGTGTATATATTATGTGGCTTCATTAAACTAATAATAATAATAATAATAATTAATTAATTAATTAACAAAAGAAGAAGATGCATTATCCAATTGCATATAATTATGGCAAAAACTGAAAGGCTTTACAAAAGTTAACAAAAAGGCTACACCGACTTTAATTGCTTCCCAAGGGTCGGCGTGCTTTTTCATCTTCGTTCTTTTCCATCCATTTTAAACATCACCAAATGTCAATCTTTTAAGCCTCTACTTTTCATTATTATTTATACTTTGAAAAATTAATTATGTGATATTCTCATTACTATTTATTCTTTACCACTCTTTTCTCTTATCCACAACATCAAATGATCCTAAATTTTTTGCCAATCGAATACGCAAAGATATATATTATTCATAATTCTCTAAAAGTCTGGTCCTTGCTTGGTTGTATATATATGGAGTACAAATTAAAATGGGTTAGCTTAGCTAGTCTACAATTAATACAAGGACTATATATATATCATTACAGTTATTATAGGTAGTTTTATTAAAATGAAAATTTTGCTGATACGAAGATGTAGCTATTGCCTTCTAATTTTGGGGAGGATGTTGATGTGAAAACGTCATTTGCGAATGCAATGAAGATATCTTGATAAATTAATTTGGAGGAAATAATATTCTTAACTAACTTCTTACAAAAGAAAGCCCCGCTATAAAACTGGAATAATTCTAATCTTTATACAACCTTGTAGTTTTCTGGCAGCCCAATTATTGTACATATATATATATTTTATATTGTTTGATGATAAACAAGTGCGTGGCCCAAAGGCTTTTGCTTTTCGGCTTCTCCAGAAGCGCTTTTGTTAAAATGATGATTAGGGCTTCTAACTAAATCAAATCATGAACTGAATGAAGGAATGAAAAGTTGTAAAAGCAGCCCAAAGTTAAGTATCTTAGTTAGCGTGCATGCATTTGTTATGTTTTGTGCCTTTTGAAGGTGTTTTCAACTCTTGACAAAAAGTGCTTTCGTTTAGTCAAAGTTAGTATTTTATTCATCTATGTTCTAATATTCGAATAAAATCAGTTTGAAAGTGGTTGTTTTTATTTAGAAGCACAATTAAAGAGTGCGTATATTCAAACAATTTGTTCAATTTCTGATTAAAAAGAAAGTAATAATACTATATAAACTCCTAAACTTTTGTATTCTACAAATAAGAAAAGAGTAAACGATAAATTTTAAGATTTGGCTAATTAATTTTAAAAAATACTTAAAAAAAAGTTTCAAATCTATCAATTTGTATCGCCTGTTTAAATAAAAAAAAAGTGATTTTACTGTTGTATCATGTTGACTGTTAATTTTTGTCTACATAGATTAAAATGTTAATATTGAACAAATTATATTCTAATTTATTGTTTTGCTAACATTGATGGATGAAAATGTTATTTTACCCTGTTAGATGAAAAATTATGGATGTGTTGTCAGACAGCATAGCATATTATGAAAAGATGAAAGGAAGAGAATTAGGCTACCAAACAAACAAAATAGAATCGATCCAATGTTTTATGTAAAGACCTATCAAAGAGACACGTGTCGTTAATAATCATGGCATTGGACTTGGACTTGGACAATGCAGCAGCGGCAGCTTACATAATAAATATGAACATGCCATGGGAAGACAATAATGTACATACCCATATATAAAATGGCAAACATGAAACAACACACATTCAAAAATCAAATCTATGATCAACCCTCGCAAATCATTGATGTGAACACATAGATTAGCTAATAATCACCAAAGTCTTTTAGCAAATAATAATATGGCCAAGTTAATTAATATATATTTAGCAAGCCTGCTGAAAGGATAAGAGCAAATTGATTCTTAATACTATTTTAAGGAGGGTCTTAATATGTGTTATTTTCACCAACTTGTTATGCTATACCTATCTATCCACTTCATCAATTACCAGAAGCCCTTTCTTTTCATTTTTTGTGAATAATGAGTAGGCTTTTTTAAAATTGGGTCAAAAACTTTAGTCTATCCTTGAGGTTGAATTTTGGACTCGGGTTGCCTACGACATACAATCCAAGCACCCAACTACCCAAGACCAATTTCACACTTTTTTAAATCTCTAACTCGAATATGGCGTGAACTTGTCAAAATCATAATGGGATAATAGCAGCGAGATTCCTCTTGTCATTTTTTCACAATTATGGACAAAGTATGTCCATTTACATCAAACAAGTCCCTAACCCAACCTTGTAGTAACCCAGCAACCGTAACTCATATGAGAATTACTAGAATACTCTTTACTATTATGGTACATAAGACCGCTGGACAGTGACTCTTTTCCTTTCGCAGTCAGTTTCATTTTATCTGCTAGAGGAAAAGATTTTGACAAACACGATACTTATTACTTAGGGACCTATTTGACAGGAAAAGATAAATGATGTTATCTTTGAAAACGAAAAACCAATTGGGGGTCTGAGTGTTGTTATCCCAAATCATGCCTCCCAAGTTTAAAGCCGTTGAAAATAAAATGAACAGAGGCCAAATTGGAAACTAAAACACAAGAAGCAAGAATAAGCTTTTTGGAAGATAAGAATGGGCGTGTTTAGTAATTATCCCATGTGCCCATTTAAATTGACATTGACAGACGGATTTTAACTTGCTAATAGTAAGTAAAATAGGCTGCCTGCCTACCAAATTGGAGCGCCGGCTTAATTAACCGAGTAGCTTCTTTCAATCAGTGTACTTAGACACGAGTATAAGTATTTATATAAATTAATTACAATGAATCACATGAAGCTGTAAAGACTAAAGACTACTCTGAATGAACAAGAAGAAGAAGATGGCTCACAGTTGGTGCACCCACTTGTCTAACAAATTTGTTATATATAATGTTCTGTTGGGTCGGCAATTGTTTTTATTTATATATATATATATACAGTAGCTAGTTTCTGTCTTTAAAGTTTTGGTCACGGTGTTGCATTTAATTGTCATGATTTATTGGCACTGATGGTGGAGTACTAATAATGAGTTGGTGCGGTGCTGATGAATTACTTGGAAAGTTCCAACGCAGAGATCCCAAAAAGGGTGAATAATGCACGCCTGCATGTATACACATCTAGGTCAATTTACAAATTCACTATCACAAGCACACAAATTAAGTTAGTTAATTAATTAAACTTCCAATATATAGAAACAAAAATGAGAATCAAAGAGGGTGCGTAGGCTATAATAAGAACTTAGATATGTATATAAATTAATACAGGAAATGAAATGGATGTGAAGTGCATGCTTTTGATCAAATTTTTAATGCATTTAACTTATTATACGGTGTTCTTTCTTATTTTTCGTGCACACGTCTTTAATTTTCTCTCCTTACCAAATCTATTTTTCTAAATTACATGTCAAGAATATCTTTGGCAGAATAAATAGTTACAGTAATAATAATAATAATGTGACATCCATTTACATGAAAGAATTAATTTATATATAAATAGAGGAAATATTCTCTGAAAAATCGGACCCAATTTTTCAACTTGATATTTAAAAAAGAAATTAAATTTCTTAATCCTTTAATTGTATAAGATCATAAGGACACGAAAAGCACTTAAGACCAAGTGCTTAACAAACAATATTCTAGGCAATAAAATAAAAAGCTTCTTAAGCATCTCAATCATTCTCATGATACATACATATTTACCTCCCACACGCAAAGAACACTATACATGTATTACTTTATTTGCTTGTATTTTTCTTCTTTTTAATTACATCCAATGTATTTCAAGAAATAAAATTAAAGTTAATTAATTAACATGCAAGGATATTAAGCCACATGAATGATCAATCCATTTTAAACTTAATTAGATTAATTATTCTCTCTTTTGAGCTTATTTTCAAGCTTTCCAACGAAGCAAGCAACTAATAAATAATTTTCTCTGTCTTCATCCCTTACCGGTAAAAATACAGAAAAAAGGACATTCCCAGCAGTGGCTTGTTTCCTGGTTAAGCAAGGCAAGAATATTAATTGATTATTCTATTATAAAATGAAGGCCGCGCTTGGACGAATTGAATTTGAAGAACATTGACAACACGGCAAGCATGGCATATAATTTAGACTTGTTCAAGTTATATTGATACATGATCAGTCAGAGGGAGGTGGGCTAGCTAGCTAGCTAGCTATCTTGCTGGGGTTTTTAATACTGAAGTTACCAATTACTTAGGCTTGGGGAATTTCGTTTGTTTGTTTGTTTGTTTCGTGGGAAAGTGGGACGGTTGAAAGTAACGTAAAACGTACTGAATGTTTCATTTTCATCGCTGGCATATATGTGTATGAACATTTCTTGTGGACAACTTCTCATCACCGTGTTTGGTGGGAAAGAAACCGAGGGAAAAAAGCGACATAAATTCCGGGCCTATGGGTTGTGTCATATATGACTCATACCACTACGAAACCCTTACTTTTCTTATATTAGTTCTCTATTCATTTCATGGATTTATGTATGAAATATACTAATTAGATTGATTTAGAATATTACCCGAATTAAATTTGAAGAAATTAGTTATTTAAATGTAGGACAACTTTTTAATTAACGCAAAGAAATATGAAAAAGAAAAGTCAACCCAATCACAACAACAAACATGTATGATAAAAAAAAAAGTCAAATTTTTAAATAATTTAAATTTTTATCTATATATGGTGAACCAAATTGTTTATGACACGTAAGTGTAAATTGTATTCGTTATAGACCATATATATATGTTCTCTTAATTCTCTCATCACTTTCTCACTTTTTTCTTTTTATATATATTTTCTTCATAATCAAGATTAAAACTTACATATACATGGTACAAATAAAAACATTTACCACGGAAACAAAATACACCAATAGTAGTTGTGACTGTAAAGAGAAAAGAATACATACCAATGATGATAATAATAAAAAGAATTACACAATGATTAATTAAATAAATCTACAGAGCCAGCCTAAAACAAGCAAGGCAAGAATTGACTTTATTTTTGGTAGTGTGTGAACGCTACACAAGATAGAAATAAAATATTAACAAGTAATGTAGATATATTATATAGAAATAAAATAAGAAAACACATAGGTAGACTAGTGATACATAGTCACATAGATGATAATGAACAAGTGCCAAAAGAGACGCAAAGGATGTTGTAATTAGGTATGAAGACCATGATACCAACATGTGCATTAAAGTCACGAACCACATGCCTCTAACTCGTATCCCTACCCTAACCCCCATTGCTCTCTTAAGTCCTGACGTGTTTATTCTTCTGCCTGCCTCTCCTTTGTAAAGAGATCAAAGCCCCACCACATCAACCCCTCTCTTGGCTGTTTCACGGCTCTTCATGATGCAAACCCTTTTAACTCTGTTTTGGATTCCATTGCATGGGTTTCAACCTTTTAATTCCAACTATAGATATGTTTTAATTATAGATAGATAATGATTTTTCACAAAATTATTACTGTAACAGGTTTCACAACTGCTCCTTACTGAAAATACAGAATATTCAGCTGCTGAAGTTCGACCATTCCATTGATTTAAAATAAAATTAATAAAAACTTTAATGGAGATAAAAAAAACAGAATAATTCATATAAATGTAAAAATATTTTACAACCAACTAATTAATAATTCGAATTATACCTATTACTAATTAAAAGAATGAACGAATCACTACAAAGAACAAATTCTCTGTACAGATGCAATTCATAAAAACTACGACAATCGAGAATTAATCAAATTCATCGTAAATCAATCAGTCTTGTTCTCCTGCTGATTCATCAGAAACCTCGGCTTCTTCGTCGGCAGAGGAGATTCAACCTCCTGAGACCAGAACTCGGGCAGCGCCGGCAGGTTGAGGTCAAAGTCGCGTTGACTGCTCGACACACCGCCTTCTGAGAAGGTGACGCCGCTGGCGCTGGCAGTACTTGCGTTCGTATTATTGTTGTTGGTGTTTCCGCCTTCGTAGTGGCACCGCTTGTGGCCTCCGAGAGCCTGGCCCGTGGAAAAAGTCTTGTGGCAGATAGAGCACTCGTGGGTCCTACCGCTGCCCGTGGAAACGGTGGTGGAGACGGAAGGCTTGATGTCAGGGGTGGAGTTGGCGACTGGCGGTTGCGGCGGTTTCTGCGGCGTTCTTGCGATGGCTGGCTTTGTGTCCGCCTAGGGCCTGGTAGGAAGGAAAAGCTTTGTTGCAGACACTGCACTTGTAAGAAAGCTTCAAACTTGGCGGCTCCGGAATTTCCTGATGTTGTTCCGGTGGCGGAGACGCGGTTTCAGCGGCGCTGGTGTTACCACGAGCGAGCATGATAAGACAAAGAGCCATGTATTCTTCTTCAGTGGGAACAGGAGATTCGCTACGCGGTCGTTTTGAGCGCTTTCTTTTGGTCCACGTATCTTCGTAGCTGAAAGGATGATGCTGGTGAGTGGCCGTGGTGGGAGAATTCAGAGCCTGAAGAGCCATAGTCCGTGAACTCGTCTTGAAACCTCGATGGGGATATCGGAATCTTTCGAGTGAGCTGGAGAGAGAATTGTAAATAATGAGAAGAGTGAAGAAGTTGTGGGAGTGATTGGGTTTATATATAAAAAGGTGGGGGGAGTGGCGAATTGGTGGGGGAAGTGAAGTCGGTCAACTAAAGATAATAGTAGTGGCAAAGGGGTGACTGAACTAAGCTAACGCTTTGCTAAGAGGACCAATTCCAAATTCCAAGTCAAATCAATGCTACGCCTGATATTTTTTTATTTTTTAAAATTTATTTAATTAACTAGAATTAACCAAGAGGATTAACTTGGGATTATGGAGTCTTTGAATATTACTCTTAGGGGGAGGGCGTGTGGCGCACGTTTTATTTTGTTAATTGGGGATAAATGATTAGGTGTTAAAACTCGTAAGAAGATGGGATTGGTTGGTAGAATAAGGCATTTGTTGGGGGGTGGGGGGGGGATAAATGATTAATTAGATTTTTAATTATTTGCCTTAATAATGGATTTGTATCTTTAGCAATATCTTGAAAAGATCTTAAAGGAATAATAGTAAGTGGGAGCTTTTGTGGCTGGTAAAAAAAATCATTTTTCGAATCAAATTCAAATGTTATTTCATGTATTAGTGTTATTATCAATGAAAATGTATTAAAAATATATTTTCAATTGA
The DNA here is from genome assembly GCA_028052125.1 of Melia azedarach. Taxonomy (NCBI): domain Eukaryota; kingdom Viridiplantae; phylum Streptophyta; class Magnoliopsida; order Sapindales; family Meliaceae; genus Melia; species Melia azedarach. Next base: position 1,706,701 of record CM051399.1, on the reverse strand, counting down.
TATATAACTTAACTTTTAATTCAAATAAAAGCATAATATATAGTTATAATTTCACTAGTACCATCACCATCATTTTCCTTTTGAATATTACAATTTGCCATTACCATTAATTTGTTCTAAAAAACTCCAAAAGGGAGGATATGCTGCATAGTAACAAGTAATTTTCGCTAGACAAAAAAAGGTTTCATTTCACTTTCACCCTAATTTTAATAAAATTTAGACATCAAACTCCAAAAATCTAAATTATAGCATCGAACTTGTTGCTTTTGTTTTTGTTTGTATTTCTATATACACTACAATACTCACCGTTTTCAGTTGTCGTCACGTTCCACCACGCGCATAGGCTATCGCTTGGACGAGATGGCTTTTCTTGCGTAGATAGCTTCTAAGCTTTTAATTTCCTTTGGTAGTTTTTGGTTAGTTGGCTTCGGTCCCTCCCCTCCACTCTCCAGAAGGACAGCAAAGCTTCAACCGTCTCCCCTTATTATCCACGTGTGTACTGCTAATGTTATCGTAATTTTACCAAATCATTAGCTTTTAAAAAATAAATAAATAACATCATTTAAGTCCTTAATAAAATATAATTTGTTCTTTTACAGCAAATAAATTTTTTATTTTGATTTTATTAACATTTTTCAAGGATTCATTAAGATTAACTTTTAAATTTTTTGATCTAAAATGAATCGATTCTAAATTTCAATCCGAATAAAAGATTAATTTAAATTGTACATTCTGCTAAAACTTAACAACATTTTAGTAAGTAGTATCGTACAACTTTAGTTGTAATACTAATAAATATATGCGTATTAAAAAAAATGCTGTACAGCGTAATATTTGCTGCATCAAAGGACATTTGCGTCAAATCAAAATATTGGCTGAGCTCAGTATAGCACAGTATAGTGGAGTGGAACTGTGAAAGACTGTAGCTTTACAGACGCGTAACCGTCAGGGCATACGGCACGCGAACGCGGTTCTCATCGCAACGACCGACACGTGGCAAAGCTAAAGTCTTTTTGTCTAATTTTAGCACAAATGACATAACCGACAAGGAATCCGAGGATCAGATCAGGCCGTCCACTTGTTGAGAGAGTGAAACGTGGAGATAGCTCATGTGATCGTGGATCTAACACGTGGCGGGTTTGACAGTCGAACGTATCTAAATACTATACACTTGAGAATTCTAGTGGCTGCTAGTAGGTGTTTGGTTTCTACACAGGATGTGTTGTGTGTGTTGTTTTGATGACTTAGCCGTGTAGAAGTTAGAAAGCATTTGGCGCGTGATGTTATCAATTACTTCATTGCAAGGTTTTAGTTGGAAGTCGGCGTTAAGGAAAATTAGAATTTAGATAAGTTCAGTTTCACTAATCTTTTGGGAGAGAATTTACTTGTTTTCTAAATACGTTTTTTAGAATCAATGTGCTTGTTGATAATGATGGATACAATGTATTATAAAAGCTTCATAAAATAATATAGATACTGAGATATATATAATTTATACATTGGTTTTTATAAATAAATTTATGTAATAAAAATTATATTGTTGAGCTTTTTTAGTGTAACTATTGGCATCTTATAATTGTTAATAATTTGATGCTAAATATTAAAAATTAAAGCATCCACTAGTGATACATTGGTAGACCTCTAAGTGGGTTGTCTTCGCTTTATTTTTTAGGGTGAATTTTTCTTGAATAAGTGACAGATTTTGTTCCAAGGTTTCTAGCAAATTTGATAGCTTTATCTGATTTTCATATACGATTAATTATAATATTGAAAAAGAAAATTTATGTTAATCTTATAAAAGTACCAAAAAAAAAAAAAAGATACTTTAAAAGATATTTAAAAGCTTAGAAGATTTGTTGGAATGGAATTGGTCACAAGATGCACACAAGCTAATCGATAAAAGTAGCATTCCACGTTCCCTTTTTTAATTGTTTTGGTAACAAATCATACTTAGCCGCCAAATTCAAGGTTCTACTAGAGTTGGGATAAGGAAAGAGCCGCAAGACATTGCATATGTACATATAGACTCTATTCAATTCAATCACTCAAAGACTCATCAAAACCCATGCCGTGTAATAAACTACCACTTTTACTGCAATACAATATTAATGAAAGCAGCCAAAATAAGGCAGGCAGAAAATTAAGAAAACAAACTTTTATCATGCATCAAAGGTAGCCAACCCCCACGTTAGAACTTGCGTCATTGTTATTGGGTTTTGGCCAATGAGACTATGGGATAATTATAAAACAATTTAACGAACATGTGGAGTGCAAGTTTACATTATTTTTTCCCTTTTTTGGGTTCTTGGAAATGTAAAGTGTGATGGATATGCAAACAAGCAAAGTTGATGAAGTCATTCCTCACATAATCAGTTCTAGAGGGTAGGTATCTGCTTACAATTTGGTTCTTAAATTCTTTTTTCATTTTCTAGATTCCTGGAAATGTAATGGAACGTTCGGGAAAAAATTGGGAGGAATTGGATAATTAGGTTTTCAATTTCTAGAACCAAAGTTGTCTTCAAGAGTCAAGGAGCTCGTGACCTGTTTGGAAATTTCTGTTTCTGGATTATGAGAACTTGCTACGCTAATAGTTCCAAAATTTATTTCCGTAGTACAATAATTTGTTGACCCAAAATTTTGGTCAAACCATCACTATAACTAATCTCTTGCCCATTGTAATTTGTACACAAGACATCCAATACAATTAACAAAGTAATAACGCTAATAGTATATTGTTTTATCAAATAAATGAGTGGATAATTAACATTAAATATGACAAAAGTAACGATAAACACCAGAGAAGTTCAAAGCTTAATGCAACTTGACCATACGCACTGATTATTTATTTATCTTTTACCAGTTTCAGTTTCAGCAGATGATATTGGGTCAAATCCCACGTTTATGTTTGACCGTTCCAAAACGGATGAAAGTAGTACCGTTGACTGAATCAAGGAGATAGAGGGTGCGGTGCAATTGAGTTGGGCTGGGCCGGATTTCCGGGCCTAGCTAAAAATGGCCCTAGCCCAATTTTGACATAAATAATAGCCTATTAATTTTATATATATATATATATATATAAATCACCTTAACACACTGCATTGGCAAGAAATTTGGTTCTCCTATTTCTATTCCATTTTGCTTCTTACCGGATAACTAATAAATCACTTTCATGAACGAGAAAGTTTGAATCAAATCAGATCACGTATATTGACCTTTATCTTCTACAGTGATAGTTACTTTCATAATTGGTTAAATTTTAAATAAATATACGTGTGATAGGATTTTATTAAATAAGTGATATTATTTAAATAAAGTACAATTCTCCTTATTATTCAAAGTAGGATGTCTTTTAGAATATGAGTTTATTTATAAACGACTCTAATTAGTAACTATATATTATATATATATATATATATATATTTAAAAAATTAGATACGAACAATCTTAACATAATTATTCAATAAAAATATGACAGCGTATTTTAAATTTTTTATTTTATTATTATTATCGCTCAATTGATTAGTTAATCTTAAAGTAAAATGAAGGTACATGTAAAAAAATTTATTAGATTAGTGTATAAATGTAGTATGCACGTCTATCTAAGATTTTTTACAACTATTTAATTCTTAAAAATTCGTATTAGTTTGCATATCTTATTTGTTTAGTTCATTTGGACCTCCACAATTTTACTTGGTCCATAACGCGTGGGTCTAAATCCCTCCATATTTCTTGGTAATACTTATATTCGTAAGAGATACTATCTAAAGCCACACGACCGATAATCTGATTGCACCCCTCTTAGGGCTATGTTGTTAACCCACTGGATCCAAACCCATTTACCCATCCATGAATTCTGATTACAACAATATTCACCGTGTTGTTGTTCAAATGATTCACACAGAAATTCCACCTCAAATTTGAAGCATCAAAACCTGACTCTCTCATGGCAACCTCTTTGCTGTCTCCACTCTCTTCACCATCAGCAAAGGAGCCGCTGGGTTTCACACATGGCCTTACTAAATCGTCTTTCCTCTCTAACACCAACCTCTTCTGCTTCGCACCTTCCAGAGCAAAACGCTCCGTTCACCGTTGCTACAAGTGCACTTCCCCCTCCGCCAAGTCCATGGACCACATTCCCAAGCAGTTCAGAGAAGGAAATCTCAAAGATGGATGTTAGTTTCTCCCTCTTTCCCTCTTTTTGGATTCCTAGCTGTTTGTTTAGGTAATTATTGTTTTGGGATTTATTGAAGGACCCTTTTTAGTTGTTTGTTTAATTTTTTTTTCTTTTTGGGGTTTGATGAACTCACGGAATATTAAAGAATCACGGATACCTGGCAAGAGCAGATAGAATTTCCTTGACACAGTAGCTACATATAGTCTTAACATTGCAGGAAGAATTTGAATATTTCCTAGAACTTTGTGTAATGTTTAAGAATATGGTAGAAGGTCAGTTTGAGCAATTAGAATATTAAAGTTAAGCAGCTTTGCTAGCCAGATGAGTTCGGGAATAACGGTGGTGGAATAGTGAGTGAAGAATGAGCATGAGCATGTGAGTTTAGGAGAATTTGTGAATTCGCTGTTTTGATTGAATAAGAGTAGAATCCATGAAGATACAGGGACTGCCAGTAATTCTATTTACTTAGCATTTGTAAAATTGCAAGTCTATTATATCACATTATACCTGTGAAACTAGATTTCTAATGTCACGCCCTCATCTTGGATTTATTCTTTTCTTTTCAGTGTTTAGTTTTTAGCTGGTCTTCATCATCTCCAATTTGTTCCATTGCTTCTATAATATATACTCATAGGTATGATTTTGTGGAATGGTGGAGCTTATTCTCATAGAGAAGGTTACAAAGAGATGGTTGAGCATATTATAGAAGTACGATTAATTCATGTTATTACTTCTATTTCATTTTTAACTTCTCTTTTGTAGTGATGGAAAATTACAAGAATGTTCCTCAGTACCTTTATGGGCTTACTCCATCACAGATGGACATGTTCATGACCGAAGATAACCCTGTACGCCGGCAGGCAGAAAGTGTTACAGAGGTTCTCTCTGCTTTCATGCTCCTTGATATCATTTAAGTGGCTAGATGATGGCAATGAATGATAAATACCATTGCATTTTAATTGTCAATTGCTGGTTTGAAGTTAATTTGCATAAACAACTCCTGACAGGAAAGCATTTCTTCTGCCCAAAACTATTTGAACCGTGGGGGTATGTGGAGTCTATCTGGCATGAGTGATAGGGGCCTTTCAAAGTATAGTATGAGTGCAAGAATGTATCGTGGAGGTGGCGGAGGATATGATATGCCCGCAACTGCTCCTCCTGATTTACCGTCTTTGCTCTTAGATGCTCGGATATGCTATCTGGGAATGCCGGTGAGTCTTTATAATGAATCTTGTTACCATCTTGCCTGCTGACTAATTCTACTCACTTCTTGCTGCCATCTTCTTCCTGTAACACTTTGGCTTATTGCAGATTGTACCTGCAGTGACTGAGCTGATTGTTGCTCAGTTTATGTGGTTGGATTTTGATAATTCTACAAAGCCTATATATTTATACATAAATTCATCTGGGACACAGGTTAGTGTTGGAATGCATTGTTTCTTAATGTTGAAATGTCCTCTTATATGAGATGTGGATGTATATGTCAATTTTCTTATCTTGCCTGAATCACATCCTCTATCTAGAATCATTTATTAATATGGTTTTGTTATACAATTCAGAATGACAAGAAGGAGAGTGTTGGATCTGAAACTGAGGCATATGCTATAGCTGACGCCATGGCCGTAAGTATGCTTATCATTCACATGTCTATTGTTTTCTTCACTCATTTAATGAATACATGTAAACAAGGGAAAGTGGCCCAAGTTTAAATGCCTGTGCTATCGACAACATTTTGTGAAAAGGCCACTGTTGAGTTGTTTACATTTTTCACCAACAAATAACCTTTGGATCCCAATTCCTATGTAGAGCTTTGAATTGGTTTACAATCTTTATCAACTATTCTTGACCTTCTTAAATTTAACCTCAGCTTGTCTTGTTCTTTTTCTCTGAAGTACTGCAAATCAGACGTCTATACGGTTAACTGTGGCATGGCATATGGTCAAGCAGCAATGCTTCTATCTCTTGGAGCAAAGGGTTACCGTGCTTTGCAGCCAAATTCCTCCAGTATGATTCGTTTTCTTTATAAAGTTCATTGATTAGCATGATTTACAAATTTATTTTGCTGCCTTAGAAGCTTGTGATAAATACTGTTTCATTCTTCATCTTTGGTCAATGAATTCATGAATTGGGAGATTCTACTTCTACTACAAAATAACTTATGGATCACCCCCTTGATGCAATTTTCAGACCTAACTTTATCGGAGGCTTACAGTTTAACTGCTAAGATATTAATTGCTAGGAAAAATATCATGGAAAGAATGGTGGGACTGAAATGGATAAGTTTTGTGTAAAATTTCTAGTTGTACAAGTAATGGTATGATAAGGCATATTTAAGAGAGTAATTAAGAGCAGTAGCAAGTGTAAGTGATCATGAAATTGCATACACAAGTTGATCTTTTGCCCCTGGTATTGTATGCCAGCTTTGAGTCCTTTGGGAAACTCCAGTATCTAGATGACATTCATATAGGTTTGGCATGCGCAGACAAGCAACTCCTACAAATAAGTGATATAATTACTTTTTGGTTATCTTTCCTGTCTTGCTACTCAGAGTGTGCAGTATTCTGTTACAGACTGCTTGCAGAGCCCTTTGTTTTTGTTTTCCCTTTGGTTTTTCCACCATCTACAGCTCCAAAAACTTGATATTTAAGTTACAATTTTGAGTTTCTCTAATTTGGAAACTGCAACATTCTATTAAGCATTGTCTATGTGGGAGTTTTATGTCGACTTTCTATTAAACTTGTTACACGTATTGGTTTTGTTTTTCCACCTTCCTAATCCATTTCCCACTTCCTTTAGACTTTGTTTCCTTGTGAGATGGGAGGTATTGTGATATCTAGTTGGTCACCAATCAATTAAACCACAGGTTCAGTATGGGGTACTAGGAGAAATAAGTGCTGTGGATGATCCTTGCTGTTTTCCATGGTTTCTTACTGTCTTAATTTTGAATTGCAGCAAAATTATATCTGCCTGTAGTTGGCAGCTCAAGTGGGTCTGTCATTGATATGTGGATTAAGGTACTCTCCTTTCTCACTCTTGCCTCTCTCTCTCTCTCTCTCTCTCTCTCACAGCTTTTTACTGAATATATCTCCCTTTTAGGCCAAAGAACTGGATGCCAACACAGATTACTACCTTGATCTATTAGCAAAAGGAACGGGGAAATCCAAGGAAGAAATTTCTAAAGACATCCAGCGACCTAAATACTTACAAGCTCAAGAAGCAATAGACTATGGCCTTGCGGACAAGATAATTAACTCAAGGGATTCAGCATTTGAAAAACGGGTAATGTTTTCACTTTTCTGATCTCACATGTATTTTCTGCATTTCATGCTCCAATGTCCATTCTAATAACAAGTTGTTCTCTCTAATCAGGATTATGATAAGCTGCTTGCTCAATCAATGGCCATGAACAGAGAAGCTGGAGGTCCAGAAGCAGCTCCCTCGGGACTTAGGTGATTTAAAGGCTGTAATATAGGCTTATCATACATAACAACGGTTGAAGCTAGTCAAATCTTTTGTTTCATACACAATGCCTGGAGCTGCTGGTTACATTTGATCCTTTTGTCAATCTGCTTCCACGTTGCAGACAGTGATTGTATCTATTCAACTAGTAAGCTCGGAGCTGCTTCAGCTTTTAAACGCTGTATAAATTTGTACTTGGGAAAATAGGATATCTTAAATTAAATTACTTCGCTATCAGAGACTTTCAAAGGTGAATTTTGCTTTGCTTGGCTGCCAACGTGGGGTTATTTTATGTTATCGGATTCAAGTATACTTATCAATTTTGGCATATTTACGTAGAAAAATAATTAGCATATCACATCATTGGTTGTCATGCTACTGAAAATTGGGTGATTTGCAATCTTGCTCCTGGTTTTGCAAATCAACAAACTTGAAGAAACAAAGTTTATTATTTTATATAGAACACGATATACCTTGATAATTATGTCATTTTCGACTATTAACAGATATTTCACAGTAAAAGAATCCCATTTTCATTTCTCAAAAAAATATTTGAAATTAGTTTCATCTAATATTATGGACTTGGTCATTGCGCAGGTTTACGATCAGCAACACCAACCGCTTGCAGCCGAATATGGCCGAGACTAAAATTTATGAAGATTCGAGTAATAAACCATTTATTAATAGCTTTAGTATTATATTGGTAATGGAAATGCATGTCTAAAATTCAATCAGCAAAAAGAACAGAAAACAAATCAAATTCTTCAAACTACTATACTATCATATCAGTTGACAGAGGGGGAAAAAAATTTGCAACTATGATACAAAAATTAGTGTTCAGATCAAACTTCCAGTAAGCTTCATCAGGGAAGGAATGAAGCTTTACACAGTATTTCAAAATATTACTTATCTAAAATACTATAGGAAAATTGGAGAGGTCTCAACTTCCCTTAGACAGGAGGGTTTGGGTACACTTTTGGTTTTGGCTTAACTTCAATTTCATTCACACTCCGTACGTATATGGCGTCAGGTTCATGCCTGCAAAATTAACAAAACCATATAATATAGCTGGACATTAAAGAGAGAAAAGGACGAGGGTGAGAGAATTATTCTTACGGCTTATCTCCTTCTTCAAATGTATAACTTGATGCCACAGCCAAAAGTCGGCCATCTCTGCTAAATGAAAGTGCTGCAATGCTTGTGGGGTACTTTGAGTACTGTATAAGGAGTGCAAAAGGAGAGCATGATGATATTTATGGTAAATGATCAACTTCCCATGAGTGTATTTAAACCTGTCCAAATTCTAGCAACTATTTACCTGATACAGCCTCTTTTTGTTGTTCCCATCCCACACATTCACAAAACCATCACAACCTCCAGTTGCAAATGTACCATAGCTGAAGATAAATGGAACGCATAGTTTAGCAGTTATGTGAGTCAGAAGAAGATGCAATGATAACTAATTTCAAACCCACAAATTTGGCTTGCTACTTTATATGAGTTCATCATACCCAACTCTAATGTCTTAAAAGAATCATGCTAGATTATATCAATAGTTTATGGTTTACATAAACAGTTTCTTAACAAGGGGAGAAAAAGACAACTGATTTAAAAAATTCTTTATATGTTACAAGTCTGCCAGTCATCCGCTCAAATAGACAGAATTCTTCATGGGAGTGTGCTAAACTAACAGGCACCAGGCTACCATTGTTTAGCTCATTAATTTGAACCATATAACTGAACTAGAATTGTTTAACAGAATAATGGTTAGACAAGGATGCTCAAGAAAAACTTGTAAATTTGACCCACCCCTTTAGAGGAGTATCTAAACGTTGCCTCTCCTTTAAGTCTTTTATTTGCAAGATTTAAAAAAATCAAACTTAGAAACTTACATGGGGTGGAAGGCAATGGCATTCACTGGATACACAATATCCCTTCCAGCCTCTGATTTTCGGTGGCACTTAAATGCATATCTGCACAAAGTTCAAAATCATGAATAAGTAGGAAATCATCAATAATCTCTGTGCAACAAAATATAGGCTGCATGCACCTCTACCCAGTTATGTACCCTCACCAGGGAAAGAAATCCTGACTGGTGGTCACTATAGAATGGCCAAAAAAAAAAAACACCAGACTTTTGTAATGAGCTGGAAGAAGCCAACCTTTCTCTATTTTTTTCAGCATTACAAGTTTACTGATATTTACATCAAATATTTACTAGAAATTTAAATATGAAAATTATAATACATCCCATATGATATTTATTAGAAGTTGAGATATCACAATTATAATACTTCCCATTTACCCACGCACAATATATGTGATATTTACATCAGATATTTATTGGGAGTTTAGATATGATAATTATAATACATCCCATATACGCATGCACAATATGTGATATAAGCCCTCATTTTGGAGGGGTATCTGTCCACACAGCAGGTGGAAAATCCCCATAATAAAGGTAGGGGAGTCCTGCCGTATGAACACACTCCCTCCTCAAGGAGGGAGTGTGTTTTTACCAGCCAGCCTTTTGCTGGATGGCTAATCCTTCTCTGTTTTAAGACATCTTTATTCACAACAGTAAAATGGAGAATATCCTATAGCGAAATCCAGCAAGGGCCAAAGGAAGAATTATAAAACACAGTTTTTTTTTTCCCTCAAAAGCACGAACTTCTACTGTGTTTGGAAATAAGTACAGGAAAGAAAGATATGGATTGCTTGTAAAAATACAATTAAGAAGCATCACAGTGAAAAATCAAGCAATGTACTAAAGAGAATGTATACTAGAAAGCAATCAACTCTATTAGGTAAAAGAAATATTATCACATACTTTTTGGCTTGACTGGCTTCTGAGAGATCAAAAAATTCCATTGCCACTCGTCCTTCAACAGAACTAAGAGCATATCCTGCATACAGTTGTGCATAAGAAACCCAAGAGAAAAGCACTCAGAACAGAGATGAATCATAGACCAAAATAATTTGACTACTATTAATTTTAGCTACTTGTAAATCCTCGTCAAAATTAAAGATTAATCTGCACCTGTTCCATTTGGGTAACAGCGCACGCATCTAGTCTGGTACTTCAAAGAAGATTCCCTCCTTTGCTCAGGTTGAGACATATTTCGCAAATCATACACATTTACATGTCTTCCTGCAGTTGCCACCACCAGACGGTTTCCAACAAGTGAGAGAGAGTAAACACGCTCAGGCTGGGGGTACGTTCCAACAAGTGTGCGTTCCTGCCCACTTGCACCTCTAGGATCCCAACACTTGAGAGTTTTATCCCAACTACCGGTAATCACTTGTCCTACATTCATAGACAGACCGAAGGAGATATGGACTGAGAATTTCCCACATAGAAAATAATCCAAAAGTGCTGTATCCAGTTTCCTGTATATTATATTCCTAAATGAAGCAAACAAATAGCATTCTTCCAAGTCATTCTAATATATTAAAGAAGGACATGGAACAATATGATGATTATGCCACTCCAAAATGTCTTAGAATCACCATTTACTGCATTAACCATCCAAGACATCAATGAAATCAATACAGAACTCCAAATAAAGATCATAAAGCCACCAGAATATTTATGGAACTTTCACATGGCATGCTTAAAAATAGGCACGGCCCTCAACCATAATATTTTCTCAAGTTTACAGTGTCATTGTACCAAGGTGACAGCATCAATATCACTGTAGCTAGAATGCAGACGTAAATTGATTGTTACTGGAAAGATGTTTGAGAGAATCAAGGTGACCAAATCACAATAAATTGTGTAATAAATGAAAAGAGAAAAGATAAAACAATAAATGAAATCTAACTAAGAAGATACTCTTGATTGCTGCATTTCATCCAGCAAAATCAAAACTCAAAATACTAGATTACTTGCAACTATAATATAGTGATTGATATTGAGTGAATTGATCATGTTAACTATAACTAACCTGCAGCATAAGAGTACTCAACACAGCGCACAGGTGCATCATGCCTTCCCAAGATATCCTCTTTCCCATGGCTGAAAACTAGCCTGAAATATTAATACAACAATCTTCAGGTTGATAAAATAATGTATCTGAGGATGCAATTGGCTTCACATAATAGAAAATACCAAGTAGAACTTATATATATATTACATGTCAATGGTAATGAAACAAAATGTAATCAAATTCAGCTGAGAAAGAACATTATATCTATAAGAAATTATCACCAATCATCTATAGATTAAAATGAAAAACTGTCAGTGTCAGCAGATCAACATTTGATTCATCATCATGTGAGGAAATTGAGTCATCTATATGATGATGTTTGATTAAAATAACTTTAGTTAGCCTTTGTGATTTTCACCAGAATCAAGCAGAAAATTAGTGGGGAAAAAAAGTAGTGTACACTAACAACCTCGCATTTTGACTAGAATAATTAAAAATCACTTCACAGCAAAATGCAAATTAAAATAAAAACGATTTAAACTGTTATTTAAAAAAAAAAATGAACTCTTGCACTTCTACTGCAATTTAGTCACGCGACGAATTGAGTTTTAGATTTCTTATTTTAATTTTTCTTCAAAATATTTCTAACCAAACAGAAATTAGGAAGGAAAGCATATGCTAACCGTCTAACGGTATGATCGGCGCTGGCACTAAAACCGGATGAATCATCGTGGAAGCAGCAATCCAGCACGGCGCCCCCATGCATGAACTCTCCACGCAGCACATTTGCGCTCGCGTCGTACAATTTGACGCTCTACATTACATTATACAGAATTAAATCATAAAAACTCAAACTTTCTTCCGACTACTTCTGAATTAATTTTGTTTTTGAGAAAAAGAAAAGAAAAAATAGGCGTGCGAGGGCGTACCTTATCCCAAGAGGAGACAAGCAGGTGATCGCTGTGATTGGAGAATCGAAGGTTCGAGATCCCGTCGCTGGGCGGGTTGGACAGCTCGCGCCCGGAGGTCGGAGGCGGATGGACAGCTGTCATCTTCCGATTGATCGGGAATGGCGAGATTAGAGAGAGAGAGAGGAGCTAGGGTTGTGCGCGGAGAGTGAGAGAGGTTTGAAAATAGAAGGAAGCGTTTGAGTGAGGGTTTTTCGTTTATTTATTTATTTATTTTTGAATTTAAAGGGGGGAATTTTGAATTCAAAATAACAAACGAGGACACGGGACGGAGCCAAAGAGCAGTAGTGACAGGGAAGGTGAAGCTTCCCAGTTCATTATTATTCAAAGAATTGCTAAATAGATAAGGTGTCTGTCTATAATCAAACTTTTTTAAAATTAAAATTTAAAATTTTCTTCAATTTTTTATTATCATTAACATTTTTTTTAAAAGAAAAAGAAACAATATCGATTCTTCAAGAGAACTAAAATATTTTTATCACCAGTGAAGACTGAAGATACAAAAATTAACCAAAATTAATACGTTATTTAAATTTTAAAACTATTTTTATAGTGTGAATTAATTTTGACGTTAAATAATGAAATTAAATTAATCAATACAACATTAAGTGCAAAAAAATGAATTTATGACATCAAACTGTTAAAGCGTTTCAACAATGAAACAGGCCTTCAATCGGTGGCCCAATTGCGTACACTCTCCCTTAACGGAAAGTCCACCGGCCCATTACCAAAAATTTTTCAAATTAATAAAAATTACCTACTGAAAAAAAAAAACAAAACGATTTGTCATTTGTTCTGTAATCAGATCTTCTCGTTTTGTCTCTCCTTCGATCTCTGCTTCACCTTAAACCCTAGATAATATTCCGTAACAATTGTTAATATTCATACAGTTTTAATATAAATTACATAAAATCTTCACTGGTCGAATCTAAGCTTGCTCACTTTGATGCAATGGTGGTCTGCAAATGCCGGAAGGTATTATTTATCTCTCTGGCTGATTATTTTCTATGAATCGGTGAAGTTAGTATTAAATGTGAACTTATGCTTATTGATTCTAGAATTATGTAGTTTGTGGGAATGTTCAATGTACAATTTGTAAGTTTAGATCTGATATGGTTCATCATGTTGTTATTTTGATTTTACTGGTTGCAATCGAGTGGCACAATGAGTGATTCAGATCATGGCAGTTATTTTTATTCATTGGCTAATTGGATCGATTTAATAAGAAGTGAAAAGGGAAAGGGACAGACTTATTATAATTTTGTTGGTTTAGCTTTTATTGTAGCTTGATGAATTGTAAATTTTTTGGCACGATAGAGTAGCGCGAAGACAAATTGAGCTGAAGAATGATTGATATGTGATTTTTGGGTCTTTCAGGCTACCAAGTTATATTGTTTTGTGCACAAGGTTCCTGTTTGTGGAGAGTGCATCTGCTTCCCAGAGCATCAAATATGCGTAGTAAGTGAATTGGATTTTATTCTCGTTTCTTTTTCCATTTCATGGGATTTTCAATGCTGGCTAATTTGGCATGATATTATTTGGCATGATATTGTTGCATCCAGTTTCTGTTTTTTTTTTTTTTTTTGGCTTCTTTCTATGGTTTTGTGGGTTTGCAAATATTTGGAGATTTCTGTTATATAAAGAGGTGAATTTGGTATCAGTAAATAAGAATAAGAGCATTGGATAGTATTATTGTACAAAGAAAGAACGACCAAGTTACGGAAGTTGTTGATATTTTATATGGAGAAGGTCTGTGCATTCTTAGAGGTGCATGAGATTCTAATGTTGAGTGAGGGTTATCTTGATAATGTTATAATTTTACATGAGGAATAATATAAATGAATTTTGTATAAGCTTTTATATTTTACTTAAGTTCACTTTTGTAGGTTCGTACGTACTCAGAATGGGTAATAGATGGGGAATATGATTGGCCTCCAAAATGTTGCCAATGTCAAGCTGTTCTTGAAGAGGGGAGTGGTTCTCAAACCACTCGATTGGGTTGCTTGCGTATGTCATTTTCCGGATATAAATACTTCCTTTCAACAAGCAAATTTTTATTGAGAATTCAATTTTGCAATCATACTGGTTTGACATAACTCAGAAATTTTTTTTTTCCCTTGTTTTAGATGTTATCCACACAAATTGCTTGGTTTCACATATCAAAAGCTTTCCTCCGCACACTGCACCTGCTGGATTTGTGTGTCCTTCATGTTCGACTACGGTGAGATTTATTTCATTCTAATATTATCTTAAGGCTTTTTTTTCCATTTCTCTGGATTCAGCATTTCTGATGACTAGTATTTCAGTTGAAATGCAACCACTTTAGATTCCCTTACCCCCCCCCCTCCTCTTCCCCCTTTTCTCTTAATGGTTACTGGAACAATTTGTTGTCAATCTCCTCAAAATGACAATTAGGTTGTGTGAAAAGTTCCAAATCTTCAGCACATAACGAGATACCACAACAGGAAAATAAACAAAATAAAGTTGGATGGAAGAACCCCATGTTTGCATGGATGAGTACAAAGAGGAGAAGGTAGAAGAAGAATTCATGTTCTCTAGCCTAAAAGAATTATTAATAGAAGAAGGATGTTAGGAACAATGCTAATACCTCTATGAAAAGCTAACAAAGCCTTTTAAAATGTTCTTCCCTTCCTTTACTTGTCTGAGGCTCAAGTGAGATGGAGGAAATTTTCATCTAAAGAGATTTGAGTATACTGTGTCTGAAAATTTAAAAAAGAATAAATTGCTCTCTAACTGCTAAAGCCTTGGAATTTTGCTTGTAAGGACCATTTGTAGTGAAGAATATTTGTGCTCTATTACAAGCAAACTGTGTAATCCTGTTGTGGTCTCTTATTGTTTTTCGCTTGATGTATTTGCATGCTAGCACCCTTCTTTATCTTGTTAGTTTGAATGTTCATCTGGCAGTGTATGTTGTTCGCGATGCTTAATTTTCATATGGTGCTCTTGTTGTTGCAGATATGGCCTCCTAAGAGTGTTAAAGATTCAGGGTCTCGTCTTCATTCACTGCTGAAGGAAGCAATTATGCAGGTGAGGATCTTAAGTGGCACTGATCTTGTTGTAAATAATTGCTCAATATACGATAAACTGGCTGCTGTTATGTAGCATTTTGACTATCTAATTGTTTCTTTGAAGCTAAATATTGTCTTTGCAAGTGTAGTTATGATATACTTAATCTTAACTTTCATAATTGAGAAAAAAATGGCACTGACAGTAGTACACAAGTCTTGAACTTGCTGCAGATGCAAGTAAGACCCAAAGGATTTTTTGGCAAAATGAAAACAATTCTTACCTTTTGCAGTTATCCTTAAGTGCTGCTGCTGCCACTATAAGTTAATGTAACTTGTTCTCTTTGATGGTTGGATGAGTTGCATGATGAAGCCTTATGGTTATTATTATATGGGGGACATGCATGCATCTTTGTAATTGACAATTTTTTGGATTTAATGTTTGGGGAGTCATTTCTTATTGCTATTTTTGTTATTTCTGTTATTTACAAGGACTTTGATTATATACTGCAGTCATTATGCTTGCAATACTTGTATTCAGTTGAATTAGATTTTAAATAACTTTTGTACAATATTTTTGCAGACTGGTATGGAGAAGAACTTGTTTGGAAATCATCCAGTTTCAATGGCAGTGACAGAGCCCCGTGGTCCTCCCCCTGCATTTGCCTCTGATCCGATAATTAGTGTATCTTCCCCAGGAGGCAAGGAATATAATGCGAGCTCATCACCCTCTAATATTACTGAAGGATACACGGCTCCGTCTACAGTATCTGAAATTATGGAAATAGATGCCCCTAGTTCAGCAGGAAATTTCATCAAAAGCTCTAGTCCTACTGGTGTAAGGGTTTCATACTTAATCACCGAATATAAATAAGATAGTTAGGTCATTATTTTATGCTTTCATGCACGGGTCACTTTTTGCTTGTTAGCGTGTTTTAATTCATTTCTTTTGATATTTCAATGTAACCCAGCCTGGTGCCACAACACGAAAGGGTACAGCCCATGTTGAACGACAGAACTCTGAAATTTCATATTTTGCAGATGATGAAGATGGGAACCGTAAGAAATACAGTCGAAGAGGTGAGTAGAAACTTATTTTATATGATGAACAAATTCAAAGGCCAGGAAATGGTTAGAACTGTCTCTATGTTAAATCCTGATGTCTATCTGTTTCAGCAATGGATAATACTAATATGTAATGGTGCCAAGCTGTAGGAATTTTTGTGTTGTTTAATGGACCAATTTGTTCTGCTCTTGATTTTGCTTCTGTTCAATGCTGATATCTAACTGCACTTCTTCCTACTTCTCCCCATGTTTTCAATTTTAGATTTAAAGTTCAAACTGATTATGGTGACCCATTGTAGGCCCCCTTCGTCACAAGTTTCTCCGAGCATTGCTTCCTTTCTGGTCAAGTGCCTTACCAACATTACCTGTGACTGCTCCTCCACGTAAAGATGCAGCAAATGCAGATGATGCCCCAGAAGGTCGTTTGCGGCAGCCGAGACCATCAAGGACAGATCCACGGAAAATCCTTCTCTTAATAGCAATCATGTAATTGCCTACCTTTCTTATCCATGTTTTGTTTGAACTTGGGATACTTGTGCATCTACATAGTAATGTGTGCTTGCAGGTTCAATACCAATGCACAGTAAACAAACATGGATTATCCGTTTGAGCTATATATAAAAGCGTTCATTTTTTCTATTAATTCATTTTCTATTATCATACAGGGCATGCATGGCGACAATGGGTATTCTGTATTACAGAATCTCACAACGAGCTTTAGGTGATGGGCTGGCTGATGACGAGCAGCAGTGATTATAGTTTTAAGGATGTGATTAAATTCAGGTGACTTCATATCATTTGCCAGGTCAGATTGCTGCTGCTTTCATTTGCTCAGCTACTTATGTCGACCTGTGGCTGGTTTCTGAGTGAAACACAAAAGTGGATGGTAGAGATTTTTTTTTTTGGATAAGTGCAGATGACAGTGAATGTTATATAGCCTTTCCCGGCTTTCTTCTCTATTGTCTTTACATCCGACTGTTTTGGAGTGGAATTGGAATTGATAAATCGGGTTAAGGCAAGAAAATGTTTTGTCGAAGGTGGATTTATTTTGTAATTATCTCTTTTCCTGGTAATAAACTTGCAAATATTAATCCCCTAGAATGTTACTGGTTTTTACAATCTGTTACAACATTTGTACTTGGTTTCTTGAATCTCTTTGGCTTGAACTGTGTATTTCATTCACAGTATTTGGCCATCTGGATACGTAAAACAGATTGGCTGCTTGGGTGATTGGTGTTTACTGTTTTACACTAAACGAGAAATTGCCTGTCTTTGGATTGCTGCATAGTGGGTTGTGACTTTATCCAATATTTATCTTATTATCTATTACACTCAGAAAATTTTGGTGAGATGGATCTTATCCCAATATTCTCTCAATATTTAACCATGAATATGTACAATATTTGTCCTAAAAGTAATCGAAGCCTCAAACCTCATCAATAATAATTAATAACAATACAATTACTTGCTAATTTAATCATTTCTCCGTTATATGATTAAATACTAAATTCTTACTATTACAAATAGTAAGAGATTTTCTCACTCTAGGTGAGATTTTTATTAAATATAGAGTTTATAACTTACTTTAAGTGAGGTTCATTATTAAAATGTGGGTAAATTTAAATCTCATGTGAAAATACTTATTTATCTTAATATTGCTTAAATTGAGTGCAGATATCCAGTTGGTACTAAACTCGATTCAATTAAAACTCTCGCTCTTAGTAAATTTTTAATGTAATATTAATAAATTAAACATTTAATATATAATATTTTAAAAAATTTCTTTTATTAATTTGATATAAATGTACAATTATTTTTATCTTAATAATCGTCAATATTTAAATTATTTATATAACATTCATCTAATATCCGTACACATCTTACTAATATTAATATTTTATTATTCAATTAAGATACATAATAGAAATCTATTTAAATTTCTTATCATATCATAACACCATAATTTTAGCAATTCAATATATATTTATAAGGTTTTCTGAATTTACTGAGAGGATCATATTTTTAACTTTAAAAATTATAAAAAAAGAAAAAAAAACCCTCGAAAGCGAAAAGGTATATCACCTTCATGATTCTAATTCTTTTTATTTTTTATAATTTCTATTTCTTCTCAATGATTGCAATTCAAAGTATTAACAACTTGATGAATCTTATATATATATATATATATATATATATATATATATATATATATATATATATATATATATATATATATATATATATATATACGGGGAATATGACCATTGGCCCCCTATGGTTTTGGCCAATTAACTAAATTACCCCTTAATTTTAAAACATTATCTGTTACGTCCTGTCGTTTGGTTGACTGACAGAAAAATTAATATTTTGAAGACAAATAAGTAATTTAATGAATTTAATTAATTTAAATAAAAAATATTTTGAGAACTTGATTTTTTAATTTTTTGAGAGCTATTTATGTCAATTTGTAATAAGTATAATTTAATATTATTAAAATACTATTTTATTTAAAATTTATATTTTATTTTTAAATGGCTACTAGTGGGACCTATATTTTATAAATTAGGACTTACTTTATTTGTAAAGTTAAAAATTGAGGGTATTTTAGTAAATTCAATAAATTTTCGTCAGTCAACCAAACGACAGACGTAATTAATAATTTTTTAAAATTAATAGGTGATTTAATTAATTGATCAAAAATATAGGGGAGCAATGGCCATATTCCCATATATATATATATATATATAAAGGACATCATAATTATAAAAAAATAGTAATTTACAAAAAATTAATCGTGATAATTTTTCCTCGAGATATTGATAGAAAGAGTTGCGTGGATACTAACAATAATATATAAATTAATTATAATTATTGGAAGGACAACTAATAGACTTATCCACCAATCAAAACCTTAGATCTTGGTCAATGCGCTTACTCTTCAAACAATCGAAAGCGGCAAATCGTTTTCTTTTTTTTAATAGCTTTTATTTTATCTTTAATATTATTTCCTTCCAACTGGGAGCTAGCACCTAGCAGTAGCACACGCTTTTCCCTTTAGTTTACATATTAATATTTACGGGATAATAACAACCCGATCCCTCAGTTGTCATGTTCTTACAAATAAAAATATAATTCAGTTTGTTCATTTGTATCAAACAATTCTTAACCGACTCATATTCGACCTCTTGTAATACTTTTTACTGTTACATTACATACTCCTACATTGTATTTGAGATGATGAAAATTTGATATTATAAGAATAATTCGGCCGTTTTAACATGGGTCACTGAGTTGAGAATTCGATATAAATGGATAGATTATGTTATTATTTTATAAAATCACAAAAGTACAAGGACCCATATGTTATTATTGCATTATTTTTATTCATTTAATTTCATAACCCAATGAATTATTTTACTGAATAATCAAAAGATCAAGCACGTCTTTAATTTGGCTTCTATGAACAGTGAAAGGATGTTTAATGTGTAATTAATTAATTTAGGGGGAAAGAAAAAGAAATTCTTAAAACCCTATTAATCAAAAGGGCAAATATATATATATATATATATATATATATATATATATATATATATATAATAGGATATATGATGGATATTCTTATGATGTGATGATGAGTTGGTTAGATTCTATGCATGGTTGCACGATGAAGCCATGGATTCTAATTAATTAAACTTAATTTAATCTATAATTTAGTTATTTAATTTATCACCAATGACTCCACCAAATGATCAAAAAAATACTAAAAAAAAATCGCCATCTACCCAAATATAGTTGGAAATTGGAATGAGTCGTTGCCTTTTTAGGTCATAGTGTTTGCTGGCTGTGGTTTTATTTTCCCCTTTTTTTCATAAATTCTTTGATTTTTTTTTATTGGTAATTGTGAATTTTGTGGGTTCTTCTTAGGTCAAAGTATTTTTTAGATATTAATAATATAACCAGATGGTGCATGCTCCACGATTTAATTATAATAAATAAATTATTCAGCTGAATAATTGAGTAACCCAACATCTTTTAGAATTAAATATATCATATATATATATATACTTTAATCAATTATTTGAGAATCAATTTAATTACTAATATTTTCAATCATTTCTTTTGAACTATAAATTTTAGCTGAGAAATAAGTTATTATTATACAATTATATATAATAAGAACAATATGAAAAGAATTAACCGTGCAAATACTCTTTCATTAACAGAATTATTTTATTCTTTAAAAAAATACAATCATTCTATAAATTAAATTCAAATAATTATATTAAAATTTACGAATACTCATAAAAAATTCAAGAAATATTATTTTTAAATATAAAAAATATGTTCTTTTTGTTAGTAATTTCTAATTTTAATTTGTAATATTAAAAAAAGAGAAAACTTTTAATCATCAAACCGATAATTAAACCATCAATTTTCACGTAAATTTCTATGCAAGTCTTCTTTATTTCTCTTAACAATTAACCTTCGAACTTTAAGATATATTATTGAATGTGCATATACGTTAATTAATCTGATATAAATTATTTACCTAAAAATATCATACTGTTTTAATATTTTGTATTAATCATATAATCTCTTTTGTTTGCTTTTACTTCCATGAATATTGATATTCTCCTATTCTTTCTTCTTCTTCCATAATCATTAAAAAATTTTAAGGGTGCATTTGATAGGACGTACTAAACTATATTGGATTATAATATAATGAATTGAATTAGATGGTAATAAATTGCGTTGCATAAAATTTAATAAAAAGTCCCGAGACCAACTATCGGAACTATCATTTTCTATAGACCTTGCATTCAAATAGAATTAGCGCCATGACTTAGCCGATCTCTACTACAATTGTCTCTATTTTGATACAAAGAGAAGGAGTTTATTATGGTTAGTGCAATGAGATTTGTGGAACGCCCATGCATGAATGAAGCGAGGTTGCCCGACACGACAAGCAGAAGCAACCACTTCGTTAGGAAACTCAATCAAAAGAAAAGACAATACTATATTTGGTACGTAATTGTATTATAATATAATAATTATATAAAATTTATTTTTATTATTTAATTATATATTAATATTTTTAATTAATAATTAAATTATTTTAAAAATTATTTTTTTAAAAAAAATTAGTATAATACGGACTTGATTCAGAGAGAGGGACGGCTCAAATTTGAGAGATTTTTAGACTTTATTATCTTTAATTTTTATAGAATATGATTTTTGTACCAAGCATTAACCAAAAAAAAAAATTCCTAAACAGTGATCAAACAATGAAATAATGCAGTCTAGTCGTCCTGCCTTCCAAATGTGCCCTTAATGCACATCGACGAGTCTCCCACAAATTGGATCTTCTCGAAACATTGACGACAAATTAAAAATAGTAATTAAAATAAATAAAGCAATTTAAGAATGAAAAAAAATAAAATATATTAAGTACATTGATAGCAATCCTTTTACTCTTACGGAAATTTCTCCTTCGCCAAGAAAAAAGAAGTTCCATGATGTCGACGTTAAAAAGTAATACATAATTGATAGCAGTTCTCCTAATAATATAACTAATTTTTAAATAAAGAAATTATATATTTTATATAGTATGTGTTCGTCTATAATATTAACAAGCAAACAATTCATTAAAAATAAAAACTGAATGACAAAAGACTATATAATGTTGTTCTTTTGTAATAATAACTTTTTATTTTTTTAATAGATGTGATTTTTTTGACGATATATATATATATATAGAAAGAGAGATTAGGAATTTCATAAGTTTGCATATTTTCTTATACTATTTATTTATCGTTCAATTTCAGCATTTTTAATGATTGATATTAAATTTAACATACATAATCAATATATTATAATAATACACATGTTAAATTTAATCTCAATCGTCAAAAATATATAAATCCAACAAATTAAAAGATAGTATAGGGATATGTGTAAATTTATAAGATTGTCGATTTGTTCTCATTATAGTGCATTAATCCAAGTTATGCGCATTTAAAATTATCTCACGTAATATTTCACATATCTTCATATATTAGAGCATCATACCATCAATTAATTTAATTGATAAAATTCCTTATAATATTATTGATACATATAAAAGTTTGACATTTAAATATTAGTTACATTAGAATTAAAGAAAAATTTCACTCGTTCAAAGAAAATAATTTAAAAACACGTTAAATAGAAATAAAAATGTCAAAAGATTATAACATAATGAGTCTCCAAGTTAGGCTTGAAAAAAATTCAGATTTATTATTGTATATAGTATTATTTTTGTTAAATATTATATGATTAATTATTAAAATTTTGTTTTTAATTATTAATTTTTTTAACTCTTTTACATACGTCAAGCTCAAATTCAAGTAAAACGCATAAGAAGTGATTTAATCTACCATTTAAACTGAACATCTTGAGATATTATTAATTATTAATTTGTATAAAAATTAATAATTCATTTA
This sequence comes from Melia azedarach, assembly GCA_028052125.1. Lineage (NCBI taxonomy): Eukaryota > Viridiplantae > Streptophyta > Magnoliopsida > Sapindales > Meliaceae > Melia > Melia azedarach. The sequence goes on along the minus strand of CM051399.1, from coordinate 1,683,595 downwards.
ATCCGTATGCACTTCTTTACTCTCATGAATTTTCTTCTTTTAATTACAATATAATAGAGATATATTTTAATTTTTTTATCATATAAATCATTATATAATCGTTTAGTTAACTCAAACAAAAAAAAAAGTTTAATTTGTCTTTGTGACTTCATTCCTAGCTAGGAGGACATGTATAAATTTTTATTTAATAATTCCTAGTTGAAAGCTAAAAGGCATGAATTTTTTTTTTGGTTTGTTTTAATTGATTTTGTTTCTCAAAATATAAAATATTAAGCCCCTGATGAATCATAATAAATATTAGAAAAAAAATATAAAGCACGTTAATTACAATAGGAATTTTTTTAAAAATAAAATCAAATTATTCTTCACCATTATTTCCTGAAGATGTTGACATAATTGCTAAAATAATAGGTTGCTTGGATACTATTCTATATAATTAATTATAATTATTGGGAAGACAACTTATACACTTATCCATCAATCACAATCGTACATCGTGGTCAATATGCTTACTCATCAAACAATCGGACGCCGCAAATCGTTTCCTTTATTTTATGTTTAGTATTATGTATATACTTCCAAGTACAACTACTCAACTTCCCAGATTCGTATATTATAAGAATAATTTGATAATGTTAATAAAGTTTATTTATTTCTATAAATAAATAATGATATAATTATTTAATAGTAATTAAAAATGAATGAATCCTTATGTTATTGTGGCATTCTTAATTAATGTGATTGCTATATATTAATTGTATATAATTTATTTTTCGTGCTTCATTATTATTTTTAAAATTTTTTGTACTAACCTTTAAATTATAAGTTATATTATACATGTCTCGAGGAATAATTAAATTACTTAAAATATCAGTGACTGATGAAGAAAGACAATTTCTCGTTTAGCTTCTATGAGCAGTGGGAAGGTGTTTAAGTTGAGTGCATCAAATTAATTAAAAAAAATCTTAAAACCATCAATTAAAATGTCAATTAAGAATATCTAATAATGGATATTTATCCATCTTTTAGTATATATATAATTACTGAATAAATTAAATTTATATATACTTGTGATATGATGAGTTGGTTAGATTTTTTGGTTGCACGATGTAGCACGGATTGTCATTAAACTTTAATCTGTATATAATTTTAAATATTTCATTAAAGTTATAGTTAATTAGATAATGACTTCCCCAGGTAAGCATATAGAAAATTAAAATTTAGTTGTTTTTTTTATTATTGATAATTGTGAATTTTAGTGCATTTCTAATGAATCAATAGTATGGTTGTAAGAAATTAATATTATAACCGAATGTTGCCGGTTAGATTACAATAATTTACAGCTAAGTTTTATTATTGTTATTATTATTTAACTGAATAATTGAGTAACCCAATTTTAAAAGATGAATATATAATTGGATATGTAGAAATTAGATAGAATAATATTCATCTTGTAAAAATAAACATATATTATACAATTAATTATTTAGGAATTCAAGAATTGATTTCATTTAAATTATAAATTTTATAGTTGAGAACGTGGTATAATATATAAAATTATTATATCTATTGAAAATTGTATGATTGAAGGGGTTTTATTTTAAAGAGTCAAAATTAAACACTTAATTTACTCTATTATATTAACCTATTCATTGCTCTAGATCTAAATTAATTTTATTTTCAGAATAAAAATTTATGTTATCTTTTAACAACTTCTAGTTATTGGATAAATGATCAAACTATCAACTTTCATCTAAATTTATATGCACGTTTTTTTACTTAGTTGATTAGTATTTATTTTCTTTAAATTATTTATATTAATGATTAATTTAGTGTCTAATGTGAATACATGTCTATCTTTTTTGTCTTTTATGTATATATAATTATCATAAAAAAATCATTAATTATGGAATCATATAATTAATATAATTTTCTTCTCCTTCTTCCTTCTTTGAGAAACCCTAGCTAAATGCGTTTGATGAAACTCCCAAGGGTAGGAAGGACCACACACTTTTCATTTCATGTAAATATTATTAATTAACAATTTCGATGTTTTAATAATTATTTTTTATTGTTGAGTTCTATTTATACTACTACGACTTTTCATAAAAAATTATATAGTTTTACATTTTTTCCTTATTATAATAATTTTTATATTTAATTAAGTTCTTCGTAACATTTTATTTATATATAATTAATTTATAAAGAAAATTGTATGTTCCTTATACAAGTTGTATAATTAATAAACAATAAATGGTGAGAATAAAAATATAAATTAATTATATATAAATAAAATGTTATGAACAACTTAATTAAATATAAAAATTATTACATATAAGGATATTTTTATTCTCACCATTTATTGTTTATTAATTAAGTTATTAATTAATTAACACACAATTAGCAGCTAAGTTGCATGGGTCTATGGGCAGGGGGGAGGACCACAAATAAAAGACTTAAACGCGGCAAACTGCTTTAGCTACTATAATTATCTTCCAAATTCTATGCTTAATAATTTAGAGAATTTATTTATATTTATAATGAAACAAAAAAAGGCTTTGATTATCCAATTTTTGTTAAGTATATTTTAATTTCCACCTTCCCCTTTCAAGGGAAGAATGTGTCAATGTACAATATTATTATATGTATAGGGAAAGAAAGATTGCTATATAAAGACAACAAATAATAAAAAAACATTAATTTAATCAAACGATATATTGAAAATCATTAAAAAAAATTAATTGTATTTTTATGTATTATAAGGGGAAAAAAAAGGAACAATTGAGTAGGGCCTTAGGCCAGCTAGCAAGGAATGAAGGCCGGCCCATGACCTTTTCTAAAGGCTGTAGCAATGGTATTTGCTGTTGGCGAATTTCGTATTAAGATGGAGCTCATTTTAAACAAAATCTATTCCGTTTTAAAAAAAAAAAAATCCACTTCAAAAACGACACGAATTGAACCCCCTCCTCTTAGAAAGCAATTATTTTCATAATCTTTATTAGAGAATAAAAATGAACTGTCTTTAATGATTATCCGTTTTATAAAAATTCCTAGATTTAAAAAGCTTAAGAAGATTCAACTTAACTCTATTTGATTCTAATTAATTCACGAAATCAAATATCAATGCTCGTTAATCTAATCCTTATTAATTATTTTAGTACTGCATGCATTTTAATTTTCCTCTATCCAAGTTTTGACGAGTTAACTCAAAACTTGTAATTAAAGTAATATTCTTGTAACACATTATAACTTTTCATTCTCATATATATATATATATATATATATATATATGTATGTATATATATATTTCTAATTTAAGTAGGTTAGTCATTTCTCTTCAAAATAATAATAAAAAGATTATAATATTATAGACTATAGTATTTGTATGGAGTTTTGGGCCAGCCCTTGAGCCTTCTTCTATGGACTAATTTTGGTATCGGGCTTGGTTCCAGTCTCCAGGTAGGCAATGTTAAAGACTGATTCAAAGCCCAAACTAGCTTGCAACCGACCGGAATTATTCACAATTAAACCCAACATCTTTATTTCTCAATCAATCCTTAATTTGACATTCATAACTAGTTTTCGTGTCCATATTTAATATAAGTATTGTTGGTTAACTAGAAAGCCAATATGAGTGAAACCTATTTAATTAATGGGGACATATATACGAACTTAAGTACATCGACCTCATTATAGCTAGAGTATTACTCGTATAAAATGTAATTGATAGTTATATATACATAGTTGTTTGTAACACAAGCTTAATTTGTGATTATTAAATGGAAATCACTGACGTGGAATTGAAATTATGAGTAATAATAATATAATCCGAGGGAGCATGACCTCTTGTAGCATCCAAAAAGTGACAATGTTGTACAGCTAGCTTAATTAGTAGTGTATTATCCTAAAATTAGAGCTAGCTTAATTAATTTCTTCGCCATAATAAATATCTATTTATTTAATTTTTTGATCAAACTAGTTAGCTAGCTAGGGTAGCTATATTTTTTGATGATGCATATATATATGCGGCGCCATGGAAACTAACTTGCATTGAAATGTTCTTGTCTACTTACCCATTCAAGAGAAGCAAGGGTACTGTCTTCTCATCTGCCTTTACTTTTAATCTCAAGACAAATATATATATATATATATATATATATATATATATATATAATCTCCAGGTTGATATGCTATTTATGCTAGCTACTCTGTGAGCCGCGTCTCTACAAATATATATGTTCATCATATGATTCAAGACTGATGAATTAATTTGTGAATATATTTTGGTTAATTAAGAAGACATACATTTGAGATTTGATGGGTCTTAAAATGTGGGAATGAACCCTAAGAAAATAAAATTATATATTGGAAGAGAACTAGATTGTATTTGATGTCAATATACAACATTCAATAAATTAGTTTCTGCTATTTTTTAAATACGGGACTTAAATTGGTGCATTTTAATTGCTGGCTATATATATATATATATAATGAGTAGAGGTAGAGGGAGGCCCTTTTCTTTGGTGGATATGATTAAAAAAGAAAAATTAATAATTAATATGACAACTTTACATCATCTTTTTCGATCGATTCAAAGTTGTTTATCGTTTTGCACAAGGAAGGCATATATTAATATATATGTATCCTAATTAACCAGTAACACATATGATACATCCCAATTCAAAGAGTCAAACATACATGCATGTATATAATTAGTAGAATTCTTAACAGTTAGGAAAATAACTACTAATAATAAATACTTCTTTTATAATAATTAATTACCAACCCAAGACTCAGAATTTTGAAAGGCTTAACCAAGGCCCAAGCCAATTATGGTAAAGAGACATGCTGAAAAGTTATAATTTAATAAATTTGTGCATTAGATAATTTATTTTGTCTTTGAAATTTTATTTTTTAACGAATTTTCCTTTTAATTTTTACTATATGTGGGTTCCCCTCATGCTATAATATTTAATTGTGTCATTGACCTATAGTTGTTTTACGCGTAATTGTTAAAGAATACAATGTTTGTTATAATTTATTTTTTAATATATATATAAAAAAACTCCCCTAGCCTCCAATACAAATAAAAATATAAAGTGAGTAGAATACATTATTTGCTTATTTATATAAATGTACAAATATTAGAAAATTAAATCTTAATTATCTATTGACCAATATATAGTTATACTGCTACCAAATTAAAAGCTTCGTGAATAGCTTAATTTAAGCTTTTGTAGGTTGGATGATATTGATCTAAAAATTTAAGGTAAATATTTTCTAAATCATGATCAGTTTATACTTTTGGTGGCAAAGAGTTATTTAAAAGTGTGCCTAAAAGTATTTTTTATAGTATTCAAAGCTCTTTTAATGAATGAAAAACATAGGTACAATTTTTACATTGTTTGTTAAATTATGAGAGAAGTTCTTTATAGAATCATCTTTTGTCTCCTTCACATAATGCACTTTAAATAAATTTTAATCAGTACTGTACATGTATATAGAAAGGAAATTAAATTAACTAATAATTATGTATATATGAGCATAAAGATGTTATATATATATAGTTACAACACAATTCTAAGTGAGGTCCGTAGATATTTAATTACAAGGTAATATTTTATTATGTTGTTTAATAGAGTTTAATGTGCTCAGGTCATTATTTATAAGAAAAAAAAGTTTTATTATGTTACAATTAATAAATAATATTATAAACTATGATCGATGTTAATTTCATGTTATTAATAGAGGTCAGGTTATATAAATGTTACATTAATGAAATAAATAGGTGTGCTGTACATGCGTTGAAGAAAAAACAGAATGAATAGACATAAAATCAATATGAAGATTCATACAACTTTGTTTTGTTTATTTCGTGCCTAATTAATTACCATTTTCTTCATTATTCAAAGTTAAGTCGTGAGCTGCTTTCTCTCTGTCAATTGGCATGCAGTCTCATCATGTGACCAAATTGACAACATTATATCTCACCCATTAAAACTCCTCATCCAATCACGTACAACACATCTCATCTCATGTAGCCATAAGATATATCCACATGTACTACAATATAAAGAACATTGCAAAATTTTTAATTCTTGACACTTTGCATTTGTGCTTATTTTATTTTCCTTCTTGGAAGTTATAACTACTGCTCATTATTATCTTTCAACGATAAGCATAATTAAAATTTTTCAGATTGATTTGATTCCAATGCCATAACCGGAGCTCATTGTTTATGAGATCATATCCTTTTCTCCTTTAAATTCGTGATTAAACAACAAAGCACATAACATCTTTCTTAATAAAATACATTAATCGCCATCATAATTATGAATCATATCAACACCACGTGGCTCTATATAATTACTCTAAAATCGTGTTTAATGATACTCAAATACAAAACCCATTCACATTAATCCCTCATTAATTTTTAGGGTTTGGCTACTAACACACCTTATATGTTTAATATGTTACGTTATAAGTTTAACGATTTAGATTATAAATATAATTTAAATATAAAAAAAATTCTAAATTCATCGTAAACATAAAATGTTAGTAGTTTAAAAGTTTAGGTTGCGAGTATAATAGTTTGAATTGTAAATAATGTGTCAGGATATTGATACAGTGTACATATGTCAATATTTCTATCTGTATCATAACAATTCTCCTAATTTTAATATATTTAACACAATAATTTCGCATCATCTACGAAGCTAAAGAATGGACATAAACAAATGAGATTTTCATCACAATTCATGAAACAATTTTGTATTAAGTGTCCTCTTCCTATTCTCTTTAATGGGCAGGGGGTTGTGAACCAGCTGCCAGCTCTATCCATAACCCAAAACGAAAAAAAAAAAGAAGAAAGAAGAAGAAGAAATTCCCAATGAACCAAATTAAATAAAGGGTCGTGGAGTCGGCCGGCCAATGAATCAAGAAATGAAATAATTTCTCATGTGTGAAGAATAAAATCAGATTTTTGTGATGAATAGTTTCCAATATTGCTGCAGAGCCAAGATTTTATTCCATTCCTTTCCTTTCCTTTCCTTCAAACCAAATGCTTTTTATCATCATCTTAAAACTCTTCTGTACCATCCAACAAGACATCGTGCAATTGGCCGGCTACCTTTTGAATTTTAATTCTTTTAAAAGCGTGTAATATTGTGTATGAATTAATATTTATCAAATTAATTAGGGTTTCATTTCACACGTATATATTTAATTGGGAGGTTTCCTTTCATCTTTTCTTTAAGAAAAAAAATTTGATAACCGCGTAGTTGGGGCGTGAAAGCCGCCGGAATCTTTGGTGGGATTTCGGGATGACTGGCTCTTCGATTACAGCTTTTTCAGAGAATTAACTCATTCATTTAATTCTCTGTTGATAGATTTTAATTACTTTGTGGCAATTAATGCAAGTACTTTAATTTCTTCTTGGCTTTTGTAATCAATCTTCGCTAATGTTAGTTTCATCACATGTTTACAGCTCATGACATCTTTGAGACTTCATTAATTACTTTAATGCTTAATTTCCAAGGTCTTCAGCATGGTTTAGGGTTTAGGAACTCAATAGAGTTAAAAAGAGAAAAATAAAAAATTTGGAAGAATACTAAGGGGATTCAGGCTTTGAATGAAATTAAAATTTTGTAACCAAATGATTATTGTTTTTCGGTTTTTTATTTTTTAATTTTACTTTTACCGTCCTCCCAAATTTAAAATAATCTAGCTTAATTTTCACCTTTAATTTCGCGGGTGAAATTAAATTATTCTAATTATTATACCACTTCAAGAGATTTTATCAGTTAAACTAATTACTTTACACAAAAATTGATAATTACGATATCAGTGATAAATATGAATAATATTTCATTTTAAATAACAAAATATGAAAAAAATTTAATAGATCGAGGTTCTAAATAAAGTCAAATGTTTATGTCGTATTACTTTAATTATAAATATGATTAATACATTTTAAGGATAAACTAACCTACTTTGAGTAAATCGAGATATTGAACGAAATTAAAATTTTATATTGTAATGGTTAACACATAGTCAATTATGAGATCATTTTTAATACCGAAATCAATAATTTCAAAATAACAAAAATTTTGATGGTCGAAGATTTATATTACCTAGGTAATTTATGAATATAATTTTTCTTTAGGCAATAGTTAGGGATGACTTTATATCTTATATTATTGAAACTGATTTCAAGGTATTTGGAACTAATATAATTTTGAAGTCATAACGAGGGTGTAATATGTATATTTATAATAATATGATGGATTTATAAGAAAATATAGTATGAGTAGATATAAATATTTAGAAATAGATATGATAGATAGGTAGATATAGTTAATAGATAAATAGAGAGAATATATGTAAAGGGAAAGAGATATGAATTTAGAGATAGATATGATATGATAGGTAGATTTAGTGAATAGATAGAAAGAATATTTGTAAAGAGAGGTAGATATTGTTTTTATATGTTAACTAAATTTAGTAAATGATTGGGGTTGTCTTTATGATTTACAATGATTTTGGGGATTTGAATTGGATGGGAATTGCAACAACTCTCTCTCTCTCCTCTTTGGTACCAACCTTAAAAAAAGGGATATTTATGTTATTATTGTACTACATATATATCTTCCAATCATTTCTTATCAAATTATATTATAACAAGTACTCAACCATGATTGCATTAAAAAACTCAATATCAAGTGCTTTTTCTTGATTTCTTTGATTTTGATTGATATTATCAGATTTCTGTTAAATGTTTTACCATTATAACATTTTAGAAGAATACAATAAATTTAATATTTCATTTGTTGCACTTGAGATTAAACCACATTCATGCAACTGCGATGTAAAATAATGGGTGCCTACTTCTAACTGTTATTGCTTGATCAACATATATATATATATATATATATATATATATATATATATATATATATATATATATATATATGTATGCATGTATGTATCTCAAAATTTTGAGATAAAATACAAATTTGTGGTTAATAATTATAAATAAATACACGATCCAAAATCTTAGAAAAAACTCATAAATTAATTAATATTCAGATCAGATCAGAAGAGAATCTTAATTTACTTTCAATGCCACAAGTCAAAAGCATCACCTTCTGCTAGTTATATATCAATCTTGATTCTGTAATCTTCCAACAGGTTCAACTTATAATTCTCTAACCATATATCTTGCATTTATTACAGAAAGTCAATTAATTTGCATGCTTCAGATTCAGAGCGTTAAAGGTAACACGTGTTGTTAAACACATACATAATAATTCAAAGCATGCAGAATTAATGCCCTAAAATTATTATTAACCTGAACATAAAATGTAGAAACTGGAAAACAGACTTACAGAACAGAACATTAACGATTTATTTACCAGGTTCCATAATAAAACAGAACATTATGTGGACAAATTTTGAGGGTTTTAATCAGATTCGGATTGCAAAAGTTGAAAGGACACTTGTTAGGTATCAAGAACGATAAAGAGAGGAGGAGGAGACAATATCCAATAAACAGATAATACTGTCTGATTCCATTACAGTTTTCAGAATTTTCATACTCATTCCCACGATCTGGCCGCCCTTTAATTTCTTAACATATATCATTTCCATGTTTTTATATATATATATAAATATATGTTAAAGAAAAACCCCCCACGTTCTCTCGATTGCCTGCCAGGTGTGATTCTCTTCTACCAAATCTCAAACGTTTAATACAAATGAAGCCTTTAATAATTCACTAAATTTGATCATAACTAATCGCAGGTTAAGTCAGAATTTCAGTTGTGGGATGAATTTTAAACTTAAAATCATTCTCTTTTTGTCATTTTCTAATATTGTCCAGGACGTTTAATGCCACTCAAAGAGCCTCGATTATTTTAATTCTATGATTGAGTGAACTTGGTCTATTTCTGAGTTGTACTTGGCCCCATTACGGAGTTCTGAGGATTGGTTACAGGGAATTGGAACTTTGGCATAATAATTATTAATTAATTGATAATATGAGATATTGTTACACAAGTGAAGTCAATGCTTTTTGCGACATTCTTCTAAGCTGTTGGGTATAAATATATGTCTCTTAATTCTGTTTCCCATTCACCCTTTTCTTCTAACACACTAGAACATTTCAAAAACTAAAGGCACTTCTGTAATCTCGAGGCTTCTTAGAGAAAAAGGGAAAAAAAACAAAAAACAAAAAACGATGGAGCCTATTGGAGCTATTGCAGAAGGAGAGTGGAGCTCTCTAAGTGGAATGTACACCACTGAAGAGGCTGATTTCATGGCTCAGTTGCTTGGAAATTGTGCCGTTACGAACGAGCTAGATGGGAGCGCAAGCCTGGGAAATTCATCTGCATTTTGGGGTAGCCATGGGTCAACAATGAACATGGCAGGTTTTTCTTATTCTTTGGATGTTGGTGACAGCAATTCTTACTGTTTTTCACAAGGGAGTAGTACTTATAGTGGTGGTAGTTGCATTCTTTTTCCCTCTTCATCAAGCCAGGAAAGTTTCTACTTGAGTGATTCACATCCAATTTTGGGAACTAATAATAATAGTGGCTCAATTTCACTCGATTTTTGCATGGGGGATGCAAACAATACCAGCTCATTCCTGATTGATCAGGGTGATGTTCAGGGTTTGAATAATCAAGAGATGAGTGATGGAAATGTGGAAAATCTTCAATCTGGTGGGAAGCAGCAGCAGCCAGAACTTGGATTTCCTGTCAAGACAACATTGCAGCCCAAAAGGGAATCTGAGATGAAAGCTGCGCCAGAACCTGCCACTGAAGACAAACTCAACAAGTCATCAGAGAATTCTAAGAAAAGATCAAGGAATGTTAATACAGCAGATGTAAGTAGAATATCAGGAAGCATTTTTAATTCTGAAATTCTTGCCAATGTATGTTAACTTATATTCTGGTCATGTATAATTCAACAATGTAGGCTCAAAAGAACAGGAGGAATGTGAAGGCAAAGAAAAACCCGAAGGCAGCTGTCTCAGCAACCAACAACGAGGAAGAGAATGAAAATAATAATAACAACGATGCTGGGATTAACAGGCAGCAGGCTTCAAGCAGTTGCTGCTCGGAAGACGAATCTAATGCCTCCCAGGATCAAAATGGAGGAGAGACTTCAAGCATGAGCTCAAAAGGGAAGGCAGCTGTCAATCTCAATGGCAAAACTAGAGCCAGTAGGGGTTCGGCAACTGATCCTCAAAGCCTCTATGCAAGGGTAATTATCTACCAAATTCAACTTTTTGCTGCCTATTAATTAACAGAACCAGTTGATGAATGGATAGTTGCTGTGTATCTTGCAGAGAAGAAGAGAGAGAATCAATGAGAGGCTGAAGATTTTACAGAACCTGGTGCCAAATGGAACAAAAGTAAGCTGAATTCTGTATAAGACTACAATATTTGATCCATTCTTCTAAATTATTGTGAAAATCTCAAACCTGTTGTTAATTGGCTTGGCAGGTTGATATCAGCACAATGCTTGAAGAAGCAGTCCAGTATGTGAAGTTTCTGCAGCTCCAAATTAAGGTAATTGCCAAAGAAGAAATTAAACCATCAGTCTCAGTTGCTATATATATATATATATATATATATATATATATATATATGTATATATATAATTTGATATTGATCTAACTCCTTCAATTTATCTTGCTTGGAATTGTGCAGCTTTTGAGCTCTGATGAGCTATGGATGTATGCTCCAATTGCTTACAATGGAATGAACATTGGACTTGATCATCTGACGATCACTGCATCAAGACTGTCATAGAAGATCTTGGCCAGAGCTGAAATTAATTATTAATTTTATGTTAAATAGAATATTAGCCAGTTTTTTCTTTTTAATATTATATAAATTATTTCTGAATAAAGCCATTGTTCATTATCTAATGAGTTTAATTATTTTGTACAAGTAATTATGAAACTCCTCTTTCATCAAATTTATGAGGAGTGATTTTATGCTCGTTGTTAGTTGGCTGAATACAATGAGACATGATTTGAGCAATTTCTTCTTGTTCTACACGTGTAGATTTTGCCCATGAGCAATACTCAGTTAGTACGAGTATTTTAATGTTGTTGCAAAATAAAGGAGAATGAGAAAATTCATATATTATTCACTTCCTCTAAATTAAAAAACTTCGGTGATAATGAAGAGAATGTTTATCACGGCTATATTTCTGTTTTTTTTTTAAAAATTTTTCTGAAGAAGGTAATATTTTTGTTGAACTTCGAAAACATAGAGAATTGAAATGTTCTCTTTGTTTAGCAGTTAATGATTATCAACCTTGTATTTTGACAATTGATAAATGTATTTAAAGAAGATTTATGATGATATCGAACCTTCAGAATGATCAATAAATTTGTTTCTTTCGAATTCTAGCACATTCTCTCCCTCACACACACACATATATAGACCAAATCCAATCAATGAGGTCACTTAAATTTTTTCAAATTTATTTCACTGAAGTATCTTTAAAATCGAGTTATGAAATGAAGATATGTTTTGTGCCCGCTGTTCTGTGTACTCAAACTTACAAAGTTACAACACGGGGAGAGGGAACCCTTAATCAGTAAACTTATCAATTTATCATACATACTTTAATATCATCATTAACTTAACATAAACTAATTAATTAAATCGATGATTGAAACAATGAATGTCATGTCCACTCAAATTAGTTAAAAATACAAAGAAGGTGAAATACCTTTAAATTAACTAATAAATATAGTCTGTGACAAAATCAAATGTTCAGGCGGTCCAAACTGCGTAAATGAATAATATAGAATTGTATAAATTTCAGGAAATAATAATATCAAATTCAAAGGGATGGGAACGGAAAATTTTAAAAACGTTACAGCCTAATCCCTCATAACTTACTTGTGCACCCCCAAATGCAATTCCTATTTCAAACTCTTCAGCATGTTACATTAGTCCTAATAATCAACATGACAATCTCTAATCTGCACTTTTTTTTTTTTTTTTAAATTGTCCAACGTCTATATTACAGGGACATTAAGGTCCATGCCTGAAATTCTAGACCGGAAAACAGAAAGACGTAAAAAAAACATCCAGTCTGCATCTGCATCTGCATCAATCGCAATACTTTTAAAGGTTTTAATGATTTTCCTTAATCACGCATGTTCATCATTGACGTGATTAGGAACTTCAGCTTGGCTGTCCAGAGGCATATATTGGGCCATTATAGCTCTGATCTCTGAATCCATGTATGACTGCAAGCAAAAGAAACACAATAGAAGAAAGAAAAATCAGTAACCTAGCTAGCACTGACATTCCATTGGCTTGTATTTATATGATTGACGTGGAAAACCCAGATAAGGAAGTAGTTGTTTACATACCCTTAATCTATATTTATAAACAAGATACGCCCCACCACCAGCCATACCCAAGCCAATCAAAATGACCCAAACTGCAGCCCATGCAGATTTAACTTCTGTAGTACTCTTATCTGCCATTGAACATGGAGGAACATGTCAACACAAGAACCATAGAATGCATTGTTATTAGCATGCATTTTTTGGATCAGAAACTCTGGGTTTCTTAACTTACTTATGCAGGTATCGTGGTCTCTGATATACAAAAGATCACGACCACATGTACACTCATAGCTTCCCCAGGTATTTTTGCAGTGACAATCAGAGCACTGACAGGCTTTCCTATCTTTACATTCATCAATATCTGTAAGGGGGGGAAAAAAAAGAATTTGAATGAGTGAAATATCAATTCAGTACTTTAGTTAGTCATAGTATCTTTCCAATATTGCTTAACAGTAAAGAAAACCTATTCACATTGAGTCAATTCCCAATTAAATGTCCCCTAGGCATAGCTCAGGTGATCTAACATGCTCAATGCTCCTAATCCATCTCAAGTTCGAGTAACAATAGCAAATAAAAGTTTGGGTGTTTCACCAGTGCAGTTCTCACTCCCATCTAAATTTTTTGGAAAGAAAAAAAAGGGTCAATTCCTAATAGATATGAAATCTATTCACATCAGTGGACAGCCCTGAAATCTAAGTTACACTGCTGATTTTTTTTAATATTTACAATGCTGAATTTAAGAGCCTGCAAAGCAGAGATTCCTGTTTTGACTATATGTTAGTACTGAGAAATTTTATGCATGGCCATAATTGCCGAAAGGAAAGCGGCATCCTCAGATTTGAGAGCTACTTGTACACATCAGCTGTAATGCCACAATATAAGTGATACATGAATCAGCCACCCACTCTATTGAAAAAGGCTAGACCTATAATTCTTTTGATGGCATAACTTAGACCACCACTTTCTTGAACCAAATAAAATTTACATTGGGGTACTGAAGTTCCATTATGTGTCTTGAAAAACCACAATCAAATATGATAATAATGTGAGTATTTCTCACCTTCGCAGCTTTTGACACCATCACCTCTGAACCCTGGAGGACATTTGCATTTCCCATCATCAGAATCCTGCTCAAAGCATGACAAGAATGTGAGCCTGACTTCTTGGGGAGTGTGTGTATAAATACGTATGTGTCTGTGGGTTTGGGGGTTAGAAAAGAAACTTAAAAGAGAAGATCACTGACCGAACAGGCGGAGTAGGTGTGCCCATCCTTGGATTCATGCCAACAACCTCCGTTATTTATCTTACATCTCCCAGATCCACTCACTGTCAGAAAAAGGGAAGCTTTAATTATAATACATGTGCATAAAGTATTGGAAAATTTAATTCCAGAGACTCAGTTGAAGATCAACCACAGGAGCTGCTTTTGATTGTAAATATACCCCTACGATATGAAGCATGAATGCTCCACAACCACAGATAAACAAATGCTAGCTACATGTTCAACGGTTCACAATCAGTAACCATGGGCCAGACTAAAGCAACTTAAATGCTAAAACTCATCATTCTCACCATGATGCCAGGGACCTGTTTGCTTCACGATTTCATTATAGTTAACACAAAAACTTGCTTTGTCCTAACCATGTCCCTGATACATGAGGAACATCAGGTTTAGAACAATGCCAGGCAGCCCCAATCACACCCTACCCAATAGAAATTCCCTTAAGGCCCCAGCACTGTCCTAAATCATTGTGAAGCATTTCACAGAGTTAACATTTTTGTCTAATGATCATCTTTCCGTTCATTTTCCATAAGAATCACAAAATAGTTTGTCAACAAAAATTATATATTCATGACTACGGATCTATCGCATCAATAGATCTTGTACAGATATAGCTGTAACACAACAAATCTTACCTTCACAGTGGTTATAGCCATCTCCTTTGAACTGTACACCATCAACCATAGGGCATTCACATACCCTCCCACGAAAAGTATCCTGTACGGAGCATAAACAACTCGGGCCCTTAGCCAAATGTATAAATAAAATTAACTAGAACGAAGAAACAAGACATAACTAGAACCTCTCTAGCGAATATGTTTGAATTCATACCTTGCAGGCTGTGATGTTGGCTGTGATGTTGGCTGCTTTATCTTGCCAGCAACCCCCATTATTATCCAAGCACTCATTTGTCTCCACATCTGCAACACAAAAGAAACCCAGTTCAAGAAATATTCAAAATAAACATGTTTCCAAATGTTAGACCTATCCAAGTGAAGTTCCAACTCCAACAAAGATAAGTCCTCAATATCATCCAGCTTTTTCACTCTCAATATTCAAACTAGCATACCTGTGCTTAGCAGGTTTTAGACTTCTACTCGTTCAACAGACAACAATTTCTCATGGCCCAATTAGTTAGTATTCCTCATAACTAGTAACAAACTAAAAGGATGTCTTACCGCCACTCAAACAAACAGCTGGTTCAGTTGTTTCCTCAAAACCAGAACAGATGGCCTTCAAGACAGCACCTCTCTCCAACTTTCCTGCAAGGACATATTTTAGAGAGGGAAAGAAGTCCAAATCTTAATCTGAAAAATATAAATCATCTACAAACCTCGATATTGACGGTTGTTGACAACAAGGGTCGGCAATATGGTAACATCACCCCTTGATCCTTTCCCAACCTGAGGAAAGTGCTTTCGTCAAATGGCTATGCATAGTTTGACTAAGATTACCGATGCCATAAGCACCTAAGTATGCCACAAAATGTACATATGTGCTAAAATTTATTGAACATAAGTGCAGAAAAAGAGACAATTACTTGGGCATCTTGCTCTTCTTTTAGAACAGGATTGTCAGCGTCAGCATTTGGATCTCCCATGCACTTTTCAATCTTTTTAGTGTCAAGCCCTGTCCAGACATCACAAGAACATCTAAAAATTATTCATCATAAATGACTAACTTCCTCTGAAAAGTCACTAACAAAACAATCAGAAGAAGAAACAAAAGTTACATACCAAGAGATTTGATGACAGCATCAGCACAATCTTTGTTGTACTTTTTCTCCCTCATGGGACATCTGATTTGAAAATCAGTTACATAATCCCACCACACCCAAGGCTTGCTGGACTCATTGGCCACTCTAAACACACATAACTGCCTTAAGTTTTCAAGAACAACATCTTTTCCTTCGTAGCCTGAGCCGAAGTCCTGTTCAGGATCAGGAGCACAGTATCTTCCATGGTTGATGCACTGTGACTTGCACTGCCTGCTCAAGGTGAATGTCTGAGGACAATACCAAGTTATGTAATGGGGAGTAAATTGAGTGTAGCCACCTTTCTCAAGTATCTGTGCTGGACCCCTAAAATCCTTCACAAATTCCATCAACATGTCACATTTAACCCCACATTCATCATTGCTGTTGGTCCATAACTCATACTCCACACGGTCATCAGGGTGTGGAACAGCTTCTCTCCAATCAAGATTCACATTGACCATGTCCCCACTGCTGAGTGCTTTCTTTAATGTTTCACCAAAACTTTTATCAATAAGTGCAGATGGTATTGTTATATTTTCAATGTATTTTGCAGATGAAATATCCTCTTCAGGGGTGTCCATGGTTATCAATGCTTCCTCAATGTCATCTGCAACAAGCACAGCAGAAGCACCAGCCTTCTGGGCATTCCAAACCTTCAAGGCGAAGAAGCAATCTAGAAAGCAAAATATAAAAATAGTGTTCCGTCAGAAGAATTATGTCCCAAGATAATAGGAAAACTTCATTACCTCAATACACACCCCCCTCCTCCTCTTTTCCTCCTCTCAATCATACACCATAAACGAACAAACAAGCAGTGTGTCACAGGGTTGAATAGAAAATTATCAAAGATGCACAATATTTCTAAAAGAAGCACTTTATATTAAATCAAACAGTCAAAATAAGAAACATAAAACACAATGCACATGGTGAAGCTGTTAACAAAGAATTATGACATATAACCATCTCAACCAGCCCAATTGAGAACCATCACAACCGCCGAACTTAATGAACAAACCAGGCTTTTCAAAAGTAATTGTTGATGCAATCAATAGAAGATTAAGAAGTATTAAACGTATGGATCACAGAAGAAGCAAAGATTAACTCCTCAATTAACCAATGTAAACAAATTAAACTTCAAACCTCAAACTTTTGTGCAGTTTAAAAGACATAATAAGAGGAAATATATCAGCAATTAGCCAAATACAAGCACTTTATCCCAAATATGAAGAGTAACTCATCAGTCGAAGATAAGAAACCACAAAACTGAAAAGTTATAAGAAAATTGTTTCATAACTAAGAGAGTAGATCTGCAACTGACTAGAAATGATTAAAACAAGCTCTTAGCTTGAATCTGAACAAGGAAATTCCTATGTCAAAAAATGACTAAAAGTTGAATTTTGCCACAAAACAGATAAGTTAAGACCACAAAGTATTTCTGCACAAATGACTAAAATTAAAAAAAAAAAAATAAAGTAGCGTTGGTCCAAATTAATACCAGCATAACCCATTTGACCTAAGACATCACAAAAGATTCAATAGAAAGTAGTACAATGATACCTCCCCATCAAGATATAAATCAACCTGCCAAACCAAACCCATAAAACCTCAAACCTGACAAAAGAAGAAAATCATTGAAAAGAAAAAAATTTTACCTACTAAACCTCAAGTCTTCCAAAAAAACCCAAATTAACCAAAATGAATTAAAAAGGATTAACTTTCCAAATGACTACACGAGCTAAGAACAACCAAATTGATCCATAATAACAAAAGGGGACCTTCTCAATTAAGCAGAAACAAACCAATTTGAAGTCAAACCTAAAAAAACTACCAAAAAAAAAAAAGCTAAAGATATTAATTTAATACAAATAATCAAAAGGATACCCTCTCAATCAACCGGAAACAAATCAATTTAATCTCAGTCACAACAGTATAAGCTAAAACAATCAATATTTGAATTATATGCAAAAGGGTACCTCATAAATCAACCAATAAAACCAAATCACTGAACTAAACAAAATAAAAATAAAAATAAAAAAAATACCTCCACGATCGACCAAAACGAAATTAGGCAAAGCTCCAGGCTTGGCCTTAAACGAAATCTGGAAATCATCAAAACCCTTACAGCCCTTCTGGTTCTCCTTTGGATACACCACGGTCCCTGCCATGCTGCCCCCGTATTGCGGTATCCCAAAGTTGCCAATCGCACTGTCATGAGACCCTTTAATCTTCTCCGGAGATGTCACCATCAAGCTGTTCTTCTCCACCACAAATCTCGATGCTGAATCATGCACGTGTAAAAACATAAATAGAAACCCCAGTAGGAGTTTCAAACTTATCAAGTTCTGAAACTCCATTGTCGAACAATAAAAGGGAAAAAAATGAGAGAAATTTGGTGGAGTTTTTGGATTTCGATCAGCTAATTAGAACATGAAAGCTGGTTGCTTTTTCAGTTTCAGTTTAGGCAAAATAAGGGGAATAGAATCTAATCCAATTCTATTATTTTAGAGCAAAATCAATCTGATGATCCCGTTCGTTTAGTTTATTTTCACGACAATGAAGTACATAACGTGAGGACATAATAACATCCAGCTCCCTAATCATCTACATTTTCGAATAGGGCGAGTATATTGTAGTTCCCAAATATTAAGAAAATGACTGAAATATCCTTCATTGTTTAATCACATAAATTCAGTACTCGAAGGCTGTTTTCATCATTTCAGTCGGGGACCGGATCAGATTGCTCATTTGATAGAAATAGAAATAATTTTGTTATTAGAGAAAATATAAAACAAAAGGGATCAAAATGTTATTAACCAAAACGTGTGATGCGTGTCTGACATGCTGCCGATTGTCGAGACCTGTAAGACCCTCTTAGTAAGAAGAATCAACGTCTTAAAGTCCATGTGAGAACTGAGATATTTTAATCTAATGGATGATATTTTTTTACTCTTTTACAATTTATAGTAATTATTTAATGATTTAGAAAATTATTAAATAATGATATATCGTTTTTGACTACATAAATAATGATATATCTTGGAAGAGGGAAATACCGGAGTGCCAAAATTATCCATAAAACATTTTATAGTTATTATAAGGTTGAACCGTTAGATACAGTGGCAATATAGCGATTTCGAAATCATTGGTCAACGCTCCGGTTTCAACGTTTTGATGGCCACATTATTCTCAATTAAACCAACTAAACAAAATAAATAATTTTCTAGAGGCAAAATTAAGTGACCAAAGCCCCAAATAAATGTGTAGAGTGTAAAATAATAAGTATTTAACTAAACAACAGAAAGGGACAAATTAAATTAAGCACCCGTACGTAAAAAGCAAAATACATATATATAAAAACAAAAATGAGGATGAAGCCTAGTTAATTAAATGGATAAAACGAAGTCCTAATTATTATATAATAATTGGCAATTATTTTAAATTAGAATATCCTAATATTTATATTGCCAATGGAAATTAAATTAGTTCGATTGAGTTACGGTATAGGGGAATGTACGTAGGATTGATATTCCTGATTCGAAGAGCCTAGGGGTTGGGAGTTTGAATGGAAATTACATTCCTAATCCTAGTTAGTTGAGGTTTGGAACTTGGAAATTAAAATATATATATTTGTATATAAATAGATACAATCAATCTTAATTAGTGTACGTAGTTATTGTTATTCATTACACGGCATGAGCAAGAGCATGGGGATGGAGAAGATCATTGGTGATGATGTTGTGTCCGAGATCTTGCTGGGACTGAACGTTAAATAACTGTTGCGGTTTCGGTGTGTTTCGAAGGTTTGGTGCGACATAATTGACAGTGTTGCTTTTGTTGCCTGCTTTCATGCATAAACAAGTCCCTATTGACATACTGACGGTACCCTTTCTTACAAACGGACCACCAAAGGGAGACAAAGAAGTGTATGATATTTCCCAAAGTTGGTTATGGTTTAATATGTTACAAGCATAAACGTGCTCGGGAGGGCTTTTTGTGCAATCCTCTCAGAGGAGAAGTTTTGAAATTACCACTGTCAAAACTCGACGGGAAGAAATATATATATATGAAGATATATAGATATGGATTGGGATTTGATTTGATAGTGCAACCAATACGTATAAAATTGTTAGATTCTTCAATTTTCCATCTATTTATATTTACACCTTGGGTTCATCTTCAAAATCATGGAGAAGGATCTCCTCAGTTCCTCCCGCAAGTCCTTTAAGCAAAGTTGAGTATCTGCTTATGGAGGCATGCATTGGACTCATGATGTTTATGAGGGTGAGGCCAGAATAATATCTTTTGACTTCAAAAGGGAGGAATTCAGACAGATTCCACTCCCAAACTTTGGTAAACCTTATAATGCAAGAAGAATTAAGTTGATCAATCTGAAGGGATCTTTGGCTATCGTCATGTTTTCAACAATTAATACCAGACTCATTGAGATATGGGTGCTGAAAGACTATAATGACAGGCAACACGAACAGTGGATAAGAGAACATACCATCAAACACAGCGTCCTCCTTTGAAAACATATGATGGCTCCTGGACGTATTTCTATTACTGCTTTAGATCATGCGTTATTGTTTGACTACTGGAGTTATGATAGAAGTGTATTAATTCTTGACCTAAATAAGAGCACGGTGCTATGTCCTGCTCGAGATGATGAGAGCTTTCGCTACAATAGGATGCTCTTCCCTTATACACAGACTTTGGCTATCCTGCTCTTCAACAAGATCTCACTGATTATCATCGTGTCCTCGAGACGGTTGGATTGGTTTATGTTTGCCATCCATAGCAAGCAAGCAACATCGATCGATCATGTCATTAATTTTAATTGTATTGTTTTTTTTTCTTTTTCTTTAATTTGAAAATAAATTACGTACTAATGCCAGCAGTTTTCTATTTTAGTTTATTAATTTGTTACCGATATCCAATCCTAGCTAGCTACATATATCATATATTATTATACTACAATTTACTTTCTACACATATAGTCCAATACGTTGTTTAGATCTCCCGCTTTGCTACTGCTTAAAGTAGCAAATTTTTTTCACATAGTAGAATAATTAATTGGATGACTTTGACTGAGAGTCCTTTTGAAAATGATAAAGAGAAAGAGCAAATTAATATGTATCCTTAAATTAAATATTTAAATGTAATTAATATATATATATATATATATATTTAAATTAACTGTTACATAAAATTAACAGTTAATTTTGGAAACCACCCGACCAACTATTATAAAATTAAGAAAAATTGACATACATCCCCTCAAACACCGAGTGGACAGAATAATAAATAGCAAAATTTTTGCCATTGACTGAAATAAATGGTAACGCATCTAGGGAAACAGAAGAAAAAAGGATGCTACTTGTATCTCTAAAATGAAAGTTTAGATAACATCAACATATTCTACTAAGATCCGTACAAAAAATTCAATGCAATTAACATATACAACTAGTTTTGTTTCGTTAAAATTTTCTTCCTTGTCAGATTTTTCATTAAGTTATTATTAGCTATCAAGTATTTTCAACCTTCAGGAATTGCATTCATGTGCTAAAGTCATGCAAGTTCTCTCAACATGCTTTATCAAGATCCCATATATTTTGTTCTTCACCCTCTCAAAGGCTTCTAATTCTGAGTCTTTCAATGTAGAGCTGTCTTTATCTCCCTTCTTTTTGACACTGATATCTAACCAGTCATTTACTCTCTTGATCTGTGCCATCTTCTCAGCTACATAGTTATCAGACTGCTTGAAAATGGATTCACAATCAAATTTATCCAAATATTTCTCTGCATAAGCTAAAAACCACGCTCTACATTCATTGGTCAAGGAGTTTTCCAGGTCTGTAGTTGTGCACAAAGCACTTCCCTTCACCCAATCAGGTTGATTGTCCTTCTCGTCTGCCAATCCAACTTGGAACTCACCGTTGCTCTTCTGTATTCTAAAGATGTATCCGCCTTTTGTTTTACTACCATAACTTACCTTACCTGATTTATTTTGGGCACTGGTAGCATCTGGAAAAGACCTCTTGGTTTTGGTAGAGGCAGAAAATGGGGTAAGATCATATGCTAGGGCTGCTTTGATCCAACAAGCAGCATTATGTTTTCTGTCCAATTTGAGTTTAAGCGAATCTCTGATGGACCCAAGGCCATTTGAATCGCAATCAGTTGTTCTTAGTGAATTGATATTTGTTAATGACTGAAGAATTAGTCTGGTTTGTGCTAAGTCCTTTTGAAGGTTGAAAAATTTACCAACTAATGGCTGCGGATTGTCTCCCTTGGCTGACTGAAGCTCCGAGTATGTGCTGAAAATGCAAGAATTAATGTGATACTGAGATTGGTGATGCTAGAAAGTATCTATATTTGTCACTTTTTTCTCAATAGCAAAAGATATAGACAGGACAACTCAATTTGTGCATGCAAGGAAAAATATGTTATAGAATTCATACAAAAACATACATGATTTCATGAAGGAATCAAGAGAGCTAACAATATGAACAAGGCAAGGACTTCATCACAAAACGAGAAAAGAGGGGCGTGTATACGAGAAGAATGTATGTGTATTCAATCACTGTGAAGATTTCGTCGAAAGTTGATTAAAAGACAGAAGTAAATATATATGCAATAAAGTAAAATGTGAAAAGAGATCCTGGATACTGGATAGCAACCTTAAGCAGGATAAGCACAGTAACCACCATGCAATTTCTCGGGGCTAGGTTTGACATGACACTCTTTGCAATGTGAATTTTGTTATCAGCATTTTTTAATAGTTTATCTATGGTTTTCTATTCCCAAATTGATCATGGAATATAAAATCTCTATGGAAAATTGCATAAGGCTTAAACTGACTGATAAAATGACATAGAACATAAGCCTACACTTGCATACCTTAGGCATTTGAGCAATCTCTCAGCAGCAGAAGCCTCTTGCAAACAATCAACAGCAGCAAGAATAGCTACATTTTTCTTCCTCAATACCTCCTGCCAATCATTTGATGGGGATTAAACAAATTCTACAAACATGAATCAAGTAAAAGTCAAATACCAACCTGACCGAGCTCCACTAAGTTTGAGGGTAGGGAGTCCCATGATATCTCAGTTTCTGCCCATTTCTTGTCAAAGGACTCTACGTCACTTTTCTTTAATGCAGAGGCCTTGTGGTTGGAAATCTTTACTGATTTTGTGGCAAAACCAATGTCCTTTCTTCTTGGTCTGGAGCTGGAATTATCATCGGAGCCCTCACACCCAAGGGTACGGGTTGAGGAAACCTGAAATTGCAGAACATTGGGAAACTATCAAGATTCCAAAGTGCTAGTAATTTGCAAATATAGCAGAAAGACAAAATAAGGGCTAGCTACAATATCTAAATTAAACAGGGAAACACCAAAATTCCATTTAAGTTCAGTCAGTTAACTCTAATTTTCATGTCAAGTTCATGATTATACATTTGCTGCATAGATGATTCCAAAAACTCAACTCACATATTAACTGCTGAATCACACACGAATCTTCCAAAGTTACTGAATTCTGACTGAATAGTCAAATTTGTCACCCACTAATTTATCTAATGCCCGCCCTTGTTTATATTCCATGGTGCTTTTGTGAATTCATAATTGAGTAATAATGCACTTATACTGAACCTTGAAGCAATTGCAAATTTTGATAAAGTACATTGTATGAGAAAACAAAACAGGCCTTGAGGCACTTACGCAAACACTACCACTAACACTTTGAACAATTGGCTTGATCTCGTGCTTTATTGCAACGGGGTCTGAAACTTCTCCAATTTTTAAAGTTTGTGGACCATTCCAGCTTCTTCTTCTAGTTGTAGGTCTAGAAGAAAGACTCGACTTGTTAGTTTCAGAATCACTAATGCAATCTTTATTTACATCACTTGTACTATTCTTCCCAGAATCCTCCTTCTGAGCATCACCTTTTCTTGTGCAATTCAAGACCTTCCTTCCCCTATACAGATTATGCTCTTTTGCGCCAACTTTTGATGAGTGAAAGCTTTCTCTTCGCTTCTTCTTCTCACCATCACATTCTCCTAAAATCATCTTCAATTCAGATACCCCACAAAATCTTTCCAAATTCTTCATGGAAACAAGATCTTTAGGTTCCACTGTACAAGGATGCCTCCCAGGAACAGAGGTAATCCATTTGAGCATTGGAACAGGATATGCTGCCTCCAATTTCTCGACATATATGAACTGTCCAAGCTGTAATTTGTTACATAAAACCATGTCATCTTGTTCCTGAGGCAAAGAAACATACATTGCATGTGAAGAATCCGAAACTTTCAAGAAAAATCCACGGTTCGGCCAGAGATCATCTCCCTCAGCCAGAACAGGTATTATGCTTCTAATTTGTAACAAAACAGGTTTTCTAGAATCAACGGATTCATTTTCCTCCATACCCATTTCTTGAAGAAGCTTCAAGAGAACACCAGAACTCAAATCTGCCATTTTCTTTGATAGAAAATGAATTCAAACCATGATAGAATGTATAACTTGTCTGAATCATTCAAACAAAAGTGAGTCGAATGAAGGGGTTGAATACGTGAAATGGGTTGATTGTTTTGGTCGAGAAAATGGAAAATGTGGTTTTTCTAGGAAGGAAAATGAGTTGTTTGTGGGCTGTGAAACAGATAGGATTGTTCATATTCTACTATTATGCAAAGCAATACGTGTTTTTTTAAGGTCATCTCCGGTTGGCTCTCTCCAATTACAGAGAATAGTGTTAAGAAAATAGTAGGCCACGAAAACCGTTATGCTGGATATGCATTATGAAAGGCAATCACAAACGTTGGTACTGATCCAACGGTGCTGGACGGGTGATTACATTATAGATCACTATTTTTTTAATATTTTATTATAAATAGAAATAAAATTTTACATTAAGTCATTTTAATTTAGAATATATAGTTTTTCTGAAAATAGGGAAGACATGAGCTATAACTATAATTACATAATACTACACCTCAAATACGGTTAACTCTTATTAATAACATATTAGCTGCTGATGCTATAGCCTACAGCTTAGATATAAGCAGCTCCTCCTTCGGTTCCATTTCCAGCAAGCCGAACGTTAAGATGGTGCCTCACTTGGCGCTCACTTGTAGACCCAACAATCAGTAAATGTTGGCCCAGCACCAGCTTCCTTTTCCCTTCACTATCCGCAAGACTAAGTCCTCTGCACACATCCAACCCTATTGTCACATTCTTAGTCCTGCCTCCTCTCACCTCCACTCTGTCAAACCCAACCAGCTCCATTTTTGGTGTTCCAGCCACCGATGAATTCGGTGGCTTCCAGAAAACTAGCACAACATGAGCTCCACCCATTGGCCCGCTGTTCTTCACTCCAATGACAACATCAAATTGCAAGTTTTTGCAGTTTATTGTAGAGATATCAATGGCTTGTGCATTGGAAGAGGAAATAATGTTGTTTGGCATTTGTTTGATGACTACTGTGGAAGGAGCTGATATTATGAACTTGGAGAATAATGAGTAGCTTAATCCGTGACCGAATGCATAGATGGACTTGCCGGTGTAAAACCTGTAGGTTCTGCCGGGGAGTTTAGCTGTGGCGTTGGCTCTCATGTTCATGTCGGTCATTGGCAGCTGATGTATATACTCTTGGGGATACCATGTAAAAGGAGACCTTCCAGCTGACAGAATACAGAAGTTATTAGTATAAAGGCAGAAGCAACATCAAGGGAAAAATATGAAATTTCTGATTGGATGAGATGACAGTTTAATTACCAGGATTATGGTCTCCAAATATGACTTGAGCTATTGCATCTCCTCCTGCTTGACCTGGATATCCTACCCACAAAATCCCTCCAATTTTGGTATTGTTCTTTGCAAAAGAAACATCAATTGGACCAGCAGACATAACAACAAGAATCACTGTTCCTTTTGTTGCATTAATCACTTCCATCACCAACTTTTCTTGATATCCAGGCAAAGTCAAGTTCTCTCTATCAAGCCCTTCTGCTTCAATAGACTGATCAAGTCCCACAACTACTACAGCTACATCAGCCGCGGCTGCAGCATTAGCTGCCTGCTCAATAAGGGTCTCATCGCTACATCTCACGTTGCTACAACCCGGTTCATATGTCACCGTGGGCACATACTTTTGCAGCCCTTGTAAAGGGCTCGTGTAGCGACAAGGTATGCCAGCATAGTTGCTTATCATAACATTGGTGGCATTAGCATTTGGTCCTATAACAGCCAATTTCTGAGTGGTATTTGAAGACAAAGGAAGAGCTCCATGATTGTCTAGCAAAACTATTCCTTGCTTTGCAGCATCAAGAGCCAAGGACTGATGGTCATCTGTACATACATCAGACGGTCCTAAATTCCCAAATTGCTGTGATTTGGGATCTCCATCGAAGAAGCCTAATCTCATGAGTACAATGTAGTTGTATATCAAGGCCTGGTCTACAACAGATTCTTCAACCTTGTTCGAGTTTACTGCATTCTCAGTATACTTCCCCAAATAATCCCCACAGTTCATGTTTAAACCTGTAGAAATGTTGATTGTAAAACAAATCAGGAAAATCAAACTTGTGTAAATTTGAAACCATGATTAGCATTTATATTGGTGCAATATACAAAACCTGCTTTCAAAGCAACCGCTACTGCATCTTCAGGTGTGGCAGTGTAGTGGATTGCATTGTAATAAACTGATACAGAGTCGCAATCTGAAACAATATAACTGGCCAAAAAAATAACCGTATAATCAAATGCAATTTGGCAGAAAGAATATCTTCTTACAATGAGCTTGAATTAAGGTAGTAATTTACATACCCGTCAAGACCCCATTGGCCTCTGATTACACCTTGAAGCAAGTTTGGATCAGCACAAGTTGGAATTCCATTAACTCTGTTGTATGAACACATCACACTACTTACATTTCCCTCCTCGACACAGCTCTTAAACGGTGGCTGATACGTATCCTCTAAGTCCTGCTTTGTCACCTGAAATAACCCAGCACAAATAGGCAAAGATGAAAAGATATAATCACACATGTTAATTAATATCATATATCACGATTTGTATGTACCTTTGCATCAAAGTGAAATCGATCAACACCTTTCCAATTGTCAACATCATAAGCAGTATAATGCTTGCAGCAACTAGAGACCTTAAGCCTGTCATTAGTAGAATTCTCGCCATCACCCACTTCTTGCAAACCTTGGACATAGTTCACAGCATATTTTGAAACAACCAAAGGATCTTCTCCGGGCGTTTCTTGGCCACGCCCCCATCTGGGGTCCCGGAAAACATTGACATTCGGGCTCCAATATGTCAACCCAGCTAGACCAACATTGTACATGGCTCGAGCCTCGGTTGACACTACCTGCCCCATTTTGAGCCACAGACTCACATTAAAGCTAGCAGCCGAGAGAATCACAGCCGGAAAGCTAGTGGCGCCAGGTACCGTGGCATTAAATTTCACAGCTGGACCCACGTTCGAGACACCGTGAAGTGCCTCGGACCACCATTCGTAGGGCGGTACGCCGAGCCTGGAAATGCCTGCGGCATTGTTTACTAGTTGTTGCACCTTTTCTTTGAGACTTAAGCTTGAAACTAGGTGCCTGGCTCGCACTTCATAAGATAAAGAAGAGTTGCAAAAGGGGAATTGGCTGGTTTCAGGCATGCTCTTGTCGCATGCAAATGGTTGAGAGGTACATGGGATTGTTAATAAGAGAAATGAAAGATAAAGAGGTACATGGGATTGCATTTTCATGACTTTGCCAAATTTAGTTTTTTCTTGGTTGTTTTTATTAATGTATGAGCATAGATTATATATGTATATATAGTCTCCATCAGCTTTGTATCTACAGTAGCGAGAGAAGTTGGTTGCTTGTAAGTTAGAGTCATAGTTTCGATCGGAAGAAATGATGCTTCGATGCTTAGGCAAAACAAAAGCTTCTTTATAATTAAGCTCCTGGTGGCACTTCTTATACAAATCGTTCTATTTCATGATTATACCATAAACATATTATATGTGGTCCAAAAAGTATCCAGGGCTAGCTAGCTATTATTACATACTGGCATGCTATTTTGAAATTATTAATTGTTTCCGAAATGCTGTACGATCTAAGATTATTGTGATAAGACGGTGACGGTGACGATGACTGTCACCTCACGATTTGGATCCGCTTACTTACGAGTATTATATATAAGCTAAGTTTTGTATCCAAAAATGAAAACAATTTTTTGTCGACGTAACAAGCTAAGTTGTTACATTACTCATGGAGGAGTGACTTCTAAGAATTAAACTGCAATAATAATCAAGGCCCACTAACGTATTCATTCATCACGTCGATCAAGTAAATGAAAAGACAATTAATTGCCATAGATTAGCCACTATATGTTGATATTTTTGTGGGGGACAATCTTGATTTTAATAAGAAACTATACTAGAAGGAGCTTTCAATTATTTTATATCCATTATTAAAGTCTGATTATATTTTAATTCATTTGTCAAGTATCATAATTTGTCTTGTTTGACGTCTTATTAATTACTAATTAGGTGATAACCGGTTAATCTCAGCTATTAATTTTATCTTATTGTTGCTTGACAGGATATTCATAATTTTTTTTTTTAAAAAATCACATTTATTATATATTAATTTTATGTAATTTAAAATTTGAAGGGTTATAATACGCGGTTACATAATTTTAGATTATTTTTAAAATAATGCTCTTAAAGATGTGGTTAGAATTATGTAGAATAAGAACGAGGAAATGATAGGAAAATTTTAATTCAATCAAATTAGTATAGATGTTAATGTCTAAGATTTATTTTGAGATTTATTGTTTATTAGGTTATGTTTTCTTTTTTTTTTCTAACATTTGTTTACTTACGCAGTTAGTTGTAATTTGTGAAATACTTTTATAAATATAATTTATACGTTATATTATTTCATTATTTCAACATTAATTCAAGAGCTAAATAAACTTTGCCACGCAAAATTAAGTCTAATAAATTGAGAGCCAGAAAAGCAATCTAATTGGAACAGCATTATCCCCACCTTAGGTGTTCTATTTATGAAACGATGTGAACTGTGCAAATCACGTTCAATTTTAATCTTGTGATTATATTTTAAATTTATTGTAAAAAATAGAACTCTAAAAAGAAATTTTTTTCAATATATATGTGTACGAGTTTATGAATAAAAGCACTTATTGACAATTTCATGCACTTCATTGTTGTTAATTATAGTACTCATTAGGAAGTGGAATTTTTCTCATGACTTTTCAAATGATCTTTGTTATCTTCATTAAAAATTGATTTGTTTAAAAGATGAAAATCGAGCATAAACTTTGCACTCGCCAACAAAAATCGACAACATATGAATATTAATATTTTTAAAAATATATATATAAATTGTCCTTTTACTTTGGTAAAATTAAGATGAGTTATTCACGCTTTAGAGGCAAAATGGAAGACTAAAATAGCCTTAATAAAACATATATAATGCAATAACAAAAGGCACGACAGATTTGCTACTTAAAACTTGTTTATGAAAATGTGAATATAATTAAAAAAATAGTATTTGATATGTGGGGTCTTTTCACACACCTTCTCTATAGAAATCACAGGTAAAAAAAATTTGTGAAAATTTACAGAATTTCTTCTATTACAGGATTTTCATCCAGTTGACCTTGTGTTGACAGTTAGAATAACATCAAATGACTAAATTAATCTTGTTAATATATATTAATGAAATCATAATCCTACTCTTTATCTACCTATTTGCCTTTTTTCTTTTATAAACTCTTAAGTTATTAACCTAAATATAACATTTGAGATTCATAATTTATTAATTTTTTTGTTTCTAATTATTATTTATATATTAACGCTTTCTTTAGAGTTAACGTTGGAACTTTTAGGCCTTCCCTACCATTAAATTGAAGGTCCATGGTTGATTTTTCTAATTCAAGTAAAGTCGAGCAATAAATCATTCTTTCAAATTTTCCTAAAAAATAATAAAATAAATAATGATATGCAAACTACTCATAGCTTTTAGGTCCCTAATATTATTCCGATTAATTCACACCCCACCTCATTTTTTCAAAAATTAATAAAGGAAAGAAGAGAAATATCTGAAATTCGTAAAGGATCGAAAAAAAAGGTAGAAATATTTTTACAATTCATTTTGTGAATTTATTAAATTAATAGATTAACAAGTTAATGATTATCTCACATATAATAATCATTAATAAGTATTAGTCTCCAAAGACTAATCTCCTTATTTTCTAAGCTAATCGTGTTGTAAGTTGAGGAGATAAAAAGATTAAAAATATATTTAGATTATCATCTACGTATTATAGTTTGTTAAAGATGTATTTGCGTTATGATTCACTAATTATACATGGTTTAAAATTAATATTTAATTAAATAGGTATAAAAAAATAATATAATAAATGTGAATAATAAAACTTTACTTATGTTAAAAATCTACTGTCTTCCTGTAATAATCCGCGCGCGTAGTTACATGTCAAAATTGAATTCCTTATAAATCAGACTCAACTGCCTAAATGTTACTTAAAAATCATACATGAACTCTTTTTCTTTTACATTATCATTAATAATGTTAGGTCACAATTAACTTGAAACCTTTGATCTCATTGGACCATTTGTCTGACGTTATATCAATTATAAGAGCATACAGATAGATTTCTCATTTGTCATCAAAAAATGGAAAACATTTTTAAAAAATCCAACTTGCGAGAAAAGTTAAAAGCCAAGTCTATTCATTCTAAGGCAGCTGGAAGTATATTTAGGAAATCTGGATGCGGTTCTGGAGGTGCTACAAACAGAAGAGAAGGCGATTTCCGATAATTAATGCTAAGAATTATTCTTTTTAATATTCTTTCAGACTTTTCTTCTGCTTCGAGCCTATTCTTCTATAAGAAAGGGCCCCTCCAGCTTGATTTTTTAATTTCCCCATCGTCGGCATGGGTGCATCGGATGTTTTTTAGTCAAGATTTGAAAGCAACCGAATTAAGCTTTGTGTCAGTCTCTTGGATAATCGTTTACGGTCCTTTTAACATGGAATATAATACAGCAGCTGGAAGACTTTTCCAGCGTTTATAAGATAATGCTTCAATCAAGAAATTAATGACCTGTCTCCAATTTTCAAGTCAAGTCAAGCCAAACCCTATCCTCATCTCTCAAACTTTCTAACAAAATCTCGTCACGCAATAACACCTGTAAATCATGCACAGTAACCTGCACCCACGGAATCAGTATATAAACCCCGCCTCACCTCTTAACATGCTCTAAACAAACCATCAACCAAAGTACGTACCAAGATGAGTTCCTTTAAAGGCCTTTCAATCTTTTCCATTCTGTTTGTTACCCTCTACTTCACATTCGCCAATGCAGCCACTTTTGACATCAGAAACAACTGTCCTTACACCGTCTGGGCTGCGGCAGTGCCAGGAGGCGGCAAGCGACTGAACCGGGGCGAAACATGGACCATCAGTGCAAAACCGGGGACAAAAGAAGCCCGCATTTGGGCACGAACCAATTGCCAGTTTGATGCATCCGGAAAAGGCAAATGCCGGACTGGTGATTGCAATGGCGTTCTCCAATGCACAGCCTACGGTGTTCCTCCAAACACCTTGGCTGAATACTCTCTAGACCAATATCAACACCAGGATTTCATCGATATCTCCAACATAGAAGGATTTAACGTTCCTATGGAGTTCAGCGCAGCTTCTGGCAAGTGCAACCGTGTGATCAAATGCACGGCGGATATCGTGGGACAATGTCCGAAAGAGTTGAAGGTTCCTGGAGGGTGTAATGGACCTTGTCCGACTTTTAAGACGGATCAGCACTGCTGCAATTCTGGCAACTGTGGACCTACGAATTTCTCCAAGTTTTTCAAGGACAGGTGCCCGGATGCTTACAGCTATCCTAAGGATGATCCTACAAGCTTGTTTACTTGCCCTACAGGGACCAACTATAGGGTTGTCTTCTGCCCATGAAGCAATATTAAGAATAAAATTAGGAATATATTTACCTACATTAGTGATGTAGAATAAGAGAGCTCGAGGCCTTTGAGATCGAGGCACATGTTCTGCTACGTGTACTAATAAATGTTCTATCAAAGGATGACCACTTATTACTTGAACAATTTTCTTTTTTATTTTTTTTATTTTATCCATATTCCTATTATATATGTTTCCATGCGGGTGCATAAACATATTGTTTATTCCAAGGACCGAGAAACAATATTATTGTTATTCATACATGATTGAAATCACACCTAATTTATACACACAATTAAGAATTTAATTATCATATAACATTCTAGGTGTGAAATTTTTTTCTATATAAGTATATGTAAACTTGGCTAACTAGTCCCTAAATTTGTTTTCTTTGTAATCAAAATTTATCGATTTAAATTTTGTTCTCTTGCAAAAACACCTACAAAACGATTTTAAATATATATAGGGATTTTTTCACGTACCTCTTTTAAAGTTTATGAAAATTCTAATTTTCAGAAATATTTAGAAAAAGGGTCACAAATCTCTCATACAGTATTTGTTTTCCGTTAATAAACGATAAATTGACCAAAATATCCTTAAGTTATTGCAAAATAATAATAACATTGTTGAGATTCAAAGATTTAAGGTCAGGACCCTTAGGAAGGAAAACTAATATTCCAACCACTACTATCAAACACATTTATATAATGTGTTTTCAATCCTTAATAAATAAAATGTTTGAAAATATATGTATAATAATTTCTTTAGTAATTAAAATTATTTTGTTATCATAACAAAAATTATAATTCAAAAAATAATTTTATAATCATTAAAATTCTATATAATAACTTGAAATTAAAACTATTCTTATCATCACATTATAAAATTTTAAAACATTATCATTATTTACATTTGTTTCTTTAAATAAAATAATTTATTTTACTTAATAATTATTTAAGAATAAGATTTTAAAATTATTAGTGCTAATAATACAAAAATATTTTTAGATATTTTTCTAATTAATATATATATATATATATGTCATGGGTTGTAGAAAAGTATTTCTCTAATTAATACCTAATTTTTAGATAAATAAAAAATATTTTTAATTATTTTAAATGTTTTAAATTAAATATCGTGAAACGTGTTCTGAAGCCGCACTTGGCCTTGTATAAGTCAAATAATATTTGTTAAACGTACATTTGGCTTCAAAGTAGCTAGCAAGCCATTTTTGAGTAAGAGACGCTTGGCTGTTTAGTCATCAGGTCTTTGCTAGGTGCGGTCAATCAATAGGCTCTGAATATAGACAGCAGAGAAAAGAAAAGAGGAGAAATAAGCATGGAACAGGAAATGAAATAATTAATAAATTTGAGAAATTAGCATATTCATGTTTTAATATTGATTGTACGTTTTTGTTTTTTAATATTAACCAATCACAATCTAATAATTCAAAAATAATGTGCAAAAGTGAACTCTTAATTAATTAACCTTATTTCTAATTAAGAAAGCCAATTCGGTAATAATACATAAATATTAATTAATGCCTATATATATATATATATTGGAATCAAAGTCTACCTATGAATTAATTAACGCATAGAATAATTGGGTGTAGTAATTATATTCATCAATTGACCGTCGAATACCTCCATAAAATAAGTAAGAAAAAAATATGGCACTCAATAAATCTAATCAACTAGTTCTTCGATATATAGAATTATTGAAAAGCTGTCCTTTTGAAAAGTTTTAATTTACATTTTCCAGATTGATATTTAAAATTGAAGCAACCAAGAACTTAACCTACCCTTTGAAATCTCATAATAATATATATACAAACAACGAAATTAAATGTTGGCCTTTATTGTGTTATCGTCACCCTCTCCATTTGTTTTAATACTTATTTTATCTTTTTTTTTCACTCTACTTCTTATTTTGTAATATACCTTTTTACCATTTATTTATTTTCACATCTTAAGTTATTCATATTGCTACGTAACTAACTAGTCACGTTATTTATATATATTTTTACTTCACATATATAATTGAGTTAGAAAGATTGACAAATTAACTCAGAAGCATATAGAAAATCTGTATCTAGCTAGCTGGCCAAAAAGTTTATGCTAGCTAGCTATATAGATACATGAACACATACATATATTTAATAAATAAAAAATAAATAAATGAGATTTGTCAGAGTTTTCACAATCCTGAAAATTGTTTCTGGAGACTTTTCTTCTCTTTAGATAATTCTTGCTTATTATAATTGTTTTAGATTATTGCAAGGGAAATTAACAATTGTCGTGGACGTACCTCTGCAGCCTTATGATCGAAGTTGAGTAAAACAAGTGTAAAAGTCATTATCCCTGTGCAATATTCATGCATATATATGGGGAGAATGACCAATGCCCCCTTATATTTTTCTTCAATTAACCAAATTCCCCTTATATTCTAAAACTTTACCCGTTATATCCAACCGTCAACAAAATTAACAGAACATTTTAAATTTTAAATACAGTTACTAAATTACCCCGATTTTATCACGTATGTGCCCCATATAATTTACATTGGTCCTATAAATAATATTTTTAAATATAATAATATATTTTTATTTAATATTATTTATTATAATAATATTTATTATTAATATTATTTATTTATTATAATAAATTCTTTTATCTCTCTTCTACAACCAAAGTTGTCGAACAAATTTCCAAAATCCTACCAAAACCATCGAACACAAATCCACCAAATCCTCCATGCCTAGCGGTTGAATGCAAAATTATTTCTTCTCCCAAATACATTCAAAACCGTTTCTTCTTCTAAATACATTTAAAACCACCTTATTTCAACAAAGAAAAATTAGCAAATCGGTGGGAGCAGCTGCGATTCAGACATGTCGGGGCTGTTGGTGGCGGCAACGAAGGAGGGGTTGTGAAGTGTACGGATAAAACGGTGACAATGAAGTAGCAGAAGGTGATAGGGTGATGCGATGAAGGAAAATAATTTTAGGTTTTGGACAACCCTATGGTCGAATTTTGAAGGTTTTGGCTGCAATAGAATTAGGAATTTTTTTAAGTTTGATTTGTAATTGAAAATTGGAGTTGTGATTTGTTTTTGGTTTTTTGGTTTAGATTGAAGTTTGATTTATAATTGAAAATTGGAGTTGTGATTTGTTTTGGTTGTTGGTTTAGAGATTTTTGTTGGTTTAGATTAGAAGAAAATTGGAAGAAGAAGAGGAAGAATTGGAGAAGAAGAAGATGACACGAAGAAGAATGGAAGAAGAATTGAAGAAGAAGAAGAAGGCACGAAGAAGAAGACGGCAAAAAAAAAATTGATTTTAGGGTTTGTTTTTTATTTTAAGGATTAAAGGTTTAATTTATTTATAATTATTTTATTATATTTTAAAATAATAAAAAAATATCAATAAAAAAGTAAATTTTAATAATTATTAATTCTATTTCATATAATTTTTATTTTTAAATAAAATATAATATTAAAAGACAATTTTATCTTTAAAAAGTGAATTTGACCGTTAGTGAATTTAACGATTGGATGTAACGAGTAATTTTTTAAAATATAAGGGAAATTTAGTTAATTGACGAAAAATATAGGGGGCATCGGTCATATTCCCCATATATATGTATAATAATTAATCTTTAATTTCTCAGTTCTCACAGCGAATAATCTGCCTCATACTGCGTTACTTGATAATTACAACTTGACTTAGCCGATTGAAGACTTTTCCATGCCCCACCTAGCTAATTAATTAGGCCTCGACAAAAGAAAATTCCTTGCACTGGTCATGTGTTTTTTATTTATGGTTAATTTCGATGCCCAACATATATATTTATATTTATATTTATATATATATATATATATATATATATATATATATAATATCTGCCATACTGTGTATTGGATTTATTAAAAAATAGAAATCATAAGACTATATATACATACAAAAATATTTATTTATTTATTTTTATATAATTTATCAATATGAAAATTGAGATCCAATTAGTAGCATCAGATAGCCCCAACATTGTCCAGTCTTATTTGCAACTCAAATCCATTACAGCACCGCCACCTTATTTTGTTCTGCCCTGTAGTATTGAACAGAGTCCATTTTCTTGACTAATAATTCAACCAAACCAAAACATCATACTCGATTACACAATTTTTCCAGTGCCGTATGGATCTTGCAAAATTTCCAACTTCTATATAAACCCCTGCCTAGCGATTTACTTTCAAAAACACACAAGTTTTGTTAACAACATATCATAGCTAGCTTTGTTAATTTTATATTCATCTTCTTCAAAATGAAGTTCTTCGGAGCTCTCTCCATTTCTTCTTTCCTTCTCGTCACTCTTTCCTTCACCTTGGCTCATGCAGCAAAATTCGATATTACAAACAGATGCTCGTTCCCTGTCTGGGCTGCAGCTGTGCCCGGCGGAGGCCGGAAACTTGACAATGGTCAAACATGGACCATCACTGCCGAGCCAGGTACAAAGGAAGCTCGCATTTGGGCTCGTACCAATTGCAACTTTGATGCTTCCGGAAGAGGCAAGTGTGAGACCGGTGACTGTAACGGACTCCTCGAATGCCAAGGCTTCGGTGCACCGCCTAACACACTGGCCGAATATGCTTTAAAGCAATTCAGTGACATGGATTTTATTGACATGTCGAATATTGATGGATTCAATGTCCCCATGGAATTTAGCTCGGTTTCTCCAGGATGCAACCGCGTGATCAAATGCACAGCTAATATTCTTGGCGAGTGCCCCCCTCAGTTGAAGGTTCCAGGAGGATGTAACGGTCCCTGCCCCGTTTTCAAGACGGACGAACACTGTTGCAATTCCGGCAACTGTGGACCGACAGAATTCTCTAGGTTTTTCAAGGACAGGTGCCCTGATGTCTACAGTTATCCCAAAGATGATCCAACCAGCCTATTTACTTGCCCTTCCGGGACCGACTATAAGGTTGTATTCTGCCCTTGAAACATTAATTTTCAAGGAACGAAATGAATATATAAGGAATAAGGCCTGAAGGTCTCTCTAATTTTTAAGCACATGTAATGATGTGCACGCATGTATAAGAACTATTTTGTATATCTGTTCTTGAAACAGATGTTATATAAATAGTGAATAAATACAATTTATCGGCTTTTTTATGTGCTGTATTCATTCAATCTGTTTAGATTGTTTTTTAATTTAATTTACTAGGGCTGTATCCTTTGTTGGTTTATCTCTACGTTAATTGGTGCATCACATACAACATATAATTATCAATCATTCTTGTGGTAGCCAATGAATCGGCAATGAGAAGGAAATAATAAACATTAATTAACGTATCCTGCTAAACAGATCCACGGTTGATATAACAAATGAATAAACATTGATTATTATATCTATCATTAAAAATTAAATAAATAAATAAATTGAGGAGTAAAATATTATTTTTTTAAAAGAACGAAGAAAACTTTTTATTAAGAGAATACATATTACATGAGAGATTATTACAATCTTATACAGATTAACAACCAATATTTTCAATAAGTTACACAGATCTATTACCATAAAAAAATAAAAAAAAATTATTCTCTTCACTGAGAATTACGGAGAGGCTCACTTTAACACCATCATTTTTTGTGTTTATAATATTACTTTGTTTTAAAGAAAAATGAAAAACAGTAATTTTTAGGCACGTGAATTGACATGTTTTTCAAGACCCACATAACCAAAATAAAATATAAAAAAATAGGAGCAATGTGGTCCTTGAGAAACCATGATCAAAATTATACCAGACGGTAAAAACTAACTGTCTCTGTAAATTTTCTGAAATATTAAATTAACCCCCTGTTTTTAAATTGTTTCACGTAGAAGTTTCCTCTGCCACGTATTGATCAAAATCTACCAATCTCATGCTTGTCTTTTCTCTCCATTGACTTTTGAGTTTAAAGGGAAGCCTCCAGTCCAGATGACCGCTAATATCATATCACCTTGGAAATTTTGGAGCAATCGGTAATAGCTAGCGGGAAAGTCTTGGATTCTCTTTAGAATAATACGCTATAAAATTGAACTTGTGTTCTAACCTAATAACAAGTGACGTTTTATCTCTGGTGTATTTATTTTAAATTTGTTTATTCTTGTTTTCCCTCCTCAATATTTTGAATTTGAATATTCAAAATAAACTTTCAGAAATTTAATTAATTACAATTTTTAAAACTTTCAATCTAAGCACCTAATTTAAACGGACTGGCTTCTCTCTTAATTGGTAGTTAATCAATGATAGTATTAAAAAAAAGGGGATAATAACATATATTCCCTTACGTTTGGCCTAATAACATATAATCCTGATGTTTGTTAAACTTATATTAAAATATTTATAACTTTTCTTTAATAATAAGTTTGATATTTAATTGTTAAAATCTTTTTGAAACATATTTTAACATTTTATTCTTAAATATAATATTTTGATTGAAAAGATTATATTAAATTTATTATATTATTTTGAAAAAAAAATTTAAATAAAAAAATAAAAAAAAAGTGAAAGAAAAGGGTCAGAAATATTTTAGTATGAGTACGATTTAACTTATTATTTGTATTATTTTGATAATGATATTTTTCAAAGTTTTTTTATTAAAATAACAAATTAAAGAATTTATTCGGTATTGAGTACATTGTGTAAAATATTAAATAAGGATTAAATTATTATAGTTAAAAAAGTATTTTGTGAAAAATAAAAAAATAGGGACTAAATTATTATAACTAAATAAAATATATACCATATTGTTATTATATAAATGTTTAGAGATATAAATAATAATCAACTAACTAGTTTCATATTACTATTTAGCACAAGATAGTTATTTATTTTAG
The DNA here is from genome assembly GCA_028052125.1 of Melia azedarach. Taxonomy (NCBI): domain Eukaryota; kingdom Viridiplantae; phylum Streptophyta; class Magnoliopsida; order Sapindales; family Meliaceae; genus Melia; species Melia azedarach. Next base: position 1,644,277 of record CM051399.1, on the reverse strand, counting down.
GAAAAATATCAAATTCCCTCCTACTTTATCACACTTGTACCACTTACCTCCCTATTATATCAAAACTAATATTTACCTCCCTGACCAATGATTTAAATATGAACCAAATCGAACCAATAATTTAAAAAAAAACCGATTTTCTTAAAATTGTAAAATGATTAAACCTTGGGAGAAATCAAACCTTTGACTTAGAAGATATTTGACCAAACCTTAACCACCATAGCTACTTCACTTTTATGAGTAATATATGCTTTCTATATTATATGACGCTTTTCAATACATATATAATAATTATTAAAATTAAAAATAATTTTATCAACTATTTTTTTAAATAGCTTTAACATACTATTTTTTAAATAATAAGGAAATTTTAATTAATATAAAAAATCAAATTTAAAAAAATAAATATTTTAATGATTATTTGAAAGATTTTACTATAAAATATGTAATAATTTAAAAATAATTTTATAATTATTAAAATAAAGTTATTATTATTATTATTGTTAATAATAATCACTTCAAACTAATTACATATATAAAAAATAAAATTATTATACAGGATAAAATATAAATTATTATATGGGATAAAAATTTATTTTAATAATTATAAAATTATTTTTAAATTATTACATATTTTATATTAAAATTTTTGAAATTAAAATAATAATAAATTATTTATAATCATTAAAATATTTATGCAAAGGTATTTTGATTTGATTTTTTAAATTTAATTTTTTATATTAAGTAAAACTTCCTTACTATTTAAAAAAATAATTGTTAAAATTATTTTTAATTTTAATAATTATTATATATGTATTGGAAAGCGTCATATAATATAGAAAGCATATATTACTCATAAAAGTGGAGTGGCTGTGGTGGTTAAGATTTCATCCAAAGGTTTTACAATTTTAAGAAAATGGTTCTTTTTCAAATTATTAATTCGGTTCGGTTCGATTCAGTTCGGTTTGGTTCATATTTAAACCATTGGTCATGGAGGTAAATAATAGTTTTGTTATAGTAGGGAGGTAAGTGGTATAAGTGTGATAAAGTAAGGGAGAATTTTCCCTTTATTTTAAGTATTTCTTTTTTTTAGATAAAAAGATTCATATCTTTTTAAATTGGAATCAATATTAACTTGATTCCGATTAAAAATATGAACTTTAATGTGTTCGATCTCTCTATAAATATAGATGTATTAGCACAAGATAGTTATTCAATTTAAGTATTTTTTTTTTAAAAAAAAAGATTCATATCTTTCTAAATTGGAATCAATATTAATTTTATATTTCAACCAAGATAGGAATATTAATGCTGTTATAATACAATAAGGAGTTCATGTCTTTCCAAATCCATATCAATATTAATTTGATTCCAACTAAAAATAGGAATTCTAATGTGTTCGATCTCTCTATAAATATAGATGTATTAATTGCATAAATACTTTGTGACAGTAAAACCGCTGAAAAAGTAATTTACAGTGGGATTCAATGGAGATCACAAACTGTGCAAGTTCCTATGTTCCTGCTGATATCGTGTACCAAATATTTCTGAAACTGCCTGCTAAATCACTTTTGCGTTTCCGTTGTGTCTCCAAGATTTGGCGCGACATAATTGACGGCCTTTCTTTCGCTAAAAAGCACATTGCTTTTGCAGCTGAACAACCACAGATTCTTCCTGCAGCCGTGCCCTTCCCTATTGGAGCTCAGGCTCTACATTCACTCACCTACGACGGTAATTCCATCAAGGAAAGTGACTATCCCGTCTTAGAGTTTTTAAATAACGAAAGTTACGATCTAAGTCACATTGCTTACGGTTTATTATTGTTTGAAAATCAAAATTGTAGAGCGGAAGCCTTTTTATACAATCCTCTTCGGGGAGAAGTTTTAGAGCTTCCACGAGCAAGTACTCCTGCTGCTGAGACATACTCCACAGATTATTGGTATGGAATGGGATTCAATAATATGACAAATACATACAAGATCGTTCGAGTTTTTCCAGTGAAAGCAGATGATGATCATATGTCTTCTTCAGACGGCTTGTTGGCATCTGAAATTTACACAATGGGCACAAGTTCATGGCGAAGAATCTCCTCGATTCCCCCTTTTAGTCTAAGTAAACACGGAGTATCTGTATATGGAGACATGCACTGGAGCACATCATGGATTGACCGAATAGATGATCGGATGATAATATCTTTCGATTTCGGAAAAGAGGAATTCATTCAAACTTCTCCTCCAGATCACCTGGTTCTTCCAAATTATTGCCTCAAGTTGACTAATCTGAGAGAATCCTTGGCTATCATCGATTTATCGTCTGATCATCAGTTCATCGAGATATGGGTCATGAAAGATTATAACAAGAAAGAGTGGGCAAAAGAATACAGAACAAATAAGTGTGAAATCTTAGGGAATAGTCTATTTTTTTCGGTGGGTGCATGGGGTCCTTCACTTTACCTTTATCCCAATAATGAGATGAATGATAATTGTTTGTATATACATGACCTGAAAATGAATCGCTTAATGTACAAAATAGGTCCTTGGAGAGATGAGAGTTACAGACACAGAACAAAAATCTTCAGTTATACACAGAGCATTCTTTCGCTCAAAAACTTCGGTAAATTGGTTTCAGCTGCAGAGGGTCTTCGTCGATTCAGCTTCCTGAAGTCAGCCCGATTTATTTATGTTTCTCCATAGACCATAGTCTCGTCATTTATTGTTAATTGTTACACATCGTCAGGTTATTTATTTTTTTAAAGATATGTTTGCTAAATAAATATATATGAAATTAAATACTTCTACATTTTTATCTTTAATACATATGTCATTAAAAGAGTTTTACATATGTATGTTTAATTACATAGAAAAATTAACTAGGTAAAAATATTTAAGAGAAAATTAAAAAAAATTATTTAGAATTCTAGATTTATAAAATTAAATCAATTAAGTAATAAATAAATAAGACCTTAGCTCAGAAAATTTTAGAGTTGTACTTTTGTAGTTAATTTAGGAAATTATTTTGGAGACTTATTTTATTATTACATTGATAAGAGTGTTATTTAAATTTTTACTTTATTTGAGATAATTTAGAAAAATAGTGTGTATATATATAAATACAGTCCTTTGAGTATAGTTCTAATGGTTTGGGCATGTCTTATGCCAATCACAAATGCCAATGATCTTAAGGAATAAGAGAAATTTAATAAATAAAGTTATATGATTGGTTAATCAATATTTTCATGTCATTTGAGAGCAGCTTATTACACAGTAAAATTATTTGTAACCCATCATCCAGCTACAATAATAATAATAATAATAATAAGTTAATTTTGAGAAATAAGAAATAATTAAAAATATGAATTTGGTTGGCAATTCCATGATTACAAACTATACATATATGTACTCTGTAAAAGCAGGGTAAATATATATACTGCTTAAAGACTACAAAATATCAAAGGAATAATCTAAAGTTCATCTATAGGCACTGAAAAACTCGGTTGATATCAAACAGAATTCATATTCTAATATCTAGCAAGGAGTTCATATCTTTCCAAATTGGAATTTCCTTTTATCTTCTTCCCGAGATCGCCTACCAAATATTTCTCGGACTGCCCGTAAAATCACAATGTGGTCGGGATTTGATAGTACATCAAATAAATACAAGATTGTCGAATTTTTTCAGTTATACCTGATTACACGCCATGGAAACTGAAGTTTACACTTTAGGGACAAGTTCATGGCGACAAATCTCCATACTTCCCACTTGTTTACTAAGTGAGCATGGAGTATCTGCGCACGGAGACATGCACTGGGCCAATAATATCGATCTTTATATTTGTTGAGGAAGAGGAAGAAGAAGTCCTGATGATTGGGCGATAATATCTTTCGATTTCAAGCAAGAGGCCAAGTTGATTAATCCGAGAGAAACTTTAGCTGTTGTCAAATTTTCATTATCCAATGAGTACATAATTCGGATGTTGAAAGATTATGAAAAGAACGAGTGGGCATGAGAATACAGAATAAAAAAGAATGAACTCTTCCAAGACCAAAACTATCATGTCCGTTTTTCTTTAGGTGTTCAAGGTGCTTCGTTATCTTTTAAGACCCAAAATAACGAACGTAAGGGTATACTCTTAATTCTTGACATGGAAAAGATTCTCATGCTGTACCCACAAAATCCTGAGAGAGGTAAGAAATATTGGTACTACACATGGATCTACAGCTACTACAGGGGGCATTATTGCACTCAAAAACTTTGAGAAATTGATTGCAGTTGAAGAGGATTATAAATGCAGCTTCCCCGAAGACTGATCGATTTGTTTATGTCTCTCCATAGTTGTCTTCTGCAATTATTAAATAATACTTTTGAAATTTTAACATATGACATTCAACGATTATGCGCGTAGACTAGAGCCGTCAAATTCGGATAATTAATGCAGTCAAAAACAAGCAAGGCAATGAATATACGCGAGGGTACGCAATTATCCAGTTTAGTTTCCATACCATTCCATGGTTTTGTGTAGATGAACCTGTCCGGTACTTTCTAATTTAGAATGAAAGTATGCAAATTCAATTATTAAACTCTTATACCATTTTTGTTAAAAAGCCACATAATGTGGTAATTTTTCATGCATATGTCAAATGGTCAAATCAAAAGAACTTGGTTACATTAATAACATTCGAAATATGACTGCTTTTCACCTACAAAGGTCGAATAGTTCCACAAATTTTTAGCCCAAGTTTTTCCCACTGACCGCGTTTCATGCACCAGCTAGCAGCTCTGACTTTCAACATCATACCAAACGCACCCAACTTGCTTTGCTAAAAGTCAAAAAGTACATATATCCTAATCCTATGATCATATTTCAGAAAAGCAAAGTTGATTTAGATTTCCTTCTTCATCTCTATTCTATCCATTTATTAGTATAAATACAGGAACTTGTTCATAGACTTTTGTGCGAAAAACTTACCCAAACTACACATTCAAAGCTACAATCGCTGAAGTCACTGAAGCTTAAGAATAAGAAACAGGTTTTATTTTCATGGAGGGTTTAATTCCATATCTTATCCATGCAATGAAGAAACAGAGGCCTCAGCAAAGCTACCGGAGCTTCTCTGTGGGTTCGAGCCGGAGCTACCAGTTGTTAAACGGAGGAGAATCGTTCGAGGGTTCTTCTCACCGGCGGACAAGGTCAGATTTTCAGCCTTCGATCATGGATCTTGTGGAGCAGCGATCTGGCATTGAATATATGCATTCAGGTAATGTTAACAGAGGTGCTTTGAATCCTTCTTCATTGGCTACTGGCTCAGGTTCTTATCCTCAGCAGATGAACAAGGAAGCCAACATAAATTTCTCTAATCTTCGAAGATAATATGTTAAAAAAGAAAATTGTTCTTAGCTATTCATTTATTTATTTATCTAGTAGTTGCAATTGTATAGAAAGTTAATTGTGTCAACAAAATGATGTAATAAATGTTCTGTGGGAGCTTGTTACAATTATTGAGAGTGAATGTTGTCAATTACATTGACATTTTCTCTGTTTTTGATATTGATTACGTTTGAAGATCAAACTCTTATCTTGAACAACATATTAACTTAAAATATTCACTCATTTGGGAGCTAGGATTACAATTACAATTTTTTTCAATTGTATGCTCTGAGAATTGAGATTCTTCCATCAACCGGGCAAAATGAAAAAATACCACAAAAACAGAATTAAAAAAGGAAAAGTTAAGCAAAATTGAACGGTCAAAACAGGGGTTACTTGGAGGAGTTTGACTATCTAACACAGATCTTCAATATCGGTCACCAGACTGCTATTCTGAGCAGACCTCTTACCAGGCAGATTTACCACCAGCTGACCACAAGCGCCGCTTATGTCCTGACCCATTTGCTTACGAACTGTTGTCCGGATGTTATAAGTGCCCCTGAGGATTTTTTGAAATGTTGTTACTTTATCTTCATTGCTGGTCTTGAATTGACTGGAAGAACCAATAGGATTGAAAGGTATCAAATTCACAACCTGCTTCACCAGACCCAGAGTCAGAAGAAAGACATAAAACATATTTTAAATGGTCCATTCATTCAAGTTCAAGATCTCACCACTTGAAATGTCTCTAGCAATTTGCCAAGTTGATGGGCATGCTTCTCTTCATCATTAACCCCATCAAGCATGATGTACTCGATAAAAATTTTTTGCTGACTGGAAGTTTAACATTCAAAATGAGTTCATGCGTTGAGGAGAAAAGAAACAGTTTTAATTTGATTCAAGAACATTGACTGTAACATGTTCCTACCTGTTTTTTTGATATTCTCGAAGGGCATCCATAAGTTTTTCCAAAGGAAAAGCTCGAGCTGCAGGCATTATCTGACAACGGACATCTTGAACAGGTGCATGAAGGGATACTGCTAAGTTCAAACCAGGTAGATCATTATGAAGCTTGTTGATAGAATGAACAATGCCAACCTACAGAACATTAGATGCAAATTTATGATAGTGAGATATTTCCTGCATTCATAAGTTACATTTTGACAGAATTAATGTGACTTGGACTATCTATCTTGATTAAAAGTCTTCATAGATCTAGCATATAATTTTGCTGCTAGACATATCAAATGAACCGGATAAATGACAGTAGACAAGGGAAAACAACACAGGGTTCTCATCTGAACTGCTCATATGACATTCAAAATAAATCATATGCTTTAAATGAATTATAAATCCCTACAATGACAAATTCCACAATTCCCAATAGAGTGTTTTTCTCGAATAATTTAACCACATTATACAAATGGTAACTCGTCACTTTAAATACATATTCACAGGAAAGCCACAAAAAAGGTTTAACAATGCTAGTTTACAGTGCTTACAGTTGACACCGTTATTCTCTTTGGTGACAGCTGAAATGGTAGTCCTGTCATGATGCGTACAGCTTCTACAACAGCAGAATAGTTATTCAATGGTTCACCCATCCCCTGGTAAGGATATAGAAATTCAAAGGTGCACGTCAAATTTCAACTAAATTATTTTGGATAAAGTTGCTCATTCGCTTAAATGTGGTATGACAGAAGAGAATTATGATGTTCTGCAAGAATAAGAAAAAATAAATAAAAGGAGGCAAGGATAAGACAAATAAAAGAGGCGTAAAACCATAAAATGGCCCATCTGCATTGCAGTTCAACTGGAAGTTGCTAAAGCCATCACAGAAAGGTAGTTCGATTTTTAATATTTGTTCAAGGCATTGCACATTAAGGGTGAGGTTGGAAGTGGGGTGTTGTGGCTTTGAAACTGCAGCTAATGTGGGATTATGAGATGTCAATATAAGTGGAAAAGTGAGGAGTCCCAATTAATTTGGTGTTCACCAAAAACTTTAATGTCTTTGCTTTCCAAATTAAGTTTTAGCACATTAGTTCCAAACTTACCCAAAGAATTGCTCCAGCATAATTACGCTGTTAATAGAAACAGGAATGGAGCTACAAAAAAGCTTATAAATGAAAATGTTTTACTTCTATTCACATGTATTCTTTAGAAACTATATGTTTGGATGTAGGCCCAATTAGTCTGATCGCAACCTCAACCTATCCCAAGCCATCCATGCTACTTCTTTGCTACTTGAGCTAAAGCCCAAGGGTGAGATAGCAGAATTACAGCAAATAGCCATATCAGCCTCAAAGTGAAGCTAACATAATAGTAAAGATACCACTTGGCAAAGGAAAACGACCAAAAGCAGTAAAAAAAATAAATAAAATAATCAAATCAGACCATCTCTATAATAGGCAAATGCCACCTTTTCTCCGGCAGTGGTTGGAATTATTCGTAATAAGATATTGGCAACAATTGAAAAGGTCTTATCAATAAAATTTGCAGTTATCAGCTGTTACCATAAAGACGACATTGCGTATATTTGAGAGGCGAGAGGCATGGACCAACTGCTCCACAATTTCTCCCGATGACAAATTGCTTTTAAATCCCATAGTTCCTGTTGCACAAAATTTGCAACCCATTTTGCAACCAACCTGATAAAGTTCAAACAAATGAACACAAAACATACCAAAACAAGCCTCATTACTTTTCTCTTTTCGTAAGAAGTACAATGAATTCAAGTAACCTGAGATGATATGCACAATGTTGACCTTGGACCACCAGGGCGTGGCTTCCCACCATACTTTCCCAAGCTACTGTCATACCTCATTATCACAGCCTCCACAAAACCCCCATTCTGGCAATCAATCACAATACAAACGCTCAAACAAACTAATTTGTACAAATTTTTGTAAGAACTAATATATTTTTTTTAAAAATGCTTTGGATACAGAGCTTGTCAAAGAACCCTTTTTTTTTTCTCCAGTTTACCGTGTTAGGTTCAAATAGAGAAAGCAAATTCAAAAAGTGCTTTTCTGGAGAGCGCTTTAATTTATAAAAAATTCCAAGTCCTTCTACAAACTTACTTCCACTCACATCCTTATAAGGCAAGAGAGTTACCTGCAACTTGATGACGAGTTTGGTGGTAACGTCATCACTGGACTCGACGGCGGAGTGAAGAGTGGAGGTAAGAGACTTGAATTTAGAGCGAAGGAGAGGGTAAGCGGCGGAGGGCAAAGATGGAATTTTTTCCCACTCACAATTAGGGTTTTCAATCACGTATCTTTGCTCATCAATCAGCAAAATACAGTATATTAGGTTCCACAGTTCCAAAAATTCTTTAAAAAATAATAAACGTACAAACATGAACAAATACGTACTTCCAGATTGAGTGAATGAAGTGAGGTTTAATTCCTGCTTTATCGAATTCGGCTCTGATGATTCCGCCGTCAAAGACTGATCGATGTGTCATTTCTTCTATTAAGTTTTACGTTCTTCGATTCGTTAGGCTAGAGAGCGAGGAATTTGCTTCAGCAGCATCAAGCAGCGTTTTCCCTCTTTCACAAGCTAGATTTTGCCGGCAAAAGCGGAGAACGACGTCGTTACAGGTTTTGGCATCGGCTCTCGCTTATTCACTGTCATGTGACTGTTTAAAATCTAAATTTGTCTACACTACACTAATTAAACTAATCTAGTATAAATCTAAGTCTGTACATAATTTAGATTTAGATGATTCCGATGAACTTTTAGTTGCTAAATTTGTAGATAGAATTATTCTTTTTAATTTTTAATTAAATCAATTAATAAATTTACAGATATAATTATTCTATTTATTTTTTATTTTTTTAATTAAATCAATTAGTATGTTTCCTACTGTTTCCATTTAATTTTAAAATAACATTTTTTTAAACAATTTCCTTTTTTTAAAATAACATTGCTAAAACATTTGATAAGCACTCATTTTAATATATATAATTTGATAAAATAATATCTATCAATTATTAGCAACATTTTAATCTCAAATATAGTCTATATTCAAATAAGAATTACATAAAATGGAGGGGAATAAAGATTGTGCTTCCATTTTTCATATAAACTCGAGGATTTGTATCGAGAGAGACAAATATTTTCTAGGTAACAAAACATCATATGTTGATAATGATTGTAGGTGTCAATGGAAGTTAAAAAGCTGAAACAGGAATTCATACAAGAAGTCTCCAAGCAACTAGTCATTGATTAAGGTAAACACAAATTGTCCCATTTCAAAAAGGTTGTCAACATTGACACTAGCACTCATCAAGAAGACAAAAAATTTTGCACTTGAATCATCTGCAACAAGAAAAATGTTTTCCGATCAGAAGCTAACTTGATAAAAAAGCACAAGCAAAGAAAAACAAGCTGAAGTCTACTCTTAAGCTTCAGCAATTTTCATTAAGAAGCCAGAAGTGCTTCCAACTTGGCAATCCGGTCCTCTTCATCCTTCGGGGTTGGACTCCGATTGGCCTCCTGAAACAGATCATGCTTCCACTTCTCACCTCGTGTACCACCTGAGCGAAACTCTTGCCTCCCATCATATCTATCTCTTAACCTATAATCACCACGACCACCACCATGCCTTTGTCTTGATGAGTAGTCACCCCTCTGTGGCTCTCCCCTGTTTGCCAACCTATCTCCTGCATATGATTTCTCAGATCTTTCTGAATGGCGGAAATTGCGTCCTCTTTCGTCCCTTCTTTCACTTCCTAATGGAGGTTTGTCAGCACGGCTCATTTTGACTGGCTCAACTGCCGCTTCATCAGCATGTTCGGAGTCCAATGGAATCTTCTCTTCCCTAAATGCACGTCTCTTACGAAAAAGTGGTGGTCGATCGGCCTCCAACTTGAAGAATTCATCATGGTTCCAAACACTCTTGTCATCCCCCTTAGATTGTGATTTTTCACCTCTTTGCCGTGTATCATAAGATTCTTTCTTGTCGGATGCTGCTTCATATTTTTGATTCCTTGAATCCCTCCGCCCATCACGCTCTTAAAAAAAGAAGAATAATAAGAAATTAGGCATGTGAGACAAGAAACAATGCTAAAAATTCCAGTCAAAGACAAATAAAAGTTTATCAGAATATCAAAATACAAGAATATAGTTTTTTGACAGCAAATAATTTTTTTGGAGCATCCAAATAACAATGCTAACTGCATTAAAGCAAAATCCATAGACATCAAGAAATTAATTACAAATCTTATGACTCATATACAAAGCAGGAAACAATGAAGCAAACAAAAACTGAGAAACAGAGAACAGTCGTGGAATAATATGCTAGAACTGAGAAAAGCAGATGCTCAAGGTTTCTTAAGTTTCCAATGAAGGCAAGTGATTGGATAATTTTGTGAAGTTTCCCACTTCTTTAAACTAGTAAGACATAATTTCCAATTAAGATTATTTGATGATAGAAAAATAGACGGAGATGAGTGTTTTTTCTGAATGGCATTTCAGAAATGGATAATTAATTACTTCAAAATATATTTAACGAATATAATATTTCATCAAAATTTACCACTAGAGCAGCATGTCAACCTTATAAAAGGACATGTTGCATGTCAATGTCTACACCACACACAGAAAAAGGAAAAGAGCAACAAGGAAAACTTAAAATACAAAGTTTTTGATACAGAATTTAGAACTCACCACCAGCTGCTCCACGACCAAAGCTTCGACCAACTTGCCCGGCATTACCACGCTCATCGTGCTGTTATAAGACACGCACAGGCAAGCCTAAGATTGTTATATACACGGAAGCACTCGTATGCACGGGGCCGAACAAGAATCCGCAACATCAGCCCAGAAAAAAGGTTTGCATACACTGAATAACAACCAAGTAATTAAACTCAACAGAAATACAGCCTGTTTAGTTGAGCAGATCAATCTGGAGTGTGGAAGAATTTTCAAGTTAACTTGGAAGCAAGGTTCGAGAAACTTTGGGCATAGCATGTACAGATAACAAACAGGTAATGAAGTTACTAGCAACACTGATAGTAACCAGAAGTATACATTTCAGGAGTACTTTCAATCATTTAGAACAATGAATGCAATATAATTGGCTTTATATACTTTCCAATATCCTTGAACTGCCTCAATTTCCATTAGGCACCAATCAAATCATAAGTTTTCAATGCTTACTATGTCTACTCTGACACAACATGGTGCCTGAAAGGCAGCCACCACAAATAAACAGCCAGTGACTATATCCACTCATCTTTTTCATATTGAAAAAACACTAATATCTCATAAGACAATATTAACAACAATTTATAATATGCTCGTGTTCCAAAACTTTAATCATTATATAAGCAGAGATCACGCAATCAATCAAGATAAGAACAATATTCATAAACTGACACAAAAAACCTGGAAATAAGAACGAGACCGAGGCACTTCAGTTGGATCAGAGGCACCCTTGGGCTTCTCATGAAATCCATTGAGTTTCTTCTCAGATTCTTTGGCTAGAGTCCCATTGTCAACCTTAGAATCAGGCACCGACAGTGCCTCGAGTGGTAATGCATCTTGCAGCCGGTGGTGGTGTGTTTGGTCCCGATCTGTATGATCTCCAGTATCCAGATTATTGCTGCTGGGTGCTCGCTCTGGTGCAGGTTTACCATCCCTCCGAGACCTCTTAGGACTAATAATACCAATAATTACAGAAAACCATATCAGAATTTAAAAGCCTCTAGTAAATAACACCCTAAATGTTCTATTCTAATTGAAACCATGCTGACAACTCAAATTCACATGAAAAAATCCAACCCGCATAAAAATCAATTATAAATCAGATGAACAACTTACAAAACACCATATATAACCATTGGAATCCTGTAGTAAACAGCTACTTTTGTGTGAGGGAGCGAAAAAGAAGGCTGGTAGATCATTTCTTGTTTTAAAAAAAGAGCTCCTTTCCCGAAAAATGTATGTACTTGATATTTCAAAAAGCTTGCCTCTCCATTCCACCTTATTATTTTCGTTAAACAGGATATATGTCCAATACTATAAGCTAATGCTTGTTTAAAAAAATTAGAAGAAAAAGATTCACACTTTCCAACACCATTCAATTCCCCAAAAGTTTCATCTAGCCAATTTCGACAAATAATCAAAAGCACTCAAATGATAGTTCATTACGAAGACATCAATTAAGATTTTTCTAACCAGACTCACCTCCACACAAGCAACCCACAAAAACCCAACTCCAGTACAACATTATATCGCCATTAACACTTCAACAACATACATACACAGAAAGATGAAGAAAGGGGTACCTGGGTTCACGGTCGAATCGAGAACGATGTCGTATGGACTCGGAATCCCGACTCTCCCGTCGAGACATCGGCTTAGATTTGAGAAGAAAGGGGGTGAAATAGGGTTCTTACAGTTGCAGCGTAGCACTGATTTGGGGTTATAGATTGAATAGACGATGTGGGGTTTATCTGAAATAATCCTCTCCCCTTGCTTTAGTAGCTAAGGTTGTGAAGGACGTGTCCCTGACCGCACGATCAACATACTAATATTTTAGTTTGGGTCAAGATAGTCAACATAAGGTTTTAGACAACACTAGGAGATTAATTTCTTATATGATGAAAATAATCCATTTTCAATTTTTTTTTAATTTGATTGAATAAATATTGCAAAGACGTGTAATTGCTTTCCTTCCCTTGTACAAATGACATTAATGATAATGTTCAAATATTAAATATATGCGTATTTTAATAACACTGATAGAATGAAAATTCTTAGTGTGAGAGAAAAAAAAATGACACAAATTTTATACAAATTCCCTTCTAACTAATATAAGGTAGTTTAAAAGTTAAAATGGTTGGACCTCTAAAATATGGTGTAATATATATTAGTATAGTAGTTTTAAAATTACTAATTTAATTTTCAATTTGTTAAATAAATTATTTTAAAATAAATATTAGCCTTCTCTCCTAATTCATTTCTTAAAATTATTCATATCATCACGTAAATTGAAAATTTTGAAGGTGAATAACATTAATGATAATTTATTCTATGTATGTTGTTGACATTAAATGAATAATTTTTATTAAAAATTAAAATATATAATTTTTGAATTACTAAAATTGAAATATACATAAAGCAATATTTTAAGAATCCATCAATTTTTTATCCCTAATTTTGAATCATTCATAGCAAAAGTGTTGCAGATAAACATAGCATTACATCTTTTCTGCTGTAAAATTTACAGACGAACAATGGCAATTAACTTGCAGTAAGCATCATATGGGCATCGATTTTATCAGCCATAGAAGATTGCTGTGGTGGTAGGAGGTTCTCAACAAAGGAAAATACTTCCACTCTAATAGCTTAAAGGATATTTCTGTGTTTGACTCAACAGAATAACAGCTTGTCCTCCCTAAATATCGATTTAGCCTTCAATAGAGCCTGTACCATTGATGATATAACCAAAAAATTCCAAAACTCAATATTCAGAGGCTGAATGCCAACCAAGAGGTCACCAACCGAAACAGAATATGCATTTTCAACATTCTGAAGCAGTTGGTTTCAGACCATAATACTGCTAGTCTTCATGTTAAAAAGGTTTCCAAGAGAAGATGTTCCAGTGAGGCAGCATACAGATCATTCTGAAGTCAATTCTGAGATTTAAATCGACTGCACCATTTTATTAGAAGCTCTTCAACATTGGCATCCATTCGCGTCCCTACTCCTCCCCAGACCAACATATGAGCCAAATCTCCAATTGTTGAACCAGTCACCTCATGCATAGCTTTGAACCCAATTCTTTTGTAAAACCTGACAAGCTGAGAGAACCCAAAAAACAAATCAAGTCCAGACTAAAATACACATTAATCTAGCTAAATTTGTACTACCATCAAATCAACATTGATTATGATCATCTAACACACGGCTGTTACAATACAGGGCTAATTCTAGAACTGCCTGGTAGAGGTGCCGCTGGCCCTTTCATTAGAATTTATATGGATCAAGGAGATACAATTGTAGTGATTGAAATCGTCCATGAAAGTTCAGGTTAATCTTTCTACTTTTCCATGATGACATTGAAAAGATTTCATATGTCAGACTGAATTAAATAAAGTTAGCACAAATTTCTATTAGGATTTCTTACTTCTCTATTTTACATATGTTCTTTTACCAAAATCCCAATTATCCTTTCTTCTAAATTGAACTCCAATAATACATCCTACATATTGGAGCGAACATGTCAAGTGTGTAAATTCATTACAGCAATTTTCAAAAAGTGGCAAAAATAGTCACTACATTTAGCCAAATTCTACAACAAGCAAGATCATCACTCCTATAGAAAATTACACCCTACAATTCTAAAGTAGCATAAAAATAAATAGATGAACGAATCAATGGAGCAAGCAAGAACCTTGGTATGGTAAAGATCCGAGTCATTGATGGCAAGCAATTCCGCTGTTCTACAACCACAGTCATAACCATATCTAACAGCAACAGCTCCAATGAACAAACCAATCCCAAATATTGATCTCTCCATGCCCAGAGTTTCTCTCCGCAGTCTAACGGAGTCCAAGTGAAGAATTCTGCCTCCCAACCAGAACCTTATCAGCCCTTCAGCCCTCCCCAGCTCATTCTCTGTTTCCAAGCTTCTGGCTGTGATTCTGAAAAAGGGCCCCAGAATTTGAAGCTGCAGGTCAAGATTTTGTGCTTTCGATGAGGCCAATATATCAGACATGGTTGGTATTTCAGCAGTTTCTTTGACATCATTGTTGATCTCATATGGGATTGTGGTTTTTTGCAGAAAATTCAAATGGGTTTTTGGTTTAGAGAGTGAAAGTTGGGAAAGTGGAATGATTGAAGAAGGCGTTATTAGGGTTTTGGGAGGGATTGTTGGACTTAGATAAGAGCATCTGGAATTTGGAACAGTGGACTTAAGTTCCATTTCTGTTTTATTTGCAATGGTGTCAGTTTAGTTTCAAGTCTTATCCTAAACCCAGAGAAGAAAATATTCGCAACTTTTGGAATGAGTGACACGTAGCAAATATATGATCTGTGTCTTGAAAGGAAACGTGCTTTTGGCTAAGGCAATGGTTTTTGCATAAGAAGTATATATGAATCGGTTATCTTTTATTTAGTATGTACTGTATATTTATTTTGCAAGGGATCAAGTGTAATTACGATACTTATATCAATGATTATCCCTCGACTCTTATCGGATGTAGCACCTTTAAGGGAGATAATGCAGAACAATTTCTGCTGAATGCAACGAGATAAACCAAAAACTCGCCTATCTTCCCAAAGAAAAAATGAAAATACCTGTGGAATTGCATACTTAAACTAAGAAGCAGCTTTTATTACTGAGGTTGAAATGAGAATCCAAATTACATTTTCAATTATTGTACACGGCGCTGAGACTAATGAAATAAATACAATCAGTGAACAGTTACTAATCGTATACAATATACAGAACTATAGATGAATGTATGTATATACAGGGTAAGAAAATTATATATATAATACAATAATGCTAGAAGTTCTGATTGCTCTTGCAAAAAAACATGTCAATGGGAAGATACGTGCCTTCTTTTGGAAGAGACTTCAGCTTCTTACGTTTACTATGGCTTCCAGTATGATTTTTCCTCACACATCTGACAATGTTAAACTTATTAGGTAAACGTACATGTCCAGAAAAAATAATAGAATTGAGAATATAGAAAATGAAATTTGTTAATTAATTAAAATGTTGGGTTTTAAATAATCAACTAGCACGGAAATAAGACTTAGCTAAGTTCCAATGACTTGAATTTTCATCTTCTATATAATCAAAACGATTCCATTTAAATGGTACCCTAAGCATACCCTTTTGGCTTGAGCATGTTCAAAGAGGACAAGTCAGTTAGTAATGAACTAACTAAAAATGTAAAATACCTTTGCCTTGGCGTAAGCATTCTTAAGTTACTGTTTGATTCCTCCTTGTGAAGCCTCTCAGCGAGATGAAAGTCAACGTGCTCTTGCCTTTCCTCAATAAAAGATGGTGGCAATTCAATTCCACATAATGAACACTTGTAGTCATTCACCCACATAAATTGATCTTTCTCATTGGATAAAGTGACGATCTCGTTGCCCAGATTATTAGACTTATCTGCCTCCTCGAGTCCATCACGGTAGCTGCCATCACGCTGCTGCGGGACCAAAGAATCTGTTCCCAACAATTGAGACACTTCATTTTTATGAGATTGTGGAGTGTGTCCCACCATGATTGGGTTAACCTCCTAGACAAATAGAAAAATGCACAATTAAGCTGGTTGAGAAAAAAACAGGTCTACAAAAACTTGTGAAAATGAAAAGCTGAAAATCCTATATTATATAAATAATGGGATGCAAATCTATTTAAAATTAGAGTTTGAGTCAACAAATGGACTGGTCTTCAGGCTAGATTTGTACCTCCTGTGCACTTTGGTTGATTGATGGTTCACAAGTTTTCTCTTCACCCACCTTGTTGCTGAAACTTTGATTATCATCATCAAGCTGTTGTACACAGTTGGCAAAAGGATCTCTAAATTCACAATTACCTGTCTCATGGATACCAAGTGAAACACTAGTTTCATTAACATCCATGAAAAGGTGATCATTAATATCTGAACCCAAGGAATTTTGGTCACCCGCATTTTTCATAGAAGAATCTCCTAACTTGACAAAGTTGGTGAGAGTTTTTTGTGTAGGATCAGATGGGCCACCATCCTTGCCTTCACTGAACTGAGACACTCGCAGGCCTGACAGTAAGAATGGAATGCTTCAAAACTCAAAACTCTGAAATGTGCAAAATTATATTTATCTATCTAGCAATATATATGTGTTTGTGTGTGAGAGTGTGTGGACATTCATCAAATAGATTCAGTCACTATGTCATGACATAATTTATGGGACATAAGAAGATGAACCACAAGATAAAATCCTACCTATGAGTCTTAAAGAAACAGGAAATTCAGCCTTAAGCAGCACAGATGCGTGTTTTAAGATGTCATCACTTGAGGAAATATACTTCTGCAAAGTTACTGCTCTCGTTCGAACCTGAGATTGCAGATGTCATTAAGCTTGAGAGCATGAACAAATCACTAGGTATGAGAGCAACAAGAAGCAGGAAAAATTTAGAATGAGAAATAACAAAGGCAAATAAATCAGAAGTTGTTGAAAGGAAACACAGTAAGGATCCTAGTGAAAAAATAAAAAATTGCATGTGAGCACAAGCTTGAAATAGAATCATTATCTACAATTCAAAATTTTCTTATTAGCGTGAGCAGCAATAAACCATCAAGAAGTACCTCAAAAGAAGCTGTTTTCAGTTTAAGAGTTAAGGTTCGCCCATGAAGACCCTCTTTTTGCATGTCAGCAGATAGCATCTCCGCAATTTCAGCTGCAAATATAATAATAAGGCTCACTTTTCAGAGAAACAGTCACTTACCCAGAGAGTTGATTTTTGAATATCATCTAAAAACTGCCAAACACTTAGCAGTAATCATTCAAATTGAATATAACAAATTTACCATCGGAGACAAGTAACAAGTCCAACATTTGATAATGCCACAAACGGAAGCAAGAGCGCTATGTCAAAGCATAAATTGGCAATATGTTATTGAATGGGAAAAAGAAAAAGTTTCTGAAGTCACTTACCCAATTTCTGATAAAGCAATGTTTTGTCTTCTGTGGCTGAAAAGGTTCTCTCACTGCTGATACTTTTCCGGAACCTCACTTGAGGACTGTCCGTACCCCCAAGCCCCAGTCCCACTGATAGGAAAAAATCTGCAATAATTGGCATTATGTTCAGAAGCCAATGAAAATGATTTCAGTACACCTCCTCATGTGGGGTAAGCTTCTCTGTGTGGCGTGTTTGTGATGATTTTTGGAAAGGAAAAATTTACAAGTAGCAGTCACTTTGTAAAGTGAACTCCAAAATGGCCCCCTTATGTCAATACCATTTAATTCATGACTCATTTCCTTGTTCTGGCCAATTTTCAGATAATATCCAACATTAAGGCTACTAACTTACTACTTTATTCTATTGCTATTCACTCCAAAATTCTGAGAACGATCTTACATCAAATTGGGGCCTCCAATTATATGAAGTGCAACAGATTGTAAAAATAAAAGTGCATAAGATTATATTATTGTTGCGCCTCCATGCCAAGCACATAGATTTATCTGATGACAATCATAAAGAAAACTGGAACACGCTGACCAGTGTGCTAACCTGCTGTCGAATGAGAAAATAACGCACAGAGTAAACTTCCCTTTTGCAGCATCTCCTCACAGGTATTAATTCGAAGAACATCCCTTAAAATATGTTCAGTGACTTTACCAATACCACCAATCTGTAGATACAGTTTGCCAGAGTGCATATTAGACAGAACGCCAATCATGTTGATAACATACCATATCTAACATGATCTTCTGGTAACAAAGAATAATTTCAAACAAGATGGAGCAAAGCCATCAATAAGTAAATAGCTTAAGCACCTTTCGTATGGGAAGGGAGGAAATAAATGTCACCACAGCCATCCGGTCATTTGGTAAAACAAACTGTCCATTTGGTTTGTTTATATCTGAGCAGACCTAAGGAAGCAAAAAATTAGCATTAATCCACAAATAGAACTTTCATCCCTTCCTTCCACCAAAATTGAAAAAAGATACTATGAAG
Source organism: Melia azedarach (assembly GCA_028052125.1). Taxonomy (NCBI): domain Eukaryota; kingdom Viridiplantae; phylum Streptophyta; class Magnoliopsida; order Sapindales; family Meliaceae; genus Melia; species Melia azedarach. Next base: position 1,625,222 of record CM051399.1, on the reverse strand, counting down.
AAGACATGACTAAAAACATTCCTTTCAGTATTTACTTCTATTATGAGAAGAAATAACTTCTTATGAGAAAATTTGAAATTTATGTTAACCCGGATATTTTTCATTCAATTTCATCATAGCAAAATTTACTGTGTTGTAAAGATGCAGAAGAGGCATCCATACGAGATAGAAATTGCAATTATATGTAGAGGACAGCTGAAGGACCTTAGCAAGTAAGCGGTTTGGCCCCACTCCAGCACTACATGTCAAACCAGTCTCTTCATAAACGCTGGTTCTGAGTTCTTCAGCAATCTTCAGGTGTCAAAACAACAATGCATAAAATTCAGAGGCCCATCAGCAAAACTAGGTAAATTGAACCTTATATAAAGATGGAAAGAAAAAATGTGATGAGCTTAAGAAACTAAGCATTATGTGCTAACTTACTTCCGCACTGCTAATACTTCTTTCTCTGCAGACCTCTGTTATGTCAAGGTATGCTTCATCCAGACTAGTGGCCATGAAGTCCGGATCATATTTGCGGAAAACTAAGAAAGAAAAACATAACAAACTAATAGAAGTGAAAACAATAATTTGATGCAGCATCCCAAATCTTTCCTCGAAAAATAAATCTAACCTTTTCTAGTTAAATCGCTGTAATAAGTATACTTCTTAAAATCTGTGGGAACAAAAATTAATTCTGGACATAATTTACGTGCAATGAAACCAGGCATTGCAGCACGAACCCCAAACTTCCGTGCCTAAAGAGAAATGAAAGTATGTTCCAAACAAAGTTAAGTAATAAATAAGAGATATATTAGAGATGTAGATACTTAATCTTGAGATGGAACTCATAGGATAGATCTCCCTTAAAACTTACAGTAAGCAATTCAAACCTCATAATTAGCAGTGGAGATCATTGACATGCTGCCAACAGCCATAGGCTTGCCTTTTAATGAAGGATCGCTCAGTGTTTCAACAGCTGCATAGAAAGCATCCATATCTACATGTAGCCAAATTCCTGACAGGTCACGTCTAGCTTCTAGCTCTGAAATTTTTTTTTCTGCCACCTGCAGAAAGAATAAACTCTAATCTTAAGAAGAGGTAAATGTTACGACCATTGTTATTGAAACAGTCTCTTTTCCTTCTGCTCTTAACCGAGAACACAATTTCAGACACACACTCAAACACAGATCTTCTCATTTTTATTATTGGAAAGAAAAATGTCACTAAAGAAGCATAACCATTTTACACGTGAATTTGTCCATGCCACCATCCACTTACCTATAGACCTCCTAGCCTTGATTTACACCATGAACAGAATAAAATATAAGCAAAGGTACATTTGGAAGTGCTTCTGAAAACTTTAAAAGTGAAAAGCAATTCCTGCAAAAGCATCCAATACTGCTTCTTAAATAAGTGCTTTTAGCAGTCTCAAAAGCACTCCCAGACACACTCTTAAGTGCTTGTTTGGCTTTTTCATTAGCCAAAAGGTTTTTTTAATCTTAAAAACTTATTTTAATTTTTTTGCATCGTTTGATTGGCATTGAAGATGGGTTTTGGCAATTAATAAAGTCATTTTGATTCTACTGGAAAAAGCCCAAATTTCGGGCTGCTTTTTAAATTTTAAGTTGTTTGAAATACTCTTATTTTATTCTAAAGATTTTACTTATTTCCTTACAATATAATCTTAAAAAACTTGTTTACTAGAGTAATTATATAATTTTTATTAAAACTTATTTTAACAGCCAAATAATTAATAAACTTTTGTTTGGAACTCCGGTCATAAAGCTCTACTTCTAAAATGTAACTTGAAAAGTTATACAAAACCAATTCTAAATATGAAAATGAGGTGTTTGGGGCTAATCAACTGTCATAACCAGGAATATCAATTGTTCTAGTTCCTGACTGACAGAAATTCTAAGACTTAATGCATTTTACTTTTTCAAAAAAACAAAATCAAAGATAATGTTACCAATTAAACCAAGGATATATAATCTCTATCAACACCTTCTGATAATGAGATACATCTGCAGCTGTAAGCTTTGCACATCGATCACGCATGTGCTCAATTTTCTGCCGCATAACCGCTTCCTTGCGCTCCTCATTCTCAAAATATTTCGATCCCTTGCTCATCTCATACACTATTCTCTGTACTTTCTCCTTGTCGACTCCATCCATACCTTAAAACACCGAGTTTCAATATCATAAACTAAAAAGAAATCACACACAGTCTCTACTCTACAGCATCAATCAATTTCAGATATTGAATTGTTCGACAACGGCTGCAAATTCAGTATCTTTTAAATTTTTCCACGGGAGGAGAATTGATGATTGTAGAGAATGTGATTGTATGTACCTGCTTTAGCGTTGGTGTAAACAGTGTGATAAGACTGCCATGGCTTCGGAATTTCGATTGATGATGCGCCTTCGCTTTTCTCCATCTCCATCTTCAAAAAGCTTGCTTGACAAGGAGAAGAGGGGAAGGCGCCCAAATGAAATTATATGTGTCAGGGAGCCGCGGAGTATCGATTATTAAAAAATTACGAATTTTGGTAAAATATCATTTTACTCCCTATACTTTGACTAACTTATGAAAAATTCCAACATTTTACAGATTATCAAAATTATTTCTAGCACTTTTAAAACGTTTCATAAACATCCTTTAAAGTGTCAAATTGAGAGAGCCTACTGTTGATTAAACCATATTAAGCTCATAAATTGCAAGGCTGTCAAAGCAGCCAAGTAGAGCAATCAAAAACATATATATCTGCCATTGCTGCGTGCGAATAATGCTATAAACTGAACGTTTTGTCTTCAAATAATATAGATTTTTTTTTATTTCCAAAAATAACTTTATTAGAATTTACAAATAAAATATATATTTAGTAAGCTGGACAAAATATAAAATGATGAAACAAAGACAATACATTCTTTTGATGATTACTGTATACTGAACTACCAAAAAAAGGATCACAAGTGATCTCATTGCAGGGTTTGAAGCTACTGCATTATCTTATGATTACACGGCTAGCATCCATATTGAGGCATATATAAGCTTTCCTAGAATGATCGGTTTAAAAACTTTCCTGGAGAGGTGGCTACATTTGGGAATGCAAAGATTGAGCATTAATTTTTTTTATAAAGAAAGGGAAGGGGTCCAAATACATCTTTAATCTTTTACTTCTTTCATATTCACACTCGAATTATTGACGTATAAAATAGAGAAAATAGATTACATGTTGACCAAATTTAACTAACAATTTGTATATATTTTCACAATTTTTAAAATCATTAATCATATCAACTCACTTATTCATTTAATAAATGACATATAATTTTATATATATGAAATTAAATTTTAAAATACAAAATTGAGAAGTATTTCAAATTTTCTTCTCAAAAAATACAAAACATCTTTCAATGTGCATCTTGAGTCTAAACAATAATTTTTAACTTATATATCTTGACTGCAAGAGTATATTTTAAATGTGGAATGGAAATTAGTGATAAAAAGGTTGGAGCAATAAATTTATTTTCTCTCTTGAATGTATAAGTTAGCATTGATTTTGCGTTAGGGATGACGATGTTTGCTATTTGCAACACAATAATAATATGCCACTGATATTATTTGTTTTAAACCAACACCAAGCAATGCTTAATCTTGCTTTCCGAAAAAGCAGTTTCCATATCTCATTCCACCTATCCTTGTCTTTATCATTCAACTATAAAATTAGACACACACAGATATTGATGTGCAGTGTTCATTATGTATCATGGATCTCGTTATTTTTATTTTGTAACATATAAAAATATAGTTGGAAGATTGAAAAGCATGAAGAAAAAAATAAAGGTGGCTACGCTAGTAAGGAAAAAACTGTTCAAAAAATAGATGTTGGACTATTTGGTAAAAGAAATTGGAAGGTGATTGTTTATGTCAATTGAATCCAAAATAAAACTATTTTGAAAAATTCTCCTTACTAGAAATGAATTTTTGATAATTACAAAAATCATTTTACTTTCAAATATTCTACTTGAAATATTATACCAAATAGATCCTTAAGTATTATACAAGATTTACATTCTAATTACTATAGTAAATTAAATAATGTGGCATTTGTCCACATTATTATGTACTCGAGATATTGATAGATGACATTATGTGATAACATTATATTAATTAATTAGAAATTTTTTATCTCAACTTTAAAAGTACAAAATTATTCAAGATAATTAATAATTGGCTTGATCTCAACTTAAAAAGTTCTAAATAAATTTAGTGAAAATTGATGTATATAAAAAAGAAAAAAAAAGTAAGTAAAGCCTAGTTTGAGATTGCTGTGGATTTTAAAAAAATATGCTTCTGATGTGCTGTAAAAATAATCAACTATAAAGAGAATCAGTTTAATATTTGATAATTTTATTTTTAAAAGTGTTATGAACTTGAAAATCAGTTTTATGCATTTGGTAAATTTATTATTAAAAATATTATAGCAATATAAATGACTAAAATATATATAGTAAACAGTAATAAATAAAAATTATTTTAAGTATTTAATATAATATAGTCTAATATAATATAATATAACTTAATATAATAAATGCTTACTTAAAATAATTTATAGAAAAATATATATATCATAACTAAAATTAAAAAGTAATTAAATTTTTGTTTATTTTAATAATTTTATTTCTCAATTAAAGTTAAAATTTAAAAATTATTTGTTTCGGAGGGAGAAACAACGTCCTTCTGCTTCTGCCATGTGCTCTCGGCCTTTAACTCTTAGAATGTATTATTGTTCTTTTCATTTTGCAGAAAATTATAGCGTAGGTGTTCCCGCAAGCAGACATGTACAATATTTTATTATTTTGCTTTTAAAATTATATATTTTGAGCTGTCACAATGTATGCTTTAATTATAGGTCCATTTCATTTTTAAGAGCCTAAATTGATATGCTTCAAAACGATAAAATAATCTAACCCGAGATCTCGTGTATCACTCACAATTTTTTTACCAAAAATCAACCCACTATCACCAAGGTAAAACGACTTTTGGTCCTTAGAAATACGAATGGCATGTCGTTTATGCCTTATAATTATACACGACAAGACGTTCGTAAATCATACTCTAATAATTATATATCATTGAATTAATTTTCAATTCTGCCGTTTGTTTTGCAGGCTTTGAAGCGAATGCCATATCCTATGATTACACAGCCAGCATTGAGGCTAGTTTTTTCTGCTCTTTATTCCTCATTTTCACAACATCTCCTAAATATTTAAAAAAAAATTTAGTCACCAGGGAAATTTATCATCTGCGCTCTTAAACTTTTCCAGGGTCTGGCAAACCCCCCACAAACATCAGTACGGTTGAGGAATAATCAAAAACCCAGAGCTGACTCATGGGTTAGAAGGATGGTCCGCATTTGGAAAGGCACAAATAAACCATAGAGAATCAGGAGGCAACAAATTCTTGGTGGCTCATAGCGGAAGCCAGCCGTACGCTAGCATGTCACAGAAAATTTACTTGAAAAAGAACAATCTCTATACACTCTCTGGTATGTCATTCTACTGTTCTTATAATCTCTATAAATTTCTTCCAAAATCAACTGTCATTGATTACCAATTGGCTGGAGTAAAATATCATTGGAGCTATAGATATTATTTGTAATAGTTTTATAAATCAACATAGAAATCGTTGTTGGAGGCAAACGGAGATGGTAGGCTATATCTAACTTAATGAAAGTAAAGAATGAGTTTAGGAAATAAAATTGAAGTTTAAACAATGAATATATAGAATACAAACTGCAAAGCTGCTGTACCTGCAGAAAATGCTCTTTTTTTGTTAATGCAGGGGCTGATTTTCTTACATACTTAGCTTGTATTATACGAACGTACTTATACTAGTTGATGGACAATTTTAGAGCTAAAATTCAGCTAATACAAGCAGCAATTTTTGACTTATTCTAATTTTTCAAAATAACAGCTTAGTTCAAAAATTCTAGTTTGACTTCTCATTTGAATATACTGCAAATATTTGGCCATAACTTTCTCTAAATAAATCTAAATTGAACACTGTAAAATTCTTTGAAAAGCTAACTTCCAAATCTTTTTAAAGGTGTCAACCATGTTCACACACGATCTCTCAATCAATACAGTTTAATTTTTAAAAATACCCCTTTGACAGTGTCTTGTAAATATTCATAACTTGCAAATATTCTAAATAAGATTACAAATTAACCTTTAACACCTCCTCTTAATTTGTAATCTTTAATCACTTTTTGAATTGTTCAAATGTGACAAAAAAGGTTGCCTTGGTGAGTATGGTAGCTAGTTGCTCATTAGTGTTTAAGAATTCCAAGCTAATCTTCTTCTTGTTCACCAATTCTTGAATGAAGTGATGTTGTAACTCAATATGCTTCGACCTTGCGTGAAAAACCGGATTTTTCATCATAGTTATGGTAGATATATTATCACAATAAATGACAGTAGGCTCTATTTATTGTTGCTGTAAATTCGATAAAATTCTCCTTAACTGTACCACTTCACAAGCTTCTTTTATAGCCGTTGAATATTTTGTTTCCCCTTAAGATAAAGCAATGTTTTTTTTTGCTTCTTGGAACTCTAGGAAATAACATTTGAACCCAAGCAAAAAATATATCTAAAAGTGCTTTCCAATCATCAGTTGAACCAGCCTAATTATTATTCATGTAATCAATAAGTTGGTTATCTTCTTTCTTCACATATTTGATCCCAAGATTCTTTGTTCCTTGTAGGTAGCGTAGAATTCTTTTTGCTACTACAAAGTAAATCTTGCTTGGCTTACTTATGAATCTGAAAGTATAGCTCACAGGGTGCACAATATCGAGTCTAATATTTGTAAGATAAATCAAGGACCCAACAAGACTCTTATAAGTTTTAGCATATGCACTTTTTTCTCCATCATTCAGCTACAATTTTTCATTTAAAGCCATATGCTTGCAATTTGACATGTGAAATCTTTTGAGTAAATCACTAATATATTTTTGTTGAGAAGTAAAAATTTATTGTCTTTGATTGCTTCACTTGAATTCCAAGAAAATATTTTATCAAACCTAAATCAGTCATTTCAAATTCTTTCATCATTATCTTCTTAAATTTAATAATTATATCTTCGTTACTGTTTGTATAAATTAGATCATCAATATAGAGGCAAACAATTAAGAATTCTTTCATACCTCTTTTCTTTACACAAAGTGATGGTTCAATTTGGCTCTTCATAAAATCACTTTCGTGGAAGTATCGATCTATCTTGCTATTCCATGCTCGAGGCACTTGTTTGAGGCTGTAAAGTACTTTTTGAAGTCGGTAAACCTTGTCTTCCTTTTGTTTTATTTTGTAGCTTTCAAGTTGTTTGACATACATATTTTCTTCCAAGTCACTATTGAGAAAGGTTGACTTGACGTTCAATTGAAATACTTATAACTCTAATTTGGTTACTACAGCAAGAAAAAGGTGTATGGTTTCTATTTGTGCAATGGCTATAAACTTCTCGTTGAAGTCTATTCTAGGTTGAATAACCTTTTGCAACTAATTAAGCTTTGTACTTTTGAATGGTTCCATCTTTATTATATTTAGTCTTGAAAACTCATTTCAATCCAATTACATCTTTTTCACTAGGAAGATCAACCAAATCCAAATTGTTATTTTTCTCGATCATAATCATTCGTTCATTCATTGCTTTGACCCATTCTTTTTTGCTTCGCTGCCTCTTTAAAACTTTTGAGGTTCATATGTAAAGAGAGCAACGTTATAATGTTTATATACTTCTCTTAAAGATCTTGTATTCCTTAGAGGATGATCTGAATCACAAGTATCTTCAAGAGCAAAAGTGGACTCATACCTTTTGGATCTTCATTGGTATTTGAGGTCACCATTGGCTCCAAACTTTCATTACTTGTTGTTGGTTGAAGAAAGTTAAATGTTGTAGATGATGAAGGATAATTTTCTTCCACTTCCATGTTACCCAATTCATTAAATAAAATATCTCTTGAAAGTACTAATTGATTCGTTTTAGGATTTAACAATCGATAGTTTTTGGATTTATTACTATAGCCAATAAAAATATATTTTTCTTCTTTCTCATCAAATTTTCTCTATTTTGAGAAGGAATCAAGGCATATGCAATACATCCAAAGACTTTACCATCGGCTTGCAATTAAACCATGCTTCAAACAGTGCCTTGTTGCGAACTATTTTTGTTATAGACTTATTAAGCATGTAAACAACAATGTTGACAGCTTTTGCCCAAAACTTCTTAGAAATATTCTTTCCTTGCAGCATGTTTTTTGCTATTTCTACAATCATTTGATTCTTCCTTTCAACGATACCATCTTGTTAAGGCAAGTATCGGATCGTGAGTTACCTATGAATCCCTTTTTCCTTACAAGGAATGGTTGATAGATAAACTCTCCTCCTCAATCGGTTTATAATGTCTTCATTTCATGTCGACTTTAATTTTTTGCAAAAGCTTTAAACCCACATCATCCAAGTATAATCACCAATAAAAAGAAAGAAATATCTTCTATTACCCAAGGACTGAAGTTCGGCTTAGTCCGCAAATATGCACATGTACCAACTCTAAAGATGCTCTTACTCTTCAAAAAGTTTTTGGAAATGAAAGTTTATGCATCTTTCCACATATACAACCCTCACAAACTTTGTTTTTTCTTTTAATGTGTGAAAGCCCAATAACCATGTTTTTTTGTTTCAACAATTCCAACTCTTTGTAGTTTAAGTGACTATATCTTAAATGCCAAAGATCATTTTCATCAATTTGCTCATTTTGAAGGGCTAATTTTTCATCATGGAAAATGACAAGAGTGAAATTCTCTTAATTTTTATCACAATGAGACTCATTTAATTTTTATCACAAATTGTGCATTTATTTTCCTCAAACAACATTGAATATTCTCTTTATGAAAGTTGTCCTACACTTAAAAGACTTTGTGGCAAATTGGGTATATAAGGAACATCATAGGGTAAATTTTTTAATACCTCCTTTATTGCGAACAACAATTACTTTTTTTTCTTAAACTTCATGAAGCTTCTCATCTCCAAACTTTACTTGAAAGGTGAAATTTTTGTCAAGTTCCATAAATGCTCTATAGTTTCCTGTCATATGGTTACTGTAGCCACTACCCACATACCAAATATTTTGAATTTCATTTTCAACGTTCATACAAGAGAAAAATAATTGGTCATTTTTTTAAAAAAAAAAATTGCCTCATTTTTCCCTTTTTTATTTTGGTTCCAATAATCCCTTTTAGAATAATTTGGAACTTTATATCTTGTACATTTAAATATGCACTCTTTTGATTTATGACCAGATTTTTTGCAAACAAAATAATGAGATTCTGAGTTATCCAAGTTTTGATAGTGTTGAGATGCTCTTTTTCCTCTTCCCTTACTCCATCTTTCATTTTGGTGGCCTTGTCCTCTTTCATTGAGCCTCCTCTTTGCTATGACTTTGAAGAATTTTGGTTTGAAATATTCATTTTAGACTAGAAGCATGCTCAAGTGATTGATTTACGAATCTGTTTATTGTTTTTTCATGAGCCTCAAGAGAACCCATTAGTTCAGTCACTGAAAGTTTGGATAAATCTTTTGACTCTTTAATTGTAGTAACTATATTCAAATTTTTAAGGCAAATTCTTAAAATCTTTTCAACAATTTTTTGGCTTTTTATGGTGTCACCATAACTTTTTATTTGATTAACAATTTTTGTAGCTCTAGAAAAGAAATCTTTTGTGTTTTCATTTTCTTTCATGACTAAATTATCAAATTCTCTCTATAAAGTTTGTAACTTTATAAAAATTACTTTGTCACTATCTTGAAACTCATTTTTCAAAATTTCAAGCTTTTTTTAAGCCCTTTTAACACTAAAAATTTGAGGAAAGATAGATTTACTTACCCCTTGTTGGATGGTTCTTAGTGTAGTAACATTCTTCATCACATCCTCCTTGTATTTCTTTTTCTTTTCATCCGTACAAATTATTGAGCTTTCTGATTCAGGTGGTTCTTCATAGTCCTTTGTGACCACTTCCCATAGATTTTGAGAAATGAAAATCGTCTCCATGTGAGAGCTTTAATAATCATAATGTTCTCCATAAAAAATGAGAGTTTGGCTTGATATTAATGCAAAGAAAGTATTTGGAATTGTTAAAACCATGAAAAAAAAACTCTGATACCAAATTTGTTGGAGCCAAATGAAGATAGTAGGCTATATTTAACTCAACTTCATGAAAGTAAGTAAAGAATGAGTTTAGGAAAAAAAATTGAAGTTTGAATAAGGAATATATGGAATGCAAACTGTAGAGCTGTTGCACCTGCATAAAATGCTCTTGTTTAGAAATAGAGGGCTTATTCTCTCACATACTTAGCTCGCATTACACTAATATATTTATACTAGTTGAGGGACAATTCTAGAGCTAAAATTCAGCTAATACAACCAGCATTTTTTGACAAAACAGAAAACTTATTCTAATTTTTTAAAAAGACAGTTTAGTGCAGAAATTCTAGTTTGACTTCTTATTTGAATATCCTACAAATATTTGGCCATAACTTTCTCTAGAAAAATCTAAAATGAACACCGTGAATTTTTTTGGAAAATGAACTTCCAAATCTTTCTAATAGTACTAACCATGTTCATATATAATTCTCAATTACTATGGTTTAATTTTTAAAAATGCCTCTAACAGTGTTCTGTAAATATTCATAACCTCTAAATATTTTAAATAAGATTAAAAATTAATCTTTAACAATCGTACATTAATCTTTTTGCGTCATAGTTAATATGGAATTTGCTTTGTGTTACTACACAGCTTGGGTTCAAGTGAGTGAGGACTGTGTTCCACTAAAAGCCTTTTCAAGCAACTACTGGGTCCAAACATGCTGGTGCAATCATCGCCGAGTCAAAGTGCTGGTCCATGCTTAAGGGTGGTCTCACAGCAGATGCATTGGGCATTGCTGGGCTCTATTTTGAGGTATATCTTCTCCTGGATTAATTCTACTTATCTCCTATCCCTAATTCTCCTACTTTAATATCAATGCATCACGCACATATGTTATAATCTATATATTGTAAAGGAATTTAGTAATCATGCATGCTAGAAATCTTTTTATTCAATCTTATAACAATTGATAATCTTTCCAGAGCAAGAACACCTCGGTTGAGATCTGGGTCGATAGTATTTCTTTACAACCATTCAATCAAGAAGAGTGGAATTCTCACCAACAGCAAAGCATTGAGAAGGTACATATAACCCCTCATTTTCTCTTTAAGATTCTTTTATTTTTCATATACAAAGTTCACTATATATATTCTTCAATATTGATTATATTAAAATCTGGCAGGTGCGTAAAAGTAATGTGAGAATTCGAGCAGTTGACAAACAAGGCAATCCCCTACGGAACTCGAAAATCTCCATTGGACAGAAGAGGGTAAATTTCCCTTTTGGTTGTGCAATAAATAAGAACATCATCAACAAGACAGCCTCTCAAAATTGGTTCACCCCAAGGTTTGGGGTCACAACATTTGAAGATGAAATGAAGTGGTACAGCAATGAAAATAACCCTGGCCATGAAGACTACTCAACCGCTGATGCCATGCTTCAATTTGCCAAGCAAAACAACATTGCAGTCAAGAGGCCACAACATTTTCTGGGACGATCCGCAGCGTCAACCCTCATGGGTCAAGTCGCTCTCTCCCGCAGATCTTTCTAAGGCTGACGATAAGAGGATTAATTCTGTGATGTCCAGATACAAGGGCCAAGTTATTGCTTGGGATGTTGTTAATGAGAATTTGCATTTTTCATCCTTTGAAAGTGAGCTTGGGCAAAATGCTTCGGGTGCTTTCTTCAACACAGCTCAGAGATTAGATGGAGCAGCCACACTGTTTATGAATGAATTCAATACCATAGAAGAGAGTGGAGATGCGGCGTCGTCACCAGCTAAGTATCTAGAAAAAATGAGAGAAATCAACGAATTTCCTGTTAAGAACAACATCAAGCTTGGCATTGGGCTCGCGGCTCATTTCGGTAAACCAAATATCCCTTACATGAGATCTTCTATCGATACTCTTGCTGCCACAGGATCCCCCATTTGGCTCACAGAGGTTGATGTTAAAAGCGACCCAAATCAGGTAAGAGTTTAGAAGGTCAAAATCGCTGCTTGTTATTATACTGACAAGCAGCCAATTCAAGTCGAAAAATTTATCAAGTTCATAGAAATGCTTGGAGTATATGATTTTTCTATATTAAGGGGGAGTGTTAAACATTAATCTAGAAAAATTTATAAAAAAAAATATCTATAAAAATTTCTAGAACATTATAAAATGCAAAGAAGAATAATAATATAATAAAACCAATGTCTAAAATCTTCAACTAAGTCTTTATTTCTCTCTCCCACTCACGTTTCATCTTTCTTTTTCTTTCATAGATCTCAAAATACCAACATAATAAAGTCTGTATATTTCATTAAGTTATTTGAACCGAAGGATTCAAGTTCATGTTTTCTTTATTATGTTAGCCCGTTGAGTCGCAGGATATGAATTTGTGTTCGTGGATTCTCTTCTAACTGATGCAGGGAACACGGTCTATGCTCTTTTGTACGACTACTCCGCAACAACAGAGGCAAGGGAAATTTTCTGGATGATTGATGTTTAATACTCTGAAAAATAAGGGAAATTGCTATTTTATCCGGTAAATATAACATAAATGTGACACAGTCTTTCAAGCTGTAACTAATCCCAGAATCTGAAAAATCTTTTATATCCAATCATAGAGTAAATTATGTGTACTAATCCAGATGCAAATTTGCTCTGCTTGTATTAAATTTCTATAAGAGGTCAGTTTTTTATCGGCTTTGCACTCAAATAAGTACTTCCATATATCTGAAGCAATCTTTCAAATAAAAAATCTATATCAAGTCAGTGCTTGTAAGAGCCCCAAAGCGCTCAGGAGGACTAATAGTTAATCCAGAATTCAGTCACGTCATAGAAGGACAGGCTGTGTTTGGACAAGGAGCTATCAGAGAAGGAACAAGAAAAGAGGAAAACAGTTTTATTGTAGCACACAGTAGAACAAGTTCACTTGACAGTTTCTCCCAGAAGGTTCAGCTTGAAAAAGGAAAGTTCTGTAGTTTTTCTGGTAAGCGATAACTCTTTTGCATTTCTGATATGCAAATTCTTTCGTAGGTATTATAATATTTCAGTTGATTGAATTGAATTAAATTTCCACTTGGGTTCAAATCAGCAAAGGAAGCGATTACACTGCTAGCATTGATGTAAGCTTTCCTAAAATGATCGGTTTGAAAACTTCTGAATTAACAATTGGTTATATATACTGGATCTAGAAACCTTTCTTTTTTTTTTTTTAATTTTCTTTGTTTCCATTCGATTTCAGTGTTTGGCCACAATCATGAATTGAAAGGTGTAGGTTTGTGGTTCAAAGAATGCAAGATTAAGAGTTGTACAAGTTTGTTAGAGAGTAGTTAAGTCAGTATCCAAGGTGTAGGAGTTGTTTAGTTATGCATTATAATAGAATTTAACAACCTGGAATTCAGAATATTTGGGGTGGTTACTGGTATAACCTGGAGAGCATGAATCTTGACTTGTAGAGAGTGTTAAAGTGAGTGTTATAGCTTGTTTTGAAGCTTGTAAACTGTTCTTGATCATCGTTGAATAATATTGAGCTTTTTTGGTGTTCTTTCCCGTGGATGTAATCCTCAAAAGATAAACCACGTAAATAGTCTTCTTCACTGTTCATTCTGCAGATTATTCTGTTCTTGTTGTTCTTGAATTCTTTTAATCTTTCAAGTGTTTGATTGATTGCACAAGAGATTTGTTCAATTTTTGGGGTTAAAGGGTAGTCTACATTTGGGAATGCAAAGATGGAACATAGACAATTATCACGAGGCAACAAAATTCATCGTGGCCCATATATAGTAGAAAATTAATAAACCATTTGATAGTATCTCAGAGAAAATTTACTTGAAAAGAACAACGACTATACCTTCTCCGTTAATTAATTGTTTAATTTTCTGTGTAATTAATGTAATTGAAAACGTTGTTGTAATGCAGCTTGGTTGCAAAGTTAGCCAAGGAAAAAATATAATTTTGCAGACACGTAAGAGAAGGTTAAGATAGAATTAATTCAAGCAGTACTCAATGAACAAGGCAAAGCCCTAGCTAATGCAACAATCTCCATCGAACAAAAGGACTTAAGACTTCCATTTGGTTGCGCTACAAACAACAACATCCTCAATAACACCAACTACAATGGTTCAAAATTTGCATTCATAAACATTCGAAAATGAAATGAAATGGTACAGCACTGAACCTTCTCCCAGCAAAGAGGACTATTCGGTACCTGAAATTAAGCCATGCTTCAAGTCATGAAACAAAACAGTAGTTTAATTAATTCACGGCACCGATATAACTTGGGATGATCCTATTTACCTACCCGACCAGTTGGATGCCTTCGGAAGTTCCATGGTGTCATGGTACAAACGCCAGAATATCTGTTGGGGATGTTGTTGGTGAAAACTTGCTATCATTCTTTATTCGAAAGCAGGACGGGGAAGATATTATTATTTGCGTCATTGTTTTCAAGCTAAAACTTTCAGGTGATACGGTAATTCAAATTTATATTTTATACTGATTTCTTTTTTTTTCCTTTTTCTTGATAAACGTTATATGGGGGACGGGCACAGTACCTAGAACAGGTTTTAAGAGAAGGGTACGTACTGGATATGGTCACACTAATATTAATTGGATGGTCGTTTTGTCTGCGCGGACGCTGCCGGGACGTTGGAGGATGTGTTTAACTGATAATGATTTAAAAAACTTGCCAACTGGAGACATTATTACCATCCATCTGCAATTGTAAATTCCTCTTAATTTGGCTCACAGCTTCAAAGTGATCGATGCATGAAGAAATTCCGATATATGAACAAAATACAACGGTTCAAGTTTCTGCATAAAGTTGTTATAAGTTCTATGTTGGGATTATTAGTATTTTAAAAAGAGTAATGTTATATATGTTTCAAATTTTGTATCGCAAATTTAATTCCATCTTAATTAAACAATGTATATTCATTAAATGAATTATATATTTTTACAATTTTTAAATTCATTAATCATATCAACTCATTGTTCATTTAATAAAGGACGTATCATTTGAGACAAGTTTATAATTTAGAAACAAATTTGAGAAGGATTTCAAATTATCTTCTCAAAAAGTATAAAACATCTTTTAATGTGCATCTTGAGTCTAAACAATAATTTTTACAAGATGATCAGGTTTGTTCTTTCTTTATTTATATAACTTCAGTTCACTGTCCAAAATAAATAAATCGTTTGCTTGAATTGGGTGCCTTCCAAACGCGTAGAAGCACATTGAAAACCTTTCTTCGAAGAGAAACATTGTCTTCATATCTCAGTGAATTCTTGCAGTTATATCAAAGTAAAAGACAACATTGGAGCTCACTCTATTTTTTCTTTTGCAATTAATTTATGTCCTACAAATTAAGATATGGTTGAGAGAAAAGATTTTCATCACATTGTTTAAAATAACTCCTTCATAATATGGGCAGCATGTATTTAATTTTTTTTACTAGTAAAAAATGCAATCGTATATTTAAATGTCGACAAAAAGGTTGGCCCAATAAATTTATTTTCTCTTGAATGTGGAATTCAATTACATTGATTTTGCGTTATGGTGATGATGATTTCAATTTGCAACACCATAACTGACATATATGTGCCACAGATATTATTTGTTTTTAAACAACTCCAAGCAATGCTTATTCTCGTTTCCCAGAAAAAAAAAGGTTTCAATATCTCATTCCATCTCTCCTTATCTTGATCATTCAACTATAAAATTAGACACAGAGATATCTTGATGCAGTACTGTTCATTCTGTATCATGGATATCATTATTTTTATTTTCTAACATTAATATAGAAAGTTAAAGTTCGAAATATTGATGCTACAATATCAAATTAAAATAAAATAATAATAAACAAATAATTGACATATTAAATGATCCTAATATTGAATTTTGTTAATTCTATCTGAAAGTGCATATATATCATGTTTGATAAATATTAATAGTTGATATTTTTTAGTACGATTAAAAATCGGATCTTTCTACCAATATAATTCTCAACGTCGTCAACATATGTTACTCACAATGCATCATTGTTAATAAAAAAATGTTACAAAATCGATCATGCTTTTGCATGTATAATATATAATTGTTAGATTATGAAGTATTCCAAAAATATAGGATGAAAAACATGGTCGTGACTTTTAGGTATCAGTTTATTCACTCAATAATAATTTTCGAGTAAGATAAAATTTATAACTTACTTGCAAGTCACTTTTGAGTAAGATAAAAAAAAATCTTATTCAAAAGTGAAGTTTGAATAAGGCAAAATATATACTTTGTTCAAAAGTGACTTTTGAATAAAGTAATACAGACCTTACTCAAAAATAATTTTTAAATAAGATTATTTTTTTATCTTATTCGAAAGTTACTTTTGACTGAAAAAATTACTCTCAAAAATCAAATCAAACCATCTTCAACCTTTAGAAACTCTTCACACCCTCAAATCATATATATTTTTACATTCAAATAAGTATATAACAATTCAATCAACACTTTCTACATCCTAATCAATATGCATATAAATTCACAAATTACATAAATCAATATTATTCAATTATTTAAAATTTTATTCACCAATAAAATACATACCTCTATGTAGACAAATCATAATATCAACATCTAAGAATTTATCGTTCACCTTCTAAGTCGTTGGAAAATTTGAGACTTGAGGATAAATGTTGGCTTTTATTACAATTTTAAGATAACAACAGTAAGAGAAAAAAAAACATGAGAAAAATATAGTTAAAAGATTGAAAAACATGAAAAAAAAATATAAGTGACTAGTAAGGACAAAATTGTTCAAAAAATAGATGTGTTATTTGGTGAAAGAAATTGGAAGGTATCTATTTATGCTAATTGAAATCAAAATAAAACTATTTTGAAAAATTCTCCTTATTTAGAAAAGAATTTTGGAGAAATAAAAAAGACATTTCACTTTTAAAGGTTCTATTTGAAATATTATATCAAACAGATCTTACAAATATTATATAAAATTTACATTTTAATTAATATAGTAATTTAAATAATCTGATAATTTTACAAAGTATTAAGGATAATACTTGATAGATGACATTATATGTGATAGCCTCATATTATTAACTTAAAAAATCTTTATCTCAACTTTAAAAGTACGGAATTATTCAAGATAATTAATAATTGGCTTGATCTCTACTTAAAAAGTTCTAAATAAATTTAGTGAAAATTGATGTATATAAAAAAGAAAAGAAAAATAAGTCTTAGATATATAGTGCAACCAAATTTGGAGAAAATATATTGCATATATATATATATATATATATATATATATATATATATAAGGGAAAATTCTATATGGTATTTGCACCACCCGTCATTATACTACATTATAAATATCTATCACCATATCTAAAGACTCACTGAATTTGCTAGTAAATGTGTATACGTTGACATATAATTAACACTATATATAAGACTATAACAGGTGTACTACCATATATAATTAATCTTTTTTTCACCAAAGCTATCTAGGTATCTTAATAAATGAGTTATTATTATTATGGTATTAAACTATTAATTCCAAGAAATTAAGCTTTTTAAGGCACACTTTTTTCCTTAATATACGTACCTTTCTTAGTATATAAAAGCATGCCAATAATAATTTGCTTCTCATCATAATTCACAAGGTTTCTCCTAAACCTCTAGTCCTTCTCCCTCTCTCCTCTGTATTTGATGATCTTCGGAGAATATTATACGATGAATTTCGGAGAGAGAAACAACGTCCTTCTGCTTCTGCTATGTGCTCTCAGCCTTTTTGCCGGTTTGCTCTCTAAATTTTTCTTAAAGGAGTTGCAAAGCTCAGCCTCTTTGTCTCTTTTTTCTGCACACACGGTTTTGACTCTTAGAATGTATTATGGTTCTTTTCATTTTGCAGAAAATTATGGCATAGTTGTTTCCGAAAGCACACATGTACAATAATTTATTATTTTACTTTTAAAAATTTTATATATATATATATATATATATATATATATACACTTTAATTATATGTCCATTTAACTTTTAAAGAGCCTAAAATGATATTTTAAAGATACAATAAGATCTCTTGTATCACTTACAAATTTTTTACCAGAAATCAACCTACTATCACCAAGATAAAAGGAGTTTTGCTCCTTAGAAATACGAACGGCATGTCGTTTATGGTTTAGAATTATACACGACAAGACGTTCGTAATTCATACTCTTTAATAACATTATATATTTATATATCATTGAATTAATAATTCTGCTGTTTGTTTTGCAGGCCTTGAAGCTAATGCTTTATCCTATGATTACACAGCCAGCATTGAGGCAAGTTTTCTCTGCTCTTTATTCTTCATTTTCACAACACCCTCTAAATATTTAAAAAATTTTAGTCATCAGGGAAATTTATCATCTGCGCTCTTATACTTTTCCAGTGTCTGGCAAACCCTCACAAAGCTCAGTACGGTGGAGGAATAATCAAAAACCCAGAGCTGACACATGGGTTGGAAGGATGGTCCGCATTTGGAAAGGCAAATCTAGAACATAGAGAATCAGGAGGCAACAAGTTCTTGGTGGCTCATAGCAGAAGCCAGCCGTATGCTAGCATGTCACAGAAAATTTACTTGAAAAAGAACAATCTCTACACACTTTCCGGTATGTCGTTCATTCTACTCTTCTTATGATCTCTATAAATTTCTTCCAAAATCAACTGTCATTGATTACTAATTGGATAGAGTTAAATATCGCTGGAGCTATAGATCGTATTTGTAACAGTTTTATAAATCAACATAGAAATTGTACATTAATCTTTTTGCATCATAATTAATATAGAATTTGCTGTGTTACTACATAGCTTGGATTCAAGTGAGTGAGGGCAGTGTTCCAGTAAAAGCCATTTTCAAAACAACTACTGGGTTCAAACATGCTGGTGCAGTTGTTGCCCAGTCGAAATGTTGGTCCATGCTTAAGGGTGGTCTCACAACAGATGCATCGGGCATTGCTGAGCTCTATTTTGAGGTATATCTTCTCCTGGATTAATTCTACTTTTCTCCTATCCCCAATTCTTCTACTTCAATTTCAATGCATCACGTACATTTGTTATAACCTATACATTGTAAAGGAATTCAGTGATCATGCATGCCGAAATCTTTTCATTCAAAGTTATTATAACAATTGATAATCTTTTCAGAGCAAGAACACCTCGGTTGAGATCTGGGTCGATAGTATTTCTTTACAACCATTCACTCAGGAAGAGTGGAATTCTCACCAACATCACAGCATTGAGAAGGTACATATAACCCCCTCATCAATCTTCTCTTCAATATTCTTTTATTTTGAATAAAGTTCTCTATATTCTTTACTATTGATTATCATAATATCTGGCAGATGCGTAAAAGTAATGTCAGAATTCGAGCAGTTGATAAACATGGCAATCCCCTTCGGAAAGCGAAAATCTCCATAGAACAGAAGAGAGCAAGTTTCCCATTTGGTTGTGCAATAAATAAGAACATCATCAACAACATAGCCTATCAAAATTGGTTCACCCCAAGGTTTGGGGTCACAACATTTGAAGATGAAATGAAGTGGTACAGCAATGAATATAACCCTGGCCGTGAAGACTACTCAGCCGCTGATGCCATGCTTCAATTTGCCAAGCAAAACAACATTGCAGTCAGAGGCCACAACATTTTCTGGGACGATCCGCAGCATCAACCCTCATGGGTCAATTCACTCTCTCCCGCCGATCTTTCTAAGGCTGCTGATAAGAGAATTAATTCTGTGATGTCAAGATACAAAGGCCAAGTTATTGCTTGGGATGTTGTTAATGAGAATTTGCATTTTTCATTCTTTGAAAGTAAGCTTGGGCAAAATGCTTCGGGTGCTTTCTTCAACACAGCTCAGAGATTAGATGGAGCAACCACACTGTTTATGAATGAATTCAATACCATAGAAGAGAGTGGAGATGTGGCGTCGTCACCAGCTAAGTATCTAGAAAAAATGAGAGAAATCAACGGATTTCCTGGTAACAACAACATCAAGCTTGGCATTGGGCTCGAGGCTCATTTCGGTAAACCAAATATCCCTTACATGAGATCTTCTATCGATACTCTTGCTGCCACAGGGTCCCCCATTTGGCTCACAGAGGTTGATGTTAAAAGCGACCCAAATCAGGTAAGAGTTTAGTAGGTCAAAATCATTGCTTGTTATTCTATAGTACTTTTTTAGAAATATAGACTACAGATGAAAAATACTATGTTCATAATCACAAGCTTATTTACGTTCTGTGGGTCATGTGAGCAGGCACAATTCCTGGAGCAAGTACTGAGGGAGGCCCATTCTCACCCAAAGGTTGCAGGTATTGTGATTTGGTCAGCCTGGAAACCAGAGGGATGTTACAGGATGTGTTTAACTGACAACAATTTTAAGAATTTGCCAACTGGAGATGTTGTAGACAAGCTTTTGCAAGAATGGGGTTCTAAGACCTTGGAAGGCAAGACTGATGCTGATGGTTTCATCGACGCCTCCCTTTTCCATGGGCATTATGAAGTGAAGATCAATCACCATGCTACTAAGAACTTTTCTGTGGCTCAGAGCTTTAAGTTTGCTTCAACAGTAGATTCTCAAACAACATCAATACTTCTCCGAGTTTCTGCCTAGTTTGCCTCATATATTGCTATAATTTTTTAAAATTTCAATGCTTAAATCTTCTTTTTTTTTTAAGAATGTAAGCAGAATAAATTAGCAGAAATCCGTTTCAATTTCAATAATAACAATTAAACGATTACATGTTAGGTTGAACTGAGTTGAATGAATCACAGACAAGATGAAATATGTGAAGCGTTAATGAAAACAATAATTAATTAAGTAAATTCAAAACCTTGTTCTTGTATGCATATTAAACTAATTAAAAAATATAACACTAAGTTCTTGAGCAGCCTAATTATGTAACCAGTCTTTCACAAGAGATGTGTGAAAATAAAACACGTAATTGGATTTACTAACACTAAGAAAAATAATCATTACTTATTTTCCCGTTAATTCAAACAACAATATCGATCTAGGAATATTCCGGCAAAAGCAAACACCAAATTTTTACTATTATTAAAAAGAATAAATTTAAAAGATTACAATACATTAAAGCAAACATTCACGTAAACACACACAATGCACGATAAAATACCCACACGCATACACACAGAACTAATTAAGACATATATACTACAATAGAAAACCATTGAATTAATATGTAAAACTTTCTTAAACATTAATTAGTAACTCCTAAGATGTGAATAATTAATTAAATTGCCCTTTCAAGCAGTAACTATTTTGCCAAATCATCTAATTTTATTTGGCCAAAAAGTTATGGTGCCATATGTCAATTGAATTGGTGTTGCGTAGAAGGTGGGGTTATTAATCCAGCTAACAATATATTTAAATTTTCACTATTAGTGCATAAAGCAAGCTTTAGTTTGTCCTTTTTCCAAGGTCTAGTCTGGCATTCATTCAGTAACGTTAGGATTGAGTCAATATTCGCACGCTAACAATAATGAAGACAGCTCAAGGAATGTACCTGCACAAGTCTATGTCTTTCAGTCTTTCCAATATTCCTATATATTAAATTTCTATCTCAATTTCCATCACTCTTAATCCCTCCTCGGCCTCTCTATCAGCCTTCATTTTCTTGTTTTCTGATTTCTAAACAATCAACTCTACCCGATCGAGAAGGTACTCATCCCTCTATACCGTAAAAGACTATAATACTGTTCCACATAGATCATGTCTTCTTATACTTTTATGGTACATTTTGATATTGCTTCAGTTTCGTTTTTAAAATATTCAAGCGATACGATAAGCGTATGACGAGCATAAGAACGGTACAAACTCTTACACAAATCTTTATAATAAAAAATTAATATTTTCTATTATTATCACATGTTTTAGATAATTTATTTTCTAATCTCGTAAAGACATAAAACATATCAAATGATATAATGTTTGCATAAATAACTTATACATATATATATATATATCTGTGTGTGTGTGAGCGAGCGAGCGAGCGCAACTACAGTTGGTTAAGGAAATGACACTTGTTTCTCTTGCATACTATAATTTCAATATATAAGTGATTGTAAAAATCATTTCTAATCCAGAAACCATTGGCAACGGATGAATCTACATATTCAGAAACTCGGTTTTCTTTTTCCTGTTTTTATCGTTCAATTATTAACTTTTCTTCGCCAAGGATCACTTTCACACGTGTGTATAACTCCAAATACGTTTCACGGGAGAAGAAGAAAATCTGTAATTTTGTAGTGATACTGCATCATTGTCTGAAGTTCACATGTTTATGTTAAGTCTACCGTTACTCCTTTTCACTTTCAGCGTCTTTATACTGCTTTGCGTTTGCTTCAAGGCCCACAACTCAAGAGACCGCTGCTGCATCATTCTCGTGTCATATTTCTTTTTCCAGTTCATTTGAACTGATACTTTCCCTGATGCTGTAATCTATAACATTTCAGGGTAAGCTTGGTTGTGGGTGAAACCATGAAGAGAGTTGCTGAAACCTGCATCTTAATGCTTTTATGCATTTTGCTTTATTCAGGTAAACCTCTGTCTCTTCTCAAAATATGAGATGAGATCTTGAGATCATTGTTATGGCAGAAGAACATATTAATCTAAAGAAGTTGCATTTCATTACATCAATAAAGTCTGTATATTTCATTAAATTATTTGAACCGAAGGATTCAAGTTCATGTTTTCTTTATTATGTTCGCCCATTAGTTCGCAGGATATGAATTTGCGTTCATGGATTCCCTTCTAACTGATGCAGGGAACACGGTCCATGCTCTTGTGTACGACTACTCCGCAACAACAAAGGCAAGGGAAATTTTCTGGATGATTGATGTTTAATACTCTGAAAAATAAGGGAAATTGCTATTTTATCCAGTAAATATAATATAAATTTGCCACAGTTTTTCAAGCTGTAACTAATCCAAGAATCTGAAAAATGTTTTATATTCAATCATAGAGTTAATTATGTGTACTAATCCAGATGCAAATTTTCTCTGCTTATATTAAATTTCTATAACAGGTCAGTTTTTTATCAGCTTTGCACTCAAATAAGTACTTTCATATATCTGAAGCAATCTTTTAAATAAAAAATCTATATCAAGGCAGTGCTTGGAAGAGCCCCAAATAGCTCATTATGAAGGAGGACTAATAGTTAATCCAGAATTCAATCACCGCATAGAAGGACAGACCGTGTTTGGACAAGGAGCTATCAGAGAAGTAACAAGAAAAGAGGGAAACGTGTTTACTGTAGCACACAGTAGAACAAGATCGCTCGACAGTTTCTCCCAGAAGGTTCAGCTTGAAAAAGGAATGTTCTATAGTTTTTCTGGTAAGTGATAACTCTTTCCCATTTCTTATATGCAAATTCTGTTTGTATGTATTATAATATTTCAGTTGATTGAGTTGAATTAAATTTCAGCTTGGGTTCAAATCAGCGAAGGAAGTGAGACTCTAACTGCTGTATTTAAGACATCTGATGGAAAATTGATTCCTGCTGGTAAAGTTTTAGCTAAGGATGGCTGCTGGTCTTTGCTAAAAGCTGGCTTAGTTGCCAATTTCACTGGCCTTGCAGAGATTCTTCTTCAGGTGAAGTTCTTATTCAAATGTCTTCCCTCTTTCATTTTCCTGCTGACGACTACCAATTCATTACTGACTGATACTTTTTACCAGTATCAACTAAACACATTGTATGGTTCGCTCTAAGGGTTGTTTTTATTTTCCTGAATGCAGAGCAAGAATACAAGGGCGGAAATATGGGCTACCAGGATCTCATTGCAGACATTCACCAAGGAGCAATGGAGATCCCACCAAGAGAAAAGCATTAACAAGGTAATAACACACGCACATATCATTAACCCACAGCTATTGTGAAAAAGAATCACTAATTATTATTATTATTATTATTTGAATTATGGAATCACTAATTGTTAACTAAAATTGAATGACTGTTTAATAAATCTGTCTACTAAATTGATGAGGGTAGTATAAATTTTTTTATGTCAATAGCTGTGGAGTAAAATCATATTAATTTTGGAGGTGAAACGTGCAGGTGCGCAAGAGAAAGGTGAAGTTTTGGTTAACTAATGCCAATAAAACTGCATTAGAAGGTGCTACAGTTTCTATCAAGCAAATCAAATCTGGTTTCCCATTTGGATGTGGTATGAATCATAATATCCTCACAAGCACAGACTACCAGAACTGGTTTGCTTCAAGATTCAAGTTCACCACTTTCACAAACGAAATGAAATGGTATAGCACAGAGAAAAAACAAGGGGAAGAAAACTATACAATTGCCGATGCCATGGTAAATTTTGCCAAACAGAATGGCATTTCTATAAGAGGTCACAACATTATCTGGGACAATCCCATCCAGCAGCCTAGGTGGGTTAAGGTTCTTTCTCGTAAGGAGTTGCGAAAAGCTGCCGTGAAAAGAATAAATTCACTGACTTCAAGATATGCAGGACAGTTAATTGCTTGGGATGTAATGAATGAGAATCTGCACTTCAGTTTCTACGAGGATAAGCTTGGTAAAAATGCTTCCGCTGAATTCTACAGGAGAGCTCACCAGCTTGATCCAAACACAACCATGTTCCTGAATGAGTATAACACCATTGAATTTGCTGGAGATAAGAAGGCAAATGCAGCTAATTATAAGAAGAAAATTGATGAGATTATGTTATATCCAGGGAATGAAGACATCTCACTAGGAATTGGATTGCAAGGCCATTTTCATTCTGACCAACCAAACATTGCCTATATGAGATCTACTCTGGACATTCTGGGATCAATAGGATTGCCTATTTGGCTCACAGAAATTTGTGTAGACAATGGCCCGAACAAGGTATATACTCTTTCAAGGAAATATTGAAAGCAATCAATATTTACAAATGCACTAGTTAATAATCATATCTTTAATTTCTTAAAACAATTTTATTTATATGTAACTTCGACGTGTTGTGACTTTTAATCCATAGCTGCAGTGAAATCGAATTATTTAAAATGGTTGCAAATGTATCCTAAGAGAGCTAATGCTGATGCAATTTGTTCATGGCAGTCAAAAGCCTTGGAGGAGATACTAAGAGAGGGTTATTCTCATCCTGCAGTTAAGGGGATTATCATGTTTACGGGCCCAGAAAGAGCTGGTTTCAAAGTAATGCCTCTAGCAGATAAAGACTTCAAAAACACTCCAGCTGGAGATGTTGTGGACAAGCTGCTTGATGAATGGAAATCTGGGACTCTCAAAACTACCACAGATGAAGGAGGATTCTCTGAAGCTTCGTTGTTCCATGGAGATTACAATGTAACTGTTAAACACTCTGTGACCAATGCTTTAATTTCTTTCAGTTTGAAGGTGACAGAAGATCTTCCGCGAGGGAAAGTTCATGTTCAGATTGATGCCTGAGCCCGGCATTAACAATATGCCTTTCTATAGCATATATAGGCAAAGATATTCTTTCAGTGGAATATAAAGCAATCTCAGTAATGACTATAAAAATTTCAAAGCAATATATAGAAATAAAAATAATATTATCACCTTTACTTAATTGGTGCTCCGGAACTCACGGACTAGATATGAGTCCCATTAGTTTATAACTGGGATCAATATTCTCTTTATTCGGACTCTGAAATTGACTATCAAATAAAAAAGTGCGTTTAATTATTAGGTAAGGAAGTTTATATCAGCAAGCAATCCTGATCGCAAAAGGACTCTGTCGTGAAAAAACTATACTTCCGTGTATGTATGCTTAAAATAAAAGTTTCTTGGTTAGAAGTGTTCATTTTGTTAATGATAGTTTAATTCTTCGACAGCTTTTAAGGATATATAATAGCCATTGCATAGTATATCTTCGAGAGTTTGGCGTATATGCATGAAGAAATAACTATGACTTATTAACACGGAGGAGTGAAGACCCATGATCATTAATTAAAACCAAGTAGATACAAAACAGTGTAAAGAAAAATATACCAAAACACTTTTGCTGCTACCTCAGACACAATCTGATTAAATTTAACCGGTAATTACAATATTACTGACAAGTCTCTTATTTCAAGAAAAACAAAAAGAAAAAAGAAAACCCTCATCGACTTCTTAAAGAAATAAAGCACGAGACAGCCGCCATGATAATGGTGATCGCAATGAAACTTACATCGTCAAAAATGTTGGCAAACCGCAGTTCCTGCAGATCCCAGAGAGTCGTAACGCAGAGACGTAGCCCGTTGAAAATCGCTATCAAGACAGCCATTTGTTTAATGGTCTGCGCCCAAAGCAGCAGCACACAATTTAACAGGACGGAAGAAGTACGTACACGAGGAAACTCAGAGCGAAGTTTCTGAAGCTGAGAATGTGGCAGAAATTTAAAAAATGCGGTGATTTCTGTTTTGAAACTGAGAGATACTGCTCATCAGGTTATTGATGCGTTTGCATGTGAGGATAACGAAAAATAGTGAACTTTCGGGGGTTGAAGCAGCTTGGAGTTTTGCTAGTCCGCTAAAATTTCTGATATTTCCAGGATGCTTCCTTTTATGTCGTGATCAATGATGCTTTCTAGCGGGTCCCAGCTTCACTGCTCTCTTTTTTTCTTCTCTCTCTTTCTTTTAAGAAAGACACTTCTCCACAACTTCAAGTAATGTATTTTTATTCCATATTTTTCGTATAATTTTTCACTTTGATTTCGAATAGGATTGGAGGTAATTTGAAAATTATCCATTTAAATGCTCAATTTATTCGGATACATCATACTTGGAATAAGTATTCCCTTATCTTGAGTTGGTGTTGTTACATAAGAGTTAAATAGATCATTTTTAAATTAATGAAATTAAAAATACATTTAACAATATTTTAGAGATTTATTAATCTTTTCTCTTTTTTATTCCTATCGAAATATAAGACATATATTGCAGCACTTAAACTTTTTATTTGTATATAAACTCTATAATAAGTATGTACATTCATTTAATGGCAAGTTTGGGTATAAATTTAATTAATCATTAAATTAATATGTAATATATATATTGAGGTAATGAGACGATGATAAGTCTTTCCAATTAAAACTTCTTTTCTTACACGAAAACCCTCTTTCTATTTGAATAGAACATCTATTTATAAAAATAACAAAATTTAAAATATTTTTAATGGTACAGTTTCTATGAGATACATAAAAAAATAAACCTTTTCTTAAAGATTAGTAACTAATACATCCTCCTTTTATGCATTTGATTATTGCTGTCAACTTTCCACCTTATCCTTTTAGACACAATTTTTAACATGAAATAAATAAATAAACAAATGCCCCATATCACCTGCCATATCGAAATAATATTTTTAAAATAAATAAATAATAAGTGAATAAACAACCAATCAGTTGTCACCACGTTGGTCAAGCTAACCCAGTAACCGACAACCCGGAGATTGCAACCGACTAACTATAACTGCGAAACGCTGCCGTTGCAAACCCGCTTCAGTTTTCGCGCGTGTTTTAGGCCCACCAACTAACAGTCCACAGTTGTCTAAAATCCTAAATGCGAATGGTTCTCATTCACAACTCGCCAAGCGTAGCGCGTGGATGCACAATTTGAAATATTCTTTATTTGTCTGTACTGATTGCTATCGTTATTATTTATTTATTTAGTTTTTTGTTTGTTTTCATATAAAAGTGTAATAATTTCATTTGTTGATTTAAATAGCGAGGGAATTGTAGAGAAGAGAAAAGCGAACCAAGAAAAGTTTTGCCAAGGCTCTTTGGTTCAAGAGCGAAACCCTAATTCTTTCTTTTGTTGGATAGAAGATGGGATTATGGGAAGCTTTTCTGAATTGGCTTCGGAGGTAAGCTGTCTGCTTGGATGCTGAGAGAATTTTTTTTTTTCTTTTAATGCTGAGATAACTACTGTGGAATTTGATTTTTCAATCTTAAATGTTGGATTTCGCGTTTAATTTGAGATTTTGAATGGTTTGGTTGTCAAAAGGGTTATGGAATATTGCTAGATTGATTATTCTTGATAAGACTATTTGGCTTTATCAATTTCCTGTTCAAGATTGAGAAAAGAAATTTATGTGTGACTTTGTGGAGTGTTTATGGATTTTAAGGTTGAATGTAACACAGTTGCATTGTTCCGTTTGTGTTTGAATTATGTATTTTTCTTGTGTTCTAATTTAATGCAAAAAGGATGATAATTTTCTGGTGGTATTGTGATAAGGGATGAAGTTTCCCCTATTCAATTTATTGAGAGAGATCCACTATTCAAATGCAATAATCTTAGCTTGGGTAAATGAAATATTGGCTTTTTTCGCAAATAGAAATGCCCCCTTTGGCAATATAGCATTCTTTAGTATGTCTATGAGTAAAATTTCCTACACAAACATGGAACTTACTGCTTTTGGTGGCAGCTTTTATCTGGTGTATGAATTTTGACCAATCTCTGCGGAGAACGTTAAATAAGTTAATAAATTTATTGTTGTTTGTTTTTGTCTTGTATAATATATTTATTCTAATCAGAATACCCATGTCTTCCATCAGTTACTTTAGTTAATCAATTACTTTAGTCTTGTTTGTTTTGACCAATCATTTTGTACCTCTCTGTTTCCCTTGCCAATATGTTTGCATTAAAATTCTTGCATTGATGCTCACAATTCTAATTTTCTTTGTATTTTACCATACTTCAAATTGAATTGATTTGCTTATCCTTTTAGAATTCTTATTTTCTTTCTTGTGTTATAGTCTATTTTTTAAGCAAGAAATGGAGCTATCTTTGATAGGCCTTCAGAATGCTGGAAAAACATCACTTGTAAATGTTATTGCAGTAAGTAAATATTCATTGAATGTTTGATCTCCTTTCTTTATGTTTTTCTACCTTCACTTTTGTTTATGATGCTGATGGCTGAATGTTTGTTTCTGGATAAAATCCCAAGACTGGTGGATATAGTGAAGATATGATCCCAACAGTAAGTTAACGTGTGCATACTGTCTTATGCCTCTTATTTTACCAGAGGACGGCACTGTGCCAACCACTTATTCGTACTTTTGACAATTCTTAGTTGTAGTCAGCTATTTCAGTGGAGAAATTTGTTATAAAGTATCTCTTCTGTTTACAGGTAGGATTTAATATGAGGAAAGTGACTAAGGGGAATGTCACGATAAAGCTGTGGGATCTTGGAGGTCAACCAAGATTTCGCAGTATGTGGGAGAGATATTGTCGTGCAGTTTCAGCTATTGTGTATGTCTTTAAACTTCTATAATGTAATGACTGTTGTATCTTTAAACTAGAAAGTCTTCCCAGCATATTGAGTTCTTTTCGAATTTCATGGGGTGACCTTGCTATGTTTACCAAGGATCACTGATCACTCTTTTGGTCAATGTCATTTAGATACATTTAGTATTTATTTTTGTTCAAATATATGTTTGTACTAGTCTTTTGGGGAATGTTCTGTGAGCAATGTCTTTTGATTTAACCCCAAAGATTCTTTCATGCAATAATTTGATTCCCCAATTGTTAATGAGATAGGTGAGATAGAGAGCAGATATGAAGAATTAGCAATTTCCTAGTTAATTTCTTGCCAGTACAAACCCCAAATGATTCCACTTGAGACTGCTTGGACCTGCCTGCTCACTAGAACTCCAATAAAAATCATTCCTTTTCTTTTATATTCTTCCTAGAATTAAATATCTCTTCTTGTTTTTGGTTTTGCTTCTCGTTTCCATTTGCTATATTTTCTCTTCCTCTGGCTGGAAAATTTCTCCCATAACACGGCATTCTTACATGTAATCATCTTTGGATACCCTCTCATGTAATCTTTTGATTTATTAAGTCAGGTACAGAAGAATGATCTAGCACTGAGATTTTTTATTTCTTTTTTCAAGTGGAGCGCCATTGGATTACAGTTATTAAGTTTTTTCTCATGATATCAGAGAATTTCAATTTTTATATGATGTTTGTCTATAATTGGACACCGTCTTGGTACTTTCTTCCACATCTTGTATTTTCCATCATTTCTGATTTACTCTGATGTTGGAATCAATTGAGTAATTGTCATTTGAGGGAGAGTGGTGTCTTAAATATGCTATGAATACCGTTTTCAAGTATTGGGAGGCTGGTACTCCTTGTTCCTCTTTCTTTGCTTTTCTTTTGTTCTCTTAACTGGAATCCTACGTGATTAATCTTCAAACAAAATTGCTGCTGCTAAGTGTTTTAGCCGACTTTTAGGTTTTCTTATATTATTCTAGTACTGGAAAACTCATAAAGTAGAGCAATGGAATTTTGGAATTATTAATCATACCTTACTGCTTTTCTTTTTCCTAGAGAGAGAGGTGGGGAGAGGATCGGTGTTCATCAAGTTTAGGGAGATTTAGTTACAACCTATATTATGTATTATTGAAGCATGTGTGTGCCTAAGTAGTAGACTTGCATAGCCCCTCTTTTTCATTGTTTTCAGTTGACATTCCCTTATTTCCCTTTCTTCATATGGTGTATATATATATGATTGGACTGCTATCATGGATTTTGTCTTACCACTTCAGTCTTTTAAATGTTGATGTTGCATTTTGCAGTTATGTTGTTGATGCTGCTGATTATGATAACTTGTCCGTCTCAAGAAGTGAGCTCCATGACTTGTTAAGCAAGCCCTCGCTGAATGGTATCCCATTACTGGTACTGGGCAACAAGATTGATAAACCAGAAGCCTTGTCTAAAGAGAATCTGACGGAACAAATGTGAGTGGAGAGCCTAGATATCTGAAAATGTCTTCTGTGTTGCTTGTTAAAAAAGGAGTTCAAGTAAAACACATGTGGTTTTTGGCCCAATATGCATTACCCTCAAAATCAGCAATAGGCAATATATATGCAGTGATTTAAATGATGAAGTATAGGAAACAACATAAATCAGTCTAGATGCACTGCCCCTTTGCGATGTTTAGTGTCAACATTTGAGTGCTTAATGCATTTTATCATGAATTTTGCTTAGCACTGAGAATGTTGTTTTACGTGCAGGGGACTGAAGTCCATTACCGATAGAGAGGTTTGTTGCTACATGATTTCATGCAGGAACTCTACCAATATTGACGCAGTAATTGACTGGCTTGTAAAGCATTCAAAATCAAAGAATTGAGTCACGTCCTGCAGTTTTGAGACTATATCAGTTGCTCCAGTTTTAACCAGACTTATTACATGATGATGCAAGCGACCTCTACTGTTTGTCTAGTTGGGTCTATTGATGTGCCACCATTGTCTTTAATCCTTGTACTTGGT
The DNA here is from genome assembly GCA_028052125.1 of Melia azedarach. Taxonomy (NCBI): domain Eukaryota; kingdom Viridiplantae; phylum Streptophyta; class Magnoliopsida; order Sapindales; family Meliaceae; genus Melia; species Melia azedarach. The sequence continues at coordinate 1,593,727 of CM051399.1, read as the reverse complement.
TTTTGTCATAAATCTTTTGGGCTTGACATCAGGAATCTTCAAACACCTTGTATTATTGTTGAGATATAAAATGATTATACTCCCTTTGTATAGATCTTTATTGGTGTGAATTGCTCTGTAGACATGCTGTATCTGCTCTGTTCTCCTTTTTTTTTTCAATAAAATGCTGGTTTTAATGCGTTTTATTTTGAGTTATATGCTGCCAATTAGGTCTTCAAATAGTCCATTTGATACACTAGATAAATAATCTATTATATATATTACCATTCCCTTCAAAAAAGAAAAAATCGAACGGCTGATGACGGAAGCGTGGGCCTGTTTGTTACATTTGTCATACCTCTGAATCTGTTTGATATTTCTCGAAAGCAAATGGGCAAAAATAGTAATTATGAAATATTACAGGGGTTCCAACAAATGCTATGCTCGAAAAAATCCTTATCCTAACTAAATATACACTAGCTTGTCGGTCTTTCAAGTTTTGACTATTTAGACTTCAGTCTTCGAAATTCGAAAACTACGAGCACTCTCTCGGTCCGTTTGGTTCCTGAGAAAACCGAGGAAAAAATTATTAGGAAGAAAAATATTTTGAAAAACAGTTTGAAATCCTCAGTACTTTCAGCTCAAGTTTTTCCTGTTCTCCTTCACACTATCCTGACTACTGTGGTGAGTAGCTACGTTTTCAGCTTCCAAAAAGTTAGGTTTTTAACTTATTTTCTTTTTCGCTACGGACGTCATAGTATTATTTTTCCAAGTGTTCGATGTGAATTAGTTTAAGTTTTCCAGTTGTTAGCTACAGTCATCTAGTATTATTTTTTGCTGCTTAGTATGTTGTTTTTTCCGCTTAGTAATTTTTTTTTTTTATGTATGAAGTCCGTTAAATACAGCTTTTGTCACTGTTAAAAGTGCTTATTGAAAGCGTTATTATGTCTAGGTTGTAGTATTTAACTGAAATGAAAATGAAAAAAAAAAATATATGATTTTTGAGATTGGATAGAACTACGTGTTTATTTAAAATTGTCGTACTTTTTTGAAGCAAGCATGTGATAGGTGTTTTCTTCCGAAAGCATTACAGGTGCTTTAAGAGAGAACGCTTTTACTTGAAAGTGGATTTTTAAAAACACTTCTAAACACACATTAATTTTCCACTACATGTATTTTTTCTTGCTGGATGCTCGTATATGATGGTCAAAATGTGTTTCACTGTTGTGAAGCTTAGTTTACTCTTCTCCTTGGTGTTATGTATTCTCATGCTAGTCATGATTTTGGATTTAGTTACTTGTAACCAAGTGGAAACACACACGCAGGACATATATAACCTGACAAAATTTCAATTTATAGACAAACAAATAGACTTCCATGATTGAAATGAGGCACATTCAGGTAATTGAACTTGAGACCTCTCATTCCATAGAGAGAACCATACCAATTGACCAAATGCCTTTTCCTTGAAGTGCAATAATTTTCTTGTTGGGTTACCTTAGAATTCTCTTTTTTGTTACTAAGTGTTTGATGAGTTAGTCTGTTAGGTGGGACCTTTAGCTTTCAAAACCAATATATTCTCTTGATGGTTACTGGATCAGGGGGCATTCTGAGAATTGGAACTTGGGACCTCTCGCGCCCAAAGTGAGAAGCATACCACTAGACCAAATGCCACCTGTTGATGCTTATCATAATTGATGTCTGAGTAATAGCTTTTCTATTCCTCCAAGTTTTGAGGTATCTTCATTGAACGTCTAGAGGATCCACATTTTCTAGTCTGTGGCTTTTGATGCGGTTGTTGATGTCATATCCCGTGTAAATTATATGCTAAAGCCTCTAGATCATATTGCTATTCGAACATTATGCCTCATGAAAAGTTTGGCTCTCATCTTGGTTGGACCAGCGAAGCCTGATATATATTGGACATCTACTTTGGGTTTTCTTTTCAAATTTAATTCTATGTCCCATTGCATGTGCTCCATTGTGCTTTATTGCCGTGGGTTAAAAGTGTTTGGCAGGTCAAAAATTGATGTAGGGGACCAAAGATTAAGGGGCATTCTGCTTGCATCCATAGCGAGAATCATACCACTTGACCAAATGCCCATGTGTTGATACTTCCATACTAAATTTCTTATTTATACTTTTTTCTTTCCTTCCAAGCTGAAGCATTGAGGTTAACTTCATTTAACATATGTCCAGAGGATCAACATTTTCTAGTCTTTAGCTTCTGATGCAGTTGTTGATGCTATATTCCTTGCGAAATATATGGCAAATCCACTAGATGATATAGCATTTGGAACATTATACCTCGTGGTAATTTTGGCCCTCAAGCTGGTGAGATTTGCACTAGCCTAGTCCATAAATTGAGATTCATATCTTGTATTGGCCATCATCTTTGGATTTGCCAAATTTACTTCTGAAAAGTGAGACAGTGCATATGTGTGTGCTTTGTTTACAAAACGCTAAAAATGATATGCATGTGTACATCAACTAGGCTAGTGAAAAAATTAAGGGGCATTTCAAGAATTGAACTCGGGACCTCTTGCACCCAAAGCAAAATTCATACCACTAGACCAAATGCCCACTTGTTGATGTGTAGGATACTTGAGTTCTAATTAATAGCTTTTCTATTCCTTCTGTACTGCACAAAAATTGATGTAGGGGATCAAAAATTAAGGGGGATTCTGAGAATTGAACTCAGGACCTCTCACACCCGAAGCGAGAATCATACCACTAGACCAAATGCCCATTTGTTGATACTTGCATACTTCATTTCTGATTGATATGTTATTTCTGCTGAGCTAAAGCATTCATGGAGCATGTGTCTAGAACCTCAACATTTTTTAGTCTCTGGCTTCTGAATTCTGATGCAGTTGTTGAAGAAGTATATGCAAAATCCTCTAGATGATATTGCATTTGGAATATTATACCTCATGATAATCTTTGCCCTCTTGTTTGTGAGATCTGTACTAAATCAGATTCATAACTCATAGTGAGAATCACGTTCATGTTTTCTGTTCAAATTGCTTCTATACTTTGGTGCACTGCATATTTGTTCTGTTTTGCTTTACTGCCACTAGTTAAGATTGTTTGGCAGGTCATTAAAATTATTGGTTGAGGATCTTCTCAGAGAGCACCTCTGTCTGGACTCATTGAAATTATATATTGCAGTTTCTTGGTTGACTACTAAGCTAGATCACACACTTGTTTAATTTAAACAGTTGCATAAAAAATTAAAATGATATGGAAGTAAAATATAAACTATGCTGCACGGACCCAAAAAGTATGGGGCATTCCGAGAATCGAACTCGAGACCTCTCGCACCCAAAGCGAGAATCATACCACTAGACCAAATGCCCACTTGCTGATACTTGTCATACTTGATTTCTTATAACCCCTATCTTTTCCCCTTTCAAGCATTGAGGTTATCTTCATTGAACATATGTCTATAGGATCAACATATTCTGGTCTGTGGCTTTTGATGCAGTTGTTGATGTCATATCTCTTGTAAAGTATTGGCTAAAGCCTCTGGATGATATTGCATTGGGAACATTATACATCCTGATATTTTCTCTCATGTTGGTGAAATTTGCATGAGCAAAGTCTAAAAAATTAGATTCATAACTCGTATTGGAAATCAGCTCTGGATTTTCATTGGCATGTCATTTGAAGTGTTTGGTTGAGAATCTTCTCAAAAAATGACTCTGTCTGGATAAGTTTCATAATCTAGTTTTTTATTTGACCGTTAAGCCATATCACACTCTTTTATAATTTAAACAGTTATAAAAAGAAAATTAAAATGATATGCAAGTAAAATTTAGACAATGGTGTGAGGAGCAAAAATTTAAGGTCATTCCATTGAGCTCAGGACTTCTTGCAGCCAAAGCAAAAACCGTACCACTAGACCAAATGCCCAATGGTTGATATCTGTTATTGTTTAATTGTTAATTACACCGTTGTTTTCCAACAAGCATTATGTTTTGTCGTTACACGGCTCAGGATTGGCTTCAAATATAGTTTTGATGTTGTATCCAGCACACATGCTGGGCAGATTTTCTAAACAAAATTCCTGAATAGATCCATAATACACGGTGGTTAGTTGATATCATGTTTATATTTTCAGTTCAAATTGAATTCTACTGCATGAAACATGTATGTTGCCTGTGTTCTATGCTTTGGCCATTGAGTGTGTTTGGTTGGTTGACTTCTTGATCCTCACAGCTAGGAGAGTTATAGGTGTATTTAATTATACCTTGTCCACCTCCGCCACTTATGTATTTGCAAAATATATCTCTTAAGAATCTTGTCAGAAAACTTGTATATCTGGATTCATTGACCTTGACTTGGCCAGATCACACTAAATAAAATTAAACTCTGATGGAGGGGACAAAAAATTGGGGGCATTCCGAGAATCGAACTTGGGACCTCTCGCACCCAAAGCGAGAATCATACCACTAGACCAAATGCCCTCATGTTGATACTTATCATATTTGAGTTCTGGTTAAATGCTCTGTGTTTCCACCAACCACTGAGGTTATCTTCATTGCACATCTTCTGGTATCTGGCTTTTAGTGCAGTTGTTGATGATGACAAAGCCTCTAAATTTAGATGATATTGCAGCCTAACTAGGGGATTTTACCTCTTTTTGTTGGATTGATTCAGGCACTAAAAGGTAGGCTCCAAAAGTCACAAGATCATGCTGAGTCAATATTAGCATTAGATCAAGAAGCTGAACTAGGAGAACTCAACAATAGCTACTAGGAAAAAGGACCACTATTTGAACAACTCAAAACCTAGTTACTAGTAAAAGAGACCAGTATTTGAACATCAAGCTTGTGGAGAAGAGACACCAAAAATCAAGGGGCATTCCGAGAATCGAACTCAGGACCTCTCGCACCCGAAGCGAGAATCATACCACTAGACCAAATGCCCAGTAACTGGTACTTGTTATGCTGACTTTCCATTTCATACCTTTTTTCCCCCCAAGCAGCAGGATTGGCATTTGGTCTCTGACTTCCTATGCGGTTTTGATGTTGTATCTAGCACATATGTTGGGCATTTTTTCTGCTGGAAAGAGCCTCAGTAGATCCATAATACATATACCTAATGGTTAGGTGGATGTCCTTTGAATTTTCTGTGCAAGTTCAGATCTGCACCATGAGCACTACATACTTGCTCCATTGCGTTTTATGCCTTGAGTAAAGTGTATTTAACAGGTTGTCTTGAAGCATATGTCTTTACCCTGATGAATGCAAGAGTTGCAGGTATTACTACTCTGCTACTTATTTTGTCTTTTTCAATTTATTAGTGGAAAATATTTGTTTGCAATTTTATTTTATATTGTTTAGTTGATAGTTGACTTGCTCAGATCACCAGCTAAATAATTAGGAACTGAAGGTTATAAGTTAGTGAATATTTTAAACTGAACTGTAATGTCAGTTGACTTGGTCAAATCACTGCCTAAATAATTAGGACTCAACTGTACTGACAGTAAACGAGGAAGCAAAAACTTAAGGGGCATTCCGAGAATCGAACTCGGGACCTCTCGCACCCAAAGCGAGAATCATACCTCTAGACCAAATGCCCAAGCTATTGACATTTTAGTATTCCATTCATCATAATATTAGAGTAATTAAGATGAAGACTCAATTGACCAATGCCAGTTATGCTAGAATATGAGCAGCCTTGTTACGTTCCCTAGGAATGTCATTGAAAAAAAAACCGTTTCCTTGTGCAGAGACCTCCTTGATTGAATCCTGACTCTGTCTGTGATCCACTTATTGTTGAATTTCCACCCTATAGGACCTATATTTTCTGGTCTGTCCTGTATGCAATCATTCGTGGCTTTATGGTAGAACCGAGGATGAAAAAATGAAAATTGATTTCAAGTCTTGCCATGACTTGAAAATTTTAGCAGATATCAAACTGATGCTGATATATAATTCTTGGTGCAGGGTATGATCCTAGCTTGCTTTGCTATTTGTGATGTCAACACGTGCTTTCTCTTTACTAAGAAGTATGAAGTATCCTTTTCTGCATCTAATAGTTTCATATTGTATGTTATGTGTGTTGGGTTTGACTTCAGGACTGATTGCTTATATGATTTTTTAATTGCATGTGGGATGCAAAAACAATATAAAACAGTAAAATTTTAGATTTAGATGGGGCATTCCGAGAATTGAACTCGGGACCTCTCGCACCCTAAGCGAGAATCATACTACTAGACCAAATGCCCTATTTTTATGATGATGGTAAAATTCTCCTATTTTTAGAAGCCTTTTAAATACTTACGAAATTTCAAGGTATTTTTGTCATGAAAACCAAATCAAAGGGGCATTTCCGAGAATCGAACTCGGGACCTCTCGCACGCAAAGCGAGAATCATACCACTAGACCAAATGCCCTGTTTGTTTAGAATCCTCTGTTTATGAAATGTAACCAAGGGCCTATCCTATTCCAGTTTCTTTTCTATAACCAATATTGTCAATGAAATTCATTCCTGTACGACAACATATATGAGCAATGGCTACTGTCAAGTTAGGAGGATCCACTTGAAGGGTTGACCACTAATCAAATTAAGACATTCAATCACGTCCAATGTTAAAAGTTCAAATCAAGATAGATTTCTTCATTCATATTAAAATATAATATCTTTTGATTTTGTTGATTAATATTACTTGAGATTGAAGATAATAGTTCTTATCTCACCAGTTAAAAGCAACAATAAATATGATGTTAACTGTAGATTCTTTAAAGAATAGTAAATTTGATGGGTGGCTTTACCAAATAAATAATTAGTCTTAACTGATCACTTGATTGCGAGTTTGATGCTGGGCCAATTCATGGACACCTAAAATGTCATTAGAACCATTATCACAATAAAGTGAAAGAAACCATCAGGAATACAGCTGGGCATCTCATTATGAAATTCTGCTGCTCAAAGACATGATGTCCACCAACCTTGACAAAAGGGAAATAAAGCTCATCCTGATTCCTTCTTGATTTTCTACATGAAAAATAATATAATAGTCTTCATTTTTTTTTTAGACTTTTTAGAAACTTTAATAAAAATACTTTATTACGATATTAGTGCTGCTTAAAAATAAAATGTAAAAGGAAAAAAAGTTAAATATGTTCATAATTGAAAAAGATTCTTTTTTTTCATTAAATTAGAATTTTATTTTCCCGTGGGCCAATTTTACTTGGATACAATCAAAATAACCAAAAAAAAATACAAATTATTATTAGGTGGGTGACATCATGAATCCCAAATGCTATCAGCAAAGAACCTGATCTATGAATTTTGTTAATAAGACGAAAGAAAATCAATTTACTGAATCCCATTTACAGCTAATTCGTCTTCAAAATCTCAGGAGGTGACATTCACATACCTGTTAAATCACGTAAAGGATTAATATGCTATAAAAATAAGATTATAGAGATAAGTAGGAAAGTGAAGAATTTTTTGGAAAAATATCAATTTTATCCCTAATAAATTTTGATATTATCATTTTTATTTTTAATATTTTAACATTATATTTTTAATACCTACAGTCATAAACTTTTAATATATATTTTTATTTGATACATTTACTTTTAGTTAATTTAAATTTTTATTAAGATTATAATTATTTTTATTTTTTATTTTAACAAATAATTATTAAATAGTATGTTTTTAAATTATAAAAATTTTAAAAAATTATTCATAATCAAATTATATAAAACATCTTATTTATAAATGATTTTTTACAAGAAATTTGAGTTTTATTATTTTTATTTTTAGTTAATTTTATTATAAAAATTTTTAAAAAAACTCTAAAGAAATAAACTTGTTTAGATTTTATTATTTCTATTTCTTTTTAATTTTATTGTAAAAAATATAAAAAATAGAAAGAAGTAAAATTATTTAGATTTTACTATTTTTAAATGGAAAATAAAATTATTCATAATTTAGCTTTACAAAATATTTTATTTATAAATGACTTTATAAGAAATTTGAGTTTTATTATTTTTATTTTTAATTAATTTTACTGTAAAAATTAAAAAAAAACTCAAAAGAAATAAATTTATTTCGATTTTATTATTTTTATTTTTATTTAATTTTATTACAAAAAATATAAAAAATAAACAAAATAAAATTATTAAAAAATTATTGATTTAATTTTATTGCAAAAAATAAATAAAATAAATCTAAATAATTTTATTTCTTTTTATTTTTTTATATTTTTTGTAATAAAATTAAATAATAATAGAAATAATAAAATTTAAACAAGTTTATTTATTTTGAATTTTTTTAAATTTTACAATAAAATTAACTAAAAATAAAAATAATAAAATTTAAATTTCTTGTAAAAAATCATTTACGAATAAGATGTTTTATAAAACTTGATTATGAATAATTTTTTAAAATTTTTATAATCTAAAAACATACTATTTAATAATTATTTGTTAAAATAAAAATAAAAATATTTATAATCTTAATAAAAAAAGTTTATTTTTTATTTTTTTTGTTGGGTTAAGCTCAATAAAAATTTAATTTAAGCGAGAGTAAATGTGATAAATAAAAAAATATATCAAAAGTTAACAGTTATGATGTAGGGATTAAAAATATAATTTTAAAATATTAAAGATATAAGTAATAATATTTAAATTTATTAGGGATGAAATTGATATTTTATTTTTCTTTTGAAAAATAAAAATAATAATAATTAGAACACAGTAGTGACCATATTAGGATTGCTTTGAGTTGGGACAAAATGATAGCTAAGTTGCCAGGCCATTCCCATCAATCATTTCTATAAATCTTTGCATGTTATCCGCAATTCACTGCAATTACCCACATTTCTCTCTCCCTCCCTGATTTTTAATCCTCCTTAGATTTCTTTTTCTCTCCAGAACAATCAATAATAAAGCACTAAGAAACATTTTACAGAGAGGCAAGAGAACAAGAAAGAAGGTGGTGGTGTAAAAGTAGAGGTTTGTTTGGACGGTAAGAAGCTAGCTAACAAGCGACAATGGCAGCAGCCTTTGGAGGAACTCAACAAAAATGCATGGCCTGTGATAAGACTGTGTATCTTGTTGACAAGTTAACAGCTGATAATCGAATCTTCCACAAAGCCTGCTTCCGATGCCACCATTGCAAAGGTACCCTCAAGGTATAACCCCCAGAAGATTTTCTCTACTTTTTTCATGGGAAATTTTTGGACCTTCGGTTTTCTTTATCTTTTTCACATTTCTGCTACATTGATTGAAATACTATGAACTGTTTTGTTGTATTTTCAGCTCAGCAACTACAATTCTTTTGAGGGAGTGCTGTACTGCAGGCCTCACTTTGATCAGCTCTTCAAGAGAACTGGCAGTCTGGACAAGAGTTTTGAAGGTAAAACAATGTTCAGATTCCCTGTTATTTCTTGCTATGACGAAGTTGATCCAACGAATAATCTGTTCATTGTCGTTATTGGTATTCTGTTGCAGGAACACCAAAGATCGTCAAACCTGAAAAACCTGTTGAAAATGAGGTATAACCTTGAGAACTATATTCTCAAAATATAAAAGTAGTATGTTACATTGTTACGGAAAGATCATAATTCTTGCCACGGCTTCAACGTAACTTGTATTAAATTGCATCTAACAGAATGCCCAGAAAGTCTCCAACATGTTTGCCGGCACCAGAGAGAAATGCGTGGGGTGCAATAAGACTGTTTATCCAATCGAGAAGGTAACAAAAATGAAATAAGATCCTCTCTTGATTTTTGACTAATTGGGTTTGTAATATCATCTATGCGGTTAAGATCTATTCTATTACTATATTTTTTTATATTAAGTACCCGTAAATAATTTGTATTTGCTCAAGTAAAAGCTCGGATCAGAATGGAATCCTGATCTACATGAATTAAGATCATGCCTGTTGGTTTTAGTATCATGTGTTCCTGAGCTTTGCCTATAAAGATGAAAGAGACAGCTTCTGATTCAACACGATGTTATGTAAACTTATGATACAGGTTAGTGTAAATGGAACTGCATATCACAGGAGCTGTTTCAAGTGCTGCCATGGAGGTTGTACCATCAGCCCATCAAATTACATTGCCCATGAGGGAAAACTTTACTGCAAGCATCACCACATTCAGCTTTTCAAGGAGAAAGGAAACTACAGCCAGCTTGAAACTGACCATGAGAAAAATCAAATTACTGAGAATGTTGCTGCCACGCAAATTGCTGCCGAATCATAAATCATTTTAAATAACCTCTCTTTCTTTTCCAAGGTCTCCATTGTTGCAGTGTCAAGTGGATTTTGTTATTGTATTTCGCGCAGAATCGTTGTCATTTGTAAGCTCTACTGATTTCCGATGATCCAGTTATGATTTGTCGGCACTGATGTATTGTTGAGGTTTTTCTTTTTTTCTCGTGAGGTTGAGTGAGCTGGAATAAAGAGTTGGCGCAGATTGTTATAACAATTGCTTAAAATATGAAGGGGCTTCTATTCCCATTATAACTTGTTTGAATCTCTCTCTCTCTCTCTCTCTCTCTCTCTCTCTTAAAAGAGTATAATTGCTTTGATCTCACATGACAAAAATTATTGTTAATAAACACGACCATTCATGTTACGTAATGAATGAGCAATACAACCAAAAGGAAAGGAAAGGGGAAAAAATTAAGGAAAATTGCTTGATACTAACACATAATGCGAAAATAATGATGATCACGTAATTCAGCCAAACAAAGGGCTCTCTAACCTCTGAGTTAGGAGATGGGCAAAAATATTAATAGATTGGTTAATTAATGATAATTAAAAATTAAATGATGATAATAACAATAATAATTAATTTGGTACTTCAGCTTTTGCACCAGAAACACATTTAAACATATAAATGAAATAAAAATCACTGTACATAGTACAATCGATATACCCACGCGTTGCATATAATATATCCCACTAAAATCCCAAATAATCCCGATCATAACAGGTGCAAAATACGAGGCAATGAATCAACAATGACAAGACAGCATATTTCAAGGCCTCGTAATCGCCAGCCATCTTCCACGTCACAATTTTTTCAGTTGCCCCGATGAATTTTCATTTCACACCCCCCTAATCTCACGCATTGACCAGGCTATCAACATAATATACAAGGAAACAGTAAGTTCAGACAGCATCAAACTCGGGGCCAACAATAAACAAATCAGAATTATTTTGGGACAAATCCTGGCGTTGGGAGTTCACATAAGCTTATCCTTCAGGAACTCTTTTTAGTTCTGCTGTCCTTCAATATTTGAGCTGCGAGTATCAGGAGCTCCACCATCTCAAGTCCTGCAGCAGAAACTGAATCTATTTTTTCATTGCCAGTCTCTCCATAAACATTAACCGGCTCACCGTCCCTACTGTCGCTGAATGATCCAACATCTGTCTCAGCTGACCAACTGACAGGTAGGGAGCTTCCAAGGGCAGTCTTTACAAGTTTTGCCTCAGTAATGATATCATCTAGAGCTTCAGACACACCACCAACTGTATCTTCAGAAGTAATTAATTCTTTCACCTGAAAAGCCAACAAACGTATTTTAAAAAATAAAAAAAAGATGACACAGAAAATAAAAGAGATTGCCAACATGGAACAACTCTACTGGAGCTACTAGTAAAAAGCGATACTGAACTATCACAATTTTGATACTCTTCGTAATAACTAAAATGATGTGTACAACAGAAATTAATCAGCAATAAGAAAATTCAACTTGATCACTGTTCTAAATCAAACATTAAAACTCGCAAAATACCAAATCCCAGGCACCCACCCCAAATAAAAAGGAAATACACATCACAGCATGACAAACTTACCTTGGAAAGTGAGAGACGAAGTCTATGAATTGAAGAGGTCAGATGATCCATACTTTCCATGCTCTCCTTAAGGGTTGCATTTTCTATCCTCATTCTGAGAGAACAAAACAAAACCAGTAACCATATTAGAAACAGAAGAAGAAACGGCACAATCTACATAAATGTAATTTGTTCTCACAGTAAACACATAATAAGGTACATCATATGCAAGAATATAAACTATATATAAGAAACATGCAAATCTAAGGAAATTATAAGAAGGCATCTTTAACCAACCTGGCAAAATCCATACTATTGGACCTTCTGCTGTTGATATCCGCTTCATTATTTAGATGCGCTTGAGTTTCGTTTCCGCTAAAATCTAGTGTACCAATCCAACGCCTCAGATTTGTTTTCTTGAGCAGGTTTCTTAATCTTCCATCCCTTTCCGGAGTAACAATCCTTTTTTCCCCATTTTCAGTCAAAACCTTTCCTTGTTTTATCTCATTACTTATTTTCCTACACATGTAGAACATTTAGCAGTACTTTCCGTGAGACAAAAGAAATAGAACCAAGCATCACTAGAAGATAGGTCAAATTTTTTATATAGTTTCATCAAAGGCATTACAGATAAAGAACAACAAAATTCATAAAGTAATTTAAATTCACCAGAGTCAAAAACACCTTAATACATCATTCTACAACCAGGGTAGAGCATGAAAATAAAGCCAAACTTGTGAAAGGTGAGAAATAAATAAGACAAGCAAAAGAACATAAAAAACTTATTCTGCAGCAATCAAGAGAAGTTTCATAACTTTTACTTCACTGTTCTGTGTTTTTAACAAAATTCTAAGCAGGAAGACAGCTGCTATGTATATGCATGACCGTGTTTAGATACAAAGAAGATCAAGAATGGAAGCCATCATACAATTAAACGATGGAAGATTAAGAGAGAAAAAATATACTTCACAGGAAGCCAAATCAAATAAAAAACCCCAAAGAAGGCTTAACACAGTGCTGGTTAGGTGGTTGACTAAGGAAAAGAAAGAGTACCAACCAATTATTTGATGAGTAAGGACATTTGAAAGAGGTGTGCAAAGTTCACAGACAAGTTATATTCTACAAGCTTGTGAATTCAGCATTCAGCATAGTTGCAGAAGAATTTACCAAGTAAATTCCAAAAACCAATTCCATTGGATTTCTTTTTTCATAAGAATAGTGGTTTTTGTCGGAAACCCGTATACAGGATCAGTCAATTCAGTCCAATTTACGATTATCAATAAAGAAAATAAAATCCACATGTTCAAAAAGAAGCATGAAAAATATATAAACTACATCTTGCTTTACACCAGAAATATGTAATCAGTGAAATTGTGAATAAAATGATCGATGGTGCAACCAAGCCTATGTATTAAATAGGCAATTCAAATCCTTTCTCACTTAGGTGGCCTACAATAAGGAGAAAATTATGCACCATTATTATACAGGTAATTCATCAACAAGAGACAGTATTAACATATGCTAGCTCCTAAATGAATTTACAGAGCATCAAAAACAATAAAACAAATTATTCTGGGGAAAAAAAACAAAGAGTCATACTCTTGTAGTTGGTGGTAGTCCTGCTTTAACTGCGCCAGCTCCATGAGAGCTTTTACCTTTTCATTAGTGACCTGAAATTTTATACCAACAAAATTATAACCAGTTTTATTTATTCTCAAATAATATCATTGTCCAACAATAGCAACAAGCAGCTCCACTTTCAGACAGGGCTACAACCATAGAGTTAGATCTGTGCTTCATGTCATCTGGAATGCAACTAGATAATTTTGAAAATATAAAGAGGGAAAATGTCTATCTATCATCAAGTAACATGTGTAACATCTCCAGTAACTGTGTGTAGTCAAGCCATGAAATTACTTGTAATAAGTTTCTCTGAAGCTCCTCTATCTTTTTCTGAAGAGCTGCATTCACATTTCTCTCCAGTAAATGTCTTTCTTCCTGCTGTGATAAAAGCAGTAATGCTGCAACCTGGCAAAGAAGCGCAGTTTGAGCAACGGTAGTATAAACCACAACATAGCAGTTGTGATATCTACTCAAAAAAATAAATAAACAGAGAAAAAGCAAGCAAATCCACACAGACGGGATGCTTATGAAAAACATAAACCTTCTCTTGCAGAGCCTGTGCAAGGGCTTCGCAATTATCACCCTCTCTGTTTGCTTCAACGTGAGATAACATAGGACCATCCATCTGTTGCTGTATGAGGGCTTCGGAGGTGTAGCCCTCTCTGTCAGTTTCACTGGGAGATAGCCCAGGACTATCCCTCTGTTGCTCTACAGGAGCTGTGGAGGTGTCACCCTCTATGTCAGTTTCACTGGGAGATAACCCAGGACCATCATTCTGCACCAGATAAGGGATAATTTGATGATAAAACTAAGCAAGTGCACACCCAGCACAAGTATGATAATAAATTTGGTCAAAATTTTCAATAACCCCATTTGTCGTAGCAATTATACATAACTCCATCACAATAGCTATTAGGGATTAATTTATTTAAATAACACTAGTCCTCAAAGTGAAGTTAAATGTTTTCAGAGCTCCATTAAGTAGGTACAAATATGCCAAATTTGGGACTTCCAACTAAAATTTCTTTCCTTTCTATGATTCCATATTCCTTCAGTCAGCTCCAACAAGACCATATTTGGACTGGTGCAGTATACGCATACATCATGGAAAGTGTGATAATTGACTAATCAGTATCGTTATTTGGGACAACTCCAACATCAGGAGATTAAATTGCAGATGTTCCCCCTGAAAGGTAGACCTGAACTCTTTTTTTTAACATAAAACTATATGTTAAAAGAACACCAAAGATACACCGCCAGTAAACACATAACAGTCTACTAAATTAAAAATAAGTTGGAGAACTACAACAGAATAAACCCTTAATTAAAAAAGTGGAAAGTAAGTGTAAAATCCACCAATCCATACAAACTATCTTATCCAACGAAAAGAAAAAATTCCATATAAAGGAAAGTGAACTTTGCACTTTACATATCCCTCTAAGAGCTTGAAGGTTCCTTCAATTCCAAAATCCACCAACCTCCGGAAATTTCTTCAGTAAACTTTATCAGTAATAGCAGTGTTCTAAATTGGCAATAAACTCCATTCAGTTTAAAGCCTTATTTTAGTTTATGTCCTTTTGTTTCTCATCAAAGAAAAGCACAATTGTGCAGACACGTGTGTACATATGCATAAGGATTAAGAGAATTAAGCAACTTGCGATCAAAGTCTTGTAGGACTAATCTATTTTAAAGATAATTGAATGTGCATGCATCCACAAACGAACACATTACAAAGAGGTTGGCAGAATAAGTAAATCTTCTTATAAGGGCAATGCAAAAGGTAGAAGGAAAAGTGACATAATATACTTAAGATACAGACACAGAGAGAGAGGTAGACAACTTGCAAGTTTACAGCTGAAACCATTAGTTGACAAACCTGAGATACCAAGTTGGTGTTAGCATCATTCCTTATATGTACATCTCCACATTCAAATTCATCCAATTTTTCATCTCTCTGATAAGTTGCTGTAACCTGTCCTCCAATCGCATCAAATTGCTGAGTTTTTTCTTCAATCTCATCAATAATTGACTTGATATGGGATCTTCCCTCATCAAGTGAATTCACAACGTGAGCTCTAAGCTGAGAATGGCAGTGATGCAATTCTGCAATCACATCAATGATGAATTTGTCTAAACGGATCTGCATGTAGATAAATAAGATCAAACATCTTATGCAAAAAAGATTTAGGACCACATGTCTATATCTTCACATATTAAAGAACTCACTATCTTCTTTTCCAATTCACGAACGCTCTTCTTCAAGTGATTTTCAATTTCCAAACCCTATATTCCACAATGACATTCGTTTCTGATTAATATGCAATAGAATATATAGTTTGCAAATACATAAGCAGGAATGGGCCAAGACAATCCATACCATACGTAATTTACTTTGCAGATTCTCCACAGAGCTCCTCATCTTCTCCAGCTCATTTTCCAATGCACTCTGTCTGGGGCAAAGTTATTCAAGATTGTAGATAACAAATCTTAATCTAATGACTATCGATGTTCAAGAGATAGACTTGGCAAAAAGATCAAGAATGCATCATGTTCATCATGGAAATTTTGGCAAAAATATTTAAGAACATTATCATATTCAACACCCAAACAAGATCACACAAGGAAGTACATCAAAAATATCATAAGTAGCAAGAAAAGTCAAGATAGAGTGAAATTTAAGAGAGATCAAACTTACTATGTATTTAGAGGTTGAAGTATCATTGAAACTCCACATTTCTGCAGGTTCGTGCAACAAAAGCGCACATTTATCATCCCAACTCTTATCCTCCAATTCATCAAGAGATTGTTGCCTAATCTCGTAGAATCTACTAATAACCTGTATTAAAAGACCAAAATAAGACATAAGAGAAAAGTCCTGTAAGAACTAAAAGAAATATGGATCGGACTTAAAGATTGCAAACATTTTCAGCATCTACTAATTTTAGAGTTTTTTCCCAACAGAAACACAGATTGAGAAACAACAGACATTTAGATGATTACCTCCTTGAAGGTTTCATTCAGTTCTTCTTGCTTTGCTAAATCAGCTTGCAGTGTAGCATTAAGTCTCTTTTGTTCAATATTTTCCAAGGTGAGCTCTTCCAACCTGCGTCACCAATCCGGTATGCGTTCAGATGTAAAGCTTACATAATTGGCTTCCTTTGCACAATTGCAAACCATCCAATTATAAACTTAATTCAGCTTCAGGGGATATTCAGAACAGAACAAGAACCAAAAAAAATATAACAAAAATAAATTATGAAAAGACAAAATCTTTGGAATCATAGTAGATTAAAGTATAACACAATATTATAATACACAAAAACTCATTTCATTTCAATCTATATATATATATATATATGCATTTTAATTAAGTGATGCATCAAACACACAAAATCAGAAACAATAAATTTCCCTAGCAACAGCAAGACCTATAAATCCAGCCCTGAATGGACAATTAAGGCCCTCAAAAGTAACATAGATACATTCCATTGAAAAGAATATAATCCCAAAGCCCATAAAGAGAAAGAGACAAAACTGATTATAAGAAAAAGTTGAACCAATCCTATTTCAGTACCACAGAAAATATTCTCATAACTTCTGGTTGGAAAACAGATACCAGACCATTGTAACTGACCAAGCTACAGTAACACTTAAAAGATCTAAGGTCTTCCAGATACCTCTTCTGGAATTCATTGAATTTCTGGGACATGATCTCCTCCTTCTCCTTGGCCTTCTCAGCCTGTCACCAGCAAAGTAGCACCTTCAAATCATTTTTAAAATTTAGAATCAAAGATGGCACATAGAAAGTATTATAATAAAGCTATAAGTACATCATTAACAAATGAAACTAATGAAACTAATGAAAATAACTGCAATAACCTCCATTATTGAATTATCCCGCTCTGCAAAAGCAGCTGCCACACAGCCTTGGAAAAATTTGACCTGCTTTTCTGCTTCCATGTTCTGGAAGCAAATAAAGAAATCATAACCAAAAATTAGTTTTAAACTGCAATTCATTTCTATCAGAACATATAAAACGTTTTGGTTTCTAGGGAGACTTAAACAAGTGTAGAGGACATAATAAAAGCAAATCCAAAACATTGTACAAGCAGGTGACCAAATTAATCACACAAATGAAATTTACTAGCTAAATCTACTGTCAAGAGAATCTAGCCTAGATCCTTAAAGAAAAACACAGCCATATTTCCACAATACTGAACAGTTTCAGACTGCTTGCAGCATAAAGCTTCCACATTGTAATATTTTCACAATACGAGCATATGTTAGCCAACTAAAGAAACCTCTATAGTATGTACACACAAACGCACATAGATAGAGAACATGTATGGCTGAGTGAGAGAGAAAGACCTTTGTCACCTCTGCAGCATGTAGATCTGCCAGCTGACTCTATAGACACCAAAAGACAATCAGATAAGTTTTCAAATGAAATTATGGAAATAAAATTGAATAACAGCTGAAATTCTCACTTTAATTCGGTACGCCTCTGAAAGCTCCTCTTGAAGATTTTGATTCTCTCTTGTACAAGCAGCCACCTTCTTCTTTAAGTTCTCAATCTCCTGTTCCAAACCAGCTGTCCTAGTAGGGCATTAATTTCAATACAACACATCCTACGGAGAAAACAGAAAAAAATTAAACTTATTTGCTATGGGAAGGAACAAAATACCTTTGAAAATGCATTCGAGTAGCAACAGCAAGGTAACCAGGTCCAGCTTGTTGCATACACAACTGCTCAATATCTTTGCGTAATTCATCACGCTCTACAAACAAAAAATTGAAATGGATAACAAAATATCTAACATTCATTTATAAGTGAAATTGAAAGTTTTAATGTCAAAATAATCTCAACTAAAGAGAATCGAGCTGTGACAAGTTTCTTCGAGCACGTACCATGTTCCAGTTGCTCGATGCGAGCCATCAACAGCTCATTTTCCTTCGAATTTCCGTCCATCGCTGAACATGATATTAGTAAAAAACGAGATTGATAATAGGATTAAATATTGAATAGAAATTTTCAAAAGAAAAAGAAATATAAAATTATTCATACGGGGAAAACGAGGTGGCTACCAGGAATTACAGGACGGAAACCGTGATCAGGAGAGACAATGATTGCCTTAAGCAGAAGCAAATGAATTGACGAAAAAGAAACGAGAGAGGCGCTTCTCACGAACGGTTCCCTCTCCCTTCTCTTTCTTCCTCTTAACGACTATGGTTTCTTCAAGGAAGATGACTTGAACTGTAATTTGAGGAGTTTTTGTTTTTTCCTTTTCTTTTTTCTCCAAAAAATAATTAGTTTGATAAGAGTTTAAAAGATTTTTTTATGTTAATTATTTATATACAGCAGCTGTAACAGTAAGTCATGCACGCAATCAGACGGATCACGGTGCTTTATTTTTTTACCTTTTTATTAATTAAAAGAAATTTTTTATGTTAAAAATACTTTTAAAATTAGTGTTGTCGTTTAACTAACATTAAAAAAAAGATTTTTTTAAAATTAAAAAACTTATTTTTCTTTTAATTCAAAAAATTTAAATTTTAAACTTGTAATAATAGGCACTTTTTAACCTTTTTAAAAAAATAAAATTATTTAAAACACTCTTATTTTATTTTAAAAAATAGTATAAATTTTTAAAATAATTATTTAAATTTTTTCAAAAAATATTTACGATAACTAAATGATTAACAAATTTTTGTTAAAAATTTTAATTACAAAAATTTTATAAATAAAAAATTTATTCTAAAATATTTTATTCAAAAAATTATATCAAAAAAATCTATAATTTCATCAATAAAATCTAAATCAAACCATTTTAAGTATTTAATTTGTGAATTAATTTAAGTTAATGTAAGTTTAAACTCAAGTCGAATTTCTAATGTGTATAATTCAAGTTCATAAATACGTTTTACAATTCAAGTTCATAAATGCGTTTTACAAGGATCCTGGTGCATGTGAAAACATGTTTTCTATTGCTCGTGTTTACTTTATTTTTTGTTTGACTCCTTTTTTTTACATAATATCTTACATCAAATATAAGTCGACCAAAATTACATCTAACTATGTATTTAATGTATAATTAATATATTCATAATTAATACTGTGTCAGATACTAATCTTAACCGTTAAATACTCTTAAATTCAACCGTCTAAATTTTTATGTAAAATTTTGTGTAAAAAAAAAAATCATTAATCTTACCCCTAAAAAATTATAGTTAGTCTCTTGCTGCACGCCCCTTTCTTTTTCACAAACCAGTTGGATGATGTATAACAAAAACAAAAATATAATTTTTTTCCGTCCCAATTTTCAAATCATTTTCAAACAATGCCCACAAATGTTTTTATGATTGTATCATTAAATAACACCAGAATATTTTCCAGTAATCAACTTCAGTGTGTGATTAATTATTAATTATAAAAAAAGAAGGCAGAATTCAACGCTGCAAAATTATCAACACCACACACTGCCCATCGGAGAGGTCTCGGGGGCGAGGAGGCGAAGGAGTACATAACAAAGATCTCAGCCAAAGTCCCAACTGCTTTTATTCCTTTCTAAACCCTAATTTCTACAATCATCTACATTTTGAAATTCCCAAAAATCGATAAATATCAGCTACATACCAGATAATCCAGAACAGGAAACAGAAACGGTGCACGAAACCATTTTTCAAAAGTCAACGACCAAAAGCTGTTTCACTATCTACCATTTTAACAATTCTGCTGAAAAGACCTAATCGTATATACAAATACAGGCAATGTCACTGAATGACATGCATGAAACCAGGAATTAATCAAAAAATGCACTGTTTGTTGCACGCTGTTGCCTGTTAGTATTCATCAAGCCCGTATCATCTGCAAATTTCACAAAAAAATGTATCAACTCGAGTTCAGAGAACAACTTTCCAGTGAAACTTCAATTCCCGAAGAAGAGAAGCTAAAAATAAGTATAGGACCTTGCCACTCATAGTTTGTTTTATTGTTTTCTACTTTCTTGAAGCAAAACAGTTACACAGTTTCCTATGAAAAAAATTAACATTAATAACCAACTACTTATGGTGCGACTTTTACCATCTTTGGGTTGTTTCTTCCTTTCAGTGTTTTCATTGCTGCTTCTGCAAAAGCTTGTGCTGCTTCTGCATCAGCTTCCGCTGCCTCTGCCTCCCTCGCTGCTTCTTCAGCTTCTGCTATGGCAGCTTCTGCCTCCGCAACTGCTCGAGCAGCAGCTGCAGCGGCCTCTTGCGGAGTCATACTTCTTATCTTGGCCAACTCTAAATCAATCTGAGATTTTGAAAGAACATTGACATCATCATTGTCAATTTTATGAGAAATCCTCTGCCTTCCCTCCAGGATTGACATGGGATTTCTTCTCCTGTCAGAAAAAGGTATAGTAGGTGCAATCCGATATTTGCGTTTAATCTGCAAGGAAAATAATTACAACCTGGCACTCAAATCCAAACCTAAAACAATCAAAACACTATCACTAGAACAACAAACAAATATTCTGGAAACTATATTCAGTTCCTAGTCAGCCAGATTTTACAAGATTCTTAGAATTTGCCAATCATTATAATGGATAAAATAATGGGAAAAAGGATAGAAGCAACTCCAAGGTCTAAGAGAGCACAACATTAACACATTTCTTGACTCTGATACTTAAGGTTCATGACATCAAAGTATAGCGTTACCAAGCTTAGCTCAGTTACTATTACACCACAGATCTGTATCACAAGTACCTTAATGAGCTTTCCAGTTGCTGCCAAATACTTCAATTTAGCTGACAACAGCCTCTTAAAGTCTGGAGGTGCCCAGTATTGCTCCTGCAGAATAATTATATCCGTAAAGTTAACTGATTGAGGTTCTTTGGTTGAGACAAATCCTCAATAAAACACAAGAAAAGCACAAAAGAGTCTATTTGCAATGTCATGATTTCCACTGTGTGCACATGTCTAATGTATCACTAAGTGAAGGGGATGTGTGGTTGATTAGGGACATGTGAGGAGAAAAATCAGAATTAGCACATTCAGTGGTGTCAGTAAACGAAGGATGTGCTATCAACAATAATTTTTCGAGATGAAACAAGATAACATTCAACAAGTTCACTTCTGTCAAAGCATCATTCCGTTGAGTACTCATTTCCAACCTCAATTCTCATGAGCTTCATACAACATATGTCACAAAAAGCCATTATATAATCTCTGAAAACACAGCATTCTATAGAAAAATAAATAGTAAGCCTCAGTCCACAGAGAAAACTTCCCATAACACTGGATCAAATAAATTCCACAATATTCTTTTGTTTCCCTTCAAGTAGGAAGTACCTCTATGTATGCAGCAATAGTTGTCTTATTAGAACCACCAGGCTCCTTCAAGGTAGTTATAGCCTCCATTATAAGGTTGTCCAACCTACAACAATGAAAACAAAGAACTAAGAATATTTCACAATTCAAAAAGTGGAAAGACAATCCACTACTTTTCCATTTCATTAAAACTATAACCATGAATGACATTGAACTTTGGATTATGCAACATATTTCAAAGTGGAAGTATAACACAACATAACATTAAATTACTTCAAATGTTTTCAAGTGACAAGATTGAAAATTTCACCAACAAACTCACAATCACGATCAGAGAAAAATCTATGTCCAACCTTACAATAGATCTCTTTGGAGCAGCAGCAATCTGTGGCATACCACCAGTAACTGCAAGTGGCTTAGCATCCACAATTTCTTCCTCGTCACTTTGACCAACAGTAGCACCTAAAGCCAAAGAGCTCTCTTCTGATTTTGGAACATGTGGTATTCTTTTGACAGCTAACCTAGATTTCTCTCGCGATCCCCATCCATTTGTCATCACACTCATATTCCTCCACTTGTCCTATCCCATATAAAAGCTAAACAAATCAACCCCCATTAACACTATAATATTGTTCGCCAAAATACATGTCATGGCAATATAGATAAATAATAGTTGTAAACACAACGAACCTTGAGATCGACATTAGAACGCAGATACAAGACACCACTAAACTCTGGGTCTTTAAGTATTGTGCGCCATTTGCCAGCCCCATGTTTGATAACCCCCGCTTTCAAAGCGGCTTCTTCTTCTTGTGTCCACTTCTGCTTAGGGGCACCCATAAAATATAGCTAAAGGAAACTCAAAAGGATCTAATCTGAAAACACAAAGTAGAATACATCAGCACATGCACGAAACACAGATAATCAAATACCAATAATCGACATAGTAAAACTGGCAGAAATAAATGAACTTTAAAAAAATGAAAAACCAATAACGTAACTGATATTGGATGCCAATAGGTCATCACTGAAATAAAGTGTCTTCCACCTCGACCACTAAATTGAAGACTGTTCCAACCACAATACGGAACTCAATAGGAACTCAAAATTTAACATCTAGACCCAAAAAGGTTTGTCCTCCAAGCTGAAAAAGAAATTACGCCAAACATAACAACTAAAAGCAAAGGAAGCACAAATTTTAACCATTATGTGATTACTTGAACATACCACAGTAAAAACTTGAAGTAGTAACATTTATCATCCTCACAAGGTCATGCCACAGCTTGTAGGTTTTCCCAGTTCTTTTAGGGGAAATTTGCTAATCATTCAGGGCCTAAGAGAATAAACATTATGAAATATGAATCTTGAAAACTCTCTACTTCTCAAATTAATTTGCCTCGGCAGGTAACAGAAATCAAAACGCCGGAGCTTCAACCAAAAGCTACACAAATTCACTATCTTCACTCCCATTTTTCCAATTTCGTAGACACACAAATTCACTATCTTCACTCTCATTTCTCTAATTTCGTAAAACATCGACAAATTAAATTCAAAACAGAAAATTAAATCATAAACTACAATTAAGAACCTGATCAGACGACCAAGGACTTAAAAAGAGAATTAAAATAAACAGTAAACACAAAACCCTAACTTAACAACAAATTTGAAGAATACACAATTGAATGTAAATCACAAAATTATTGAAAGTAACAATAAAAAGATAAATTAAAAAATTACGAGGAAGAGAATTACTTACCGAAACGCAAAAGTTTGGCAGAGAAGAATCGACACTTTGTTTAATTTATGAAAACTTTCGAATTTTTTGTTTTCTTTTCCGTTTCCGGTTTTTGGATTTGGATTTGAAATTCCGTTCAAAAACGAATTACATGGGTTTCGCCGGGGATCTTTGACACATGTATTGTTGGGAAATTCATTTACGGTGGAACGTGGAAGGGCAGGGGATGGTGATGATAAGGTCACAGGAGGTGAGATGGAGGTTTGTGATAGGTTATACACGTGTCGGTTTCTTAAACCGGTGGCAAATAGGGCATGGACTGAGTCAGACGATGGACGCGGGTGGCTTCGTTATAACAACGAAAACCTAGGCTTGTTCTATTTTACAGAGTTCTTTTCTTCTGTTTTTTTTTCTTTTTTCAAGTATGTTTACAGAGGTTTTATTATGAAAAAAATAATTATCATTTCAAATTATTTGCATATTTAATTTTTAAAAAATTAATTTATATTTCTACCCACGTCTGCAATGGGTTACTGTTTTTAGAAAAAGAAATTCGGTTTCCTGAAAAGGGCAATTGTTTGAATGAAGAAAACACGAGAAACGGTGTTTATTATTATTATTATTATTATTATTATTATTATTATTATTATTTCTAATCCTTTGATAGAACTACCTATAAATTTAAGTAAAAAAAATGTCGCATGTAAAACCTGCGAATCAATGTATAAGCCAGGACAAAAAATTTCATTTCTCGAACGGAGGCTTTAAGCGGATTTTCAATCGGCAAATTTTTAAAAATAAGCAGAAGCTTGGGCCATTGTATTGTATTTTTAAAAGCTTGAAAAAAAAAAATTTATCGTGGACAAAAATTATCTAACATTTTTCTTCGATATTGCATTTTCATTTTCGACTTCAATGAATATATGTTGATGTTAATTGAATGGTATACAAGTTTAACTTAATAATCACCTTTTTATAGTCGGATGCGTTTGTTTTCAATTATCTCAGACTTTTTTTCTTATTTATAATGAAGAAAGTAAGAAGAAAAGTAGATAAGGAAAGGTAAGGGTCATTTTGGTTAAATACATGTGCGCTTGCTTACGAACAAAACAAATTAAACAATGATAAAAATTTTGAAGCTCGTTATAATTAAAACAGTTCAATATTTTGGCCATTTTCTAAATTTCTTTTATGTGTATATTATATATAAACTGTGGGCCGGCATTAATATGACTGACACGATACTGGGCTGGGCTGCGTTGTGCTAAATTTGGTTCCCATTTATGTAATTCGGAGATTCCTACATCTAGTATTCAACTGGGAACGGAAAACATTTGATCGTTTCCAAACCGAGCAGACAATATCAAGGAAAAAGGTATATAGATGCCCAACAAAAGTGACAGATTTTACATATAAAAAAAGAAACAAATAGCTTTCTCGTGAATGAGCATCAGACGCTAATATAGTGGAGACTGATATGTTGACAAGTCCGCTTATCCTCTTCCCGTGTAGAATAGGAGGATCAATTTGATACCATTTTCTGATTGTGTCCAATTTTTAATGGAATGTGCATACCATGCCTAAAAAAAGATTAATTTAAAAATGATTGTCATAATAAAAACAATTAAAGTGTGACCCAATTTAATGATATATGATATTATTAAAATTATTATAGCTAGACTTTTTCCGCCATCTAGAGTAGGAAGAGAGCACCAACCACCACCGTCGGATGAAAGTGGAAGCTGAGCCTGAGAATACCATCCAGATCCAATATTCTGATAAGACGTTACCAAAACTTCAAAGTGACCCAATTTTGCGTGGCAACGTACAAGAATTGATTGCAACCACATCCTTTAGTCTAATTCTAACACGAGAACAACCAACAACGTGATCGTAACATTCTCGTTAATTTGTTTTCCAAATTAAATATCAGAAAACTTCTTATTTTCGAGTTTGGTGTCATAGAGGCATGCCAACTAAAATGGTTGAAGTGTCTCTTCCGATAGAGAAAAGAAGGGCCGGCTGATACTGATGTAAACTATTACACAACAATTTTCCTTCTACAAAATAATTTTTCAAAATCACTTCCCCTCCACCTGTTGCCCTTTCTTTTTTGTCCCTTGAAATGAAAGGAAAGTAGCATTGGAGCGCAGATGCAAGTAGACAAAATACAAAATTCAGAAGTCCAACAAGACATCCTTCTGTCTCCTTCCGTAACCTAAAAGCATGCATATGCTTCTTGTGTGCCTGTCTCCAGCACACAATATGCCCACTTTTTATAATTTAATTCATTAATCAATCAACAGAAAAAAAATTAACAAAATCAAACCCATAAACATAAAAAATAAATAAATTAAAAAAAAAACAAAGGGAAGATAATCTGCAACAATCCAGAGATAATAGCTGTTCATATTACTTACATATAAGAAAATAGTTCAGATTCTCTCCCATAGTCATAGATTAATAGAAACAGAGTCTTCCCAAGCAAATGTTCAAATTTTATTAACGAAAATAAACTGCAGAAAAAAAAATACAGAGAAGAAACTAAACGAGTCACAAGGAGATATCATCTGATCATTTGACACTTCACAAATGAAGTCCCGATTCCAATTAGTCAACTCAATTATCACACTTATCAAGTTTGCCTCTGCACAGTTCTCTTACGTTCTCAGAAGCATGCATCCAGCAGGCAGCAGCAGCACAGAGCAGCCAAACTGCACCCATTACAAAAACAAATAAAGATATATTTTGATCAAGGACCCCTTTGCTATAAACTGACTTTAAAGTGTATGATTATTTGTTATTTCACCAAAATTCTAACTCGCAATGGGCTGAACAAAAGCCCGGCCCAGAAAGGCCCATTTCACGGGGTTCTGTTTTTAACTATCTGAAGTTGTATTGAGCTGGCATTATTTTTCATCGGAGGACTGCTAAAAGAGGGAACAACTCCCGATATAATAGATAACGAAGGTTTTTATCTGTCCCGTCAAACATATAACCTTGATAAAATCAATCAAAATAAAAAAAAATTATCGCCTACATATTTGCTAATAACACCAAAACACCTTTCAATTGACTCAGCCAATGAATGAACTTAATCCTATACGACAACCACGAAGAGTCCCCAGCTCCCCACAGAGACAACTCGGAACAACAACTCCCACTGCGCACTTTACCTAACGTACGCCCCGTTCCTCGTTGACTCAGATCCAACATCATCCACTCACCAGCTCAAGCACACAAAAATAAGCAAAAGAAAAACAGAGAAAAAGGAGAGAGAGAGAGATTACAATTATCATTACCATCCTTCCATGAAACCGGAGCTTTGTTTTTGTTGGGGAGGAGGAGGCTGTGCGTACTGAGGAGCGTACTGCGGGGGATATCCTTGCTGAGGATAACCACCCTGGGGGTATCCCTGTGGAGGATATCCCGGGGGAGGATATGCGTCCTTGGCCGGATATCCTTCTGGCGGATAACCTATCACGCGTTTCCAGACAAATCAATAACAGATCCAAAAATTTCGAATAATTAAAAAAAAAAACGGGTAAAGAAACAATAAAACAAACTTTAAAACTAAAACTTTGAAGATCCAAATATAACGCATAAACCACTAAACGTGTAAACCCTAAATCTAAATCACTCGTCTGAAATCCATGGATTCGTGATTGAAAATAAGAACAGCAACTCGCGATCAAATTAATCAGAAAAAGAATTCAAGCGGTAAAAATGAAGGAAATAAACACAAACCCAAATAAAAAAATCCCAGAAAATATCAAAACATAAGCGTAGAAAAGAATGAAGGAATGTGACCTTGAGGAGGAGGAACGCCGACGGGAGGCTGTTGCTGATTGTAGTAACTCATTCTGTGAAACTTTGCAGAGATTTAGATCTTCTTTCTTAGTTTTCTTGCACGCGAAGTCTGTGTCTTGAAAGGGATAAAAAGATTAACGAGGGGAAGAGAAAGGATGTATGAACACGGAGAACACGATATTTTTCTATCGCTTTTAATACGAGCAGATGTTAGTGGGTGATTTATATGGAGTCTACTGTAAGCGCGAGTGGGGATTGGATGACGTGGCAAAATCCGGTTTGTGTGATTAACAGTTATATTTTTGGTTCCAAGGCTGGCGAATAAGGTAAAACTAACGAAAGAAAGGTCATTATGGAATGGACCCCCATAGTTTCTAACTTCAACAAATAAGTCTAGAGGTTTACTAAGATATCAAATTTATCCTCGCCATCCAATAACCTTAAATAAAATAAAACGATTGTGCAAACAAAGATACCTCTATGGTTATTGTGTACTGTTAAATTTTAAACTCAATTAGAATATTTAGATCTATTTCACGATAGTTAATTATAAAGATGTACTTATTTTGTTTGTGTGAAATATGTAATAGAATGGTAAATATAAATGTTATAAAATATGAAGGTTTAAATTTTACTGGCATTGCATCAACAGAATGGAATAGATACATTGAGATAAATGTTAGAATTATGGACTTATTTGTTATAGTTTGAAAAGATAGGGACTAATTTTTTATAATTAGGTAAATTAAAATGACGCGAATTCAGTTAGATGGGCGAGTGGAAGGAGGTTCCGTGTTCAAAACGCGTAGCGAAATCTTTAGGTTTGCCTAGGGAATTGGATTGCAAAAGGCAAACAATTACAAAACGCCTATCAGAAAATGTTCTTATTTGGCGTGTCCTTGTATAATACTTTTGTTTGAATTTACTGTCCTTGCGTCGAAATTTAAAATTTATTCTTGCATTGTAATATAATATGAGGATTTATTAATTTATATCATTATTTCTGTGTTATAAAGTATGTAAATCGTTATGGAATGTGATACTTCCTTTTTTATTTAACAATTTTATTATTTTATGAATTAAGAGTAATTACGAGATATTATCCTGTAAAATCAATTATCTTGATTGGTAGAGTTATTAATTATTTATATTAAAAAATTGTATTATTAGGGTTGAAAGTTGCTTTAGGGAAGTAATCAAACAAAACTGGTTAATGAACGTAGTCAATTTAAGCATATCAAAAACCGATGCTAGCAATTTTACGAAATTCTCAAGTAATTGTCATACCATCCATTCTATGTTTAATCTGGAAATCATTGGCTACATTGAAAGACAAGTATGAATGCAGTCGCTTGCCCTTATCGCCGTGTCTAATACGGTAAATTTGTTCACTTTGTCTTCGATTAAAGAAAATATATTTTTTTTAGTTGAATGTTTAATTAATTAATTTCAAATAATTTTTCCCTTAAACATAAAATTCATTTAATTGCTTTGGAGTGACGTGTCAATTCAACTTTTTCATGATTTAGAAAGGAAATACGACCTGTTGCCACCTATATTTTTAGCCAATTAACCAAATCACCTCTTAATTTTAAAATATTACTCGTTACGTCTTGTCGTTTAGTTAATTAACGAAAATTTATTGAATTTATTAAAATACCCTCAACTTTTAACTTTACAAACAAAGTAAGTTCTAATTTATAAAATGTAGATCCCACTAATAGCCATTTAAAAATAAAATATAAATTTTAAATAAAATAGTATTTTAATAATATTAAATTATACTTATTACAAATTGACATAAATAGCCCTCAAAAAATTAAAAAATCAAGTTTTCAAAATAATTTTGTTTAAATTAATTAAATTCGTTAAATTATCTATTTGTCCTCAAAATATTAATTTTTCCATCAGACAACTAAACGGTAGGACGTAACAGATAATTTTTTAAATTAAGAGATGATTTGATTAATTGGCCGAATATATAAAAGGGACAATGGCCGTATTCCCATTTAGAAAATATCATAACAAGCTCTCCCCTCCCCATGTTAGGTTGGATTGGCTTCACGTGCTTTGTGTCGACATCAGTATTTTACTTTTCCGATTTTGATCTCCATTGCCTTCTTTTTCCAAGATGAAAAAATAAACTTATTTAATTATTTTAGAAATTATTTATTTTGAAGTTAATATGTATGATTATGAATATATAATAGGAAGCCTTTATTTGCTCTAATTAAGTAATATTAATTAAGCATGATTGTATTTTTATTATTGAATGTTAAATGAAAAGAGAATCTGGGTCCATTTGTGATAAAAGTAAATAATTTTATAACTAAATCTAAATGAATAATAATTATGTTCCAACTGCCGGGATGAATGATCTCTTTTTAGCTTTTCCATCTCATCCCCAATTTTAGAAAATGACAGGTGAGTTAAGGTATGGAATTGTCTGTCATTTTGTACCAGAAAATATAAATAATAGCTGCAGAGTTGAAATTGAAAACAATTGTGCCTGGTCTAGCATATAATATAATATAATATAGTTTTTTTATAATTGTCCTGAATAATAGTCTGTCTTAAATATGAAAGTTCTTTTTTTTCTTAAAAAAAAATTATTCATGAGTACTTATTTCGTATACTTAAATCTAATTATAGAAAGGTCGACAGTAAATATTTGAATTAAATTTGAATTAAGAATTAAGTATTTGATAAAATTTAAATTGCGTTTTATCTCAAAACAAACACTACTTCGTCATTGGATGAAATTATTATTTTTTTATAAAGAATTAATTTAGTTATTAATATTTTTTTTGGAGTCACGAGTAAAAAAATTAGATGTCCAGACCTAACTGTTTTGGAATTGGGGTGAGGTTGAATTTATTTTTTTTATAAATTTTCTAGAAAACGTGTTTATGATGGTTATTTATCTTACTCGCTGTTATTATCATTATTTTTAAAAGATAAATTTGCGTTATATATATATATATGTAATGTGATAAGAACATTCTGAAAAAGACTCGGCGATTGGCTAAATGTTTAGCGTGGGGGCCAGGGTCGCGCAACTCATGAGGTGGTCGAAATTTGTAAAATTGAAAGCAACGTTATATATATATATATATAAGACAAATTAATGGTGGTTAAGCTGTTTAATTAGAATTAATCAAGCAAACTCTAAATCTGATAATTAATTGGAAAATTTTTAATTTGTAATAACAAACAGATACATTATGGGAAAGTTCGCCATGTGTTACAAAGGTTGTATCGTTTTTTTGTTTTTTTTTCCAGCAAATTAGAAGAAAACAACAAGAACTGAGCTGTAAATTTACTTATTTACTGTATGGCCAAAAGCGAGAATTAAATTTAATTTAATTTATAATCTTTTTTCTGAAAAATAAAGATATACACCAAAATTCAGAATAACTTTCTGTGATGAGAAAATAAGTAAAAACTATAGTAGACTGGAATGGCAACCATTCAATACCAAATTGAACTCCTATGAAATTGAATCTTACCTCCACGTTAAAAACAGTTTCAAACCAAAGCAGGAGACCATATTAAATTTAAAAGTCAAGTCTTTATTCAATAAATAAACTGACTGCAATCAGTTTTGAATTATAAATTAAAACAATAAACTAAGTTGTACTTGGGACCGGCAGATCTTTGAATTAATTTATGTAATTTTCTTCAACTACTCGTTTGCAGCCGGGCCAGTTAACTATGCAACTTGTTTGATTATTATAATAAAATAATAACATTGCTGGAGAGATGGAATATCCAACCACTTCTTTGTCAATGGAATTATATATAATTAATTAGAATTGTTTAGTGAGGTTTACGATATATGAGGCGAGACCAGTTCATTTCTTAGCTTCGACGGCAATGCAACTATGCATATAAAATAAAAGCTTAGTCACGAAGAATAGAAGAAGTGACAACTGCTCAAAAAACAAAAAAGAAGAGCTTCTCGAATGACGTATGTGGACTCTGCTTCGTATTATAATTTAAAATAAATTATTTTACCTGAAATATATAAGAATACATTGGATGTACAAATTTGAGCTTGTTATCGTACAATGAATATCAGAATGTGAATCTATGATCTATCCCGTATTTTTTCAATACTTTTGTTTTCTTTATTTCGAAGAAGCAAGATTACTCTAATCCTTAATTTTTAAATTATTTGTTCAGAAATTTGTGGCTTGTCTCGTCGTCCTGTACATGTATTATGTAAATTAAATTTGATTCGATCTTTATCTAAATATCCGGACTTACTAATTTAAGTTAAGACCCACCCGTGTCAATTGAAATATAGAATAGACTCCTCTCACACTTATGATGTGTAAAGATAGAAAATGAAAAATATAAATAAAAACAAAACAAAAATGTGTTAAGCATTACGAGTCAAATTATGTTTGCCATAAAATTTAAACAAGATATATATTTTTTTAAAATAAAAATAATAAAAAAAACTTTTGACAGTAATCAGCTAAAAATGAACCCAAAACTGTTTAATTATTTTTTAAAATTTTATCAATATATTTTATCTTATTTATATTGGATACTTTTATTTTTTAATTTTTTATAACTTAATTATATATAATTGTTTTAGCTTAAAAAAATTTAACTCATCATTGTATGCATTAATATATTAAAGTATAACAATGTGAAGTGATCAACACTATTCATCAATAATTATATTTTAATAAAAACTGTTTTTAAAACTAATGTCAACCAAACTCGTATTTTTAGTTTTATTATTTTTAGATATTATATGAAACATAATTTTAAGTATATTTTATTTTAAGATATTAAAAGTGTAATTCAAAATTTTGAATTGTATTATAAGTTTTAAAAATAGGTTTTTAGTTCCCGTCACCTTTGGGTTGGATTTCTAATTTTTGGACACTATTTATTGGCTGACTCAAATCAGTCCTTAAAATAACATTGGGTATTACTGTAGACAAAATACTTGTTGGGCCTGAAACATTGAGTCCGCGGCCATCAAACCTTTTAAGGTCGAACTTTTAGGTCATTACAATTCACAAAAACACATGAATTCTATACATAGTAAAGAAAACAAAAGAGGCACGTTTAATTCCCGTATTCGGGATATTGTTCACCAAATGCACCAAATCCAAGTGATTTAAGTACAATGGTTTGGCATACTTTCCTTGACTAACTGAACATCTCTTCTCTAGAACACAATTTCTACTAATAAATAAATAAAAGATTTTGGGTCCAACGAAGAAAACTTTCCCAGTCAATTTGAGTATGCCACTAAATTAAACCAAAAACAATTTTGTGATCGTGAAGAAGACAACGTTTTCAAAGCAACAAATAAAGGAAAAAAACAAAAGCAATTTCTTTTAGTCAAATGAATGTAATTCACTATATAACCTAAATTATAAATTGTCAATTTTAATGTTGGAAAAAAGGGAAAAATTCTTTTTAAACTTGCACGAATAAGAAACCGTGCATTAGAGAAAATGTACGTATTGAGAGATCCAAAATTTTCTACCCCTAAAACCCTAAATTCAAAGGTGAGTTATTTTGGTGAATCTACCACCAGCTGATTTACCTGAAGAAAGGAATTAATGATGTTCATAGGCTTTATATAGAATTACACACTTGATTTTTCACAATTACCATTGGACATTAAAGAAATTTCAATGACAAAATATACCCCTCCCTCGGAGAATGATACTAGCAAGAACGATATGATGAATATTGATCCAAATTGAAATTAAAAAAAAAAAGTTGAAGAAGTTTTCAACAACCCTATTGTTAAAATGATGAATAACTTCATCAACTTATATCAAATTGGTAATCTTCATGGCAATAACCGAAATATCTTTATGATGTTATTTTTTATCACCCCAAAATAACATAACAATATGTAACTTAAGACTAAAACTTAGAACAGAAAATTTAAGATTAAAGGATATTTCAATTGTTTCGTAAGGGTTGTTAGTAATTAAAGGTCAGGAACCCGTTTGATAAAAATGGGTAAATTATATTTTTATTTGAAAAATCATAAAATTCTGGAACCTAAATATTAATTATTAAAATAAGTATGCACATTATAAATTCATCTAGAAAACCTCATCATTGTCATATTAGTTAGCACTCTTTTTCATGGCTAAAGGGATGAATTGTTTAATTAGGCCAACAAGAACCGTTGGCAAGTCCCTCTACCACACTATCATCTCTCCATGTATTGGCTAAATATAAAATTATTTATTTCAAATAGTCTTAAATTAATATAAAAAAAAATGTCAAATTACTGAAATCCTCTTCATTATAATAACTCGAGAAGAAAATCCTACCTCTACCCCCACCTAATCTATGAAGAATTAAGAAAAATAAATTATAACATAAATTAAATTTGGGCTTAAATAATTGGAATATATTTTCATGTCACGTTTCACGATTTTTATTTTACAATGTATTATTACTGGGTTCAATTACGTAGATTATGTTAGCTTGTACTCTTAAGACCGGATAGGAGGACAAATATGTTATATTTTGTTTTTAATGGTAGTTTTTGGTCTTTTCATCTGACACGTGTGAAAGATATGCTGCAGTTGGACAGGATCACCCAGCCACTGTCCAATATCCAGTGACATCGACGCCCGACGTGATACTTGAAAATACAGCAAGAGAATCTCTTTGTTTCTTGGTGCGAGAAAATTGAAGTGTAAGGACCAAATTGCCCCAATTGTTCCTTCGGGGGATTGATAATAACTTTCAGGTCCACATGTTTTGATATATTTTACTAAATTGGATATTCTTTTATATGTGATTAAAAATTTACTCCAATATAATTGTGAGAATTCGAATACTTCTTTCGAAAAAATAATTCTCAAGAAGATGAGCACTTAAACAATAAACATATTTTCTCTTTAAAAATAAAAAAAAAAACTCCTAAAAGAAAAATATGGTAAACTGAAGGAGCTGTATAATTTGTAAGAAGTTAAATTCAAAATGGGAGTTGTGTGGCCCGTCAGATTAAAATATAGTTATTGTTCACTTTCTGTCCTATGTATTATTAAAACGACTTGCCAACTACGAGCTCCGAGTTATGTACCACAAAGCAAAACTTTAGTATCAAGATTAATGACAAGTAGTCAACATCTTAGTTGAATAGTCCAACCTTTATTTATACTTTTATATTTAATTTTGTATCAAAATTTAAACTATAACTATTATAAAAAATCAATTAACCATTAAATAAAAATGACGACCAACTCTATATTTCTTCTCCCATAATTACAATAGACAGATGAATGAGTTTAGTTAATATAAATAGTTTTTATATTATCTTTTTTTTTCCTTAAAAAAAAGAAAAGAAGAGAAATTTCAACTAAATTTCTAATAATTATAAGTGAACGGGTAGGTTCAGATTTGGTTCGAATTTAACCGAAGTAAATTTGGTTTATTTCAGTTATGAACTGAAGTAAATCGAATTGTAAAAAAGATTGAACCCATTTAAACTTTGAATTAATTCAGTAAATTTGCTTCGGTTCAGTTAAATATTGAAAGTAAGCTTATTAAGACTCAAGAGTAACACAACTATCATAATTCTTTTCTTAAAAAAAAAAAAAAAAAAAGTGCAGTGTGAGACGTCTGCAAGGCGAGGCTAAAAGCTTTCTGTCACAGAATGTCACACTCAAGCTGCTGCAGTTGGTAGCTTTCCGAGCCAGAATCATAATAATCTCCTCTCTCACTCTCTCTCTCATTCTCCACATCAAGCAAACAAATTTAAAAACTACAACAATAAGCAAATGAATAATTATTTAATTTGCATTTTGCGAATTGCACTTAGTCATAACGACGCCGCCTAACCTCTTCTCTGTTCTTCTTTCTAAATTCTTTGTCTCGCAAATCATCACCACGAGACGAGCGCTTTACCTTTTCCTTACACGACACGCTTTTATACTCTCTTCTTCTATATCTGGACCTCTGAAACAGAAAGAAAGAGAGAGCAAAACAACAAGTAGTGTGTGAAAGTGAGAGGAAATGGCTGGCGCAGGAGGAGCATCGAAATCTGATGAGTCTCAGCCGCATCCTGTTAAGGATCAACTTCCCGGCGTCGACTTTTGCGTCTCTAGTTCGCCTTCCTGGCGTAATTTTTTACTTTTATTCTGTTTAGTTATGTTTTTGTAAATGTGCATGCATTGCTTGGATGCTCTGTCTTTTCTGCTTTCTCTTTGATTATCGAATGCTCTTTTGCTGCCGTAACTTACGTTGTTATCGGTTATTGCTTGAGTTATCTGCTTGAATCTGTTTGTTTATTCCACATTGCGACTCAGTTTCGAGCTATGATGTTCTTAGGCTTGTTTCATTGACAACAAATGAGTTCTGCTTCAAATGTGTTCTGTTTGGTCGACAAGAAAATGGATGTATTCGTGTTTTTGCATGGAAAAGCTAAGAAATGGAAAGAGAAAAGGAAAATGAATAAAACTCTATATCTTTCCTTGATATTTTCTAACTTTTGTTAAATTTTTAAGTTTAGATATCCTTGATGATCAATCAAATTGTCCAATATCGCTTGCCAAAAGTGAAATAGTTAGCACTCCGTTTTTTTTATGACCATGTGAAGAAAGACACGAAAGATGAAAAGAATAAGTGCTTAGATTTGTTATTTTAATTGCAGCTGAAGCTATAGTGCTCGGATTTCAGCACTATCTGGTAATGCTTGGAACTACTGTTATCATTCCAACCATACTTGTTCCTTTAATGGGTGGTGGCAAGGTAAGAATTGCTATGAAGTTTTTCTATGACTAAGTTTTTTTGTTATTCATTCATGTTTACATCTCTTTTGATTAATATTTTTCTTAATCATGTTGATAAATAGGTAGAGAAGGCAGAAGTCATCAACACGTTGCTCTTTGTTTCGGGCATAAACACACTATTACAGACTTTGTTTGGAACGCGTCTTCCGGTGGTGATGGGAGGTTCCTATGCTTTCATGATTCCGGCAGTGTCCATTGCTATCTCTAATAGATTCGTTATATACATCGATCCCCATCAGGTTTATCTACTGTTTGTCAAGCCCTTCTCTAGTTTTACCTTGCTGTTTGATTTATCAAAAGAATGAATGGTTAAGCAAGTGCTTGTAAATTCCTTGGTGAATCTGTTGTGTTTAGTAGCTACAGGGTGAATTTGCATACTTATAACTTCTTGCTTTTGAGTCAATTTTTCAGAGGTTCAAACAAACCATGCGAACTATACAAGGTGCACTCATAATGGCGTCCCTCTTCAATATGATAATCGGTTTTTTTCGGTTTCTGGAGAATATTTGGAAGGTAGGATGTTACAAAACTGCCGTATTTGATTCTTTTCTTGTCATGATATCGGTTTTATTGGGCCTTGGTGCATCGTTTGTGATGCAGATTTCTTAACCCGATTGCTGCTGTTCCTCTGGTGACTCTTACTGGACTAGGGCTATACGCACATGGTTTCCCACAGGTAAGAGCATTGATTATTCTAAGAGTTGTTGCTCAATGTGAAGGATTATGCTTCTTTCTTCAAATAAAAAACAGGAGTAGTAGTTTATTTTCTGTTTTCATCATGTTTTGGATGGGAAATCTGGTTCAATTTCAATGACCCTCTTTGCTACCCTTAACTATGCTTCTCTACGTTTAAGACTATTGGGACCCATTTTCCTTGTTCAAGAAGAAAATTTTCGTAGTTTTTTTCCTACATTTTTCAAAAGAATTTTCAGCCATCTCCAAAATGAAGTCCTTGGCGCCCTGTGTGGTGTAAGATTTATACAGTCTACCACATGCCATACAGCAGGAAAGTATTTGTTGACTTACATTTTCTGCAGAACTCTTTACGTGGAGTTGTAGTTTCATCTTTACAATTATCGATTTGTTTCTCAAAATGACCTTTCTTGTCTTTGTTGGATGCTTGTAGCTGGCGAAATGCATTGAAGTAGGACTCCCAGCATTAATAATATTGGTTATTTTATCTCAGGTCAGACATATTCTTAATTTTTCTTCTCTTTCAGTCAAGCTTCAATTAAATTTTGACTTGTAAAATCATATCCCGGTCTATTTGATTTATCTACTTGCTTTCCTGCTGGGAAGATGAGATATTTAGAAGTGTTCTGTTTTTATTTGATGCTTTCACTTGCATTCTGAATCAAATTTCTTGTCTGGCCTTGTGCAAAACTTGATTCTTTGCAGTATCTTCCACATTTGGTGAAATTCAAGAGAGCCATATTTGACCGATTTGGAATCCTCTTCACCGTTGCTATTGTATGGGGATATGCTGAAGTTTTGACTATAGCTGGTGCATATGATAAGAGACCACCGAGTACTCAAATTAGTTGTCGCACTGACCGTTCTGGACTTGTTAGTGCCGCTCCATGGTGAGCGTTTTACTAGAGTCAGCGTAAAAGAGATATATCTGATGTTAGCTGATGCAAGTGGTTTCTTGAGGACTGGTGGTACCATTATGACTTTTAATAATGTTTTGTTCCTCCTATGCAGGATAAGAGTTCCATATCCATTTCAATGGGGGCGTCCTCGTTTCAACGCTGGTGATTCTTTTGCTATGATGGCTGCTGCATTTGTTGCTATTATCGAGGTTTGATTTATAAAGAGCAATTAGTTACTGAAAGTGAAGATGATGCACTCTGTTTTTTTCTACCTGTGAACACTTTTGAATGAAACATCAGCGACTATACTTGTGAAATTATTTGAATTCCATCTTCTTCATGAACCGAGTTATCATTCTTTTTTCTGAAATTTATATAACAAGAATTTGCATTATGATTCTTATGAGACAAACTTCTTGGGCAGTCTACTGGCACATTTATTGCAGCATCAAGATATGGGAGTGCCACCCCTATGCCACCTTCTGTACTCAGCCGTGGTGTTGGTTGGCAGGTATCTAATGATTCTGCAATTTCTTATTTTATTTGAATATATGGGTTCTGGAATCAAGATCGCTGGAATAACTGTTTTGAATTCCAGGGAATAGGTTTATTGCTGGATGGTGCTTTTGGTACAGGAAGTGGCTGCACTGCCTCGGTGTAAGGAAATTTAGTAGTTATTTTGTTAAAGAACTCTCTTAGTCTTAGATAACAGGCATCCTTTAATGGGTCATTCTGTGTATATAAAGCCAAAAGTGGTAGTGGCTTTTCTTTCGTATCTCCTAGAGCTGTGATCTAGTAAGTTTTGTTGTTTTTCTTCAGTGAAAATGCCGGACTTTTGGGATTAACACGAAATGGAAGTCGGAGAGTTGTTCAGATATCAGCAGGATTTATGCTTTTCTTTTCTGTATTAGGTGCCGTACATTTCCATTGAGCATGCAATAAGAGCTTAATTGACTATATTTAGCATTTTCCATTTCTCGGTTGAGAAAGAGGAACCTAGCACTATGGCTCTAGTTTTTGTCCACTTATGAATCTGACAGTTTTATAAAATGTCATTAACAGGAAAATTCGGTGCTGTTCTTGCTTCTATTCCATTGCCTATTGTGGCAGCTTTGTACTGTGTCCTCTTCGCCTACGTGGGTATGTATCCCCGGTCTCTGTCTTTAACATAGTGAAGTCAGCATCTAAATAGAAGAGCAAATGTTTTTCGTCTAATGTCATAATCGATTGAAAATTTACTATCATGCTTATCATAATTAAAATTGTTGATCCATAATGCAAGGAATTTAACTTCTGATGACTTTCCCTTTAAGTATATTTGTAGTACACATTTTTAATCTACAGTTTAACAAAAGACATTTAGACTGACATTGTGATGTAATATGCAACGGGAGCGCAGCATCTGCAGGCCTGAGTTTCCTCCAATTCTGCAACCTGAACAGCTTCAGGACAAAGTTCATTATAGGCTTTTCTCTATTCATGGGGCTTTCTGTGCCGCAATACTTCAATGAATATCTTCTCATTTCCGGTCATGGCCCCGTGCACACCAGTGCAACATCAGTACGTATAAATTGACTTGCATCTTGTCAATTCCTACCCTCACCATTGTTTGTTTATCTTTATTCAGATTATTATGCAAAGAAGAACTTGATTATGATGTTCTCTGTTGTCTTACAGTTCAACAACATAATGCAAGTGATATTCTCGTCCCCTGCAACCGTGGCAATTATAGTCGCTTACTTATTGGATTGCACTCACAGTATCGGGCACAGTGCAACTAGGCGAGACAGCGGCAGGCATTGGTGGTCCAAGTTCCGGTACTTCGATCAAGATACCAGGAGCGAAGAATTCTATTCCCTGCCCTACAACCTCAACAGGTTCTTCCCTTCATCCTAGGTTCGGAGTTCTTGCGACGGGTGCGAAGCAGAAAACGAGGGGAAGCACAAACGCTGAATTTGTTGTACGCTAGACTGGCATTATTTCTGGAGATGAAGCTTTATAAAGATACAGAAAGTTTAATAAAATCTGTATATAACTAAAGGTAAGTATTTAGGTTCAGTACGAACTTGAGCTACTGGAGTCTTACATAGTTACTTAAGAATTTGCCATCACAGGTTTTAGTAAAGGATGGAAAACCTTGCCGTTTTACAATCTTTATTATATTTGCTGAAGAGAATAGTACTGTTGGGAGTCAGATCGTTTACGTACCTGGAGTCTTTTGTCATTATTGTATAATACTGATCACTGTGGCATTTAAATCTATGAAGTGCGAAACTTACAAAAATATTATCATATAATAGTGATCACTGTGGCATTTAAATCTATGAAGTGCGAAACTTACAAAAATACCCTTCAAGATATGGCATGAGTTGCATCATATCTTAAAGAATAAAAACTTAAAAACTCTACTCTTATTAGAAGTTCATCAAGGTAAGGTTCTATTCTAACACATTCTCATAAACCCACCGCGCGAAGGAAACTTAAACGATGTCGGTTTATGACTCTATAAGTAGCGTATTGTATACAACAGTACTCTCACATCTTACTACCAACAACGCAATTGCTATTAATTTCTCTGTGTCTATGGCTTCAAATCCAAGTTTAAGATATTATAATTTATCGGACGCAATGGCTTTATCTAAGCTCTTACACAAAGATGCAAAGGCCTTGCTCGACCTGGCGGAAGATTTCTTCCTTCAGCGAAAGATTCCTCTCGCCATTTGCGCCATTGAGAGCGCAAAGCACCTAAAACCCTAAACTTCCCGGCGTCGACAGGTACTCCGCCGCCTACATGATCCACCACCTTGCCGTCATCACAAAAAGCTGGTACGGAATTCTCGCTGTAGAAGATCACGGCGCCGGAGTTGATAAAATCAAGAAACATTATAAGGGCCGACTGAAGCAATTGGATAAATGTTCTTCTATGGCGGCGGACAGTGCGGTTAAGCTTGTACATGAAGCTTGGGAAGTTCTTTCGGATGCAAAAAGAAGGGAAGCATACGACATGCTTATGGGTTATAATCATGTTCTGTCGTCCAGCAAACGGACGTCTGAAATTCAGGTTGCATCGAAAAGATCGAGAAACCCTAGCCCTGCATCATCGTCGTCATCGTCGTCACCTTGGGGTTATGAACAACAGGCCAGCAAGAAAAGGAAAACGGCATTGGAATAGTTAGAGAAATTGAAAATATACATGTATATTATATATTGCATGTGATTCAGAATAAACTGCAAGCATTTATTCTTGTTACATAGTATTATGATTGTATAAGAAACTGTTTTGTTTTGTTGTTGTTTAATGGAGCGTAATATTAAAAAATATATACGTGCTTGCATGATGTTTGGAACTTTAATATTTAAATAAAATTTAAAATAAATATATTTATTTTTTAAAATTATTAATTAATAATTTAATGATTATAATATTTTTTATACTTTAAAGTAAAAATTAAAAAAAATTTAATTTTAATTTATTTAATATTTAAAAAATTAAAATAATTAAAATTTTAATTAACGATAATTTTTATTTATATAATATTTATTTAAAATTAAAAATTTAATTAATAATATTTAAAATTAGTAATTTACTCATGTTGATTTTTTTTTTAAATTTTTATATTTAAGTAATTTTACTGAAGTTTTTTTATAAACCCGAAAGCCTAAATTTACTTTATGAGTTATAAGATTAATATTGAAGCGTGAATTTAATATGAATATGTATGACATAAATATTATATTAAAGAGTTTTTGTAAAAATAGTATAAGGCTATAAAATTGTTTAGTAAAAAAATTAAAATAAATATGATTAAGACCAAAAAATTTGTGAAAAAAAAAGAGTAAGAAAGGCAGCAGCTTTACATATTAGACTTGAAATTTGAATAAATATGACATATAAAAATTAATTAAAATATTATTAATTAAATTATTAATTTGAATAAATATTAAATAAATATAATTTAAAATTATCAACTTAAATTATCATTAATTAAAATTTTAATTTTAAATAAATATAAATTAAAATTATTGTTAATTAAATTTTTAGTTATTTTAATAATTTTAAACATTAAATAAATTAAAATTAAATTTCTTAAATTTTAACTTTAAAGCAATTAAGGGTATTATAGTCATTTAAATAAAAATAGATAGTCAATTAATGATCCAGGAGAGATAAATATATCTTTCTTCAAACTTTACATCTAAATGTTAAAATCTCAAATTTTAGAGAATATATGTGTTAAAACCCCTTAAAAAATATAATACT
The DNA here is from genome assembly GCA_028052125.1 of Melia azedarach. NCBI lineage: Eukaryota > Viridiplantae > Streptophyta > Magnoliopsida > Sapindales > Meliaceae > Melia > Melia azedarach. The sequence continues at coordinate 1,551,817 of CM051399.1, read as the reverse complement.
TTACAAAAATTATTCTTCAATTTTTTTTTTTTGTTAACTTGAATTCTATCAAGCGTTTGATAGTTGTAGTTCTAGTCAATAAATCAAAAATATTTAGTAACACTAACTAAACACCCACTTATATTTAGGGCTAATAAAGCTATTTTAAGGTATGTAATTATAATTTCAAACATGTAACGTTATTTGATCAGACCAATGTTTGCTAAGAGGCAACAATTTTCGGCTTAAAAAATAGATTAATAAGCATTGCAACAAAAATCTAACCGATTGACAGTGTTAGTTAATTTAATTCACTAGTAAACTTTGTTGCAATACTGCTCACATTGGGAGGAAATCTATTCATTTTAAACAAAAACTGAAAACATATATATATATGTATGGAAAAAAAAAAAAACATTGCCAACAAAAGAAAACAAATTGACAACCTGTATTTTTACATGTTTTCATCTACATTATACTTGGCCCCCAGTATACCAAGTCACAATTGCTTATGATTGTCTAGTAAGAAATATTTATACAACGGATGAATTATAATAGGCAAATGTGTGCTCCCAGATTGGAGTCCAATTGGGCCTGAAAAATTTGGAATAGGCTGCTCTACCCTACACTACTCTAATTATCAGTTTAGCCCTCTTTTGGAACTTCTCTAGACTTGAAGACTCGGTAGGTATGTTGGTTCAACATTCAATCATTTTCTTCAAAACATTAATTTTTGGTTATTTAACCGATCTTGTGAGTTGTGATCACTAGCAAATTAACATTCCTTGAAGTTTTTTAATAGCTTAAAGTTTTTTTTTAAAAAATAAAAAATTATTGGATAATATTTTAATTTCTATCCTTATTTAGTTTACTAATTAAAAAAAATCCTTATACTAATCAATTCAGGCCTTCAATTACAAAAACAGTTGAATAAGTATCCTCGCAATTACCCGCCCTCCATTAGGAAAACAAAACCATGTCTTTTTTGTTGTGCAAATCCGCCATTCATTAGGAAACCAAACGACGTCAGTTTTAGCAATTCCGCCAACCATTAGGAAACCAAACGATGTCGGATTACTACACTATATATAGCGTAGAACATTCTCTCACATTATCTCCCAACAAAACACAACACGCTCCGATCGTTCGTCTGGTCACTGCTTCTCTCTCCCAATTCGACATGTCTTCTCAGATTAAGAAGTCAAAATCTACAAATATTCTCTTATCCCTGCTCGTTAATAAAGACGCTGAAGCCTGCAGAGAGATGGCAGAAGAGTTCTTCCGACAGAAAAACGTCGATTTCGCCCTCTGCTCCATTGAAACCGCGCGGTTAAAGAACCCCAATCTTCCATGCCTCAAAAGCTATTTCGCCGCATACATGGTCAACAAGCTCGCCGTTGAAACGAAAAGCTGGTACGCTATTCTCGGCGTGAAAGATCGTCAAGCCGCCAGTGTCCAAGAAATCAAGAAACATTATGATGCACTGTCGTTTTTGCTTCGCGCAGATATATTTTCTTCTGTTGCAGCAGAGAGTGCAAACAAGCTTATAAAAGAAGCATGGGAGGTTCTTTCGAATGAAAGAAGAAGGGAAGCCTACGACATGCTGATGGGTTATACTCGTGTTGATGACGATGGTAAGTTGAAAAGTCAGACGGCTGTAAATAAGCAGTATTCATCAGCAAAGTCAGCAAAAGGTAGCCCTCCCGAGGCAGCGGCGGCGGAGTCGTCGTCGTCGTCAATCTCACCATCAGGGTCACCGTCGTTTTGTGTTCATAATAACAGAAAAGTTGTAATGCCTAAAAGGAAAGGGGAGCACACGAGGAAAGAGGATTTCATAGTTAGAAAGAAACCGTCAGTTGAAAGGGTTAGAGAAGTTATTGATTTAAATTCTAAAGGGAGTTCAGAAGAAGAAGAACCGCTGTAATTATTAACATTTGTCTCTGTGTCACCTATTGCTCGTTAAATTTTATGAACTAAAGAATTTTTCGTTATATTATTTAATGACTTCAATGGTGGGATTTTGTCTAATTGCCAAAGTACTTCAATCAATTTAAATCGTTCGATCGGGATCGAGATTGATTATTTAATTTTTGAAATATGAAATATAGATAGCAGTTCGAAAATCCACTCCACGAGTATCTAGATTCTAGACGAGGGTTTAACTCTAATATATATGAAAAAAAATTCTACTTTCAAAGAAATTTCACTTGGAATTTGTCGGAAAAAACTAAGCCCGATTTTTAATGTGGGGGAAGAAAAGAAAGAAAGTGAATTCGTAATTTATTTTGTAAATTAAGCCTGTAATAATTTGGCACTCTTACTCCGGCGCAAATTTCTCCATCAATAATTGGGCATGGATAATTTACATTTAGGTCTTTATCTTTTTACATTTTTATAAATAAATGAGAATATAAGAAGTTGTTTTTTTAATTCAAATAAGTTTTTAAATACTATACAAATTTCTTTAACACTTTTAAATTTAAAATTATAGGAATAAATTCGTTATTTCTATAGAATTAAAAAACACGTTTTCGTATAAATAGTGACAAAGCCATTACGTTTTAGAATATAGGTATTGCAAAGGATACTTATTTATTAATTAATTGATATCAAAGATATTTGATGAAATTTAACCTCTCCAACGTACCAAACTGTAATATTATTATCAAATTATACATGTAAAGTTATATATTATAAATAAAAGGGTCTAGTTTTGCTTTGTAAGATATATCGAGTTAAATTAGGTAGAAATTTAACCTTTACTATGAGCATTTCACCATAAGAAAACAAATTGAGTAGCTGTGGATTGACCATCCATTTTCACGAACTCTATATTGGCCCCTACTCACAACGACGATTGCTTATTATGCAAGAATATTCATGTATATACATACAGCTACAAATTATCATGCATGAAGAATGAAAGCAGTACCATTACCATAAGAGGCAAATCTGTTCCCATATTGGAGTCCAATTGGGCCTTTAATTTTTGGAACAATCTGCCTCTGCTTATCATTTTAGCCCTACTTTAAACTGGTTGTGACTAACAAACATTCCTTGCGATTCATTGAACAGTGGGGAACAATTTTATCGTTACTACTGTTATTAATTTTTTAAAAAACATTCTCTTCTCTTTTAATGTTGAATAATTGTGAAAATAATTTGTCTTCTTTTTTAAGAAATATCTATAACATCTATACTCCGAGTGTGGAATAAGAGTGTTAATTAGAAGACATAGGCATAGTTATTAAAGTATTAGAATAGAGAAATTGAATGTCACGGGTGAACGAACAAACACAGTTGATTCTATTATTCAACAACACCAAATTAATGCCATTAATTTCATGTTCTTATAAGCTACAATAAATAGGGTTTTTTTGACACTATTGATCATTTTAGTAAACATTTTTATGCTTTCTATTTTCCACCAATTAACTTCGTAATTAAAACTAAGGCTAATTGCTTTCAGTAACCACATATGCCAAAAAGTCACAACATTACTTGAGTTTTGAAACAAAATATATTCATATATTTTGTATTTCTATTTCATTTGACACTTTCAAACTTACACCAAACTTTCATACTTTGCACGTGTTTAACTTTAACTAATATAATTTTTGTGTTATTATAGAAATAAATATTAACTACTTTGATAAAAATTTATATTTAAAAAAAAAAAGTATATTCACACTTTTTTGAAGTAATGTAAAAACTAGTTTGTTATTACACATAATTTCATGTATCAATTTAATTTTAGGTAAATTTGAAATTATGTCTAATAATAGATTAATATTCACGTCACTTAAAATAATAATACTAAAAGATAAATTAAAAAAAGATAATATTAAAGAGATAAGAAACAACGATATTTCATTTTCTCTAATTTTCTGTCTAGTCAAGATCTAGACACATAATTTATACAAATGTAAGAAATAATTCTACAATCACATATACTATTTATGATTTACTTGCCAACAGACGATGTAATTTGACTATTATCTAATATTATGCTGCTAATTAATTAGGGAAATTGTCCATTAAACAGGTTTATTAAGTTGGCAACTTTTTTTTTCAACCCACTTATTAATGCACGTGGGGAAAATTATTCCCACTACAAATCTCTAATATTTCGGCCACATAATACATAATAATGATCACAAATGTTCGATATTTATCTACCTAATTAATAATTTTATTTTTATTTAAATAAATAAAAATTGTTTTAAAAAAGTACAAAATATAGAAAGTAATAATTTATTATAATGTTTATAACATAGAAGAAGTCATATTTATTGAATCATTTATTTTAATTGTTAAATTAATAATTTCGAAATAAATTTTATATTACCAACTCTTATTTAAAACTTTTTGCAAAAGCATTATGAAAAACCCTTGACTCACTTTTGATAAGAGCACATGATAAATACAAAATTAAAAAGAGCTTTTCACAAAAGTACTGTCAATAAGATTCCTAATATAACTACAAGCCCCAACGACGACGTCTTCTCATCTTATTTTTCTACGTATTCTCCTACGCTCTTTAACATCCCATCGTCTTCAAGCATACTCTCACACAAACAAACAACAAAAATAGAAAGACGGAGAGAGAAAACAAAAACAAACAAAACAAAATTATTAAACAAAAGAAAGTGAAAATAAAAATAAAAATAATTAATTAATTTAAAAACAAAAACAAAAACAAAAACAAAAACATAAACAGTTGAAACTAAAACTTGTTATCATGTCCAAACCCATAAAACCCCAAAACTACACCAGATGACCAGCACCCATATTCTCTGTCGACTTAGCTTTTCCTCTGCTTCCGTCGCCAATGCCGTGACAACCGCCGTCATCCCGTTTGTAGAACCGTTTCTCTCTCTCATTCTTTTTCGCTATGTCCGAGTCGCCTGATCGTTCTTCTAGTACCTTGGTTTGCGGGGAAGATGCTGGTGATATGGTCTCCTGTGATACTACTGACAACACCTGGATCTCTCACCACGAATCTCCGCCTCCTCCGCCGCCGTATGATGGTGATGATGATAGTACGATTTCGAGTCTCATTGAGTGTGAGTCCCACCACATGCTCTCTCCGGATTATCTCCAGCGCTGCCGCGAACGTACCGTCTTCGTCACTGCTCGTCAAGATTCCATCAACTGGATCCTGAAAGTATATTAAAACATTCTCTTTCTTATGATTCTATGAATGTTTTTTTAGTTTATTGAATAGCTGATAATATTTTCGGTAATGCAGGTGCATGCGTACTATCGCTTCAGGCCAGTAACGGCGTTACTCTCAGTCAACTACTTTGACCGTTTCCTTTCTTCCCATTCTCTCCCGGTAATCCTCCTTTTTTCCTTCACTTTCCCGAGAAAATGCCATACTATCCGGGAAAATTACAATGAACTTAACAAAGTTTCGTTTTTTTCTTTTTTCTTTTACATTTTTTATTATAGCAAGCGAATGGGTGGCCGTTTCAGCTACTGTCAGTTGCGTGCTTGTCTTTAGCGGCGAAAATGGAAGAACCCAAAGTGCCTTTGTTATTGGATCTCCAAGTATTCGAACCAAGATTCGTATTTGAACCCAAAACCATTCAAAGAATGGAGCTCCGAGTGATGTCCATTCTCAATTGGAAACTCAATTCCTTCACCCCATTTGACTATCTGCATTACTTCTTCTCCAAACTACCCTCTTCCAGCTCCAAACCCGATTCATTTTCCCGGGTTTTCTCTTCTTCCTCGGATCTCATTCTTGGAACCACCCGCGGTACTTTCCCCTGGCCCGAACCGACCGTTGTTAGTTTAGTTTCGGCTTTGTGTTATAATTTTGGAATTTAATTTCGTTCTTTTTAATATTTATAGTTGTTGATTTCTTGGGTTATCCACCGTCTACAATAGCAGCAGCTGCAGTGTTATGCGCCGCCGGTGTAAGTGTAGATTTACCGGCGATATTCCCAGAGAGAGTAAACAAAGTAAGTTTTTATGGTCTGACCGTGAATTTTAGCTTTTTTAAGGAGTAGATGTGCAAATAAATTATAGTTTCTTTTTTGTGTTTTTGAGAATTTCTAGAGAAAGTATTGCATAGAAAGCTGCGTAAACAATCTCTCTAATTGGTGCATTTTCGATAGGAAATGGTGAGAAGCTGTCACCAACTAATGGAGGAGTATCTGATTGACACGTGTCCACTGGATCAGCTTAAGGACCGGATAGCTGAGCCGCAGGTAGCTCCACCGAGTCCAGTAGGTGTGTTGGACGCTGCTGCATGCGGGAGCTGTGACACACGTTCGGAGAATCCAGGCTCAAGCAGCCAAGCCCCAGCTGCAGCCCAAGCCGAGCAGCCTGCTAAGCGGCCCCGTTCCTCTGCCCCGGATGTATAGAACCGTAGATAAGACCACTGCCACCCTCTCTTATCATCTCTCTACTTATTTTTATGTCTTATGCTAGAGAGAAAACCGATGGGCCCCTATTAATTTTTTTTTTATTGTTGTCATTTATTTATCGTTGATTGTAAAATGAACGGTCGGGATTGGATAGAAAATGGAAGAGGGAATTTTGTTATTTTTGTTTATTAATATCAATATAACATATAGCATTTTATTGCTAATTTTGAGGGGCTTTTGGTAGAAATTATATTAGCCGCGTCTCATGATGTCGGGATTCGTCCCAAACTACATACTTTCGAATCGATCTGTATGCATGAAAGCCGATGGGTACTACCGTTACGCAAATATTATCTTTTCGTTGACGAAATCACCCTTATAAAAGGTATGTTAATTATTAATGTATTAAACTGCCAGAGTTTGTGATGGCATCTTCGTAGATTTGGACTCTAATATGAGGTCATTTTTGGGACATTAAATGGGCCGGACCGTAATGGGCCACCGCTGTTGCGCCACGTATCCGACATGAATTACGGTTGTGGGTCATCGTACATGTATCTATCTACGTAGATGTCAAACGAAGATCATAAAAAAGTTAATGCATGTATATTTAGGCTATAAAGGTGCCAACTTTAAATCCCCAAATTGCCCTCAACTTGTGCGCTAGACTCAAACGGTGAACTGGTTATGTCGAGAGGGGTCTAGTAGGAATTTTGGGATGGTTTAAGATGACATGGGGATGACGGGTACATGCCACGTAAAGGAAGTGAGGGACAGAGGTTTGGGAGGGAAAGGATCAGAGTGGGAGACAGAGAGGCGAAATGAATCAGGACCGTCAACGTGTAAAAGAGTAGTAGTACAAGGCACAGAGCAAAAGAGTTGATTTGATAGTAGGGTCCATGGCCACTTCTCTCATGTCACATCGCATAGGAGCTTGTACGGGAACAACTAAAGCAAAAAGATCTTGGCTTTGGAGAGAGCGAGAGAGTTGGTTTCGGTGCAGCGAAGGGAATGGGGGAGAGACTAAATTTCACCTTTGCACTACAATTTTTCAATGAACTGTTTCAATAAATATAAAAATATTTTACAAATGTTTAGTAAATTTCACGTTCCAAGATAGGCAGGCCAATAGTACAAATTTCTTTCAATTTACTTATTTTTAAGCTTTTTCGCGGTTGATTTAATTTTTGTTTTGGATAGCTATTTTTTTTTAAATAATAAGAGTAGAGTTGGACTAATTTGAAGGTATTAATTATAAAGTTTTTTTTCTAAACACGACTAAAAGAAATATTATTTACAATTAATAATTAATATCTGTGTTAATAAAAATTAAAAATTTTATTTATATAATTATGGATAACAACGTGACACACTTAATTAGAGCCCTATCAATATTTTCCCAGTGAAGTGACTAGTGCATTTAATTACAATCGATCCGATTCCAGTGTCTCTCACAGGCGTCTTTCATCGTGTACGGTTACATCAACATTATTTTCCCTCTTTTTCGATTTTAGAACAAATTGAATTTCACCTTATTCCCATCTATTTCTCATATTTCAAAAGTTTTCCCATAATACTTTCATTTTCTTTCATGTACACCCTTGACCGCGAATTATAAATTATTCTCATTAATGGCCCCAATATTGCCGATAACACGAGGCCCTACAAATTTGTGGCTGGGATTTCCCATCTAAAAAAAAAAAGAAAAGAAAAGAAAAAGATTTTGGTCAATCTGGGTCCCAAATCCAGGCTGTATACAAAAAGGTTTCAGTAGGGGTCCATTGCCATCACCAAATTTCCTGCACTGCAGGAGCAGCATAACAAATATATATATGCATATGCATGTACATGTGAAACCTGGACTGGGGACAGCAAATTTGGGGCCCAAACAGCCTGCTAAGTTGTAGTAATACGACCATAACAAGTCAAAGATTTTTTAAATCGTAAAATTAAGATTGCAAGACAATTACCGTTTAGAGTGGTTGATCCGGAGAATGTGAGCTCGGGTGGTCTTCCTAATTGGAGAAAAATCTTTTCATTTGTACGGAAGTAAATTTTGTTTATAAATCATAGTGATAATATTATATCAAAGATAAGAAAATGCTATTTGTATTTATTTATGCGTGATGAACTAATATGACAAGCAGGATGAGCATTGGCTTTGTATTTGTATTTGTTTTATAGAAAAACCCTAGTTAAAGGGTTGAAGGGTGTGAGCGGCCTTTTGAGGACAAGGCGGGTCACAAAGCAAAGGACCGAAAAGAAAGAGCCAAGGCATGAGACAAAGAAGCATTAAACAAGGCAGAGCAGTACCCACCCACCATCTCCATCACTCTTAAAATACATACATCCATACATACATACATACACTCTTGACTCTACTCTGGTGTTGTAGCCTGCAATTGCCTAATTGGCATCACTGTCTTTCTTTCGATGATCCACATGTCTGCCTTCTCAACGTGTGGTTTTTTCTTTTGGAGCCTTGTCCCATCCCATCCCATCCCATCCCGCTCCTATTCTAATTAATAATTACTAGTGTTTTCAATATTTTTATGCTTGCCCTTTTGCTTTGTTTATTCTCTCTTGGGTTTTTTTTTTATTTAATTAAATATGATTACATTTTTATTATGTTTCGGATCGGAATGGAGCATTCTCACGAGCGTTTAACTGCCAAGATAATGAAAGGATATATACATATATATTATGATTTTATTTGATAGGTGTATAGTGATATACTAAACAGTAGAGAAAAATCAGAGGGGGATTTCGGAGTAAAACTATGTTAATAAATAGGGTTGAATTGGCCTTGCCTTTTTAGTGATTCAATGGACAGCTTATTCATTATGTATTCTAGTGTTGGTTTAACTGTCATGAAACGAGTAGCTGAGGTTGAAACTTGAAACCCGTAGATGAGGGGAAATTAAAGGGAACAGATTCAACTTTTTGACCAAATTTTCTACACCACCAGTTGGGTGGCTAGAAAATTGATTATGTTTTGATGAAATTGGGCAAAATAATACTGACTTTCCTTCTTGACTTACTCTTTTCTTTTAATGCTGTTAATTTTATATTAAAGATGAAATATTTAATACACATACATACATTAATGACATTGTTCTACCACTACTATGACAAAATTAAAAAAATTGCACCGTATTTAATTTCTGAAAAAGGGAACATTGTTATTGTACTGAAAAATTTGAACTCAATCATTTCATTAAATGTCAAAGATTGAGTGCTTGTCATCAAATTCAAAAGACAAAAATTTTGAATACAAGTCAGAGATTCTCATCAGTAAACAAAAATTATATTTGATATTAACGACTTCTACATAATTTTAAAAGTAAAAATTAAAAAAAATATTTAGTAATACTAATTTTTAATAAAATTCACTTACTTTTTTTTATTAATATTTAAAATCTAACATTTTTATCCCGCAGCTAAAGCTTTAAAGCCACAATAACGACAGTTTTAAAGTAAGTGAATTTTATTAAAGCTATAGAATTTAATATAAAACTAATTAAATGATACAATGTACTCAACTTTATAAATGGAAACCTACCCATTTTATATTTTATACGAGATCATAATAAATGGGTCACTTTTTAAATCAAACCTATATTTACCTTTGGCAATCTAATATAATCAATATTTAATATACATGGATAGAATTTAATATAAAAAATCAGTGTCGGTTGCCTGTTGAGTAAGGGTTGGATGTTCACGCTCTAACACTTTGGTTCCTAATCCGAATTTTTTATTTTGTTAAAGTAAAATAAAATAAAAAGAATTGGGAAGAAAACCCTAAATTTCTAAATCTGCCAACGAAACCTTACTCCAACCTTTACCGTTCATTGGCTAACGACCGAAAATAGCGGGCTTTTCTGCTTTTGTATTTTAGAATTTTTTTCATTACTTAAACATTCATTATTGTTGCATTTCTATGTACCAACAACGATCAAATCCATCCCATGTGAACCTCCATTGGGCTTGCTATAAAAGTCCAGAAATACAATAATTGAGTCCAAATTAAAAAGGCCGAAATTTTTCTTTCTTCGCAGGGAAAGTCGTTGAAGCTGAAACGAGAAGAGTCCCAGTAACGGTACTCATTGAACTGAAACTTGTCTTCAATGTAATCTATTCACAGAACTCTGAACTCACCAACTGCTGTGGATGACAACGGTTCCTTTTGGGTCTAAAAACATGCAAGAAATAAATGTATGCATTTGCAAAAGGAAAATCTGATTACCCTATTTATCAAGCACCTCCCTGAAGCTATTCCGGTGCTTGCTCTTTCCGTCCATGCTCCGTGGGACGGTAAAAGCATTTTTAAATTTCTTCTTTTTTCCCCACTGGCTAATTTGGGGGGGTTTGATACAGCTTGAAGTTTTTCGACGTAATTTGGATCCCACATTCGGATTGTAAATTGAACAGGCTTAGGGGTGTTTATCTTGATGGGGAATTGTCTTTCTTTCTTTTTTGCTTGCAAGAGTTATGTTTGTTGACAGGCCTTTCCTTGTTATTGCTTTCAAGGATGCCATCAGGTTCTTTTCATGTTAGCTTGTTCTTGTTGCTGATGCTTGGGAACAATTAGCATAATTGATAGCTAAGGTCTTTGTTGTATATTTTGCAGAGTGAAAATGCATATCATGCTTTCTTTCTTTCCATTTTTTTTTTATGCAGACTGAGGCTTCTCAAGCATGACGGCAGTTAAATGGGTAAAGTTCTAACTTAGCATTTGCGGAGTATATGGAATGATCCGATTGGGTCAAGAAGATCTTATGATATTAACGGAAACAAAAACCAAAAAACTTCTTGTCCGTACTGCAAACATGAATTTCTTGGCTTGAATTTGCGTGTTGTCTCTTTGAAGAGACACCTTGCAGAAGTGCTGTGTCATGGAATGGGATTATAGATGGTTACAACCTAGACAAGGTTGAATTGACCTAAGGAGGCATTAGCTTTATTTACGAGAATGGCGGCATCTGAATTTATAGAACCTGATGAGATTAATATGTTGGCTGTTTTATGGGCTCTATTTCTACGTGGAGATGTTAATAATCGTTTGTTCATTCATGGTTATGGAGAGAAAAGAGGGTTCAAGTGTTTGCTACATGTGTCTTGAATTGTTTGATAGATATTTATGCAAAATGTGCCTGCATACAGAGCGCATCAAGCTTCTTTGAGGACATATCTGTTGAGAGGATGCAGAAAATTAGTTTGAAGCCAAATAGAGTAACATTTTTGCGTGTTTTGCATGCTTGCAGTCATGAATGATTGATTAGTCACCAGAAAGAAAATTTTCTTGGTGATCTAGAAATTTGACAAGAGCAGGCCAAAATTACTTCAAACAAGTTTCCAGAGTTAGATCTTATAGCTATTCCACGTCAGTAAGGTACCATGGAATGTGAAAATTGTTTCAATAGTTACAAACTTCTATGGTGAATTTATGCATTAATTCATTTCATTTCTTCCAAGGAACCATAGGCTGTGACTCTGGGTGCTGACCTGTGTGTAGAGAATTCATTGCCAAAAAAGGGTTCTCAGGACTGTAAAAGAGATGCAGCATATTCATAATTCAAGAGTTGAAGATCATCTTGTGAAATTATATCAATAAGCACAACACACTTTGTAAGTCTAGAGAGAGTTCACAAGTACCCATTTCATTAAATTTGACCCTTAGCATACATGATGGCTTGCTTCTTTTCTGTGGGGCTAACTTTATAGTAATACTTAACATAATCACTAACCACCACCTCCCTGAAACCACCGTCTTCCACGGCAGAGTCCTCAACAGGCTCTGGCAGTCTGGCTCAATCTCCACTGTTGATGGTGGGTTGTAGAAAAAGGCAACCGAGAATCAATCCACATCTTGCTTCACAACTCTATATATGCCCCGCCCCGGGCTCTTTAACCTGCCATTGCTCATTATTTCAAGCAAATCTCCCATATTCACCAGCAATGCATGGCTTGGACAAGGTAAGGTTAGCCATTTCTGGTCTTTTAGCACTTGCAGTACGCCGGTGGCATCAAATTGCATGAGCAGCGTAAGGGAGATGGCATCTGACTGAGGCGTCAGGCCTAAAGATAGTTTAGGCCTTGGGCATGGTGGGTAGTAATTAACTCTTACGTTAATCACACTGTTTTCAGTATCGAAATATTTTACAAAAACATGTCTTTCTAGTGAAAATGCTTTTGCTAAGGCTTGCAGTAACTTGGCCAAAGCATTTGTTGCTTCCATCACATATCTTTCCATAACTTTTAGTGCATTAGATAAGGTGTAAGTTTATATATTCAGTGCTCAAATATTTGTGATTTCACCCCAATCAATTTCCATAATTTTGGCCTGTGAAAATACCTAAAATTGGCCGGTTGTTTTAGAGGCCTTGATCTCCTCCTTTAGTAGCTGCTTTCAATGTCAAGCGATCAATCCGATCCAACGGCTGATCTTCCGACTACACAAAATTACAGCAGAAAATCCTTTCACAACATCCTTTAGTCCACTGCCTATATAGCTTCGCTAGCTCTTGGGCTCGAACCCTCTGGCTCGGAGTAGAACACCCTTAGTTTAGCCACGTTTACCGTAGGAAGAGCGTTTGCTTGCTTCATCTTGCTTTATCAAATCTATACATAAATTATAAATAAAAAGTAGTAATGACCTTTAGTCGTTTTGAGAATTGGGCTGGTTCTTTGAAAGTCGAGTATCAGGAGAAACAGATTTCTTGGGCAATACTTCTGCTAGTGGGCTCTAACACCCCATCAATTTTTAGTTATATATTTGTATAGGAACGTCTAGCCACCTGCATTTTACTAAAATTATAAATAAAGATATAGCTAAAAAATATTCATACAAGTCCCCACATTGTAGGGGTGGTAAAATTAAAAACGACATGCAAACTATTTATTGAATAAAATTACCACGATTACTATTTATTTCGTGTTTATGTCATCTTTTTATTAATCAGGTCGTATTTGAGTTTAACTTTCTCAACTCGTCAATCCATTTATGACACAGATTACTATTTTTTCGAGTAATCGTATCAGATTAAGTAGATAATCGGATTGATCCTTTTAGTTTGAATAATTTGACTATTCAGTATAAAAAAAGTTCAATTGCTTGGATTTGAACTCGTGTCTTTATAGATAATTTAGTGAAACTTTTATAATTAAACTACAACCATAATTTGATACAATTTATGAGTCATTATTTATGTATTACAAAATATTTTTGTCTTCTTCACTAAATTATTTTTAATAGTTTTAAAAATATTTTATAAATTATAAATACAATAAAATTAAAATTATTTAACTTTAATTTGATATATCTTTAACTTAAAATTAAGATACTATAACTTATTCATAATAGATCATTTATAAATTTCTTGTAATATATATTTAATAATAATTTTAACAAATTTTTTATATGTAATTATAAATTAAATTATTATATCACAATTGAAATATTTGTACATCTATTGTAATTTGAGTCTATTGCGTGACAATATATATTCTATCATTTATAATTTAATAATAGATGTGACATATTACTTGATAATTATATAATTTTTTAAAAAACTTTTAAATTTAATTACTAATATTTATTTAAATTTTCTGATTAAAGTGTTGAATATAATTAGTTAAACCATATTGTTTTTTATATATATAATTTTAATAACTTATGTGATCCTTGACTTCTTAATGCATAATTGTTATGTTAATAATAGTATAGAAATTAATAACTACCTAATACGTTAAAAAAATTAAATACTATCACATTTTAACTTTAAAAATTATATCAATTCATTATTAATAGTTAAATAAAAATATTCCATTAGTTATATTAATTATAGTCAATTCATTGTACATACACCATGCTATATAATAGATACATTAGATGGATGATTAAATAAATAATTATTTTAAAAACTTGTACATACACCATATTATATATTATATACATTAGATGGATGATTAAATAAATAATAATTTCAAAAGTTAAAACAATAATGAGAATAAAATTATCTAATAAAAAATAGAAGGAAAAAATTTATTTAAACTTTTTATAAAGCATGATACAAAAAATTATAAAAATAGAGAAGCATTTTTTATTAAGACTATAATTATTTTTATATTTTTAAGAATAAAATGAATAATATATTTTTAGATAATATAAATTTACAAAAAGTTTTTTATCCATAATCTATTTTTGCAAAACACCGTGTTCATAAATAGTTTTTACAAGAATTTTTTTTTTATTTTCTTAATTGATTTTATTGTAAAAGAGTAAAAGAAATAAATGTTTTATATCATAATTTTGATTTTTTTAATTTTAATAATTTTTTAAAATTAAAATTACTTTTCATTAAATAATTTTATTCTAATTACTTGTAGTAATTTAACATTATAATATAAAAGAAGAACTTAAAATACATAAATAAATAACTATTCATAATTTAAAAAAATATAGTTGTAGTTCAGTGGTTAAAGTTATATGAAACTAAGATCTTGAGTTTGATTCTTTACAGTTACAATATTTTTTTACTCAAATTACTCGAGTAAACGGATTAACTAGATTAATAAATGGATCAATTTGTTACGATTACTTATTTAATAAATGAGTTGATGGGTCGTGTTCGAGTTGAGAATTTTTGATATAATTAATAAATAAGTTGTATTCTAATTGAAGAATTTTGACATGATTAATTGTCTGATGCGATCTAAACACAGTTCACTGCCACCTGTAGCACATTGTACATTGCATACCATATTTTATTTGTATATTTTTTTATGCGATCTTAATGCTATATAATAAATTGTAAAATGAATTTAAATGTTATGGAAATTCGATTATTTGTTGAACTTTGAACGTAGATAGTAATATTGGTAAAAATATGGGGTCTAAATAGTAAAAAAGTGTAGAGGAAGTAGAGAAATCTAGGAGACAAAAATGAGCGAGAATAATCACAGGTGTTGTGTCGGGCACCACGTGGGAGCAGCTTAGCCCATGATTTGGCATGATATGATAGCCACCTGGCATCGTCAATTTTATTTTTCGTTGATCCTAGTTCACCATTTCTCACCTCAAATTTCACACTCATTTTTATTTTCAGTAGAAAATTCATATGGAATATTTATTTTATTTCACCAAATACTATTTGGTAGAAAATTACAGAGATGATGATCGATTTTTCATTCCTTTAATTTTATCTACTACTTTTTTTCAACAAATAATTTGTTTAATTGTTTGGATAAATGTAATTAGTAAAATTGATTTGATTCGTCTTTTCTACGGCGCGGCACGTAGTGTATAAGATTAACGATGTATTGCATTGGAAGCCCAAACTTGGTGTGGTCGTCCGGTGGGCTAAGGACGTAGGTAGTGGCGGAGGATCACGATCACACACACACAGACACACACATATATATATATATGTGTGTGTGTGCGTGTGTGTGATCGTGGGGGCCGCTTGACTTGGCAGCGCTGTTTGGTGCCTCCGCATGGTCGGTGGTGCAGTGGCACTGCAGTACGCCGTCCGTACCAAGTACTATGCTATGCGGACATTTTTACCCCTCATTTGATTATCCTGTAGGTCCCACTACTTACCTCCCCACGTGGGTGGCTAGTTGTCCTTGCTTGCCACCCTAGGCCCTATGATAAGATAACCGTCGTCTCCGCAATTACCTATTCCTATATATTTATTTTCCAAATTACATGCTTTTTATTTATTTATAAAATTTTCGCATTAAATTCTAAAAATTTAAAAAACCTGTTTTTAGAGACGTGACACACCAACACCACCAACGACAACAGCAACCAGGAAAAATTAAAAAAAAGGCAACTCTTGTTAACCAATAATAACAGTGTTTAGAAGGTTGGCAAACTGTGGACTCTTTTTGCCTGGCTACTACATTTCTGATTATTTTGAAATTAAAAAAAAATATTTAAATTCAAATTCAACTCTTTTCAAACTTAATGTAAAGAAATTCAAACTGTACTATGCATGCATGCATGTATGTATGTATGTATACTACTTGAGTTTGACAAATAAATTATATTACATAAAAGTTTTGCTCCACTCCATTAATTCAACCCTGAAATGGCTTTATGGGAGTAGCTAGCTAGGTTAAGGTTGGTGGTTAAATAAAGAAGGAAATCGAGTTGGGTAAATGAATATTAGGAATTTAATTATATGTTGGTCAAACTATTAGGAATTGAAATTAAGAAAGCAGGCAGCAATCAAAATGTTATAATGGACCCACTCATATACATGAGCTGTATCTATATATATATATATGTGTGTGTGATATAATAGGACGAAGACGGTGGCTTTCAATGCTTCTTCAATAAGTGGAGAGAGATAGATATTCATTTCATTCTTTTATTTCAAAATTTCTATACGTAGCTTTTATTTTAATGGTGACACATGGAATTCCCCGTTGATTTTCCCTTTTTATGCTGTGCACAATTATTTGCCATGATTTATTGATCGACCAAGTTTCGCAAATGGCCTTTTCAAAAAATATATGTAAATAATAATGTATATGTTCGAAAATTAATGTGGATAAATTACATCAATAAAATAAAATGAATGATGTTATTACTACGAATCATCATGTTTACAATTTAATTCTCACATATGGTTGTTTTTATTATACGTTAAACCTGATTTCAAGGACTGGAGAGCATAGAGCAAGTTTTAGAAATCTCCAAATGCATGATTGATTAATTGTTAAGTAATTAGCAGGTTCATTTTCATTTACGAAGAAAATTAAAGATTTTATCGTCTGTTTAAGGGGATCATGTGGTAGATGGATGCCCGTGCGGGGCCAAGTATATAATGAAAAAGAATTGTAAATATCGATCCTGTGGTCTCAAAACAATTTTAAGTTTTTTTGGAATATCATATCATATCATATCAATGCGATGGTTTCTTTTTCAATTAGATAGTATATATCGTGAGTTTAATTATTAGTTTAGGATATTAATGAGGATGAGACATCATATCTCTATAAATAAAATATATATACATATATATATATAAATCAAATATGGACATTGGAAATAGTAGCATATAAATAGATCACAAGCGAAGTAGTGAGAATAAGTAAACTAATTATAAATGAAAGATTAAAAGAGAATTTAGGTTGAAGTGCGTGTGCACGTGCAAACATGTGTGTGAATATGTGGAACCCCGCAGGCAGTATAGTAGTAGTAGGAGTGATGTATATACATATATATATATATATATATATATATATATATATGTGTGTGTGTGTGTGTGTGTGTATCTATGCACACGTGCTCACATGTGTGCGTGATTTTCTTCAAAAGTAGAGCAGTAAAAATGTGATACCATGTGGATTCATAAAAACCTAGTCAACTTCCTTCTCTATTTTGCATTTCCCCCAAGAAAATTTTCAATACTCCTTCCTTGTAATTAAACAATTTTATTTTTCAAAATTTTAGAATATACATATACATATAGGTTATGATATTAGAATCGTTATATGAAGATCTTTTTCGGCGGTAATGAAAATAATTTTACTTTTTGAATCCTTGCGTTATTATTAACTCTGCAACAAACACATTAGTTAGTGGTCCAATTAATTAAAAACCCTAGCAAGCTAATAATAAGTTAATCACGTTTTTTAAAAAGCATAGTTTTCATAACCAAAAATGTCTAAACACAACACATGCTAAACTTGAAGAGGGAAAATTATGGAAATGGGAGAGACATGGGAAACAGAAGAGCAATGCATTTCGAATAATATGTATCAAATATATTATCTGCCCAAAAGTAATAAAAAAAAAATTGAAGAAAAAGGAATTATTAATTTAAAAGAGGACCACATATACTTTAATTCCTCAACTAAAAACAACCATATTAATCAAACAAAGGAATGCGATGTCACCCTAAAAAAAAGCATGGGAGAAAGAGAAAATAGATAGATGGGATTGCTGCACACGAGAGGATATGTGTCCATATACTGAGGAAGAGAAAATGGACGTGTACCCAGTTTTGCTAAGAGAGTACACAGTTGCCTCGCTGTCTAGCATGTGAAATAGTTGTGGCTTTCCTCTCTTTCTTTCTTATATGCATCCTCAATCCTCCACAACTGGCATTTTTGCATTCATTCACATTGAGAGCTGAACACATTGGGTCCAGACAAAACAAGTCTAGGATTCTACTCTGATTCTCTTTGGTTTTTTCTTAATTCCCCCATAATATTATTACTCCCTCCCACCATCTTTTTTCATTTCTTCCTACCTACATACAACTCTATATACTTGTCTACATACTCTTAAGCTTTGTGACAAAGCTTTATTTTTTGTCTTAGCTTACAACCCATTTGGGATTTCTCTGGGAAACTTCAGTAATTAAGTTTTGGAAAAATGAATGTGTTGGCCTCTGAATGCAGTAGTGGTTGCGAGTCCGGTTGGACTCTGTACTTGGACCATTCATTTCTTTCTCCTAACGCTGCCGCTGCTTCACATAGAAATACTAAGGACGGTGGATTTTGTGAAGGTGGTCAGTATTGTGAAGAGAAAATCTTGGGTGAAAATCAAAATGATGATGAAGAGGAAGAAGATTTGTCAATGGTTTCTGATGCATCTTCAGGGCCTCCACATGTCCATGAAGATCAATATGAAGGCTATTTTAATGATGTTAATGGATACCAATATCCTGCATCCAGAGCTAATACTGCTACAACTATGGCTGATACTAGTACCAAAACGCAGAAAAGGAAAGAACGCCGTTGTCGTGAAAAAGAAAAACATGTACTTCCTTCTTTTCTCGACGACACTGCTAGCTCTCCTGTCTTCAACTTCTCTTCCTCCAGGGTAAATAATTTCTTGACATATGCAGCAGATTTTTCGGACAATGTATGATTAAAAGGTTCACATGTTGTTAGTTTTTTCAGTCTTTCCTTACACTTGTTTTTGAAACAGAACGAGTTTGCTCCCACCAACAATAATCAGGATTCCATGGAGAGTGTCTTAGATTATTCCCAAGCATTCTCTGCAACTCATTTTCAGGTACTTATGAACATTTTTATTTTTGTTATAATTAATTTCAAGCTTGCATGTGTATAATCCATTGAAATCTTGCAGGGGAGATCTGCATTCCAAGGCCACTATGGATTCTTACAACCTTCTTCGCTCTCTGGAAACCATCTTCAAAATAACCAGTTAAGTACCAACTTTCATTAATTTTTTTGTCTCCTATTCTGACAATGCATCAAGCTCCAAGAAACAGTATTGTTTAAGTTTTCGATGCTTTGTTCTCATAAATATTAAATGATCCCTGACCTCATTGAGAGTTTCAATTTTTCACACAGGTGGTATTAAGGTAAAAGAAAGGATGGAGAATGAGATAAGCCCATGTCCCTCAGTTCCTTCTGCTAGCTAGCTGCTGCTCCCACTGCCACTGCAGTTGTTAATTGTTGGTGTAGAACTTGCACTAAAAGAGATGGTTTTTAGAGAGCTTTCAATGTGAAAAGAAATGGATCTTTCAAAGAGGATCTTGTTCCCCTTTTCTTTTCTAATTTTCCAAGTTTTCCTTTTACCTGTCAATGCAGTGGGAAACAACCTGAGAGAAAAAAGTTGGAAATAAATTTAATCTTGGTTTCAAGATTTAATTCTCTTGTCAATGAATAGTATTTCCTTTAGGCTACGTCTGGTGCAATTATATATGCTCAGTCCTTGTTTTTTGATGGAGCCCCATGCTCCCTTAATATCTCTACAACTTGCTATCTCTTACATTTATCTACTAAATACAAAAGTCAAATAAATAAATTAGTTTATTTCCAAAAAGAAATTGTTACTGAGCAGCATTATCTAACCTCATAAAACATTAATTAACAAGATAGCTAATATCATTACGCTATTATATTTTTAATACTCGTTAAATTAATTATTTTCTAATTTTGATGAACAAATTTCCTCTAATTTCTTGCCACCTTTTAGTGGTCACAAGAACTAATTCTCATATTATTTTTGTAACAATTATTGCATATGAGAATATGGTGTGAAGAATCTTATTATTTGAGGTAATCGCCAATAAACAACCCACTTCAAAAAAGAACTAGTCAAGAAATCAAACCTTTGACCTTGAAAACAAGAACAAAGCAATAATTAAGTAACAAAGGCCCAATGCAATGTCACCATTTAGTCACAAGCACATAAAGAATTGTTTTAAGTGAAACAGTAAGATTCTTTTTGACAATTATTTAACCCATAACTCAAAATTATTCGCAGAAAAGGGGACAAATGCAAGTAAGATCATCTAACACCTGTCTGTTGGCTACTCACTAGAATATATATATATATATATATATATATATATATATATATATATATAAAATGAAGATCGTATAATATTGATTAGGTGGGATTTCACCAAATCTATTAAGAAGAGATTTCGGTAGAAGTCGAGCCAAATCCTGAAAAATACTTTTGGCTAGTAATGAGGAGACAAGACCTCAATGTCTTTTGAGTGTTCAGACAATGCTCCATATCTACACTGATAGTCTACTTTCTCATAATCAGTCAGAATTTGAACCTAATTTGGACATGAAAATGAGACAGGATGATGGAAATTTTAATGGGTGATGGGCAATCATATCAAAGTTTCAGAGATGATGAAGGAAATGACAAACTCAATGTTGGAATATTTCATATGCATTTTCCATGACTCTTTTTTGAAGCCCTGGAGATCCTGCCTGTGATCTTCCTGACCCAGTGGAACATGCCCTCATTTTTTTTTAATATTTGCTCTTTATCTCATTTGGAAGGATCTTAATATTTTAAACTATTTTATAATCCATCTCTTTATTGCAATTATTTTTTTTTTCTTTTTGCTCCCTCCAAGCCTGTCTGCTTTGAAGCTGTCATTGAACTTGGTGTCATGCACAATTATATGTCTCTTCCCTTGATTTGTTTATTCATGTACCTATTCCCAGTCAGTTCCTATTAACATTATAATACTTTGATTTCCATTGAAAAAGATGAAAAATATCACTTGGGAATTTAGGATGTCAAAGTTCTGAGCTATACCCACATGTTCTTTTTTATTTTTTTTCGTATGTATATATATATATATAATTTTCAGTCTCATGTTCAGTAATGGGAGTCTTCCGTGTAGTCAAAAAATTACAAAAGAAGGAAGAAGAGAAAATGATAAAAGACAAAGAAAACAAATATATAAAATTTGATGCTTAGTCTTTTGCTTCATTGCTAATTTCCACCATATTGGATAAGGATCTAAAGAGTATGGGAAAAACATCTATGTTCTTCCAACCACCACCAAAACAGAAACTTCAATTTCGTGTAACATACAGAGGGGAAACGGAGTGGCTTTGTTTGTTTCTCACAGCTAGCTAGCTGTTAGCTCATTTCTCTTCCTGTCTCCAATGCCGTTTTAACTACAAATGTTTCCGATTTCCTTGACACAAGTCTTCTTGTTCCTTATCATCTCTGCCAATGCATAATGTTGCTGCTGCATTCATATATGTCTTCGTGTGATCAGTCTAATCACACCACTATCGACTTGATCTGGTTTTGGATTGTTCTCGATTAGCCACAACTGTTGTAAAATAGAATCACCAAATGTTAATTGATTAACAAAACCTATCATTGGAAGTTGTTGCATCTTATCTTAAAAAATAGTCTGCAAATTAATTAATAAAGATTAAAGAGGCCAGATATATATAATTTTTCAAATATAATTCTGATTGTTACTAAAATTTAGGATTTATATATCCCTTTGTCACATGCCAACGTACTAGGGTTTTTCAGATTCATGCTTATTGCTTAAGCTAGCAATGGAAAAGGAATCCTTGTATGTGAGATTACCTTGCTGTTGGCTTAAGAGAAAGAGAACATTGCTTCAATTTTCAAGCAACATTATTATTTTTTTAGACGTGGATATTACTTGCAAGAAAACAAATATTCAATTTGGTTTCGTGAAAAGCAACTATATATTTTTAGCACCAAATATTCTCTCCAATGGGGCTCAGTTACCCTCTTTTTAGGTAACCCACGTCTATAGAGTACATCTCTTGAAGTTGAAATTAATTAAGTAGTATTGATCACAGCCAGTGCATTGATCAGCTACCACCCACCAATACCACATGCTCTCTATTCCAAATTCGGCCACCAACTTAATATGCGTTTAAATATCTAAGTTATTAATAATATTAAATATATCGAGAGTAATAATAATTATTAATTAAATATTTATGTGTTTCATATATCTATATTAAAATTTTAAGATCTCGCATGTCATTGTATTCAATACGATTGTTGTTACTTATAGATTCATGGAACACATATTAAATTTACAATAAAGTTTTCATTAAACAAGAATTTTATTCTTATTGATTTTTAAATTCGCATGAATTTGTATTATATATGATCATTTATTATTGAATATAACAAGTGTGATAGTAGTTAGTCCTTAATGTATTTGTATTAAAGTTTAGAAAATATATCTTCGTATCATTTATTAAGTACAAGGATTTATACCTAAAGTTTAATTTGGACATGCAATCAAGACTCACACTGATGAGAAAACCACTGACAAAAGAAACGTTTTCTTATATATATATATATATATATATATATATATATATATATATATATTTATATAAGGCAGTAGAAGTGTAAGCAAACAATATATATATCCGCTTCCTCATCCAAGTACCATTGTGTTGAATTTTAGCAGCAATCGTGTCTCTTTTGAGTAGGAGTTGGATAACATTTAACTACAACATGTTAGCAGAAAACAGTTTCTCTTTGAAGACAAATGGTTATGGAGCTTTGTCTTTGATCAGGACAAATTTGTTTTTTTACATATACAATGATTTTGTGTGTGTGTTCACAAAAATATGCCTAAAAAAATCTTACTAAAATTCTAAAGGCATAGCTTATGATCAGTAGAAAAATGTTTTTTGGTTTGAAAGTCAATATGGGTTAAAAAAATTATGTGTACAGACAAAAAAAACAGAAGAATATTGCTTATTAAGTCTTTGTTAACTCACATTTACTTACCGATATTAATGTATAAAAAAACTCACTATTAATTTGATCAAAATTACTGCAGCATTTTGGTAACCCCGATGTTGATTCTGTGTCTAAAATTCGAGGTAAATGTTTTTGTGTTAATATTATTAAATTATTTTTTAAATTTACTCGTCAATACGAAGCCTTTTGAGAATAATAATTTACGTTAACTTTTTTTCAAAAATTCTAGAGTAGCACTTTGGGAACTCATCCGGGCAGTTAAGATTTTATAATTGTTTTTTGAGCAATTTTTTCATTAAGGGAGCAAAATAATATGAATCACAAATGTCATGTTCATGTATATACATTTGTTGTGTAATAAAAATATGTGATTTCTTTTTTAGTCATTATAAATGATATGTATGTATGTATGTATGTATGTATGTATGTGTACATCCTTTTTTCTTTCTTTCTTTGATTTCATCAACAAAAATCAAGTCGGAAAATTTTTCTTTCGATTTTAATTTATATTTCACAAATTTTAACAAAATGATTTAATTGATATTAACCTAATTTTTTGGTCAATAGGCGTGGGTAAAAGATAATTATTTACTATTATTTTTTGTCAATAACGACTAGTAATTAGAATACGATAATGAAAACCGAAAAATTCTGTCCAATGTCCTCAACACACGGGGTGTGAGCGTAAGATCATTATGATTTTAATTTATTAAATATTATTATTTTGCAAACAAATCCGCTGTAGCACTTTGAAAAATTAATTTGAAGCTATGGTTCCGCGTTCAAATCCCGGTAGCGGAAAATTGTTTTGATATGGTTATTGTGGCCATTTTGTATGTAGGGCCAGGGACAACCTGACTGAGCATATCATAAAATGTAGGCCATTACAATTTACAAGCCCAACAACAATCACATAATTTAGGCCCATATCATTTGATACAAAGTCAAAGTAAAGTCAGCAGAAACTTTCTGTTGCCATTGGCTTTGTCATAAATCGAATTTTTGTGGGGCCAGCAGGGGCCACGGCTGTTGTAGGCTACGGTGCTCCACCACCTCTATTTACGAAACATTATTGTGTTTCTCATCTAACAATATGTTAATGTAGCACAAACCATAGGATTTCCATATCTCTCTCTACTCATTCGCTAGTCATCATATTGAAATGTATAAAAATCCTCTTTTGCGTTTGTGTAACAAGTGAGCTCCTCCAACACTTGAAGGATACGTTGATAGACTCTTTAATGAAAAAAAATAATTTGCTCATGTGGTATTTGTTAACTAAAATTTACTTGCCAATAAAATATTATAAGAGTAAAAACTCAATATTTATTTCATCAAATTTGTTGTAGCATTTTGGCAACTCGATGTTGATTGATTGCTTAAACTCCGGTAAGCTTCTTTTTGGTACTTTGTTTTGTTTTGTCTTTTTCTTTCTTACCATCAATTATTCAATTTGCTGTTAAAAGTTCACTTTGTCAATAATTAGACATAGGAGTAACCATTTTCAATGGTTTTCAAAAAATTCGACTGTAGCACTTTTATAAATCAATCACTTTGAAACATTGATTTCGGGTTCAAATGCCGGCAGCGGACTCTAGTCCACAAGCAACACCAGGCAAACATCTATATTTATGAGAAAAAGGGGAATTTTCACATACCTCCCCTGAGGTTTGGTGAAATAACACATAGAGGGAAGGTATGACGTAATTCACACATACCTCCCCTCTCATTTAATGGAAATCTACTTTTCCTTCTCTTAGCATTCAATTTTTGTTAAAAAGTCAATTTTACCCTCAACCTATGTCATAATTAGAAGCTACAAATGTGAATATCAAGTCTATAAAAATGTTAAAAAATAGAGTAAAAGAAAATGCAATTGTAAACCTACTTTTTCCTTCTATTTCACTATATATACACACAAGTTACCTTGTACATATACAAATGATGCTCTATATAAAACCAACATTGCTCCTAAAATTTTCACAACAATGCCAATTTAGCTCCTAAACATAGCCACTAATCCTAATTTTTACAATTGTCCCACAACAAATCAACTAGTACTAAAAACACCAATCATCATAATTTTGTCTATTCTCCTCATCCTACAAAAATAACATAATGTCAATGTGATAACAAAAAAAAAAAATTACAATTGACCTAATCATGTACACACATAGCAACTTTAAAGGAAAGATCAAAAAATAAATAAATAAATTACAAATTGGCATAAATCTTCCCACACATAGATACATTTTCTTTTGCTCCATTTTTTAATATTTTTATAGACATGATATTCACATTTACATCTTCTAATTATGACATAGGTTGAGGGCAAAATTGACTTTTTAACAAAAATTGGATGGTGAGAGAAGGAAAAGTAGATTTCCATTAAATGAGAGGGGAGGTATGTGTGAATTACGTCATACCTTCCCTCTATGTGTTATTTCACCAAACCTCAGGGGAGGTATGTGAAAATTCCCCTAAGAAAAATTAATAGCAATGAATAGTTTTTGTACTCAATTTTTTTTAAATAATTACTATTTAAAATATATTTAAAAAATGATTGACTTAAATTTTTTTAACCAAAATACTCTTATTCAAAAGTATATATTCAAATATAAAAAAATCGAAACTTTATTTTATAACCAAAGTATATAAAAAATTAAAAATTAATCATTTTTTAAATTTTTTATAAGAGTATTTTATTTTAAAAATTTTTGAGTTGATAATTTTTTAAATACATTTTAAACGGTAATTATTTAATAAAGTTGAATTTAAGAGTTGGTAATTTGAAATTTTTCCTATTTATAATTAGAAACAATATCCATTACCCCCTAAAATCTGGGATAAGTACTCATTTCTTCTCTAAAGTTTAAAAAATATCTATTATCCCTTTGTCTTTATTTTTCTTCCTACTTTACCCTTATATAAATCAACCTAAATTGTCAAATTGAATCGAATTCGAACCGTCAAGCCGAAGCATTCCTAACTACCAAACCGAGCTATTATTTTAAAATTCAAATATATATATAAAATAATTTATAATTTTTTAGTTTAAAATAATTAAAATTTAATAGTTAAAATTAAGTATATATAATTTATATTATTAATTAATTGTTAAATAATAATAATTAGATGTAGAATTTAAATATATTTTTTGAAATTTTAGAAAAATTTTTGAAAATAAGTATATTTATAATCAAATTTATATTATAAGAATTTAAAAATTAAATAATAATAATTATATCTAAAAATTAAATAATTTTTTTGAAACTTTTAAAATTTATTTTTTTAATTATAAAATTAAAATTTTTAAATAATTATTTTTTTAATTATTATAATTAAATAATAATATTTTTAGTCATAATTTTAATTTAGAAATAATTTATATTGTTAATTTAAGTATTGGAGATCACACGTCGAGAAAATCGACTATTATCTGATTATTGATGTATTGCAGGTGAGGAAGAGCTTCCAAAAAGTTTGAAGATTACAAATTTTCGACATCAACAAAAAATAATTATAAAAAATTATTTTTAAATTATTATTATAACTAAAAAAATATTTTTAAATTAATATTATTCCTAAAATAAAGGATAAATCATGTTTAAAATAAGTTAATAAATTGAAATTATATAGGATAATTATAATTATTAAATTTAAATTATTTCTAATAAATAAATTTACTTATAAATAATTTATTTTTTAGAAAAATTAGTTTTAAAAGTTTCAAAATATATTTAATTTTTACATGTAATTATTATTATTTAATTTTTAAATTCTTATAATATAAATTTAAAAATAAATATACTTATTTTAAAAATATATTTCATTTTTATATATAATTGTTATTATTTAATCATCAGCTAATAATATAAATTATATATACTTAAGTTTAATTATTAAATTTCAATTATTTTAAACTAATATTATATATATATATATATATTTAAATTTTAAAATAATGGTTCGTTTTGGCGGTTCATGCATGATTTGGCTTGGCTGTTCGGATTCGGTTTGATTTGATGGTTTAAGTTGATTTACGTAAGGGTAGAGTCGGATGAAAAATAGAAGTAAAGGAGTAACGGGTATTTCTCAAACTTTAAGGGAGAAAATATTAATTAGCCCAAACTTTGGAGAGATAACAGACATTTTTCCTTATAATTACAAGCATTTTTAATTTTAATACATACAAATTATATATTAAAAACACCAACGGCTTCTTCAAACTTGCGGAGGAAGCTTAATTGGCTAGTTTTATGGCAGCAGCAGCGCTTGTACTTGAACCAAGCAATAGCAGTCACGTATAGGAATAAAATGCCAATGGGACCGGGGGCAGCGGTCCAGATAAACTCCAGAGTTCCAGATTTCTGGACATCGAACCGTTCGATGTTGATAGTTATTCCAAAAGTATCAATCACGACCTTAAATGCACAAATCATAAAACCTGCCGTCGCCAACCTCACCAACATTTGCAGAAGATTATTCTGTTTCTCATTCAGCAATATGTTAATGTAGTGCTCAGTATCCTTGACGAAGTCCTTCAGCTTCAATGAAACAAATTAAAAAAAAAAAATACAAAGATCGATCATAAGAAATATATAATCAATTAAATTTTATTGATGAATTTTTGAAATCAAGGTGATGAAATTGAGTTTTATTTATACCATTGATAGCTTGTTCAGTGTGCCACTAATCCACGATAGGTATGCTTCCAGGATCATTTGTATTATAGAAATTTATATTATAAAAATTTTAACAAAAATCATTCAATAAGTAACAGAACGATCCAATTCAAAAGGACATAAGTCACTGTTTTTTTCTGGTCTTTAATTTGTAAGAGGCAGCCCGAGTGAACTCATCGTAAAATGCAGGCCATTACTCGCCCAACAATCACAATTTTAGGCCCATATTAATTTAACTTCAGAAGAAAAAAGGAAAAAGAAACAATAGAACTAAATGAAATGATACAAAGTTCTCCTCTGCAGAGAATTTCTGTCCGTATAACTGGTAATCTCATACATGTACATGCTGCATTGAGAAGAAATAAAGGGTGGGTTTTATTTGTTAGTTTGAAGCCATTCAAGAATGCCCTTCTCAGATTCAGAGAGTTGCTGTTCATTCTTCCCTTTCAATGATCCTTCTATGAATTCAAAGTAATCCTTGTAATTGCGTTTGTAATAGCTATCCATTCTCTGCATCATTTGATAACAATTTCATTCATTGAAAAAAATATCAAACATCCATATATAAATTGAAGTCATTTTATATATTGATGGCGTTCATGTTTTTAATAATAAATAAATCAATACTAATGATGTACAACAAATTAATCCCAATAAATAAATAAATAGTTTAAGAGTTATATATAAGTTCAATATATATATGTTTACCTCCTTATCATTTTTTGCCTTGTTTTCCTCTGATTTCTTCAGATATTCTGATAATATTGACACAGTTCAGTCGCTGGAAGTTGCATACAGATTTTTTTTATTTGAAAAAAAGAAAAGAAAAACTTGGGCAACGAATTAACAGAGTAAAAAACAGAAATACTAAATTTTATGAACAAGAAGTAGAAATTATAAAATACTTTGAAGAAGCTGAGTCCTGGAATCATTGTTGACTTGGGGAGCAGCGACCACAGTAGACAGAAGAAGTCCTCTTCTTCCTATATCATTGACTGAAACTGTTGTCGCTGCCGCTCTTGGCTGTGCTTTTGCTCTCGCTGTCTTTGGTGCTTTTGCTTCTGATCTTCTAGGAACTGCTTGCACATTCAGTGAAGCATATTTGTTCACCGTAACAGTTAACGCCATCAATATGCTTTGCCCTATAGAACTCATTATAATCAGTAAACATTACATGCACAGCTCTCTCTCGCTCGCTCTCGCTCTGCACTTCTCTCAGGAAATTGCCACAGCCACAAGTTTTTAGCCTTGCTTTATCCTCTTCAGGGCAGGTCAGTCTGCCTCAAATTACAAAATTGTCCTCTTATCTTTGAATGTCTTATCCATATTAAACATAAAAATAACAAAACCCAGGGCCTTTTTCCTATCATTTTCAAAAGCTATGAAAAAAAATAACTTTTGAAATATGTATAAGGCCCATTAGTGCTTATTTGTATTCAGCTTAATTTTGATAGTACAGTTACAACAGAGCTCCCTGCACTCAAAAGCATATTGATGATATTCACAAATACAGAGAATTTTGCAAGCATACAAAGTCAGCCAATCACTGCAGAAATCTCTTGTATTTATACCAAGCAACTGCAGCTACATATAGGAATACAGTGCCAATGGTACCACCGGCAACAGTCCAGAGAAACTCTGGCATCCCTGCTATTGTATCGTGGAACAGCTCAATGCGGATGTTCATCCCAAAAACACCAGCCACAGCAATAAAGGCACTCACCATGAGGGTTGCTGTCGTCAACAAGACCCCCATTTGCAAAAGATTATTTTGTTTGTCATCCAGCATTATGTTTATGTAGTCTTCAGTATCATCGACATACTCCCGCAGCTTCCAAAAAACAAAATACAATGATAAGAAAAAGAACAAGTAGCATCTGTGCAGAAACTAATTGCTTTCTAGAGTGAGTCAAATATAAACATAGGAAAGCAAGGTATAAGAAGTGATGAGAAAAACAGGTAGAAGAAGAAATCATTGATGCTATGTTTATCTAGAGAACAATTGCATTCGATTTTAGCATGGTGGGCGCTTTATTAACACCACGGAGGAAAATGATTAAAATTAGTTTTCTTTTAATCTCAAGCAGTGAGATCTATAACACTGAAAATTTTAGTCAACCTCTCTTTGTAGTCTCCACTAAATGGGTAACCAGCAAACAAATAAATAAAATAAAATATATGTAGAAGCAAGTGGTTAAGTGAAGCTTCATACTGTTGATAGCTTGTTCAGTGTACCATCAATTTGCACGAAGTATGCCTCCAGAAGCATTTCTAGCTCCTCAACATCATGATCCTTGCTCACACTGCTGTGAGCTGTACTAGTATGCGTCCCATGGATGTCCTTGCTAAGTAAATTATGAGCAGCGAACAGGTTCCCCTGGATGTTGTCCGTGTTCTGTAGATCAACTTCATAATTAGTTAAACCCCCAGTAGCTTCCAATGAGGTTTCAGCAGCAGTTCTGAAATGGTAAAAGAAATTTTAGGTGAGATGCAAAGAGAGAAAGAGAGAGGGAGAAGAGCGGAAAAGAGTTGGTTGACATAGTCAAATCAAGAACATTAGTTGCCTGTCATTCATATTTGATTGAAAAACTTCATCATCCATGTGATCTTCCTCATTTAAAGAAGAACTGTCAAGCTGTTGAGTCAATTTTTCAGTTAGATACATCTCAGCCATATCTTCGTCATCATCTAGCAGGTGTTCCAATTCGTCTCGTACCTGGATACAAAGGTGTGATCACTAATCAAAACACTCTCATAGTAAATCAAACTGGCAATAAGACTTGAAACCTTGAATAAAACCACCGAGTTGCACCAGCCTACTCAGCACACTGTAACAGGAAAAACATATAATTCAAAAGCTCCAAACAACTTAACCTTTTGAACACGTCCGGTTATTGCAACCAAGCGGCTCTTAATTTGTCGGACACGATCTAAATTAAGAGTACTGATCTTTGAAGTAAGCTTATCTAAGGCTGGATGAGCCTCTTGCTCTAATGTTTTTGCCTAATGTATAAACATAAAACAAGTGAATTGTACGAGGAAAAAACAATGAAACAATGCAACAGGATAATGAAAACATTAGGGAAAAGCTAAGTAAGGTTAGCTACTTCATTTTCTAAGCAACTGCAAGCAGCTTCAAGGCATGCTTCAAGAGCGACAAACTCAAATGGAAGAACCTTCGATCCATCTTGATTTTCCAGACTCTGTTTCCCATCCGGCTTGTCTTCCTCATTTATTTCCTCACACCGTGAAATACTTGTGCAAAAATCTTGAGGACTAGAAGTTCTTGACTCTGGCGTTGCCAAATCATACAAATTCTTCCAGTTTGAATAATCATCACCGTCCCCGTTCTATAAAGAACATACAGTGACAACAAAACGAAAACATATATATGACAATCCAACAAAAGTAATAAAAAATGCCTAGGAAGGAGTAAAATAAGGCGTAAAAGTAATCAGATAATGGTAGAAATCAATTAAGAAATTAACATGCATCACAGTTGCTTTGGCACCGACATCATCTTACAATTCAACCACCTTCAAAATTGTGAGTTGAAATTACTGATTGTTCTCTGATTTCATTAGATAATAAGAAAACTAAGAAAAGAAAAATTAAAGAAACCAAATAAAACCTGAGCTATCTTGGCTTGATAGTAACACGAAATTCTCCTCTTCAACTCCTCAACGAAGGGAAAAACAGAAGGGTCTCTAGCATTCAGCAACAAAACCTCCTGGGCAGTAATGATGGCTTTAATATGCTCCAAATTGATGACAATGGCTCGTTCACGGCCCAATATAGTTGACGGGTACGAGAGCATCGGGTCCAGAATGCGCAGATCTCGCGCCGGCAGGCCCGTACGCCGCATGATGACGTGCTTTCCCGCCTCCATCACCTGGGTCTGGCCATTCGAATCCAAAACGAGCCAGGCTCGGAACCCAGCTGCCTTCTTGCGGATCCCCCCGCCGGCGGGGATGGTTGCCACGAATGCAGCTGCCGGTCGGTCAGGATCGAGGTCATCGTCCGGGCGGAAATGTTCCGATCTTGCTTGGGGAGGGTGGATTCTCATTGTCAACGGAGTTGTACTCCGAAGATTTTTAATTTTGTTACAAGGACGAACAATTTTGGAAGTCAAAAAGATTTTAAAATTATTAAATAAATGTCATGTTATTCGATTATTTTAATCAAATAAATTAAACAGCAGCAAGCCCACGTAATACACCGAAGCAAGGTAGAAAATATATTCGTAAATGCAGATTGACTATTCCAAGTATGGATATTTGCGTTCATGGTTGTACAAAGTAAAGCTTTTAACACACACAAGACCTCAAATAGATTTGCTTCTTTAGCAATGTGCATTTGGGTTTTGTTACTCCAGTAAACGTTTGTGCTTGCACCAGGCAATGGCAACAACATATAGGAATATGCTACCAGTGGCCCCGCCACCAACAGTCCAGAGAAACTCTTGCATTCCTGCTTTTTGTGCATCAAACAGCTCGATGTTGATATTCATACCGAAAACACCAGCCACAACGACAAAGGCACTCACGACCAGAGTTGCTGTTGTCAACATGACACCCATTTGGAGAAGATGATTCTGTTTGTCATCCAGCATTATGTTAATGTAGTCCTCTGTATCATCAACGTACTCCCTCAGCTTCCAAGAAAAAAAAAATAATGATGAGAAATAAAATCTATGCAGAAACTAAATGATGATTTAAGGAGTGAGTCAAATATCAACACCGAAATACTTGCATTAACAGGATGGTCCAGACGAACATGTTGAAAAAACCTCTCTGTTGTCACATTTCAAAGAATATATTGCAAAGATACGTATTGAAATGCAAACATAAAATGAATTTACAGAGAAAGAGGATCCATGCTGACAAAATCAATTGGTGAAATTGAGTTTCATACCGTTGATAGCTTGTTCAGTGTACCATCAATTTGCACAAAGTAAGCCTCCAGGAGCATTTCTAGTTCCTCAACGTCAAGCTGCTTGCTTATAGCACTGTGAGTGGTACTGGTATGTGTCCCATGGCTGCCCCGGCTGATTGCACCATGTGGAGTAAACAAACTATCTTGTGCATTCTGAAGATCTACTTCAAAACTAGTGGATCCTCCAGTTGCTTCCAATGAGATTTCAGCAGGATCCCTGAAAGAGGATAACAAATTTTAGGGCTAGAGGAAAAAGGAAAAATATCAGTTGACAAAGGGATAGCAAGATTTTAGGTGCCTGTCATCCATATTTGATTGAAGAACTTCATCATCCATGCCATCTCTCTCATTTACAGAGGATGTTGAAGAGTTCTCAAGTTGTTGAATCAACTTCGCAGTTAGATACATCTCTGCCATATCTTCATCATCATCTAGCAAGTGTTCTAATTCATCCCGAACCTGAACACTAACACATGTGCATCATTAATCAAAGATCCTAACAGGAAAGAGAACTAGCAGTAAGACTTGAGCGATGATCCAATTAGTTGACGCTATGCACAGTTGCAACCATAAGTTAATTATGTCGTACATAAAATTCAAAAGTTCAATACTACTCAACCTTTTGAACACGTCCAGTTATTGCAACCAAGCGGCTCTTGATTTGGCGGACACGTTCTAAGTTGAGAGTACTAATTTTTGAAGTCAGCTTATCTAAGGCTGGATGAGCCTCTTGCTCTAAAGTTCTGGCCTGATTTAGAAACAAAAAAGGTGAAAATTAGGAGAAATGACTACTAGGAGAAGAAACAGGACGCCGTAAAAGGAAAAGAAAAAACTACCAAAATAGAAAGTAAAATAAATTACTTCATTTTCCAAGCAACTACAAGCAGCTTCAAGACATGCTTCCAGAGCAACAAACTCAAATGGGAGACCCTTCGGTCCATCTTGATTCTCAAGGCCTTGTTTCCCATCTGCCTTACTTTCCTCAGTTTGATCCTCACTCCGCGGAAAGCCTCTGGAAAATTCTGGGGGACTGGGAGTTCTTGATTGTGGGTCTTCCAAATCATACAAATTTGACCAATTTGGATCCTTGTCATAGCCCTCCTATACAATATTTAGAGTGATAAGAAGAGGAAAGCAAGCAAATAAAAGTCTAACTTAAAATAATATAAACCAATGTAAGGGTAAATTTTACAACTAACAACTTTGACAATCAGCATGATCAAAGAATGGTTAAAGTAAGAGCTCTTAATAAGGTCATATGACTAAAAATGATTCATTTAGCTGATCTCATGTGTTGGAAAAAGCCTTTATTTAGTTCTCTCTTAGTATATGAGAAATTAATGAGAATCTTCATGAGACCAAATTTATCCTGATCGATCTTATTTATTTCCCTTGTCACCTCATTTATGATTTCAAATACCAAACACATTCTGTTAATTTTTCCCAGTTGGAAAGTTAAATTAACCTCATCTCACAGATTTCAAAGTCAAAACTTTCTATTCTAATCCAACTCCCTTAATAAATTATACAAATCACGTCAAAAATTTAGTATTATAAGTTGGTTGTAGAAAACAAGTCCCATAAAAAGAAAAACGAATCTCGTAAACTGATCCCGTTAAAATTATCACCTTATTTAACAACCCTGGGGTCTCCCTGATTTATAAATTACAGTCCGACCTTCACATAAAATCCAACAAATCCCATTTAACGAACTGGGCACTTCCAAAAAAAAAAAAAACACCTGAGCTTTGATGGCTTGGTAGTGGCGCAAAATCCTCCTCTGCAACTCCTCAACAAATGGAACAACAGAAGGGTCTCGAGAATTCATCAACAAGACTTCCTGGGCGGTGATGATCGCTTTGATGTGCTCCAGATTGATGACGATAGCCCGTTCTCTGCCCAATATAGTTGACGGGTAAGAGAGAAGCGGATCCAGGATCCGAAGGTCTCGGGCTGGGAGGCCCGTACGGCGCATGATGGCATGTTTGCCTGCCTCGACAACGTGCTCCTGGCCGGTCGAGTCAAGAAGGAGCCAAGGGCGCACGCCGGCAGCCTTCTTGCGGAGGCCAGCGCCGGCGGCGAGGGCCAGATTGGCGGTGAGGGGTGGGCGTGGTGGGTCCGGGTCGTCATCGGGTTTGGATTGAAAAGGGTGGTGGATTCTCATCGTAGGACCGGAGTAGTGGTGTCTGACGATGAAGATATTGGTTTCAGTGGAACTGAAGATATCGTTTTGTAGCAGTGGTAATAAATTAATAATAAACTGTTCTGTCCAGGTATAATAATGCAAAATAAATCAAAAAATTTGCTGCCGTCGTCTCTATCTTGTTTTTAATTAAAAAAAAAGAATATTTTGTCTAATTTTTTTAAGAATTAATTAAATAAAAAAACTCTGAAAATATTAAATAATTTGTATCTCTTTATGTCTTATTGATGAATATTGGATGTTATACTTGTACCTCCTGTAGTTAATTCATAAGAAAATTAAGAATTTTGAAATAAAAATAGGACTAATGTCTTCCCTTCGTCGGGTGGTGCTTGTGTGGAGGACGTGTCACCAGAAATCGGGCCCATATCTCGCTTGAATTAAAATAATGAAATATTATCACATACTTTTTCTTAGATTTAAAATTATATCGACTAAATAAAAATTATAAAAAATATATTACTTATTTAATTGTTAATTAATTATTAAGTGTAGAAATAAATATATAAAATATTACTATTTAATATTTATTATTTTGTGTAAAAAAATTTATTTTCTTAATTTTTTACTCAATTAAAAAAAGTTAGAAAGAATTTTTTTTATATTTTTAATTA
Organism: Melia azedarach; assembly: GCA_028052125.1. Taxonomy (NCBI): domain Eukaryota; kingdom Viridiplantae; phylum Streptophyta; class Magnoliopsida; order Sapindales; family Meliaceae; genus Melia; species Melia azedarach. The sequence continues at coordinate 1,515,998 of CM051399.1, read as the reverse complement.
ATTTTATTAATTATATATATTTTTGTAAAAATTATTAAAAAAATTATACTTCAAATCAAGTTTCTAATTTTTTTATATTATTTAATTATTTTATTTATTTTATATATTTAAATTAATTAGAATACAAAATAAGTTAAAAATAAATATTATAAAAGTATATTTTAAAAAAATAAATAATTAAAAATATTTAAGTAAATTCATCATTTGAAATTAGTTGACTAACTTGTAAGAGAGGTATGCGATATATTTTTCTATAGTTTTTATTTAAATAATATAATCTCAAACTTTAGGAGAAGAATGCGATGATATTTTTTAAAATAATTAATGGCCTTAATTTATTGGCTAAGAAAAATTAAAATTAAAATATACTTATAAACTATGATTTTCCACGTATTGTGTTATTAACGATCTATGCTAATAATGTAAGCAAATCTCATGTGGTGCGGGACAAATTTAATATAAAAACATATAATTCATTAAGAAATAGATTGCTGGTTTCATCAGTTGAGTCGAACAAACTAATAAATGTTTCTGCTTGGGCCCCGGTGGTATACATAATATATAATGATACATAGAGATCACAAAAGTCATAGAATCATGAATAATGTAATTCATAAGTGGATAGATGTAGCTCTATCTAATTCTAATGGCAGAATTTTCCTGCTGTCATTTATTTACTTATTTAAGGAATTATGTTTGTTGAAACACAATTAATTGGTTTGGGATCTAGAGAGGATAGTAGGCAAACCACCTATCAATCATTGCAAGACATTCCTTTGGCTTGTATTCTGGAGCTGTATGACCTCCTCCCTACATAATAGTAATAAATTTACACACTTAATTAATTATAATAGCAATAACAATAATAATAAAAAATAAATAAATAAATTGCTGTGAAAATTGTTAATCTTGCCTTTACAGTGGCAAATGTCAAATGGCAAGTCTTATGTGTGTAGCGCATCCAGTATCTACAGAATTAATCATGGTAATAAATTAAAAAAAGTAGTACTTAATTTAATTAATTAATTTAATTAGTAAGCCTTACCCAGCAACTTGGCCTTCCACAAACCAGGGTTGCCAACCACTTTCAATCGTCAAATTTAACGAATTTATCCATGTCTCTGTGCCCACATATGGAATCACCATGTCTACATCCCCGCTGTATCAGTAAGTATCAACAAACAAATAAGGATAATCAATTCATTTTTTCTCGATAATTAAATTATATAAAAAAGATGTGTGTGTGTATTGCCTGTAAATCAAGACTTGATAGCCTTTCTCGATGAGTTTGCGGTGATAAACAAGACTAGTTCGGACATTTTCCGTGTAAGATAAACTTATATTGCACCTCATCCAATGTTTTATTGTTCCCTGCAACTCACTCCACCTCGTCATTATTTAAGAAGGACAAATTATATATATGTGTGTATATAATTTGCTGGTATTTAATTAATTAAGTAGTTTCGCGTATATACCCTCGAATTCCAAGAGCCCTTTGAACATCTATGTCGTTCGCCCAACTGTACGAGTACAAGCAGTTGTAATTCTGTAAATCAAATTAAAATGGGATCGAAATTAATTCGATTCAATCTTGATGATATATCATTCATTCCTTAATATATATGCATGCATGCACTATATATATATATTCTTATTTTGGTACTATTAGAGGTTTTGTGCATGCAAACATTAATTTAAGAATACTGTACGTTGAGTTTTACCCGACACCATGGTCTTGGAGGTTCAGCTGTTTCATTATGATCAGTTGACAAAAATAGAAAATTAATAGAATCTTCTTCTTCTTCTTCCTCTTTCATAAAGAAGCTGCTGCTGCTGCGATCCCATTTGAATTTCTTATTTGGCTCTGCAGGGGATACATAACTACATTGAGGTTCGTATATGTTCGCGGTGAATAACTTTCCAATGCACTACAACACAGAAATTCAATTTAATTAATATTATAATACCATGCATGCACTAAAAGAAAAGAAAAGTTACGGTAATTACTTTTTGTTCTACATACCACTTTTATATTTTGTAGATCGGCTATACATAAACCATTGCTTGGATCTACATCCACATACTCCCCCTTGCAATTTCTTTTGGCTGACTGCACCCAGAACAAAACAAAAAAAAGAATAAATCTTTGTGTTCAACATTCTGAGCTTTATTTTTTTGTTTAAATAAACAAGAAATTATATAATTTTGGATTTGGGGAAAAATTATCCACCTCGTAGATATCTTGAGAGATCAATGCGTTCAAGTAAGCGAACCATACTCTTGAATTTATATCTTTGTTTAGATATGTGGCTGGGTTGCCAAGTGTGTATCCCTGCGTACAAAAAGTATATATGTATATCAAAATTAATTAATTACTGATCAGATCATTCAGTCGTTTATCTATAGTAATTTATTATTGTACAAAAACTTTATTAATGCGTCGGTCTAAGATCTGTAAATTAATTAATTAATTAACTAATAATCAATTAATCGAATATTTAACAAAGGATTTATAATAATAAAAAACTTCCGATGCTTTAACTTTTCTCTGTCACCTACTTTGAGATTCATTCTTGGCTCGTTTCCAGCATCGATGTCTGCAACCAATATACATATATAAATCCTCAGAACAAATTAATTAAAACTGAAATGATAAAGAACAAAATTAATTAATACTTACCGTCAGATATATGCTGAACAACTATGGGAACAATTATGCCTGAATAAGAATCACCACTAATATAGAGTGGATTTGCGACGAATTTCGGATGAGCTATAAGCCACTGACATAAGTATATATATCCGTCGTCGGATGATCAAATATTATATATTAATCACGTATTAAAAAATGAAAAACAAAAACATTAGTGTAATGTACGTGCCTTTCTTAAAAAGGAATAGGTTTCTGCTGCTGAAAGTATATCATCCATGTTGCTGTATCCTTGCCAGGTTTTTGCGTATGAGAATCCTGTGCCTACAGGAGCATCTAAAAATATGATGTTGGCAACCTGCAAATTATATTTAGTCAATTATAATTATAATTAATTAAGCAGGGAGAGAATAGTGGAGATATATTGCTATGCTAGCTAGCACCAGTAGCAAGTACGTACCTTTGTCCACGAGTAAGGGTTCAACGTAAGATTTGGTAAGTATGGCTTGGAATTTTCGTAGTCAAATGACAATGGACCTACAATTAATTAATGGATATATGATTAATTATTTCTCGTAATTTGGAAAAATAACAAATAAAATAAATAATATACATCCAAAACTCATCCTAAATTTACCCATCCATTAATTGCACCTTTGATTATTTAATGTACACAAAAATTTAAAGAATTTTAATGTAGTTTGTTTGTTATTAATTCATTCTATCTCTCAAATTTTCTATTATTAATTCATTCTAAGTTTGATAAATTATATGATAAAATAACAATATTTGTTCCTAAATTATTTATATCCTGCCGCTCAAGATTTTTGTTAAGAGAGTTGAATATTAACAAGCACGAATTTTAGATAAGTAATAAAATTATCTATTTAATCATGCACTTAGCCAAATTTCTATGATAATACAATGAAAATGTTGTATATAATCAACTAATAAAAAGTATTATTTTTATATTTGCGGTTGAGTGTGTGGTTAGCAGCACTTAGCAATAGCAGTCAATCAAAAGGATGGTGGCTTGGAATGTTTGGTGAAGCAAACAAGTCGTTGATATTATATTATAAATTTCCTACCTAAACCAGATAGGTCAAACATTAACTATATATTATTTGTCTTCTGTATTAACTATTAAGTAAATTAAAATGCTTTTTTTTTTCTTACGAAAATAGTATATTAAAGTACTTTTACTTTTTATGACATGAAAGATTATTAAAAAAATAATAAAAAAAAGATATGAATATAATTCAAACATGTGTAAAATTTTATAAATATTATTACATAAAATATAAACCACTTTCCGAAGTCCATTAGTACTTCTCTTATTATGCCTTTCATATGCACTAAACTTACTAAACTAGCAGTACTTATGCACAGATTGCCAAGTAAATTCATAATGGGATATAAAAAAGAAAATTAATGTACCAATTTCATAGACAAGGCCCGAAAAAGCAGAACAACCAGGGCCTCCGGTGAGCCAAAGCACAAGAGGGTCATCTCCTGGACTCCTCTCGGATTCAATGAAGTAGTAGAAAAGCTGCACATCATCCAACTCTCCCACCCCAACATACCTATTTTTATATATTAATTCAAATTAAATCCATAATTATAACATATTTAAGCAAGATACTTCAAAAGAAGAAGAAGAAGACAAAGAAAAAGAAAATAAAAAAAAAAAGAACCTTACCCGGTTTCGAGTTTGAATGGGAGATCACCATCAAAGCCAGGGAGAGTTTTGATAATTTGCCGTGAAGAAGCAACAACGATAGCGACAACCAACAGAAAAAATGTAGAATATAACAAAGATTGTGTTGCCATATATATATATATATATATCTTCAAATCACAAAGCAACTAAAATTGCTTTCTTCTGTGAAAGCAAACCAACTGAAGGCAAGGCACTACCTTTTATTTATGGAGGGACGATTATTGAAGGATAAATAGAAGACAAAAAACACATTAAAAGAAACTCATGTTTATTATGCATATATATAGAAATTAGACTGGTAGTTAGCTAGTTAGTTATGAACGTTAGAATCTGTGATTATTACTTTTTCCACATTTTGCATGTTTCGTATACAGTTTATTGTCCTCCACTGGATTCATGACATTCTGCCAACCAATTCTTGTCAAGAATTAATCATTTTTTGGGGAAATGGGCCCAGACCCTATATCGATGGGCTTGGGATCAACTGGCCGAAGCCCCCAATTGGCCCAAACACTCAATCCAATTGGATCCTAAAACGTTTTGGACTGATCGGATCGAACTGGCTCCTAGTCGGATGTCGTACGGGACAAGGCGTTCAGACTAGAATTCAGGCCAATAAAGTTATTGTTAGATAGAATCCTTGCGAGAACAGGACTCACAGCTGGCAAATCCTTATTCATATTCCCTTCGGATATCACGGGAAATCCAAATCCACAAGGAAATTAACACTCTTATATATATATATAAAGCTTTGTCTTCATGTAAATGGATTCATTCAATACCATTATTCACAATTCACAATTCCTCTGTAGAAGCAATAAAGTATTCTCTGATAATTTTTCTCAAACAATATTTATTGTATGATATCGAAATAGTTAAATTTTGGTATAACAATCACTAAAATGTGCCATCGTTTGGGTCAATCTGTCAAAATAACCAATCAAATTGATCATCATTCAGACTACCGTCGATCATGCAAGTGATCATCATCGTCAAGAATTGCTTTCCTCTTATTTATGTATATTAGTATTTCTCCGGAAGACATTTGTGCTGTCAATGAGGCCCGCCAGCTCTAGAGGGGATAGTACGAAAACCACCTGTTAATCATTGCAAGACATTCCCTAGGCTTGTATTCTGGAGCTGTGTGGCCTCCCCCCTACAACAATGAAAATATATATTTAATTAAAACCCAAAATTACACAATTAGTTAATTATATGTATATATATAGAGCATATTGTTAGGTAAATTAATCTCATTAATTGACATTTATATTAATCTGCCGGGAACATTTATTATATATTCTTGCCTTTACTGTAGCAAATGTCAAATGATAATCCTTCTGCGCATACTGCATCCAGTACCCAGCAACTTGGCCATCCACAAACCATGGTTGCCAACCTTTTTCAATCGTCAAATTTAAGGATTTTATCCACGTTTCTGTGCCCACATATGGAATTGCCAGGTCCAGATCCCCGCTGCATTCAGACATATATATAATAATTGAGAATTAATTAAACTTAAAGCTAGTTTTCTCGAGAAGAAATTAAAAGCTGGAAGCATATATATATTTGACTATCAAGTAAGATCAGTTCAACATTAGTATTAGACTATTAGCTCAAGTTTATAAAACCCTTAGTTAGCGAGACTGATTATTATTGGTATAAGTGAACACGCGAGGATCTCAATAATAGACGACCCTGAGACTCCTATATATACCATTACATTAATTAATTATATATAATTGATCGATGTTACAGTCTGTCTACCGCATGAGATTGAATACAATCACGTACCTGGCTATAATCGATGAAGAAATTCAGTGTATTTAATTTGTTACCTGTAAATCAAAACTTGATAGCCTTTCTTGGTGAGGTTTCGATGATAATCAAGACTTGTCGGAACATCATCTGTGTAAGATAAACTATGATTGCATCTCGCCCATTCTTTTATTGTCCCCTGCTCTTCATTGGCAATGTAGTTAATTAGTCTAATAATAATATTTCAAATTTAGATGCTATATATAGCCATCTATCTATTAATCTCAGGATCAAATGATACAATACCTTTCGAACTCCAAGAGCACTTTGAACAGTTTTATCGTTAGCCCAGTATTGCGAGTACAAATAATTTTGATGCTGTACGAAAGTAAGAATATTATAAGTAAAGGATTAAGTACAAGATAAACCCGTAAAATAAAACCGTAGAAATTATTTTGTACAAGTTTTCATTTAATCCAGTTCATCCTAACCCTCCAGTTATGTCTATATGAACTTGCATAAAAATTCGGGTACTGACATTTGATTGTCTGAATTTCCACATTTATATATATATATTTTTTCCAATAAATGTGAAAATTATTCTTACAATACTAAATTTTGCCTATTAGTATATGTAACTTAAAAAATTATTCTAATTATTTTTTGAAATTATTAACCTTTACATATAACCTGAGTTATTTTCTTCATATATTTTATTCGGTTTTAACAGGACTAGTATACCGTTGTCGTCCAGCGGTTAGGATGCCTGGCTTTCACCCAGGAGTCCCGAGTTCTTGATAAATTTGTAAACTTTTTAGTTTTAATAACGGAGCAGAACAGAGCAGTTCTAATCGTGCAAGTATGTAATGGTATATAGAATTTTATCGTACCCGACACCAAAGTTTAGGAACTGTTTGAGTTGGGGAAAGGATAAAATCTGCAAAATGTTGTTCTTCTTCCAAAATGGTGCGATCCCAATTCAATTTCAATTGTTTTGGCCCTGGAAGAGGTCCTGGGGATCCGGATACACGAGTACATTGAGGTTCCAATATGTTCCCCAGAAATAATCTTCCAATACACTACGGATAAACAAACAAATTAATTAATTTATAATATGGTAATTTAAAAAAAAAAAAAGAATAATAATAATATACTAGTGTTGTTCACTTCTACGTACCGCTGTGACATTCTGAAGATCAGCTTTGCATAAACAGTTGCTTGGGTCCACATTTGTATAGTCGCCATTGCAATTTCTTTTGGCTGACTGGAAAAAGCGTTACGCACAATATGCAAACAGCATTTTCTTGTCACTGATGATTCCTAGCTAGAATAAAAATTTACCTCGTAGATTTCATGGGTGATTAGTGCCCTTAGGTAAGCGAACAAAATTCTCGAATTTAGATCTTTGTTCATATCTGTAACTGGGTTGCCAAGTACATATCCCTGTGTTTGATGATATATTATTATCATTAAAATTAAAATGCATGTAATTAGAATTGTAAATTAATGAACAAGTTCATATTATATTAGCTAGGTAGGTCACCTACTTTGAGATTCATTCTTGGCTCGATTCCCGCATCAACACCTACAACCAAAATTAACAAAGTACACTCTTAATTGGTAGTGAAATTGAATGCCAGGAGAGAGGGAAGAAGTAAAATTAGGGCAGCTGCGAGCTAGTGTTCATCACATAACTAAATTACCGTCAGAAATTTTCTGCACAACGATTGGAACAGTTATGCCCGAATAAGAATCACCGGCAATATAGAGCGGATTCACCAGGAAATATGGATGAGCTACAAGCCACTGAAGATCAATAATTTTATTACAAAAAAATAACAACATTCATTAATTAGTATGCTGTAAATTTTTTAATATATATCATACCAAAAACCTTTATGATCAACTTATGAAAAAATTCATTAAAATCCTCCTGAACTGTAAATCACAAAGAATATTACTCTAATGATATAAAATGTTGGTTCAGTGTCAGTACCTTTCTTAGAAAATAATATATTTGTGTTGTTGAAATTGTATCGCTCATCTTGTATCCTCGCCAACTATTGGAGTATGAGAATCCAGTGCCAGTCGGTGCATCTAGGAATATAATATTGGCAACTTTTGTCCACGAGTATGGATTCAACAGTAACTTGGGCAAGTTTCTCCTGGAAGATTTTTCAAAATCAAATGACAATGGACCTGCAATGAACAACTAAATCAAATTATGCTTTTCCCAAACCAAACACGGTAGCTCTAAATTTACATTAAAGAAAAAGGGTTAAACATACCAATTTCATAGACAAGGCCAGAAAAGGCAGAACAACCAGGGCCTCCGGTGAGCCAAAGCACAAGAGGGTCATCTCCTGGACTCCTCTCGGATTCAATGAAGTAGTAGAAAAGCTGCACATCATCCAAATCTCCCACCCCAATATACCTAATTTTTATTAACTCAGTATCTTATGAGCTAATTAAGTGAAAACAGAACAAATTAAATTATTTCTTTCTTCGTTCTTTTTAAGTTAAAAAAAGAAAAACACCTACCCAGTTTCGAGTTTGAACGGGAGATCGCCATCAAATCCAGGCAGGGTTTTGATGATTTGGTGTGAAGCTGCAACAACGTTAGAGATGACCAATAGAAGAAGAAACGCAGACGATAAGAAAGATTGAGCTGCTGCCATGATTTGTGAAAATTACAGAGCAAAAGTACTACTTTTCTTCTGTGCGAGCAAACGAAGTGAAGGCAAAAGCAACACCTTTATGTTTATGCTACTGATTTAATTAATAAAATATTCTGAAGCTTCCGTCTGATTTAAAAAGATTTTAGGTGGATATGGAATTAGAGATGGGATACGTAAGCTGGATACTGAGGGGATAAACGACGAACTCTAAAATAGGTAATATCTGTCTTTTACGGAAAAATACCCGATTCCCCCAAATTTTCCTTTTTTTTGCCTAATGGCCTAGTTATCTAATATTTGAGAAATACTCCATTTGCCTAAGGATCTTTAAATATTTTGATTTTATTATTTTGTAATTTAAACATGAATCAATTGAACCATTAATTTAAATCGAACCAACGATTTGAATCAATTATTTAAAAATTAAAGAAATAAATTAAAGATCTCATTTATTATGTTATTTTAAAACTAAAAAGTTATATTAATCATTATGTATTAGTAATAATATTAGTAATATAGATAAAATAATTCATTTATGTGATTTTTAAATATTAAAGGACATAATAATTATTTTACATAAAAGTTAGTAATTTCCGGAGTATTTGTTTTTTGTTCAAACATCAAAAGAGTATTTGTTTATTTTAAATATTTAGAGGGTATATGTATTTTGTTAAAACTTAATGGAAGTATCTCCTAATACTCTTTTAAAGTTATATTATTTTGTAATTTAAAAAAAATTAGTTCAAAATTAATTTAATTAATTGGTGTTTAAATTATTAAAAAGTAAAATAAAGAATATTTAAAGATCAAAAGATAATAAAATATTTTTTAAATATTATGGGAGAAGTGGGATATTAGGTTAAAAATTAAGGAACGTTATTCTAACTTTTACCACAAATTTTTTATTAAAATAAGAAAAAGTAGTGTTACAAACATTTGTTATTAGAAAAGGTTTACAGACATTTGTTACTATTTATTTAAAAGTTGCATAAATTATATTTATTTTATATTGGTGATTGAATGATGGGAAATAGTTTCAATCGTGTTCAAATTGGATTTTGTGATTTTAACAAGCATGATTGGGTTAGCTGTACTGACAACGATAACTACTGTAGCTCGTCTGCTCCATTCAGTCTTATCTATTTCCTTAATGTAATAAAAAAACACGACTAAGTTTGTATAAAGACGTGAAACTCTAACATATCAAATTAATTAATTTATAAAATTGAATACAATGATAAAATATACTCCTGTCTTCTGTTCTATTTCTCAATTTTTCAAAATAAATTAGAATATATAAGTTAACTATTCTTATCCAAAATATATAACCTGTTTAAACATAATTCTGTGGGAAGTTGGAACCAGTGCGCGAGAGGGGTATTATTATTTTAAATTATTTTACCAAAAATCTTTTGACACAAAATTTTCATTTCCAGGAGAATCGCTCCGCTTTTGCTCTGTTTCCGGACGTAGTTGGCATGAAAACCCTTAAAGAGTTAACGAATTACGAGTTTTCACAATTTTTCTCAATGTTCTAATGGGCACGGCCCAATTTTAGTTTATGTAAGCTCGCGTGTCAGATTAATACGGCACAATTATTATAGGTATTGTGCCAGCCCGACTCATCAGAAGACAAGTTTAGTATGGCCTATAAATTTATTTGAACCGCCCATAAACAGTGTTAAACATAAATAGTGATCCAATATTAATAATAAATTATTATTATTAATATATTTTATATTATAAAAATTAAAAATTAATTTAAATTAATATAAATTTATTGACTAATAAATAATTTGCTAAAATTAAAAATAATAATAAATTAAACAAATTTAAAATAATAATATATTTGATAAATAATAAATTTACAATATTTATTATTTAATTAAAATTTTAAGTGAATAATTATAATTTATAATAAAATATGATACTTAATTATACTTTCACCGCAATATAATTAAATATTTTATATATTCATGCATATAAAATTATAAACACATAATATAATTATCAGTCATGCTTATTTATATAATTAATATCATGTAAAGACATTAATAATCATCAATTTATTATATTTTTATTTTTTCAAACAAAATGTTATATATAAAATTATAAATTAATTTTAAAAACAATTGTTATTCCGTTAAAAAATTTATACAAATTATATATAATTATAATTATAATAATAAAAATTAAAATTGTATGTTTTATTTATTTAGAATTCGTTTTTTTATTTTTTGATTAAATTTGAGCGATTTAAAATTTATGTGCATTGAGTTCATTCTTTAATTTATTTTGTAACTAAATAACTAATTAATGGAAGTACTATAACTATTTCTTATTTTTTATTTTTTAATATTATAAATTACAAGATGCAAATTTTTTACATTTAATCATTTTTATTTTATTTCTTTTTATATCTAAATAACAAATTATATTTAACAATACAAATAAATATTCCAAATTATAAATTTACAAAACAAAATTTTTCTAATTTAGGTATATTAAAATTAAAATTAAAAAAATAATATAATTGCTATATAAATTCAATATAATTATAAAATCAAAAATTTATATTTCATCTATATAAAATTTTATATATTTAGATTTAAATTTAAAAATTTATGTAATTTTTATTAATCAAAATTAAATGAGTAATAAAATTTTATTTTAATAATTTTATAAGTTAAGCTTTATTATTTAAAATTAATTTTTTTATTAATTATGTACAATATATACTATTTAATTGGACTAAAATTACTGTTTACGAATTGAATAATAATTCAAATAATAGAACAAATCAATATAGCTCAGCTCATAAATAGTACCCCGGACTGACACGGTACGACATGATTATTATTGATAGTATGACACGGCATGGTATGTGGGTCATTTTTCTCGACCTAGCCCGTAAATAGTGTCAAGCTGTGTTGATACTATTCATAAACTGAGTCGTGCCAGACTCGGGCCGATCCGCTCGTTTTGTCATCTCTAATGTTCTTATTACATTAAGAAAAAAAAAGAAGAAGAAATTTATTCTGGATACAACCTCAAATTCATGAACGTCTGGAGCCTATCTAATTCCAAGCTGCGGTAATGATCAGACAGGAAACTGAGCAAACCATGTATCAACCAAGGCTTGACATTGTTTTGGCTTGTACTGTGGAGATGTCAGCCCTCCTCCCTGAATAAAATACATATTCGTAGCTTTAGCTTTTATACATGAAAATGACTCCACTTTATAACTGAAGGGATTTAAGGGAAAGTCCACATATCTCCCCTAAAATTTGTAAAAATCTCAGTGTAAATTTTTTTTTGTGAAAATGGACACAACATCTCTTATAAACAGTAAATTTATTAAAATATTTTAAATCTATTTTTTAAATTATAAAATAAAATTATTAAACTTTAATAAAAAAGAGTAAAACTTTAACCATTATACCAAACACATTTTAAATATATATTTTTCAATCTTTAATAAATACTTTTTTCAAGAATGCAAATTTAATAATTTCTATAATAATTAAAATTATTTTGTTATTATAAAACTTATAATTAAAAAAAAATCTATATAATAACTTGAATTTAAAATTATTATAAAATAATAGTAAAATTATTCTTAAATAATTATTAAAGAAAATAAATTTAAATAGTTATAAAATAAAATTATTGTAAAATTATTATTAGCACTAATAATTTATTTTTAAAAATAATTGTTAAATAAAATAAATTATTTTATTAAAAAATCTAAATAATGATAATTTTTTTGAAATTTTATAATTTAATGATAATAATAATTTTAAATTCAAGTTATTATATAAAATTTTAATGATTAGAAAATTATTTTTGATTATTTTTTTATAGTAACAAAATAATTTTAATTTTTGTAAAAAATTATTATATATGTATTTTTAAAAGGGTTATATACTATAAATTAAAAAATATATTATTAAAATTTGTTTTAGTATCGTGGTTAGGGTATTAATCTTTTTTATTTTGTAATTTTAAAATAAATTCAGGATATTTTAGTAAGTTTATTATTTGTAGGGGAGGTTTGTATCATTTTTCACAAACGTTCTTTCAAATTGGGATTTTAACAAATCTTAGGGGAGCTATGTGGTCTTTTCCCGGGGATTTAACTTGCCTTTACTGTTGTATACGTCAAGCTGTAGTCAGCATTCATATACTTCACTTGGTGTCTGCAAAAATATAGAAAACAAGTACATACAAGATTTTCCCAAAAGTTGGTTGGCTAGAAGATTAATACTTCGTTTGGTATTAATCTTAAATCTACCTTAAATCTAAACATACCCTAATACTGTTTTGAGGCTTACCCTCCGATTTGAACATCGACAAACCAGGGCCGCCAATCACCGGAAACGGGTACTTCCAGAAGTCTTATCCATTCCTGCATGCCCACATATGGCACAGAAACGTCATGATCTCCACTGCAAAGCACAAAGTATAATTAGCGAAATTTTTGCTTGTTAGTGGTATGTTTTCTTTGATTCTACCGTTCATCTTGAAGAATCACCTGTAAGTCAAAGCTCGAAGACTTGTCTTCGAAAGATTTTTGTGATATTCAACAGTACTCTTGATGTTTGTTGTGTAGGTCGGGAAGGTCTTAAGGCATCTGTTCCAAGATTCTACAGTTCCCTAATGCACAAAAAACAATAAATCCTGATTAGAAATTATATGTATGAATCAAGAAGATACGTTGTTGCCGCAAAATTAATATATATACCTCTCGAACGTTAAGAATGTTTTGAACATTTTTGTCAATATATTTGTAAGAGAGTACATAACCAAATTCCTGAAATAGAAGAAAATGAGGAAACAGTAAAATGTTGATAAGCATGAACTTACAAGAGAACAAAGAGAAAGCACGCTCTTACCCTGCAGCGCAATTCAGGAAGCTTGTTCTCCTCGAGGAACTCCACTGTGTTTTCTTCCTCAGAAATTACATCCCATTGTAATTCCTTTAGTTTTTTCGAAGCAAAAGCACATTGAGGTTCCAGGATTTGAGTGAGCTTTATATGGAGAAGGCACTGAAGAATTAAATGCAATAAACTGATTAATGAGACTGAATGTACCAAGAGAAGAAGATTGACTATCCCCTGACCTGTTTGATATCTTGAAGAGCTGTAATACATAATGTCTTGTTAAAATCTATGTTGATATAATCGCCATGGCAATATTTTTTAGCTGCCTGCAAAGGCATTTTTGAAATTCAACTAAAATTTCTGAGAAAAATTACGAAGTTTATTTTGAAATTAAATTGGACGATACTTTCACCTTATAGTATGCATTGGATATAATACTTATATCTTATCTTGTCATAGTTTATTTAAGATCACCAAAATCACTATGAATTAAACTAAGTAATTCAGTTTTTTAATTTATAATAGATTTATTTATTTTCTTGATAAACTTTGTTTAATACAAGTATCACATTTATTGATGTTTGTAACATCAATATTTATTAGACCCTCTCTTTTCATTTTCTTTAAATAGAAAAAAAGCCCTAGACCCCCTCAAATTTCAGTGAACTATTTATTACCCTCCTAAAGTTTCAAAAATATCCCGTCATATCCTTTCGTTAATTGAGATGACATAAAAATTTAAATTTTAGGGGTAAAATAGTAAAATAACACCACACTACGGCCATTTTAAAAAAAGTCCTAGACCCCCCTCAAGTTTTAGTGAATTACCCATTTTTTCTAAAGTTTCAAAATTATCCCATTATATCCTTCCCGTTAATTGAGATGACGAAAAAAATTTAATTTTTAGTTAAATTATAATTATACCCTTTAATCAATAATGAGACAATAGATGGGGAATCACATTTCAGACATGGGATACATATCTTAGACATAAGGCCCATATAGCAGTAATTTTTTGTGATTTGGTGAAAAAATTAAAATAATTTGATAAATAATTATTTTCCTTTTGTGTTAAGTAAATATTTAAAGAAATCATTATTATGTAAGTAAATAATTATTTTATATTTATGTTAAGTAAGTGCTTATAAAAATAATTAATATGTAAATTCAATATATAATTATTTTTTGTTTGTGTTAAATAAATATTTAAAGAAACAATTATTATGCAAGTAAACAATTATTTTATTTTAATGTTGAGAAAGTACTTATAGAAATAATTATATGTAAAATAAATAATTATTTTATTTTTATATAAAGTAAGTATTTATAGAAATAATTATTATGAAAAGTAAACATATTTATTTTATTTTTATGTTAAGTAAGTACTTATAAAAATAATTATATGTAAAGTAAATAATTATTATAAACATATTTATTTTATTTTTATGTTAAGTAAGTTTTTATAGAAATAATTATATGTAACGTAAATAATCATTTTATTTTTATATAAAGTAAGTATTTATAAAAATTATTATTATGTAAAGTAAATATATAATTATTTTATTTTTATATAAAGTAAAGTATTTAGAAAAATTATATTATGTAAAGTAAATATATAATTATTTATTTTTTATATAAAGTAAGTATTTATAAAAATTATTATTATGTAAAGTAAAATATATAATGATTTTTACTTTTGTTGTAAGTAACATATTTAATGAAATAATTATTATGCAAAAGTAAATAATTATTTTATTTTTATATTAAGTAAGTATTGCATAAATAATTATTATATTTTTATATAAAATAAATATTTATAAAAATAAATTTAAATAATAATAGTGAGCATGAGCACATATAAATATTAGTATATTGGTGAGCTCAGTCACAAATAAATATTGATTGATTGTAGTGTGGTGTTATTTTACTATTTTACTCCTAAAATTTAAATTTTTCCGTCATCTCAATTAACGGAAGGATGTAATGTAGTATTTTTGAAACTTTAGGGTGATAATGGGTAATTCACTGAAACTTGATGGGGGTCTAGGGCTTTTTCCCATTGTCTCATTATTGATTGAAGAGTATAATTATAATTGAACTAAAAATTTAAATTTTTTCGTTATCTCAATTAACGAAAGGATGTGACGGGGTATATTTGAAACCTTAGGGAGATAATGGGTAATTCACTAAAACTTGAGGGGGGTCTAGGGCTTTTTCCCCTTTAAATAAAAAAAATTTACATGGCCTAACCTACCATGCCTTAAATAAAAAAAAATAACAATATAAACAGAAATATAAGTATTTTTATTAATAATTGTGTCAAGTACATTAAGCTTGAACAAATCATTGAAACAATATCTTTTTCCATTGAACACTTCATTTTTGGACATTACAATATTGTCTCTTTCAAAAAAGATTTTTACATTTACTTTTCTAAAAATAAACACAGACACTAAATTATATCTTATATTTGGAATATGAAGCACATTACTTAAGGAAAGAATCTTTCCAGAAGTCAACTTGAGAAGAATTTTTTTCTTTTCCTACAACTGAAGCAGAGTGAGAATCTCCAAAATACTTAATTGAGTGTACTAAAAAAAAGAGCTTTGATTCTCACATATGTGCTTAGTAGCACCAGAATCAATAATTTAATTTTATTTTTTACTAGCAACCACGTTGGCCTTAGAAGATTTTTTATTGCTCTTCTTAAACCTATATTCAATAGCATAATGATCATACTTACCACACACAAAGTAATTTCCTTTTTTCTTAAATGTTGGTTTCTTGTTGTTCATAGATTTTTTATTATCTAGTTTTTGGTTCATGACAATAGTTTTATTACTAATCAATGTGAGATATTTGTATTTTAAAATACCCATACAAAAGTACAACATTTTAACATTTTAACATTTTGACGTCTCCTTTTATTCTATAGCATTATCTTTTTGTTTCTAGTACTTCCAAAAAGCAAGTCCAAAATAATATTTCCAAACATAGATCATCTCCTTATATATAAATAACACCAATCAACCCACTGATTCAACTCAGAAATTCAAAATCACGAGTTCTTGTTATTAATTATTCCCTTTCTTATCCATTTCCATATCACTTCTTGTAATTAGATTAATTAACTACAAACATGAGAAGCAAAGCGGAGTCTCAAAGCAAGTTCAGGCACTACCTGGAAAACCCCAGAAAGATTTTACACAAGGCTAGAGACTTTTACTTGAAGAGCATGGAGGGCTGCGCGAATAAACTAAGTTACGGTGGTGTGGTGGGCTGCCCGGGGCCACAGGTCTCGCCGTTGCCAAGGAGTTTTAGTGTAAATTATTCAAAGTCGAGGAATGATGAAAGGTTTAAAGAACTTTTAGCTGCGATGAACAAGAAATTTGGGAGTGAGGTTGATTTGAATGAGAGGAGACAACAAAAAATGGAGAAAGGTGCGATGCGAAGAAGCTATAGTACTAGTGTTTGATTATTATTAGGGAGAATTGATGAGGACAAGCCTTGTTATTTTGAAGACGATATGATTTATGTTAGAAGCAGAAGTTATGCTGCGAAGAGAAATTTAATTTGAGTTTTTTTAGTGAAGTATATATCGGATATAACTCTATATTTATCATATGGACATACTATGTATATTAAAGTACTGAAAATTCAAAATCATATGTATTTGTGTTTTTGATTCTTTATATAGGAATTCGCTAATTAATTGGTTCTAGTTATATATGTACGTAATTAATATAGGTCATGTGAGATTTATCCTAGCTAGAAGCATAATTAATGTGTGCCGCTGCTGAGAGATTTTGGATTGATCGATCTTTTTAGTTTGTCCTATTTCCTAATCATGAAAATTTGGAAATGAAAAATGTATTGTGTAGCTTTCATCATTTCTTTCAATTTAACTCTTGCATGCATACGCGGTGCGCGTAGAGTATATTAATATTAGAAATAAATCACCAACATATGTAACTATTTTTTTTAAGTTTATTGTGTTATATATATATATATATATATATATATATATATATATATATATATCTTTCTTTTATAAATACTATAAAAATATGAACAAGTTTAAATTGCTTTTACCGTTCTAAAATATTTTATTAATTGAATCAATTCACAACACATTTAATTTTATACTAACTTTAACTGTGCACATGAATGCAAGTAAATGTATATATACATAAGCTTGTTGTGATCCATCAACTTACTTTTCTGTCGAGAAAGATCCATGGAACATTGGAACTAGAGAAATTTCATCGTTTAAAAAAAAGGTTAGTGACGGTAAATTCATCCTATATTAATACAACTTTTCAATCCTTGTATAATATATAATCTATAAGAAATGCATTTCCAAGTACAAAAAATTGAAGGACTCAGGAGAATGCACATTTTAACAATTAATTAGCTAGAATTATTCTTAATAAATATTAAAATCACACGCACAAAAAAATAGGATAAGTTCAACTTTTCGATACTATATATATTTGAAAGTTAGCCATATATTAGGAAATTGCAGGCCTTTAGTTGAAATCCGCGTTAAGACATTACTTCTCTTGCTCTTTGAAGACTGGGTATGAGACGGCATGGGGCAAATAGACGATTATAATGAAGCACAACAAAGTTGAGGTCCAAAGCACACTAAGCTCCAAACTAACAGTTTCTTGTTCGATTTTACTAACAAATTTAATTATAACTTGGACCGGTTCTTCATAAGTAGTACTGTAGCATTCTCTGCCGCCCAATTTTTAATTCAAACAGCATTAGATGCTACCAATCAGCTAGTAAAAGACAACTCAATAACAATCAAAATTGTAATCAGTATAAATTTACATAGCCATCATTAATTCTCTACGGCCCGCTAAAACTGTTTCATATACTTCTAGCACATCCTTGAGGACACGATGAAAAGCAAGGCTAAAAAGCAAAGCAAGTTGATGCAAATTATGTTAGCACCTATCAGAATTCTGATCATTGCTAGAGATTCTTACGTCAAGAGCACGACGGACTGTGTCGTTGGGGTTAATGGCGCCATTGTCTGTCCGGCCCCACAAATCTCACACGTGCCTAAAAATTTTGGCGTTAATAATTCCGACAAGGTTAACGATGAGAAACTGAGAGAACTGCTGCGACAGGTTTCGTCTAAGAGGAGTATCGGTGGTGTGGCAAAGTTGAATTTGCAGCTGGGTTCCGTTGGAAATAATGGGGTGGGAAGGAGTTACAGTGTTGGAATAGGGAAGATAGGGAGAATTGATGAAGAAAAGCCTTGTTACTTTGAGGAAGATTTGTTGTACCCCAGAAGCAGAAGCCATTAGGAATTCAATACGTGCGTACGTTAATAATATATAGTAAAACATGAACTAGCTTGTACGTACTGTCATTGTTGTTTCTTTCTTTTTTATTTTTTCTGGATAAAACTTTAGAAGGTTAAAATTGCTCACACTTCAAAAATCTTTTACAATTTGAAACTCAGTATTTTTTTATTTACTAAAGAAAAAAAAAACCACTTGTTTTTAAGTGTCTTGAACATTCCATTGGGTCAAGCCTGCAGCGAATGCCTTACACGTTTGTTACGTTCACATAGTTTAATTTGCACTTCGGTTTAAATAAAATAAAAGGTTTAAAGTAAGAGTGGAACATACAAAATGAAAACTTGTATATTCTTTTGTTATTTATAATGCATTTATATATATATATATATATATATATATTCCCTTGGAGAGTTATAAATAAAAGAAGTTATATAAGATATATTAAGGAAACTTCATAGACACCAGCTTGTAAATCTTTACATTTTTAATTTCTAACGTTTTCCCTCGGGTTTCGAGTGCTTTTCCGAATTAAATTTTTTAATTACACGTGAAACTCGTGGTGCGTGATCAATTAATGTCAAAAGAATACATATAAAAAGGAAATTAAATAAAGTATCGACATAATTAATTTATAATTAGAACAAGTGCGCATATTATTTATATATGTCATCAAATCAATTGATCAAATTAATATTATATATATGCAGAAGCATCAGATGCTAATGCAAGAAGGGTATTATTTTTTCAGTAGCATGATATGAAGGCATCAGATCCTACCACATGCATCAAGGAGAATGACCATTCATAGGCATATTTTTGTTTATTAATTAATCAAAAGAACTAATGTTATGTTCCATCGTGAAAGACAACCTGGCAAGTTCTGATTGCTTGTCATTGCTTTTGCATCGTATCCAGAGATTCCTACTTAGTGCAGTTGCTATAAATTATTTTAGGGGTATTATCAATTTTCTCCCCTGAGGTATCTCATATTATCATGTATATGTTCAAGATTTGATAAAAAAGCAAACACCTCCCTTGGACTGTTGACAACTTTACAAAATTAAGGAAAATTAACATATACCCCCTGAGAAAAGAACAGATACCCTCCTAAAAGTTTAAAAACAACAGATACTCCCTAACTTTATGATAAATGACACTTATCCCCTGGTGTTAGTTGATTGTTTGTTAACCGGTTAGTTTATTATCACTTGTATTCTTAAATGTTTATAAAATAACAATATAATATATATTTTATTTAAATATAATAATTTAGTCTATATTTTAATATTTTTTATAATAACTATTTTTAATCTTAACAATTTAGTCCCTATATAATATTTTTTACAATATACTCAAAACTAAATAATTTTTTTAATTTATTATTTTAATAATAAAATCAAATATACAATTATTAAAAAAATTCAAATAATGAGTTAAATCACACTCATATATTAAAATATTTTTAATTTTCTTCTTTTATTTTTATAGTAATAATTTGATATTTAATTATTAAAAAATTTTAATTGAAACATCTTTTAATATTTTATTTTTACATGTAACATATTTATCTAAAATAAATTTAAACTCATTATATATATTTAAAATATATGAAGATTTAAATCAAAAAATATAAATAATAAATATATGTTATAATATATTTATATACTATAGATAAAAATAAAATTATAATTAAAAATTACAATCTAATTTTAATTAAAAATTAAAAAGAAACCTTCCTCATTTATCTAATTATGTTAAATTAAAAACTTGATTATTTTTATCTATAGTATATAAATATATTATAACATATATTTATTATTTATATTTTTTGATTTAAATCTTCATATATTTTAAATATATGTAATGAGTTTAAATTTATTTTAGATAAATATGTTACATGTAAAAATAAAATATTAAAAGATAATTCAATTAAAGTTTTTTAATAATTAAATATCAAATTATTACTATAAAAATAAAAGAAGAAAATTAAAAATATTTTAATATATGAGTGTGATTTAACTCATTATTTAAATTTTTTTAATAATTGTATATTTGATTTTATTATTAAAATAATAAATTAAAAAAATTATTTAGTTTTGAGTATATTGTAAAAAATATTATATAGGGACTAAATTGTTAAGATTAAAAATAGTTATTATAAAAAATATTAAAATATAGACTAAATTATTATATTTAAATAAAATATATATTATATTATTATTTTATAAACATTTAAGAATATAAGTGATAATAAACTAACTGGTTAACAAACAATCAACTAACACTAGGGGGTAAGTGTCACTTATCAATAGAGTTAGGGAGTATTTGTCGTTTTTAAACTTTTAGGGGGGTATTTGTTCTTTCCTAGGGGTATATGTCAATTTTTCTTGATTTTGTAAAGTTGTCAATAGTCCTAAGGAGGTGTTTGCCTATTTATCAAATCTTGGAACATATACATGATAATATGAGATACCTCAGGGGAGAAAATTGATAATACTCCAATTATTTTATTCTTTCTTCATTTTGTCTACGTTCAACGAATACTGACTTTTGGAATCCTAAGGTTTTATTTTCTTTCCAAATAGGAACATAAGTTATCCATTTTTATCACGTAAATCCTTGCTTTAGCTTATTAACTTGGCCATATCACTCAAATAGTATTTTATGTTTTACTGACAACGCAAGCATTTGTAACCGATCACTGTAGGATGTTTCAGTTTCGACAACAAATAGGAGTTTATTTGATATAAATAAATATATTCTTTTTATTTAAAACATTGTAAAAGAAAAGGACCCAAATGTAATTAGAAATTGTCACAAGCCCTTTTTTCAATTCGATTAATTAAATAATTCCCCAGGCTAACTTCCTTTTCGAAGATACTTGAGTTTCTATATATACAATAAATCAAAACCTTTGGTGTATAAGTCTCTAACTCTATTCGTTTTGTCATCCAAAGTCTCTCTTAGTTCTTGTAATTCACATCAAAAGTGTTCCGTTTCTGTTCAAGCAGCAGCTCTTATAGCAGCATGAATACCAAAATGAGAAGCAAAGCTAGAAAGCAGCGAAAGGTGATGCAGATTTTCTCAGTCCCCATCAAAATTCTTAGCAAGGTTGGAGACTTTTACGTGAAGGGCATGGAGAATTGCAACAATAGAGTAAGTTTCAGCTCTTGGATAGGCTGCCCTTCTACGCCAGGCGTGCGATTGACTAGGAATTTTAGTTTCAACTCTTTCACTGCAAGCGATGATGAAGAATTCGGGCAACTTTTACGTGCCGCATCTGAAAAGAAGACGAGGCAAACAGCTTTACAGACTAGTATGATGGGGAGAAGTTATAGTATTAGTGTAGGAAAGATTGGGAGAATTGAGGAAGACAAGCCTTGTGCCTTTGAGGAAGATGGTTTAAAGTCGGAATTGGTATATCTAAAAAGCAGAAGTCATGTTGTTGGAAGGACTTATGTGTATCAAAAGTGAAAGATTCATATATATTAATTTGAGACAGTAATCAATTTTTCCTTTCTAAGAATTGCTACAATTAATATTTTTCCTTCTTAATTCTTATAAATATTCGTTTATCGATTCATGTTTCTCATCCGCATCTCTTTGCAAAATGAAGATTAATTCTGATTTCTGGTGAGAAACAGCTAGAAGTCGAAGCACCAAGTGCTAGCTGCAATACATATGTGGGCAACCACATGTAGATAATTAGATTGAGAGAGAATATTCGATAAAACGCAAGTGTTAGCTGCATCTGTTAAGTTCAATGTCACTACAGATTCTATGTTCATGGTGCTTCCACTTTTAGAGCTCCACCATTTAATATTATGGCCAGCTGTGCACTGATTTTTTGTTCTACTTTGAATCTTTGAAGTCCTTGCCATTAACATTAAAAAATACTTAAACTTATTTACGACTCGATGTTAATTAATTTTATTTAATTATTCAGTGACAACTAGTAAACCAAAATTCCTTCCAATGTCCATGTAATTGGAATTGATTATTTGGCCATTGACAATGTTGGTCTTGTTCTTCGTATGGAAGTTAGAAGTAACATTGATGTATATAGCAACAAAGAGATAATATTAAAGATTTTAGAATTAAGAGATAGTAGGTATGATGGGGCCATTTCATTTCAATCCTCAGTGTTTTAAGAAATATCATGTTAGTTAATATGTTTCACATTTTTTTATCTTAAATATCCTTAATAATTCTTATAATCATCAATTTAAACCAAAGTGTTTGTAATTGGGGTCCAATTAAAATAATATTGGAGCTTTAACTGTTTGATTTTTTACATCATTGTTGTGTAATTTGTGCAGTGTGTACACGATATCCGCAAGTGTATAGAATTATAACAAATAATATAGTAATAAGAGGATGTTGATCCCACGAGAATATTAATCAATTAAGTATTGAAGGTAATTAATTCTAAATTTATCTGAAGATATTGATTATTAATTCAATTGAGAAAATAAAATCAATAAAATTAACTACTTAAAAAACTAATTAAAAGATTTAATTAATGAAAAAATCTAGGGAGAATGATTTTCTTAATTAGTTGTATTCAATTCTTCAATTGAGGTTATTTTGATTTAATATTAGTCTTGCCAGTTAATTATCTTCTCCTATTTAACAATCTCTATAAAAATAAATCGAGATTATCTACATCTAAAAATTCACTATATGTCTATATAAATTTAATTAAGTGAGAACGCATCACAGTTAGGGATAATTTTAATTTAAACCGCATAAATCATATTAGTACATCTTTCTAATATTCAAGTTATGGCATTTATCACGCAATCTAAACTGATAATTACTCTCAATTCATATCAATCCAGAATTCATTTAAATATCATCTAAATATTTAAAAGTATTAAACATCATGATAAATACTCATATACTATGTATTAAATTATAAATAACACAATATCAGAAAATGATGTTTCAAATAAATTAAATCATTATCTTAGAAAATAAGTCTAATCACATATAAAATAAAGTTCAAGATTAAAAAAAATAACAATCAAATATATAATATTAGTCAATACAAATTGTTCAATTTAAAATAAAATTAAAAAGAGAGAGAAAGAACACTAGATGAGAGGAACTTAAATTCACAATATTTGATGAGAGTCTCTCAATCTTTTGATGGATTCCCTTTCTTCTTGTAGATTTTTCCTTCTCTCTCTAACAACCTAGGATTCCACTAAATCTGACTATCCGTTTTGATCTAAGGGTAAAAAAATGAGCTAAAAATGAGATTGTCATTTTCGAGTCTAGATGGCATTCGCAAAATAGACTAAATGGAAGGCCTCATCGCATCATGATTGCAGCCAAGAGGCAAAATGCATGGCACAAGCGTACCATTGATTTTGCCTGCGAAGAGCAAAGGCAAATCATATGACAAATTTGGGGCCACTTCTTAGGCGCCATGATTAGGTTTGAGTTCGGGGTAGGTAAGATAAAATGAATTATTTGGGACCTTGCCCAACCCTGTTACCTTTTAAAAAATAAATAAATAAATCATATGACAAATTTCAATTAGATTCTCTTATTTTTTATTCTTTTAAATTTGGGTTTTTATTTTAATATTTTTTATTTTAGTCTTTACTTGCTTGCATTTTAATCTCTGTAAACAAAACTTGTAGTTTTTCACGAATAACTAACAAAAGTGATTTTATGCTCTGTTTTCATGTTTTTGATATTAAAATATGTCAATACCTACAAAATAAAATTAAACATTTAAAAAAAATAACTACGTAAAATAGATTAAATAACGTTAAATATATTACTTAATAATAGATAATTTAAGCGTAATTATATAATAAAAATTAAGATAACATTTATCATAATTTATTGATGAGTTCATATGGCCAACTCATTATTTTATTCAATATTTCCAAAATACTGTTACGCACGTGCAAATCATGGTGATCAATCAACTGATGTTGAAATAATTTTGTCGAGCAGCTTCTTGGAACAAACATCCATATTATTTAACGATTGATGTTTTTTGAAGCATCACGTTCGGATTTTAATTGCTTTACCCAAAAATACTTAAATAATGTAGGTAGTTATATAAATAATATTAAAGTTGTCAGACGTTAATTTTCTTATAATTATTTCATTAATTAATTCTGCGCGGCTAACTTCCTTCCAAGATATTTCTGAGAAACAAGAGGCAAATATACATATATAGTATATGTATATGTGTGTGTGTGTGTGTGTGTGTGTGTGTGTTCATCCACGTCTCGTTCACTTCCTGCAATCTACAGTTACATTAATTCTGTTCACTAAGCAGCTCGTATAGCAACATGGATGCCAAAATGAGGAGCAAAGCGAGAAAGCAACGAAAGCTGATGCAGATTCTCTCCACCGCCATCAAAATTCTCAGAAAGGCTGGAGACCTCTACGTGAAGGGCATGGAGTACTGCTCTAATCAAGTAAGTTCCAGCGGTTCGGTTGGCTGTTCGTCTGCGCCGGCTATGCGATTGCCCAAGAGTTTTAGTGTCAATTCTTTCCCAGCATGCGACGACGAAGAGTTCAGGCAACTGTTACGAGTCGCATCTATAAAGGAGGCGAGGAAAACAGATTTACAGCGAACTATGATCGCGAGAAGTTACAGTGTTAGTGTAGGAAAGATTGGCAGAATTGACGAGGACGAGCCTTGCGCATTTCAAGAAGATGTTTTGAAGTTGGATTTGTTATTTCCAAGAAGTACAAGTCATGCTGTTAGAACGAATTGTGTTTATCCATAGTGAAAATTCTTTCATATTATAGTCCCCGAAATTGTAATTTTATTTTTTTTAATAATCTCTAAGCCTAAGCTTAGAGTAATTTCATTAATGAAAAAAAAAAAAGAAAGGAGTACACAGTCATTGGAGTACCACAGTCTTGACCAAATAAAAGAAAATTAGTAAGAAAGAAAAATAAAAGCATTGCAAATACTACACAGATTTGCAATTTGGACTCCACCATATTTTTAGAAAGAAGACAAAGAAAAACATAAGAACATTAGCAAGAGAACCTATAGTTAGGAACACCACAAAGATCCTTTGCGAGCAAGCATCGAGTAGAAATCGGGGGAGTGTCCCACCAATGAAGGGTAGAAAAGTTAAGCCCTAGATTTGCCAAGTGATCAGCTACACTATTATTTTCCCGATAAGTATAAGTGAAGCAAAAATTCATTTTGGAGAGTAAGAGCCTGCAGTTGAACCACGATTGCGAAGGGGCCCTGGAGGAGGCAGAGAAAGGTTAGCTAAATGGTGGATCACCACCATGGAACCCGAAATTGTAATTTGAATGTCGTAATGTATCTGTAAAAATCGAAATCTTCTTTGCTTGTTAATTAATTGCTGCACTTTTTCCTTCTTATACAGTACTTCTTAATTGTTGATCCACTCACGTGTCTCTGTCTGCATCTCTACTCTATCTTTTGATTTCTGGTACAAAATAGAAGTCGGTAGTTCGATCCACCAAGTCTTTTACTCCATCTCTCAATCATGCGAGATTATTTTTAGGCTCAAAATTGATGTTAAATTATGAGGTAAATTTTTACCAATAACATTTACAGACAAAGTCTTAATGCATGCATGCACCTGCTGTGTTATGTGATTTCGAGATACTAAGATACAGGCTCAATGGACTCGAGGTTGAAGAAATAGAAATTTAATTAATTTAGATAAAAGTCACCATGTTACCTAAACGTTTAAACATCAAATTAATCTGTAATATTAAGTATATT
This sequence comes from Melia azedarach, assembly GCA_028052125.1. NCBI lineage: Eukaryota > Viridiplantae > Streptophyta > Magnoliopsida > Sapindales > Meliaceae > Melia > Melia azedarach. The sequence continues at coordinate 1,489,244 of CM051399.1, read as the reverse complement.
TAGAAGAACATATCTGCAATCATCATTTCTCTCTTGCTGCAAGAAATTCTAAGAAGCTAGTTGCTCATATTGTGAGATGCCGAGCCAACTTAATTAATTCTAAAATTCTCTAAATTTAATTGTATCGTTAATAGTAATAGAAAATATTCAATAATAAGACTTCCAATTCATTAACTTATTTAATATTCTTAATTAATTCCCAAAATTTTGTTACATGTGCAAAGCACTGAGCATGGTGGTCAAATTTGTCGGAGTAATTTCCTGCAACATATAATAATACTATTAATTAGTCGGATGAATATAATATATATGCGGTCATCACGTGGCTGCCGCCAGTCACAGACCAGGGAAATCAAAAGCTCCTTTGAAAGTTAAAATAGATATATAAAAGTGATTTTAAGTAATTAAAAATTCTTTTACATATTCGATAAAAAATTTCATAATTATTTTGAATAAAATTATCCTTATTTTACAACAAATTTCGAAAAGAAAAAAAGAGTCTGCTTTTCAAATGTAATTTTAAAAGTGATTTTATTTATAAATACAATACCAAATAACGTATATAATATGTCTTACATATTAATTCTATTGAGGTTTTTCTATTTCTGTTGGTTATCTTCCTGCTGCTTCTTTCTGCATTCTTGGATTATACTCTTTTTATATTGCTGTCTTTGTTTTGCTAATATTAGGCCTGCTCTTAGTTTTTCTGCTTTTGCTTGTTAACTTCGGCTGCTCTGCTTGTTCGTTAATGTTGTTTGGCTCTACATCTATTTTGTTAATTGTCTTACATCATCTTTTATATATAAATTAAGCACTCTCATTTTTTAAATTGAGTTTTATAAAAATCCATTCCTAACATATCTCATTTTATCGATATCAATTATTTTAATAATATATTATTTTCCACTTCAAAAGAAATGTCTTATTGATACGACATTGATTATAACTTTCACTGCCACGCATCAGTTATGTGTCCTCATTGGTTATAAAAACAAAAATAAAAATAAATTAATTACCTACCCTTTAATTTCTTTTCTTAGTTTAATTCGTACTTTTCCGATTTTGGCCTACAATATACAACATTATTTTACATATATATTTCAAACTCAATCGCATGTCATTTTCTTTTTTGTTTAATTAAAATTTTCGATATTAGGAACTTTCTTCAAACGATGATTACTTCGGAGAAACAAGCTAGCTTGTATAGAACACTTGAAACCTTTATGTGTGTGTGTTCTTAAGAGGAACTAATTAATTAACTTCTGTTTTGTTTAAAGGATTCTGGAAATTAGTAAATAAATTTTATTTAATTTCATTATTAATTATCATCATAATCATTATAATTATTATTATTATTTTGACAACTAGCTAGCTAGTAACCAAAATAAATTCTAGTGTCCCTGTAGTTGGATTTGCGAAGTAACATTAATATACAAATAGCAATAAAAGGATAATATTAAAGAATAAAATTAAGAGATGATAAATAGTAGGCATATATGAAGTGCTAAGAAATTGCGTCATTAGATTGAAGTTTAGCCTATTTGACTTTGACATCACGTCCGTTAATTATTTTATTCAAAATTTCCAAAAATGTTACTTGTGCAAATCATGGTGGTCAATCAATTACCGTCAACCATCGACCTAATAAACGATTAATTGTATTGAGCAATTTCGTGGAACAAATAGCCATACTATTTTATATTATCAAATGATCAATTATTATTATTATATATCCTCAGGCATCACGTGGCAACACAGTCAAATTCTCATTTTAATTGTTTTACCCTCTCTCTCTTAAGTTTTAATATAGATAATAACTTAAATAATGTACTTTATAAATAAATAAATAAAAATGTAGATTTTTCCTTGGATTTGTCAGCTATGTAATAATTTAATTTCAATAAAAATACCAACTGTATTCAATTTTTAGAAAATAGCAAAACGTATTTACAACCACGGGTCAATTTAATCTTCACCCATTATGGAAAATAAATAAAAAATTAATTATCTATCCTTTAATTCTTTTTCTCTTTTCCTCAAATAGTTTTCCCTTTTCAATTTTGGCCTCCTATATATTACGTAATAAACGTATTTGAGAGTGTCACGTGTCCTTTTTGATATTAGAATAAGTCCGTCCCCATAGCTTTCCGTTCAAACTTCCTTCCAAGCTGCTTCCAAGAAACAAGTCATCGATAATAGCAATTAAAAATATATATATTAAAATCACCACCTTCTATATATATCCATATCTAGCTCTCTTCTTCCCGTTGCAAATCAATTTCTTAAGTCTTGTTATTCCATTTCCAATTTCTTCTACAAAGAGAATCGTTTCGGACTAATTTGTTCCACCAGCTCTCTTGTAGAGATACAACAAAAAAAATGAGAATTAGCAAAGCTAAGAAGCAAGGCAAGTTGATGCAGATTTTCTCAGCCCCCATCAAAATTTTAAGCAAGGCCAGAGACTTTTACGTGAAGGGCATGGAGAATTGCGCCAACCGAGTAAGTTACGGCCCTTCGGTAGGCTGCCCTTCTGCTCCGGCGGTACGGTTACCCAAGAGTTTCAGTGTCAGCTCTTTCAATACAGCATACGATGATGAAGAATTCAGGCAACTTTTACGCGCTGCGTCTAAAAAGGAAGGGAGGCAAACAGCTTTTCAGATGCCGAGAAGTTACAGTGTTAGTGTAGGAAAGATTGGAAGAATTGAAGAGGATGAGCCTTGTGCATTTGAAGAAGATGGTGTGAGGGCAAGCTTGTTGTATCCAAGAAGTACTACAAGTAAATTCGTTAACAGGATTTAATGATCGATATACGATTGATAGCTACATATAATACATTTAATTAATTTGTTTATGTATACACATGATAATCAGGCTCCGGCACTCGAATAATTGGGTGCTTCTGTTATTGGTTTTATTTTTTAATCCTGTCATTAAATTAATTTGACAGTGATCAGAAAATGTATATGCATGGATTAATCTTCTTTCTTGTAGAAGCTGTAGCTTCCTTCTTACTTTTTACTTAGAAAATCTATTTATTATTTTTTCAACATTCTAAAACTACCTTTTTTTTTAATGTTACATATTATATATATAATCTACTAGAAGTAGAAGTTTAGATAAAATAAATCCTATTATGATGTACTCTAAAAATCTATTCAAACAATTGGTAAAGATGTTTTACGTCCAAAAATTTACATGAAGAAAAATTACGTGAAAAGAGTCCTACATTTTTGTAGAATGTTTTAGAAAGAGGTAAAAATTTAAATTCACAAATGCTTTTATATAGATAAGAACATGGAAAGTTATATAAAATAAAATCTATTACAGTGCATTCAAAAATATAATCACACAATGGACGAGACTTTTTATGTTTCAAAACTTTACACACAAAAAACTCTACCTCGTTCCCGCATTTTTTGTCAAGTGTTTTTAAAAAAAAGGAAGCGACATTTTTAAAATTAACAAATGCTATTGATATAGACAAACCGTGGATCTTTGTTAACTTGGGGATTGATCCAAAAATTGGAACTCCTAAGGGCCCAAATAATGTATTAAACTTTAGAAACGCCTCTTTGGTATAAGAAAAATCACTTGGATTAAGCCCTAAAACAAAGAAGATAAAAGCACAAATATAAAGTTATTATTCAACTTACGAATTTAAATTCATAATAAGATCTAAATAACAGTATTAAACTCTAAAATACTCCTTATATTCGAGAACCATGTCAAACGAACTTTTCATTATGAATAAAGATAGAAATAATAGTATTACACTCTTTAGAAAATTAGCATGAAAGTCCATGAATAATTTGGCAAAATTTTTCCCAGACAACTACACCGAAAAAGGGCAAGTTGTGCTCCAAATTAATTTAAGAGAAATACGGACCTCCCTATTAGAAATATAGAACAATCATGGTACAATATATTGGGTAGTCTGCATTATTTGACTTCATATATTGTATTGTATTGTTACCTGGCAAATCAGAAGCTTTTAGGTGGGCAGTAAAAAACAAATTAATTGACAACATTGCATGAATTAGACTTTTAATTAGCTGCATTTAACAATTGTTGAAAATGAAGTCTAAATGAGCTGATCATCGTACAGATCAATTACCATTAATTCATTCAATAAACTTGATTAATCAAATTAAATTCACGAGGATTAATCTTCAATGTTCGACTGAGAAAGTGAGACTGGACCGCTGCATAATTTTGAAAATTTTGATTTTTTAATTATTATTTGTGATCAATTTTGTCCAACTATATATAATTATTTAATGTAGTCACACTCACAAATTGATCCTTATTTGAATTAGTCCCCCAAGCCGCTTGCCATTCAATTCAAACCTTCTCACAGTCACAGAGCTACTAGCTTCCAAGAAACAATGGCAATATATCTATATATAATAATAATTACAAGGAAAAACAACGAATAAGTCCCTCAATTTTAATAAAAAAACAATAATGACACACTTTAATGATTTTTAACAGATGAAGTCTCTAATATAGTGATGTTATCGGATGTTACTAACGGTAAAAGTGTTCAAGGATACAATTAATTTAATTTAAATTTTATCATTAGTATTTTGAATAAAGCCCAAATTGATATAGTAAGCCTTCATATTTTTACCTTAGATGAAGGTTTACGATCTCAATTTGAGTTTAGTTTGAAATTTTAATGGTAAGCTTTTGTTATGCTCTTGATAGTTTTAACAGTCAATAACATTAGGGGGCATATGCATTAAACATAATCTAAATATATTTGTATTTGTTATTTTCTCAAACATTAAGAACTTCTTAATTTGTTTATATCCCATAATGAAAATATTCCAGTCAACCTCCAAATTAAAACTTCTATATATCTATTGAGAACTTATCTCTTTCTTTTGCTAATATCCAAGTCTCTCTTATTTCTCCTTCATATCTATCTTATTCCTTTGCTTGTCCGGCCAAAAATGAGAAGAAGCAAAGGTAAAAAGCAAGGGAAGTTCAAGCAAATCATCGTCTCTCCCATCAGAATTCTTCGCAAAGCCAGAGACTTTTACATGAAAGGTATTGAGAACTGCGCGGGCCGAGTCGGTAACGGCGCTGCAATAGGCTGCCCTTCTGCCCAAGTAGCTGCGCGGTTGCCCAAGAGTTTCAGTGCCAACTCTTTCAACGCATGCAGTATTGATGAGGAATTTCGTCAACTTTTACGTGCAACATCTGCAAGAAACATGGAGAGTAAACTGAAGGAGATTAGGCAAACAACAGCTTTGCAGACGAGTAGTAACAGTGTTGGTGTTGGGAAGATTGGGAGAATTGATGAAGACGAGGCTTGTGAATTTCAGGAAGATGGTTCGAAAGCTGATTTGTTGTATCCAAGAAGTAGAAGTCATGTTGTGAAGAGCAATTTGTTTATCAAACAATGAGTAATTAATCGTGGATGAACCTTTTAAAATCAGTATTTTAGTGCAATTCATCACTGATCATTTGGTATGCAGCGCTATATAGCTCATTTGGTGCTGAACATTGAGTTACTTTAAATGAGCGCTAGATTTTGTACTAAATCCAAACTTGAAAAATGCAAACATATATATATATATATATATATATATATATATATATATATATATATATATATATATATATATATATACCCGTCATGACGATCTAAAAGTCAATTTTGTTTGTTATATATTCTCATTTTGGTGTGTGATATTATTACATCGCATTTTCCAGTTGATTCATAGTTTGAACTCTATATAAAACATTATAAAATCATGTCATGTATGCAATTATATTTGGTAAGACGGATAAGTTGTTTATTTATTGAATACAAAAAATTTGAAAAATATATTATCAAGTCTTAGTTACACTTAATTTTTTTTTTAAAAAATTGTGACTCTTTTTATTCCCATTTAAGGCTGTAATTTATTTTTTATTTGTTTGTTGTTTCATATTCACATCCTGGAATTCAATATTAAAACTGTGAAATGAAGTGTAAGAATTAATCTTCTTAATTTAATTTTGTATGTCATATTTTTGCTTCTCCGTAAGATATTGTTCTCATCTAGATCCAGTGACCTTGAAGCTTTCTGCCAGTCATTTTGTAATCTAAACCTTATTATTAATTGTAATTTAAGCATCTCATAATTTAGATCAAAGTTTAAACTTATAATACTATTGATCACGAGTCAACTTGGATCCTTCTTAATAAATTAATAATTCTTGTGGCGCGCATGTTACTGAAATTGAACTACTAAAATTCGTTAATCATTATTTATTTTGTTTTCCAATATAAAATATAGTGCATAAAGCCTTCTAAAAATCAATTAATTTTTCACAGGACAATAAGATAATAATTGGTGTAATATTCCCATATTAGTTAAATAAATTAAAATCCTCATAATATAATGCAAATTGATGTAGATAGTCAAATTCCTACTCGAGAATTTTCTCTTCTTATCTCAACAAATATTCAACTCAATCCAATACTAGGCCACCGAATTTCTATATTTAATTCAATTAGTTGATAACGAAATTATATGTTTGAAGTCTCAACATTAAATTTTTAGTTTTCTTCAAACTTTATATTAATTGAGGTTTTTTTTTATTATTTAACGATTAGTAAATTAATCACATCGATATGCCCCTATGAATAGAATTGGTATTTGGTCTTTGACATAATTTAAAGCTAAAGGAACGATTGATATTAACTTATTATTTCGAATGCAAGTATATATATATATATATATATATGTGTGTGTGTGTGTGTGTGTGTGTGTGTGTATGTATATATATTTTGGACAAATATTTTTTTTTTCCTTTTTGATAAAAAATGAGCAACATTGTCTGTACTTATTGAAGTCAAATTTAAATGCTCATAGCGGGTGGACCGACCTAAGAGTTCTGAAATTAGAAAATGCATTAAAAGCAATTCAATAATGGGGTCCGATTTATCTATAATACCAAAATTATATATTCCACTACTATTCTTTTTTTTATTTACTGATTGTTAAATATGAATTTATTAAAATATTTTAATTAAAATTTAATTATTGGTGGATGCTTTTGTGGGATGATGGGATTTAGAATAAAGTAACCTTAAAAAAAATAAGGAACTTAATTATATATATGCTTATCATTAATGTTTCCACTTTTCATGTGAATCGGTAATCAAAATTGCGCTTCAAATTCGGATCTTTCTACCAAACACCAAAATAAATAAATAAATAAATAAATAATTACAAAGCGCTTTGACAGCTCTTAATTAGGGTAGAAGCACTTCCGTTTCAGTCTTTACAACCAGCAGCCATTAAAGTATGGTATTACCAACTAAGCACATGGCTAATGAACGAATTTGCCGATTGACTAAAATTAAAAAGAAAACAAAAACATAACACAGTATGAACATTGCCCAGAAGCAAAACTAACAAATTGAATAAATCGATCTGCTTTTGTGCTGTGTTCGAATGAAGTACAGAATTGGCTTATTTAGACAAATTTTATATACGTTAAGTAAAATCAGCTAGCTAAACAAATTTGGTTCTTATAAGCTTATGTATATGTTTAGAATTGAGAGTTATTATATGTGAAATATAAACGGAAGAGAAAGCAAGAAGGTCAACGGTCTCAATATATAATTAAACATCAGCGGAGAAAACATTTAACGAAAGCACTTTTCAGAAGTGTTGCCATTTCGAAACGGTTTCATTTCATTCACTAACACAACACGGAATCGGTTGGCAGAAAATAAAATTAAAACAAAACAACAGAAAGAGACAATGTATATATCTATACAGATTAAAGAAGAAAAAAAGAACTGTATCATGATACGGTACGTTTTCCAGGATGATCAGCGACTTTAAGAGTTTTGTCGATGAGTTTTCTGGCTTTTCTGCTTCGAATCTCCACCTTAACACTTGAACTTTTGTCCATCTTGATATATGGTTTCTTCTTGGATTTCTTCAACGATCGAACCTTTGATTTGATCGTCTCCACCAAATTCTCCAACTGGTTTATCGCCATTTATTTGGGTTTGCTTCAGAAAACAGAAAAAACAAAGAAAACAAAGACGGTGGGTCACTGGGTGTGTATGTATAGGTTGTTTACAACAAATCTATCATTTTGTTCGAGAGAGTAGCACACCGCTTTTGCTTTTGCTTTTGCTTGGATTTGTTTCGCTTTCTGGTTTTCTACAGAGGCTTTTATTGATCGCTGTATAGAGAAATGGGTTTGGTTTTTGAGATAATCACGAGTTTGACACCACACACCGTTCCTTCAGACTTCTGGTGGAGTTTTGGGTTACGTGTACTTCAAGTGCACATCTTCCTCTAGACCTTATATTACAATCATAATCTTTCGCTGAACTTCCTCCCAAATTACAATACACGATTTGGAAGGGTGCATCTCAAATTTTATCTATAAAGTTTAATCGTATATTTATTTTTGATGTAATTTCTTCCATGTAGTATTCATTGTATTTACACGATCGATGCAATAGAATTCTACGAACCGAACATAGATAAGATGGTAGACCTTAATGTGGACGGCCGGGATTGGATGATGAAAATGACATATAATAAACCGTGTAGCACGCGAACCAACGAATGAAGAGGGTGTTAATCTACTACAGTTTAGTTCTTCAGATATGAAATTATGACGTAATGAATTGCTGGTAGTTGTCGGTCAACTCAGTTTAACTGACAGTTAAATCACCTTTGTTTCATTGTACAAGGGTAGTTTTGTTAATAAATGAAAAGGCAAGACTAGTTTGGTAAACTGAAACTTCGAGGAAGCTGCGTGGTGGGTGAGTAGTAAATTATAATATTTACTAAAACTAATAGTAAATAAGGGCGCCCGATCTGCAATTCTGCTTTGATATATACCTATTTTTAGCACATTATTCACGACATGAATATGGTTGGCTGCAAAAGTTGTTGGAACAGTATTTATTTATATTTTAAATGCTATCAATTATGGTAAATTAGATAAAGCCATAATTCATTGACTCTTTATACTTGCAATGCATTCCTTCTTCATTTTCTAGCCGGGCATATGAGTGGCACTGGCCGCGATGTTGGGGCTGAGTTGAATGAATGAATTTGTCCAATAACTCAGGGTTATGTTTTTCAAAAATTACACCCCAAAAAAAAAAAATTGTTGGTATGATTGATATTGACAATATTGAAGAGAACTTTTGCCCAAAATTTGACTATGAACTCTGCAAGTAATCTAAAAATTTTTAGCATATAAACCAACCAATAGTGTCCATAGCACAGGCGTGTTTCTTCTAGATGTATCAATTGCTAATGCTAGATAAAGGATATAGGTTCACATGTCACCCATCACCCACCCATATTTTGGCTTTTCTTTTCTGCAAAATGAATACACACTACACACAAAAACAGAACAGAACAGAACAGGCAAGAAACATAAAAAAAAAAAGAAACAAAAATAAATAAAAGCACACACGTGCAACGGACATATACCCACGTAAGTGTCAAGTGCTTACGACCAGGAAGTAGAAAACAAACTGATTCTGTACATATACTCTTATCTGCAGAAACATCGATATTCATACTCTCTCACATCAATATTTATCTTTAATTTCAACTGCCATATAAATAATTACTATCTTCTAACAGTTGTAATGGACCTGTTTCACAGTAAATTAAGGATATCTAGCCATGGCCAAACACAAACCAATGGGGCATTCTTCGGGGAAGCGTACTGAGTTCAACAGCAACGTACCGAACTACCACCAAAGTTTTTGAGCTAAATACAACTTTCTGTGTAAGTGTAACTAAAACGCCGTCTTATTCAAGCAAAAATGCTCCCGCTGTCCCCAGGCAGCTCATTTTCAGGTTAAGAAGTATGTCTAGTTGTTGGAAAACTGACAGTTAATAGCCAAAGATCGAATATCTCTTCAGATTAATCAACTTGAAACGTTCATAATATAATTTTAAGCTACCAAAGTTTGGAGTCTGTCTGAATTCCTCCATTTTGATGATAAGCATAATGAGTTCATGCATGTCTCCTTGAGCAAGTTTACTCAAAGGAAAAGGAGGAACCGAAGAGATTCTTCTCCAACATCAACTTATCCCCAAATTAAGTGTAAACATCAGCAGTTGGAACATTAGTAGGGCAGTTAAAATTTTGGACAAAATTACAAGATATATCCTAGATATGATATATATCAATCACATATACTGTTTTTTGATAATAGGACGCTGACAAGTATTGGATACTAATATACATATGTTTATTGTATTACTAACTCATTCAATATTTATAATCTTATAGTATTTTAGTAATAAAATTTGCGACAACTTTAATAATAAAATTTACTAAATTCGTACATTATATTTATAAAAATTAGAACATGTTCCATTTAGACAGTACAAAATTGGCCCAAGATCTATTTGTTCGTAATAAGACAATTTTTAAATATCATATATCTCAATTTTATTGCGAAGACAAAGTAATGCGAGAACTTTTAATCTACCCCACAAAAGTAATAGCGATAGTAACATTTAGGTCCCTAATTAATGTTAAGAATAACAACAAACAGGGATACTTAATCGCTTGCACGTCAGCCTCTGCCGTGCTGTTTTCATGGAACGTTAACTAAGTCGATTGCATTTACAATTACACCCTTTATTTTCGCCTTCTGTTTTTCTGCTCTTCGTCAAAATCACTACTCCTTGCTCACTTCTCCCAGGGCAGACGCATGCCAAATTTTAAAGCAAAACATCTCAATAATAATAATTATAATAAAAATAAAACAGCAACCTATTTTGGATTGCAAGCTTTCATTTGTTATTGTTGATGGTTCATCAATGCTCACCAGACATGCTGGCTCTTGATGATATGCATCCACCCTCTATAGAACTGGGCTTATTTGTGGCTGATTTTTTCAATATAATCAATCTACAAATTTATTATTCATTATGTAATATAAACGTAAAGTAGTTGAACGTCATAATGTAGATATTCAGATTTGATATTGTATGTTTCAGTATATAACAACAAGCAGAGAAAACATTTAATCAGAACTCATTATCTAGAAGTGTTGCCATTCCGAAGCGGTTCCATATTTCACTCACTAACCTTAAAGGAGAACAAGACAACACAGAATCGGTTGGCAGAAAAACAAAACAACAAAAAGGAAACTTCGTATATCTATACAGATTAAAGAAAAATAAGTAACAGTACTGCAGTATCATGATATGGTACGCTTTCCAGGATGATCAGCGACTTTGAGAGTTTTGTCGATTAGTTTTCTGGCTTTTCTGCTTCGGATCTCAACCTTAACGCTTGAGCTTTTGTCCATCTTGATGTACGGCTTATTCTTGGATTTTTTCAACGATCTAACCTTTGATTTGATCGACTCCACCAAATTCTCTAACTGGTTTATTGCCATTTGGGTTTGCTTCAAAAAACACGAAACCAAAAAAAAAAAGAAAGAAAACAAAGATGGTGGGTTTATTAGGTATTTGGGTTGTTTATAACGCATCTAGCATTTTGTGCTTGAGTTTGGAACACACACATACACAGACACTGCTTTTGAATTCCGTTTTCGCTTTTGCTTCTGTTTCTGCCTTTCTGGTTTTGTACGGAGGCTTTTTATTGACTGCGGTTTTGAAAAATGGGAATGGTTCTTGCAATAATCACGAGTTTGCCACGCACCGTCCATGTCTGACTACCCTTGTCCTTGAGTTTTTATTGCATGTACTTCAGCTGTACATCTTCCTCAAGACCTCGTTAGCAATATACGCTCTAAACAAAAGACAAGATGATCGATCCAGATTTGGACGGTTGGGATTGGAGGATGAAAAGTAGTTATGACGATCCTTGTAATATGGGAGTAAAGCAAGGGCTCTTGATCGGCTTTAAAGAATAGGAATATTATCACATTCCTCCCGAAGGTCTAGGTCTTGGTTTGTATCATTTAAAAAAAGAAAAAAATTGTATTTCATACTTCTTTTACGGTATTAATTAATTAATTTTAAATAATAAATTTATTAAAATATTTTTAATTATTTATTTTTTATTAAAATATATTATTTTAATATCTATTTTTTAATTTTTATGTAATGTTAATTAATTCAAATATAAAAACTAAATAAAATAATTTAGAATAAAATAAAATATACTAAAATTGAAATTTTAATTTAAAGTATAATTTTTTTATTAAGTATTTTTCAAATAAAATTAATTAGAAAAATAGAGAAAAAATAAATTCTCTCCAACTTATCTTTCATTGAGTAAGAATTTAAGAAAGTTAAATTTTATTCTTTAAATAAAATAACAAATATCAAATAATAATATTTTATGTATTTATCATTTTATTTAACGGTCAACTAATAATTAAATATAATGATAAGAGAGTTAAGTGATATAATCTATATTATTTCTCTCTAAGTAATATAAACTCAAATTTTATGAAATAAAATGATAATATTTCTTAAAGAATAAAATGTAACACCATCAAGTGCTCGTCGGTCAATTTACTATAATATAATTAAATCATCTTCAAAGTATAACTTCCAAGAATAAACGATGACATAACATATTTCTTCTTCTAATTTAGTAATTCTACCAAATGAATTGAATCATATTATAATATATAAATATAGATATTTTTTAATTAAAATTTTATTACACGCAGGAACAAATATGATTAAACTTTGCGGTTCCATTTTTGTTATAAAATGATATTTAGAGGTGAATGATTTTAAATTTATAGCCCTCTTAAGTTATATATTTCAAAATTTGTGGTTGTGGGAACACTTATGGATAGATGAGGCTCTTATCTTCTTCGCCTTTATTTTTGCCACACTTTTTCATGAAATTTGGTTATCTGCAAAAGTCGTTGGAAAATTATTTATTGTGGAAACAAATGAAGACCTAAAATGCTCTTCCATAATTTCAACACAAGGGCAATTTAAGAGAAGTATCATTTGAAGTTTGACACAAGGCAATTTAAGAGAAGTATCATTTGATGTTTGACACCAGAAAATGTCCGAATTTTTTTAATTGTAAAAATTTAAACTTTAAAATAAGGTGAAATACACCTACACTCTTACCACTATACTAATTAACTTTTATTGATATTTTTTATTTTTAATAAATATTTTTTTCAAAACACATAATAAATTATCTTTAAAATAAAAATTATTTTATTAATCTAATAAAAATATTTTTATATTTCTAAAATTATTCTGAAACATTACTAATGATAATAATTTAATAATTATTTATAATAATTCTAGAAATTTTAGAAATTTCTATTATTATTAAAAATATATATTTTATTGTAAAATTAAAATTATTATTAATTTTAAAAAATTTATAATTTAATAATAATAAATAATTTTAAATTTGAAATATTTTAAAATTTTAATGTTTGTAAAATTATTTTAAAGTTATAAAATTTTTAAGTTAATAAAATTAAAATTAAAATTTTTTAAATCATTATTAATTTTAAATTTACTTTTAAAAATGTATAATTTAATGATATTAAAAAATATTAAATTTGAAATATTTTAAATGTTAATGTTTAAATCTATGTAGTATTAATTTATTTTACAATTTTTAAAAAATCGGTTCAATTTATTGGTTTGATTCAATTGATTCATATTTAGAAAATAATAAAATAAAAAATATTTAAATTATTAAAAAATAAAATTTAAATTTAAAGAATGATAGAGTATTAAAAAAAATATAAAATAATAAAGGGATAGTAATTAAAAAATTAAAGAGCATCGGACATTCTTTCTTTTGACACCCTTTATTCACATGCATTAGGTGACATTCATATGCAAGTATTTGTATTTGTATAATTGATAACCAATTATTAAAAGATTAATAAAGTTAATAGTATATATGTGACAAGGCCAAAAGGGTTACATCATAATGTTATCCTCTTCTTGTTAGTTGGTGGTTCACTAAATGAGGCAATTAATGAAGCAATCAAAACAATAAATAATCGTAAGAAAATTATAGTATCGACAACCTACACGGCATTTCCTCCAAGGGGAATGGCTGCAATTTTAATTTTGACTTGGAATAACGAATTTGTTTTCCATTAACTAATAGGGTCTTTTGTAGAAAATAGAACAATAAAAAGTTCTCTGTACACTGATTGACATTGACAATTGCTATTTAATTTAAAGAGAAATTTTCCCAAATTTGACTGCAAACTCTTATATTTAACACTCTTGAATATTCAGCACTAAATATTTTATACTTACATAATTACCAAAAATTTTAATTTCTTTTTATTTGGTTAAAAATGCGCATCATCTTGGGGGATCAATTGATAGTTTGATCAAATATCATCAAAATCATAGGTAGGTAAGAATACTTTCACACGTCACCCATAAAAGCACACACGTGCAATAGACACATAGCCCCGTAAGGGTCAACTGTCAAGTGCTGAATTGATAAAATAAGCCTATTGCTCACATTTGGGCTACGACCTACGAGCTTCCTCTTTCAATCAGGTAGAAAATAAACTGATTTTGTACATAATTCTAATTTAATACAACACGTAGAAAGAAAGATCATGTATTATTATTATATTAATTTCTCCCTAAATCCTTATTTGCCAACAGTGTTATTGCATCAACCCAAAAAAGAAAAAATACAAACTAAAGCAACCCAAAGAAGTATCACGGATTGAATGCTTGTCATCAGCCTGTAAGTTGTTAGATGAGCAATTTACTTTTATCCGAGATGAGATCATCATGGTGCAAAATGCTCGGCAAGAACTAGACTGAAGACTAATGCAAAATACCAAAATTAGCCAAAGGCAATAATGCTGTGAACCCGGAGATTGAAAGCAATAAGTGGAAATTACTGTTATCTAAAACGTGTGAAAAGAATCTGATTTGAAAAACACCGAATGGCCCATTTCCATGTGCAGCAATTAAAGTATGCATCTGTCATTTCATCTGGCTATAAAATTTATGCATTAATTCGATTGTGAAAACAGCACAGCAGGCAACTTTGAAAGTAGAGCATCGTAAATGTTGGAGAACCTCTAAGTCAAAGGCACGTCTTTATCGCAGATATCAATGAATAAAGTAGGACTTCAATATTCAAAGATATTTTGAGTGATATCAAATCTCTCTTCTTCTTTTTTTAATCCATGCTCTGTTTCATTTATGATGTATGTATAAAATGAAAGTTCTTTGAAGACTCTGGAAAGAAAGACCTTCCCTAGTTGTACCCAAAAGTCTACAATTTCAATTTATTAGTGCTTAGTAGGAAAGCAAGAAAATGCCAAATATATTCGAACTCTGCATTCCACAGAAAAGACCAGAACTAGTTCTGCTAAACTCAGATTCAAACGCAATTACATTCAAATTCAAATTCAAGTTAAATAACCCAAAAAAAAATTCAAAAAACATGAATAGATAAACTTGAGGTTACGATGACCATAGTTATTGTTAATTGAAAAATACGTCCCTTACAGGATTTGAAAGACGAGGAAGGTAACAAGATGGCCGTTAGGAAAATAAATAGTCAATTTTTCCAAGATAGCATGTACATGGCATGTATGCTAGCCCTTAAATTATGTTCTTTTTTTTTTGGGAATTGAAGAGTTGTGGTTTTGAAATTATCTACTATGGAATAAAAGAAATCACTAGTATCACATATTAGTTAAAAAATGAGTGGTCTCCAATAATAGTTAGTATTTATCAAACGTTTTATCTGTTGTGCTTTCAAATCACAGTAGAAATGCTGAACTAAGCCTTAAACTAAAAGGCAGCAAGCAAGATTATGAACCTAGTTTGATAAGGAAATACGTACAACGGCCAATCACAGGCAATTGCTCCCTCTGAAAGTCAAGAAGAAGTTGAAACCAAGTACATTATGACTATACAAGACAGGGCACAGGCAAGCTCATAAACTGAGAAAATTGAGGTAATATGATGACTAGACATATTAGATACGACATAAATACTTTGCGCAAGAGAGTAAGGCAGCATACAAAAAGGTATTTGATCACAGTCGTACCTCTAAACAGAATCTTATCTTTAGAATTGGTCTATAACTAACATGTTTCGGAAGGAGAGAGTTGAAGTCAGACCTCACCAGGAGAGAACTCCAGCTAAGACCTGCATCAGCAAACTAAAATAAATTAAGCGAATGCAAAGATTAAAAAGTCAAAATTCATTTGTTTTAACGATAGAATACAATAACGGAGACTTTAAGAAGATTTAGACTGCACGTAAGTAAGTTCAACATTCAGACTTACGACACACCAATTCTGGTTTACTAAGAATGGTGCAAAAATGGAGTTCTTCACATTTTATGATATTATTATATCTGTGTTCGGCCGGCAAGATTACGATCTTATTCTAATTTGAACAAAATTTGATTTTCATAAAATATTTTGGTTTGACCTTTCTCCAAGTTGACCATCATCTCCAAATTTCTTGTTGGAGCAAGCAACTGACTGGACTAATCTTTGGGATTTAAATAACAGTTAGAAGTTTTTACTCCATCCAAATAAAATAGGTCTGGCTAGTCAACAGATTAAAACTTGATCACAGATGAAAATGCTGTACTTGTATGTACGTATGTTCATTAATTACAATTTATACAAGGTCTGGTGAAAGTTGAATCATGCTGACAAGAAAATTGATCTCCAGTAGAATTTTGTGTACATCAATAGTTCTATAAAGTTAACTTGCATTCTTCAGCCAAGAAATCAAATCACTTGTTCTTTTCGAGGTTTGAATCTTATTAACAATGAGAAGCCTCGAAGAAATTCAATCCCTCTAATAATGTTCTATATGAAATTAAGATGACTCCCTTTCTTCGGCCTGTCCAGTTGTTACGATGCCTTTCAGATGGGATGAATGCATGCTTGAATTTCCAACCTCTTAATGATAGATGAGCTTCAGATTTGGCAGCCACCACAATCGAGGTTTGACTGAAGCCTTTCAAGTCATTCTCTAATCCCACAGAAGCAAACATGCTATTAACAAACAAGAATTCACCAATTTCATTCAGAAAATGCAAGATATTTGAGCTTGCAGGAAAAACAAGTGCTCAAATATTACCCGGAAAATAAAAATAGTAGAATAGTCATGCTTGAGAAAACAAGTTTTGGAATATTTCCATTATGTTCTGGTATTTGGCTTTGGATTTTATCCAAAACCTAGATACAAGCAGCACTTTGATTTCACTACAAAAATAAGGTAGAAAAATGCAGAAATTGGGCAGGGCAGAGCCATCCGAAGCTTGGCCTATGAAAAAGTGGTCTGATGATCAATCATAAACCAAGTTACAGTGTAGTCGGTAGAGGGTTGCTTATGCCAAAGATATATTATAGGTTCAATCCATTACGAATCCAGTAGGAATAATTTTTAGAATTTTCAGGTTTTAAAATTAAAATAAATTTGGCCAAGGGATGTAGGGTCAATGTTTGGTCCAAGCCAACCCTAGTAACCAAAACCTCCAGCCAAGGCCTGGTAAGGATAAGCTGAGCTTGTAAACAGGCAGATCACTGGCAGACGGGCATTCTACAAGATTTGCAGCCTCACCATCGTCTTTATATACACACAGCACGAATAAGAAGTGGAAAAAGAAATGCAAAAAAATTACACATCACAGCATAAACTGGAAACAAAGAAAAATAAGATTTCAAATCACCCCAACTCATTTTTCTTGCGGCCAGTACTGCTGTATATTGAGCATTCATATAACTTTGATCCCAAATAAAAGGAACATACTATTGCCTGGTCAACTTATTATCCCCAATAACATGCCATGTATCCAGCAAGAAATTAGATGGAAAATGTTTTCAGAGACTAAAAGAGAGGGCTTACTTACAAGAGTGCCTAAGCATTGGGCAGTTGCTGCGAGTCGGACCACAACATTAGAGTTGCTAAAAGAGCCATTGTTGCAGTTTCAACACGCAAGCGATGTGGCCCAAGACCAACAGCAGTAGCACCTGCTTCCATTATCATGTTCACCTCTTCCTCTGTGAAGTCTGAAGCACCAATAAACAACAAAAGAATCACAAATTAGTACAGACTAACAAATTATACTGGTGACAAAGCAACCAGCAGGAAAACCAGTGCATGGCAACTGTCACAGTATACAGAAATAGTAACAACAGTTGTGGTTCACCGTATATACTAGCAAATGTGGGAAACAGTTACATCAAGATTTTGAAAACTTTATAAGTGCTTTAGCAACAAATTCCACCAATCATACAAACACAAAAAAGTAGATGCAGATTTGTTAAGTAGTGGGTAGCAATATTAATTCTTCCAAGATACTAAAAATAAGTTTCTACAAGAACAAATATTAACATGCTATCATGTTCATAAGAACGATGCCAACCCACCGCCTTCTGGTCCAACTATTATCATCCCGCTAGATTCCTTTCTTGATGAAGACAATGCTGTGACAAGTGGAGTAGCTTCTGCTGTTGCAACAAAAGACAGCTTTGACTGGGCAACCTATAGAGGACAAAATACAACATTAACGTTCACAAACAGGGAAAAGAATTAAAGAAATACATTCCCTACAATTCTGAATAATTATGAATAGACTTCTGAGTGACCATATTCCCTATTTAGTTTCAAACGTATATCATTGACCAGATTTTAGTAATTCATAAACAATAGTATCTAGATCTATAAACGCTGCTGAATTGAATTGTATAAAATAGCTAGTCAGCCACTCAACGCGGCATCATGTAACGGTCATTTTAATTAACCAAAGTGCAAGAAACTCACAAACCATTAAGTGGAAGAAGAAAGAGAGAAGAACTTACAATAGGTAGTAGGCTATCAACTTTCATTGGAGGATTCAAAACCATTTCATGCAGTCGTTGACCTGTGATAGCAATAGCCATGGTGAAAAAAAAAAATTGAAAACAAAAGGAAAATAAACAACTTCAGATATCTCCCTTCATTAAAGAGCCACTTAGTATCATTTTGAATCTCCGTATAACAAAGCAAAATTATGCAGTACAGTCATAATATAGATTTCACCTCAGATATCTGTTGTCAAGATAACTATAGTCTAGAGTGAACTATTTACATTGTTTAGTTGCTGCTAAAATAACACGTTGCAATCTGTCCACCCGATTTTCTGAGATTGAAGGCGAACGTTCTGTGAGCAAAGGGGTAACACTCTGAGCTCCAAGCTCCTAGGACAGTGTGAAGTAAATTGATAACTAGAAGCAACAAGTAAAGCATAAACGCATTCTTTAATCAGATAACATCAACATACACATATAACACATACCGTGCATTTCTCAACAAGCCAGTCAGCTCGACCACCCTTAAGCGTTCCTACACATAAGCAAGTTCAATTATGCAATAACGAAGCCTTAGACCTTAAAACATGGCAACTACTTTCAGCAACTCATAATTCTATATATCAAACTCTTACCAAAAGCTGCAAATACATGCCATTGGGTATGGTGAGGAAGCACTAATTTTGGATCTTCCATTGCCTCAAAATCCAATCCTGTTCTATCAATTCTCTGTATGCACCCTTCTACCAAACCTCCTTTCCCATTAAAAAGCTCTACCCTTACATGCCATTATTTGGAATATTGTAAGAAAAAGGAAATCATTTGTTTGAATTAGATTTTAAACTAGTGAACAAAGTAACCCATTTACCGGTCATTTGTACTCAACCGCAAAACTTTAGTCATGTGCCAAAATTCATCTCCTTCCACCCGGACAATACTCCCCTGCGTTATTAAATGAATAAAGAAATAAAAATTCATGATAATTGCCAATCTTGCATTTGTATATATAAGGGAAATAAAAAAGAGAATTGCCTTGGAAGAAGGAAAAACTTCGGAGAAAAAGCGAGGGAGGCCACCGCGTGATTGATTACCGTAATCTGAGGATGAACTTGAGAAAGCTCTCAAGCTAAATATTTTAGGCGACGGACGGTTCACGAGTTGCACAAAACGCGGTCGTACCGCCGCTGTGAAGCCCTGCATTTGCAGAAGTCCGTTCCTGGCGATGAAAGTTGGGAAATGCCGCGGGGTTTTGCGTTTCTAAGTCTGGAGTAGGATAGAAGGGTTTTACGAAACAGCGAAGAAATAAGATATCCTCGAACGCTTGAGTTTAAACCACATGCGACCCCGTGTTGTTGCGCGGGAAATGTTCGACAAAAAGCCGCTAAGAGTTATTATCTTTACTTTTATTGTGAAGCCTAATTATCTAATTTACTCGCAGTAAATTTGTTTGGTAGACAATACATGCTGTAAACCGTCCGTTTGCCCCTAATCCTTTTAGGCTTTTCTTTAGTTCTCTATTTGAGTTTGAGTGCATCAAACACCATTACCATCTTGATTGCCACTTAATTTTACATCACACTAGTTAAAACTTTCATCAAATATTTCTAAATCTCTGATTTTTTTTAAATTGTACCACATTTTTTTGTTTGAAAGAAACAAACTTCATTTAAAAAAAAGAACTCAGAACATTTTGTCTTTTGTTACATATTCATGAATCTCGCTGGGATACTCCTCCATCCTCACTTGTTCCTCATCATTACAAAGGGTTAGTTTCACCAAAAAATGAGCCGCAGAATTACAACTCCTAGGGACATGCACTACCTCAAAGCAGTTCCAAGGGTTTAAAATATTGGCAATTTCATCAAACACCCATCCCACTTCACATCTATAACATATTTTTCTATTGATGAGGTTCACAACATTTAGAGAATCTGACTCTACCTTCGCAGGGATTAACCTTGTTTCGATGGCAAAACTGATTCCTCTCTGGACCACATTAACAATGCATGCTATCATGAACAAATAATCACCGATAAAGAGCATAAACTAGAACATCATCTAATAAGTTCTAAAACACTATTTACACAACATCAAAACCTCACAACACAAAAAGGATAAAAACAAAAAACAACACCATTTGCCCAAAGATTACATACACAAATTGCATCCATCATTCGCCTGATTCTTCCTCCACCTCCCTACAATCCCCATAAAATCCACCACCCAAATCACAAACCCTATCCCAAACCCTCTTCTCAACCGCCACAACCGACAACCTCGGCTGTCTGAACAACCCCCACCCCTTCAACTCATCATCTTTCTTCATCTCCTTCAAGTCCACCGTCTGCCTCATCATCCCCACTTCCTTCACGTCCACAGCCCCGGTCTTACCTTCTCCCTCCTCCTCGTACCACTCCCGTACCACGCTCACCACACCCACCACGCGGCGAGCGCTGGCCCCGGAGTGGTAAAAGAAGCAGAGATCGTCGAGTTTCATGGATTTCATGTGCTTTTGCGCTTGCTTGTTCTTGACTCCGTCCCATTTCGTTATCCCTCCGTTTGCCGCTTGATCGTCCCACGACCATTCTCCCGGCTCGGTTTTCAATAACCAGTACTGTTTCTCTTTCCCCATTTTTGTTTTCTTTGTCTGTTCAGATTCGGAGATATTTTGATACGGTGTAAGGTAGGTGTAGTTGTGGCGGGAAGCATAGGGTTTGGCGCCAATAGCTAACTAGTTATCGTGAGATTGGGCTCTGTGGTTTCTCAGGCCCATGTTTTGAAGTGGGCTTGGATAATTGAACTAAATATTAACAAGCTGTTTTGTGGACCGAACCTGATAGATCTCAAATTTATATTTTATTACAAAAATATAATTGAAAGAATCAACGACTTTTTTTTTAAAAAAAAATAAAAATAAATAATCAACAAAGTTTGGTACAAATTAACGTATATATGATTTCAAGTGGACTATAAAACTTGGAATAATAGATAATGATGGCTTAAAATTTCAGGTAGAGTAGCATAAACATAAATAATAAACCAACCAAAAACATGCATGCATGAATGAATTAATGGTATTCGTCAAATTTATTGTTCATAAGGCGAATTTACCAACCGACCAAGTAGAAATTTGCCAAACCCACTATAAAATTTACTTTAATCAATTTGATTTTCATATTCTTAAAAAATTTAAAAGAAAAACTATATTCTAAATCAAATCAATCATTAATGTTAATGATATCATCATATTAATAGGTAGGTAGACTTATTTTATTCAAAACAATGTAGAGAAGTTCAATTTGATTGACTTTTATTTACTTGAAATATTTCTTAGATTCCATTCAATTTTTGTATTCTTAAATTAATTAGACGCATGAGTACTGAAAAACTAATACATACACACAAATCAAATTTATATTTTGTTCACCATGACGTCTCTATTTATTAACTAGATAACATATCTACTTAATAAAACATTTGAGATTATGGACAAATAAAACTTTGGTTATTAATTATATATATATTTACTCAATAAAAATTCATATCCTCGTCTAATTTTGGTCTCGAAAATTCATTTATTAGTTATCAATCACATAAATATCCACAAATTTTAAAATTATAAAGTCTTTTTTGTGTGGCTTAGAAATATCTTGTCCTATTAAATAGTGTTGGAGCTGGACCAACTAATTTAAGTATCAACTGTATTGAGTCCACAGACATTTATTTGGAAGAAGAAACTCGTGAAGACTGAAAATGAAAAGTAATGTGAAATTTGGTCCAAAATTAAAAAAGTTATACAAAACCCAAAAGCTGACCAAACAAGTTTCTTTCATTACACATTATTATTATTATTATTATTATTATTATTATTGATGCTCATAAATTCTCACAAACATTTTTAAATTTTTCTCTTTAATTAAAACTTTAAAGCCACCCAATATCCACCTCCACCACCACCACCACCTATTTAATTAATGTAAAAAGAAATGTTCTCTCTACTTTCTCTTTTCATATTCATTATATGTATCTAAATAGATGTATGCCCTTTATTTTGTTTTAGATATAAAAATTGTGGGTATTTTTTTTTAATTATATATTATTGATTGACGGGGCACAACCAATTGTGTAGGTCTACTGTTTATATTTATTGATTGCTTGAAGTTGCAAATTGGAAAGAAAAAATAAAAAATAAAAAAAGGCAAGTGATGATTATTAGGAGAACATTAATCATTTTAAGGAAGATGCCCCATATATGTATGTATACGAGCATGCTAAAAGTCATCATAATTGTTAGAGCATTTTCCAATTCTTTGTTCCCTTAATTTGATGCCTCATTATATTTGTGCATATGCATGTCTTCCTTCCCCGTTTCTTTGATTTCTTTCTTTTCTTTTTTTTTTTAAATTTAAATATATTGAAAAAATTTAATCAATTTTCAACGAAATTTACTGAAAATGAGAATTTAAAAATTTATTCACATAACCGCTAAAATTTTCTATCCTCAATAATATAATAAATTATAGAATAGTTAAAACTAACATAAAATGTGATACAACTTGTAAAATTTAATCTTAAATTTTATTTTTTTAAAAAATATTGTGAAATTTATAAAAGTCGAACTAATATTGGTTTAGTATAATCACTATAGTATTGCACCAAATATAATTGAAAAAAATAATAATAATTTCTTGATTGATTAATCTCCTCAATGTTTTTGGTTTGAGATACATAATTAATTGTTTGATTATTTTACACTTGACAACATTTTCTATTGTCAATTAATTACTTTAAAATTTCATCTTTATACCTTACTTTGGTAGACATAAATACAAAGAGAATCAATATGTATGAATGATCATCAATGGCGTGGCTTTCTTTTCTAAAAAGAAAAAAAATAATAATCTTTTTCTTAAATAAAATTTTAGGCTTTGTTACATACATACATACATACATACATACATACATATATATATTATTTGTTGAAGTCAACTCCCATTTTAAAAGCTTGATAGTTACTATATGGTTCTTGGTAACGTTAAACTACAATTAGAACTGGCGTTGACGGGCTCAAAAATGTACATCTTAAGGGTATTACTTATGGGATAATAATATATGGATCCCTGAATTTTAGTGTAAATATAAATAAAGATATAGTTGCTACAAACCCCTAACGTTACAAGTGTTAATAAAATTACCTGTATTTATAATTATAATAGTAGACTGATTATTTAAAATATCTATAATCATAATGAAAATTAGAAACTTAGTTTTAGAAAAAACAAAAATTTAAGAGCCTAAATAGAAAATAGAAATTCAAATTCAAGAATTGTAGTAGGCGTCAATTAGTTTAATAGATAAAATCTCTTAAAATGATATAAATATTTTAGAGTTTACACTTTTTTCATAGTGGATGTAGAAGTAATTTAATTTATATTTTTGTAATATAAAAAAAAGTAAACAAAAAATTGAGAATTGCAAAACAAATAAAAAATATTTTCATGTATAATTATATCAAAATTTAGGGACTCAAACGTTACTATTTAATTTATGTAATTTTGTTTTTATTACGAAACAATCAATATTCTTTGAATCAATTTTGTAACTTGGCACATGTAATGTAACTAGATACTTGAAGAAATAGATATTATAATATATATATATATATATATATATATATATATATATATAAAGAGAAAATCAAGAGAGTAAATAATACTTCTAGAATATGAAAGGTTTTCAACGACCAAACCAAGCCATAGTAGCCGTCTGATGCCATTGACTCTTCTTAGCCAAATAATTAATTTGATCAAAACAAGTACAACCGAGAATCTTAAACTTGCAATTCCAAAATTACCCTTTTCAACGTCCGGTCGCAATGTCTATAAATTCAACGCCCACACAATTCTCCCTGTCTCATATTCATTTGGCAACTCTCTAGATTACAGCACACACTCAGAATAATAATAATGACGATGTCTTACAAGCTCACCACACTCTGCTTCATCCTCGCCCTTATCCTCTTCACCTCATCTGCCGCCAGACCGGAACCTGCATTCTCCGACGCCTCACCGGTGAAACATCAACGTGGGGTACGTAATTGATTTTCTTTATATATGTAAATAACTGATGAGGGTTTTCCTTTTTCTTTATTGTTATATGTATGTTGATGTTTGGTTACAATTTCTTGTATGAAGGATCATGTGGAAGAAGCAGCAGAGAAAGCTGATCAGACGGTGGAGGAAAGCTGTGATGGAGTTGGAGAAGAAGAGTGTTTGATGAGAAGAACACTTGCAGCTCACGTCGATTATATCTACACCCAGAAGGCCAAGCCTTGAAAGAAGACTTCTTCCTTCATATATTAATAACAAAATTCTTGGATAAATAGTCTACTTTCTTGAGAGGGATCGGGTTCAGGTTTCTGCGTTTTAATAGGTAAAATTATATTGCTTGTTTAATTTCTCCATTCTTGTAGGAGAATTTTTCTTTGTGTTTTTAGATTTCAGTTGTTTTATATTCTGTGGAAAATATACGATAGCCTAGATGTACTCTAGTTGAATTTTTGTATTAATCAAATTACGTTTTTAGTTTTTAGCTTATCTTCTATGGTTCGAATTTGCATGTATTATTCAACAAGCTTAATATATAGCTTTTATTAGTCCGTGTTCTCTAGAAAGAAAGAAAAAGTCTTACCAGCTTATTATCCACTATAATTATTAATTACTTGAGCAATTTATGGATAATTACATGATTAAGTTTTCTTTTTTAAAAGCATTGGACAATTCTTTGCATCTGATGAGGAATTAATTATTAATTAGAAATCTTTTAGGTTGTTTTGTAGCTCACGCCAAGATACAAGGATGGTAAAACCTATTTACCAAACATTCATTCATTGTACGTAATATTACTTCACATCAAAATTATTGCATTGTTAACAGTTTATATGTAATAAACTATGGTATATTTAGTATCCCAACACAACATTTATATGTTTAGGTAACACATTATTAGTTTTATTACATAACTAATAATATTTATCATAATTAATTAAGGATTTTATGTTGCGGCCATTATAAACTGAAAATGAGAAATTTATCCTAAAAATTATATATATGTGAGGACTCAAATCTTTTTTAAGCTAGAAAGAGATAGGGTGAGCACTTAGCATTAAGTTATTAATGAGTGTTCGCAAAGTCTATCTAATATAACGAAATGGATTAATAAAAATCTCATGTGTAGATAAAATTTAAATAAACAGATCGATGTCTTGGTATGTATATCTTTGACCTAGCTAGCAAGCTCTAGCAATCAATACGATCGAAGAAAAGAGATCTAGTGGTCTGTGAGCAATCAATCCTGGCTAGCTTTTCGTTGAAAATAAAGCCATTTGCGTATGATAGCTATTAGACCAAACCAGTATGTAGATATATATGCATATATATATATTAATTCAACTATACCAATTAAACTTTTGGGTTCTTGCATTTGTGGCTGCTGCTTCTCCACGCAAATATCATGTGGCCAATAATATTCTTGAATTTTAATCATTAATGGAGCTTGATATATATATTCACCACTATATTCCTTCTCCAAGCCTATGAATTTAATTTCCTACTCCCAAACATGATGATTTTCACCACAAATAAAACATCCAACTGTAGTTGAATTATTAATGTCGCCATAATTCTACTCCCACTGCGCCGAAATTAAACTTATTAATTAATATATACATACACCCACGAAGATTATTTACATCATCATTAATGCCATCACATTATGTTTTGAAATGTGACCAAAAACTGCACGGTTGTCTCTTTGCTGGCCGGAAAATATAATTGTAGTCATAATTACTATTAAGAGCTCCTCTATTGGTATTAGTATTATATATATATATATGTAATCTTAGTTATTAAAATAATATATATCTATCTTAATTATATAAATTTGACCAAGTAATTATCATCTAGATATCTGATGAACCCTCGCGTTCCTTCTAAGTTGTGTCATTAATTAATTTGCTATTAATTAATTTACTAAGTCTTGATCGATTTACTTTAACCTAACTAGCTACCAGCATCTCCATTTGTCAAGTTTGTATTGAATATTGGTTTAGATTTTTTCCACAGCGAAATCTCTCTCAGGAGATAAACCAAACTAATACATCATCTATATTTGGGTCTAACCTAATTAATTCTATCCCAAAAAAAAAAAAGTCAAAGCCCTAGCTATGTTTTATCTCTTCCTCCCAGTTAATACATTTATACAATGGCTAAGAAAGCTTATAATCCTAACTACTATTAATGTGACTCAGACTCTTATCAATAACTGATATATTATAAAACAATTATAAACTTTATTAACTTCCGTTAATTAGTAATATATGCAAGTATCATAGTCATTTGTTCTATCAATTTGTAATCAAACTAATTTATATGTGTAGAGGTTTGTCTTACCTTTTCCAACATGTTTTTTAGCTAGTTTATGATATTGATATATCTTTCGGGAATGTTATATATACTTAACATATTTATGAATTAGTACTGAAAGAATATAAATGCTAGCACAAGTTATAAGATGGAACGGTATACGTCATCAAACTTCAGATATACGCAACTTGTAATAGTCTAACATATTAGACCATTATATGAATTACCATATATTTTAAAGAGGTATGATCAATAACCCATTTTTTTTATACAAAATTTTATATCAAATAAAAGTCGTTGAATCTAAATACATTCAACGGTTGAGATTATATCTAACTATATAATTAATACATAATTAATGTATTCAGAATTAATACATATGTTAAATACAATCTTAACCGTTAGATGAGTTTAGATATAATGATTTATATTTGATGTAAGCTTTTCTGTGAAAAAAAAAAGAATTATTGATCCTACTCCTATTTTGAATAGTCAAATTATGAAATATTTCAATATTTTATTCTTTATTTTTTCAGGTTACCCTAATCTTATTATTATATTAAAATATAACTTTTAATGTACACAATAAAATTTCAGTTCTTATAAATCTTACTCTCTCTTTTGAACTATTTTTGGCAAAGGGTACCATAGACTCATTATACTTGTACAAGTGGTATAACTGGAATCGTGATACTATGACTTTTAAATTCTCAAAAGAAAATTACTAACAAGGTCAATTATAAATATAATTAGTGAGTGAATAATTGCAGTGTTTACTTCAGTAAACGTTAATATGGTTGAAATGATATGACATGACATGACATTTAATCCATGGTTGTCAACAATATATAGTAACAATTAGATAATTAATAAAGAATAAATTTAAGTAAAATAAATATTTGTTTTATTAAGTTTATTATCGTGCAGCATAGAGATCTATACTCAGAGAGATTGATGTCTTACTCTCGAGCCACTAGAGAAAGAAAGTGATCTCCATACCGGACTATACTTTTGAATCTTTTTCTCCCGTCAATAAAGCTTCTACCAGTTCCATGAGGATCAAAAGAAAAAGGAAAAAGTTAAGGGGCCGAACTTGAGAAATGGACCAGCAGCTCTGTATAGCTGAGAACATTAGAAAATACAAGTGATATCTTTACAAGTCATAAAGAAAATATATTACATCTCAAAAGGTATGCATTTTTCCTTCATGGTTTTGTCCCACATTAACTTTACCCAAAGAAACAATGAACTCTCTCTAATGGCCCCACCCACATGATCAGTTTATTCCAATATGATCAGTTTTAAATCATAAATCCGAGTAAATTAATTGTATTTCGTTTAGATGTTTTCAAATGTAGGACAAGCAACGAATGATTTGGGTCTCATTCATGCTTCAAAGATAATGTATTACGTGTATTTAGAACTTAAGTATTCATTTGGAATCATTTGTAAACAGGGAAAATAAATTTAATTAATTAAAATATTATGTGTACAAAAAACACTCTTTAAGTTGCAACCATGCATATCTTTTTTCAATTCTTGTTGTAATGGGACACCTTCCTCAACACGACAGAGATTAATGGGGACCATGTATATATCTGTATATTCAATATGTAATGTTAATTTGTTATATAAAATGGAGAGAGAGAATTTGAAAACAATTATATGATTTCTAGATTCTATTTTTATTTTAATTTTAAGAATTTGGTGTCATCAATCGATTACAAGATTGCCTGTTTTTAACTATTGGTGTCCTGAACCTACTACAAAGATTGCTTTCCAGCACTTCTTGAAAACTATACCAGAAGCAGCTTCTCTCTGAAAAACCTCTCTGCTCCTTTCTCTTCACAGTTAGAATCATTCTTACTGCATTTCTTTTTCCTGATAATGGCTACTTGTCCATTTAAGCCAGTACCTATGAAAAAGCTCAAAGATCATCTCCAAGAGCAGCAAGATCCTTTTAAATTGAGTTCGTACCTTTCAGAAAGACGATACTCCATGAAGAAGTTGAGCTCGGGTAGTGAAAATAACCGCAGCTCCAGCAATTCTATGACCAACCAGAAGGAACCATGCAGTTCAAGTTCGAGAAAGAAAACAATTCTTCTTGCTCCGGGGAACCTGAAGTCTTTGCTGTACAAGCTCATTACTCCTGGTGAGAAGCAGGAGCTTTCGAGTTGCAACAAAGCTGTAAAAGAAAAACTTGTTTCTGAGACAATTAATATGATCCAGCAGATTGCAGAAACAAATTGGTTTTCTGCAGTAAGCAATGTCACTCCATGCAGTGCTTCTTCTGATCAATCTGATTATTGTGCTTCGGAACATTGGGATGGCTTGCTTGTAGCAGAAGCTACTCAAGTCTGGAAGGTGAGACAATCTGAAGAAGGAAAGGTAAGAAAAGATGTAACTAGAAATATTAACCATGATACGCCTAATGATTCTCTTCCTTTCTGCATTCCTTGTTTAAATTCAGAATGAATGTGGTTTTGTGTTTTATGGCGTTTAAGTTCAGTTACTCACAAAGCTGACAGACTACTGTAGATGCACACCAACCATGGAGCTGCAAGGAAGATGACAACCAACTTAGCCCAATAACATACGGTAAATGTTCACCAATCCCATTAAATAATTTATTCAACAGCACCAAAATGAAACAAAGTTCACAAGCTGTTTTCTTCCACTAATTGATTTTGAAAATTCACCGAATTGTACTTAAAGTTGGTCATTTTAGCCAGTAGCAACACCGTAGAACCGTAATCCCAAACACACCCATAAAATAGTTCTCCTGAATTTTCATCTGGTTTTTCTTTTCGTGAAATAGGCCCTTCATCTTCGAGCATTATTTTGACGAAAGCTAAAAGAGAACCTTTGTTCTCAGCTTTTCTATTGAAATCTCTGGTAAAATCATTGACTGAGAAACACAATCAAGTTGGTTGGCCAGAAGTAAAGGAAACAGTTCTGGCTGGTTCATCCAAGAGCCAGAGAAACAAGAGGGTCTTGCTGCCGCAAAGCAAGCGGCTGTTGTTGGATTGCATAAAGAGATCCATTTTACACAATGTCCAGAACAACGAAAGACAGAAGCATCTTCACAAATTGTTGAGTCTAGAAGAGCTTGGAAAAATCATCAGCAGGCAACTCTGTGCATTCGGGAAGCAACTGGGAGATGCTACAAATGCAGCCCGCCTGAAAAATTTGGATTTCTCCAGCACACCAGAAGAATGGAATTGCTTCCGCCAAACAAAAGTGCAGATATGCAGAGAGATGGGTGATTCTATCATCGATGAGATTATTGATGAAATAATCGACTTGCAGTAATCTACTAGTACTAGTGAAAACCATGTGAAATAGAGAGGCTACATTGATGACACATACCAAATATTTGCAGAATAAAAGTAAATAATCAAATATCAGAGTCCAATTTTTTTTTTTTTTCGGTTTCAAGAAAGAAAAATAATACAATTAATATTTATGGTAGCCACTATGGTTCAGCAATTATGATGGATTACATGGCTGCTGGTGATGATGATAACAAATGAATTCATGATGTTTGTCAATAGTACATGATTATGAAACCGAATGCTACAATATTCCCTTTTTCTAATCTTTTTTCTTCCTCTGTAAAGATGAGCGAATGAATTCTATTTTATGTGATACAAGCCCTACGTCCAACTCATCCACTTGCAACCCACCCCACAAAAATAAATAAATAAATAACTTAATATAGCTTCTGGAGAATAAAAAAAGAAAGTAAAATTTTATGTATTTTCTTCCTTATTATCCACAACCAATTCCTGCAATCACTAAATAAGTTGGCTAAATTGCTGTTCCAATTTTATTATTCTTCCATATTATTATATTAGATGCTTGAATAAGTAATTTTTCTTTATCAAAATTAAGAGAATGAACATACTTCACAACAATAAAAGAAGTTCTATATATCTCCGAATAATCTGATTTAAAACCAAAAGTTATTAATAGACTATATGGATGACTATCCTATAATTTATGGCAAATTGAGGATCACAAGTATTTCTCTTCAGGTATGATACACAGAACAGGTCTCTTAACATATTAAACACCACAAATATGAGAAAAATGAAAACTCATGAGAAATCAATCGGCAGGATAAGATATCTACCGACTTTCACCCTCCCCACCAAATTCCCCATCTTCAAGCTCTTCATGATCACCGTTTTTACGAGATCCATTTCGGTGGTCCCTCTTATGTCTCTTATGCCTGCTCTCATTCTCTGACTCAGGTGTTGATGCATGCTGCATCATGTAAAACAAAAATTGTAAAACATAAAACTAAATAGAAGTCGTTTCTTTGCATCTGTAATAGATATAATAAAGCCAATGAACTTTAAGTGTCAAACCATATAATCACATAAATAATACCAAGAATCAACATACATACCCTTCTTGATTTTTTGTGATCGCTGCTATAGTCTGTGGGAGTTCCTAGATCGATCTTTTTCATCTTCATCCAAGTTATCCTGGGTACTTTCATGCCGCTTTCGGCGTTTCCTGTCACTGTCCTTTCCCGATCTTTTGCTCTCATTCGAAAAATGAAGTTCGGCTGAATCATTATGTTCACCGTCTGCTCCGTCCTTCCTTGGGTGATCCTCTTTTTCTCTTTCACGTCCTCTCTCCTTTTCCCTTCCCTGCTTCCCCTTCCTCCTATCTCTTTCCTCTCTTTCTTTTTCTTTTTTCGCCTGAAGAAATGTAAGAACTAAAATGCTCAACTTCATATGCAAGTCTATTAGACACTGTAACAATTTGAACTTGAATCACAATTATGCATATGCAAAGCGCGTTCAAACATCAGCACACACTGCAGCCAGATTCATATCCATGCCAACCACTAGCAATAAAACTACATTTGGGATCAAGAACCAGATACCAAATTCCTTTCCGCTATTTCACTGTATCTAGGGCCATGACATTACTGCACCTCCTAACCAGTGCAATCATCAGTTTCCATGTGATAAAACTTCCATTGTTAACTCTGTTCCAAATATTGCAAAGTTCACAGCATAATATGATGCTTGTTTACACTATAAACTAGCATATCCACTGTAGCCTAAAAGTACAATGCACTTTGCAAAGGGAATTATTAATCGTTCCATACTGCCATCGCATTAAGTTACTATCCTCCTTATATGGATTAGACACTCTCATCTTTTGAGTTGGCTTTTGGGTTGAGTTCTACCCAAGCCCATTTCTAACATAGTATCAGAACTGGACACTTCAGCGATAGTGGGATCCTTATTTCCTTTGCCCTCTCACGCATCTAATCCACGCTTCGCGTTAGGGAGGGTTTTAATCGTCTCACATTGTTATCACACCTGGTTTCTGTCCTCCTTATATATGGATTAGGTAATTTTATCCCTTGAACTAGCTTTTGGGTTGAATTCTACCCAAACCCATTTCTAACAGGAATCAAAGCAGTAACAAGTATTCAAGGTTGTTAATGTATGCAAGAACCACATTTTTGTTAAGATAAGTTACTACATCAACTGTAATCATTTACATATTTTCACAATGGAAGCTCCTGGCTACATGCAAAATATGGATTCATATTAAAAATTAAAATACATAGTCTAGAATGCATGTACTTAATACTTTTCCAAAAACTTCTTCCCTTTTCAGAGAAACAATAGACAATGGAACTACTATCTAATATTTTTAAAACTGTGAAGGTGGTAAAGATTCAAATAATGCAACAAATATTACCTTCTCCTCCTTTCTTTTACGTTCATTCTCTTTGGCCTGTTCTTTCAGTTGCACTACATATTCATCAAAAATTCCCCTGCAGATGCTTTCTTCTCCAATGGAACTACAAAAGGGCATTCAATAAGGTATCTCCATGTCAAGCAATTTCCACTCATAACTGAATATAATAGCTATTGAAAGTCAAATAAAAAAAAAGCAAGATTAACCACCACGTCCTAAAATAACCTGTACAAGGCAATATTTCTCACTTTCAAAAGAATAAGCAAAACTTGCTGCAACATAAATAAAACAACATGCATCCATAGCATCAATGCATTATGAAACATAGTGTCATACGTACTTTTGAAGTTTTTTAAGTACTCCAAAAGCAAAGATAGAATATCCAAAAGATCACAAAACGCAAGAGATATCTAATCAATCAGACAGCAAATGTTTGTAAGATTATTGTAGATATTCATAGACAGATGAGTAAAAGTTTTGCTTGTGAGGGCATGCATGTCATATCCATAAGTTCTCAACATGCAACAGATATTCGAGTATATGAGACAGCACAACATATCTTAAGATCCCCAAATACTTAAAACTTCAGACAAAATATAAGTGTTAAGAAGAAGAGGTAGAGTACAATCAAGGGACAAAAAATAAATACTTTCCAGAATTTAATATAAAATAATAACACTTTACAACAAGGTGTGGGAACTCAACACAAAAATACCTGAACTCTCGGCTGCCTTCAAAAAGTTGTCTGCAGTCCTCCCATGTTGAAGATCCGGATATCTCCTGAAAAAAATTAAACCACCAGATAGATAGTAAGCACAAAAACTATTTTAGCTGGGACATCGATACTGTTAGTTAATATACTTTATACACCTTGATAGATTGCAGTAGATCACAAAAGTCATCTGCAAGACGTTTACGTTTCTTGGCTTCTTTCTCCTCCTTCTCCTTGACTCTTTCCAGCAAGTCATCAAATACTAGCTGCGGAGGAGAACAGAATCACTTCAAATTGTTACAGTGCATACAGTAAAATGACAAATCAAAAACCAAAGTCAGCCAAGGAATTTTAACCATAGTCCCCACAGTACTAGGAAAAACTAAACAAAAAATAAAAATTTCCTAGTTAGTCAATCAGTTCATCACAGCAGGAAGACTTCCTAGGACAAGATTTCTCGGCCGAGTTAATGAACCATGTTCCCAGGGTTCTAAGCATTGACATGGAAGCAACAAAAATTTGGTCAAAATATAGAATGTAATGAAACAATAAACATAACTTATCGGATAAATTAAGAAAACTAAATTCTCTTGTTTATCAACTTTCTTGTCAACCACTGAGACTTGACAAGGGATTTGAGTTCTTGTTCTAACAAATCACTGTGAATCACTTTGCAGTAACCCAATTGTGATACACAAGCAAATGTACAAAGAAAGTATGCCCACAAAAGCACTGCACAGTTGCATATGTTCCTTTCAAAGTAAACTTTTTATATTACAATGACTAAGCAACTATCAAGAGCATATACATACCTTTAAGTTGACATCTGATATAGGGGGAGATGTAACATCCTCCAAAATAGAAGCCTTGAAGTCTTCAACCGTCCAAGTCGATAACAGAGTCATCTGTGAACATAACAGAACATCAGGCAAGTAAGCAAACTTAAGATATCAAGTGGGGGAAAAAATGATTAACCATACCCTTTTCAGCTTCACTGCATCTTTTATTCTAGTCTTGTCCTCTTGATACTGTACAACATAAACGAGTGTAACATTTCAAGCTCATAAGGATTATGAGGAAGATTGGCTATATATGACAATAACATATTAATAAATACTAATTGTTTTATCAATATAAATAATAGATCACCAAGTGACTTCAGATTTTTTATGACTAGTAGACATTCATGTTTCATTTCAACAATGCTTATGTGACACAGTACTAAAGAATCATTATTATGATGAAGCATATTTAAAGTAATATTATTCATGCTTTGCTTGTCAGCAGCATGTTAAAAATTTAACTGAAGAACTATGTCTATAAAGAAATTCTCTTAACAAAAAGAATTGCATATTAAGGACTACGGTATAACTTTGTAAACATAAAAAGATTAGTTCCAATAAAATTATTAAACAAGTCTTTGAATGAAGACAAACTTACAAGAATTATTGACATCTCTGAATTTATGTGCACATATATATATACATATTCTAGAATTTTATACCAGAAATAGGAATTTAATAAGAATTAAAAGCTAGTACATATATATAATCAATATATATTACCTGTTTCTGTAGCTCCTCAGCAACATCTTCAAATAAATCCTTTGGAGTCGAGCCTGAGGTATTTGATGCGACTGCCATATACGCAGGTAAATCTTTAACCTAATATCAATCATTAATATGAGAAAACACATCATAAAACAAGCTACAACGCACAGAAAACTATATTCTGACTCAGTTGGTTAACCATATATGTTTTTCCCAAAACAAAAATGAATGATTTTGGTAACCTTCATGCAATAATCACGCCAGTGAGTTTTGGCAGTAAGAGTGCCTGAAGCAACATCTGCTTCCATCAACTTCCGAAACTCATCCCGATTTTTACGCTCAGCCTTTCTCAGCTCTTCCTGTTTCAACCAAAGAGTGAGATAAGAAACGATTCCTGGAAAGAGTAGGATCAAGATCCAAGACAACAACAAACAACTCACCTTCTGTATCTTCCTTTGCTCCTCCTCTTCTTTCTCTAAATCATTTAAATATTCCTATTACAACACCTCAAACTTAGATCAATGGAGAAATGTAGCCTGTCAATAGCCAATATTGAAGAAAATTACCTGAAAAATTTCTAGTCGATCAATTTTCTCAAGACTGTGAACATCTTTCATCAGCCTCTAAGCGGTCTTGAACCTTTCGCCACTGGGTGCTCGCCTGAAGTGGTCACATAATATATGAGATCAATAGTATAAGCTAACCTGACATAACCCAAAAAAAAAATGTAGAAACTGCTTAAAGGTACCTTTATGAAGTCACAGGATTCCAAAAATTGCCTATACTCCAGTATATTCTGCTTGCGCTCCTCCTGCGCCTTTGCTCGTTCCTAACCAGTATACAGACTTAATTTCAGTATGAGAACAAATGCTTCAAATCATGGGGGCATAAGGCTTAGGAGAAAGGTAAATAGAAAAGTGCATGGCCTACTAGAGCACTTTTAATATTCCTTTCAGAAGAGAGAGGAGAAGTGAGACATGTGTGCACATCCATGGTATACAAATAACACAAACACATAAGAACACTTGAAAAGAAGTATACCTTTTGCCTGAGTTCTTCCAAGTGATCATCAAACAGATCCCTGCGGTCTCTTTCCCGTTCAAGAGCTTGGAAACGTTCGTCATTTTCAAACATAGTCACCGCTTTGCTGAAAGGTGGTTCAAATATTCAGTTAGCAAAAGAGAGTTACCAGGAGAATGGCAACAGTACATGCAAGCACAAACCAGGAATTTTAAATTGCAGAAACAGAAATCTGGCTTTATGTAGCAAAACACGAACCTCCATCTTGTAGATGATGTCAGCTCTACAGACTCCTGCAATTTAAAAAAAGTAACCAAAATGAATGTAAGAAAGAAAGTAAATTGCATCGGTCAATAAATTTAGAAGAAATTTCCAAAAGCAGCAAACACTTACTTCCAACATCTTTTTATAATCTTCCCGTGCTTTTTTCAGTTTATTTCTCCTTTCCTCAGCTTCCTGTTTTTTCCTTTGAACCATGAA
Organism: Melia azedarach; assembly: GCA_028052125.1. NCBI lineage: Eukaryota > Viridiplantae > Streptophyta > Magnoliopsida > Sapindales > Meliaceae > Melia > Melia azedarach. The sequence goes on along the minus strand of CM051399.1, from coordinate 1,452,551 downwards.
CTGAAACATTAAATTAATAAGATAACCAAAAAAATGATTAATTAATAGACATATAATAGGTCAGAGAAAGTATCAAAAGAAATAAAAAATATTTGCTAAATACACTTCTTAAGCCAACCAAACTACCAACTTTCCAACAGACTCAACTAAACGGTACATCACGTAGAGATTTACCTCGTTAAAAGCTTGCTTCCGCTCCCCAAGAGTTTTTAGAGCAGCATATCTTCTATCATTAATTATTGCTCTCATTGCCTGTTATATTTATGATAAATTCAGATATGTAATATGAGAAATATAAAAAATGATTTCAACATGCTTAAACTAACCTGTTCCCAAGTCCAGTCAGACCCAACATTTGCAGACTCCAAAAGTGCTTTAAATGCATTTTTAGCCTCCTAATATATTGAAGGGCGGTAACAATAAATATAATGCCAACTAATAAAGCAAAACATCACATGAATTATGGCAAGTTTTACTACCATCTTATTAGCATATGCTAAATGCTCCTGCTCAACTGTCTTCTCTTCCAATGCATCGTTAACTTTTTCAATTTTCACATCTTTCCTGGTTTCCTGCAAGCCATATCATCATTAACTAGAGTACAGCATTCAAGTAGTTATAATACATGTTAACATATCAATAAAAAAAACTAAAAAAAAATAGTAAAAGGAAAACCATTGCACACCTCTGGCTCTTGTGCAGAGACTTCATCTGCAGAACCAACATCACAAGCTGATAAGTTGACGGAATTATTCCTACAACATTTGAAAGCAGCAGGGCATTCAACAAACCAACAGCAAAACAATGGTGAAAAAAGTAAAAACCAGCTAAAGATATGTACTTCCATTCCGTAACTGTTTTGACAGTTACAGCATCTCCCACAGTTGATGGAACATCAGATGTCAGTGTAATAGAATCTACAGTTGTCTGAACTTCATCTGGATTGACTACGACAGATGATGCTACAACAGGTGAGGCTGCCGATGCAGAGACCAAAGCAGGTTTTATATTGGGAGCAGTGACAATAGGAACCACTGGAACCGGGCTTGATGCTACCACTTGAACTGTAGAAGATGACATATCGACACTGGCTGGTGCTTTAACCACATCAGAAGGAGCAGAATTTGATGTTTGAGAATTAGCAGATGCTTCTGACTGTGGCCTTTTGGTGGATGCCTTTTCTACTTGCTCACGGGCCAACTACAAAGCAGTATTTTAAATTATAATCATGGAAAATTGAAAAAGAAATAAGATATCAAACATATGAAAATGTGTTATATAGATTGCCATTTAAATATATTAATTACAAAAAAAAAAAAAAACACCTTCAGCTCATCAGGTATTGACCACTTTGACAGCTTGGTAACCTTGTTGTAGTAATACCTGCAAAAAGTTCACAGACAGGATGGCCAGAAATCAACAATGAGTTCAATTGCAGAGCTCCTTAATATATAGCTTGAAGAAAAATATTAGATTGCTTACTTTCTCCCATCAGGACTTGTAAATTCCTTCCAGTCTGTTGATGCATCTGCTCTCTGTCACAGTTATAAAATGAAAATAAGATCCTAAATCCTAAGATTTTCTCAACTCAGATCAATGTAATTTGATCCTAAAAAAGATATTAATGTTTAATGACAACTAAACCCCACAGTCATAGCAAGAAAATGAACACAAAATGAAAAATTCCATTAAAAATCCAATATCCACAGCCTCACACATTTTATGGTCAAAATAGATAGTATGACAAATTTATGACCCAATTCTGCACATTTTATGATCAGACACAAAATAAAAATATAATTGCCAAGAATTGACATTATGAAGTCCCTTTCTTGTTCCTCTTTTTTTGAGTATGATAATATGAGATACTAAGCAGATAAGCATAACAATCAAACAAATAACACAAATGGCAGAATTACTAACATTCATGCTATAAAGTAGGTAGAGCAAGCAGCAAAGACCCACAGCATATCCTACCTCTCAAAAGAGTAGCACAGCATGTACCTGTAAGCACCTTTAAAGCTATGGAAGTCACACAAGCATATATGGATATAACAGAAATGCAAAAAGATAACTTCAAAAGGAGTCAAGTAAATCATTTGACATGATTATCCAACGTGATGCAAATAGATACCAGTAGAAACAAATTTTGCAATACCTTGGCAAATACTTACTTGTAATGAACACCTAGATGTATACAAATGGTATATATCAATTAAGAATTGAAAGAAAAACATGTATCACAACATATAATCATCATGCTATATTGCAAACATGTCAAAATTGAAATCACCCATTAGGATATTTATAAAAGGTCTTCAATAAACCATGTCATGAACAGCCACAGAGAGATTCAGTTCTGGAGTGTTACTAAACCATAAATATCTATGATTTGGTAGAATAACAAAAGGAGGAAAGCTAAAAACAGCAACAGGTAGAAAAAAGGAGACAATTCGTTACAACAAAGTGATGATCCAAACGTTACAAGGAGACCTCTTATTTAATAGCTGGGAAACATAAAAGCGCCAATAATTCTAAGGTATCCTCCTAATATATGAAGAAGGTAGGAGTGATGGGAACAAAGGTGTACTTCTCATGTCTTCTCCCCAGGGAAAAGATTCTCTCTGGAACTATATGAAAGAAAATTATATTCCAGACATTTAAAGCAAAGAACACAGAAAGGTAGAGCAATGATTAGATTACCCCTTTCAAGAGATTTGGAATATTCAACCAACTAACTTGATATAGATAACAGCCCTCAAAGGTAAAACAAGAAGTAAAAGCAGATGAGTTGCTTACGTGCCTGCTCCTAAAAACAAAGTTCTGGAGCAAGTTTAGTTCGCCTAATGCTAATAAATTTTGACTTTGAAATAACGAGTAACATATAAACATTCAACATAACAGAAATCCCAATCATACAATTGAAAGGGCAAATATAATATACAGAGTCTATAAACAAGCTAAAAGATAGAGTAATAATAATCCATGAAGAAGAAAGTTTTGGGAAGGCCATATAAGTAGCACGACTCACCTCAATAGGTGTCATCAACTCAAAAGGCTTATCCCAAGTAGATTGTCTAGTCCTCTTGTTGTGATAATATCTAAAGAAATACCAAATAATAACATCCAATTAGTCCAAAATGATACATCCAAAAAACACAATGAACATAATGTCGTAGCAAAATAAAATTGAAGGAGAAACGACGTAAATTGTTTAATAATGGTTAACTATTCTGCCATCATCAGTTATGTAGGATCCAAGATGGACTTACATGAGAGGTAAAATATGTGATACCTATCTCAATAGTCAACTGATAACTCCATATAAAATTGTGACAAGTGAGAAGACATTAATAATAAAGGGAAATAATTAGTTGTGTTATTGTAGAATGTGTATTATTCTTTTCTCTCCATGTTTTTAAGGGCATCAATGGGACAGTCATCAAGACAAAGGCAAAAAAAAATTTGAAGGTCATCTATCCTGATTTAGTAAATTTTCTCGTATTTTACCTGAGATCATGCTAGAGCATCAAAACAAGCTTATGATAGTACTCCCAAAAATAGGAATGGACAGTAAACTTGAGGACATAATTTAATGCGGGCTGGTTTTCCTTGCTTCCAGATAGGTGACCAGAAAAAATACTATCATAATAATAAACATGCCATACAAGGACGAGCACTCATAGACTTGGGGTTACACCACTTTTTGCATTAATTAAAAATTTACTATCTACAAATAATAAAGGTACAAACAATATAAAGATGATACAAGTTCAAACAATATAAAGATGCTACACAGGCCTAGCAATAGCACATCGTACTAACCATACATAAATGAGTGTCAACATTTCATTACAAAGAAACTTTCTAAATTTTTTTGTTAAAAAAAGAAATAATTTATTGCATTAATAGAAAATATTAGTAGATATTTATACCCCGTCTCTCATGGACAAATTCCTCATATTTTCTTTGCACATTGAAATCTACAGAAAAGTGAACAAGTTGTCCACTAAACCCAAAAAAGCTCAGAATTTACACGTCAAAGAAAGAACAGTTCCCAATAGAGGCTACGTAGCCTATGAAAAAAAACTATTGTAGAAGGCCTTTAAAAGCTCAAACACAGAACTATTTAAATTTATCATTATATGTTTTCTTTTATACCACTGGATCAAACAAGGTTTTGCAATTTTGCCATTCCCATAATGGTTAAAACATCTGCAACTACACCAGACAAATACAAATAGGACCAGCTGCACCTATTGAAGTCGCATACCTTCTTCCATCAGCAGAAGTATGCTCTATCCAATCAGTTTGGGCCACTTCGGTAGACCTAGGCTGAACAATAGCTGCCTGAAATTTTATATAATTACCATTTCCATCAAGAAATTTGTACAGACGGCAATTCTTGTTGTGAAAAGGCAAAAACTTTCCCTAGTATATAATAAGCATAAGAATAAAAAAGAAGTGTTTACTAATAACAAGAGAAAAAGAAGGTCCTGACCAGAGCAGGGGGAGTGGTAGCAGCCACTTCTTCATGAGCATGCCGCACAGGTGTAACAGAGACACTACTCTGGCTAACGGACACACCTAGTTGTCCTCCAGAAGGATTACTTGGAACATGCATTTGGGACATAGGCTGATACTGAGTCCCAGTATTAATATTGACGGTTACCTGTGGTTGACCATATGAAGATGGTGCAAACTGCAAAGAGACAATAAAATGAACTGAAAGACTACATTTACAAAAGCAAACAATAAAACTTTAACCATGGACACACAAATTTCCTTACAGTATATGATGAAGAGAGAGGTCTTCCCAGGCCGCCTAAGCCAGGTGGGTAGCTACTAGGAGCTTGAACATTTGGTTGAGGCAACGATGATCCAGATATAATGTGATTACTTGGCTGAGCATTTGGCAACGACATTACCTGTGATGGAGGTGGAATGTGGCCTGGAGCCGGTGGGCCAGGTCTAGTTGGTAACTGCTGCATTGATTGAGGAAATTGAGGTTGTGGATTTTGAGATGGCAATCCAGAATTCATTACGGAAACACCTTGTCCAGCTGGCTGAAAATGTTGAGAAGGCACTGGAATATATTGTTGTGACTGTGGTGCTGGGACCACAGGTCGAAACTAGAAAACAAAAATTAAATGTAAATAATTGAAAAGATTCTTTGGGTTTAAATAAATTAATGTGCAACAGGTTTTAAAAACTCAGATAAAAGAGAAGCATTACCTGAAGCGGCATGGGTGGAACAAAACCTCTAGGAGGATCCATCGAGCCAACCATTGGAGGTTGAAGAGGCATCTTCCAAAGGGAAAAAAGGGAAAGAAATAAGAAGCTAGAGATTAATTGAAATGTTAACATAATTACAATATAGCAGATATTAAGAATGAGAGTGACTTGACATGGCATCAGTGATAATCTAATTATACAAAAAATAAGAAAAATAAATAATTTCTTTGAACTTAAATTGTTGGAGTAAATTGTCTCCAACTCTTTTAACAATATGGTTATTAAGAATTCAATCACCACCAAAATTGAAAGATCTCGTTCCTAAAATGCTGATTGTAAAATTTGCACCAACTGCTCTATATCTGATGCTCAAGAAAACAGAAGAAAATATTCCCACCCAAGCCACCCCCCACCCAAAAGGCAGCACGATATGATGTTATACCGTGCGTACCACTCCATATCTATGGTCAACAACTCCACTAAATGAGTACGAGCACTTTGTTGAATCAGAAGAACTGAACTAGCACAAAAGTCTTCCAATGATAAAAACCTTAATTCCAATGAATACTAAAGACATAAAAAGAAATGTTTAAGTTTCAACTTCTGGTTCACTGTATTATGAATGATCTACAGAACAAATGAAGCCTCGACCAATGAGGCATGGGCTTAAAAGTAACAAAAGGGGCACTAAATAATCTTAAGCTGTGCACATTTAACTGATGGGCTCACAAGAATTTTCATACGCTACCTGTACACCAGGATATGAATTCTTATTGGCCATTTCAGCCATGCGGTGGCGTGCACAGAATAACTGCAAAAACCAACAAATATTGCAATCAAGTTGATGATCCCCAAAAAGACAAAATCGAACAGATCAAAAAAAGCAATATGTGTGTGTGGACATGATAAGAGGAACAGACACAAATTAGCATGTAGTGGATCTTTAAAAAGGCAGAGATTGAGGATATGAGACTTCATATCATATGCGTGAAATAATGGGAAATGGTGAATTGTAATATATATGCCACAACTACACCTCGGTTGCAGCAAGGTTAACCATAGAAATGAAGAAAAACAGTTCTCAATCATGCACCAATGAGATTACAAAGTGAGCAACAAGAACTGCAAAAGAGCCACTTCATGCTTTTAGACATAAGAAAGACATGTATTCTTGCCATCTTTTTACTAAAAATAATTTAGACATCTTAAGTATCATCGCAATTTGAGAAAGACATACAGAAGGTAAACAATTAAAACCTTAATCTTGTGTTTTAAAAATTGGCTCCATAAGAGAAAAGAAATCAATTGATAATAAAATTGAACTTGACCAAGAAATTCCAAAACTTAATCCATGTACAAATCTGAGGGTTTTGATATTTACTCTACTATCTTTTCCTCCAACTAAGCACCAAAAGAAGTTTCGAAAATAAAAAACATTCAAGTTTGAGAAGCCCCTACTTGGCATGTAATATAATACAATAAACTGCTGAAACTGTACGAGCATTAAGATCCTAAAATTGGAAGGAAACCTTTTATCTCAGAAATATAATAAGATAATTCTGAAATCAGAAACGAATTCTAAAAGACATTTGAAAGATTAGAAAGCAAAATTTTGAAACAAGTAGACCACCAAAAAAGAATGAACAATCACAGGTGAGCATGGAACACGTGTGAACATGCACTTGCATGTTGTACAGCATTTAGAATGAGCTGCATATTAATTCGTTCAGTCAACAAATATGGCATCTAGCTTGGCCCAATTCAATGACAACCTCATTCACAACATAGATGTTTGTCAGTGGGCGGTTGTGTTGGTCGGTTACCCAATTGGTAAAGCCATATAAAATATTTATTAATCAACAAATTAGAAGCTGACATAAATGTTATACCATATAATATGGGATTATTCAAGAAAATATTGGATTCAAGTTAAACTTGATCCATCTGACAGGCAACTTAGAGCAATGATCCCAATTAACAATACCAACTTCTACCGTATGGATAAGATTTCATTTTTCATAAAGCATTAACATCTCAATTTATAAATCAATGTTCCATTCCTCTTCAACTTCCTCCATAATCATCACTGTTATTCAATGGACCTAAAGGCAACATGGGTGACATCCCGACACATAGGAAGACTAGGAAAGACATAAAGCCTTAGGATTTTGCACGATTATTATGGAAACAACCATCTTAAGACGCAATTCTTTGATCAAATTTTGCATTTCTCATTTTCCTTGCATTTTTCATTTTCTAAGTGTCCTCTAAAATAAATTACTACAAAGCCATAGCAATCCTTAACAAAACAATTATCTCAAAGAAAGAAGAAGTCATTGAACAACCTTATTCCTTCTCCTTTATAATACACAAATACAGATTTTACACGGATATCTTGAAAATATTTCATTTCCTCTACTTTCCTCAATTTTTTCAAGAAGGAAAAGAGCACAATAATACAAGTTCAAGGTCTCAATTGCTTCTTCTCCTCATTAGTACCCTGATCCGATTGGCACGTGGGCATCACAAAAACATTAAAACTCCACTACTTCTCACACCTCTTTTCAGCAAACAAACATGGAATTTAATTAACATACTGATTCGATAACAACAAAATTGGTAAGAAGAACCACCTTTTCCGAGACAGACACGCGTAATCATCCGAATACTCCTGCAAACTCGCCAACAGTTTCGCATAAATACCAAAACCAGAAATGTGGTAAGCAACACAATCTCTAGCCAAACAACAGACACAAAAAATAAATACACGTCACAACTCACAGACAAGGCAAAATTGAAGTTCTTATGAGCCAAACAACATGGTCTTAATTGCTTCTTCTCCTCATTAGTACACTGATCCAAGTAGCACGTGTATTCACAAAATCATCAAAATTCTACTACTTGTCACAACTTTTTCCAGCAAACAAACATCAAATTAATTAACACATTGATCCGATAACAACAAAATCAGTAAGAACCACCCTTTCCAAGACCGACACGCATAATCATCAGAATACACCAGAAAACTCCTAAACAGTTTCACATAAATACTAAAAGCAAAAATGTGGGAACCAACATAATATCTAATCAAACAAGACAGCAAAAACAAAAATACACATCACAACTCACAACACAAGCCAAAATTGAAGTCCCTATCAACTCGAACACAATAATGCCATTATCAAGTTCTTAACAAAATGGTCTCCAGGCTATACACAAGACTTGGACCCGAAAAAATTTAAATAAAATCCCCAAATTTACAATCCTCAACTCCAGTTTGACTCTTAATCGAGCAACTGTAGCCCTTGAAGAACTAAGCATTCAAATAAACACCTCAGAGAAAGGTTACATCTAATAAGAATGTAATGTTAGTTCATGTTTGGTGACACAAGGACATGCACGAGAAAGTGAACGGAAAGTGTTTGTTAAATTGCTTGAGAGAGAAAAATAGAGAAGAAATTTTACCTAGAAGAGGAATTGAGAGCTGAAAATAAGGAGGTGCATAGGAGTGTTTGAGCTGCTGAAAGCGGTGGCGGTGTTGAATTCAGTGCTGAAACTGCTGAGGGAAGACACGACTATTGCGCTTTTGTAACCGACTTTGGTCTTTTTGTTTGTTCTTTTGCCTGCCCAGACTTAGGTAGGATCAAATTTTTATTATTTATTTTTCAAAATTATTTTCTTTCCGGAGATAAAAAGAAGAACAAATAACTTTTGTAGACTTATTTATTTGTACTGATCTTTTTATTAAAAAAAATTAATTAATTTATGTTTCAAATATAAAATAAAGTTTTTTTTTCCTTTTTTTGGTATTGCAGTCAATTTATTGATTATTAAAGAGAGCATCTAATCAATGTTATAACAAATCTTATCTAAAATATGCTCTGTAAAAGTAAAGTCACCGAAATTGGATTTGTTAAGAAGATGATATCTAATGGTGGTATTTTATTGAAGTTTATCCTAGTAATTTTTTTTATTTGAAAATATGATAAAAATAATTTTTAAATTAATATATTTTATACTAGTGATTGAATCAAATTTTTACCTTTTAATAATCAATTATATAAAGAGTTATTAATCCAAAATTTAAGAAAATATGAATACATAAGAATAAGGCTGATAAAAGTTCTTACACTAAATTCATTGATCGGATTTAATTGGTGGCATTCAATTAATATGTTTAACACGATTTATTTAAAAAAAATTCAATTTTATTTGTCTAAAACCTACCAGTTTGATTTATATTTTGACCAGTTAAAAAACATAAACAAAAGAAAAATAGACAAAAATATACTTTAAAAGCTCATGGAAATGATTTTGTCCGGCTCTTGCATTGAGAATGATATTTTAATCTCATTTTAATTAATGGATGTGACAAAATAAATTAATAGTAAAAAAATACGATAATTAATAATAAATAATTTTATTATTGTAAAAACAAATTACAACGAAGAGGATGGCAACCACGATATTATCTATCGATAAAGAAAATAGTTGGGTTGAGTTGATTGTGACGATAATTTAAAAATATATAATAATTATAAATGGCAATGTTAACAATGATAATAGTAATAAATAATATACTATTAATAACAATAGCAATTATAGAATTGAATACCATTGATGAGTTTGCAGTAACATGCAGCTGTTCATTACCCTGAATGGCCAAATTGTAGTGATTATCCCAACTCAGCTCATTAAAATTTTCCGTAATTTCATTATTATTAATACTGTTACCAAATTACTTATCTTTTTCTTCAACTATTTATTAAATAGAAATTATTTAAGTTCGAATTTTAAGAAAATACTTCAAACCCGTTTGTCATTCCTTCAATTTATTTTATGTAAAATTTAACAAAAACTAACTAGGGACTACATTGTTAAAATTTACAAATTATATTTTAATTTGTTATTTCTTTAAAGTTTATGGCCTAACATGTTAGTATCCTATTTTATAACAAAATATAAAAATAGGGATATTTTCGGAAACCTCCCCTGAGCTATGGAAAACTATCAGTTAGGGACTTTTGGGAAAAGATCACTACCTCTTCCGAACCGTCTAACTCCGTTAGTTGATCGTCAATACAAAGGGCAAAATCGTAAATAGATGAAATCGCTTAATTTCATCTTGTGATTCCTGTCAATCTTCTTCTGAAACGAGCTATACGCTTCTCCCAGCTGCTGCACCAAACCAGATGAAAAGAGCCAGCTTCATTTTCGCTTTGAGAACATGATTATTCTAGAGAAGAATCGCAAGGAAATCTGCAAATATCTCTTTCAAGAGGGAGTTTGCTATGCAAAGAAGTATTATAAACTTGCAAAGCAACCAGAGATTGATGTTCCCAATCTTCAGGTGATTAAACTGATGCAGAGCTTCAAATCCAGGGAGTACGTTCGTGAGACATTTGCATGGATGCACTACTACGGTACTTAACAAACGACGGGATTGAGTTTTTTTAGGACTAACCTCAATCTTCCATCAGAAATTGTGCCTGCCACCTTGAAGAAATCTGCCAAGCCAGCATGTAGGTTGTCCTATGAGTGATCATCCGCGGGGCCCGGCTCGTTTTGATGGAGACCGACCAAAGTTTGGTGACCGTGAGGTCCTCGTGGTGGTGACTTTGGTGGTGAGAAGGGAGGAGTCCCTATAGATTTCCAGCCATCCTTCAGGGGTGCTGGTGGAAGACCTGGTTTTGGTCGTGGAGGCGGAGGCTATGGTGCAGCTCCATCTGGCTCAGGTTTTCCTTGAAGACGGTGCCAGTTCTCTTAGTTAATTTTTGTCTCAAATTAGTGTTTCAAATCTTAAGAACAAATCAAATGCCTTTGTTGGATTTTCTATACTTTTATGTAACCTTTAGAGTACAATATTAATTTATTATGAGATTTTTTATTTTCTATTAGCTTGGCTATGGAAATGGAACCCTTGTCACTTAAAAAGAAAAAGAAAAAAGAATCCTGTGATTCCAGTCAGAGACAACAAGTGTGCCTTCCCTGCTACACTCTTTGATCCTGATAAGCCAAATAATTATAAGTTATAGTAAGTGTACAGGTGGTTAAGTACTTGGCCATAGCTTCCCTACCTAATCTGAAAATGAAATCCAATACTTTTTAATTATCTTCTCCCTTCGAAGTTTCAAGCATGTCTCAGGTTTCCTTATCCAAGGGTTTTTAAGTAATTGCAGTGGTCAATTAACAATGTTGGACGGTTTAGGGGAGGTAAATGATCTTTTTCTCAAATGTTACCATAAAATGATAATGTTTTATATTTCAAGAGACGTATCTGAAAATATCCCAAAAAATATAAAGAAAACTTAAAAGAATAATAAAAAATTAGTGTCTAATATTATTGTCTATAACGAGTGGTATCCGGGATTTATTACTATAAATCTAAGATTTTAAGTGTTTCTTTTGTTAATCATTTTAAATATTTTATATTTAATAAAATTACATAAATAATTTTATTTGTGATAGTCATAATATTACTCTTCAATTGTATGTATAAGAATTTTTATTCAGAAAGAATGTATAATAAAAATTTTCACTTAGAAAACTTGTATAATATTCTTTGTAGCATTTATTCTTTTTATTTGAACTATGAATTTTTTGAATGTTTGAATTTAATGATTTTTTGTTTAAATTTTTTAATATAAATATTAGTTATTTTTTCTCAAATACTAAATATCTGAAAATTAATATTTTTATGTTTTTATTTTATAGATTTTAAATATGAAATAGATTAATTAATTACCAATAATAATACTTGAAAGACAATACAAAGAAATTAAAAGCAATACCTCCACTGAAAATAGTACTAAGTGGAGGTAGTACATGTAAAGCAAAAAGAAGAAAAAGGAGGCAAAAAGTTCACATTATAATTAAACAAATGTATGCCTTAAAAAAAAACGTTTTAGGTTTCTATGGATAATAATATGAATAAATTAATTAGTTAAAGATATATTTTAAAAGTGATTTAATTAGAGTATTCAGATAAAAAATTTTTTTTTACTTTTTTATCGAAAAAGTGGTTGAAAATGACAATTAAAATTAAAAAACAAATAACTCAACTAACATAGGATAATTCAACTAATAAAATATTTAGAAAAAAAAAGAAAAACAAATAGACTCTTAAATTATGCATTAAAATTTTTAAGTTTTATGTTAAAATTTTGTGTTGTATTTTAATTTTTTACGTAAATATACGTACTTAGAAAAAAACCGAACTCTCATATGACAGATTTCAACTGGAACGAAGCTATTCTGAGCCACACAATATTACAGTTGGATATCCGTTCAGACTTCCTGTGGGATCTAATCCCGTTTGTCATCACCTTCAATACAGTATCCAGTTGTGAATCTTCTGCAACTTTCTAGACTTGTCTATCTCTCCGTTCAAATTTCTTTCTTCCACGATGTTTTTTGTCAGCGCAACTCACTTTATTCTTCAACTTGTACTACAATGGCCACTCTCTTTATTACTTCAAATTCTCCACCAAGAATCCAATCACCATTCTCTCATCCTTCCTGCAGAAACAAGATCACGAACAGAACATTTCCATACACTGTAGTTTCATGTAGTGATCAATATGTTTTACGTTTTAGGAAACACCCATTTGGACAAAAGAGTGGAAAGACTTTGCAGTTGTCAGTTTCCACGTCAAGAAAATCTTTCAAGTGTTCAGCTAAAGAAGAGCGTGAGAGTGGTGATCAAACATCGAGTTCTTCATCTTCAGCTGCGGTAGTAGAAAACAAGCCAAGCGATAAAGGAGAAGAAGGGAAAGCAAGTGATGAAGGGTCCGTACAAGAAGTTGAGACTAGAGAAAAAGAAGCCGAAGAACTTGAAAAACAGCAAGAAATAGACTGGAAAACGGATGAGGAGTTCAAGAAATTCATGGGGAATCCTTCAATTGAGGCGGCGATAAAGCTGGAGAAGAAAAGGGCTGACAGGAAGCTCAAGGAGCTTGACAGAGAAAGTAGTGATAATCCAATTGTTGGGTTGTTTAATAGATTGGTTAGAGATAGTTTGGCTAGAGAGAAAGAGAGGTTAGAGAAAGCTGAAGAAGCTTTTAAGGCCCTTGATCTCAACAAGGTGATTACTTTTCTTCCATAGGATATGTTTTATTTAACATTTATTATTTAAATAATTGTTTCTGATGCAATCAGTCTTTACCGCTAACAAATTTAATCTTCTTTGACAAGGGTTTATGGATTTGTAACGGTGAACAGGGACTAATTTATTAAATATGCATGATGCATATATTAGTCATATCTGTATATTATGTAATGTATGTTTATTATTAAACTGTTTACCATGCATGTTTACTTAAAGGCATTAAACATGTTCTTTGCTTTGATTTTGGCATGCAGTTGAAGAGCTGTTTTGGGTTCGATACATTTTTTGCTACGGATGTTCGAAGATTTGGAGATGGAGGTATTTTTATAGGGAATTTGAGGAAACCCATTGAGGAGGTCATTCCCAAACTGGAGAAAAAGTTATCTGAAGCGGCGGGAAGGGAGGTTGTTGTGTGGTTCATGGAGGAAAAGACAAATGACATCACAAAGCAGGTACATGATAATGATCCGATATTCAGTTTTATTAAATCATATGCCGTGCTGTAAGAATTTTAGAATGCATTAGGTTGTTATTCCTTAAAATCTTCTGGCTGTTTTAGTGTTGAACTTGTTAGATCATCTATAAAATGCTTCCTTAATTAGCCATAATTTGATTCCCACGAAGGAGTAATGGAGAACTTCGAGCTGAAATAGCTTGTCCGTCTAGTAAATGTACAATCTTTTAGGCAGTTTTTTGGGACTACATTATTAACAATGTTTTGTTCTTTTAAGGCTTGTGTGGTGCAACCAAAAGCCGAAATGGATCTCCAGTTTGAGTCAACTAAGCTGAGCACTCCTTGGGGTTATATTAGTGCAATTGTACTAAGTGTTGCAACTTTTGGGACGATAGCTATAATGAGTGGCCTCTTCCTTAAACCTGATGCTACAGTTGACGACTACCTAGCTGACGTTGTGCCTCTCTTTGGTGGCTTCCTTTCCATTTTGGGAGTATCTGAGGTATATTATCTTCTGCTTACACGCCAAACTCTGCATTTATCTGTACTATTTTCTTATACAGATTACAGAGTCCCCACAGTATGTTCAAAAGGGCTTCTGCTTTCATCCTTGAATAAAGTCGTGTCAATAGTGAATCTTCTGTATGGCTTAGCCGTTAGGCCTGTTTTGTGGGAGTTCAATTTGAAAACTACATATTGTAATGAAGCTTTTCAAGACATTGAGCCAAACATTTATGTCCAATTTAACAAATGCTTCTTCAAGTAAAGTGTACTAAGAGTTGTTTTGTTTGTGTTTTGCAGATAGCCACGAGGGTAACAGCAGGTCGTTATGGTGTTAAATTAAGCCCGTCTTTTCTCGTGCCATCTAATTGGACGGGATGCTTGGGAGTGATGAACAATTATGAGTCACTGCTTCCAAATAAGAAGGCTCTGTTTGATATCCCTGTGGCACGGACGGCTAGTGCATATTTGACATCGCTAGCACTTGCTGTTGCCGCCTTTGTGGCAGATGGCAGCTTCAACGGTGGTGATAATGCATTGTAAGTTTTTTACTGTTTCTTTCTTTGCTCAAGCAACCTTTCTATTCCGAAATCAAAGAAAGAGGAACACACACTTTGAGTATTTCAAATGTTGGACATAAATAAAGACAGCTTATTTTTGTTCTTTCTTTTCAGGTTTATAAGACCACAGTTTTTCTACAACAATCCCTTACTTTCGTTCATCCAATATGTTATTGGACCTTATGCAGATGACCTCGGGAATGTATTGCCTTATGCAGTAGAAGGTGTGGGAGTTCCTTGTGATCCACTGGCATTTGCGGGGCTTCTAGGTGACTTTCTTAACCTCTTTTTGTCTATTTAACCAATTTGCCAATTGTGAATGCAGTCTTTAACTGCTTCTTCCCTGTGTAGGAATGGTAGTCACTTCATTGAACTTGCTGCCATGTGGGAGACTTGAAGGAGGCCGAATAGCTCAAGCAATGTTCGGGAGAAACACCGCCAACGTGTTATCATTTGCCACATCACTTCTGCTCGGCATTGGTGGTCTGAGCGGAAGTGTCCTCTGCTTGGCATGGGGCCTATTTGCAACCTTCTTCCGTGGAGGAGAAGAAACACCTGCAAAGGATGAAATCACCCCATTGGGAGACAACAGGTACGCTTGGGGTATCGTCCTTGGCCTCATCTGTTTCCTAACTCTTTTCCCTAATGGAGGAGGGACATTCAATAGCTCATTCTTCGGCGGACCATTCTTCAGAGGTGACCTGTAGATTAACTGTATATATTATTACTCAAATTAACTGTATATATATTTTTTACAAACTTTAATTTGTTAATTACTGTACTTCGTCGTTTCAGCTGATGTTCATATCAGATATATTTCACTTTATTTTTTCTAACAAAAAAAAAATAAAATAAAAGGTTTCAAAAAAGAAAAATAATATATATCTGATAAATGCCAAGGTGAAACAATATTTTTAAATAAGCCCCACGTCCTCGTACGAACAAACCCTTGTTGATAGTCAAACTTCCACCAAATAAAACAATAACAATATGAAAAATTTTATATCGTTAGGATAAAGAATTTCAGTATTAATAATTTATTTATATTAACTATTGAATTTTGAAATTAAAATTTGATCTATTTATTTTAAATTATAATAATTAACTTGATTAAAAGGTAATATATTAAATTAATTTATTATTCAAGTTAAAAGTTATTTTTTTTACATTTTATTTTTTTTAATATATTAAAATTATTTTGATATAATATATTTTTTAAAATATATTTGAAATATAAATTTATATATCATAATAAAAAATATAATGATAAAAACATGTTATGCATGCTTTAAATAATTTATTTAAAAAATATTAATTTAGATATTATTAAAATGCGTAATTTTTTTAATTTTATAAATAAATTATTAATAATAAAATAAATTATTAAAAATTAAAAATAATATTATAAAGCACAACACATCTCATGTGTTATTTATGTTGTTTGTATTTATAAGAATTAATGAAAAATTTATATGACTTTAAAGATGTAAATATTATTGTCATAATTGAAAATAAATAGTATAATGAAATAACCTTATAACTAATATTACATTAATAGATAAAAAAATAAAAATATCTTAAAACTAATAATTTGCTAGTGAAAAAATATATATATAATTGTACAAATATAAACAAGAAAATTTGAAAAAGATTATTAAGAAAAGTAAAATATAAATTAATCTATTTTTTAAAATCGATGTTATTTGTAATGATCACAAAATTTAAGAAAGCTTAATCACATGTAATACAAATTTAATTTAGTATAATAAGGATATTATTAGTAAATTATACCTTCATTTGTCATTTGTAAAGTGATACTTTATCTAACATCATACAACTAAGAAAAAAAAGAATGAGATAAAATTTATTAAGACACATATAAAAAAATAATTAAATAAATGAAATAAATTGAAAATATCAATAATCAATTTTTGTCTCTACGGCAAAACACACAGCCACACGCATACGTTTAGAAAAAGTATATATATATGTATGTATATGTGTGTGTGTGTGTCACATATAAATTATTTATATAATAATAGTAATAATAATAAACTATGTAAAAAATTTAATTATTTTTATAATTTTACAAGCATTGTGTTTTTTTTTACAAAATTTTCATTGTAATTCAATTTTCTATATCAGAATTACAAGTAAAATTTTGATTTACAGTCTTTATATTACATTTATATTCATTTTGTTTCATAAATAATAACAATATTATTATTTATTAATTTGTGTTCATTTTCATTTATTTCATCATAATTATATTTTTTCTATTGTCTTTATCAAGTTGATATTTATTTTCTCTTTTATATTAGTTTATTGCATATATGTTTTACGTTATAATTTAATTTTGTATGTAAATATTACAAATTTTATGTATATCTATAAGGTTTATTTACAATCATATTTCTTTTGTTTTTTTACAGCTATATTGTTGTTATTTGACAATTTATTGTAATTTATATTTATCTCAATATATTTATAATTTTTATATTAAATTTATGAAATTGATATTTATTTTTATTCTTTTATATTAACCTTTATTTTATTTTTTACTTTTATAAGTATTTTATTTTACATATATGTTGTGCATTATAATTTAAATTTTTTATGTGAATATTACAATTTCTATGTGGATTTATAACTTTTACGTCATAATTACATTTTTTTTTATAATTATATTGTTGTTAATTCATAATTTTATGTTAATTTATATTTATCTCAATACATTTATTTTTTTATGTTAAATTTATAAAATTGATGTTCATTTTAATTCTTTTATGTTGGCTTGTACTTTTTTATTTTTTTAATTTTAATATTTTACAAGTATTATATTTTACATACAAATTATATGTTGTAATTTCATGTTTTATGTGAAAATTATAAATTTGAGTGAATTTATAATTGTTGCATTACAATTACAATTCTTTTTATTTATTTATGATTGTGCTGTTGTCATTCAACAATTTGATGTTAATTTATATTCATCTCATGTATGTAAATTTTTTATGTTAAATTTATAAAATTGATGTTCATTTTAACTCTTTTATGTTGGCTTATATTTTTTATTTTTTATTTTAATATTTTGCAAATATTATATTTTACATACAAATTATATATTGTAATTTCATATTTTATGTAAAAGTTACAAATTTTATGTAAATTTATAACTTTTACATTACAATTATAATTTTTTGGTTTATTTCTAATTATGTTGTTGTCATTCGATAATTTGATGTTAATTTGCATCTATCTCATATATTTAAAATTTTTATGTTAAATTTATAAAGTTGATGTTCATTTTAACTCTTTTATGTTGACTTTTATTTTTTTATTTTAATATTTCATATATAAATTATACGCTTGTAGTTTCAAATTTTACGTGAAAGATTATAAATTTTATATAAATTTATAACTTTTACGTTACAATTATAAGTTTTTTAATTTGTTTACGATTATACTATTGTCATTTTATAATTTGATATTAATTTATATTTTTCTTTGTGCATTTATATTTTTTATGTTAAATTTTTAAAATGGATGTTTATTTTTCTTCTTTTACATTATATTTTTTAATTTTAACTTTTAAAAATATTTTATTTTAAATACATATTAAATGGTATAATTAAATGTTTAATGTAAAATTATAATTTTTATATAAATTTATAATTTTTCGTTATAATTATAGTTTTTCTAGTATGTTAAGATTGACAAAAAATTAAAATAAAATAGTTAAAATTTGAATAATTAATTAATTAAACAAATATATATTTAAAAAATTAAATTTATATTTTAAAATTAAAAAATATAAGACCGTTAATTTTATTTAATAGTATATATTTTTTCTGTTATCGATACTAAGAATTTTTTCTCAGTACGGTAGAATGACCCTAACAATACAAATCGGATTGACTCAGAAATTTTTCCAAACACGAGAATCACAGCCCTAATTGACTAAAGAATCAAGTGTACAATTGTCCCAAAAAAACGTGGGAACAGCGAAATATCGATCAATATTATTTTCAAATATGATAGTCAAATTAAAAAGATATTAATAAATAAGTCTTTAAATTTTAACAACATAATAAATAATAATTTTTTTAAACGAATAGGTCCTTGATATTACTAAACGTCGGTTAGAAAGCTGTCCATTTTATGGGTATAAAGAGGACTTAAATCATATGTTTATGCGAAATTCAACGTTCATAATATCAATTTTGTTTAATATCTTAATGTTCATATTTGTAATATGCTCGAAATTTTTAACTGGTAGTAACTTCGAATATTATTACTGTTAGGCTATTACTCCGTTAATTACATCATTATTAGGGACTTTTGTGTTAAAAACAATCAAAGTATATCCTTGTTTCTTATTTTGTAAAACTTCAGGACCTAACTTCTTCGTCTCCTCTAAAATTACAATAAAAAATTAAAAAAAAAAAAGGAAAATAGTCGGTGTTCTGCTATTTAAGCTGATATTATGCACCGCTTTCTCCCTCACTCCTCTTCAGCTTATTCTCCTGCGTTTTCATTTTTTTCTTCATCAATCCGTCGACAAGATCATGAAATTGAGACTGAGATCTCTGGAATCCAGAGAAACCCAGAGACTCGAATTACCCGCTTCGGGTACTGTTCAGCAACTCAAAGAATCCCTCTCTCAAGCTATTTCATCGTCTCCTTCTTCTCTTCACTTCTCTCTCAACGGAAAGGATGAACTCCCGGCGTCGTCCCCTCAGGCGTCGCTTCAATATCTTGGGGTTACTGGTGGGGACCTCGTTTATTACTCTATTAATCCAACTGCTTTTGTTTCTGAAAACCTAATGGTTGTAAATGAAAATCAAGGTGTGAATATCCAACAACCTAATTCGAGAGAGATTTCTCTGGATAATGGAATTGTAAATGCGAATTTGGGAAAGGAAGAAAACCCAGTTCAAGAATCCGAGAAAATTAAGGTAAGCGGTGCTAATTCACAAGAACCCATATTAAAATGTTATGAAATTCCTCAAGAAAAGCAAGAAACCCTAGACTTTGCTGGTACCGAGAAGATGGAAATCGATGAAGATCTCGAGCAATTGCCCGTGAAGAGAAAGCCTGAACCATATTTCTTGAAGAGGATACAGAAAGCGGAATTAGCCGACGGCATTGGCCCTCAAGGGCTCGTAGTTCTGGCGGTTCATGCTGTTCTGTTGGAGTCTGGCTTTGTTGGGTTCGATACCGAATCAGGTATGAGAATTGACCGGTTTGATTTGGCTGATCAGTTGCAGTTGCTGTCAATAGGTCTTTCAAGGTCTTATACTTTGCCAGAGCTTTTGAATGATAGCTCTACTGATATTACTGAATTTGTTGCTTTAAAGTATCAAACTATAGGACATTTTGTTAATGTGTATGGATCTTTGGGTAAGGGTGATTCAGGGATGCATACGGTGTGTTTGAATGCGCATAAGTTTGGTCCTATTATTGATTTAATGTTGGCTAATTATGATGAGAAAGCTATGTTGAATGATAAAGATGAGAATAATAATTCATTGTGTGGTGATGGGGACGAAGTGTTTGAATTCTGGAAGATTGTGAAGGATGGGCTTGAATTGCCATTATTGATTGATCTATGTGATAAAGCACATTTGAGTCTTCCGGCATGTATGATGCGTCTACCAACAGAGCTAAAGCTTAAGATTTTGGAGTCTCTTCCTGGTGTTGATTTGGCAAAAATGGAATGTGTTTCTAAAGAGATGCGATTTTTGGCTACGAATAATGATTTATGGAAGCAAAAGTTTGCAGAGGAGTTTGGAGGTAAATCTGATGCACAAGGAAATGTTAATTGGAAAGACAGGTATGCTCTGGATTGGGTGTATAAAAGGAAAAGAGAGAGGGCAATTACAACATGGTATCCTCGTATGAGGGCTAGGCCTTATGTTCCAATTATAAGAGAACATATTCCATTTGGAGATCCTGCAGGAGACCGCAACCCTTACATGCCTTTTGCCCCTTTTCCTTTTGGACAGCGCCGCCAAGGGTTTGCTCGTTTCAATGGACGGCAGAGTTTTGCTCCAAACTGTAACCTGGGTGGGGTTTGAAGTTCCCCTTCATTGACACCAAGTGCCTGAATCACATTTTGGAGGTACGTGAAGCAGATGTTACATATCTATGTTATATATCGATGTATATGTGACTAAATGGTCTTATACTATAAAGAAGTGCCTGGAGCACGTGTTTTTAATGTCCATTTGAGCCTTTTTTTTTTTTGGACATACTTGGCTTGTATTTGAATCTTGTGTAAATTTGATTTGCAACTATGAATGGTTCATGGCAATTGGCTTTATAATGTTTTGCTAACATGTTAGATTTTACTGCTGAATGATGTTAATATTTTCAGTCTGTATGGGCTCACTTTTATGTTAGGCTAACAAGTCACAGAGTCTTGACATTTGGCCTTTATCAGTTGTCAAGAGAATCATGCTTAGAATCTCTCAGAATTTGACCTATTTTGTGGAGAATTATGCCTTCAATTCGTGATAAAATTACTTTTTGTGTGTTCAGATGACTCATGTATAGTACTTTGGGTTTAATATGATTTTAAATTATTTTACCCCCTCCCTGAAAAAGACAAGGAAAAAGAAGTTTAAAACAATTGATATTTCATTTTTGTTATTGAAACTTGCTGTGGAGTTCTTCGTTAGGAGCATGGCGGATGCATTATTTCCTAAAGTAACTCTGCTATTTTTATTAGAAATGTTTTCTAGGAAAGAATTTGTGGAAGAAAAAGATTTAAGAACACTGTTCTTTGGTGATACTTTCACTTTGCAGCAGATATGTATTTTATTTTGTGTGACAATAGTTAATTTTGTTACTATCTATAACCTGATTTTGCCTAAATATCTTCGATAAGGCATACATATTCTTTTGCATCTCAACTAAGTTGGGATGAACTAATGTCGATGCATATTTTGCTCCTCAGAAATTCCAATGAAATGTATATTTGTTGGCACTTTGAATATCAGTTCTGATGATGTTGTATTTGTTCAACTCAGTAAATCTCCATATTCTGCATCCAAAATTTGGTAGCAGAATCTTGATCCACCAGGGACCATAAATTATTTTACTTTTAAAAAGTCCCATGTATGCTTCATCTGGAGTTGAAAAATCTGCAAGCAAATATATTTTCATGAAATCAGGGTGCTTGACATCATATTTAAGAGAAGGCAGTAGTTCTTTTTACTTAATGCAAAGGCAGCAATTCTTGAAATATGTTTATTGGTTAATACTAAAGATTTCTGTGTTTGCTGCATGCTAATCATTTGCAAGCTACTGTAGCTTTACCATGTGATACTCTGGAATATTAGACCTTGCAAATTACAAGCTATTAACTCTCTTTCAGTTTCAACTGTTGGATTTTTGGATTTTTCGCTGGTGCTTTTAAGCCATACTTTTAATGGGATATATAAGTGTACATGCAAAATTACCTATTGGCACTAGTTGGGTTCACACTTTCAGGAAACGAGGGTGAGTCAAACTCCCAATAAATTATTATTCAATGGCCCTGCTTCTTTCCCAAGATAGATGAAAATGAAATACAAAAACCTTTTTTCTTCAATTTTCAACTAGGGAACGGGGGAAGCTCAATGGTCTTTACCTCTTCTCCAAGATTTCGAATTTTCTCTGTAATTGGGATATCATTGTTTTGTTTTTCTTTTTTGGCTTAATTATCTAGATTAGAAGATTTGTTTCTTTCCTTGAATAATATTATATGAAATTTTGTCAAACCTAATTTCAGAAAATTTCTTGGCAAAAAAGGGAAAGGAAAACGCATTGATTGCCCAATTAGGACGATAAGTTCTCTCGGTAAGAGTGTTTGTGTTATATTTGGACTGCGCATACAAGACTTCCAAATTATATTAAAGACCCAGAAACCATGAAACACTAGAACTCCTCTAAAATTTTATCATCAATCCATAACCTCATAAACCCAATTTTCGCAATCCATCAAACCAAGCATAGCTAGCCACAACGTACGATACTCATTCCCTGGTAGAAATGTCTTTAACTTTCTCTGATACAGATTCTGAAACCTCATTTTCTGACGATGAACCGTCGACGATGACGACAGAACTTGACGATGTAGCATCTGTTACACAACAGGAGTTAACTCTCATGTCTTCTATGAAAAGGGTTTTCAAAGAAGTAGGCAGTTTTGCCGACGATGATTGCAGGCTTTTGACCGTCGCTGTTCATGCCGTAATGTTACATTATGGTTTCGTTTGCTTTGTTCCCGAATCACAGACCAAACTCGACAGCTTCAACCACGCCACAACATCCTCCATTCATATAACTTACACTCTCCCCGAAGTTCTAGAGCTAACCAAGACAGAAACACTAACCCTGAGCTTTCAGGATTCTGGAAACTTCGTTAACGTGCGTGGTTTTTTAACGGAGAAAGAACCTGTTGTTCATCAGCTAAGCTTGAATCGAAGCAGGTTCGCTCCGCCGTTAGATTTAACTTTTGTAGATTCCGATATGATTGACCAGAGGATTAAACTACATGGTTCTTCTTCTGATCGGTATCCGGAGAATGAAGTTTTCGAGTTCCGGAGACTTGTAAATGACGCTCTTGTTTATCCTCTCCTAATTGACATCCGTCAGAAAGTTGGTTTACTTCCTCCACCGTGCTTCATGCGCCTCCCTGCCGAACTCAAACTCAAGATTCTGGAGTTACTCGACGGCGTCGATGTTGCAAGAGCCGCATGCGTTTGTACGGAGCTGCGGAATTTGTCCGTAGAAAATGATGACTTGTGGAGACGAAA
The DNA here is from genome assembly GCA_028052125.1 of Melia azedarach. NCBI lineage: Eukaryota > Viridiplantae > Streptophyta > Magnoliopsida > Sapindales > Meliaceae > Melia > Melia azedarach. The sequence continues at coordinate 1,428,890 of CM051399.1, read as the reverse complement.
GTGTACGGGGGAAGTTTGTATATCAAGAGAGATTAATAGGAGGAAGTTGGAAGAGTGAACATGCGCACAGGAATAAGCTTCTTGCTCTTTTAACAAATTGGGATGTGGAGCGGCGATAGGATGACGATGGTTAGCTGATTCCGGCGGCGTCCGAAAGGCACGGTTGCCTGTTTGGTAGGTGGTGACTCCTAAGGCCGAGGCTGATATTTTGATGGAAATCGTGATTGTGGCTTACATTGAAAGTGAAGAAAATTGACTTCGAAAAATTGATGGATCGAACTTTTAAATTAGTGATTTAATTTAATTTTCCTAGAGTTTATGAGGAGAAAGTATTTGAAACAAAATTAGATTGCGCTTTTATCTTATCTTATTTTATTTTATATATTTATTATGGAGTTAATTTCGATCGTAGTAGAAAATGATGATATATATATATATATATATATGATAGAAACCATTGTAATAAAAAAAATTAATTTCATGAAATACGCGATTTCATTAAAATTGATTTAATATTGTGTATAATTCATTATGGTCCACATTTGTTAAGCTTCCGAAAAGTTACTGTTCATTGTGACAACTAATGAACCCTTATAAACGAAAAATTATAGTATCAGTTATATATTAAAAATTTAATAGCTTAAGGTATCGAACATACTTCACAATATAATATATATAGTAATAGCATAATAATTCGAATTCACTTGCAAAATGTACAAACTTCCCATAGAAAAATAATTTCAATTGAGCTATTCCATTTACTTGGTCCAAATTTAATATTTTTTTACCTAACAATTAAAAAATTATATACAATGATGCGGTAAAATATGCAACCTAGCTAATCTAGTATCTAAATTAGAGAAGAATGCTCAAGCAACAGTACCGGCTTAGTGTAGGTCCCAAAATGCTCTTCTATATTATGCAAGGCCGCTAGCCAAACTGTCGTACATTTTTCTTATCTCATATCCTTGTTAACCTCGAAACTAAATTAGATAAATCTATCTACAACAAAGAACACATTTAAAGGAGAGACATCAGAGGTTTTTTGACGAGTTCACACCGACTCTCAAGTCAATTACTTGAGGGAGTGAATTTTAAGTTAAACTTCTATAGCTAAAAAATGAAGAATATAAAGAGATAGGGGTGTAAATCAACGAAATAATACATAAAAGACATGAAAATAGAGTAGATAACGTCTTTTTAGAAACAAAAATAGTGTGTTAACCTTCAAAAGACCATTGTCAATGTGCGTTTAAGATTGTTTTAAGGTACCTAAGAATAAAACAAAATCTTCTTGTTTTCTAGAGAGAGAAAAATGTGATATAACTTATGCTTGTTGAGAGAAAAAGTAAAAATGAACAAAAGACTAAGTGAAGTTGATATATTTTACCTAAAGATAAGTGTCTATATAAATCATACCTTTCTTAGCTTATGATTGATTAGAGAAAGTTGTTTTAATTTTTCACCTTTCCTCTTCTCAGTTTTTACAATTTGAAATCTTATCTTGAAACCTAAACTAAGGACACATGGTGAGTTGAGATTGGTTTTCATGGCCTTATCCAATATTATATGCCTACGTGACATAACTTAATTTAAGTAAGAGATTGACTTATTCATTATATATACTGTGGCGGAAGTTAATTTACTTTTATTTGTGGTTCTTAAATACTGACAGCGTCAGGTAGGGTCTATTCTCAACTTTCTAAGAGTTGAAATGTTTAGCCTAGTCAAACGACTACTTGGAGCTGTTATACTAATGGCATTACGTGACCCCCAAGTGATATGTAAATATAGTAAAACTTTTATATATTTTTTAAGAATAAATTCCTTGATATCTAAGGTTATATTAGAGTGGGGTCTACTCACTTTATCTTTTTTATTGTGAATAATTAGTTACGGTCACGTAGCACTATTTATGTGAATACCTTTTAATCTCAGTAAGTATCTCTCATTAAGCTGATTTTGATATGAACAGAGTGTCGGTTAGAGTTATGTAGGTTTACGTACTGTCATATATTTAGCCTATTTTTATCTTAAACAATATGAATACATGATATGCAGCTAACATAAACAAAGTTTGATTTTCAATTCTACAATTTATAATCTTATGAAGTTTTGGAAATGGCGAAATTAATTAAGAATTTGCTTTTGTTATCTCACATAAAACATATGATGACGAATATAAGTTAATCTTCTTTAAATCATCCGAGAATTGTAAATCCCATCAATCAAAAAGAAAAGGAAAAAAAAAAGTGCGAGTGCATATCGTAGTGACATGCATGGACATCTAATAATTCCAGAAACTTTATTTATTAATTATTAATTAAAATTAAAATTCTTTTTATGTAAACTTATTTACAAATTGTATTAAGGAAAATTAGCAAAAACCCAGCCCTAATGACGTTCATGCTTTAGAAGGCCTGTTTGGGCTGTAACAGAACAGAACTCTGGTATTTTTCAAGCTCTTCAATTTCCTGCTCCCGAATTCTCATTCTCTTCCAGCATTTAAGCGCATCGTTTCGTTTCCCATCTCCGAAATACCTGATGGCCTTTCCATTTTCCGTCGCCACCTTCTTCTCCAGCTTTCTCTTGTATCTCTCCATCACTCGATATGAAACCTTCAACTTGAATAATATTCTCGTCACAATATCCATTTTCCTCTTGGTTTAATCTTCCCAAGAAACATGTCTAAGAAAATTTAATTTATACTAGAAAGGGAGTAGCTAGTGCAATTGCATTGGTTTAGGAGAATTTAATTTATTGATTAAGGATTTTAATGACTGATTATTAACTTAATTATGCGGGATCTCACGGGTTAATTTCTTGGACCTAAACATACGGGGAAAATGCCACGTGGCTTGCATGACGATATATATAAATCAATTGTATAATATATCATCTGTGTGATTGAATGTTCAACAAATCATGAATATTGTGTTGATTCCTTCATTGAGTCATGAATTTTACCTGATAATATTGTACATATTTTCAGCATATATAGAGCAAAAATTATATTATTTGAATCAAGCAACTACTGTAATCAATGTTTTCTTTTATATATCAGACCAATCAAACATTGTTTGTAATTAATTAATTAAGGAAAATACCAAAGAATGACATCTAATTAATAACTAAAGAACAAGAATTTTGACAGCTTCAATGTGAGTAGATGAAGAACAAAGACCTGTCCAAAAATCGTTACGAAGATTTGAACAGAAGACCTCAGAATTTTATGCCATTGACTAGTGTTTTCCGGAAGCAACTGTGCGCTCATCTTTAATATTCTTTTTCAAAAGTTTTTTTTTTTAATAATCTCATTTCTTATACAATATTAAAATTGCTATTTCAAAGCATTATTATCAGCTTAATTTCATGAACACATCATAGCTATTAAAATCAATTCATGAAAGATTTGATATGTAACGGATAGACGTTATACGTCTAAAGATATCAGAAAAATTCTACCGCTCGTAACTTCTTCTTCTTATTAGTCGTCTCCATAAGAAGTTGTTGTCTGTCCCTTTTTAAGGTAATTTACTTAATGTCATTTTAGTATAACTTTTTATAATAAATTTTTTATTCGTAAAATTTTTGTAAATAGAATTTTTAACAAAAATTTATTGATCATTTGATTGTCACAAATAATTTTTAAATAATTTTTAAATAATTTTTAATAATTACTTTAATAGACAGATATTTAATATTATATTTTTTAAAAAAACACAAAAAAATTTAAAATAAAGTAAATGTATTTTAGATAATTTTATTTTTTAAAAAAGCTGAAACTCTGCTACCAAAAACTCAAATTTTGAATTTTTTTTCAATAAAAAAATAATTTTTTTAATTTTTAAAATTTCTTTTTCGATGATAACCAAACGATCCAAAAACTTTAGAAAAAAGTTTTTATTATTAAATTTTTTTTTAAATAATGAAAAAGTCAAACCAAATGAGTACTTATTAACATTAATAGTAATTACTTTTTCTAAAAAAAAATTATAGTAAAAATTAACCAACAAAAATTTAAAACAAATTGATTATCAAATTACTAAATATGTAGTACTACGCAAAAATACAAATATTTGCTCAACTTTTTAACTTGCATGTCAATATTTTTATTCGTATCATTTTTCAAGTTAAATAATAAATATCTAATACCAATATTTTTACCTAAATACCACTTATATCTTATGATGTTCAAACCTTTTGTGGCGGGGATAGAGAAGAAAAGATATATATATATATATATATATATATATATATATTGTTTTATCAAACTTTGGTGACCAAAATGCTAAAATTCCAAATATATTCTCTCGTCTAAAATGGAAAAGAGAAAAGGAACGTGTCACTAGGAAAGACAGGTTGCATGAAAACTCCGTTACTTTTACGGTTATCAAATCTTGTCCTCACCCACTAGACAGCTTACCTCACTCGCCGACGGAAGCTGACAGAACCAAATGCAAATCTTTTAAAAGAACGGCAACGTGCCATCCATGTCTTGCTACCAGAAATCACCTGGAAGGGAAAGCCACCGCTATGTCATTTGCTGTAACTCTATCACCTCCAGCTCTCTCTCCTTCCAAACAACTACTAAAACAACAGCAGCTTCACTTTCGTAATTATCCCCAATTCCGCCGCACACTTCGAAACCTTTATCCTCTCGAAGCTTCTAGAAGAACAACCTCCAGTTTCCCTCAGGTGTCCCTCTCGCTTTCTCCATTGCTTAAACGGCACCGTTTAGATTATCTGATTATAAGCTTAATGTTGACTCCAGGAAAGTGAGAGTTTTGTCGACGATCCTCGCAACTGGAACCGTACGATCAGTCGGGAGTTTGATGCGGATGATGATGAAGAAGAAGACGGCGAGGAGGAGGAAGATCGGAGCTTGGATCTGTTAGTTAAATTTGTCGAAAACGTGTTTAAGAAGATTTCTAGGAAAGCTAGGAAGGCCGTACGATCAGTTTTGCCGGTTTCAATCTCCACCAAACTTGTAAAACAGAGTCAAATTTAATTCTTTTTGATGATTCTGTTTTGTTTAAGGTGCTATTTGTGTTTGTATTGAACTGTATTTGTTGGAATTTAGGTGGGATTTTCTGTTAACGGAGTTTTAATTCTGGCGTTTTTGTGGGTTTTGAAGGCATTTCTTGAGGTAATAATTTATCCTTCTCGTAACTTGCTTGAACATGATTATCATTAATTTGCTCTCAAAATGTTAACTTTCATTCTGTTGTCTCATCAATTATGATTTGTTGAAATCATTATCTCAATAGAAATTGTTGACACGTGACATTTAGTTTGGAATTGTGATTTGTGGAATTCTATAGAATTAGAATTTGTTTTTGTTTGACAGCATAAAATTTGGCAATAGAATTTGAACTAGATGGAGTGGAAGGTCATCTTTTTCTGAAAATTAGAGACTGGCGTCTTCAGGGTTTTCTATTTGCAGCTCCTGAGTTCAAATTTTATGCAGCAAGCACAATCTTTGATATGTAAGGATTAGATGGTACTTACAATATTGCTGGACTTGTACCTTCACTGATCAATTTAAGCTTCTGGGATGGACTTCTCAACTATATGCACTTTCTTCAACTATGTGCACGAATAAATCAGAAGAGGGACCAGTGATATAAATGGAATTGCATGAAGACTACTTGAGACAGTAAGTGCTGGGGAAAGTGAAAATATGAGTAGAAGATAGATAGGGTGATTAAAAGTATAGATGGACTGGAGATAAGATTGTCCTGTGAAGTGAGTTTGTGTTTCCAGTGCTGGTTTCTCGCATATAATACTGGTAACAGGAGTGAACGGCTATGTCATCTTTGACTAGCAACAGGGTTGCACCTAATTAACCGAGCTTTTGATATTCTTTTAATCGTCTGCTCATCTAGTTCTAGTAAAACCTGTTTTTTTGGTTTTGTAGAATTTATCTTGTTACTGGACTTGGCTCTTTGATTATCCTTTTTAGTTTTTTCCCAACGAACCCAAGTTAGGAAATCAAAATTGAGATATTAAGATGGAACTGCAGATGCAGTTACACTGGTCTTGAATTCATTACAGTGGTGCAGCACCCGATAATAACTAAGCAATGGAACTTATGCTAGTTTATTCCCTTTATGGATGGCTGAGTAACAGGAAAAAAAAAGACTGAGTTCCTTTTCCACTGCCTCTATCCATCTATAATTGATTATAATCAGCATTGTGCAAAGCGCTACTCTAGTCATTAACGAGGGTTCATTGTGCATACTATGACATGTAGCCAAGTCTCATTTTTGTGTATGTAGGTGTAGCTATTGTCAGAATTTGCATACAAGATTTTTATAACGAGCACTTCATCATTTATGAGCTATATGAACATGCATTTCTTGAGCTTGCGGTGTGGAAGAATGATGCATTTTTCTGTATCTGAGAAGCTACCAAAAATGTGCTTATTTTGAATGAAAATGTTCTACATTTTGAAACACGAGGTTGACTCAAAAGCTGATTGTATTGTTGCAATTTTGTTGTCTCATTTTTTGTCCATATTTTGTTATATCAAATTTAGGTGGTTTGCACCCTCGGAAGCATAGTATTTGTCAGCATCTTACTTATACGTGGAGTTTGGACTGGGGTAACATATTTACAAGAGAGCCGCAATCATAGGGTGGATGAATTGGATGATGGGAATCATGCATGGACAGGCGCACAGCCTGCATCTTGATGTCTTCTGGAGGAAAACTGTAAAAGGATAATTGCAAAACAGAAACAACAGCAACCTGAGCAATAGGGATGCTCCAAAAGAATGACATAAAGACGGAACCAGAAAAGTTCCCATTTTTTGATGTAGTAACTGTTGTTACTTACAATTGACAATAATGTACAAATATGAGGATGAGTGCCTTCTTGAAGATCAAGAGCAAACTATATTATGTGATACTGGTAGAGAACTAGAAATAAAGCACAGAGATGATTAGTTGTATGCTAGAGGGTGGCACTCCCATCTATAAATTCACATAGTAAAAATATGTACTATTAATTACATATTTTGCCAGGACACTTGTTTATTCCCGTGTTATTCTTCTTTTTACTTACTTTTACAGGTAAAACCAGATATCATTGACTGGCTACATATTTACATTTCCTGAACTGACTAGAGTAGTAGCCTCATGGTTTTGTTTCGTTATTAGCTTTGTTCCTGTTTTTCTCTATCATTTGTGTTCGAACACCCTTCACAAATTGAATGCTTCCTTCCTTTTGACTGAAACTTGTCGTGCAAAATATGGCCATTGCTTAAAACAGGAATCATCACCGTTTTGCCTATGAAGGATATTAATAGCATATGTCTATAATGAATGGACAATTTTTTTTTAGTTGTCTTCAATATGTGCATGACTAGTATTTCCTTTTGATTTATGCATTGTTAACACGCCAGCAATCATATGGAAACAAGTAACACATTTCATTTAAGGGTCCTTCTACAGTGTCGTAAAAAAATTTTGGTATTGATAATGTAAAAATTATGTTCATCTAATGGTCCACTATTTTTTTTAAAATTTAATGAACTAATTTAATTTTTAAAATATTTTTTAATTTATTAATTGAACAAGTTTTGATTATTTTTTTTATTTTTAGTCAAATTAAAAGAATTGTAATTATGATATAAAAATAATAAATTTACATAAAATTTATAATCTTTACATAAAATATATAAAATTATAATGTATAACATGTATAAAAAATATAATACTTGTAGAAGTTTAAAATAAAAAATAAAAAACAATAAGCTGATATAAAAGAGTAAAAATGAACATAAAATTCATAAAATCAACATAAAAAATATAAATTCCACTGAGATAGTTATAAATTATATCAAATTATTGAAAGACAACAGCATAGTTATAAACAAATAAAAAAAATTGTATTTGTGACATAAAACTAATAAATAAACATAAAAATTGTAATATTGACATTTAAAAGTAAATTACAACATAAAACTTGTATGTAAAATATAATATTGATAAACAATATAATAAAAAAATAAAAGTCAATATAAAAGAGTAAAAATAAATATCAATTTCATAAATTCAACATAAAAATTATAAATATATAGACATAAATATAAACTAATATCACATTGTCAAATAACAACAGTAGAGTTGTCTACAAACTAAAAAAATTGTAATCATAATGTAAAAATTATAAATCCACATAAATTTTATAATATTCACAAAACATAAAATTATAATGTATAACTTGTATATAAAATATTAAAATAAATACAAGGCAACATAAAAAAGTTAAAATGGACATTAATTTCATAAATTAACTTAAAAAATGTAACTGCATTAAGATGAATGTAAATTAACATCAAATTATCGAATGATAACAACACCATTGTAAACAAACTAAAAGAATTATAATTGTGATGTAAAAGTTATAAAATTCATATAAAATTTATAATCGTCACATAAAACATTAAATTATAATGTGTAACTTATATGTAAAATAAAATATTTGTAAAAGTTTAAAGTAAAATATAAGTCAACAGGTAAGAGTAAAAATGACATTAATTTATTAAATTTAACATAAAAAATATAAATTAACATATAATTGTCAAATGACAATAGTATAGTCGTAAACAAAATGAAAGAAATGTAATTGTGACGTAAAAATTATAAATTCACATAGAAATTGTAATCTTTACATAAAATATTAAATTATAACGTATAACTTATATGTAAAATAAAATACTTGTAAAATTTTAAAATAAAATAAAAGTAATCAGAAAAGAATAAAAATGAACATCAATTTGATAAAAACAATAAAAAAATGCAATTATGATGAAATAAATGAAAATGAACACAAATTAATAAACAATAATATTATAGTTATATATGAAACAAAATGAATATAAATGTAATGTAAGGATTATAAATCAATATTTTACATGTAATCATAATATAAAAAATTAAATTATAGTGAACATTTTGTAAAAATATACTTGTAAAATTATAAAAATAATTAAAAAATTTACATAATTTATTATTATTATTATTATTATTATTATATAAATAATTTATATATCACATGCATATATACTTTTTTCTAAACCCATGAATATGCTTTATTGCAAAAACAAAAATTGATTTAATTTATTTTTTTTATTTAATCATTTTTTAACATGTGAGTTATTGATATATGATCCCAATATCATAGAATTTTCCTTCATTTATAATAAATAAATAGCACAATTAGTTTCCAAAAAAAAAATTTGCTTTTTAGTTTAGTACCAGACCAGGAATATCCTAAGCCATAAAAGGGACATCAATACTCCGCTTCCCAAACAGCTGATCACTTAAACAAATGGGGTTAAAGACTTGTTTGATAAAAATCGATTAATTATGCTCTTAGTTTAAACACTAAAATAAATCAGGGATCTATAAGTTAATCTTCTTTCTTTATTTACTACTACCCAGCCGAGCGGCAAAATTTAAAATTCAAAATATAGAAATGAAAACCTCAACTGCGGTTTAATAGAGTGCTGTTAAAGAAACCCAATCAAATCCCGCCACGTCACCAATAATTGCCGTCTGTTAACCTCTCCCAAGTTAAGCAACCCAAATATCTCTGTCCCCCTCTATAAAAGGGCTCATCTTTCCTCGCTTGAATCCATTCAGTAGAATACATTTTCATCAGAAGGCGTCTTAATAAACGCCTTCGTTTGCTTCTAGATCGTCGTTTTCCTCTTCATCAGCGAAAATGAGAGAGTGCATCTCAATCCACATCGGTCAGGCCGGTATCCAGGTCGGAAATGCCTGCTGGGAACTCTACTGCCTCGAGCACGGCATTCAGGTCAGCACAAGTTTGTATATCCGTTTCACTTTATTTGATTTTAGTCAGATCTGTTATTTTCGGTTTATTACTGTTAGATCTGAACAAACCGAAGTCGTTTGGTCAGCCATATGTAGGCTACGTAGCTGCTTTTTGCCTGATTTTGTTTAGATCTATGATTCCTGTTTGATTGGTTGTTAAATGTTAGCAAATCGGCGTAGTTCCGACTGTTAACGGATGGATCTGTGATTAATGTCTAGTTACCTGGATCTTTGGCTTATTTCGGTGCGTTAGGTTCAGATTTCTTCCAATATGTTGTTGTAGATGCCGTTTGGATTATGGATCTATCAGATCTGATAACAATATTGTTTCTAGTTGATTATACAGTTAAAATGGGCGTTTTAGGGTAATAACTGTTAGATCTGTGGTTTACCTTTGAAAGATGTTTGAGATCTGAGTATACGCTTTATATTTTGAACAGCCTGATGGACAAATGCCAAGTGACAAGACAGTTGGAGGAGGTGACGATGCCTTCAACACCTTTTTCAGTGAAACTGGTGCAGGGAAGCATGTGCCTCGTGCTGTCTTTGTTGACCTTGAGCCTACTGTCATTGATGAAGTGAGAACTGGAACTTACCGCCAGCTCTTCCACCCTGAGCAGCTCATCAGTGGCAAGGAAGACGCTGCCAACAACTTCGCCCGTGGTCACTATACCAGTAAGTACCTAACTATCCAATTCTGTTAAATTCAATTACTGTAGTATACGAAATAGATAAACTGTGAGAATTCTTTTACAATTCATAGATACTTGTGTATTTAATGGTTTTCTTTTGTTTTTGCCTCAGTTGGTAAGGAGATTGTTGATCTCTGCCTTGACCGCATTAGGAAGTTGGCTGATAACTGCACTGGTCTTCAGGGATTCCTTGTTTTCAACGCTGTTGGTGGTGGTACTGGATCTGGTCTAGGTTCACTCCTCTTAGAGCGTCTGTCAGTTGACTATGGAAAGAAATCAAAGCTGGGTTTCACTGTCTACCCATCTCCTCAGGTCTCCACATCTGTTGTTGAGCCCTACAACAGTGTCCTCTCAACCCACTCTCTGTTGGAGCACACTGATGTGGCTGTTCTTCTTGACAATGAGGCCATCTATGATATCTGCAGGCGCTCCCTTGACATTGAACGCCCTACCTACACCAACCTTAACAGGCTTGTTTCACAGGTAACACCTCAAACTTGAGTTATTTTTGGTCTTTTGCTTTTAATGTTGTGAAATATGGTCTGTAGTTTAATATGTGCTTGCTATGTTGTATTTCAGGTGATTTCTTCATTGACTGCCTCCCTGAGGTTTGACGGTGCCTTGAATGTGGATGTTACTGAATTCCAGACCAACTTGGTCCCTTACCCAAGAATCCACTTCATGCTTTCCTCTTATGCACCAGTCATATCTGCTGAGAAGGCCTACCATGAACAACTATCAGTTGCTGAAATCACCAACAGTGCTTTTGAGCCCTCGTCTATGATGGCCAAGTGTGACCCTCGTCATGGCAAGTACATGGCTTGCTGCCTCATGTACCGTGGTGATGTTGTGCCTAAGGATGTCAATGCTGCTGTTGCTACCATCAAGACCAAGCGCACAATTCAGTTTGTTGACTGGTGCCCCACTGGATTCAAGTGCGGTATCAACTATCAGCCACCAACTGTTGTCCCTGGTGGTGACCTTGCCAAGGTGCAGAGAGCTGTTTGCATGATCTCCAACTCTACCAGTGTGGCTGAGGTGTTCTCTCGCATTGACCACAAGTTTGATCTTATGTATGCTAAGCGTGCTTTTGTCCATTGGTATGTGGGTGAGGGTATGGAGGAAGGAGAGTTCTCTGAGGCTCGTGAGGATCTTGCTGCCCTTGAGAAGGATTATGAGGAGGTTGGCGCTGAGTCTGCTGAGGGTGAGGATGATGATGGTGAGGAGTACTAAGAAATTTGAGACTCCCTAGTGTATCTGGTCTTAGTTGTGTGATGTGTGTTTTATCGTGTGGCTTTGTGCCCTTGTGTTTGTATGTCTCAAAGACTTCTGTCTGCTTTGATTCTCACTCGGATTCGGAGCTAGTTAATCAACTTCTTATATGGATGTTTTATGCTATTGTTGTTAGCATAATATGTGCTACGCTGTCCCTCGTGTTGCTTCTTACTCGTGATTCATAACACTTCTGCGGTGACAAATTGTTTTGGATCTGCGAATGTTATTTCAATCTTTCTGGGTGGCTTTCTGATCAAAGTAAACTTGGGTGTTTTTATTAAGATTAGATTGATTAAAACTCTCGCCCACTACTGCTCAATAAGTGCCAAACCATTTTCACTTAGAAAATCCTCTGAGAACGGAAAATGAAAATGAAGTCCAGTAAAGGGGTAAGCCCAAATTTTTTGATGCAAGCACATTACATGAAATGGATTGTTTTCTTCGGACTTTCTTCATCTTCAAAGACGGGGATAATTTTGAATAAACAAGAGGAGAGTAACATTAAGAAACTGAACTGAAAGGCTTGAAGGTGTGGAGATCTTCAACGAGGCCTCGGATCGAAGCAGCAGCAGCAAGAAGCGATACAATCAAGCAAATCCAACTTAGAACTTTTAACCATATCCAGGTGATAGAAAGCCGGTGAATTTTGGCCCGTGACGTGTACATCTCTACCGGAAAATACACTGTCAATGGCCAGAATGAAACAGCTCCAAGCAGACCAAGAACACTGTTGAAAATGGAAATATCACAGCCGTTAATATTACAAAAATTGTTCTCCAAATCAACCGAAAAATTTTGACGGAGCAAGCACCGCAGAATGGAAAGGTAACAATGTATCCTTTTGCTATAAATTCACTCTCTGGCCATTTTTTGCTGCACCAATTCTCCACAATCGTGAATATTGGCTGGCAGAATACCTGCACAACAAAAGCAATCACTCAGAGTCAAAAAGCTTGAACTATTAGTTGAGGATCCACGATTAGAGTATTTTTTCGAGCTATACCTGGTAAGCTCCTACGAGATGAACTACAATGCACATATTGGCTATGTCAACAAGCCAAAAGGGTTCATAAAATCCAAATCCTGTTAAAAAGTTGGCTGGTGCTTTGTTTCCGAATGCTGCATATCCCAAAGTTCCACACAGCATGTAAAATATGGTGGTGATCGACACTCCAGCGAAGGTAGCTTTCTTCATCGCATGGTTCTCCGGCGGGCTTGGTTTCAGTGTATCCTGCATGCAGCCCATGCAATTTAATCATTGACATCTCCTCGCAAAATTGTTGCAGAAAATTTATTTCTTGGGCTTGTCTTGCCTGTATCTCTACGAGGACAGTCGCGTAAGAATAGACAAATGCAATGTCTCCAATTGCCTGGAGACTGCTCCAAATCTTCTCTGTGCTCGTCACATCCACTCCAATTGTTACTCCTGTTAAGCTTGTGCTGACATGATTTCCAACTTCTACATACAAAAGATGCATTATTATTACGAACAGAAATGTGTTTCTTTAAGAACACGTTAAGAAATTAGAATTTTGCAATGTCTCATCGCTGACCTGCAATTTTTGCTATGGAGAGAACAAGGCCTATTAAGGAGTAAGCAAAAGACATGATAGCAGCAAGAACGGAAAGCACTGAAAGCTCATGAAAATTTGGTATTTGGCTTAATATAATCTCTGCGACTCCGAAAATGATCATATACATATTGTTTGATGCATGACATCCTGCGTCGTGGCCTTTCTTGTGAAAACAATTTGATCTCTTGATCGCCCTGCTTATCAAAATACAAAATTTAATGCATAATTTTTTAAGTTCGAAATTCGCTCCCATTTTATCAGTTATGACCATATAAATAGACAGAAATGAAAAATTTTTAAGCAGTTTACGCCATGCTAATAGATGCAGTGATCGTATATCCAATAATTATTCCAACAAGATTTCCATACTGTGCTAAGCCACATAGTTTATACTTCCTTCCTCCTGTGGAAGTGGCAAACAGGGTTAGAATCTGATTATTTTAAGGAGAACCCATTTGAGAAAAATTAAATAAGTTCCTAATTAATTATTTTTTCATAAAAACTTTAGGTACCTAAATTGGATTTGACAACATCCATGTAAGTGTGGTTTCTTCTACCAGTAGTAGGACATCTGTAACAGTCAGCAAGAAGGCTAGAAGTAAACCAAGTGATGAAGGAGAAGATCATCAGAGCAATGGGCCCTGCAATCCAACCCAACTGAGCTATTGCCCATGCAAGTGACAGAACTCCTGAGCCAATTACTGCTGTTATTATGTGTGCACTTGCAGTCATCCACGTTCCTTCACCATGCAAGACAAAAATTAAATGACAGTAACATAAAATAAAACCCTAAATGCAGAGAAGCAGCAGCAGCTAAGAAAATTTAACTTATACCAGTTCGTTTGGGACGACCATCATCATCAAACTTAGAGTCTGAACTGTTGTCGGTTTCCATTGAAAATGTTCTCTTCTGCAGCTCTGCAGCCATTTTTGTTCACTGTCTGTTCTTTCTGTGCTTCTGTTTCTCTCAAATGAGCATGATAATAGCCAAAGATGGGAAAAAGTTCAGCACGCTCATGATATTAAGCATGCAATTTAAAAGGGGTCCTTTTCAATTAATTAAGTATGCATTAGGATGAAATCAAATAAGGCAAGCAATTAAAAAGTGAGTAAGATTATTATTGATACTTAATTCACAGACAGATAATTTGGTAAAGTGGGCATGCATTTTCCAATGAAAAAACGTTAATATTTATGTTGAGAGAGCTACTTGTTTTCACATTTTCTCCTGATAAGCATTCTCAACCTATGAGTTATGTAATTGTCTTACCAATGGGAAGCTTGTCATCCTCAAATTTTCTCATATATTTCAAACTTTTATTATAAGATAATTAATGAAATTACAAATGCACCCTCATTTAATTAAAAAATTTGTGGAGATGTAGCTTTGCAAACACGAAGTACACGCACTCAACCTAATATTTTTTACCCTCGGTAATCACCAAAAATTAAAATCAGGGTTGTTTCTCTCATGAACTTGCCTAATTTTTAAAATTCCCTTTTGACACGTAGACAAGCACGTAGGGAAGATTGTATCACGACATTGAAGAGGAAAGTTTTTATTCATTTGGCTTTACAGTGATAGAATTAGCAAACGCAAAGAAAATATGCTACGAAGATATTTAAGTTCAAGGATCTGGTGCATGTTAAAAATATATATACATATATTGAACTTCAATTTACACCAGGTGCAATTTGAGATATCCTTTCATCTTCCAGGAGGGCATACGGATCAACGTATTGTGGTGGTGAAATTGGAGTTGTGCTCGCATCATGGACAAAAGTTGGTCCAAAATACTGCCCAAGACAAGAAAGTTATAATAGCTTCTATAACACAGATGGAAAATCAAATTATGTATATAATAGACTACTAAATTCTCTGGAATAAGTTTAACCAGCAAAAAGTTTACGCACTTATATATTCAGAAAAAAAAGGGGCTGGGCTGCAGAGAATTGGCGGGATATGTTATTATTTACCCATGTATCTTGTTTTCTAATGACCCGTAATGCCTGGTCAAATAAACAAAACTAGGAATAGATATCCAAACACTGTTGTCTGCTATGAGTTGATCCCATGCCTCTGTTACTAGTTGCTGGAATAAAAGTAATTTGAAATAGATGCAAAAACTCTGTATATGCAATTGATATGCAAGACTTGGATGATGGGAGAAAATAGAAATATCTGACACATTAAAGAACAAGAAAGAGAGCTTACAAAGTAGAGAGCAGAAAAGAATCCCACAGTAATCAGGATCAATGGCCAAAATCCCAAGAAGAATGTACCTCCAAGTGTTAACAAAAGTTTAGCTCGAGGGATTAAACCCTGAAACAGATCAAAATCTAAGTTTGTTTCCTCGTGAATGTAACTGTATTGGGCACACACAATCCAATAAAGCTAATAGGTCAACTTAATGTCAGAAAAAAAGAATCCTACTATAACTATAGTTGATTTATTTCAAGATGACAAATATTATTGGCATTATTGCCAATAATTGCACAAGACATATGACGAGCGGATTCCCTTTCCATTAACAAGTTCAAGCTTCTTGAATATAAAACAAAGATTTAATCAGATGAACAAGAATATGAAAATATATGAGCGTCCAAAATAATTCTGAAACTAACACATTATAGCAAAATCAAATGACAATTCCTTAAAAAATTGCAGCAACATCTTAGTGGATCCATATGGCTGCAAACTTTCAAGATAATGCTGATGTTTTTCATATTCTAAAAGATAAATGCAACTAGTTAAGATCACATTCAGCAAAGTGAAGAAGGCAAACAGCATACTGGTTTGGGATTGAGATAATCGAAAGGATTCATGTGCATGTGGTTCAACCATCCAAAAGATTAACACATCTTACAAATAAGTTACCAGATATGAGATGTAGGGAATACAAGTATGACAATGCATTTTTGCATTCCTTAATCAAAGAATTGACAAGAAGCTCAGTCATTTGATGTGTTTCTATAAGTGTAACAACTTTATCACTGGCTAATCAGGCAAGAAATTTCTGAATGGCTTTTCACCCCACTCTGCTTCTCATTAAACAATTTCAGTTCTCAGTATAATTATCTAAACACACTTTCTGCTTTCACAGAATTAAAGTTTTCTTCATGTTTTCCTTCCATTGTGGCCAAAGTTCAGGATTTACTAGGCATTGTGACCGAAGGATCCAAAAGGTTTCCACCATTTTATGTTGTACATTGATATAAAAGACACTTTCTCTAAGAATAAGAATAATTATCAGAAATGGATGATATCAATATCAAGAATGAGCACTTCTCTGAAAATAAACATGAATTATGAAAAGATTATTCCTAGAGCATCCAGCTGAGGGAAGGGAAGGGAGAGAGAGAATGAGAGTATACAAATCTGAAATTTGTTAATGCTAACCATATGTGTGGTTTGTCGTGAGTTTATGCAAGTTTAAAATAAAATAGAAAATATAATATAAGCTAATAACTTCTATATAAATTAATAAGGAAAAAGAATGAGCAAACCTCAAGGCCTTCACTGTTCAGTGCCATGGAACGCTCCCTTTGATTATCTAGGCTCTTTTCTAATTCAGCTGAAACCGCATTTCTTCTTGAGAAGCCTCTGTCTTCTTCCTTTAATTTTGTCTCATCATCCAGTCCATAGTCGGTCCTGCTTGTGTCCTCAAGCAATGATGTTGGAGTCATTCCCCTCCTCTTTAATTCCTTCATAAATAGTGACTCAGGAGGCTCTTCACCTGGATAAGATTATATATGAGGCACAGAAATGGAACCATACCAACTACTTAGAAATGCTACTGAAGCATGAGCAGAAAAATCAAAATGTTATGCTTCCAGCATACGAAATACCAATCAAATAACCAAAAAAAAGTACAAGATGAACCAACATATGATTAAACCAAGACTACAAAAGTTGTTTCTGATATAGAAATGAAAAAGACTAGCTTAAGTTATAAAAGCCAACCAGTGGCGCCATCAATCATAAGCTTCATAATCCAAAAATTAATCATAAATCCACCTTCACCATTTCTTCAATCCAATATGTTGGATGCTCCATTAATTAATTTGTGAAAAGTTGGATTAGTCCCCACTCTAACCATAAACATACAATCAGCAGCAAACCCACTAAGTACATTAACATTATTTTAAAAATCATACAGAAGATTCCACCTCCAATACTCTGCTGCCTTCCAATCTCTTTTTTGCAAACCTTTTTTTTAGCAACTTCTACATCCAAACAGAGAATTTTGTGAATGCTAGATGCAACACCACACACACACACACACACTTTTATCTATTGTTCTTCCTGTCTACTCAAAAGTATTAACCAGTTATATTTGAAAGCAATTTGAAAGCTGAAATCCAATCTTTGAAAACATATCCAGACGCTTATAGCATTACAATGACTTCCTGATTCCAAGCAAAAAGAATTTGTAGTTCTCACGGCCTATTTCCAGAGTACTGTAATTTCCCTTTTCGCTTTTAGTTCATACTTCTTTATACTATTGATCTATTGACTTCAGCTGACATTTTTTTATCTCTTTATGATATAACATGAAAAAGTTGTTAAATTTTATTATTATTTTCCATTTACTCAACACTTCTCCCATAAAGATAATAACTCCATCTCTACCAGCAAATTTCCCTTCCATATATATTACGCAAATATAAAAAGAAGAAAAAAAAAACCCAAATATCAAAATCAGCCAAAAAAAAATATATAAAAACTCTGTAGAATAAGTAAATAAATAAATGAGAAACACTAAACATTAAACAACTTGCCATTGCTTTGGTTGTCGCCGTCTTGAATACCACAACAAACCTTCAGCTTTCTTCTCACATAACATCTGGACCTTTTATAACTTCTCGACCTGATAAAAACTTTCCGAGAATCCGATTTTCCGGGAAAATTTGACCGGGAAATGGAAACAGGACTTAACAAGGAGGATTTCAGAATCTGCAGAGAAGCAACAGCCATTTGTTATTCGCTTTGCTTGTTTTCTTGCATCAATGAAAACAATTTTTCATGGCAATAATTTTATTTTTCCTTTTTTTTTATTTAATTTAAAATCAGTTTTGAGAGTGAAGCTTTTATATTTTCTGTCTCTTCTCACACTCTAGAGAGAACCCAGAGGTGACGAGAGGTGGGAATCGTTTTCTAGCGTCACCGCATGGGCGTAAGTTATCACTAGAAGGTTTTGAGTGACTAACGTGCGCGCGAGATTGCGTGGGCATTTTGTGGCTGTAAGTTTGCGTTTGGGACAGAATTGGATGTTTATGTACAATTTTTGGAATATGAATTTATTTCCAATGCTCACGTGAGAACTAATTATAATAAAATGTACGTACAGTTTCGAATTTGTTTTCTGTCTTCTGTTATAGTTTTTAATTATTTACTTCAAATCGCAATTCATAAGGTCTTGGGATTGATTTTTGCAATGAAAATTTTTCATTTCTTTGTTCTTTTGTTAATTTGATTTTGGGTACAAAGCTTTTCCGGAAATTTGAGACAAAACTCAAAAGGAGAATGAACCCTAATAAATGTCCAAATATGGACAAAACTGTTCCATCTTGTTATGGTCCTACAGGATAGACAAAGCTGACAAAGGTTGCCGAAATAGTTGGGGATATGTTCAACTACTCTTAACAAAAAAGATTGCATATGTGTGCATTGCGTACACGTCAATCAGCCCTATTTATAGACATTGCTATGAAATTGTAACTTCCAAGTTTATGCTGCCTCATGAATGCATAATCAAGCAAAGCATGATGCTGGTGGAACTTGGAAGTATCCGTAGTCAAACGTAGCATTGCAGAGTGTGAAAAGATTATGCAAGGGAAATAAACAGAATCAAATTTCATTCAAAAAGTATGTTTCTTTTGTCTAGAGAACCTGAATTTAAATCATAAAGAGCATGCTAGATTTAAGCAATAACTTCTACTACACGGTTGAGAGGATAGAACTCTAGAATTCCAATGCTGCTTTCCTTTTCTGAGAAGGATGTTTGATGGAATATCATTTTTTTTTTCTTGGAAATCTAGATGATGGTCTTAACCTGGATTGACTGGAATGCAGTGGAAGTAACATGAGCTGGAGTTAAATCTGAAACCACCAGAACAGCATCTCCGTATTTCATCATTCCCTTCTTTTTTATGAGATCTATGGTTTTTGCTATGTTGTCTTCCATGTCATCTGACAAATCGACAAGCAGCGGAATAACTCCCCATTGCAAGTTCAGAGCCATTCGGGTGCTGTCATCATTGGTGAATGCAAATATTGGTGGGTATGGACGGTTCCGGGACAATAAAGACGCCATATGTCCATGTTTTGTGTACACAAAGATAGCATCCACTCCAAGATTGTTAGCTGCACAAAAAGCAAAATCTCCAAGTTGATACATAAGTGCATTTAACAAGAGCAGAATCTAGATGAGGAATGCTTAGAAAAGTAGCAAGTACCCATTTCAACGGCACAATTGCAGATCTGCTCAGCAATGCGATCTGGCAGAGATACAGCAAGCTGACGCGGATGGAGAGCACTTTGTTGGTTCTCCTCACGACTCCATAATTCCATTCGACTGCTCGTCATCCGCAAGACAGATATAGCCTTCTGTCCATATGGTCCAATTGCTGATTCTCCAGACAACATCAAGGCATCAGCGTATTGTCTAACTGCTTCAGAAACATCTGCAACCTATTGTAAGAAATGTTCTCTGCTAAGTACAAGACATTTACCAAATCAAATTAAGCACCAGTATAAACAGTCGCAGAGTACTACCTCAGCACGTGTTGGAGTTGGGTATTCAACCATTGATTCAAGAAGCTGAGAAGCTACAATCACTGGCTTGTTTAGTTGCCGACATACATGAGTAATATCCTCTTGGACTGTTGGAATCTGTTCAAGTGGAATTTCAACTCCAAGGTCACCTCGAGCTACCATGATTCCATCTGAAGCCTTTACAATTTCTTCCAATTTCTGAAGAGACTCCAGGTTTTCAATCTTTGCCAGTACTCTTATGAATCTGAAACGATAGTAATATTTATTAAAAATAATCAAAAAATCTACTTCTATAGTGATTTGTCATACACATTTCTAGTTGAGATTCCTTACTTCGATGATTTGGCAGAGAGGTATTCCTTCAAATGCCTGACAGAATCAGCATCGCATACAAATGACATGGCAATAAAATCAACACCTTCAGCAATACCAAACTCAATGTCATCCCAATCCTGCAGACATGAAAAGGAAAATTTAAATTTGTTGGCATCATAGTATCACAAGTAGTCTTCCCCTGCAATATCTGCAACATTTAACTGATGCTAACAGGCTTAGGGGTATTATCAATCAGAATAAAAAAATATAGCTGAAGTTAATTGGTTTCCTTCTTCTCTGCTACAGTCTACAATGACAGTTGAAGCATGAATTGATATCTGCATTTTACTCTAAAACAATCTAATATATGGTATGAACAATTTTACATCATCACTCAGCTAAAATTGTCCAGTGAAAATTCTTATGTGCACATAACAACATTCATTCCACATGATCCGTGAATCAAAAATTGTTCTTTGCCTAAAATTAGCAGTCATGTTGAATAAACAAGAGCTACAATTTAATACCAAACAGAATTGAAGTATACAAGCATATCAGACCAACCTTTTTAGATAGAGTAGGGAGTCCATAATTTCTCTCCACCAGTTTTCCATTTCTCCAAAAGCTAAATTTTGCTCGCGGTAGGAAAAGACCAGGATCAGTGCACTTACAACGTAAATCATTCCCAACTTTTTCAATCACCTCAAAAGTTGCCATTCCACCATCAATAACAAGCTCATCACCCACTTCAATACCTACCCAACACGAAAATTTATTAAAACAAAGAATAAAGTTAATTGAAATTTCCCATTTTCATGTATATAATTTGATTCTCAACTCAATGATCAAACATCAATACCTTCAGAAAAACCTGCATAATTTGCCTGAACTGTGAACGGACGAGATCCCTCAAATTTTTTAGCAGTAAACAACCATACTGAATCTTCCTAATAATCAAACAGGAAAAATAGGCTTCATAATTTAGGCTTACAATCTATCAATTTGGCAGCAAAATTACAATTGGAAACAAGAATAGCAGGTCGAAGTAGGCAAAAAGGCCAAATGGGTTCTTGTGAAATACCTCAGCTTTGACAGAGGAAGGAGCTCTATGATCAACAACATGAATCTGACTACCTTCTGTGTCGATCATCACCGAAACACAAAACCCTTTTTCATCATTCAACCGTTTGATCTTCCTAACCACATCGCGATGCCATTCCCTTGTGTTGTGACACATGTTAAGCCTAGCCACATTCATTCCTCCCAATGCCAATTTCTCCAAATCTTCCTCAGAACAACACGCAGGCCCAATTGTACACACCATCTTCGTCTTCCTCATACCTAAAAACCCTTTCTCTCTTAACTCTTCCTCTGATACAACATCAAATCCCAAACGCAAATCATGCAAAGTTTTCACTTGTACTTCTGCTACCTGTGCTTTAGTCCTCAGATTGCAATACTTGAAGTTGAATTTTCTTCCAATGTTGCAGGAGAATCCTCTGGGAAGAATGGGGGCGGCAGAAACATGATTCTTGAAACTAATATTTGGGTTAAAAAGAATTGAATCATTGACAACAGCCATTGATGAGTTGAATGCGAGTGTTTTTGGTCAAAATTCGGTTAGAGATCACAATTTTGAGACAATAAACTCCAGGAAAGTTGAGATTATTGATGGAATTTGTGTTGTTTTGGATTGAAAACTCCGCCAAAGAGCCTGGATTTTTGTCGTAATTAAGACTATAAAACTAGAATATAAGAGGTAGTTGAGAACTTATAGAAAAATATACATACATATAGATATATATATCTATATATATAGATAGATATATCTATATATATGATTGTCGGAAAAGGAGAAAGAAATTAAAAACGGAAGAAAACAATACCCTAGCTAATTATTGATTGGTATTATGAAATATAAATTAATAAATTAATAGCTGAAGTACAATAATGTGTCTGCGATTAGGGTTTCGGGGGGCATTAAATGATTTTGAAAATGTTTGGTACAGGTAGAAAAAGGGCGGCAGTATACTTAGGTGGCCAAATTTAACGGTCAACTACCCTTTTGAAGGGCCTTACTTTTTAGATGCGTGCGTGTGTTGTCATTTTCATGCACTGTTTACAGGGTTTGGTGTCAAATTAAGTGATTGTTGATATTGTTAAAAAATTTTAAATTCATAAATCTTCGTAACGCAGAAGATCTGTGAGATCTGTATGGTCTCAGATGGTCCCAATGCAGAATCAGAGTTTATGAAAGTTTTTTTCGAAAATGTTTTGCAAGCAGAATGAAAACAGCTTGCATGCATAATACTATACAGGAAAGCATTTTCACTTTCAGCAGTTGGAATACTTAAATAATAGTTTGTGACGGATCCGGCAATCAAATCATGTGATGTATGTTGGATTTTGCATATCATACTACTCATTACTAGATTTTGTTGTCTTCCGTCCGTCGCGGCTACTGTTATGCTCTGTTTCTCTCTAATATTGATCAATTAATAATCTTTTATTTTATTTCATTAAATGCTTCTTTGAAGCTTTTGGATTATTTTTTCTTTTATCATGTCATTCTTTCTCATTTCTCGATCAATTTTTCCATAAAATAGAAAGCATACGTTTATTTATACATGAACATTTAATATTTCTACGGAAAGCAATAATAATATATGAACGCCTTTACTTCAAGAGGCCACTGGCCACACACACTCCCTTCAGTCCTTCGCAAAACGTAAGAGATTGTCCACGTCAGGGCCCGAAAGGAGACTGGCCCCTGCAGGCCGCCCTACAGAGAACCTGTTTTATTGGATCCCGAGGTGTTGGGCCTCAATGGGCCTGGCCCACATATCTTATTCAAAATTCTAGAGCTGGGTTTTTTTAATTATATTTACAAATATAACCCTACGGGTACGGAGAGGACAAATCTGCGGTAGTGGTGTGGTGTAGACTTTGTAGTGTCAGGATAAAACGAGCAAGTCGGTACAGGCAACCTTAGTGACACAAAACGACGACGTTGTCGTCACGTCGATCCATCGGATAGAAAACTGGTACGTGTTGTTGTTGTGTTGTGTTGGCTTGGCTTGGCTTGCCAGTGATGAGATTAGTAAACAAGCTGAGCCTAAGCTAACAGTAGCAGACATGAGAGTGACTCATATGTTGCACTTGCACATTTACCACGTTTTCGTTCTAAGTATCCACGTGTCGCTTGCATATTGCTAGATGCTGTCATTTTTCAGACAAAAGCCAGCACCACTTCACAGCACAGCAGCTTTAATTATGAAGGTCGCCCAATTGTCCATTCTGGCTAATAAGGCACAGTGCCTTCTTTTCTTTTTTTATGGTCGACAGAATGATTGTACGTGCACTGATCAAATTATATTCTAATTAAGTCACGTTTGAGATACTGTAAAAGTATAATATTAATTAAAGAAAAAGTAAATAGCTCTCACATATCAAATATTTTTTATTAATTTTGTATAACTGATCGTAAATTATAAGTATTAAACATGCCATTAATACTAAAAATAATATAATATAATATAATCACGTAATGTTTTAATATTAAAACTTACATAAAATTTATTTGTATAAACCGTTGTAAAATTATTATATTAATATTATATATTTCATAACATTTTTTTTTCTGTTATATTAAATTATTATAAGATATAATTGTAAATAACTTCAAAATGAAAAAGAATTTGATTTTCTTTAATTCTGGTCTGGGAGAAGTGTGCGGTTACTTTTTAAGCAAATAGCTTTGACTTTATAAAAAATGTTATGATGTCTTCCAACCAAACACCACAAGACGGGACATACAATGATGTGTAAAGTAGTTATAAATAACATCAATTTATATTTTTTCAAGCAATGAATGAAATGTAATTATTTTAATTATACCAAATCTTATGGGATTAATATTGCTAATCCTTTTCATGGTACGGAATATATTAATTCATAATTATTGAGGGGCCATCTCGTTATTTATTTCAACTTCATGCCCACTGCTAGTACATATCTGTAAATTTTTATGCAAAGATAAAATTATAAAATGATAGGTTATAATAATCAATTTTAATCGTATTGTGTTGTGTTAATTTGACTACAATATTTTAAGTTTATTTGTATTTTATATCATGCTTGTTGTGTGTTAAATATTTTAAAAGTTAATTAAGAACAATTTATAAACTTATTAAATTAGTAAGATTTTGTTGTGCTATTTTACATGGGTAAATAATTTATTCACATTTTAAAGTTTAAAGTTAAAAATATAAAAAATATATCTTATAAATTTAAAGTTTAAATATTTCATATATAATTTTAAAAATGTATATATTTATGGTTTTCTTGTTATTGATAAATTAATATTATTATAAAAATAAATAATATAAAAATTATAATAATAATATAACATTGATATGTCAACTTGTATAAATAAAATTGACGTATTTAGTACCATTATTCTTAATCATATGATATAATTTATTTTCATATCAATGACATCATTTTGGATATAGATGTCTAGTCTTTAATAAATTAATTTAGTGAGATTTCATACAATTAATCTATAGTTTATTGGTGTAAATAAATAATAATAGTAAATACCCAAATCAATTTCTTTTTTTAAAACAAAATTAATAATATTTTAAAAGATTATTGTAATTGTCATGGGTTGGGTTAGGACAAAAGTATGCCTACAAGTAATTGGGTTGGGAGATCACCAAACAAATAATTCTGTGAATAATTTAATTTAGTCACTACTTATTTATATATATTTTGTATCTTGGATGATATGATGATTATCATAACAATGTAGCATAGATTTTGTAAGTTTTTTAAATTTGATATTTTATATCAAGTAGTATATAGTCAATTGTAAATATGATTGTGATTTTAATAGTTAAAAATTATGAGGACCGACTTAGAAATAAAACTTGTGGGACTAAAATGTCAAAATGAAAAAGTTAGTCAGTGCCAAATTCTAAAAATGGTTTATAAATTGAGGGGTAAAATGTTCATCTTTTAAAATTGGAGTCAAAATATTAAAAAAAGTTATAAATATTCTGTATACAAATTTGAAAGTTTTATGAGGCCCTTGTCTTCTATTAGACTCTACTCTAACTTTACCCCCGTCTTATTGTTTGTTTGATGTGAATTTTAAGGGTTTTTTTTTTAATTATTTTATTGGAGTTAATTTCTACGAAAATAATATTGTGTAAAAAGAATTAAAAGATATTTCAATATTATTGGTTTTTGCTCTTCTACAAGACTACCACTCATAATATGACATTAAAAAATAACATTTTAAGTAAGATAATAGAATAAAATGTGATTGGATGAAGGATGTTTAACATTGTCAAAAGCTTTTGAAGTTGTCATTTAATATTAGGGGTGGCAATTCGGATAAACGAATCGAATTTTGGCCAATACGAATACGATTCGTTTAATATTCGTTTGATACGAATACGATTCGTTTATTATTCGTATCAACTCTTTTAAATTCTTATACGATCCGTTTATTTAGATACGATTCGTTTAGATACGATTATTCGTTTAAGACAAAATTATTCATTTAAGATCCTATTATTCGTTTAAAATACGATTCGTTTAACACATCATCATAATTCGTTTAATTTAATAATTATCATTGAAATCCTTCATATATTAAAAATAGTATATTTTATCAAACATAATATATATTTAATAATTAAATACTTATATTAAGAGTTGTTTATAATAAATAAATTTATATTACATATCTTTCTAAAATTTATTAAAATATATTTGTTAAGGATACGATTATTCGTTTAAGACACGATTATTCGTTTAAGACATGATTATTCGTTTAAGACACGGTTATTCAATTATTCATTTAATTAATCGTGTCTTAAACGAATAATCGTGTTTTGCATGTCAAACACGGATACGACACGAATAATAATCGTGTCGATACGAATACGATACGATTATTATTCGTATCAAGATTTTAAATCCAAATCCGTTTAATGGCACCGAATTCGTATCGAATAATCGTGTCGTGTCCCAAATTACCACCTCTATTTAATATAATAAACAATGGTTAAAACTTGAAATCAGCAGTAAGATTTGGCCAAACTTCAAGCATATTCGTTGCTTATTTAGCTAAAACAAAAGGTATATTCCAAACACACACACACACACACACCTAGGTTGTCATTTTTTTTGTCTTCAATTACATTTATGGTGTTTTAGATTTGCTATAAGTTTTGAAAAGAAATTTCCATAATTGGGTTTGTTTGAAAATGATATGATATATTTCAAATTTGACAAAACAATTGCCTTAAAATTAATTGCACTATTCACGAGTTGTTGTTCGAACAAATTAAAATAATTCTTTTAAAAAAAATGTATTAAAAAGTAATCTTATTATCGTTACATGATTATAAAAAATAAATACATTGTAACAGTTACTTATTACAAACTTTCATTTATCATATACCTCATATTACATATGTTGAATAAATTTATATTTCTTATTAAAAATATTTTTAAATAGGTTGGTAATATTTTATTTTAATAAATAATTATGAAACGTGATAATAGATTTTAGAGACACAACATACGAATATATTATACATCATGTTAGGTTGGATTCTTTTATGAGAGCTTTTATCAAACAAAAGCACCCCCTAATGCATATTACATGAATTTAAGTGATAGTTGAAACATGTAGCTAAATTTATTTAAAGTTTTTCTTAGGAAAAGTATTTATTTTATTATTATTTTTTTATCAAAAACACTTCTCACCTATCTTTTAATAAAGCATTTTCAATTATGTTATCTCACTTAAAAGTTATTTTTTAAATGACATGTAATATATTATTTTTCTCATTTTACATGATGATATAATTTAATTTTTATTAAATACTAAAGAATAAATATAAAATTTTAAATTATTTTAAAAGTATTTTAATAATGTTATGAGACATTTAGGTAGTTTTATAAGTTTTGTATTTTCATTGTACAAGTATATAATTATTTCAAGTTTAAAGGGGAATTAATAATTAATAGTTAAAAATATACTAGTGTAATCAATAGTGAGATTGTGGAATGGCTCATTTATGTGTCATTAAATATTTGATAAAATTTTGTAAAAGATTTTGCAAAATTAAAAAAAAAATGAATGGATAAAAGGAGATTAAAAAAAGATTAGAATAGAAGTTATCCAAAGAGAGAGGGGTAAAAATGGAAGAAGAAATTTGAGTTGAAGAGAAGTTTCCTTTTCTTCTTTGTTTACTGCTTTAAATACAGTAAGCGAGTACATAATCCTTATATTTTAGCAAGGAATTAACACAAAACTCAACTACGAATTCCTCTTTCTTCCTCTCTTCTTCTGCAGAGCTGAAATTTTGAATATTCCTTCACAAAATCCCATTGAAAAATTTACAGAAATCCTACCTATAAAGAGAACAAAATATTTCCTTTTAATTTGGAGAGAGAGAGAGAGGTGACAAAAAGATTGGATTTTTTTTTGGTTGTTCTGGTTTGCTTCATTCCTTGTTTTCAACAAAGGAAGAAGAGAGATTGAGTTTGGATTGAGAAAATTAGGGTTTTGTTTCAATTAAGAAAAGGGAAAAAAGAAGTGGGTATGAGGTTAAACGGTGAAATCTCTGACCATGAAGAAGAAGAGGAAGAGTGTGGGAGTTTGCAGCCACAGAAGCTTGTTGTTGGCTACGCTTTGACTTCCAAGAAGAAAAAAAGTTTTTTGCAACCAAAGCTTGAAGTTTTGGCTCGGTATACATATATACAAAATCATAAAAATACTTTTTTTGTTTCAGTTGTATAATGTACTTATATGTTCCATGTTCTATGTCGTGATGATTGTGAATTTCCATTTTTGTGGGTCGCTCAAGAATTAGGAAAATCTTGCTGCTGTGAAAATTTTGATGGGTTTACAAGGATTTTGGTGTCAGTTTTCAGATTTACTTCTTTCTGAGTTGTACCACTTTTAATTATTAATTTCGATTTTTCTGGTGTTTGGAAAATTTTTCTTGGTTATATCCTATAATTTTATCTTTATCTGGATAAAGGAATTGCCAGAGATTTGGGATTGGCTTTTGGTTTTAGTTGTGTTTGATATGATTATGGGAAAAGCACTTTTTGCTGTGGCAGGATATTTTTGGTGTCTTTTTCGTAGGTGAGATCTACTACATATTTAATATTGCGATCAATTCCGCGAATATATCTTTGGCAACTGTTTTTGCTTGACTTATCAGTTATGCGTTGCTTCTAGTATCAAGAATCTTTAGTATTTGGCTAATTTTATATGGGAATATTCCACCATATATCCCCTTTGGATTAGTCTTTAGTGAAGAACATAAAGTCAATGCTTGGTGCTTTGTTCTGCAGTTGAAAATTATATTTTACTTAATGTTTTTGCGTTTTCTTATTAAGAATAGTTATTTGCCAATGTGTCCCTAATTTCAATGTAAATTGTGTTTTCCAGAATACGAAAAATCAAGCTGACCATTAGCTCAGATCCCTGCCCCGATTTTTCATTAAATGAATTTTCTATTTTCCATGCAATTATTTTGCTGTGCATGTGAATCAACAGTGAACATCTTGTATGACCAGAGTATCAAATAGGTCCAATTCTCAATTAATGCTTGTTATGTGTCTCAATATATTCATTTTTCACGATGGTGAGACCCTAAACAGGTTTGTGTTGCAGCTAGGAGTTAACTTGACATGATTTTTTGTTTTCATATTGTCTGTGATAATATTTAAATTGTGGTGGTGATCGTGCTGATACAGTCATTAAGATTTTTCTGTGGCTAAACATTACCTTGGACTTCTTCTATATTTTCCCGATTTAGTGAAGCCAAAGGGTTTTAAGTACTTCTAGGTTGCTGGTTCTAACTTTGGCATTATTATTAGTTGGAAGAGTTTCCTTGCCTTCTGCTGTAACAAATTTATGGTTTTAAGTACATTACCTAAAGGTTGGAGAAAATGAAAATAAATGTCAAGATGAATATTCTGTGTGCATAGTTATGTATAACATTTTGATCTTTAATGGGTCAACTTTGCAGAATCTTTTCATATTTATGTTGACATTCATAACAATCAATGATTTATTTTTTGCTTGGCGCAGAAACAAGGGGATAATGTTTGTTGCCATTGATCTAAATAGGCCACTGTCTGATCAAGGTCCTTTTGATGTTGTCTTGCATAAGGTTGGTGTCAATTTCTTCACTGAAAGTCAACTAAGTATCTCTTTCAAAGATCGCTTTATATTCAAAAGGTCTTTTGTTGCATAAATAGTTGTTGACCCTGTTGTTGTGATTTTGAATTGGTATCTGACTGTAGGTTTGCATCTTGAGGATTTATTTTCTTTTGTTTGTGGTTGGAATATGTACTCTTTAAGTAAATATCTGATGAACCTTATGTTTCTTACAGATAGCAGGAAAGGCATGGAGCGAGCTTATCGAGGTTTGTTCATCAGAACTTTTTCATATTTTGATGCACAACTTATGATATAATATAATATATCTTGTAGAAACTGAACTTGTTGTCTTGCTGTTGTTTGACATACAGCCTATGATATAACATAAAACCACGTAACCTGTTCATGTTCGACAATATGTATGAACTAACAGTGATTGGTTGAACAACAAAATCTCCTGAACCTTAAAAGCTTATTTTTGTCTGACATAATTTGCAGAGATTTGCTCACCTCATCATGAGTGATGATCAGATAGTTGAAATCTAGATGATTTGCTTAGGTTTTGGTGAGCTTGGTAGAAAAAAAAAAGTTTGATGCTCTTTTGAAGTTCTTTTAGGATCTCATTGATTTAGTTGGCTATAGGTGGTTTCTTTGGCATAATTTTAGTGCCATACTAAGATTGATTATACAGTCTCTAACTACTTTCTATCATGCTTTGAACTGACTCGTTGAATTGAAAATCCACCAATACCAGATACTAGATGACAATTTCTTCATCATCTCCAAAACCTTATGGCTGCAGTATGTTCTCAGCTTCAGTGCTGGTTTTTACTGCAATACACGTAGTTTATTAGCATTGGAAAAATGTGTTGACATGTGAACAGCTCTAACATCAAATGTGAGTCATTTGTAATCCATTATATGGCTTGGGATTGTGCATCAAATGTTTATTGTCTGCTGACTTGTTCCAAATCTCAGTAATGTTTTATCCTAATTGTCCAACATGGCACTACATTTAGGCCCCAGTAGCTGGAAGCTACAATTGAGGCTTCTTGTGAACCTTAAAATGTCTTCTGCCTTTCTTCTTTTTCCTTAACATCAAAGGGAATAATAAGCTGATGGAGTATATGTAATTGCAAAATAACCTTTTCACTCACCCGAGTTACTGGCTTTTTGTGTTGTAGGATGAGAAATAGGTTTGTTAAAAGTACTATAGGTTGATATACTCTTTGGCTTTGGGGATAATGTAGGTTTGATTATTCATGGTTTGTCAGTAAGTGGACATAACATAGTACTCTTGTAGAGCTTTATTTTGAGAAAGGTAGGTGCTTACTGACTGCTGAATCAACTGGTTGGTTCAACTGGTGCCTGCCAGTTGACTCAACTGGTAAAATCTCTTGGGGTTGTACAAGAGATCTAGGGTTCAAACTCTCCTCACACCATGTTAGATGAGGATTTAGGTTATTTTCTTGTAATATATATAAAGAATTTTTTTTTTTAAAAAAAACGATGAATCAACTCTCCAACTACATTTTCAATCCAGTGTAAGGATTGTAGTTGAGGGATGTTAAATTTTGCACCTTAGTTGAAATATCTAGCTAAGAGCCCATAAATAATCAACTCAAGCTGCTTCCATTGAGACTGCCTTTTTCTTTAAAATTTTTTTTTCTCTCCTCGAGTATTATGAATGTACAAACCATTGCCAAAAGTATTAGCAATCTATCTGTTGAATGTTTGTGTCAGCATAATAGGAACCTGGATTCACTAGCAGGTGATATAAGTTGTGCGTTATGTATGCAAAAAACTTGCTGGTTATACAATTCACTTTTGATTCGTATAACTTCTCTAAAGCATTTGCCAAGGTTTTTTCAATGCCCATGACATTTGATGATAAATTTTTTTTTCTTGGGTATTACATATTTTATGGCTTGTTGCCTATGAAATGGATGGAGTGCAGTGTAACAAGCGCGCGCACACACACACACATTTTTCCTTTTAATTGTGTGCTAATGCATTGCGTCCATACATATTTATATTTTTCTTGTTTCTTTCATGTTGAAGGATTACAGGCAAAAACATCCAGAAGTTACTGTCCTTGATCCTCCAGATGCAATAGAACATCTACACAATAGGCAGTCAATGCTTCAAGATGTGGCAGATCTAAACTTATCTGACTGCCATGGTAATTTTTGCACTATTTTGTTAACTCTAGCAACCTTTCTTTGAAGTCACGAAATTTTTTCTGGGTACTGTAGGTGACCAGGTAAATTAGTTCGTTGATTTTCACATTAATCATACTATTTTGTAGGCAAGGTTCGTGTTCCTAAGCAAATGGTCATCACAAAGGATTCATTATCAATCCCTGATGAAGTTTTTGATGCTGGTCTAAAATTACCACTAGGTATGTTTTTCTTTCTGAGTATGGTGGTTGGCCTTCACCTTGTGAAAATTTATGCATTCACCCGAGTACAATATGTTGTGGAAATTTAAGTTCCTGATACCCAAGTGTGATTGAGAATAAATGATTTATTGAATTTTTTTTTCATGTTTTATGGTCTGTCCTAACTGAGCATTGTTTACATATTTTTCCGGTTTATTAATTTCAGTTGCAAAGCCTCTTGTAGTGGATGGAAGTGCCAAGTCACATGAATTGTTTCTTGCTTATGATCGATTCTCCCTCTCTGAACTTGAACCTCCCATGGTTCTACAAGAGTTTGTTAATCATGGTACAAATGAATTCACTAACCTCATCTTTCCGTCATTGTCTTTCTGTTTGGAAGTTTGATTAAATTATTCTGCTTGTCCCTTTGTAGGAGGTGTCCTCTTTAAAATTTATATTGTTGGGGAGACAATAAAGATTGTAAGGCGTTTCTCTCTACCTAATGTCAGCAAACGTGAACTAGCAAAAGTTGGTGGTGTGATTCGTTTTCCAAGGGTCTCGTCTGCTGCAGCTTCAGCAGATGATGCAGATCTGGACCCTGGTATTGCGGGTGAGCTTGTTTGGCCCAATGTCTGTATGTGTGTGCAAACTCACACAGCTGTTCACTCTAATTAATCTGGTGGTGTTGCAGAACTTCCTCCCAACCCTCTGCTGGAAAGGCTTGCGAGGGAACTACGCTGTCGACTGGTAAATATTGTCAAGCGATGTGGTAGTAGTTGTGCAATACTTATGATTATTTGATTCTCTTTGGTTAATATTTATTGCCACCTTTTTCAGGGCATGCGGTTGTTCAACATTGACATGATTCGAGAGCATGGGACCAGAGATGTCTTTTATGTCATAGACATCAATTACTTTCCTGGTAGGTAGAATTTTGGTATGTTGTAGCTACTAGACACAACTGTATAGTCGTGTGAATTGCCATCAGTTTGACAATTCGCATTCCCTAGAGATGATGTGTGCGGTTAAACAAAGCTTTTTTTTCAGGATATGGGAAGATGCCAGATTATGAGCACGTGTTTACAGATTTTCTACTGAACCTAGTGCAGAGCAAGTACAAGAGACCTCCTCCCATTGCTGCTGCTTAAATGTATACATTGTATATGATGATGTTTCTTGCAGGTGAAGATTCTCCTCCTCCTTGGGGTGGCGGGGGAAGTGTACCCTTTTTGACAGTCATATTTGTTTTAACTTGCTCTCAGTCACAACCAATGTATACATACGTACGTTCTTTACAATTTTGGGCAAATCTAATATTAAACTCTCTGCCTGACCCCCCCTTCTGAAATAAAAAATGTCTCTCCTTAATCTATAATCGTATCTTGCAATGGAACATTTTGGCCAATGACTACCATTTTGAGCTATTGCATCCTCCACCTATTGGACTATGGTTGGCAATCAAATTTTTAATGAAATTCTATGGTTTTCTAGTTCATTTATTTTGTTGAAAAATATTATAAGCGCCGATTGTTGAAGCTTCGTGTACAAATACTTTGCACAGGGAAATTGATGAAGAGTTGAAGCAAGGTAAACGAGTTTGTCACAGTCGGTCAACAACAGCTTCAATTCACATTCACCCAGAATGTATACATAAAAACTTTTTGTATTCGGGAGTTTTCCGAGGCAACTTCAAAGTCTAACCACTTCCCACTTTTGGTGGGTGTTAGTTGATTTAATGCAGTAGAATTATCGGAACCGAATTAAAACATAAGTCTAAAATTCGAATCTCGCTCAATAACATTGATAAAAGAATATGGTGTCAAAAAGAAAAAGGCAGGATAAACTAGTAATCTAGATCTAGTATTACTATATGTTTTTCGTTTCCTCGTATTTTGTATTATACATGACAGTATGAAGATCCCAACAATATTTTATTAATTGAGATTGATTGCGTCTATTTACATAAATTACAATGACAAGTTCTTACAGAGAACACCCTGACTAAATACTATCTTTCCGCTATGTACATTTGTATATACATACGATAGATGGCTGCTTCACTTCACCAAAACGGACACCACCTGAAAAGCCATCAAATTCACAAAATTAAGGTTTATAAGCTAGAAATACAAAACAAATTACAATGAAATGCAGCTGCATAATTGTCCAACAATCACTTTAAACAGCAAAATTGCATATACACCCTCCTAATTACAGAACAAGATACCAACAGTCAATGACTCAAGGCCTATAATTTGTAACTGCAAATTGGTTAAGTGCTTTTCTAATCTCTCTGCATTAATGAGCGTATAAAAGGAAAGAGGCATAATTGTAGTATCATACCCTACGTAGTTCTGGCACAAGTTTTCATGTGACGTAGCTTGGATAATTAACTTCTGAACTTGCAGTTTAACAGATAAACCATGATCAGCTTCACGGGAGTCACCAGAAATTAAGGTGCTGGGGTCAACTGCATGTTGTATAGAACTGTTGGTTAAAGGTGAGGATGAGAAATCGCGTCCTGTAAGCTTATGACTCATCCGAGCCATAACAACCACAGCACGTTCATTCAAAACCTCATTAGCATCACCAAGTTGATTAACAGCCTGCATATATCACAACAATGTGTATAAGTACATAATATACTAGCACAATTTCAAAAGATGCTACGTGCAGGAGGATATCCAAAAACCTGAAGGAGCTCCCTTTCACGTGCACCACGCTGCGGTTGAGGAAGCTCTCCTCTATTTTGAGTAGACTCTTCGGTGTTCACGACAGCAGGGGCATGAGTATTTGCAAACATTGACATTTGTGGCACTTCATTGAAATTGAAAAGACGCCAATTAATGAGAGGATCATGAACAAAGGCCTGAAAACAGAAGAAACTAAAAATCAGTTTCTTCAATTTATCTTCCGAGAGCATTGTGTCAGTAGCATTAGGACACAGGTCACCTGGGAGTTTCCTTCCACATCTATGTATTACAGTCACAATTGGGTAGTAGGATTTATAGCTTGAAATTAGTATATTGGAAAAGATACTGAAGCAGAAATATAACATAATGAACTAATTCATACCTCCATCATAGCCATAACACTATCCTTGTTCGATCGCAGAACTTGCATCACATTTTCGCATGTTGAACGAAAGTTGCCCTCAATGCCACTAACCTCCATGGCTTTAACGAGCATTCTAGTCAAGCGGAAAGGAACCTACAGAATATTATCCATCATTAGGAAGTGTACTGCCCTGAAACAGCCATTTTATAAGGAAGCAAATTCAGTTTTAAATTCATTGTTTCAACTATACCTTTTCAGGGAACTTCTCCCGGTTCATTGAAGCTTCAAAGCAGTCCCCGAAATCTATGTGCAAAATTTTGCCACTGCAACAAATAACAAATATGAGAAACGCCAAAAATTCATTTACAGATGCTATCTACTCTAGGCCTTATCATGCTGTACCTGTAACGGTGCAGCATAAGATTGCTTGGGTGTCGATCCCCTAATCCGAGAAGGTACCCAACCTGAAACAAGACGATTTAGTCAAAGCCCATGAGGTTTCATGTCCCTACAGGATAAACAGGATTTCACTCTTTCATACACAAGGCAGACATTGCCCACTTTATGATGCACACCTACACGTGGCACGATTACATAGTGCTTCATTAGTGGAGTTAATGTGATGGATTAACAAGACACCCGCACATGACACTGTTTCTCATCATAATGTGTGTGAGGGAGAGCGAGTGGAATTACATAGTGCCTCGTCAATGAAGTTAATGTGATTGATTAACACGCAATGCCACATGGCATTGCTGCTCAATTTTAGTTTTAATTTTCTTTTCCTCTTTCCCCACACCATGTTCCCAATTTTCTTTCCGGTGATAATAAGACACCCTTCATGAAGCAAAAACATTTTTTTTTTTATCATTGGCAAGATTGTTGAATGAAATTGGTTTTATGCTAGAGATGCATCCTTAAAAGTAATTATTTTGACCAGATTCTCTCCCCTATACTCGAAGTGTGTGAACCAGATGGTCTACAATCACCATTTGCAACCATGAAACTAATTTAAATTGATTAATCAGAAGTACTAAGACTTGATCCACAATTACAATAAAGTTACAGGCATTGCAAGTGCCAACAGCTCATACACTGACAGGTGCACGGTTGTAATTTTGTAGTTGATTGTACAGGTTTCCTACATTTCTGGACTCAATATTGATGGCAGGAAAAACTATCAAAGAAAGGTGAGGAAAAAAAAATCCTAAACATGCACACAAATGACTCAAACAAGAAAAGGAAAAGGATAAAAAGAGAAGATTTATGAAAAGATAAAAGCCTACCATGCTCATCACTGCTAAACTTCTGGTATAGTTGGTCCTCCTCTCTAGCCATACTTCAGAAGTGCGACTTTTTAACCAAAGAACCTTTAATAGAAAAAAATTAGTCCTTGAAATAACACATCTCCATTGATGGAAGAACAAATAATACAGAGAAAACTCAAATAATACATTGTACATACCCTGGCCAGGTCATTTCCTTCGGTATTCTGTAAAGCATATTCAAATACTTCCACTTTGGCTATGAGAGGTAAATGGTCATAATCCGGAGCAAAACTTAGCATATATTTATGCTCTTGGTTTAAGGTGATCTGCAACCACAAAGATGACACTACATGAATACAGCCACCCTCAAATATCATGCACCCACTTAACCACAAGTTCCAAACAAAAGAAATTCTGGACTTCAATTGACCAAAATAACCGATTTAATGAACTTCAACGGACCTTTCTGGCATCCCTATACTCCCGAATAAGATAGTGCAGGGTGTCACAATTCGGGACCCATCCAATTAACCCACTATTTGGAGACAGAGGAATCACATCATATCGTTGAATAGATAAATCCTTCTCTGCAGTCTTTCTAGCATTTTCCAACAGGGTATTCACCAGACCAAAAAGCTGAAAAAATGTGAATGTCAAACAAAATAGTCTTTGAAATGATGAATTGACAGAAAGTGCATGACTTAATAGTAATTTCCATCCAGACAACAGGAGCAATAGTTGCCTCAGAATCCAGATACCTGGAAAAAATGGAACCACCCACCAACACATAGTACAAGCAGTACAAAATGAAGTAGAAAGAAAAAAGCACCTGCATGACACGTTCATCTTGTCGTAAATCTTCATGTCCCTTCAACAAAAAGGCATAATCTTCACCATCACTCCCATGAATGGTTAATTTACGAGGTCGTTGTTTAGATGTTATGACAACAAGCTGGGTTGCAAACGATCGAATTGTCACCACTGGTGAATCTGAAATTGCAAATGGTAGGTGTAAATTCTGGAGGGGCACACAAGGATTTGGCACCAAAACATATGAAATGGAAAAATTCAGTTTTACCTGCACGATACGTCCCGGGAACAGCAAGCTCTAAATTACGGCATTCCAACAGCTCAGGAGAAACAGACTGTTTTTTCACATACATAGTGGGTGGTCAGTGCCACAACTATTGAGTCAAGTTAAAAATTAACATAATGGCAGAATTCTTGCCTGCAGGTCCAATGTGGTGAGGCTTTGAAGCTGCTTGTCTATCCTCCTGAAAACGTGATAATAGAGATCCCATGCCTGGTCAAAGCATCATCAAAATTCTTAGCACTCAAATTTTGCAGATACACTGGTGAAAATAAAAACTAAACACCTAAGTGCCAACTGGTGCAGGCAAGATACCAGAGTCTCTACATATATATGATACTTGTACATTCTTCAAGAAACTGACACCAAAAAGGTGATTAGAGAGGAGTAGGATACTACAATGCATTAACAAGAGAAATTATTTTCACTGCTGTCCTAGTGTGCTTTATTTCACATTTCCACATCAAAGAACACAGATAGAAAGCAAAAACTAGTGAACATCACTAACCCAATTCCCTAAAATAATTGCCAGAAACTCGTTGAGAAATTTTTTTTTACAACTAGCATTGTTCATACCTGAGTAAGCTCAGCATCTTTTCCAGTTCTC
Organism: Melia azedarach; assembly: GCA_028052125.1. NCBI lineage: Eukaryota > Viridiplantae > Streptophyta > Magnoliopsida > Sapindales > Meliaceae > Melia > Melia azedarach. The sequence continues at coordinate 1,390,807 of CM051399.1, read as the reverse complement.
TTATACTTCATGCAACAATCATAGGCCTCCAACAGCTCGTGACGATAAGCCTGCAATAGAAAGGAGGTACAGTAACTAAGCAGATGAGAAAGTTTTTTGAGTCTCGTAAATGCTTAAAAATGGTTATCATGTCAAAAGCATCCCAAAGTTGAAGAGAAGTATGAGCAACAGTTTTTTGTCTGATTGACAACAGGTCAATAAAGTATGACTTGCTGTACTCAACATGCATTAATTTCTGCCTACATAATAGATGAAGAAATATGTAGACAATGGAAAAAAAAGGACTGCTTGAAAACAATATGACCTCTATAAATGCTCTCTCTTTTATGGTGGTATTCTCCCTCATAGCCCCTTCCTCAAGCATTTCATGCAATGGCTCCAACACTTTTAGCATCCCCTCAATGTTATGTTCACCAAAGTACAAACGACTAGCTTCTTCCAGAGCTTCATGCCACATTTCATGCCAGAGTATTGCAACTCTGATTAGTTCCTTTGACACAAGTTGTGCCTGCATGTAAAAGCAGCTTATAAAAGAAATAAAGAACAGAAAAGTGTAATCATAAATGAAAATTAATTAATTATTTGACCTGATCCACAAGCAAACCACTATGCTGCCTAACTTTGTCCACTACTTCTTGAGCTGCGGCTCTACGTAAATTGCTTATTGATTTACATGCCACAAGAAGGGGGTACATGAGAGCCTGAAATAAAAAAAAGTTTCCTTTAGCATGGTAGAAACTTTTTCAGTTGAGTTGAGAAACATCTAGGGAAACACACCGATTAGCAACATAAATGTTGGGCACGGAAATAAAATTGAATGTCTATAAAATTTAAGATTCAATTAACATGCAAAAAAATCAAAACCTTCAAAAAGATGACTTAAAAAGTTGCAACTCATTTGAAGAAAACAAAAAATTAGTTCTGTAGCTCTATAATACGCACAATTTTTCAAGATTATCAATTCATCCTTCAATCAATACCACCCATATGCTGAACTAACATTTTGGAAATCAAAGACCAAAAACAAACCTGTGGATGACTTTGTCCAATTCGCACCAGAAGTGACTGTATTAATTCTCTCACCGCATGGTTATTTGAATGTATCCTGGCAATTATTTGTGGTAAAACAACCAGCCATGTGTTGATATTAACAAGTGCAAAACCTTTCTGTAGAGCTGTTTGGACCTCTGCGGTAGCTCCATGGTTGAACCACAAAGTGAGAAGACGGAGTATATCCTGAAGCAAATAGAAAGTTAATGCATGTAAGAATGTAAAGACTTGAATATGCATCCTCAGGTTTTACATCCAGGATTTGAAACCAGTAATCCTTGATATCAAGATGTATCCTTTACCTGTAAACTATCATCAACACCCTTAGCATGTGCTGCACAAGCTATGGAATGAAAATATCCAGTGACTGCATGAACAACGAACTGCGAAGCAATAGAAGGCAAGCAGCCTCTTAACGTATAATGAGACATCACTGCTGTATTGAACAATGCCCACCAGTGCCATGCTTTCGCCCACTTTGGTGCACACTGAGTGGCATTCCTAAATGCAGCAAGAATTTCTACAAAAGCAGATGATAATTTCAAAAAATATCAAAAACACTTTCAAAGTAAACAACTTATTCAGTGACAAGTGTTTATCTACCTTGTATAGATTCATCATCCAATCCAGGATAAAGTGCCCACTGCCAAGTTCCAAGTCTGAGATAAACACGGGCCAGGAGTGGAACATTTGCACTTGTACCAGTGGTTAAACTAGTTGGTGAAACCGATTGAATAACTGGGGCACTTGAAAGCTCCACGGCCAAATGCTACAACAGCAGTTAGCAGTCACGAATACAAAACATTAAGATTATCAGAGTGACCAGGTAATGCTAGCACAAAGAAATGCTTAGGAGTACTCTTGTATTTTTCAAATAAATAAGGATCCGTGCAGACATGGGCTTGTAAGAGCTTTTGTAACCAGAGAGAAATCTGTTATACCTGCAGCCTAGCAAATGCTTCCTTTCGCTTAACATCCTCTCCAAGCGACCATTGATATTTCAAGTATGCCAGCCTTACTTGAGGAGGCCCATGAAGTCGTACATTTTCAGGAGATGTTTCAGGGTCATACTAAATACAATATGAAGCAAAGTCAAATAAAGCAACAGACATAAATTAAGAAAACATCATAGTTAGCATCCCAGACTTCCAGAGTGCCTAAATGCAGACCTGTAAGAGTTTAACTAAAGTGGATCGAGCCTGGCTAATTCTTGAACTTTGTCTACAAAGAGAAGCAAACTTGAGCCAAGTTTCAATATCTTTTGTAGGCGGTAAAACGAGAGCTCTAACAGCCAAAAGTACTTGCCAAACCTATATATTGAAGGAAAGCAAACATTATAAGGAATTAATAAAATTATAAACACCAAAGGCATGATTCACTAATATTTATTTTTAAATTTAATAGGTAACTTTGCTTCAACAATTATATCACCTTATTATTTATTTATTTTTTGTGAAAAGGAAGGGGGAAAACAGAGAACAGGAACTGTAAAGTGTAAAGCATATACCTCAACATTGCGTTTTGTTCCTTGTATCCGCTCAGTCCACATATTGCGGATAAGAGCCTGCCTTCCTTCAGCAACAGAATTTCCCATGGGAAGAGTACAGTAATCAATTACCTGTCAAAAACAAAATTTCCTCCATGTTACCATTTAACAGTGCCTTGCTTGTTTGGTTGAATTATATCTACAGTAACAAAAGGAAATACTACTCTATTCCTCGACAACCACCCCAACCAAAAATAGAAAAGGAAAAAATCATAGAACATACCTCCTCTAGTTCAGATAGCTGCTGAACACGGACCATATTGCTGTAGGCGCGCTCATAGCTTTCCAGAACCTAAACAGGAGGGCATAGTTAGACTACACAATGACTTCAAGTAAATACCTGAGCAGCATATACTCAAAATGCTAACATTTTTAAATCTGAGTAAATTGTTCTGAGTTTAGCTAACTGGCAAAAGTCAACTGCCCAATTGGGCAAACGAAAATGCCAATCCTAATATATTAAACTCCTTCCACTTATACTTATCAAAAGAAATCCTAAAAAAGAGCAATGTTTACAAAATAAAAGAAAAGCATTCAATGATACAAGACTTAAGGAGTTGCGACACTGACCAAAGCTGCAAGCTCAGTGGCAAGGCACTTCCTAGCTCTCTCAACATACTCACGTGCTTCATCATACTAAAAGAAAAAAGCATATAGTAAGTAACTATATGAAAAGTGTACAATAAACATAGTTCAGAATGAACACTGATCTAGTTTAAATAATACCTTTCCTCTACGAACTAACAAAACAGCCCTGAAGAATGTACCATTACTACTTCCATCACCACTAGTAGCAGTGTTACCCAAACCCCGGAGTTTTGTTTCGTCACCATCATCTAACCGAGACACATATTCTGCCATTTGATCCCACTCTCCCATATTCCAAGCAGCACTTGCAGCCTGAGACAACATCATTTGTATAAGTATAGAGTGCAAAAAAATTTTTTGATAACATCAGCATAAACATCACAAAATAACCATTGGTGCCATCTCTAGTCGTGCAGCAGGCTCAGCTGGGGTCCAATATTCTTTGCACAGGTTGTTAAGCTCTTCCCATCGAGCCAATGCAGCAAGGCAACGCATCCGCCCTACATAACACACCAAAAATAGAACCATTTCAAGAAACAAACAGAGAAGCAATGATTTCATAAGCATACAAGCTCAATAAATTTAGTTACATAAACATTGTCAACTGACCAAGAAAAGTAGCACATGATACGGTTCAAGAGGCTAATTTCAGATGCAATTAAAGTGGATGTTTACCAAGAAGGGTTACAAGCATTATATAACAGATTACATTCTTGATGAGCTGAGGAACCCATCATATTGCCAAGTGCTGCCTTATATTCAGTAGCTCATCTGCCTGTAATATGCAAGGCAGATTGCAAGAGGCACATCAAAGCATCAATAGGCACATAGCAAATGGGGTATCTTTTGCTGTTTAAATGGAAAGGGCACATATGGAATGCCATCATGACACATCCTTGTTAGGAACCAGCAAAAAGGATTTACAAATTGAACCTAAGGGCAGATTAGGTTCCGCTATGTTAATCTCAACAGTTAAGATACAGAAATATGCAAAGTTGAAATGATGCAATGTCTACTGCAAAGGTCACTCATAGTCATGTGCACATATGGAATACCATCATGACACATCCATGTTAGGAACCAGCAAAAAGGATTTACAAATTGAACCTAAGGGCAGATTCAGTTCCGCTATGTTAATCTCAACAGTTAAGATACAGAAATATGCAAAGTTGAAATGATGCAATATCTTCTGCAAAGGTCACTCATAGTCATGTGCACACAGCTGCTTAACAGGAAAGGAGTATATTACATTGTATGGCCATAACATTAAAGGCTTGCGATAGCCTAAGCTGACACAAGTTTTAATTATTTCAAAATAAAAAAGGACTGATTCTCCCTCTTTAGAACAGTAATGGTGGCTCTAGATTGCTGATGGCTAGATTTGATATTTTGGACTCAGATAAGGATAATTGATACTCAATGTTGGCACCACACTGCCCACTTAAACAAAAGACCACTACAGAAAAATGTGGAACAAGAAAAGGAATGTCCGAAAAAATGAGGCTTAAGAAACAGTATTCCTTGCATTAGTTTAAATATCACATACCACAACCAAGCTGAAACTGGTCTTATGATAATTTTAAGAAAAAAACACAAATAAGAAAGACCTTAAACAGCCTAATTACCATGTATATCATTTGCTATACATAGTTTCAGTTATAGAACTTTGGCAACCAAGAAACCCATTATAGAGAAGGAAAATAAACCAAGCGATAACAAAGAGCATGATACAGTTTATGTGGACCTAATGTAGCTTCCAACACAATATGTGGATTTGATGCTTGAGAAGCTTTGGCAGTGTAAGCCTTGAGTGCATCATCCCACCGCTGCAATTTCTCATACCTGAATATGGAAACAAGATGTGAATAATCTTTATTTACTTGCCCAAAAAAAATATATATTCTACCATATTTTCAAGATGAGATAAAAATAATTATATAACACTAGAAACCCAAGATGGTTGAAAGTGCAGCAGAATAATAAGCCCTCCATGATCTATTTGGGGGAAAGGTAGAGCAAATGTTAGGAATTATTAATGTTCAATGATACCATGACTCCTTCAATTGAACATCCAGACGTTGTTGAGCATAGGTCAATATTCCAACAGCAGCCTAAGGAATTAATTAAGAAAAAAGATCATGAGAGCAGAAAAATTCAGAATGAAAAGGATCAAAGTGCATCAAAATATAGCAGCAACAACAAAATCAGAAAACACTAATTCTCTTTGAGATCAACCTCATGCTGGTGCAGCTGATTATTTATATGTATAAGAGCTTCAACAATAGCAACGGGGTTTGCATCCATCCTGTTGGAGCGTGCACCTTCAAATTCCATTTCTTTGTAATGCAAAGCCTTCGCGAATGCACGACACTGATATGAAGTAGGAAAAAATAAGATGCATGAAATACACAGTTAAATCTCATACTGAATACGAATGTAAAAGAAGCATATTGGTTCTTTGCAGAATGTTTATTGGAGCACACCTTTTCTGCTAGAGCCCCAAGTAGACGGATGTCTATAGGAAGAGGTTTCTCATCATGTTCCATGAACTCTGCCTGCAAAAATAAATTCATGAGCACATAAAAGTTCATACAAAATTAATCTCAACACAAGAAAGACAAGATTGCTGCTTTAAAGGACTTCATATTGCTTTTCATTCCCATCTTCACCCAACTAAACAAAATCCATTTCAAATAAAAAGACAATACTTTAAAATAAAAACAAATTTTGTATGAACAGTCAAAACCATCATGCAATTAAAGTCAATGACACAGAAGGGAAGCAGTGGCAAAAAGTGATATTCACTAAAAATTAATGTCTCAGCCATCGCAGACTGCTGTAATGTGTGGAAGCACAAAAGCATATGAGAAAACTTTCATGTTTTAAATGGTTTTAAGTGTATACAGAAAGTTGCCTTCCATCTTACTTTTGCCTCTTATCACTTGTCAGTGCACAATTTTTTGAGAATAAGACTATCAACTGAATTTATTTTACAATATTATATGAAACAAGTGTTATATCTATGATGTGGATCAATTGTCCAAGATCATCAAAAGATCCACTAGGGAACCCAAAAACCATACAAGAAGCTTTCAATGAGATTTTCATTGATTACCCAGCCACCCTATACAAAGCTAAACCGGGCTATAATGTTAGCATCAAACTGAAGGCTTGCCCTTCCAATGGCTTATTCAGCTGGTCACTCCTTTTGGAGGGTTTATAAGAAGAAGATCAAATGGAGTATAGCATGAGCAATGACGGCTTTGGAATTTATGCATATTTAATAGCTCATGCTTATTTATACTAAATATAGAACCACATATTGTGTACCAATATCTTTCCTTAACCAAACAATTTGTACATGTTGCCTAACAATCATTGGCTACTGTAGTAGTCATAAAGCTTCGACTCTTCATAACCTTCCATGTTATTCCATTTTGACGAATTCATTATTGTGAGGGGAAAAAAGGAAGTCAAAATAATACCCATCATCCCTTGAATTCATTATCTTTCATCAATAACATAAGTGTAAATGCAGAAAACGGCCCTACCAGGTTGAGAAGTGTTGCAAGGATTTCAGGAGGAATATTTGGTGAGGAAAAAGCCATCTCTAAACTCCGTACTAGCTGTTTCTGACTATTTTCACTCAGTTGTGACCAACAGCTAACAAAACCAGCAGCAAACAACTCCCGTCCAACAAAAGGCTGCAAAGCTGAAAATCAGAACCTAATCCAGAAAGAAAGATAAACAGATGAAAACAGTTACTATACCTGTAATTGTGCAAGCCTTGCACAAGTTCGTAATGCTGGAGAAGGAGATTCCTTCAAAAGTTCAATGCTAAAATGCCTCATCCATTCTGCCCAATCTTCCTTGGTACTCCGTTGAGAAGCTTCTCCAGCAGTGCGTAAACGACCATCATTGACCTGTAAGAAACTTATTTAACTAATAAAGGAAAGAGGAAAAAGAAAAGAAAAGAAAAAATCCACATCCCAGGAAACAACTAAAAATTGATATTGAAGGCCAATGATGAAGAGGCAGGACAAAGAATTTCATATAAACAAGGGTATGCCATGAGGGACCAGGGCAGGAATGACATGGCATTCTGAAAGGAAAAAATAAAGCTGCAGCACAATAATTCAGCTGGCCATAACATCAAAAATATAATATGCAGTCTACTACAATAAATTCATTTTGAAAAAATTCAACTTTATTGAACTGTACTAGAAGAATTTCTTTTCTCGACCTTCATGGCATTCCAATTTCCAACCAATGTGGCGGTACTCACACCAAAATTTATTGTACTTCAACTGCCAATAATGATATTAATCAGCAGTCAAACAGTTAATGGTACACAAGAAAGTGTTTTTGCCATATTTTGAGAAAAATATACGACAGGCAAAAAATTGGCATGTTGTACATGGTCTGCTGAGCAAAGTATTGCCTAACCATGAAGGCTTTCTTTCAATTTACATAGGGGCCTTAGCTAGCACCTAGAAAGGGCTTCCTTAAGTTTTTTGATGACTACGTACGTATAATCAGTAGTATATATCACTACGCATACAATTATATATCTTGAATACCTGATGACTTTTTCTCTGAACATCAGTACCATCTTCATAAGGGTCACTCTCTACATCGTTTAACGGGTCACTAATAACCTCCACTGGAACTCGCCGACTTAATCTTTGAGCAGCTGTACTCCCCAAAATCAGTGGCTCACGTCTCCTCAAGCGTCCTTCAATTTCCTCGAACTCTTTATGCTGAAAAAAGAATTAGTTTCATGCTCAATCTCAAAAGCAAGAGAAGTTTGTCAGATAAAAATAAAACTGGGAAAGTAAGATATGGACCCGAAGTCGATGTTTCGACACGAGCTTGTGTATTGATGGGATAAAGATGGTAAAGTCCTCCCCGAGGGCATGAGCCAGACAACAGAGTGCATCAACAGCATCCTTCCGGAGCTCATCATTCTTCCTGTAAATTAGAAATCTATAGAGTTGAAGCTCAAGACTAATATTATGCACGAGGTAAGTAAATTCTAGATTAAAATAATACAAAGTTGGCAAGCCAAACTCAGCATATCAGCTTGAAGCAGAGTTAGGGGAAATTTTTAAGGCTCATTCAAAATCATAAAACAACAAGAATTATCCTCACAATTCATAAACACTAGTAGCAATGTCATACAAGAAGAGAGTCCAGTAATCCCTCAACCTTTCCATGTTACTGAGTTCTAAACTGGGCGCCACTGCCGGACCACACAACCTTGATACTCAAGAAACGCATGGGATTTAAATATCCCACATAGGAGGCCCAAGGGGATTTGAACCATTGACCTCTTGGTTGTATCATAGGGTCTTTTAACACTCAACCAACCCCATGGAGTTAAAATAAGATATCATATTCACTAGCTGGTATCAGTCAAAGAATCAAAGTTTTTCGTGTAAATCTACCATAAGATAAATTTTTTGTATTGAGTCATCTAATAAAAATTTAGCTCAAGATAATTACACAAAAGATGTATGGAACTTGTCACAGAGCCACACATTCAAAGAGACAGGGCTACATGTAAGTTTGGGACGAGGCATGAAAGCTTCAATTTTACTCTCACGTCTCAGCCTATTATGTGAAAACTGTGTATGCATCCCAACAATCGTACTCTTAGGTATTTTGATTGAGCTAACTAATAATTTTACAGTACAAAGCCAAACGAAAAATAGTTATTGACATGATGACATCATAATGCAATCCTAATCGTACTCCACAATCATTCAAATAAAATTCTCAGCTCAGCTCAGCATAAAGTGAAGAAAGGTGTTAATCTCAACTGAATCTGCTCATTACTACCATATCTGGCCACACCCCTGCCTACAACTAGGCACTCATACATGCACAAACATTCATGATGGACACACTTTCAAATATATAGTTTGTGATCATGGAAGTGGAGACTAACCCATCCAAAACAAGCTTCAAGTGATGCACAAGAGATGAGATGTGACCAGTAACCTGATAGAGGAAAGAAACATAACAAAAGCAATCAACTAACAGGAATTGGAACAAAAGGTAAGTGAAATTTAAATATACAATCAAATTTGGTTCCAGAAGTTCCTAAAATTGGACAAAGTTCGCTACCAACCTGCACACGAGGGATCAATCTTGTCAGAGTTTTAATAGCAGCACGCCTTATATCCACTGAAGCATCCACTTTGAACAATCGAATAAGTGCAGGAAGAAGCAGATGCATATGTTCATCCAGTGTACCTGTATTCTGTAATATAAGAAAAGTTTTCCCAGACAGACAGAGAGACACATATATATATAAAACCATCTTTTAGTTCTAAATGTATTCTATCCAAAATCTTTATCTTTTCAAGTTAGGAACTTTATTGCCAAGAGACTTTCCCTTACCTTTCTTTATAACCATATAAGCTCTCAGCATGACTAGCACAAAAATTTGAATCCAACATGTAAGAAAAAAAAATTTCTAGAACTAAAATATTACCAAATTTGGACCTGCTGTCTACCAATATAAAAATACTTGTCCATATATACTTTCTCCATGCATAAATCACAGGATACAGACTAGCAAAAGATTAAATATCAATGGAAACACATCCAAACTAAAGAATACTAACCCCCAAACACTTCAAGGGTATGAAGAATGTCAAGAACATAGGTGTAATCATTACACCGTTCAGCATCACTCAGAACTTGAATGCAACATGGAAGGATAACAGGGAGGTGTGTTCTGAATTCATCATTGAGAGCCAAGCAAAGCTGCTCCACAAGATGCAGGACCTGCAATTTTTTTTTTTGTTTGGGTGGGTGGGTAAGGAGAGTAACAATTGAGAATAAAATACAAAAATAATATAGCAATAAGACATGCTGTTTATCACGGCTTCCAAAGAAAGAAAATAGAGACAAAATGATGTACCGGAAGGCCTCGAGAAGTCCGATTAGTAGCTGGCAAACTGAAGGATGACCATAATTCATTTATTAGAGCAAACAGTTCTTGCAAATATTTACGAATATGCTGCACAAGAAAATTAAATCCAATAAATTTTGATATCCAGAAAACCCCAAAAAGCTTTTACATAGTCTAAAAAATTTCATGACATCTATATCTACCTGCCGCACAATAGACACGAGATTTCCAAGCTTCCATGTTATATAATCCTTCAGATAATCGTCACATGTACGGACAGTGTGAAAGAGATCAGGCAGCACCTACAGGAAAAATGGCCAAGTAGAAGCCACATATCATCGAAAACAATCCAATCAACACACCCTCAATGAATGACAAAATTTTCAGTACAAAAATGATATGTCAAAACATTAAAAAAAGTTCAGCAGGGAGAAGTTATCTATCAACATTAGAAGGACAAGTTTATCCATCGACATTATATATATACATTTCTTTCACATGATAAGTTTCTCAACATGCATGATTCACATACTTCAGTTCTAACTTTTCACTACTTTTTCTTTCTTTGGGGGAGGATGGGATTAGGTTAGAGGGCTGGAACTACAGGCAACAACAGGCATCATAAACAATTTAGATTTATTTATCTACAAGAACTTTTCAAGAAAAGCAACAAACAAGTTTAATAGCCAAAGAGGCAACTTAATAGTGTGATTACAATTATACACATATATGAGAGAGAGAGAGCGCAATTCTGACATAATATATCATGCCCTGGAACTAAAGTTACCAAAAAAAAATATGCATAAAAGATTTCAAGAAGAGAAAGTTGATTACAAGTGATTAAACAAACCTTTGGTAAGTAAGGAACACAACCAAGACGCATTGACTAACCTCGCAAAAAGAAAAATCAAATAACGAAACCACATAAGACAATAATCAAAAGAAAACATAAAAACAAAAAAACAAAAAAACAAAAAAAAAAAGTTACATTCTTTGTTTTAGACATACCTTGAATATGAACATAAGGGACCCAACCACCTTTTGGTGGTAACTTGCAAGTGAAGGATCCCTAAGTATTCGCATGAGAGAATTAATAGCAACCTGAATGCAATAGAAAGAGAATCAGAAAAAAGCAAGAAAAATCATGATTATACATTACTTTTAGTTAATACCGTTGAATAATAATCTTCAGACGTAGCAAATGATGGCCAAAGGTCCATTGGTAATTCATCCATTTGGGGAATGTGTTGGCCCGAATCACTGGCAGCACGGGTCACTTCTCCATGTGATCCTGACAACTGCTGATTTCGTTTATGCGAATGAGGATCCAGAGCACCCATAATGCCAAGAACCTGGAGAAGCCCAAGAATACTTTAAGCATGACAAAACATTTTAGAGGATATAAATGAGCATTCATGTCCACAAATAGCTACCTTAAGTACTTCACGTCGGGTAGACCACACTAACTCACCATTCAACATTTTCAAGAGTAAACCAAGCAATTGTGGGTAGTCATTATATGGGGTTATCACATATCTGCCAAAATCATAGAACAGAGAAACCTCAAAAATACTTATCTAGGATGCTACACATTAAAACAAACAACGTGAGGAGAGGAGAGTAGAATAAAATTTTCCCAATTCACAACAAATCTGCTAACATCAACTTAGTTCATTTCTCTGTTGCATAAATGTTTGAATATAGTTGAGATAGAAAGTATTAAATAATACCATGCAGCTGTAAAATGAACAATCAAATGCATTAACATAGGAATAAAAAAATATGTTCAACATGAATACTCAAATTGCAGAATCAGAAAATAAAAAGAAATTCAAGAAAAACACTTGCTTCCATGAACAGAAAGTCAATTTGCATGATATCTGTCGTTATAAAAATTTGACTCGCAGGAAAAAGTAACAGTTAAAAAATGGTATAGAAAATGAAGCAAAAAAAAAGGGAGAAGAGAAGTGTCCACATACCCGGTACTCTGTACAACCTGACCAAGAGTTGCAACAGCCACTTCACGTTTTGTGACAGCAGCTCCATCCAATAGAGCTTCAACAATTAAGGGCATAAGTTCGGATATATATTGTCTCATTCGAAAACCACCCTAAACATAAGTCACAATACAAACAAGTATAAGAAATAATTATAAACAAGTTAAAAAAACTATGCTTCATAAAAGGCTATTCGTAACATGTTCTTTTCTAGAACCAACTAGCAGCAGTCGGCAAACAAAAAATTTGTTTTCTTCTCAACCAAACATGTTCCAGCTGCACACAGTTTATAAATTGGCATTGTATGTATATACACTCTAATGTTAATATGACAGTGTCTTAAATTGTGCACAGCAGCAGCCCCTGCCCCCAGCAGCCACCCATCCACTAAAAGCAATAGCAAAAGGAATAGTACCATGCATAATAAGAAATCTTATCTTAAAAGTTCACCCACCACCCTAGCAAGATCTCCCACAGTTACAAGAACTCCACTGATAATGCCATTATTGGCATTGACCCCAGTGCCCTCAAGAAGTCTTGCCACAAGTGCCTGAACAATCAAATAGTCATTACATGAGAGAGTGCATGCAGAAATGAAAGAAACTTCTTATAAGGGAAGGTCAAATGAACAGATATAGATGAATGTTAAAAACAAGACATAAATAACTAACCTTGTGTATTGGAGCAATGTATGGACGTATTAATCTTTCACAGTTCCGAATTAAACAACCAAGTAACTTTGCACTTTCTTCTTTGCACTTGTTATCTGCACTGCTGACATTGCAAGAGTAGTCAATTCCTGGCACTTTAAACCGATAGTAAAATGTAGATGTTCTTTCATCTATCCCTGAGTCTAATAAACTTGAGTAACCAAAAATTCCAAATATAACCATCAATAACTGAGAGTCTATCACCCTTTGAACATCACCTCTGCTCTAAATATGTCAACAACTGAATGAGATGGCGACGAAGTGCTGGAAGAACATATGCAGGATTTTTTTCTGACAATCTTCCAGCCACCGAGATTGCATACTCTCGAACATCAAAATCCTGTTGCAACAGAACCATTCAGATATTGACATAAGCCAAGACATAGAAATTCCAAGATTGAATGAAAGAAAATACTATTTTCAACATGTAATCATTCAGCAAGAGAATTTTGAAACTTGTAAAACAGTATTATAAAAGTAGAACGAAATTGAGCAACTCAAAGGCCCAGGAGAGCAACTCCAAACACTGAAGCATATATAGTGTTGCAATAAAAGCACTGCTATGGGTAGCTTTGACTGAAAGCAAGAGAATATTTTCTTAAGTAAAAAAGAAAAGTTTGAAATACTTTAGAGGATAACAATGTATTTCACTTTACTATGAGCTTACGTTTCAACAACATTTTTAGGAATTTCTTGCAGCTCTCCTTTCAGGGATTGGAAGAATGTTGTCTAGGACTAATTTTTTTCTTTCCTTTATGCCTTGTATTGTTTTCTTTAATAAAGCTCTGTTTTCAAAGGATGACTGCTGATCCTCCGTTTGTTACTCGAAAGTTTTCTGCTTTCCAATATTGTTTCTGATTCTTATCCCTCCAGAAAAGAAAAACAAAAACAAAAAAAAGAGCAAAAAAATGAAAAATGAATTAAGCTATACTACAATAATGAGCCATGCACAGAACAGCATCCGGAAGCCAAAACAACTTCCAAAATGAAAAGGCAACTTTCTTGACAAAATAAAGTTAAAAGGAAAAAAAAAATGTAAACCCATTGGATTCAAACACGGAAGTCTAAAGCTCATTTTAATATCTCTAAGAATGTCGCAAATCAAACCAATTGAAAGTATACCTCATCATTTAAAGCAGCAAAAATTGCACTCAGACTATCAGCCTGTGCTAAAAAATCATCAAAACCTCTGTTGCCATGCAGAGAGGAAAATATAGAATGGCGAACAGTAACATCAGCATCAGCAACAGCTGCAATGAGAAGCTTCTCCACAAGCTGAAGAAGTACAACACATGAGAAACAAAATGATACAACAGAGAGATGCATTCAACATTAAACAAGTAGGACACATTTAAAAATAACATAAATTAGCCAATTTTGTATATCAAACCTCCTCTATAAGACGACGTCGCTTTCCCCCAGTTCGATTAGACCTACTAGTACCAAACTGTGTACATGACACACCAGAGAAAGAATTTGCAACTAATTTGCAACAACACAGAGCTGCATCTTTTCGCGTGGCTTTATCCTCATCATCCAAATATATTACAACTGATTCTCTAGCAAACTCAAGAAGCTCATGGCCCTGGACAATATAATAGCTTCAGAGTTTTATTTGAGCTATATGTAGATTGCATATTAGAGATTATCTGTATGCAAACCTTGAAATTGAAGCGAGCAAGAGTCTGCAAAGCAAGTTGCACTAAGGCTGAACCATAAAGGTCTGAAACTTGTGGAGGGTTATTCATCATATTTCCTCGAACTGAGGCAGCAACTGGCCTTGTCTGGGAATAATGGGATTTTGATAGAACTAATGAAATGCAGTCCAGCAGCCGATCCTGAATGGTTGGCAGCAATGATGGAATACTGAAACAGCAACCAATGCCATAGAAGATAAAAAATCCTTACTCAAATAATCAACAAAAACATCTGAAGAAAAGATACAGGAATGCCCCAGTTGCACCTGACAGTAATTTGTTCAAGGGCATCAACAAGTGTAGTGGAAAGACCAGCATGAAACATAACATCCAAAAGACCACGAACATGAGGTTCCATGACAGGACCCATGGCTTTTGCTATGTTTCCAACACAAGCCAGAGCCTCAAGTGACGGTTTACCTCTACGTGGAGCAATCTGCAAATAGAATATGCCAAGAATCAGAAATCTACTTGCCTATCAAATGGAAGCAGCATACTTCATAATAGTAACCACATTGAAAATATGACAAAAGAAAGCCAAAGTCTTGCAATCTATGTCAGTTAACATCCTCTATGTCTTACAGCTTCACGTAAATGGGATGTAATTGTCGGCAAATAGTGGAAAAGTTCCCCGTCCAAAGCACCCGCCATCTCCCCAAGGGCAATGAACCCACTATCACGTTCAGCTGGTATTCGTAGAACTGTAAGAATGTGATTCATGCATATCTGCAAGATATAACAATTCCATGCATAAATTATTAGGTAACAACTTTATATATGTAAAGATGATTTCATTCAAATCTTCTCGTTAACAGCCACAGTTATGTGATAAAAAAATGGACCAAATTCTACCAACCTTTAAGTAGTTTGTAACAAATCGATCACGCAAGAAATTAGCAATGCGAGGTAGCAGTGAAGTTATGCTAAGGCGAACAAGTCGGTCCCGGTGCTCTAAGTATCTCAGTACAATTTCAGCAACTTCTCTATACCTTGACATCATGAACTCACCAGTATTTCTGTCCAGATAATGTTTCAATTATAACCACATCAAACATTAAAATCAATTAAATAAAGCATGGGTTAATGACAGCCAGATTGTTATATCTTCATATGATACAGAGTTTATTCAGCAAAGCTTGGAAAAATAAGGAAACAACCATGAGCCCATGTTGAGGAAGTTTCAAATGTCAGTATTGCCAAAGCTCCACATGAATCCAACAAGCAAACACATGCATGGAGCTATCATCCCCAGGGCACAACAGGAAACAAAGAACACCTTTGGTTTTCCTTTTAGCAACCAAATTTTCTGTTTTAGTATTGGCTTCACTAATTTAACCAATACCAAGAACAAAAACTTTGCAACTATACCCATTCTAAAACAACTTTTGCAAGATAGGAGAAGCAAACAACAGAGATATCATCATCAAGTAGCCAACTATTTTTCCTTAAATGGAAGACAGATACCAATTTGGGAGATGTTTAATTAAATTAAAGCATAAGAGACTTAAAGACTATCATATTCACTTTGACTGAGCAGTTTAAGCCAGAGCAACAGAAAAGAGCTGATGATAGCAATCACAAGAAAACAGAAACAAATGGTAAAATGGAAACCTTTCCACAAAGCCAATCTCCTCAGACTAGAAATTGAAAAACTTCAGAAGCAAAAAGTTATTGCATTATGCAAATCTCTACCTACCTTAAGAGCTCCCCCACAGCAAGCAAAGAACCATGTATGCTGTGTACTGGAGCATTTCTACCTAAACCATCTTGCGTAGCCTCAAACATTCGATAATACCTGTCATAAAGAATATAACTGAACTTATTTTCCGCACAAAATATTAAAACAAGAACATAGCAATAGTTCTCAATGTGTTTAAAGCTGTTCTCATGCAAGTGCAAAGAAATGATAATCAATTGAGCCAAGGAAATGTAATAAGCTACAAAATTATTAAGGCAGTCCAAAAATAGAGTAGACCAGATAATCTAAAATAGTTATGACAAGGAATCAAATTAGATGATTCCATTTCCAGATTATTTTCCTATGAAGCAGGGTTGAACAAGAATGATGTCTCATTTCAAATTTTAGATCCACTCACATAGAAAGTGGGTTGTTATAACAGTCAAATTACATAATACAGAAGATCAAAATACGGCACCATGTGCAAGATCAAACTTCAACACAAATCACTTTTGTGTATTCACTGCAATAACTCTAATACTTCAAAGCAGAGTTTTCTATTTTCTCTTCCTATTTCCTCTTTCTCCCAATAAACGAAATTCTTGCAGTCAGAAAAACTAACAGTTATGTAATTCAAAATTTCAAAGGTAGCTAACAAACCACTGCACACGCCAGCGTGTCTCACGCTTTTCAATAACACGAAGGCAGGCACGCAATGCCTCTACAGCACGCTCTCGAACAGCCAATGTTGGATCCCTCAATGCAACCCAGATAGCATCTACAAATTCAGGTACATGAACATTGAACACAGTTGAAGCATTTTCTGCCATTTCCTTCAGAAATAAAAGAAACATGAACATATGTCCTCATAAGCAAGAAAATTATGATAATTACATAAGTATTTCAATAAAAAAAAATTACTAAAGTCCGTATATGGAAAGAGCGGACTTAGGACACACCATTTCTACATTAAAGAATATTCACAGGCCAAATTCCCAGCTAATTGGTACAAGTTTTTGCTTGCCAAGTTTCCATCTATTTCCCATATATACCCAATACGAAAACAAAATAAAAAACCTACCGTATAATTAACAATTAGCTATTTTTTGTGAGTGACAAGGAACCAAAATGCTTAGACTTACTTTCAAGATCAAGACAGCAGCAAAACGACGATACTCTACTCTATCCCCACGAAGCCAATCTAGTGCCATTTTCACCTGCAATCAACAAATAATATACATTGCGTGGTGCTCACATGAAAAAGATGTAACAAACCCAAGAAAACACAACAAACCTGAAACTCCACTTCATCTGCAGTCATTGCTCCACCAGCCCTCGCTAGATGGCCAAGAACTTTACTAGCAAGGACCAAAATCTCACGATCACGCTTAACCTCAAACACAGTCCTCATGTAATGAGAGAACTTTGAAACCTTGGAGGCATTCTCACCAAGTGCCACATCTATCAACTCATCAATGGCTCTTAAAGCCCCCAAATTTTCAGCAACATCATGACTTTCTAATAAACTGGAAATTCTATCGTATAATTGATCCATAAATCGTGAAAAAGCTTCTCCACCAAGATCACGTGCTTGTTCTTCTATATGTTTCCTTAAAGCTAATGAACCACCCTCCTAACAACGATTGAATATAACAAACAAGTAGTGTCAACAAACAAAATAAATGCATAATTATATCCTGATGACAAAATTCTATTTTCCTAAGAAAATATAAGAGCAGCGAACAAACAAATAAAACATTAATAACATCACATAACTTCTCTAAATTCTCTAAACTAAAAAATTGGAACTGAGAAAAAACCAAATCAGCTAATTCTACTTCATTTTCTTTGTCTAAACTGAAGTGACATGAAGAAACCTACTATCTCCAGCACAAAAACTAGAGCTCAAATTTAGTTACAAACTCCATCAACTTATTCCATTTTCCAGAATTACCTACAAACAGAAAACTACTTCACATACCTTGGGGTTTCCATGAGTGCATAGGTCAGCAAGGATTCTATTAAGCGCGTCGAAGCTGCCGCCACCAGGGCCGGACGGTCCAGGTCCGATGTAGCGCAATGACTGCGACGTGGAGGCCATTGATTGGCCTATTCTCAAACCCTAGACCCTAATCTCTCTCACTTTTTTGTATAAATATTTATTTACCAGATCCTCCTCCCCCTTCAGACATCGAAAATAAATACAACTATTTGAGAAAGAGTTCTTCGATTTAAAGAGTGGAAATTTTGAGAGAGTTGAGTTCAGTTGAAGAATAAATGAACGAGTAACAGTAAAAACGACGTTATAAGCACGCGTGCTTTGTCCGATAATTACAGAGAGTTCTGTAGGCTTAAATCGCTTATCTCCACTCTCTCAAATTTCTCTCTTTTCTGTAGATTGTTGTTACTGTTGGCCAGCTCATCCTCTTTTTGCTTTTGTTTTCTTTCCTTATTTCTCTTAATTGATCAAATTATTTATTTTCTAAATTTTCGTAATTTCTTTTGTGGGGTTTTAACACATACCTCCCCTAAAGTTTGAGACTTTAACATTTATATAAAAAATTTAAAGAAAGACATACTTATCTCCCCTAAACCTTTAGTTGACCATCTATTTATACTTAAATAACTATAATACCCTTAATTACTTTAGAGTTAAAATTTAAAAATTTTAATTTTAATTTATATAATATTTGAAGATTAAAATAATTAAAAATAATTTATATTTATATTTATTTAAAGTTAAAAATTTAATTTTGAATAAATATTAAATATGATACGTGATTAAAAACTGAAATTGTCAAATTATAAAGACGATCGTTTTACATATTAGAATTTAGAATTTAAATAAATATAATATATAAATAAAAGTTAAATTATCATTAATTAAATTCCTAATTTAAATAAATATAAATTAAAATTATTAAATTATATTATCATTAATTAAATTCTTAATTTTAACAAATAATAAATAAATATAAATTAAAATAGTCAAATTAAAATATTATTAAATAAATTTAAATAAATATAAATTAAAATTATTAATTAAATATTAATTATTTTAATATTTTAAATATTATATAAATTAAAATTAATTTTTTAAAATTTTAACTTTAAAGTAATTAAGGGCATTGTAGTTATTTAAGTGTAAATGGATAGTCAACTAAAGGTTCAAGGGAAGTAATTATGTCTTTCCTTAAACTTTCCATCTAAAAATTAAAGTCTCAAACCTCAAAAGAGGTACGTGTTAAAACCTCTTTCTTTTATTAGTAAATCAGATGTGAATGACTTTTACTGGTTAATTTAAAAATTAGTTATTGACGAATAGCTCCCTTAATTTTGATAAAATAATAAATAAGAACATACCTTCATCATTTGTAATGTGTAAATTCCTGAATAATGAACAATGCACATTTGAAATGAAATAATACTAGCCATAGAATTACTGTATTAGCGTTACATTAGAGATCTATCTGGTTTTTTTTTTGTATATTACAATTATACAATTTATGTTAGGAATTTATCTATTTTTTTTATATTACAACTATTTAGTCTATTGATATTATATCAAGTATCTACAAAAAATGTAAACATTTTGTGTGATATCTACCCTCAAATTAGAGGGGTACATACTCACATAAAGGGTGAAAATTGACCAATAAATCAAGTGGGGGAGATCTACATTTGGCAGCGCTCAAACACCGGAGGGAGTGTGCTTACCATCATGCTACTAGTCTCGGTGGCGTTAGGGATCTATCTGTTGAAACAACTAAAGTGTGTGATTACTTTTTGTTTTGTACAAAATTTAGGACTATGTGTCGTTATTTTGATTTGAACTTTTTTCCTAATTGGGATAATGTATATTTATTATATAATACTTAAAAGTTTTGTCATGTCTAATTTAATATTTAATTTCTTGCATAATATTTTGTTAAAATCACTATTTCAAATGTTTACAATGTGTTTTTTCAGTCATTTCTTTAGTCAGAAAAATAAATAAGTAAATTTATAAAAATAGTTAATTTCTTACAATTTTATCAATTATTTTAACATATTTTACTAAAATAAAAAGAAATAAAGGGAAAAAAATTTTCTCAAAGGAATTCTTAAATGATTGTCCAAGTATTTATGTTTCGCAAATCTTTATTATACTGTGAGTCCAATTTTAGACCATCTTCCAAATCTATCAAATTCCAAATTCGATTAATACTAGATTTTGAACAATTCCAAGAATTAATTACATGATAATTTCTGAAAAGAAAAAAAATAAGTGCGAGTTCTTTTATAGTAATATACTAGCCGGTAATGACAATTAAGCCAAAATTATATTTAAAAAGACTAAAATGAAATGTATCAAGCATCTCCAGACGTGCAAAATTGGTTATACAATGCAGGAATCTCTACAATTTCAGTTGTTTGTGACCCATGAAAATCATAATTTTTTATCGAAGCAATTTTCTTTCTAAAATATAAGATATTAGATATCCATGCAAATCAGATTGAGATAATAATCAGAAGATCTGAGAATTAATAACAGAATTAGTTCAGATTACAGTCAAATCAAAGCTACAATACTAAACTAAGTCAGCAACTAAATGGTGGTTGATTGGCATTGAAGATTGCAAACATTTCTGGTTGTCACGGAAAAGTGACTAGGTTTCTGATCCTGCTTGAACGCCTAACTGGAGTGACAACTTCTTCATCCCCATATCCCTTCACAACCCAAAAAAGCAAAAACATTAGAAGCAATTTTCAGAATTTTGAAAATGGATGAGCAAAGTTTGTAAAATCGTGGAAATGAAAAGTTAAAAAGCACTTACATGCTTGCTGGGGAATTTTTCATACGTGGTAAAGCTGCCATAAGAAGCTGAACTCAGAGAGAAATCTGATGAAGCAAGAGACTCTCTCCTGGAATTTTTTCTAGGCTTTCTTTCTTGGCTGTGAGCTTCACTTGAGGTTTTGAGTCCTTTCTTGCTGTGAGATGAAGAAACCTTGAAGCTGCTCATTTCTGATGATGCCGACTCTTCAAGCATGTCATCATCATCCTCTGTCTGCCAATTCCTGGAAGTCAGCCTCTGTTCAGAAGCATGCTCAGCTGTGACTGAAATTGGACTGTAATCCAATTTTTTGGTCATCAAAGATTGGACCACAGGGTTTGTAGCTTTTGGATTTGAGAGTTTTCCTTTCTTTGCATGGTTAAAGAAGAAAACTGTTGCAGCAAGCAGACTCAATATCACAAGTGAGGAAATTCCCACAACATTCTTTGTCAAAAATTTGTCCACTTCTGCTGAAGTCTGTAGATTATCTAATGAAGCGTCCAATTCTGTGTTTTCAGCATTCTCTTCAGCTTTTGTAGACTCAATTTCAGCATGAGAATAGTAATCACTTTCTCCTTGAGGTTCCTTGGGTTCAGGTTGAATTTCTGTAACCTCTGAGATTACAACTGGCTGATCTATGACATCTATGTTACTTTCCAGCTTGATACCACTGTTATCAACAGATTGAACGGTTTCTTCTGTCTGCTCTGCTTCTGAATTGACAGGTTTGATCACTTCAGATTCTGGTTTGGTCTGTTCTGCTGTGGGAGTTGAGCATACCTCTTCTGATTCTGGTTCAGTGTGATCTTCTAAAGTTTCATGAATGTTGTCATTATCTTCTTCAATATCTTGCAAGTGTTCAAAATCCTGCAGCATTTGCTCCTCAAATCCTCCATTATTATCTTCTTCCAAAGCCTCTTCAACGTCCTCCTCATTTTCTTCAATTTCCTGATGATTCTCTTCCAATGGTTCAGTTTTGGCATCTATCTCTCCAATGGGTACCAGCAAATTCTTGTCATAGTTAAATTCTGCCCCGGCAAACTTCGGGTAGCCATCAATCAAGGCAGACAGATTGCTGTACTGCAAATGACCTAGTTTGTGCACTCCTCTTACTTCAGAAAGGAGCTCACAAATGTAAGAGAAAGAATTAGCTGCCCACAACCGAGATTTTTGAGTCACCACCTCAAAATTCACTTTGGCATATTCAACTATTTCAGGTGGGACATAAAAATCATAGAGGCTTAAATCTTTGAGCACAGATAAATTCGTGACCGTAGAATCGCTAACTGAGATCGCCATAAAGGCAAAGACCAAGGCCAGAAGGAGAGCAATGAATTTCGATCTTGTAAAGAATTTTGACTTGGACACCACTTTTGATTGAACAATCTCCTTAACCTTGTGGGTACTAACGGGGTTTGGTTCAGGTACATTGATCTTTTCTTTTTCTGATTCTTCTTCTTGTTCTGATTCTTCTTTTACTGTCTCGCCTGAAGAAACATCCTCAGATTCTTTCTGGGAATCAGACAGCGTTTCACTAACTTCACTGTCTGATAGATTTTCGGACATGAAACTCTCCTCCAGCCGTGTACCATCCTTGTCATTCATAAGCTCAATTCTTGGGTTTGGCTTGTAGTGAAGAAACTGAGGCCTTGGTGACAGGTAATTTGTTTTAGGATCATATGGTGGCATCAAAGGATCTGCATCAAGCGGAGCCAACATAGGACTTGCTGTTGAACAAGATGTTCTTGGACTAATCTTGAATGTTGAATCAAGATTAACACAATCCTGCGAAGAACCAATATCGTTCTTCGAATTTAAGGGTACCTCAGAATCAAAATCTGCATCATCGTTCTTCGAATTTAAGGGTACCTCAGAATCAAAATCTGCATCATTTTTCAAAGCTTCGTTGTGACTCGTGTCAGTAACTGTTGAGTGATATGAAGCCTCAATCTTCTTCTCATTCAAGCTCATCTCCGGCTTTGACAAATCATCTTCAATTAACAGGCCTATGGCATCAGAAAATGAAACAGTCTTCTTCTTGTTGGAACAAATCGCTGGCTTTGCATTAGTGTTTTCCATTGATTGGCCTTTCGCATCAGAGAATGATACAGAAGATCGAAATGGCTCATTTCTCTCAACCAAGATTTTCTTTCTCGGTGATGTGGTGAACTTTGAAGCCGCAGAAATTGTTGGTGACATGAAATTCTTCGTTCCCTTAGAAGCAGAAGCCGGAGATTGGACTCTGCCTGGTCTTAAAGTCGAGCTTTTGCTGTTCTCTTTGTCCTCGTAATCACTCAGAGAACAAGAATTTTCTCGGCCAAAGGAGCTTCTTCTAGGAAAATCTGCAATTCATCAGAGAGTCAGAATCCATAAACCAAAATTTTTCAAAGCATGGGCTTTTCTATTTGTTTTCCAAGATAGCCAAGGAAAATATCAATAATGTAACTCCACATACAAAGGAAAACTTAGGCTGTTTTTTCCAACAGAAAACATTTCCGGGATAATCTTTTGCTTCAACAGGGAATTTCTAGTGTGTAAAAGCAAAAACGATTCCTTTTTTATTCTGAATACAGACACTTTATCAAATTTGAAAATATGTTCACCACAAAATATCCATCATGATACATAATTTGTCCAAGAAAATTTTCCGACGAACAGTTTTACACTCATACAAAAAGAACAAACAAACTCACGATCAACTCTACCAACAAATGAATATTCACTAAGCATTTTTGTTCGTTTTCTTTAAAACCCACAAACAAATACGTTTCATGCATTCATTTTTCCTTTCGTTTCCTTCTAATAACTTTCTTGGCAACCAAACAAATACATAATTACTAGTTACTACCCAAGAACAATAAACAAAAAATGGAATAAGATTTAAACTTAGGGATGTAGATAAAAGAAAATCGAACCTGTAGGGCTGTTAAGAGGAGTGTTGGGATTAAATCCACCTCTCGAATTAGCTACAATCGATGACGGTTTAGCAAATGGATTCCCACTAAAACTTCTCCTCATGGGATCTTTACTCTCTGAGTTTCTAACAATGGGGTTTGGCCTGCTTGATGACATGGATGGACACGAAGGAGATTGCTTGTTTGCAGACATGAGAATTTGATTTTCTCGTAAATTGAATGAATTGCTGGGTTGTGATTTTCTCCAAATATGGAAAGAAAACGAAAGCTTTGTAAAACGATTGGGTTTTGAAAGTGAAGAATCTTGAAAGATCTTGAACTGGAAGAGGAGAGAATCGAATTGATAACGGCTAGTTTTTTAAGGTGGGTGGATTTAAATGGTAGGTTTTTGACCGTTGGAATAAAATAGTTGAAAAGTCAAAAAGGGTGAGAGCCGTTGGATAATCTCTCCTCGGTTGGAAGGTTTTGATTGAGTAAAGGGCAATGTAGCCGTTGAGGATCGTTATCTGATTTTGATTAAAATTTATATTTTAATTCTTAGTGCTTTCCATGTATATATAATTTATGTTCATTTGCCTGAAATGTATATTAGGAAAAAAAATTAATATGAGATTTTATTACCCATTTATATCACACATTTATTGCCCATAAAAACTTTAATTTTATATTTTTATTTTTAAAGTGATCAAATATTAAATTTATAAAATTAAGATATATAATTATTACAAAGTCAAAAACTATATTGATAATATAATGCAATTAACATAAACCTAATTTTATTCTTAAAAAATATGAAATTTTCTACTTGTAAAAATGTATGTCATATATATTAAATCACTTTCAAAATATTTATCTAAACTCTTGATAGCTTACAAAATTATTTTTTTAAAAAAATTCATTTCATGAATTCAACGTAAACTACTTAAAGATATATTTAAAATTAAAGTACACTTATTTAAGTGCTCTAGAATTAAAATTTAAAATGTTAAATATTAATGAAAAAAATGAGTAAGAGTTGGCGTTTGCTAAACTCTTCGACTTTATTTTTAAAATTAAATAGAAACTAACACAACAAAACATACTTTAAATAAGACAATATTACATACCTTACACGCTTAAACCTACAAATTATAAAGATGATATTGTTCATTTTCAATTATGTGAAAAAGTATCATCCAATTAATGAATTAATAAAATTATTTATCTAGCTAATTGTTTTAATACTTTTACCTTAAATGATGTGGTTAATTACATGGTGAAATAATTTATTATAAATGTGTAATATAATATTGAATTATAAACACTAATTAATCATTATCACAATATAAGAATACAAAATTTATTACTAAGAATAATCAATTATTTTAGACATCGTAAGATAATATTGAATTAGAACTATCACAATCATAAATATGAGATATCTTACATAATTTATCTTTAGGGTATTTCAGTCATTTTAACGGGATAGAGACCTGTTTGATACAAATATACAGACTTTGTTATATATATAAAACACCAAAATATAGGGATCCCATGTTCTTTTCTATTTATATTACTCTAACCTCAGGGATGTTTATGAAAATATCCCCATTTACCCGCGAACCAAAAATAAATTTTCTATTTTCCGACGTGGAAGACAACTCCGAGTTCATGTAGATGTAGGGGAGGCAAGTGCAGAAACCGAAGCAAACTAGCCCCGAGCCTTAAACGTCGTCGTGTTACTCTTCTACGTCTCTTCTCCATCTCTTCAGATAAACTTCCCTCGTTCGGTCGCTTTTACTTCCTTCCTGCAACTACCGCAGAAATATGGCTCTCCTCATCAAATCTCTCCCTCTTCTCTCTCTCTGCACCACCAGAACTCTCTCTTGCTTTCTCTCCAAATCCGTAAGATCAAGAACGCTTCCAAAAAATGCTTTCTCTGTTTCTGCTTCCGCGGAAACAACTACTTCCAACGCTACAGCCACAGCCTCCAATCCACCACCTCCGCCTCTCAAGGACACTCTCGACTGGGTTTCGCGTACCCGGTTATGCGGCGAGTTGACCCGAGATGACGTAGGAAAACGGGTCACGCTCTGCGGGTGGGTCGCGCTACACCGAATACACGGTGGACTTACTTTTCTCAATCTCAGAGACCACACTGGAATTGTGCAGGTATTTTTTTAATTGCTTTTTATTTTCAAATTAGTGAGAAATATATTTTTTTGTGCGGATTATTATAATTTTAGCTAAAATTTATCATGGTATCAATGTTGCACTATAGGTTACTACACTTCCCGACGACTTTCCCAACACCCACTCTACTGTGAATGATTTGAGGTTGGAGTATGTGATTGCGGTGGAGGGTGTTGTTCGCTCTAGGCCAAGTGAGGCCGTAAATGAGAAAATGAAAACTGGCTTCATTGAGGTACATTGTGTTGCAATCATTATTTTATTGTTACCTTTTTAAGTGCGATGGATCGAATGTGTGATTTTATTCCGTTTCGAAAATAAAAAGGTGACAATATATGCCAGGTTGCTGCGGAGCATGTTCAAGTATTGAATGCTGTGAGATCGAAGTTGCCCTTCCTTGTAACTACTTCAGATGATGCAAAGGATTTTGTTAAAGAGGAGATCCGTTTGAGGTAACTGGTTTGAGATGTTTATAAATCATGCTATCAAGTCAAATTATTTTTTGTTTATGCAGAATACATTTATTTACTGCATATTTTTTTATAACATTTTCTAGGTTTGCTTCAGTGGAACTGCCAAAAACTTGATTACTAGATTTCATGTTACACAATGAAAGTCTTGTTTATCTCAATTATCTCTTATATCACTAATAGTTGCAAATTTCTCTTATTACACTTTTTTTGTCTTGTGCATAATTTCTGTAGTTCTTAGCTTAACTGATTGATTTGACACAAATGTATGTAAGTAGATATCGCTGCCTTGACTTGCGCCGGCAGCAAATGAATCAAAACATATTGTTGCGGCATAAAGTAGTCAAACTCATTCGGAGGTATCTAGAGGATGTAAATGGTTTTGTAGAGGTATTGTTTGCTGAAAGATTAATTTTTGTTGGTGTGGATTTTCTTCCTATCTGCTTCACGTTAGTTATATTCATTCTCTCTTTTTGATCCTGACCTCTTTGTGGTTTTAAGGTAGATTGAGACTCCAATACTCTCTAGGTCTACTCCAGAAGGTGCCCGGGACTATTTGGTGCCCGCAAGAGTTCAGGTACTTCAGATTTCTCTAGCTGTTATTCCCTTTATTGCTTTTAGAACAGCTTTATGCAACTGTACTGAAATCAAAAGAGATTGCATCTTGACTAGCTGGGATTATCTGAAAGATGCTATAAATCACTAAGAAATATACATGCAATGAGTTCATGTTATTTACATAACATTTATCTTTGTTGCATGTGAAATAGTGGAAGGACCAAAACCAAATTTCAGTTTTGGCTGCAAATGTGATGCAGAATTTGATTTAGATTGCAGGAAAAATCAGTCCAGTTACCTTTCTGCTTTGCATGGGAGTTATTTATGGTTTAAATTTTTACTAGTTATTCAGAAAGATGCAGAAGGCTGATACTTTAAGAGCAATGACATCTTTACTGCCATCATATCTTTCATTTAGCTGTATGTAGACTTTTATTGTTGTTTTTTGATTGAAGTCGGTATTCTATTGTTAGAGCCATCTGTTACTTGTATACTTTCTTCATGGCTTGCAGATCTGATTCATTCTCATGTGTATTTGAAGCCAGGAACATTCTATGCTTTGCCCCAAAGTCCACAACTCTATAAGCAAATGCTGATGGTCTCCGGTTTTGATAAATATTATCAGATAGCAAGGTAGTTTCTTTCTCACTGGTTGTTTGGTTATAGTATTATGATAGTCACCTGATATCTGCAGTTTTGACTATGAACTTGCCACTAATGACCATGCATATGTTTCTACACTGGACTAATATAAAGAACAGTGAACTCTTTATATTTCATGTTTTATTAAGATCAAAAATCAAAAGGGGTAATTTTTCTTCTTCTGAGATCAACATGTCTATTTCAAGCCATATATGGTGACGTTCAATTTTTTCTTCTTTTCAGATGTTTTAGGGATGAAGATTTAAGAGCAGATAGACAACCTGAGTTCACCCAGCTTGATATGGAAGTGGCGTTCACTCCTTTGGATGACATGTTGAGGCTGAATGAAGACTTGATTAGAAAGGTACATTCTTATGAACTTGGTTCAAAACTTGAAACTTGCTATGGGAAGAAGGTTCGTATATTTGACAGGGTAGAAATTGGGACCACAGGACCAGTGAAGAAAGATAGGTTGTAAGCCTTAATGCTCTAACTATTCTCGTATGATTTCCTTCAGGCTCATGAACTCAAAGACATTTCTTAATTTTCCCTTTATTTAGATAGGATTTAATTCGGTTAAAGGTTCAAATCTAATTACCAAAAAATCCAGCACTCAAAACATCTGTTAAGTATTTCACGTAAACAAGTTTAGGTAATTAAATAGCCTACCTATATGATGCCAGCCAAGGTATTTGCTTAAGATATGTAGTCTGGTTTGGCTTTGGTTTGGTCAATTATAGAATTGGTATGATCAGGTTCCACAAAGTATTGCTCAGCTGGGCTTATTCCAACTTGAATAAAGTTAGGGATGGCTTCGAGGACTCAACTTTTGAGCCTTTATATTTGGTCAGGTTATTGCTAACGAATGCATTTGGACCTACTCGTCGACTTCTCCAGGGGACTCTTGCTGTACCTATTGAAGTTGACTTCCAAAATTTTTTATATACAAGCATTTATTTTACAGACACTCTATATTTTGCAGAAATTTGAGTTTTAATACACCTTAAATGAGACATTACAAGGATTTGATTGGAAAGTTCTGTTTGTCGCAGGTATTTCTAGAAATCAAAGGTGTCCAGCTACCAAACCCTTTCCCAAGGCTAACATATGCTGAAGCAATGAGCCGATATGGTTCAGACAGGCCAGACACTAGGTTCAGTCTTGAGTTGAACGATGTAATCATCTCCCTTTTCTTATTAATTGATGAGCGATTTTTAGTTTTAAAGGTTTGTGGTTGTATTTTTCTTTTTGCATGGGTGTCATATAAAGAGTATTTTATTGGTATTCAGGTATCTGATGTTTTGGTAGAGTCTCCCTTCAGGCTTTTCTCAGATACCTTGAAAAGTGGGGGGACTATCAAAGCAATCTGTGTTCCTTCTGGTGCTAAAAGATATTCAAACACAGCTCTCAAGAAAGGTGATATTTATAATGAAGCTATAAAATCTGGAGCAAAGGGCTTGCCCTTCCTGAAGGTCTTGGATGCTGGTAAAAAGAGAGAATAATTTCTGCCCTTTCTTCTTTTCTCGCTCTTATCCTTCAGCAAGGTGAAAAAATGTTATGGTTTCAGTGTTCATCATGTGGGTTTAAAATTTCCTTTCAGGTGATGTTGAGGGAATTCAAGCATTAGTATCAAGTTTGGATCCGAGAAACAAAGAGCAGTTGCTGACACGATGCTCTGCAGGGCCGGGTGATCTAATTTTGTTTGCAGTGGGTCATCCTGCATCAGTTAATAAAACTCTAGATAGGCTTAGGATGTTTGTAGCTGATGAGTTGGGCTTAATTGATAATGTGAGTTTTTGACTGGCCTTCAAATGTATAAAGTTATTTGTCTCTTGGTATATCTGACTATTTCACTTTTCCTTGACATTTAGTCCAAGCATTCAATTCTGTGGGTGACTGATTTTCCAATGTTCGAATGGAACGATTCAGAACAAAGGCTTGAGGTTTGTCTCTTGTTCATTTTATGCCACCTACAATATTAGTACAATAAGTGATATATATCCATAAAAATCTCTAGTAATATTGTTAATGATGATGATATTCACCAAAAGGATTTGGTATTCTGTATCGGGATTTCTGTGATTATTTTGCTTTTGTCCTATGTGCTACATGGAAATTAGTGCTCGGTGTTTTTTCAGTTCTATTGGCTTTTTTAATCAACAGTCATCGTTGTCATTAATAAACTGGTAGTGAATGTTATAGTTTGTCATGGATTTGTTATTATTTTGCAGGCCCTGCATCATCCATTTACTGCACCAAATCCAGAAGACATGAAAGATCTTTCCTCTGCTCGTGCCCTTGCTTATGACATGGTTTACAATGGAGTTGAGGTAATTTGCTTCATCATGACATCTGCAGGGCTTTAAACTTTTTATAGATTCAAGACAACTAAATGTGCTGTGATGCTGTCAGATTGGCGGAGGAAGTTTAAGAATTTATAAACGTGAGATCCAACAAAAAGTTCTAGAAATTGTTGGTATCAGCCCTGAACAGGTCAGAAGACTCTTCTTAAGCAATTATGCATTTTGGTTGGGCTGGACGCTTTAAAATTATTATGGCTTGTAATTTAATCTGGTTATATAACACATTCTTTTCTGAACACCTTAACTTGCTCTCAACCATGGGTGTTATGCTTTATTTGTCTACAGGCTGAAGCAAAGTTTGGCTACCTTCTAGAGGCTTTTGACATGGGTGCTCCTCCTCATGGTACGGAATTTATTGATTCCATTTAATTATATATAACTTGCCTCTTATATGATAAATATTTTGTTTACGCCCATGTAAGAATGTTTCCATTGCAGGGGGGATTGCTTATGGGTTGGATAGACTGGTTATGTTATTGGCAGGCGCCAATTCCATAAGGGATGTCATAGCTTTCCCAAAGACAACAACTGCTCAATGTGCACTCACTAGGGCTCCATCAGAGGTTGATCCCCAGCAGCTACAAGAACTATCATTTCAGACCAAATAGTTTCCTCTCGTTAGTCTGCTCATTTACACCAAACACCCAACTTTGGATAAACCAGTACCCTTATCCGGATTACTCTTGATATCATTGAGCTTTGCATTCATTTTTTAGCGAGAGAATGAAATATAATATATTTGGGAGAAGAAACATGTTATGTATATTAATTAGTATATTCTGTATTCAATTTTTCCCTATATGGACTGATGATTCTCCAATTCACAGGAAGTTTCTGTCCAGAACCTAAAAATGACAATGGATAAAACTTTGCAGTAGATGATTTCTTCTGACAACTGTTGCTGAAAAATTATCATCGAAATTTTTTAGTTGAATAGATATTTAGCCTATTTTCATGTTTCTTCAATCAGATGCGGTTCTTCCGATATAAGAAAGCTCAAACTTCATGTTTGACAAAATTTTTGGCTTGTACTTTTTGAGCTTGCCTAAATTAAATACATTTCATATAACTTTATAATTGCAACACAAAATTTCAAATTTCAAATGTGAAAGTAAAAACTTTTAACATAAAAATTGGAATTTTAACTTAAAATAGCAATACAGAGGTAAAACCCACCCAACTTGAAGTTCTCACACAAAATTTAAATTGTTTGATATATTTAGACTCTGATGTAGTTTGTTATTAATACAGATTTTTATGGAAATCACGAAAATGTATGATATGTCAATATTAATTCACGTAAGTTAATCATACATATATATAGGGGCATGATCAATAGCACATATCAACCGTTGATATTACGCGCATGCACCCACTAAATTTCTTTTTTCTTATTTAATTTATTTCTTTATTTAAGTATGAAACCAGTGGAATCCACTCCTTAAGACAACACAACAAAATTACACTTTTGACATTAAAATTTTTAAACTAGAATTAGATATATATAGAATTATTTTCTTAAAATTTTTATTTGTTTTTGTACCTCCTGCTTAAAAAATATTAGGGTTCATCTTGGTATCGGTTATAAATGATGGGAAACGATTAGAAGAAAAACTGAAAGTGAGTATATATATATATATATATATAGAGGGCATATATCACCTTGTTACTTGTTAGGCCATAAATTTAAAAATAGATAAAATTTATAAGGATATTTTGAAATTACAATTAGACAGATTTATTTAACTTTTAAATTACAACGTTAATTTATAAAATTTTTAACTCAATTTTTTTTAAATATAATTACCGAATTTTTAGTTTTGGTTAAAAAAATACTTTTAAAAAATTAAATGACCGAAATTAAATTACAGTCAAACTTTAACTTAAAAAAGAAATTATAAGCACTAAATATAAAGTTAATAATACGGTTATAGTTATATATCCAACTGGCACAATGATGTACCTTTGATTTCAAAGATACGATTGTGATTGTGCAAGTACTTTCATAAGAATTGTGCAGGTACTGTTTTGATTGAGTTCGTTCTCTCCTTCTAATTGCCTCAAACTAGTAAGCTACACAAATTAATTAAGATATATATATATATATATATATATATATATATATATATTCTTGAACAGAAAATAATACTCAAAGAAGCAATCAAATTATAATGCAATTAGGGCTCCAATTAAACAAATTCAAATAATGTATTAAGTAAATATTATGAAGCGATATAAGAAACTTAATGCGTGTGTGTGTTTATATATATATGTTCCGTTAATTTATGTGTGTCTAATCGAGTCGTGGCATAAAACGAAAAATGATGTAATCGATGACGAGAGTTGCACTAATCTTTTAATTCTTCCTAATGTCGATACCATGTATATTCATGCAAAAAAGATTCTAAAATCACCAAAACTAGTAAATAATTAAATTCAAACAAAACCCTAATCAATATCCACCAAGAACACAGTTATCGGAGACAGCTCAAACTGTTAAATTCTAAACCTAGAACTCCCTATAAATCTCCATTTCTTCTACCCTATCGATGCATTCTGCTTAAACAGTATTATCAAATCAGCAGCAGCCATGACGAGGAAGAACAAAGGTCGTCAGAAGGTGGAGATGGTGAAGATGCCCAACGAGAGCAATCTTCAAGTCACCTTCTCGAAACGCCGGTCGGGGCTGTTCAAAAAGGCCAGTGAACTTTGCACTCTCTGTGGTGCTGAAGTCGCCATTATCGTCTTCTCTCCGGGGAAGAAGGTGTTCTCTTTTGGCCACCCATGTGTTGAATCCGTCGTCGAGCGTTTCCTCACCCGAAACCCTCCCCAAATCTCGGGCACCATGCAGCTCATTGAGGCTCACCGGAACGCTAGCGTCCGTGAGCTCAATATGCAACTCACTCAGGTGTATGAACATTGATCGCTTTAGAATTATTCCTGAAAGGCTTATTTTAGGGTAAGAATAATGATTTTAAATGCTTTCCGAAATTTTTAGGTGCTGAATCAACTGGAAGTGGAGAAGAAGCGGGGTGAAGAGCTGAACCAGATGAGGAAAGCTTCTCAGGCTCAGTGCTGGTGGGAGGCTCCGATTGAGGAGCTGAACTTGCCTCAGCTTGAGCAGTTGAAAATGTCACTGGAGGAGCTGAAGAAGAGTGTGGGAAAGCAAGCCGAGAAGATTCTGATTCAGAACTCGAATCCGCCACCACAGTTCTTTCCTGGGAGTAGTTCAAATGGAGGGATTAATCTTCCATTTGATCATCATGCAAAGAATAATACTGGATTCAATCCAAATATGATGCCTCATGGATACAATAATAATCCTGGATTCGGACGCGGATTTTACTGAATCTGTTGTTTCGTTACTTAAGAATCCAGAACACAGTTTGGTTTATATATATTTATATGTGTGTGTGTGTGATATTTATGATTACAATAATATTATGATTTTTCTATGGTTCTATGCTATGTTTTAGGGTTTGAGTCTTTGTGATGGGTTTTTGGTTTGTCTCATTTGTTTGTATATGGGAGTTATAAGGTGGTGTTTAATTATTAATGAGGGGCTATGCGTGCGTTATTTATTTATCTCCTATTTGTTCAATTACATAGATTGGAACATCATGTAATGATTTCGTATTACTTATTGTTGAATCGTAAATTTACACATATATTTTCTTCATGGTGATTAGCATTAGCACAACAGAAGACCTACTTAACAAATTACTTTAATCATTCAAATTAAACATTTGATTCCATATAATAATTAAGGTAAAGAACAGATTAAAGAGTCAACATAAAAATACATAAAAAGAATAAGCAAAATCCACGCACATATATAACGTGAATCTAATTTTATCAAAGAAGAGCTTGATGTAGTGCCTGGCCACAAATTTGCTGCTTATTAAACACAAGCGTAATATTGTAAAGAATATTATTGGAGAGATCATGGGGGTAAAAAATTAGATTAATTTTGGGCATATATATAGTGCAATCATAAACACGTAAATTATGGATGATCAGGTAATTATCGATGTTTGTTGCTTAATTTGTTTGACAGCAACGACATGCTCAAGCTTCTGCACAAAATGATGAACCTTTGGGACAAGTTATGAGCAAATGAAATGAAAGAATGGGACAGAAATATTATATCTATAATATAATATTTGGATTTTTTTTATGCCTGTTTATAGATATATTTGTAACAGATCAAGGATATAATTTGCCTTTATGAACTTAATTTTTTTTCTTTGTTTCCTTAAAGGCCCGACAGCAAAGCAAATAGAAACCGAAACTGAAACATGGTTAAAATGCAGTGTAATTAAACTGGCGCTAAAGCAGTTAGGTAGTAATTAATTAATTAATTAATTAATTAATTATAGATATAAAATGACACAATAAATTAATAAAGTCACAAAATCCATAAAATGTCCTTCTGGAAGTGTTTATTGACTATTAATTATCTTTTTAATGGATATATAGAACGTGGCAAGTTAAAATTAGACAAAAGATATTTATTAATTGTAAAAACAATCGGTTATAACTTTTTCATATTAATGAAATGCAATTAAATTACACTGATGATAATTAGTTTCATAGTAATCATGCATTAAGAGAATAAGATTTGATAACTTCCAAATCTTTGGATTAATCACATATAATAATCAATTCATAGACAGTTAAACACCCAAATGATAATAATATTAACCAGCTTTAGGCAAAATTTCAAGGAGAAATTCACCCTATAAATACTCTCATGTTTCCCCAACATGTACACCACAAGAAATAATCCCAATTAATCATCTTTTGAATTTTGTTTTAATTAATCTCGAGCTATGGAGAAAAAGTCTTCCATGGGTCGTCAAAAAATTCCTATGTCTAAAATACCAAAGAAAAATCGTCTTCAAGTTACATTCTCTAAGCGTCGAGCAGGAGTTTTCAAAAAAGCTAGTGAGCTGAGCACACTCTGCGGTGTAGATATTGCCCTGATTGTCTTCTCTCCTGCCAACAAAGCTTTCTCTTTTGGCCACCCCAACGTTGACTCCATTATCGACCGCTTTCTTGTTCGGAACCCACCACCGGAACCCTGCACACACCGCCTTGTGGAAGCTCATCGAAATGCTAACATTCGTGAGCTCAACATGAAACTAACACAAGTTCTTCAGCAATTAGAAATTGAGAAGAAACATGGAGAAGTGCTTAGTGAAATCAGGAAAGCTAGCCGAGCACAGCGTTGGTGGGAAGCTCCGGTAAATGAATTAGGGTTGCATGAGCTCCAACAACTGAAGGTAGCTATGGAAGAGCTAAAGAAGACTGTAGAGAAACAAGCTAACAAGATTTTGATGGGGTCGTTTGAAACTCAGTCGCCATCTTTAGGAGAAAATAATATTAATCGTTTGGAAAGCAAACCGGTTGATGAGGTTAATCCTGCTGCTAATTCGAATGTTCTTCCATTTTACAACTGGGGTTATGGACATTGTCAAGAGCTTCTCTGAGTTCTGGTTGTCATTAATGGCGGCGGCAGTTACATGGGTAGTACCTCGCTAGTCATTGCTGTCCGCTCATTGTTTCTAATTAACTTCTATTGTCAGTTACTATTGTCATTGAAGTTATTAATTATGAATTTGCAAATAATGTTGCTTCGATCGGATTTTTTTATTAGTGAACTTATATTTCTAATGCTTATAAAGAAATATTTACGAAATAAATACGGGCAAAAAGAAGAAATTTTTATTTATGTAAATTTCTATGCCCAGATGGGACAATTTCTTTTGTTAGTAACAAAAGATATGCAGACTCATCTATTGATGAAGAGCTCCGAGACGACAGAATTCGAAAATCAAGGAGAGAAAATAAGGAAAAGGAAATTAGGCAAATTTTTTCACAATTTCTATTTTCTTTTTTGTTTTTGGGAAGTTCATAAACAATTTCCTCTTTTCTTAATTCATTTATTATTCGTAATATTCGTTAATCAATTCTTTTTCAAAGAGTGATTAATTTATTTCTTCTAAGACCAATAGGGTAATAGATCATATGACTGCTAAAAGCATTACAAGATATTCAACTATAAATACATCAACATAATTAATTATTCTTCCTCATTATCAAATAATTAACCCTACAAAACAAAAAAGAAAACCTAAATCTCTCCCTTCCTCAATTCCTCCATCTTCATCTTCATGGACAATAGCCGTAGCAACGAAAAAGTTAATGATGAAAACAGAAGGAATACAACCAAAGGCCGGCAGAAGATCGAAATTAAAAAACTAGAAGACAAGAACAGCTTGCAAGTAACGTTCTCCAAGCGCCGCTCAGGCCTCTTCACCAAAGCAATGGAGCTCTGCGTATTGTGTGGCGCAGAAGTCGGCATCGTCGTGTTTTCTCCAAACAGGAAGACCTTTCTCGTCGGTCATCCTGACTTCGATACAATCTTGAACCGCTATCTCAATGAAAATCAATCAAATGCTGAAGTTGTCACAATCCCAAGTGTACAACAGCATAACAAAGAGTATGAAGAAGCTATGAAAGAGTTGGAGAAGGAGAAGAAGCGTGGGAAGATGATAGAGGAAGAGAAGAAGAACAAAAATGGAGGGTTTTGGTGGGAAGAACCGATTGATGAAATGGGGATGGAAGAGCTAGAAGAGTACGTCAAGGCCGTGAAAAGATTGAGAGGGAAAGTTGAAAGTAGGGTTACTGAAATGATGATCAGTGAATATTTGGTGCCAAATAATGAACAAGATTTGTTGGGAGATACTGTTGTTTCTGGTAATGAAGCTAGAGATTGTCACTAGTGGTGGTGGTGATTTTGATTTTGGTTAACATTTTTGAATGTGGGAGATATTTATAGATATAGATAGATAGATGAATAACGTTTTGATGTTTAACTTTTATAATGTTTTAGCTTTGTTTTCTCGTGGAATGGTGGGCCACATTTCACTAAAATTCAACTGCACCTAGAAATTTTTACCTAGCATGATATGATAAATTAGAATTGCATTACCAAAATGACAAAATCGAGAATATTTTTTGAGTTAATCATTAGAAAACTTTGGTTAAGCTATGAAAAATGGTAATGGGTGCTTTCATGTGATATGCGGCATATGCCTAATGCGGGCGACGCAAAGCTAGTGACTTAAGCTCGGCCCAAGTTCTGTCTTTTGGGCTTCACCACAAAACCTTTTTTAAATTCATTGTTTTTTAAAGAAAAATAAAAATGAATCCTACCTACTCATAGTCATGGCAAGCACAAAACTTGCTTCTATCAAGTATCGACATTTTTTATGATTTCAAACTTCACATTTTAAAATTAAAGAGAAAATCATGATAAAATTCCTTATAATCAATCCGATTTTTATATGTCAGAATTCTTAAAAATAAAATTTTTAACTATAATTTTGTCTAAATGCAAATATATCTACTAAACACTTGCAAAAAAAAAAACTCCACATGTAATAAAGAGAGTATTTCACAAATTGTAGGAGGAACCCTGTTAACGACAGAGTTCACACACACATCTAGACATGGCAAAAAAATTTGAATTCAGTCCAATTCTGAGTAAATTTAATTTCTTAAAATTGGATTAAGCTCAATCTTAAATATAGACGGGACCGAACTCGAGTTTTGTTATATTATAACCTAATCAGATAAGGTCTTAGTTAATTTTAGATCATCTGAGTTTTGAGTAAATTAAAATTGAGTCAGACTGGGTGGGGTCAAAAATCAGTCCGTAAACAAAAAGTTAATAAAAAAATTTATTTTTTGAATTTTTGAAATCAAATTTTTTTACTTGACTTAGATCAAACTAAATTTTGATCTACTTCGATTTTATTAAAACTGAATCTGAATCAAGTTAAACTTTTAAAAATTCAATCCAAATTTGAATTTTTATCAAGCATACACATACTCACTCACATGTTTGCCACCCAAACCTTAGCCCGGTGGTTTTTTAAAATTACTTGGAGAGCCGAATTCTTTCTGGGAAATGAATATAAAAATTATAAATATTGTGACCATAAATAGGTGCGAATTTGTAAAAGGCAGAAAGTACTTGTGTTATGACTGAAAATTTCACTTTCATCTCACGTGTAACCTGCAGCTCCTTTCTTTAACTGCCACTCCCATACAAACAGCTTGCAGAAACAAAGGTCGCAAAGCAAAGCAAAGCAAAGTGAAAAGGAAGATCTTTTCGTGTTCTGTCTCAATCTAAAATTCCAAAACGTGATTGGTCATTCGAGTGGCTAAGTGGGGCCCGCATAGAAGTGTTTCGGGGGGGACCACATCCTAGTCAATATACCAGAATCCAACCACGGTCTTAGTGGCCACAGCTGTGCTCCAGCCAGTTGCTGAGTGAGTTTTTTGTGGGTGACGCGACACGACTCCCGGAGATCGCACTGTATCTGTATGTATGAGTCTGTTACTATTATTATCGATCAAAACGGCAAACAAATGCCCAGAAAACGACAGAGAGTTTTCAGAGAAAAATAGAAATGGGATAATACCACTTGGATCCCTAATTTTAATATTGTTTTCAAGTAAGAACATAGTTGTCGGTCTTTATCAAATAAAACTTGAAATGATAGTTTTACTCTTATAATGTTTGAAGTTTGACCGCTATGTTAGTTAATTTTTCCAGATATTAAGGGTTTTCTGCTATCTCATTTTAAGTGAGTTGTGTTAATAAATCTTCTAACGAAATAATTATTAGTTATTAATTGTTGAGTATGACAATTAGTAAAAATTATTATAAAAGAGGTAAAATAATTTTTTGTAAATACTTTTTGCATAATATCTAAATAATATAATTAAAAAAAGTAAAAAAACCAAGATCTTTTCACACTAAAAAGGTTTTCTTTTCTTTTTTTCCAATAAAAGAACCTTACTAAATGATACGACGTCTTTTCAAATAGGGGTTAAGGAATTATTCGATATAAATAACATAATATATTTTTTGTGGAAATACAAAAAAATGGGGATCTAGATGTTACTATCCCAAAGAGAGAAGTAGGCACGTAAAAGGAGAAGAAAAGGACAAAGAGTTGGAATATTTTTTTGACATTGATGCTCCTGGCTGGCATCTTGTGTACGTGCGCATTGTGTGCCAGCTCATGCGTTATCTTCAGTCAGAGTTGAAATTCCATGTGGGTGTTCCTACATTTTGCATGATACACGCAAATTCATGATCATTCGATGTTACTCTATTTTTGTGTATTGATGCATTGCATTTGTTTTGAGAAATTGTGAACTAATTTCTCAAAAATAAATTTTGTTGAAAAGAACTCATCAGAATCTTATTCTCTTGATGTATTTTTTTAATTTTGTACAATTTTTTTTAAAATTAAAAAAAAGGAAATTTGCATTTTAAAATTTTATTCTAAACTTTTTGAAAATTTAAGATTTTTTAACAAAAAATACTTTCAGAAAGTACTTTTAGAGCCTAAACTTTTCTTTTATTGTTTTTCCTACTACTATTTCAATTAAATAAGCTTCCAATTTTTTCTATATAAAAGGATGGCAATAAATACAAGACAAAGAGAGACTCACAGTACAATAATGAAGTTGACCTCATCACATCACAGCCAACATTTCACAAGAAAAATAAAATAAAATAAAATAATAATAATATAGGAAAAGAAAAGAAACCCAGCCATTTGACAGCCTGTGCCGTCTCTCACTGTCCCACTTTCCATTCTCCCTTTCTTGTATTAAGCTCTAATTATTTAGTCGGTAAATACCAAATCCCTTTATTTGGGGAATTCCCTCTTCACTCTTCGCCTCAATTTCACCAACGCTTCACACTTGTCTCTTCGTCTTCTTCCTCTGATCATCAATGGATCCGTGCCCGTTTGTGCGGATTCTGATCGGAAACTTGGCGCTGAAATTCCCTACTGTTTCGTCAAAACCTTCTTTATTATCAAGGATTCATCCTTCTCCATCTCCGAGTTATTGCAAGATCAAGCTCAAGAACTTCTCCGATCAGGTAGCAACGATCCCAATCCAAAGCTCTGCACAAGATACCAATAACGCTAATCTCTCTTACTCTCTCGCCGCTTGCTTCAATCTCGACAAGACCCAGGTGGAGAAAATGTTGGAAAAGAGCAGAACTTCGTCAAGGAATAATGTTTGTCTGAGGATTGATGTTTATACGGGGAGTAATGGGATGTCGTGTGTGACGACTGATAAACTGTTGGGAAGAGTTTCCGTGCCGTTGGATCTGCATGGAGCAGAAACTAAGGTGTCTGTGATTCATAGCGGGTGGATTTCAATAGGAGAAAATAAGAAGGGATCGCAGCCGCAGTTGTATCTGACTGTTAAAGCTCAACCTGATCCGAGATTTGTGTTTCAGTTCGATGGTGAACCTGAGTGTAGTCCTCAGGTTTTCCAGGTTCAAGG
The DNA here is from genome assembly GCA_028052125.1 of Melia azedarach. Classification (NCBI taxonomy): domain Eukaryota; kingdom Viridiplantae; phylum Streptophyta; class Magnoliopsida; order Sapindales; family Meliaceae; genus Melia; species Melia azedarach. The sequence continues at coordinate 1,350,302 of CM051399.1, read as the reverse complement.
AAGTGTTAAACAAGCTGTTTTCACTTGCAAGTTTGGATTCAGGAACTCCAATGATAGAAATTTAGTATCCAGGTCAGTATCTAAAGCAATTTATATGGGTTAATTAATGGAAAATCTTTAACAATCTGTTTGTTTTCTAACCATTCATTTATGGGTTAACATTGCAGGCCTTCAATGGCGGAAACAAACACGCCAAGGAATTGGCTGCCAAGTTTTGGGGGCGAAAAGGACCAATGCTCCAAGGAAAGAAAAGGGTGGTCAATTACCATACACGATCTTTCAGGCTCCCCGGTTGCAATGGCGTCAATGGTGACTCCATTTGTCCCGTCTCCCGGTTCAGACCGGGTCAGCCGGTCCAACCCGGGCGCATGGCTCATTCTCCGCCCTGGAAACTGCACCTGGAAGCCCTGGGGTCGTCTCGAGGCCTGGCGTGAACTGGGAAACTCCGATTTACTCGGCTACCGGTTTGATCTTTTGCACGACGCTATCACCTCAACTTCCTCCAATACCACCGTCGCAAATTCGACCCTGAGCAGCTCGAAAGGCGGGATATTCACCATCGACACAACGACTACACTTCCTCCAACCCCAGTAAACAGTCCGCACAGCAGCTGCGATTTCGGGTCTGGGTCATGGTCCGGATCAGGGTCTCGACCCGGGTCAGGTTCAGGATCCGACTTCGCGTTTTGCACGTGGCCGCAGTTTATGTACAGAGGTTTTGTAATGTCGGCGACGGTGGAAGGCGTGGGGAAGTGCAGTAAACCCGAAGTGGAAATCGGGGTGCAGCACGTGACATGCACGGAGGATGCTGCCGCTTTCGTGGCACTAGCGGCAGCAATGGATCTGAGCATGGATGCTTGCAGGCTGTTTTCTCAAAAGCTAAGGAAAGAGTTGAGACAGCAGATTCAGCAGTCTGTCGTTTGATGTACAAGCTTTTGTCGTTTTGGAATAGGATTTTTTTTTTGCCCTTTTCGGTTTTGGACGATGAGTTGGATAGGTGTTGGATTATTCTTTTGGCGGATAAGTAGCAGCAGTTTTTGAGCTGTATATGTTATTAGATTGATTATTTTGTACAGTCAGAAATTATAAAGCAGACAATTTCTTTTTTTCTTTTTAAAAAAATAATTTATCATTTTTGTTTGTTTATTATTTATTCAATTTTTTTTCTTAATTGTCCTTTAATGGGGTTCCGATCTGAGAATCCAATGCTGGGGGACATGTTAGATTGATATCTATGTACACAGACACAGGGTGGCATACATTCATCTTCATTTTTTTGTTTACAATGGGGTAAATGACAAGAAAGAAGTGGATAAGGAAGGATTAAGGGTATCACTTGAAATAATATTAGGAACCATCACACTCGTGTCACATAATTTTTTTTAAAAATAAAATATACTATATTAATTTTAATTTGTATAAATAAGTTTATTGACAGTCTAACGCTAAGAAGAAATTACTTTGACAAGATTTTGGACAACATAATAAGTAATGACTTCTTAACATTGGAAACCGCTGATAAAACCCAAGAAAAAATGTTGGCCTTCTTCCAAAAGGACAAACAATAAGATCCTAGATACTAAGTACAATATATATGTTGTCAATTCACCCTGAAAATGTCTACAATCTCCCTACAGTTTCTGGTCTTTCAACAAAGACGATTTAGAATAAACAAATATGAGACTAATCTCATGGTGGTTACTGTTGGCCGGTTTATTCCAATTAGCCTCTATCTTGTTTACTGATTTGATCGACATCTGGAATTCTCTACATAATCCCTGCTCGAGAATCCCAGGTAAATCATTTCCCTAACCCTTTCTTTTTGCTATTTTTTTCATCTTCACAGAGTAAATTTTCATATGCTTTCTTTGGTTTCTAGTTACCAACTTCAACGGAAGGCATCTTGTTACCTGGGGTATTATCTCCAGCACAGCCTGCATCTTTTGCGCTTTAAAGCTTGAGAACAAGCCGCTCTACATGATCACCATCCTGTCATTCGTCTTCGCTCTGAATCCCACTGTGCACGAATACATAATTGATGGCACAATGAACATCAGAAACTTCCCAATTTTCTTCTTCTTTGCAGCTCTAGGTAAGAACACTTCCTTATCTATGCAAATGCTCTGGTGTATGTTTTAGGTTCCTCTCTGCAGATTAAGCTATGTTATTATCCGATGAAGTTATGTTCACAGAACCTCTTATGATTTTAATCAGGCATATCAAGAAGGTGGATATTGCTGCAATAGAAATTCACACCAACTTCAAGCTTAGCTCAAATGCCGAAGAAAATTTGCCATACTGCTTTCTACAATGCTTTGCTTCGTCTATCTGTAGCTGTTCTCATGATATTTTACTGGGTTTTACCTATAATTTATATGTTTATCCAGCTTAATTCAAGCATGACAATTGATCAAGATGTGCAATTCTCCTAATCTCTGGACTGCTGTATTCCTTTGGGCAATTTTACAGAAATTATACTACCAGAAACTTCTTAAGTAGCTCAGCCATACGTCTATGTACCTCCCACAGAGATGATTTTAACCATACTGTCGGAAAGAAATACTCTCAAATCTGTGGGAAAGATTACGTGCACTTGCATATTCAACAAAATATTTGATAGATGGATTGCAATAAATATATAATAATGATGTTATGTTTGGCTACCATATGGAAATGAAGTATGCAAGTCATAGACTATACACTGACAACAACCTACCACCAAATCGAAACAGTTAAGCTCTGCAAAATTCAATTTCAAACATGATGCAGATAATCGTGGTTATAATTTCCTTATTGAACAAAAATGCAAAATGCAGGGTGGCATGGAATCCAAGCATCAATTACAGAATATAAGCAAGGGGCAAAAGCCATACCACACAATGGACAGAACTAGAAACAGGAACCAAAAACTATACACAGGTATCACAGAAAGTTGACATAAATTATACAGATTAAAACCGGTCATAATATAAATTCCTGCCTACATTTTGCCTGCAAAGTTGGAACTGATTTTCTAAACATGGATCAGTTCAGCGGCGCACAAGCACTCTAAAAGACTTACCTGTTTCAGTATCAAAACCATGTAAGAAAAATTACTATTAAAACGTTGGAGCACCAAGAAAATCCCAAGAAACATTTCATCCAAATTTCTATTCTGCTGCAGCATCTTCGCTGTTATCTACAGAATCTCTAATATCAGGCAATGTCTCCAGATCTAACTGGGATTCTTTATCATCTTGGACAATAGTGGAATCAGCAGAATCGATGAAGTCCTCTTTGGCTGCATCCTCACTCTCATTCTTAGAGGAAGAGTCCAAGCTTTCATTTGTTTCACCTGATTCATTGTCACTATTCCCATTTGCAGTCTCTTCAGTAGAGGAAGAGTCTGAGCTTTCATGTGTTTCACCTGAGTCATGGTCATTATTCGATGTTTCATACTGAGTTGTATTGGCAGTCTCATTTGTTGAAGACTTGGAACTGACCTGTCCATCAGCTGTTGCATTTAAGCTTGTGATCTTTTCTGATAGAATGGGCTCTGTATTATTGAAGGAATCGCCTGTGGCTGAATCTGCATTCACGGTTTTAGCAGTAGTCAAATGAGAATCAGATTTGTTGCCATTAGAAATTGTGTCAGAGTTGTTGTATTGTTCCAATTTTGTTTGCAGGTTGGTGGCTTCAGGGTGACTTTTGCCAAGCAATGTTGCATTTTGAGCTTGACTTGACTCCAGCCTAGTCTCATTTCCATTCTGCAGAGAAGAACCAGTAGTTTCGGTACTCAATCCTGTTGAGTTGTTGCTCACTTCTATACCTGCTTCAGTTGTGGTATTGGTTACAGTTGAAAGTGAGCTATCCTTAGGTTTGTATGATCCAGTCCCATGATCCTTTTCTTCAGTGGTTGTCACATTCAATGTATTGCCACTTTCAGCCATTACACCTTCTCCCAATTTTAATCCTGTACTCTCTTGATTTCCATTGATTTCCTCCGTGTTATTTGATTTATTTTCGCCTTCCAAAATATTCCTTTCAGAGTTCTCATTTGAGTTTTCAGAACTTGCTTGCTCAGTCTCAGAGATTATAATTTGGTTATCATGGGACACTGCACTGGAAGCATCATCTGCCTTATAGTGTTCTTCTCGTGCCACATGGGTAGTCCTATCGCCTACATCATGATCATTATCATCAGATAAATTTTCATTTTCTCCTTGGCCGTTTTTCTCTTCTCCCTCATTCCCTTCATTTTCTCTATCATCAACCTCTCCTTCCCTGTCTTTCTCTTCATCTATGAATTCTTCCTCACGATCAGCTTCATCTTCAGGCTTTTCTTGATCTTCTTCATCCATCTCCTCATCGGCAGTTCCTCTTTTTTCCTCTTCCATCTCAGCATTCTTAGTTTCTTCTTCCTGTTCCTCTTCTTCACGTTTGCTTCCTGCCTCTTCTTGCACTTGTTCATGCGTGTTTGCTTCTTCTTGCTCCTCCTCTTCATGGTCTACTTCTTCATGCTTGTTTGCTTCTTCATGGTCCTCTTCTTCATGCTTTTTGATATCTTTTTCTTCTTCTTCAGGTTTATTTTCTTCCTCCTCTACTGCATCTTCCTCTTCTTCCTCGTGCTTCTCATTCTTAGCCACTTCTTGCACCTGAGGAAGATCCTTACGTCCTAATTTCAGAATCTCATCATCACTGTGTGTCTTGACTGAGATTTTCCCGCCCTTATCATCAAATTCCTTCTTCTTATCATGGGAGTGCTTAACTTGGTAGATTAACCAGAAGCAAACACCAAGCAACAGACAAATCTGTAGAACATGTTTTACCTTGATACCTTTGGATCTTTGGTTTCTACTTAGAGGCCGCTTGAGCATGATGTACTTACTTCCTTGAATCCCCTTCTCTTATCTACTCCCGTGTATACAGACACTGCTATCTGAATTTCAATAATATTAAATAACTGAACTGCATTAATCACCATTCAAGCAATCTGTAGATGAATCTCAAAAATAGTAATAAAAATTAAATTCAAGGTCAACTTTCATGAACTTTGCAGGTCATATTCCTGGTTGTAGTGCCTAAACACGATCTGAATTGTATATTGATCAATTTTTAAAATTCGTTGGCTAACATTCTTCGCATGTAAATGCAATTCATGCTAAATCTTATCTTTATGACATAAAAGCAAATATTGAATAGCTTGGAATCTTCAAAAGACTTAGCCCAACAGTAGTCATAGAAAAAGATTCCAGAGATAAATCAAACTACACCCATGCTCTGCTTTGAAGTTATGAAAAACTACAAGGAACGGAGAAAATAACTGATTAAATGAAGCAACATTCTCAACTGAGCCTAATAGAACTATCTGACTAGTTAAAATCAGTACTTCTGTTAGAATAAGCAAAGCAAGGCAACAAATTAAATCAGTACTTCTGTTAAAATAAGCAAAGCAAGGCAACAAATTAAATTGAGAAGTACAATCGTCATTTCACAGGAAGAAGCAAAAGGAAACTTTTTTCTGACCAACGCTGGTTTTCAGGTTGATTCAGTTACTATACCCATCCCGGATCTGTGAAAAAAGATAAAACAACTTGCTTATGGAATTTTTCAAAAGCTACCTGATAACGTCTAACAGCAGAAGCACAAAAATGTCACCAAGCATTTGTTATTGAAAAAAGAAAACAATGTTCCAAGTGAACTTCCTTACATATGCGCACATCCTAATCTGTTTCTCAGCCTTCATAGTAATCAAACAATAGTCTTACTCACTCGATTGGCTGCAAATTCTTAATGTACAATTTCATTATTAGCCTATTCTAGCAACCAAAAATTTCATTTATTCTGAAGCATCACAGCATTAAACATGCATTAAAGAAAATAAAAATAAAATAACAAAAATTAAGCAATGTTTCCACAAATACAAAATCCTGCCAAATGAAAGAAAACCCAGGTCCCAAAAACCATAACGAAACCGATGGAATCAAAATAAAGCTAGAGACTAACCCTACAACCGCAAGAACACACAGCCAACATCAAATCCAAAACAATCTAACCAAAATCCCACACATTCAGATTCAAAACCAAAAACCCAATGCCCAAACTAACTGATTAAGCTACCAAAGTGACATAACACAAGAACACAGACAAATCCGTCGCAGTCTCAGACAGTAACTGCTATCATTAAAGTAAGTTTGGACAAATAAGTTACAAAATAGAGAAAGAAAGAACACCAGTTTTGGTTAGAAGAAAGAAACAGAAGAACAGGGTAGTTGGAGTACCTGGAGACAAGGAAAGAAGCAGCAGTTGAAGTGTCAAAGAGGTTTCCTTCGAAGAAGAAAGAGAGATAGATTTCGGTTTTGGGATTTTGTTAACAAAATAAAAAATCTCTCTCAATTTCTTCTTCGATTTCTAGTAGTACACGCCCAAGGATCGGATCTACTCATAACTACATAGCTTATACGGGACTCGAGTACGATACTCGCCTTTTATTTTTTATATTAAAATTGTGGTGATCGGTAATAACATTTAGATTCTAACTATTTTACGTTATTATAATAAAGAATCGGTTTTATTATTTATATGCAATACGTCCCCTATGGCCATGGTGGCTATTAAACTGATCGACACACCCTTTCACACTAAATTACTCACTCTTTTAACAATTAGAAGCCACTCTTAATTGTAAGTAAAAACCGTCTAAAATTACCAATACCATTGCAGACCTTCAATAAATTTCTTATCAATATGTTAGAGAAAAAATAGAAGTATAAATTATCGAATATGAGTGTAGTAGGTATTTAGACGTCGTTATGCATAAAACATAAATGAACTCCTGGCATACTTTGTAACTCGAATGTCAAAAATTAAAAAAAGACTTATTTGATAAAATATAAACAATTAGGTTAATTATACAATAAATAAAAATTTAGGGACCTAAGTATTATTATATTTTAGTGGTTATGATGATCCCCTTTAAGGCTGGAATATCATATTTTTTTTCAAATTTTAAGACTAAGTATTAAAATATTGTGACTTGAAAATTGGAAACTTATCTTAAAATTCAACGTATTTTAATTTAACAGTTACGATAAAGCAACCATTAATTAAAATTGAAAAAAGTATTTAAGTCTGCTTCCCCAGTTGCACCTGCACCTGACAAATGCAACAATATTTCAATTCAACTATTTCATATTATATTTTTCAAATAATTAACTAAGTTTGGATTATATTTTAAATGTTTATGATTTTTAGAAACCAATCACCTCAATTTTTAACACAAACAAATCTGAATTAAAGAAATAAAAGAATAAAGGTCAAATCATAATCATAATATCACTCTCGGAAATGAACTGGATGGGCCGAATCATTTAGAAAAATACTAGAACTCTCCAGCCCAGTTAATCGTACTAGGTATCACTAGTTGATTTGGGCCGAGAGAGAAGGGAAAACTAATCCTAAAGACACCGCACGACTGTTCTGATTGCAACTCCGGGTGTATTCAGAAATTAGATGGGTGCGTTTAGATTCCCCTTGTTACTTGAATGTCCGGTGGAAAATTAAAATATTTTCCCTCCACTGTTTCTATTTGTCTTTGATTTCTATTACATTTCAATACATATATACATATAAAATCAACAAAAAGTAATTAATTTTAATTTTGTAAACTAACAAATTATTAATTGGTTCGATTAGTGTTGATCTGTTTTGGTAATGATATTGAATTGGGATTAAAGTCACAGTTAACTTTCCAGTCTCTACTGTTGTGATCATTATGTCAAAATGAATGTATGTAATTTCTCCTTTGACAAATAGCAAAACCCGACTCACATTTATCTAGTAATAATATAAGCTGAAATGGTCTACTTTAATTTCCCTAGGCTTGCTTTTAAAGACACTCTAACTCTCATACTTACCAAACATTTTTATTGGCAAATTTATTTATTTTTTATATGTTTAGTGAAAAAAATAAAAGAGTATTCGTAGTGTGACAGTAATGAACCTTAATCTAACCCAGAGACAGTTTTTCTATTCTATTAAAAGAGGCGAAGGAAAGAATAAACTTAATATTGAGCTTCTTCGGAAAGTGCAATAGGGGAGTTCCAAAGACCAAGTTATTCAGTTTTTCGCTTTTCTTAACTTTCTGCTAAACCAGGTGACAGATCAAAAGGCTATTCTTGCAGCAAAAGCCTAATGATATTTAACTAAGATTTTATTTTTAAACTCATCAAAATTAACCAAAAGATCTCATACCTAGATTATATTTCTAATAAATTAAATATTTAATTAAGCAAAAAGATTCTAACAGCTTGATAATTTCCAATTTCTTTGCTTCCCACTGAAGATATTCTTCCTTCAACAAATTACAAAAAAAAAAATTAATACGTTTTTGCACCTCCCATGCAAATATATATATGTTCTCCCTGCCATTTTGTTAATATCAGAGAAATTAAAATTAATTAGCAATGACTAATGGCTGCTACTTCAACTTCATTATCTTCTTTGCCTTTCTCGGCACTTGTCTTCTTCAAACTTCAACATCTTCTCTTGTCTCCACCGGCGATTTCAACAAGGATTTCTTTGTAACATGGTCTCCCTCCCATGTCAACACTTCCGCCGACGGCACAGCCCGCAGCCTGAAGCTCGACCAAGATTCTGGTAAACATATGTGTACATGATTAATGTTTACAGACGTTCTTGTGCAAACGTACGTACGTCCGGATCCGCTCATTAATTTTAATTTGTTTGGTATATAGGTGCTGGTTTTTCTTCAAACCAAATGTTCTTATTCGGGCAGATAGACATGCAAATAAAGCTAGTACCAGGACATTCTGCAGGCACAGTTGTGGCCTACTATGTAAGTAGTCTTTCTGATATTTTTAATTTTTCTTCTCTTCAATTAATTTGTTCATCATGATCCATGATCTTGTGGTTGAAAGTGCTTAATTATAAAAAGTGCTTCATGCACGCAGTTGACATCTGATCAACCAAATAGAGATGAAATAGACTTTGAATTCCTGGGAAATGTAAATGGGCAGCCGTATATTCTTCAAACAAATGTTTTTGCTGATGGTTTTGACAACAGAGAGGAGAGAATTTATCTCTGGTTTGATCCTACAAGAGACTTCCATACTTACTCCGTTTTGTGGAACCTTCACCAAATTGTGTAAGCTAACTAATTAATCTCTTCCCTTCATTTAAAAAGTTTAATTAATTTTCATTATCATCATCACGATAATATTGTAGGTTTATGGTGGATTATGTACCCATAAGAACGTATAGAAACCATGCAGACAAAGGGGTGGCATACCCCAGATGGCAGCCAATGGGGATAAAGATCAGCCTATGGAACGGGGAGAGCTGGGCGACACGTGGCGGAAAGGACAAAATTGATTGGTCGAAAGGTCCCTTCATAGCTTCATTCAGGAATTACAAGATCGATGCTTGTGTTTGGAAAGGAAATGCAAGGTTTTGTAGAGGAGATAGCTCTACAAATTGGTGGAACAAACAGAGATTCAGCACTTTAACTCCTACACAAAGAAGATGGTTCAAATGGGTTAGGAAATACCGTTTGATTTATGATTATTGCCAAGATAATCAGAGATTTCAGAATAATCTTCCAAAGGAATGCTCTCTTCCTAAGTATTAATTGATCGTCATACAAAAATAATTAATTGAGGATTCATTAATTTTCCATTTCTTTAGTTTTCGCATTGATTTGTTGTTCTTTTTTTTTTCTTATAGAAAAGTACTATTGCTATTATTATGTTGTTGTTAATTAATACTTATTTATTGGATATAGAGTTGATCATTTGGGTAAAGTATCTTGATTCTTAAAGGTCAAGCAACCTTAATTAATAGCTCTCAAGGTTTGTAAAATAAGGACATATATTTGGATCCCAAATTTATTTTTTACAATTTTTTCTTAATATATATAAAGAGACACGTGATTTGAATTTCATCCACATGAAATAGTGATTATATATATATATATATATATATATATACATATATATATATATATGATATTTATTAAATTTTTTATATATTATTATAAAATTTTAATAAAAATTTACATTGTTATAAGTAATTAAAAAGTTCCTAACTTTAACAAAAGTAGAAGCAAAATAATGCAACGTGTTGCTATTTTGTAGAAAGAGTTTCTTAACTAAACTAATAGATATTATGTTCTTAATTAAAAAAAAAATAAATAAATAGCATTTGATTGTTATAAAATTATATTTAAATTTTATATTTTAAGATGGAATAACAATATTTTATTCATAGCAAACAATATGGTTTACTCAATTTTAACAATTTAGTACCTACAATAATGTTAGAAAATTTGTATCTCTGTTAATGGATATTACACCCTAACATTCAATCGGAAGTTAAAAGAATATTTTTGGATTTTATAATATTATGATAATGTATTTTTTCTTTGGTTTGCCTATTGTTTAATTTTTTTTTCTTCAAATGGGTCCTGCTTTTGGGTTTTCATTCCATATGCATATTATGTGTATTAGTATGTTTTTTTATGAAATTTTTATCATATATTGAGAAATTTCTGTAAAAAATTAGAGAAAACAACGCATTTGAAAATTGGGATTTTTGTTTAATCAAATAATAAATTCTTTAAATTATTGCTGTTGGGATATGTCGCTTGAATTGTAGTATGTGTTTTACTTGTGGCTATTTGTATATTACAAGCTATTAGCATTTTGAGTCTATAAATACCAAGACTATTTGCTGGACAATAGTCCTGTTACTTGCTTTCATATGTGTTATTTGATATGCCTATCTTTTAAGTAGGATAATACATGTTAATTAAGCCTTTTACCAATTAGTTGGATGAGTTGGTAGTCTGATACTGTTTTATTAGAATTGGATTTTAAGCGCTAACATTTGAAGTTAGAAAAAAGAACTAAAGAGCTTTATTCTTATGGTGTCTAGGTCTCTATGAAATCTGAGTTAAAAGAAAAGAATTATTTCTTTTCTTTTCCTTTTAGGGACTAATTTGTTAAACAATTAAAAATACAGGGACTTTTTTGAGGTATCATCTTTTATCAGCTAAACGCTATAATTTTATTAACAAGTTTAACGTTAATTACGTTGTAATGTTAGTAACTATTGAGCAAATCATATCCTGATTTGTCGTTTTAATAAAGTTTAGGGATAAAATTATTATTTTTTTCTTTAAATGAATTGGGCTAAAGGTCGTAAATTCAACCGGCCTATTAACTGAACCCAGGTTGCGTTCTTCGGGCCAAAGAGAGACAAGGGTTTTCCGGTGTTTTTGCCGCTGCCTTCTTCTCCGTCACCTCACTCTTCGAAGCAAATTCCATAGCACACAAAAAACAGTCTCAGTTCCTGTAAGTTTTCATTTTTCCTTTGACCTAGAATTAAGCATTCTGGATTTCTAGTTTCAGTCTCGTGGGTATTTCTGTTGTTAGGAATATGAACTTGCTATATGTTGTTTTGTACTGTGGAATCGTACAGCAAAGTTTTGCATGTCAATTGTGTAATGAAATGATTGAAAGAGTTGGGATTGACTGTGTTTGACGACTAAACTGAAACTGCTTGCGTGAATATTAGTTTATGAAATTTTTTGCTGATGAAAATTTCATACTTTTGAGAAGATAAATTGTAGACGATGACATTAATGAGTTATGCTGATGAAATTGCTCGGTTTCAGAGAATGGGTTTGTTATCGTTTTGCGATTCTAATTTGGGTTAGTTTCCAAACTTTAGCTTCTGGTGGGCTTGTACGTAGCCGGGTTCAAATGTGTCACTTTTTAGGAAAAAATTAAAAAAATGAAGACCCTAAGCCTTAACTTACCTTTTCCTCTTTGTCTACCGAAAGAAAGAGATGGGAGGTACAAGTAAAGATCTTTTGCACTTAGAGCACAAGCATTCTTCAACCCCATCCTTAGGTACACTTATACTCTCTTTCAATATATGAGTATCTTACAAGTTCTTTGTTTAATTGTTATTTATTTATTTATTTTTGGTTTATGTTTGCAGAATCTACACTTCTTGTTTGTAACAGGAAAGGCTCCCATACGAAGCCAAAGAAACCAAACCGTGATGAAAAGCCCAGTTGCGAATCAGTTCCCAAAAGCCAAGGTACTCTTAGTTTGCCATGTGTTATGAATCTTGAATTTTGATGTAGTCTTTCTCAATTCCACGAAGAAAGTAATTGATTTCCGTTTACAAATCTAGTGTTATTTAGAAATATATACTAGACTTTTAATGGGCATTTGATTTGATTTTAGTTGTGTTGATTATCATTAATATAGGAAAGTGGGAAGAGAGAAGAAGAAAAGAAAAGAAAAGATTTTAGATGTTAATAACCTCGCTTAAAATACTTGATCTTAGATTACATTTTTTTCATGCCTGTTGATTCTCAGTGAAATTGGTCTATGTGCAGTCTGTCTTCTTAATTAGTTTTATTGCACAAATAATGTTTGTGGTATGAAATATGAAATTGATGGAAGAGAAATTTATTATTAATTTTTTTTTCCATAAAAGCGGATTGAAGAACTTGGAAACATGCATTTGGTTTTTCAATTTGGTGTACTTGTATCTGGAACTTAGAACATCTTAGTCTAGTTTTAGAGAAGGTATTACTCTGGATTTTGAGTCATATACACTATTGTATATATTTAATAATCAAAGAAATTGTCTCTGTCATTTTTCAGTTTTGGACAAAGTTAAAGATTTTTTGGGAGTTATATCAGAAGCTAATAAAAGGCTCCAGCTTGATGCAAAAGTCTGTGTGTTAATCTTATTACTAGACCCTGGTCACTTATCCGGATTCAGACCTTGCTCTCTTAGTAACTAACATGTGCGGATGTTTCCTAAATGTAGGATAGCGCTCAAGATTATGATATTGAGGTGCTCACTGGAAATGAATCTGAAGTTATTGAAATGGTAATTGAGGCTCTCGGTCCTTGATCATGCATATTGTGGCAGCTAGTTCTTAGCTAAATTTAAGGTGCATCTTAATGACAGGATTTAATGCTGGGTATTACTGATCTTCATACTCCTGAGGCTGTGGGTGCTGCTGAAGCCGCGATCGCTGGTTATCAACCAGCAATTACTTTGCCTGCTAGCAGTAGTGAAACAGGAACTGAAGATTATAGTGATGATAGTGAGGACAACGATGACGAGGACAGTGAAACTGATGATGGCAATGAAGATGATAAAACATTGTTTCCCATGAATCTGAAAAGATCCAAGACAACCAAAAATAATTCCTCGAGTGAATCTACTGAGAAAAAGCAATAAAAAAAGCGGCCAAAGATTGTTGAGCTCTCGAGTTGATCTTTGGTTTGAAGGTAAACCTAGTTAAAGCCATTGTGGTACCTTTGTTGTGTAATATTGTTTTGCACGTTGTTGCCATTTCAATCCCTTATATATTACATCTAAAGAAGACAAAATCCTTGTTTCACTTAAAATTTTATCTTCAGTTAGATATCTGAAGTTGTGGTTTTTGTTTCTATAGTAGCTTTCCAAAACTGAACTCTATATGCACCTTTTAAAAAATTACAGAGGAGACACAGCAATGAGGAAATCTTTTAGCTTGCTTCAAGCCGGACGCATATATTAGCTACTCCAGCAATTCGTCATGGCCGAAGGAAAGAATAATGTTATATAAAGCTGAAATTGGATTTGAAAAATTTTGACCTCAAACTTGACTCAATATAACATTGACCAGTTAGTATAATGTTTTGTCTTGTGTCATATGGTTTACTAGATTAGGGGTTTGTATAATAATAGTGAATTTGGGGTCAAGTAATTAGATCAATACTCAAACATTAACAAATGGGTATTTAACAAACTAACGCTGCTGCTGACTTCACCTACCTTCTTTGCCAACAAATTCAAGTCAAACTAATTAATAAATGGAAATGAAATAAAAACAAGTGGGTCCCTATTGTTTTCTATTTTCACAAGCGAGGACATAATTTATTTATTTATAATAAATGGGTCCCTCACAAAAAGTTACGCCTATTAAAATATCAAAATTACCCCTTCAAGTATTGATTTTTAAGTTTCTAACCATGACAATATTAGAGTATTTAGCTTTTTTTTTTCTTCTTTGAAAATGGTATTTTAGCTATTCAATTTTAATAGAATTCAATGACAGTTGTCAGTTAGTAGGGATGGCAAAAATCCCTAAATCTGCGGGTCCCCGCTTTGCCTCGCTCCGTTTGGGTCGGATATAAGGCTTAATTTTAGAGCCAAAACGAGTTCAAGGTCGAGTTCAGGGTCGAGTTCAAAGCTATAAAACCCAGTTTGTTTGAAATTTGGGATGAACTCAAGGATTATAACTTATGCCCCAACTTGTCCCGTTGACTCGCATATTTAAACAAAACCCTAAAGTTTATTTTTTATCCTCAAATTAACAAGTTACAGCCACCTCTCGATTCTTATTTCTCACAGTCAGCAAAAACTAAGTCGAGAGACAGCACCGCAAAAAGAAGGGAAAAGTTTGAAAAAGTTGCTCGTAAATTAGATACTTCATATACTAGACAGTTAGTGGTTAATTGTATGATTAGGTAGAATTCTATTTATCTCATGATTTCTGTTGTATTGGAGTATAGGGATGTATTTTTCAAATAAAGATTTCTTGAGTTACAATATAGGAGTTTGTCTAGTGAGGAAGATTGAGAGTTGGCTGAAGTTTTAACAACTAATTTGAAACCTTTTTATGAAGTTACAAAATTATTTTCTAGGAGTACATATATATCCAACTACTAATTTATTTTTAGTGCACATTTGTGAGATATGTCTTCTTTTCAGATAATTAGAGAGATAGCAAAAGGGATGGTAGAAAATTTTGATAAATATTAGAAGGATGTTTATGGAATTTGAGTATTGACAGCTATATTTAATCTAAGATAAAAAATAAAATTGTTAGAATTTTATTTTCCTCAATTATATCCTACTTCTTTTTATGCCATCTTGAGAAAGTTTGTAATCTTTGCTTTAATTTGATAAAAAATTATGCAATGAAATTTGGGTCATGTGAAAGTACTTCCAATTTGTCCGCAAGTGGTTTCTCTCGTTCTTTTTTGCCTTTTTTTGAGAAGCAAGCTGCACCTAAATTAAGGTTTAAAAATTTTGTAGAGGCTGATATGAATGAACATAAAAAAATCGAGTTTGAATTATATTTAAAAGATGGGATATTGCTTGCTTATGAATTTTTTGACATTTTGGGCTGGTGGAAGGCGAATCAATATAAGTATTCTTTGTTGTCTAAGATTGTATAAAACATATTAGCAATTTCGGTGTTCATAGTTGTTTCTGAGTTAGCTTTTAGCATTGCTGGTAGAGTTGTGAGCTCATATCGTAATAAGTTACATCCTAATATAGTATCAAAATTTTCATATTCATATTTATTTTTTAATGTTCTTATTTATTTAGTTTAATTACTTTTTTTTAAATATAGATGGAAAACCCATTTTAATCGCTACTAAAGATGCTACTAGCACATTTATGCAAGGGGATGTTGAAAATTTTCAAAAAATAAGATTATTTATAATAATTAACTTTCAAAAATAGTTTTTTGATATGATTTAAATAAAATTTTTAACTTCTTTTGTTTTTGTTGTTTTAGTAGGATGATGAAGAAAGTTGATAATATTGTGGAAGTTTTGAATTATTTGTTTTTTTATCTTGGAATGTTGAAAAGTTGTGGAATTAAAATTTGTGGGTATTTTTTTGTTGTGAAAAATTGTAAAAATATTAGAAAATTTGGATTGTTTAGTTTTATAGTCTAGAGTTGATTTTGTGGTAAATTTGCTAAGTTTGAATTTGATTTTATGCATTTTAATAGTATCAGTATAAAAATTAGTTATATTTGCTTGTAAATCAAATTGAACAAGAGGAAATTAAAATGTGATTAAATTGAAATACAAAAAATATAAATTATTTTTCATAAAATTGAAAATTTTTTATGTATATTTTTAACTTTAAAAAAAATTAATAAGACTTAGAATTATGAATTTATTGATAAATAAAGAATTAATGATAATTAAAATTATAGGATTTGATTTAAAATAAATAAAATAAAATTAATATTGTTAAAAAAATTAGTCAAACAAAGTCAAATAGATACAAGTTAGGTGGGATGGAAATGGGGACGAGTTGACTCGGCCCTGTTTATAGCAAATCAGGGGAGGGGCAGGTTAGGGGATGAATTTTTTCCAAACGGGGTGGGTTCGGGAATAGAAAAACCTGCCCCATTGTAATCACTTTCAGTCAGGAACCTATTTATTACAAATGGTAATACTGTTCTTTAATGTGAAAATATTAATAAAGTAGGGATACAGGTGTTATTAGCCCATCATGTATTTATTCTTCGGGTTTGGTAAGTACCAGTTGGCAAGTTATGAATTGAGAATTCTTTGTTTCTTTGTATGTTATTATTATATCTTATTAAATTGTAACCTTTAATCACCCCTGGTTTGGCTCCCATGGTTTTGAAATCCTCAAGAAAAGACTCCTAATCCAAACGCCACATATCACCAAACACTTCTTTGATAACTGCGTTCTGACCTGTAAATTCAACAATCCATTGCAATTCTTTCAATAAAATATGTTGCACCAATTGTCTTGTATCTCTTCCCACTTTCATAATCCAGTAAGGATCGTGATAATCACAAGGTTGATCTTCAATTCTAGTGTGTTGATCAAATATGAACATATACACCCTATAACAGCTCTTCAGAAACTTACAATAATATTAGTAGGTTCTTACGTGTTTAGTGGCCAAATGCTAAAAGACTTAAGCAGCTTATAGTTATAAAAGCCGCCTAAGTTCATTTGAATCAAACACAAAAAAAAAAAAAATCTTTGGCGTTCATATTATTTCCTGTGGCAAATTCCATTGCTCAACCAATTATGAAAATGGTTTATGAGCAGTATGTTCTGGGAGGAGTCATAGCTACTCTGTTGGGATTTGCTCTGTTTATTTACAATTCAAGGGGAAAGAAGAAAAACATAGATCCTTCAATGAAGATTGAGGGAAGTGAGTGTTTCAAGAGCGCAGAAAACAGAATATGCCAATCAGATTCCGATGAAAACACACATATGATCATTGTTGGTGCGGGTGTTGCTGGTTCAGCTCTTGCCTATGCTCTTGGCAAGGTATTTTCTCATTAAACATCTGCTCTAGATTTAGTGATTTACCCTTTTGCATTGCTGATTTGAGTTTGATCTGTAAATTTTTCATCTGAGATTTTTTCAGGATGGGCGCCGAGTTCACGTGATTGAAAGAGACTTGAGCCAGCCTGACAGAATTGTTGGTGAGCTGCTACAACCTGGAGGATATTTAAAGCTAGTAGAATTGGGTCTAGAAGGTAAATGGAGCATTCAGATCTTGTCTTCTATTTAAATATATTAGATTTGGTTCTGACCTGCAAGTTATAAACATGGGGCTGCAGACTGTGTTAGTGATATTGATGCTCAATGTGTGTACGGATATGCTCTATACAAAGATGGGAAAAGCACTAAACTTTCATATCCATTGGGAAGTTTCGATTCAAATGTAGCAGGAAGAAGCTTTCACCATGGGCGTTTCGTACAGAGAATGAGAGAAAAAGCTGCTTCTCTTCCCAAGTACTCTCTCTTTCCCTACGCAGATATTTGATATTTGAAGTAACTTTTTCAAAATGTTATTCAATGTTCTGTCATAATTTTGTGTTCAGTGTAAGAATGGAACAAGGAACAGTAACATCTCTACTTGAAGAAAATGGAACTGTCAAAGGAGTTGAATACAAAACCAAGGCTGGTCAAAAGCTTACAGCTTATGCTCCACTCACTCTAGTCTGTGATGGTTGTTGCTCAAATTTGAGACGCAACCTCTGCAATCCTAAGGTGAAGATTCTGTTTTTCTGAATCAAATATGAAATCACATATCTTGCCATTTCGTAAAATATTTCCTAAAGTCACATTATCATTTCTTCAGGTTGACATTCCCTCTTGTTTTGTTGGCTTGGCCTTGGAGAATTGTCAACTTCCATATGCAAATCATGGACATGTTGTTCTGGCAGATCCTTCCCCCATCTTGTTTTATCCCATCAGTAGCTCCGAGATTCGCTGTTTGGTTGATATACCAGGCCAAAAAGTTCCTTCCATTTCCAATGGTGAAATGAGTCACTACTTGAAAACTGTAGTTGCTCCCCAGGTATCTCAAAGCTACTCTGCCATGTTCATATATTCTTCTTCTGCAAATAATCTGTATAATCTTCTCTGCAATGGAAAAAGTCTTCCATTTTAGCTATGGCTTAGTAGTTTCCTTAACATCCTAACCCATTTCAGATTCCCCAAGAGCTGCAAACTGCCTTTATGTCAGCAATTGACAAAGGAAACATAAGAACAATGCCAAATAGAAGCATGCCTGCAGCTCCACATCCAACTCCTGGTGCACTTTTAATGGGAGATGCATTCAACATGCGTCATCCTTTAACGGGAGGTGGTATGACAGTAGCTTTATCCGATGTAATTGTACTCAGAAATCTGCTCAGACCCTTGCATTCTTTACACGACGCATCTTCTCTTTGCAAATATTTTGAATCCTTTTACACCCTCCGCAAGGTAACTCTTATATTCATTTGCACTTCACTTTTACAATACTCAATCAGCTCGCAGCTAAAAATTTTCGGATTCTGTATTCGCAGCCTGTGGCATCTACCATAAACACATTAGCAGGTGCGTTGTACAAAGTCTTTTCTGCTTCTCCTGATCCTGCAAGGAAGGAAATGCGGCAAGCCTGCTTCGATTACTTGAGCCTGGGAGGTGCTTTTTCAAGTGGACCAATATCTATACTCTCAGGTCTAAACCCCCAGCCATTGAGCTTGGTTCTGCATTTCTTCGCGGTTGCTGTCTATGGTGTTGGGCGTGTATTGATTCCATTTCCATCTCCTAAACGTTTTTGGATTGGGGCCAGATTGATTTCTGTAAGTACTGTACACTTCCCATGGAATTTGTCTATCTTTTTCTGTCGTCCCAATTTCTTATGCTTATATAATTTTTCAGGGTGCATCTGGTATTATTTTCCCTATAATTAAAGCTGAAGGAGTTAGACAGATGTTCTTCCCTGTGGCTGTGCCTGCATACTACAGAGCTCCTCCTGTTAACTGAGAATCTGAAAACAGAAAATTCAACCAAAATAATGGGAAATATTGCAACATTTATTCATTATTCCTTTAATTTTTTTCTTCTTTTACCAGTGGAATTCCTCCCTGACCAAAATTTGAGGCAAAGTTTCTTGCTAATCCGTTGTATGGGAATTGTATTAACGTATATATTTCTTTGTAATTTTTTTGGTGAACCCCCACAGAAAAAATTTTATTAAATGAAAAAATAATACACCTAAGCGAAAGTGACTTTACGAGCCACATTTTAGATATGAAAAAAAAACTGTCCAGGAGATTGCGATAGGTTAATCGCATTAATAAGAATTAATTAGAGGCAAAGTTAAAAATAAATAACTAAGGGTAAAATGTTTAAAAGGAAAATTTAGTCGACTAATATTTTGAAAATAATTAAAAAATAAATAGATAACTTTACAAAGTACTGAGATTAAACTATGTATACACCTAAAAATAAATTTAAAACAAAAATTTTACAATAAAAATTTTAAAAAATAATTGTGGAGTGAGGGGCCCTTAGGCCCTAACGGCACTCAGCCTGCACGATTAACTGTATTAAATTTCACTCTCCCTGACATTGACAAAGAATTCAATAAGTACAACTAATATATAAAAGATTTGGATAATCTTCATTTTAATCCTTTTATATATATGAACAAACTTCAATCCACTCTCAAATTTATTGTAAGTATTCAACCCGGCTCGATATATTAAATTTCATAGTTATATGTAACACTTCAAATGTAAAATTATAGTTTGCCTATCTAAATTAATAAAATTTTTATTTCTTCTCTCATAAGGTAAAAATATAATTTACAGTTCTAAATTGAAGAAAATAAAATTTTTTCATCCCTAACTTATTTCTTTTTTTGGTCACTTTTTTCGCTTTGTTTCTTTCACTCTATTTTTTTTTTCTTTTTCTCTCTCATTTGTTGCTCTCCTTTTTATTTTCTTGTCCTCTCTTTTTTCTTTTTCTTTTTCCTCATTTGTTCCTCTCTATTTTTTCTCTTCTAATCTTCTTTTCTTTTTTTTTTCCTCTATCTCTATTCCTTTTCTTCTTCTCTCTCTATTCATTTTCATTTTTTCCCTTATGCTTCTCTCATCTATTCCTTTTTTTTATTCTCTTTGAGGTAATTATGTCATTTCACATATATTAAATGTCATAAAAGATAATATAGTTATAAAATATAAAGCCAATAAATTTCTTAATTATTATTTTCCGTAAGTTTTGTTGTATCTTCTCATATAATTTTATCTATAAATAGTATTCTTAATTTTTTTTTTCTTTTTATGATTTGTGAGATAGGTCTCCTTTGATAGGAGACTAAATATCTATTATTTTTATTTATATTTTTATAAATTATAACATGATTTATCTTATATATAATAAATAAGTCTTTAAGCCGTATTAAAATGATTGAAATATCCTTTAGCTGGTAAGTTACATACACGCATACTCTATTATTATAGATAGTCTAAATTCATCGGGACAAGGTTAGTTTTGTTTAATATAGCTAGCTACTAGCATAGAAAGGGACCTATTTGTTACACTTAGAAAAACTATGTACCTTTTGTGCAAATATAAAACATTAGAGGGCTTGATATTATCTCAAATTTTCTTGCTTGTATCGAATTTCATAAAAAGAAAAATATATTTTAATGGGTACCAACTATAACTGGTAACGTGAAATGAGAGTGGCTATTGCCTATTGGAACATGCTGGCTCCTAATTTTCATATTCATTCTTAATTTTATATATATCCTTGGTTTTTGGCTAAAAATCCTAGGAGTTCTATATATCACTTTGTATATTTGTTTATTTCTGTAAATTAAAATAAACTCCCACAACAAATATAACACCTTGATTTTATTATTATTATTATTATCTTCTGCAACATCTCTGCATGGCAATACAAAACTTATTTCTTTATTATGATCATACAACACCAAACCCTCCAAGCTCACATTTGCTTAGAGATTAATTTATTACGAAAACTTTTTATTGTTAATCAATATGGACGTTGATTAACAAAGTTGCCCGGAGGATCGTAGTTGCAGATAACAAAGGTGCCGCCATTGTTGCACCTCACTTTAGCACACCCTAAACGCACAGAATTACGCCAAACAACCTGAGTGTAATGTCTGCACTCCCCACCAACGCAAGAGTTTGAGTTGTAGTTGTACCTCGGCCTCTCGTCCACCCACAGCTTCACCGCAGCAGTGCCGGTAAGGTCACCGCTGCTCCATGCAATGTTCTCACCGTAAGGTCCCCCGGAGTGCACCAATCTGCAGTCACCTTTGCGTTGATTGGCATAGTTTTGGGCGTAAGCCGCAACCCTATTGTCCCATCTCATTTGTCCAACGCCAACCCTAGCACGAGCTTCATTGTGAGCTCTGAGGTAGTCTTGTGGTGAATTTTGGGCAGAGGATAAGTTGATTGTAGCTAAGGCTACGACACAGAAAATTGCTAGAGAAATTGAAATCTTAGACATTTTGTTATGTTTTTGCTTAAATATATAACTTAGGTTATGGGTGAAAATTAAAATTGCTTGTGTATTAGAGGTACTTATATAGGGAAATGGGTGTGGAAAATTATTCATAGTACTGTACGGTTGAATTTTCAAAAGAAATTCTTTTGAAAGATAAGATAATAACACTTGGTGCGACACATTATTAATAAAATTGACTATGTAAAATTTGTGGAAAAAAGAAAATTAAGAATGGTAGACTGCAATTGTCGTATTCAAACTCAAGTATTTTCTACTTTTTCCACGGTGACTTTGTCTCGTCTCACTATGACTACATGGTAAAATTAATTTCCAACATTTCGCGTGCAAAAAGTTGGACCATGTCCAGAAGTTAGTGCTAAAACCAATTAAAGGAAATCTATGTGCGTGCTTTAAGAAAAAAATATATTTAACATTTTTCTTTAAAATAATTCTTAAAATGTTCTCTAATAATTAAGTAAAACACTTTATTTGTAATGCCAATGGTAAGATTAGCCTATCTTCTCGTAAATGAAAAATTCAAACAAGAATTGTTGCAGTATAATCGTAGTCAACATACACATATCCAAATTAAGCAGACGCCTTAAAAACCATCTTGTCCTTATTATAATTAATGACTCTTGACCTATATATATTATATTCATGCATCAATTTGTAATTTGTTGAGAAATTAATAAACTGACATGGTCATATACATGAGAATCAAAATGTCCAGATGGAATAAAGCTTGAAGATCCGTGTCGTAACTGGTATAAGTAACTTGAAAAACTTCAACGTCGATCGACAACCGCAAAATGCTCTAAGTCTCTGTGTGTGTGTGTATATATATATATATATATTATGAATTTGATTAATTAATTAATTAATCCGACTCCGGATCGAGATGAACGCCAAGTCAAAGTGGCGGAATGACTTGCATTGCGTCGCGAATTTGACAAAATGTTTATATCAAAGAAATATGAATAAGGAAGAAGAGAGCTAATTAGACAGGTCCTACCATAGGTTATATATATATATATATATATATTGCTAAAACCTCTCAAAAGATCAAGAGTCCTAAATTTTTGCATAAATTTTTACCCATTAATTTATAGACTATCGAATTATTTTCTTTTGAATGGTTGAGTTTATATATCTTATATTAATTATGATCTATTCATTATATATATTAAGTTTTATATCAACTATTAAAAATATATAGATTTAATGGTTAGAAATCGACATTGTACTGTACAGATAAAAAAGCACCAAAAAATAGAGATTATCAAGTGTGAAGATCGATTGACATAACTCAATGGTATGGTATTGCTGGATGGTGTGACGTAATTTCTGATAGCCAATCTAATTCTGATCATCATCTTCTAAATTTAATTTTTTTCACAATCACAAAATTAAATAAATCGGCAGCATCCAGTAATCTTTCCAAAATAAGTGCCGGTAATAAATGAAGTTGCCAATGCACCAGCAGTCTCATGTGGCATTTGAGTAGGAAGGAAGCATCAGAAAGTTATACTTTCACGGATAAGCACGACTTGTTACTTCGAAAGGTGAAAAGTAACAAGAAGACTTAAAAGAGAGAAAGAAACAAGACTGCTGGCCCTACTTGTTCATTTTTCCTTTCTTTATAATTTAGTTGTTTATACCTTTTTTCGTTGGATTGATGCAAAACCATAGATTAGTGTAATTACATTTGTTATATATCATTGGTATATTTCATGAAGAGGTCTGCATCTGTTTCTTTATCACACGAATCACGAAAACTTTTATGAATAATTTAATTACTTAAATATCAAAATATTTCAAGGAAAATATTTTAGGGGGTATTTTAATTCTTGATGCAAACTCTCAAGTTCCTAAACAGATGTCGTTATTGTGGTTATGATACATTCGTTAGACTAACCTTATTATGGTTTGTTGTCCAATTATTAACCAATCAGCAAGGGAAGAAATCTTACTATTTTATTAATATTTATTGAATTTGTCAAATGTCCCACATTACTATCTTACTAGGCTATCATTTTTGTTATATATGGATTGGGCACCCTCTTCCCTAGAGCTAACTTTTGGGTTGAGTTCTACCCAAA
Source organism: Melia azedarach (assembly GCA_028052125.1). NCBI lineage: Eukaryota > Viridiplantae > Streptophyta > Magnoliopsida > Sapindales > Meliaceae > Melia > Melia azedarach. The sequence goes on along the minus strand of CM051399.1, from coordinate 1,326,569 downwards.
CCCATTTTTAACATGGTATCAGAGCTAGCTTCTAGGCAATTGTGGGATTCTGGTCCTCTACCTTCTCCTACATCTGATCCACGCTTCGCATGAGGGAGGGTGTCAAATGTCCCACATTGCTATCTTACTAGGCTATCATCTTTGTTATATACCCAAACCCATTTCTAACAGAATTGATTTTTTAACTTTTTTGGGAGAGGGAAGAACGTGGAATTTGTTTTGATCGATGTACTACTTGCTAGCTTTTATCATTTCTATAAAGTTATAATAATGTCCAAGGGGGACTTACGTTTTCCTCATTTGGGTTGCTTAATTAAAACAATCACATTGCATGCAACTTTTGGATAATATATTCCCTGCAGTTTCTCTATTATAAATACAATTCATACTATCCCTCACCTCTCATCAGTCAGTCAACCCAAATATCTATCACACATTCTAAGGAAACGAACGAAACCAAAATGAATTGCTGTAATATTTCACTTGCGCTTCTAATTTGCCTAATGGGGCCATTATCCCTGCTGATTCAACTTTCCCGTGCAGAAAACCTACCACAAGACTACCTCAACGCCCACAACTCAGCTCGATCACAAGTCGGAGTTGCCAATATCGTATGGAACGACACAGTAGCAGCATATGCGCAGAACTATGCTAACTCAAGAATTGCCGATTGCAGTCTTGTTCATTCTGGCGGACCTTACGGTGAAAACCTGGCCAAAGGCAGCGGCACATTCACTGGCAGTGCTGCCGTGAACTTGTGGGTAGCAGAGAAGGCTTACTATGACTACACTTCAAATTCTTGTACAGGAGGACAACAGTGCTTGCATTATACACAAGTTGTTTGGCGCAACTCAGTTCGTCTTGGATGTGCTAGGGTTCAGTGCAGCAATGGCTGGTGGTTCGTGATTTGCAACTATGATCTCCCAGGCAATTATGTTGGCCAACGTCCTTATTAATTAAGATGATTAATTAATTTGATTATGCCACTTCTGCTTATTAAGAGGTTAATTAAGAAATAAATAAATTGTATGTGATCTTGTTGTCGAAAGTAATTAATAAGGTTGATTCTGTATGTAATAACCAAAAGGATGTACATTTAACTCACATTGTCTGTCTAATCATCTTTAGACGGCTTGGAAACTTATGTATGGTTTCTTTTGGGTATGTTCTATTTCTTTTCTCTAATCTGAAAGTGAACTCTAATTTATTTAGTGGGTGTTAATTTTATTTTTATCACTGATTTTTTTAGTCAAATATTTAATCAGACTTGCATATATTAGTTCTATCGTAAAACAGCTCCAAATTTTATATTCATTTTGAAATGAAATTTGTTTCCACATGAGGGGAGGAGAAATTGGGGGTGTGCATACCAACCATCCTCCTCCGAAAAGTGGTTTACTAGTAGATGCTAGCTGATTGAATGGCAAAATTTCATGAAAAGAAAATGCAAAAATTTTGAATATTTCTACCACTCAATTAGAATTGAAAAATTTGTCATATCTAATTTATGTTTTTTTTCCCCCTAAAAGATAAGTATTTTCACCTAGATACGTGCAACACTATCAAACCATTTTCCTCCACTAAAACCTACACGTATATATTAATTATATTCTCCTAAATATAAATGTTCACATGAACCATCAACATATATATTTTATTCCACAAAAAATCTTCCATAATAATTTAGTTTATGACCTACACGACTTGTCAAATGTGGCTGCCCACATGCAGTGTACATAATTAAGGTCATGAGCTTATGAATTATGATCACTCATTTTTTCCCTCAGTGAATTAGAGCAACAAGACATGATCATCACAATAACGGTAGTAAGAAAAACAAAAAGATGCCAAAAGAGAGAGAAGATCAATACACAGGATGTTCTCGAACTCCTCAACTTTAAACCAAACCCGTCACATTAGTTAGCATGGTATTAACTGACTTTAATTTTGTTATAATTTTCAAGATTTTGAAAGCCTGAGCTCACGAATTTCCTCAAGCATGCATTATTATTTTGAACTTCCATTCGGAGTCATAATTTGAATAAAACTGAATGATGATTAGGATGTGATTAGAGAAATAACATTAAGTTTATACTTCATTATTATCTAATTAATCATTTTCATCGGATTGGAGAATTAATGACTATATATCTAATAACATTCATAGAAATCTGGATATAGACATTCGGCTTGAAAAATGATTCTATAGCTCATAATTTTTATCCAATATATTCTTAGATATACAAATTCATTGTCTCATGTTCTATCTTTTTATGAGAGTAAAAGTAATTTTAAAGTAAGTCATATAGAAATAGATATAATACTGCCTCATCATTCTGCATAAATAGAGTTAATATATAAGGATTTGTATTTTTAGTGTCATCATTTTTTATTTATTTTTGTGAAGAAGTTAATTGTACGTCAACTTCTCATTTGTGAGACTCTCTCGTTCCCCAAATAAAATGAAGCCCAATAGCCTCAGTTAATACTTCTTTTTTCCTTTTTTTTTTCTCAACCAAACCTCCATACTTCATAATCGCAGTACTGGAATTTTATTAATACTTCATGAATTCATTCATTTATTATCTGCCAGTACATAATTAGAAGCCCGATTCATCATAATCAATTCTTGTATTTAAATGCTTTTTTTGGCTGAAAATTTTAGTAAGGTTTCTGCCCTAAATGATTGCCTCGGGGATCATAGTTGCAGCCTATGAAAGTCCCTCCAGTTTTGCATCTGACTTTCGCACACCCAATGCGAACTGACTTAAGCCAAACCACCTGAATGTAGTGCCCACAAGTCTTGCCTGTAGCGCAAGTGTTGAAAAAATAAGAATTTCGTAATGACTCAAAACACACAAATATATTTATTTCTCATACAAATTTACAAGAAAATATGTAAACACTCTCAAATACTTGAACAAGGACTCAAGCTTTATTTCTAACTTATTTTTTTAAAACCTTAAGGGGGGAGGGGTATTTATAGTTGAAGCAAACCATTCTAAACCATTGATTTAGTCTTCACGTAGAACACCAATGTTGACTTTGTGCAGCACACCAATGTTGACTTTGTCCAGCACACCAATGTTGACTTTGTCTAGTACACCAATATTGACTTTGTCTAGTACACCATTGTTTACCAAATCTAGTACACCATTGCTTACTAAATCTAGTACACCAATTTAGACAATTCAATATTCTAGATTAAGTTTACAATTCAACACTCCCCCTTAAACTTAATCTAATCACCTACGTATAAGCACACGATCAAAATATCTCCATCTTTGATCTTGATATAAAGTGCGTGTTCATAAGGGCACTTAGTGAAACCATTCTTTTGGAAATACTTGTCGATTCGACTATTCCATGCTCTTGGTGCTTGTTTCGAACCATAGAGAGCCTTTATCAATTTCAACACCTTGTCCTCTTGCCCTTTAACTTCGAAACCTGTAGGTTGTTGTATGTAGACTTCTTCTTCAAGAACTCCATTCAAGAATGCAGATTTTACATCCATTTGATGGATCTTCCACTTGTTTTGAGCTGCTAAAGAAATGATTAGTCTTACAGTTTCTAAGCGTGCTACCAGAGCAAACACCTCATCATAGTCGATGCCGGCTCTTTGACTGTAGCCTTTTGCAACTAGCCTCGCTTTGTATCGTTCAATTTCTCCTTTTGAATTCTGCTTTACTTTGTACACCCATTTGACTCCAATAGCTTTGTGTCCTTTAGGAAGTGACACAAGCTCCCACGTATCATTCTTCACAATAGCTTTAATTTCTTCATCCATTGCATTTCTCCATTTTTCATCTTGTATAGCTTCTCCAAAACTCATTGGTTCACACTCAGCAAAAAGACAAAAAAGAGTGAGATTATCTAACCTCTCAGTTACCTCATAGAGATCTTGGAAACTCCTTGTGCGTTCTTCATTTCTTTCCTTTAAAAAGGATGGTGGTGAATCTCCTTGATTGTTTGTTGTTGGTGAAGTTGGTGGAGTATGCGGAGTAATAGGTTCTTCTCTTGCTTCTCCTGCTTGCTCCATTATTGGTTCTTCTTCAAACAAAGGAAAGAAGTTGAAGTCATCGACATCTGGACCAAAATCCCATTCTCCTTCTTCGTCAAATATTACATCTCGACTGATCATAATCTTTTTGCTGTTTGGATTATACAACTTGTAACCCTTTGAACTTGAATCATAGCCAATGAAGATAAAACTCTCGCTTTTATCATCCAACTTTGTTCTTCTCTCGTCTGGTACATGAACATGAGCTACACTTCCAAAAACTCTAAGATGAGAAATACCAGGCTTTCTTCCACACCATGCTTCTTGTGGTGTTTTTCCCCACACGCTTCTTGTTGGAGATCTATTGGATAGATATACAGCAGTTGATACAGCTTCAGCCCAAAACTCCTTGGGTAGTCTTTTACTTTTCAACATACTCCTCGCTATGTTGAGAATTGTTCGATTCTTTCTTTCAGCAACACCATTTTGTTGGGGGGATCTCGGAACGGTTAAGAATCGTCGAATTCCATTTGCTTCACAGAATTCTTGAAATTCCTTGGAAGTGAATTCTCCTCCACGATCAGTTCTCATGGCCTTAATCTGACGACCACTTTCTTTCTCAACGGCAGCTTTAAATTTCTTGAAAGCTCCAAATACCTCAGACTTTTGCTTCAAAAGGTAGATCCATGTTTTTCTTGAAAAATCATCAATAAAGAGAAGGAAATAATTATTGTTACCAAGAGATCTTGGCTTGAATGGACCGTATACATCAGCATGAATGAGCTCCAGTGGTTTCTTGGCTCTAAAGGTAGACTCTTTTGGAAAGCTTTTTCTGAATTGCTTCCCATGTAAACATCCTTCACAAAGTTGGTTCGGATGATTGATGTAAGGAAGACCTCTTACCATCTCCTTCTTAGCCAATAGCTCTAACCCTCCAAAGTTGAGATGCCCAAATCGAAGATGCCATAGCCATGATGCATCTTTGTAACAAGCTTTCAAACATTTCGCAACATTGTTTTGAATATTCAAAGAAAACATTCTATTCTTTGACATTTTCACTTTAGTAATTAAGTTGCCTTTGTCATCTCTTATAAAAAGACTATAATCTTTCATATGAATATCATAACCTTTTTCTAAGAGTTGACCTAAACTCAAAATATTACTTTTCATATTAGGCACATAGTAGACATTTCCAATAAATTGATGTCTACCATCTTTCAATTGTATAAGAATGTTACCTCTTCCTTTCACGGCTATTTTTGAATCATCACCAAAAGAAACATTTCCATTTGTTGATTCGTCTAACTCCACGAACATGCTTCTTTTTCCACACATATGATTGCTCGCACCAGTGTCAAGATACCATGTGTTTTCTTGGCCTCCACTATTGTCTTTGTATGCTAACAAGACAGTTTCATCTCCTTGATTCTTTTCTTCTACATAGTTAGCCTTTTCTTCCACTTCATTGTTGTAGGCTCTACATGCAGAAGCATAATGGCCAAACTTTTGACAATTATAACATCTGACTTTAGACTTGTCGTACCTTGTATTTGGATTGTTCCTTCCACGACCTCGTGTTGAGCTTTCTCCTTTCTCATAGTTGTTGAAATTATTGTAATTATAATTCCAACCTCGTCCACGACCACGGCCTCTACTTTGTCCTTGACCTCGACCTCTACCTCGACCATGTTGGTTTCTATCATAGCTTTGAATTTCTTCTTTCTCCTTGAATTGCATCTTGAGAAGTTGTTCGGAGATGCCTTGCTTCTTTTTTATTTTTTCTTCATAGGCTTGCAATGATCCTTGTAGTTGGTCGATCGTCATTTCTTCCAAATCTTTAGTTTCTTCAATTGTTGTGACTATGTGATCAAATTTTGAATCCATAGATCGTAGTATCTTTTCCATTATCCTTACTTCACTTAATTTTTCACCATTTCTTTTCAATTGATTAGAAATAGCTTCAATTCTAGAGAAGTAATTAACAATTGACTCGCCTTCCTTCATATATAAAGTTTCAAATTCTCCTCTCAATGTTTGAAGACGTACCTTTTTTACTTGCTCGGCGCCTTTGTAGGATGTCTGAAGTTTATCCCATGCTTGCTTTGCGGAAGTTGCATTTGATATCTTCTCAAAAGCATCATCATCTAATGCTTGATAAATGACATAGAGAGCTTTTTTGTCTCTCTTTCTCGAGTCCTTCAACGTGTCTCTTTGTGCTTGAGTCAAAACAGAAATGGCAACATCATCTCTAGGTTCATTATAACCTTTCTCCACGACCTCCCACACATCTTGTGCTCCAAGGAGTGCCTTCATTTTTATGCTCCAATTATCATAATTGCTTCTATTGAGAATTGGAACTTGAAATGGTGTCATACCTCCATTTGCCATAACTTTCTAATAGTATTTCGGATAGTAATATGAATGTTTATAGGTGTGAAAATATACACTAAGAAAATTCCCAGGAAAGACTGGAGGGGTCACAACGGTCCCACTTAAAACCCAGACTCCTTAGGCAATCTTGGCCTTTTTGACAGAATTTTCTAAATATACACGTAATCACACAAATATAACATCCAAGTTACAAAACCGAGCTCTGATACCACTTTGTTGAAAAAATAAGAATTTCGTAATGACTCAAAACACACAAATATATTTATTTCTCATACAAATTTACAAGAAAATATGTAAACACTCTCAAATACTTGAACAAGGACTCAAGCTTTATTTCTAACTTATTTTTTTAAAACCTTAAGGGGGGAGGGGTATTTATAGTTGAAGCAAACCATTCTAAACCATTGATTTAGTCTTCACGTAGAACACCAATGTTGACTTTGTGCAGCACACCAATGTTGACTTTGTCCAGCACACCAATGTTGACTTTGTCTAGTACACCAATATTGACTTTGTCTAGTACACCATTGTTTACCAAATCTAGTACACCATTGCTTACTAAATCTAGTACACCAATTTAGACAATTCAATATTCTAGATTAAGTTTACAATTCAACAGCAAGTATCAGTGTCGTAGTTGTAGTATGCCTTCTCATCCACCCAACCATTTACAGCTTTTGTGGCCGAAAGGTCCCCGCTGCTCAAGGCAAGGTTCTCGCCATAAGGGAAGTTAGAAGAATGAATAAGATCGCAATCATCACTGCGTTGATTAGCATAGTTTCGTGCATAGGCAGCGAGTTTGTCGTCCCAAGTCACGGGGCCAACGCCTACCTGCTGCCGAGCTGCGTTGTGAGCATCGACAAAGTCTTGTGGTGAGTCCTGTGAATGGGAAGGCAGGAGTAGGGCGAATCCCATGAGATAGAAAACAGAGAGTGGTGAAATATTCTTACACAATCCCATTTTGATTGCAAATTTTCTAATGCAAAGCGAAATTTGTTGGATGATTGGTGAGAAGAATGATAAAATTTTATGGATATTTATAGAGTTAAAAGGAGTGGCAAAAATATATATATTGTCAACTAAATTCATAGTAACGGTAATTAATAAGAATCTAAAGAGACTGTATCTTGTCGAACTCCTAAATTTAAAGCAAACCTCTATGCTTTATTAACTTTATGACCAAAGAAAGAACAGTGATTTCTGCAACAGATCGAGTAACCTCTGTTTCCGCTGTACTTAATTAACTGACTTTAATTTTATTATAATTTTCAAGAGATTGTAAAACTTCAGCCCCGAACTCCCTCATGCATGCATTAGTTTGGACTTCCATTAATTCGGTATCGTATTATAAGTTGAACAAGTGAAAGTGAATGATAATGTGGATGCTATTAGAGAAATAACACGAAGTTTAACTCCATAATTATTATCTAATCATCTTCATCGGTTGGAGAATTAACGACTATATATCTAATAACATTTCGTACAAATCCATATACGAACGTTAGTATTGAAAGAATGATTTTAGATCATAATTTTGCATTAAGTTGCTACCTACAAAAACACATTTTTGTAGTTTGTATCCCCAATATGATCATTTTTAATTTATCTTTGCGATGAAGTGGTAGGTGAATCTCTCATTCCACAAATAAAATGAAGGCTCAATAACCTCTTCTAATACTTCTTTTTTCAACCAAATTCCCATACTTCATAACTAAAACACTGAAATTTATAATACTTCATAAGTTCATTCGTTTATTATCTGCCAGTACATAATTAGAGGCTTTATTTATCATAATCAATTCTTATATTTAAAACGCCTTTTTGCTCATGAAAAGTTAATTAGTAAGGTTTCTGCCCATTATAGTTTCCCGGGGGATCATAGTTGCAGCCAATGAAAGTTCCTCCAGTTTTACACCGGACTTTCGCACACCCAACTCGAACTGAGTTGCGCCAAACCACCTGAGTGTAGTGCCCACAAGCCTTTCCTGGAGAACAAGTATTAAAATTGTAGTTGTAGTCTGCCATCTCATCCACCCACCCATTTACGGCGTTTGTGCCCGAAAGGTCCCCGCTGCTCCAGGCAAGATTCTCGCCGTAAGGGCAATTAGGAGAATGAATAAGATCGCAGTCGCCAATGTGTTGATTAGCATAGTTTCGTGCATAGGCAGCGAGTCTTTCGTCCCAAGTCACAGGGCCAACGCCTACCTGATGCCGAGCTGCGTTGTGGGCATTGAGGAAATCTTGTGGTGAGTCTTGCGCATGTGAAGGCAGGAGTAGAGCTAACCCCATGAGACAGAAAAGAGAGAGTGATGAAATATTCTTGCAGAATCCCATTTTGGTTTGCAAGTTTTCTAATGCAAAGCGAAATTTCTTGGATGATTGATAGTACAATTAGAAGATTTGATGGGTATTTATAGAGTTGAGACCTTGAAAATTGAACAAATCGTAGTATATAAGATGGTATGTGTGTTGAGTGGGGTCGTTTCAAATGTGTGTTACATATATATATATATATATATATATATATATATATATATATATATCAGAATTGGGTGTGTGTATATATATATATATTTCAAAACTTTCCTTATTTTCTGTTTAGCAGTTTTAAATTATAAATTATCGTGTCTTGAGATTCTAAAACCAGTTTTTGTATTTAATAAAAATAATTGTGTAACACTTTAAAAAATCGGTTTACTTTTTAGCCTCGAAAAATAAATATAACTATTAGTCATATTCACCTAACTACCTTAGCGCACAACCATCAAAAAAAATTTTCTATCCGGAAAAATCTTTTCTTACTTGTGTGGACTTCTCAAATGTAACAAGGAAAAAAAAAAAAATTAAAGATGCGAAAGAGATCAAGTGTTGGCATCAATCAACTGGATATTAGAGAACTCCATAACTCGAATTAGACAGATGTTCTTCCCTGTGGCTGTGCCTGCATACTACAGAGCTCCTCCTGTTAACTGAGAATCTGAAAACAGAAAATTCAACCAAAATAATGGGAAATATTGCAACATTTATTCATTATTCCTTTAATTTTTTTCTTCTTTTACCAGTGGAATTCCTCCCTGACCAAAATTTGAGGCAAAGTTTCTTGCTAATCCGTTGTATGGGAATTGTATTAACGTATATATTTCTTTGTAATTTTTTTGGTGAACCCCCACAGAAAAAATTTTATTAAATGAAAAAATAATACACCTAAGCGAAAGTGACTTTACGAGCCACATTTTAGATATGAAAAAAAAACTGTCCAGGAGATTGCGATAGGTTAATCGCATTAATAAGAATTAATTAGAGGCAAAGTTAAAAATAAATAACTAAGGGTAAAATGTTTAAAAGGAAAATTTAGTCGACTAATATTTTGAAAATAATTAAAAAATAAATAGATAACTTTACAAAGTACTGAGATTAAACTATGTATACACCTAAAAATAAATTTAAAACAAAAATTTTACAATAAAAATTTTAAAAAATAATTGTGGAGTGAGGGGCCCTTAGGCCCTAACGGCACTCAGCCTGCACGATTAACTGTATTAAATTTCACTCTCCCTGACATTGACAAAGAATTCAATAAGTACAACTAATATATAAAAGATTTGGATAATCTTCATTTTAATCCTTTTATATATATGAACAAACTTCAATCCACTCTCAAATTTATTGTAAGTATTCAACCCGGCTCGATATATTAAATTTCATAGTTATATGTAACACTTCAAATGTAAAATTATAGTTTGCCTATCTAAATTAATAAAATTTTTATTTCTTCTCTCATAAGGTAAAAATATAATTTACAGTTCTAAATTGAAGAAAATAAAATTTTTTCATCCCTAACTTATTTCTTTTTTTGGTCACTTTTTTCGCTTTGTTTCTTTCACTCTATTTTTTTTTTCTTTTTCTCTCTCATTTGTTGCTCTCCTTTTTATTTTCTTGTCCTCTCTTTTTTCTTTTTCTTTTTCCTCATTTGTTCCTCTCTATTTTTTCTCTTCTAATCTTCTTTTCTTTTTTTTTTCCTCTATCTCTATTCCTTTTCTTCTTCTCTCTCTATTCATTTTCATTTTTTCCCTTATGCTTCTCTCATCTATTCCTTTTTTTTATTCTCTTTGAGGTAATTATGTCATTTCACATATATTAAATGTCATAAAAGATAATATAGTTATAAAATATAAAGCCAATAAATTTCTTAATTATTATTTTCCGTAAGTTTGTTGTATCTTCTCATATAATTTTATCTATAAATAGTATTCTTAATTTTTTTTTTCTTTTTATGATTTGTGAGATAGGTCTCCTTTGATAGGAGACTAAATATCTATTATTTTTATTTATATTTTTATAAATTATAACATGATTTATCTTATATATAATAAATAAGTCTTTAAGCCGTATTAAAATGATTGAAATATCCTTTAGCTGGTAAGTTACATACACGCATACTCTATTATTATAGATAGTCTAAATTCATCGGGACAAGGTTAGTTTTGTTTAATATAGCTAGCTACTAGCATAGCAAGGGACCTATTTGTTACACTTAGAAAAACTATGTACCTTTTGTGCAAATATAAAACATTAGAGGGCTTGATATTATCTCAAATTTTCTTGCTTGTATCGAATTTCATAAAAAGAAAAATATATTTTAATGGGTACCAACTATAACTGGTAACGTGAAATGAGAGTGGCTATTGCCTATTGGAACATGCTGGCTCCTAATTTTCATATTCATTCTTAATTTTATATATATCCTTGGTTTTTGGCTAAAAATCCTAGGAGTTCTATATATCACTTTGTATATTTGTTTATTTCTGTAAATTAAAATAAACTCCCACAACAAATATAACACCTTGATTTTATTATTATTATTATTATCTTCTGCAACATCTCTGCATGGCAATACAAAACTTATTTCTTTATTATGATCATACAACACCAAACCCTCCAAGCTCACATTTGCTTAGAGATTAATTTATTACGAAAACTTTTTATTGTTAATCAATATGGACGTTGATTAACAAAGTTGCCCGGAGGATCGTAGTTGCAGATAACAAAGGTGCCGCCATTGTTGCACCTCACTTTAGCACACCCTAAACGCACAGAATTACGCCAAACAACCTGAGTGTAATGTCTGCACTCCCCACCAACGCAAGAGTTTGAGTTGTAGTTGTACCTCGGCCTCTCGTCCACCCACAGCTTCACCGCAGCAGTGCCGGTAAGGTCACCGCTGCTCCATGCAATGTTCTCACCGTAAGGTCCCCCGGAGTGCACCAATCTGCAGTCACCTTTGCGTTGATTGGCATAGTTTTGGGCGTAAGCCGCAACCCTATTGTCCCATCTCATTTGTCCAACGCCAACCCTAGCACGAGCTTCATTGTGAGCTCTGAGGTAGTCTTGTGGTGAATTTTGGGCAGAGGATAAGTTGATTGTAGCTAAGGCTACGACACAGAAAATTGCTAGAGAAATTGAAATCTTAGACATTTTGTTATGTTTTTGCTTAAATATATAACTTAGGTTATGGGTGAAAATTAAAATTGCTTGTGTATTAGAGGTACTTATATAGGGAAATGGGTGTGGAAAATTATTCATAGTACTGTACGGTTGAATTTTCAAAAGAAATTCTTTTGAAAGATAAGATAATAACACTTGGTGCGACACATTATTAATAAAATTGACTATGTAAAATTTGTGGAAAAAAGAAAATTAAGAATGGTAGACTGCAATTGTCGTATTCAAACTCAAGTATTTTCTACTTTTTCCACGGTGACTTTGTCTCGTCTCACTATGACTACATGGTAAAATTAATTTCCAACATTTCGCGTGCAAAAAGTTGGACCATGTCCAGAAGTTAGTGCTAAAACCAATTAAAGGAAATCTATGTGCGTGCTTTAAGAAAAAAATATATTTAACATTTTTCTTTAAAATAATTCTTAAAATGTTCTCTAATAATTAAGTAAAACACTTTATTTGTAATGCCAATGGTAAGATTAGCCTATCTTCTCGTAAATGAAAAATTCAAACAAGAATTGTTGCAGTATAATCGTAGTCAACATACACATATCCAAATTAAGCAGACGCCTTAAAAACCATCTTGTCCTTATTATAATTAATGACTCTTGACCTATATATATTATATTCATGCATCAATTTGTAATTTGTTGAGAAATTAATAAACTGACATGGTCATATACATGAGAATCAAAATGTCCAGATGGAATAAAGCTTGAAGATCCGTGTCGTAACTGGTATAAGTAACTTGAAAAACTTCAACGTCGATCGACAACCGCAAAATGCTCTAAGTCTCTGTGTGTGTGTGTATATATATATATATATATTATGAATTTGATTAATTAATTAATTAATCCGACTCCGGATCGAGATGAACGCCAAGTCAAAGTGGCGGAATGACTTGCATTGCGTCGCGAATTTGACAAAATGTTTATATCAAAGAAATATGAATAAGGAAGAAGAGAGCTAATTAGACAGGTCCTACCATAGGTTATATATATATATATATATATTGCTAAAACCTCTCAAAAGATCAAGAGTCCTAAATTTTTGCATAAATTTTTACCCATTAATTTATAGACTATCGAATTATTTTCTTTTGAATGGTTGAGTTTATATATCTTATATTAATTATGATCTATTCATTATATATATTAAGTTTTATATCAACTATTAAAAATATATAGATTTAATGGTTAGAAATCGACATTGTACTGTACAGATAAAAAAGCACCAAAAAATAGAGATTATCAAGTGTGAAGATCGATTGACATAACTCAATGGTATGGTATTGCTGGATGGTGTGACGTAATTTCTGATAGCCAATCTAATTCTGATCATCATCTTCTAAATTTAATTTTTTTCACAATCACAAAATTAAATAAATCGGCAGCATCCAGTAATCTTTCCAAAATAAGTGCCGGTAATAAATGAAGTTGCCAATGCACCAGCAGTCTCATGTGGCATTTGAGTAGGAAGGAAGCATCAGAAAGTTATACTTTCACGGATAAGCACGACTTGTTACTTCGAAAGGTGAAAAGTAACAAGAAGACTTAAAAGAGAGAAAGAAACAAGACTGCTGGCCCTACTTGTTCATTTTTCCTTTCTTTATAATTTAGTTGTTTATACCTTTTTTCGTTGGATTGATGCAAAACCATAGATTAGTGTAATTACATTTGTTATATATCATTGGTATATTTCATGAAGAGGTCTGCATCTGTTTCTTTATCACACGAATCACGAAAACTTTTATGAATAATTTAATTACTTAAATATCAAAATATTTCAAGGAAAATATTTTAGGGGGTATTTTAATTCTTGATGCAAACTCTCAAGTTCCTAAACAGATGTCGTTATTGTGGTTATGATACATTCGTTAGACTAACCTTATTATGGTTTGTTGTCCAATTATTAACCAATCAGCAAGGGAAGAAATCTTACTATTTTATTAATATTTATTGAATTTGTCAAATGTCCCACATTACTATCTTACTAGGCTATCATTTTTGTTATATATGGATTGGGCACCCTCTTCCCTAGAGCTAACTTTTGGGTTGAGTTCTACCCAAACCCATTTTTAACATAGGTATCAGAGCTAGCTTCTAGGCAATTGTGGGATTCTGGTCCTCTACCTTCTCCTACATCTGATCCACGCTTCGCATGAGGGAGGGTGTCAAATGTCCCACATTGCTATCTTACTAGGCTATCATCTTTGTTATATACCCAAACCCATTTCTAACAGAATTGATTTTTTAACTTTTTTGGGAGAGGGAAGAACAGTGGAATTTGTTTTGATCGATGTACTACTTGCTAGCTTTTATCATTTCTATAAAGTTATAATAATGTCCAAGGGGGACTTACGTTTTCCTCATTTGGGTTGCTTAATTAAAACAATCACATTGCATGCAACTTTTGGATAATATATTCCCTGCAGTTTCTCTATTATAAATACAATTCATACTATCCCTCACCTCTCATCAGTCAGTCAACCCAAATATCTATCACACATTCTAAGGAAACGAACGAAACCAAAATGAATTGCTGTAATATTTCACTTGCGCTTCTAATTTGCCTAATGGGGCCATTATCCCTGCTGATTCAACTTTCCCGTGCAGAAAACCTACCACAAGACTACCTCAACGCCCACAACTCAGCTCGATCACAAGTCGGAGTTGCCAATATCGTATGGAACGACACAGTAGCAGCATATGCGCAGAACTATGCTAACTCAAGAATTGCCGATTGCAGTCTTGTTCATTCTGGCGGACCTTACGGTGAAAACCTGGCCAAAGGCAGCGGCACATTCACTGGCAGTGCTGCCGTGAACTTGTGGGTAGCAGAGAAGGCTTACTATGACTACACTTCAAATTCTTGTACAGGAGGACAACAGTGCTTGCATTATACACAAGTTGTTTGGCGCAACTCAGTTCGTCTTGGATGTGCTAGGGTTCAGTGCAGCAATGGCTGGTGGTTCGTGATTTGCAACTATGATCTCCCAGGCAATTATGTTGGCCAACGTCCTTATTAATTAAGATGATTAATTAATTTGATTATGCCACTTCTGCTTATTAAGAGGTTAATTAAGAAATAAATAAATTGTATGTGATCTTGTTGTCGAAAGTAATTAATAAGGTTGATTCTGTATGTAATAACCAAAAGGATGTACATTTAACTCACATTGTCTGTCTAATCATCTTTAGACGGCTTGGAAACTTATGTATGGTTTCTTTTGGGTATGTTCTATTTCTTTTCTCTAATCTGAAAGTGAACTCTAATTTATTTAGTGGGTGTTAATTTTATTTTTATCACTGATTTTTTTAGTCAAATATTTAATCAGACTTGCATATATTAGTTCTATCGTAAAACAGCTCCAAATTTTATATTCATTTTGAAATGAAATTTGTTTCCACATGAGGGGAGGAGAAATTGGGGGTGTGCATACCAACCATCCTCCTCCGAAAAGTGGTTTACTAGTAGATGCTAGCTGATTGAATGGCAAAATTTCATGAAAAGAAAATGCAAAAATTTTGAATATTTCTACCACTCAATTAGAATTGAAAAATTTGTCATATCTAATTTATGTTTTTTTTCCCCCTAAAAGATAAGTATTTTCACCTAGATACGTGCAACACTATCAAACCATTTTCCTCCACTAAAACCTACACGTATATATTAATTATATTCTCCTAAATATAAATGTTCACATGAACCATCAACATATATATTTTATTCCACAAAAAATCTTCCATAATAATTTAGTTTATGACCTACACGACTTGTCAAATGTGGCTGCCCACATGCAGTGTACATAATTAAGGTCATGAGCTTATGAATTATGATCACTCATTTTTTCCCTCATTGAATTAGAGCAACAAGACATGATCATCACAATAACGGTAGTAAGAAAAACAAAAAGATGCCAAAAGAGAGAGAAGATCAATACACAGGATGTTCTCGAACTCCTCAACTTTAAACCAAACCCGTCACATTAGTTAGCATGGTATTAACTGACTTTAATTTTGTTATAATTTTCAAGATTTTGAAAGCCTGAGCTCACGAATTTCCTCAAGCATGCATTATTATTTTGAACTTCCATTCGGAGTCATAATTTGAATAAAACTGAATGATGATTAGGATGTGATTAGAGAAATAACATTAAGTTTATACTTCATTATTATCTAATTAATCATTTTCATCGGATTGGAGAATTAATGACTATATATCTAATAACATTCATAGAAATCTGGATATAGACATTCGGCTTGAAAAATGATTCTATAGCTCATAATTTTTATCCAATATATTCTTAGATATACAAATTCATTGTCTCATGTTCTATCTTTTTATGAGAGTAAAAGTAATTTTAAAGTAAGTCATATAGAAATAGATATAATACTGCCTCATTCTGCATAAATAGAGTTAATATATAAGGATTTGTATTTTTAGTGTCATCATTTTTTATTTATTTTTGTGAAGAAGTTAATTGTACGTCAACTTCTCATTTGTGAGACTCTCTCGTTCCCCAAATAAAATGAAGCCCAATAGCCTCAGTTAATACTTCTTTTTTCCTTTTTTTTTTCTCAACCAAACCTCCATACTTCATAATCGCAGTACTGGAATTTTATTAATACTTCTGAATTCATTCATTTATTATCTGCCAGTACATAATTAGAAGCCCGATTCATCATAATCAATTCTTGTATTTAAATGCTTTTTTTGGCTGAAAATTTTAGTAAGGTTTCTGCCCTAAATGATTGCCTCGGGGATCATAGTTGCAGCCTATGAAAGTCCCTCCAGTTTTGCATCTGACTTTCGCACACCCAATGCGAACTGACTTAAGCCAAACCACCTGAATGTAGTGCCCACAAGTCTTGCCTGTAGCGCAAGTATCAGTGTCGTAGTTGTAGTATGCCTTCTCATCCACCCAACCATTTACAGCTTTTGTGGCCGAAAGGTCCCCGCTGCTCAAGGCAAGGTTCTCGCCATAAGGGCAGTTAGAAGAATGAATAAGATCGCAATCATCACTGCGTTGATTAGCATAGTTTCGTGCATAGGCAGCGAGTTTGTCGTCCCAAGTCACGGGGCCAACGCCTACCTGCTGCCGAGCTGCGTTGTGAGCATCGACAAAGTCTTGTGGTGAGTCCTGTGAATGGGAAGGCAGGAGTAGGGCGAATCCCATGAGATAGAAAACAGAGAGTGGTGAAATATTCTTACACAATCCCATTTTGATTGCAAATTTTCTAATGCAAAGCGAAATTTGTTGGATGATTGGTGAGAAGAATGATAAAATTTTATGGATATTTATAGAGTTAAAAGGAGTGGCAAAAATATATATATTGTCAACTAAATTCATAGTAACGGTAATTAATAAGAACCTAAAGAGACTGTATCTTGTCGAACTCCTAAATTTAAAGCAAACCTCTATGCTTTATTAACTTTACGACCAAAGAAAGAACAGTGATTTCTGCAACAGATCGAGTAACCTCTGTTTCCGCTGTACTTAATTAACTGACTTTAATTTTATTATAATTTTCAAGAGATTGTAAAACTTCAGCCCCGAACTCCCTCATGCATGCATTAGTTTGGACTTCCATTAATTCGGTATCGTATTATAAGTTGAACAAGTGAAAGTGAATGATAATGTGGATGCTATTAGAGAAATAACACGAAGTTTAACTCCATAATTATTATCTAATCATCTTCATCGGTTGGAGAATTAACGACTATATATCTAATAACATTTCGTACCAATCCATATACGAACGTTAGTATTGAAAGAATGATTTTAGATCATAATTTTGCATTAAGTTGCTACCTACAAAAACACATTTTTGTAGTTTGTATCCCCAATATGATCATTTTTAATTTATCTTTGCGATGAAGTGGTAGGTGAATCTCTCATTCCACAAATAAAATGAAGGCTCAATAACCTCTTCTAATACTTCTTTTTTCAACCAAATTCCCATACTTCATAACTAAAACACTGAAATTTATAATACTTCATAAGTTCATTCGTTTATTATCTGCCAGT
Organism: Melia azedarach; assembly: GCA_028052125.1. Lineage (NCBI taxonomy): Eukaryota > Viridiplantae > Streptophyta > Magnoliopsida > Sapindales > Meliaceae > Melia > Melia azedarach. Next base: position 1,308,645 of record CM051399.1, on the reverse strand, counting down.
ACATAATTAGAGGCTTTATTTATCATAATCAATTCTTATATTTAAAACGCCTTTTTGCTCATGAAAAGTTAATTAGTAAGGTTTCTGCCCATTATAGTTGCCCGGGGGATCATAGTTGCAGCCAATGAAAGTTCCTCCAGTTTTACACCGGACTTTCGCACACCCAACTCGAACTGAGTTGCGCCAAACCACCTGAGTGTAGTGCCCACAAGCCTTTCCTGGAGAACAAGTATTAAAATTGTAGTTGTAGTCTGCCATCTCATCCACCCACCCATTTACGGCGTTTGTGCCCGAAAGGTCCCCGCTGCTCCAGGCAAGATTCTCGCCGTAAGGGCAATTAGGAGAATGAATAAGATCGCAGTCGCCAATGTGTTGATTAGCATAGTTTCGTGCATAGGCAGCGAGTCTTTCGTCCCAAGTCACAGGGCCAACGCCTACCTGATGCCGAGCTGCGTTGTGGGCATTGAGGAAATCTTGTGGTGAGTCTTGCGCATGTGAAGGCAGGAGTAGAGCTAACCCCATGAGACAGAAAAGAGAGAGTGATGAAATATTCTTGCAGAATCCCATTTTGGTTTGCAAGTTTTCTAATGCAAAGCGAAATTTCTTGGATGATTGATAGTACAATTAGAAGATTTGATGGGTATTTATAGAGTTGAGACCTTGAAAATTGAACAAATCGTAGTATATAAGATGGTATGTGTGTTGAGTGGGGTCGTTTCAAATGTGTGTTACATATATATATATATATATATCAGAATTGGGTGTGTGTGTATAAATATATATATATATATTTCAAAACTTTCCTTATTTTCTGTTTAGCAGTTTTAAATTATAAATTATCGTGTCTTGAGATTCTAAAACCAGTTTTTGTATTTAATAAAAATAATTGTGTAACACTTTAAAAAATCGGTTTGCTTTTTAGCCTCGAAAAATAAATATAACTATTAGTCATATTCACCTAACTACCTTAGCGCGCAACCATCAAAAAAAATTTTCTATCCGGAAAAATCTTTTCTTACTTGTGTGGACTTCTCAAATGTGACTCCGGAGTCCTAAATTTACGATCCATCATTTCCCCTTATCGAAGTAGAGCAATAAAACAGCGGAAAAGTAACAAGTAAAAAAAAAAAAATTAAAGATGCGAAAGAGATCAAGTGTTGGCATCAATCAACTGGATATTAGAGAACTCCATAACTCGAATTAATTGACAGATTACTCCCGAGTTTATTCTACAATTTGTTGTAGGAATTAGGATCCAATGGTTATTGTGAACTTACTAAATTTTTATTAAAATTAGTTTTCAGAGATTTAAAACTTATTACGCTGATTAATTTCCCTGCTAGCGTGCATTTAGAGAAGTTATATAAATTTTTGTTAAAAATGAGACTCAAAAATAAGTTTATTAATTTCTCACAAATATTACAATAAGAGAAGAACTCTTACAACCTCACACCAACACACTAATACAAGAGAAGATGACTTTTCTCTTTGGCTTGCTAATACAAAAGAGGGGAATGGGTATTTATAGTTAAATAAATCAATATACACTACTCACTTAAATAAACTAAAAAAAAAAAAATCCTTACCATACAAGTGCACCATTTAACCTAACACCAATTATTCATCAAACCTACCTTTAGAAGCTTCTTTTGATTGGGACAATTTGGATTCAATTTTAATTGGACTAAGACTTTGGATTATGCATGAAATTTGGATTGGATCGAGCTTGAATTGGATCAAGTTTACACGTCAACAATTTTAACCATAATTATTATTAAGTATTTTAGCGAATTGGTAATCCAAATCAATTTCTTGAATAATGATAAAATTTAAGCTTCGCATTCTTATATTTGTTATACTTTACTTTTTATTGATTAACTTTATCTATTGGAGAGAAAATTTTATTAATTAAAATTAAAATAAAGATCCCTGTAATAAAAAAAAGATCTAACATTAATTCAATACTTCATATTAACAGGTTTTATATAACTACAACCATGAACTTTTAACTTATTTAAATGCCTCTTGATAGCTGATTGAAAGGTGTATATTAATTAGTAAAGTCTCTCCCTAATATAGTTGCCTGGGGGATCATAGCTGCATCTAATGAAAGTTCCTCTAGTTTTGCACTTGACTTTGGCACACCTAATTGGAATAGAATTGCTCCAAACCACTTGAGTGTAGTGGCCACAAATCTTGCCTTTAGCGCAAGTATTAGAATCGTAGTTGTAGTATATATGGCTTTTTAGCAACCCAAAATTTTTTAGCATATGTGCTCGGAAGGTTCTCGTCGTAAGGAGTATGGTTGGGAGAATGAATAAGATTGCAGTTGCCACTGCGTTTATTAGCTTAGTTTTGTGCATAGGCAGCAAATCTTGTTGAATTGTAAACTTAATTTAGAATATTGACCTATTTTATATTAAAGATTGATGTACTAGATATGATAAACATTGGTGTAATAGATATAGTAAACATTGGTATGCTAGATATAATAAACATTGGTATTTTATATGAAAACTAAATCAATGATTGAAATTGGTCAAAATATTTGGTATAACAACCATGATCAATGACTTAGAATGATTTGCTTCAAGTATAAATACCCCTCCCTCCTTAAGGTTTCAAAATTAAGTTAAAAATAAAAAGTTGAGTCTTTGTTCAAATATTTGTTTATTTCTTGTAAGTTTATGTGAGAAATAAATATATTTGAGTGTTTTGAGTCTTTACAAAATTTTTATTTTCAAAGTGGTATTAGAGCTCGGTTTCATAACGTGGATGTTTTATTTGTGTGATTACGTGCATATTTAGGAAATTTTGTCAAAAAAGCCAAGATTACCTAAGGAGTCTAGGTTTTAAATGGTACCGTTGTGGCCTCTCTAATCTTTCCTAAGAATTTTTCTAACGTGTATTTTTACACATATAAGCATTTATATTACTATTAGAAATATTGTTAAAAAGTTGTGACAAATAGAGGTATGACACCATTCCAAGTTTCAATTTTCAATAAAAGTAATTATGATAATTGAAACATAAAAAAAAAGGCACTCATTAGAGCATTGGATGTATGGGAGATCGTAGAGAAAGGTTATAATAAATTTAGAGATGATGCTATCATTGCCATTTTGACTCAAGCACAAACATACAATGAAGGACTCGAGAAAGAGAGACAAAAAAGCTCTCTATATCGTTTATCAAGCATTGGATAATGATGCTTTTGAGAAGATATCAAATGCAACTTCCACTAAGCAAGCATATGATAAACTTTAAACATCATACAAAGGCATCAGGTAAGTAAAAAAGGTACATCTTTAAACCTTGAGAGGAGAATTTAAAACGTTATACATGAAGGAAGGCGAGTTAATTGTTGATTACTTCTCTAGAATCAAAGTTATTTCAATCAATTGAAAAGAAATGGTGAAAATTAAGTGAAGTGAGGATAATGAAGAAGATACTATACTCTTGGATTCAAAATTTGATCACGTCATCACAACAATTGAAGAAACTAAAAATTTGGAAGAAATTATGATCGACCAACTACAAGGATCATCTCCGAACAACTTCTCAAGATGCAACTCAAGGAGAAAGATGAAGTTCAAAGCTATAAGAGAAACTAATATAGTCGAGGTCAAGGATAAAATAGAGATCGTGATCATAGATGGGATTGAAATTATAATTACAACAATTTCAACAACTATGACAAAGAAGAAAGCCCAACACGAGGTCATAGAAGAAACAATTCAAATACAAGGTACAACAAGGTTAAAGTGAGATGCTATAATTGTCAAAAGTTTAGCCATTATGCTTCGGCGTGTAGAGCCTACAACAATGAAGTTGAAGACAAGGCTAACTAGTTGGAAGAAAAGAATCAAAGAGATAAGATTGTTTTGCTAGCATATAAAGACAATAATAAAGGCCAAAAGAACACCTGGTACCTTGACACTGGTGCGAGCAATCATATGTATGGAAAAAGAAGCATGTTCATAGAGTTAGATCAATTAATAAGTGACAACGTCTTATTCGGCGATGATTTAAAAATAGTTATGAAAGGAAGAAGTAATATTTTTATACAATTGAAAAATGATAAACATCAATTTATTGGAAATGTATTATATGCCCAATATAACAAGCAACATTTTGAGTTTAGGTCAACTCTTAGAAAAAGATTATGGTATTCACATGAAAGATTATAGTCTTTTGATAAGAGATGACAAAGGCAACTTAATTATTGAAGTAAAAATGTTAAAGAATAGAATATTTTTCTTGAATATTCAAAACGATGTTGCAAAATGTTTGAAAGCTTGTTATAAAGATGTATCATGGTTATACCATTTTCACTTTGGCATCTCAACTTTGGAGGGCTAGAACTATTGTTTAAGAAATAAATGGTAAGAGGTCTTTCTTGCATCAATCAACTAGACCAACTTTATAAAGGATGTTGACATGTGAAGCAATTTAGAAAAAGCTTTCAAAGGAGTATATCTTTAGAGCCAATAAATCATTGAAGCTAATTCATACTGATGTATGCAGTCAATTCAAACTAAGATCTCTTGGTAACAATAATTATTTCTTTCTCTTTATTGACGATTTTTCTAGAAAAACATAGATATACATTTTGAAGCAAAAGTAAGAGGTATTTAGAGCTTTCAAGAAATTTAAAGTTGCTGTTGAGAAAGAAAGTGGTCGCCAGATTAAAGCTATGAGAATTAATCGTGAAAGAGAATTCACTTCCAAGGAGTTCCAAGAATTGTATTAAGCAAACTGTTGCGTGTAAAATTAATGAACGCAAGTGCACATGTCGCAAGCAAGTAATATAATGATAAGAGGATGTCGATCCCACGAGAAATGTTAATCCTATAATTACTAAAGATGATTAATATACGAATTTATCTAAAAAAATCGAAATAATTCTGATTGAGCAAATTAAAATAGACTAAAACTATTACTATGCAAATTAATTACAAGATTCAACTAATGGAAAGTTCTAGGGCTATTGATTTATCGTATTTGGTTGCATCCAATTTTTCAATTGACGTTGTTCTAATTTAAAACACGTGTTGCTAGTTAATTATTCTAATTTATTCGATTGTCTCTCTCGAGATCAATCGAGTCTACTTCACACCTAAAATTACACTATATCTCTATGTGAAATTAATTAAATGGAAGTGCATTACAATTGGTGATAATTTCTAATTAAACTACGTAAACCATATTAGTATACTCTATCTAATATGCAATTTATGGTATTTATCACACGATCTAGATATGATATTCATTTCTCAATTCCTATCAATCCACAATTCATTCAAATATTGGCCAAATATTCAAAAGCATTAATTATCATGATAAATACTCAACACATAATCTCAAATCAATTGAACAACATAATATTAGAAATAGATGCTTCAAATAAATTAAATCATTGCCCTAGAAAATTGGGTTTAATCACACATTGGATAGAATTCAAATCCCACAATCAAGAATTCAACAATTAGTAACATAATTTCAAATAATTACAATATTGCCAAATTCAAGATTAAGTTAAAAGAGGAGAGAAAGAAAAACTAGATGAAGAGAGCTTGAATTCACAAGGTTGATGAGAGTCTCTCAATCTCTTGATGAAATCCCCCTCTCTTTTGTTGATTTTTCTCCTTCTCTCTCTAGCAATCCTCTCATTCTCTCTCTAAAAACTAAACCCAAAAACAAAACTCTCCAAAAATCCACTTCTTTCTCTGTTCAAGGGCTTTAAAATCGTCCAAACTGGGGGAAAGGAGGCGCCGCGCAGTCGTGCGGCCGCGCACCCAATTCTGCCCACCAATTCAATTAGATTGGCAAATATCAATTGAATCCCTTCACTTATACTTACTCAGATATTGTGCCATAACTTAAGATGTTCTTGCATTGAAGTTCTGATTTTGTTGCAGCTTAGTCTACCTGGGCAGAATGCGGTGCGCGGTGCGCTATCGCGCGGCTAAGGCGCGCGATCGCGCACCACCTTCTGCCAAGAAGGTTGGAAAATTCAGACAATAACAATTAGACCCCCATAATTTTGATTATTTTTACTTTTATCTCTTATTGTGATTGTTCTACATTTTGATCCGTACATCTCTTATACTTTGATCCCCAAACATCTTTCTTTTCATACTAAATTTATCCTTTTCTAATCAAATTCATCTTGGATAGCTAAATCTATCATTTCTGTACAAAATAACCAAAATACATCAAATACAAATAAAACTTGAGAATTAAACAAACAATTCAAATTTAAGAATACATGATTAGTGCGTGTTTTACGCATTTATCACAAATGAAATTCAACGTTTCTTAATCATTTTGAGATCCCTTCAACAAAATAGTATTGCTGAAAGAAAGAATCGAACAGTTCTCAATATAGCGAGTATGTTGAAAAGTAAAAGACTACCCAAAGAGTTTTGGGCTAAAGCTATAGCAACTTCTGTCTATTTATTCAATCGATCTCCAATAAAAAATATGTGAGAAAAAATACTACAAGAAGCATTGAGTGGAAGAAAGCCTGATATTTCTCATTTTAGAGTTTTTGGAAGTACAGTTCATGTTCATGTATCGAACGAGAAAAGAACAAAGTTGGATGATAAAAGCGAGAGTTTCATCTTCATCAACTACGATTCAAGTTCAAAGGGTTATAAGTTATATAATCTAAACAACAAAAAGATCGTGATCAGCCGAGATGTAATATTTGATAAAGAAGGAGAATGAGATTTTGGCCCAAATGTCGATAACTTCAACTTCTTTCCTTTGTTTGAAGAAGAACCAATAATGGAGTAAGCATGAGATGTAAGAGAAGAACCTACTACTTTGCATACTCCACCTACTTCACCAACAATAAACACTTAAGGAGATTCACTACCATCTTTTCTAAATGAAAGAAATGAAGAACGCACAAGGAGTCTCCAAGATCTCTATGACGTAACTGAGAGATTAAATAATCTCACTCTTTTTTGTCTTTTTGCTGAGTATGAACCAATGAGCTTTGAAGAAGCTGCACAAGATGAAAAATGGAATGGATGAAAAAATTAAAGCAATTATGAAGAATAAAATGTAGGAGCTTGTTTCACTTCCTAAAAGATACAAAGCTATTGTACAAAATAAAGCGAGGCTAGTTGCAAAATGCTACAGTTAAAGAGCCGACATCAATTATGATGGGGTGTTTGCTCCAATAGCACGTTTGAAAACTATAAAACTAATCATTTCTTTGGCAGCTCAAAACAAGTGGAAGATCTATAAAATGGATATGAAATCTGGATTCTTGAATAAAGTTCTCGAAGAAAAAGTCTACATACAACAACCAACAGGTTTCGGAGTCAATGGGCAAGAGGACAAGGTGTTAAAGTTGAGAAAGACTCTTTATGAATTGAAACAAGCACCAAGAGCATGGAATAGTATAATCGACAAGTATTTTCAAAAGAATGACTTCACTAAGTGCCCCTATGAACATACACTTTACATCAAGATCAAAGATTGAGATATTTTGATCATGTGCTTGTACGTAGATTATTTGATTTTTACTAAAAGCAATCCAAACTTGTTCGATGATTTCAAAAAAACAATGACCAAGGAGTTTGAGATAACTAACATTGGGCTCATGACATATTACCTTAGTATCGAAGTGAGACAAGAAGAAGATGAAATTTTTATTTCACAACAACCCTACACAAAGGAGATCCTTAAAAAGTTTAAAATGAAAAATTGCAAGTCGATTAGTACACCAATTGAGTGTAGAGTTAAGCTGTTGAAGCATGAAAAAGGAGAAAAAGTAGATTCAACTCAGAGCTTAGTTAGATGTTTATGATATTTAACATGCACAAGACCCGATATTCTCTATACAATTGACCTTGTAAGCCACTACGTTATATGAAAACTCCAACAACTATACATTTCAAGGTTGTAAAGATGATTCTTCGTTACATAAAAGGTACAACAAATTTTAGCTTGTTCTATTCATGTTCAAATAATTATGAGCTTACTGGATATAGTGATAGTGATTGAGCTAGAGATATTAATGATCGAAAAAGTAAAATTGATTTTAATTCTTTATGGGAGACACTACTTTCACATAGATGTCAAAGAAACAACAAATTGTCACGCTCTTTACATGTGAAGTTGAATACGTAACTACCATATTATGTGTTTGCCATGCAATTTGACTTGAAAACCTACTAAAAGAGCTAAAGTGGTCACAAGAGAAACCAATGAAAATTTATGTTGATAACAAGTCAGCTATAACATTGGCAAAAAATCTAGTGTTTCATGATCGAAGTAAGCATATCAACACACGTTACCTCTACATAAGGGAGTGCATAACAAGAAATGATATACAAATAGAGTATGTGAAGTCTCAAGATCAAATTGCTGACATTTTTACCAAGCTACTCAAATAAGAATACTTTATAAGATTGAGAAATTTAGTTAGTGTGATTAGATCAAGTTTAAGGAGGAGTGTTGAATTGTAAACTTAATTGAGAATATTGACTTGTCTTATGATAAAGATTGGTGTACTAAATATAGTAAACATTGGTGTGTTAGATATAGTAAATATTAATGTTTTATATGAAGACTAAATCAATGATTGAGATTGGTTAAAATATTTAGTGTAACAACTATGATCAATAACTTATAATGATTTGCTTCAAGTATAAATACCTCTACTTCTTTAAGGTTTCATAATTAAGTTAGAAATAAAAAGTTATGTTTTTATTTAAGTATTTGAGAGTGTTTGTTTATTTCTTGTAAGTTTATGTGAAAAATAAATATATTTGAGTATTTTGAGTCCTTACAAAATTCATATTTTCAACAAAATTTTCGTTCCAAGTCACAGGGCCAACACCCACCTTTACCCAAGCTGTGTTGTGAGCATTGACATAGTCCTGTGGTGAGTTTTGTGCATGGGAAAAAAGGACTAGGGCTAATCCTATGAGATAGAAAATGGCTACTAATGAAATCTTGCAAAATCATTTTTTTCTTTTGCAAATTACTAATGGAAATTAAGGGAATTGATAAAGAAAAAGAATATATTTTATGGATATTTAAAGGGTTATGGCGTGAAAAATTATTGAATGGAACTGCTTCAAAAAGTAACCAATATCTATTATAAGCTAAAAAAAAATAACTATGAAAAATACAATTACCGTTACCTTTCAAAAATGTTTAAAACAAATGAAAGTAATTAATTACCTAATCAAATCAATTTCAAATTTCTAATAAATTAATTCTACAAGAATTTGTTAAATTTTAGGTTATGTATTCCCTATATTGAAAGGTGGTGGGTTTAAATTATATAAAAAAAAATTTGTTAGGAATAATTATGACAAAGGAGGGAGAAGCTTGAAATAAAATTAACTTCTAATTTTTGACTTCACAAGCTTCTCAAGCTTATAATAAAAGAACTCACCTCTATTTATAGTATGACACCTTTATAATCAATGATTAGGATTATGCCAACATACTTTTAATTTAATAACTATAAAACTTTTTTTAAAATATCCATATTAATATTTAGATATTTTCTTACATCTTTCTAGAAGTTGAGTTATACTATTTATGACTTTCTAGGCCCAAAAGCTTTCAAACACAATTTTCAAATTAAGTTTAATTTTTAATACCCCTTTTAAACTTGATTTGGTAAATTTTTTATTTTCTATGTCTTCAAATATTCCAATTCCACAATATCTTGTTGAGCCTTCTCCTTTACAATTGTTGTGGTAGTTTGAAGTTTCTCTCCCTCTTCATCTGTGTCTATGACCTCATCCTCTACCATTGTCTCTTTCACGTTAGATTTCTCATTATCAAAACTCTCTTCTTTTTCTTTGAAGGTGAACTTTGTTCGGAGAACTTGCTTTAAGATCTCTTACTTTCTCTTTTTCTATTCTTCATATACTTGTAACATGCCTATGAATACTTCAATAATCATAAATTCTAAATCTCTTAGAGTTTGAAGACGTATCTTCTTTACCTTTTTTGGTACCTTTGTACAAATTTTGAAGTATTTGCCAAGCTTCTTTGGTTGTGATTGCATTTGCAACTTTCTCAAAATAATCTTCATCCAATATTTGATGGATGAGGTAAAGAGCTTTCTCTCTTGAACTCTTTAGCTAGAGAGCTTTCTTGTCTCTTTTTCTTGAATCCTTCAAAAGATCCTTTCAAACTTAAGTAAGGGTAGTCACATCTTTCAGCACATTAACTCTTTCTCAACAACTTCTCACGCATCTTAAGCTCCTAGCAAAGCCTTCATCTTGATACTTAACTTATCGTAGTTGCTCTTGGTGAGCATTGGAATTTGGAAGAGAGCCATCCATTGCTTGCCATAACTACTCATACTTTAGCTCTGATACCACTTTGTTGGAAGGTGGTGAGCTTTAAATTAGAAAACAAGATAATTTTGTTAGGAATAATTATAAACAAAAAAGAAGGGAGAAATTTACAATAGTATTTATTTTTAATTTTTGGCTACACAAGCTTCTTAAGCTTATAATAAAAGAACTCACTTTTATTTATAGTATCACACCTCTTTAACTAATAGTTAGGAATTTGTCAACACACATATAATCTAATGGTTATAAAATTTCTTCTAGAAATATTTATAATAATATCTAAATATAACTATCAAGTATCCAGATATTTTCTTACATCTTTCTAAAAGTTGGGTTATACTATTTATAATTTTTTAAGTCCAAAACTTTCAAACTCAATTTTCAAATTAAGTTTAATTTCTAACACCCTAATAAGCAAAGTGAAGTGGCAATTTAATTCAGTTTCGTATGCAAATTTGTAATTTATGAAACCTTCTCCTCTGAGGCATTATCATAATAATTTTTTTTTTTACCACAAAATATATCAAGGATGTCCTTCGGAAATAAACAGGAGTGGACGCCAGAAACCTATTACTACGTACGGCCGCAAGTCTTTCATTAATTCTATCCTAGCCTATCTGATCCCCTGCAATTTTCTCTTCTTTAATCCAGACAACTAATTCCCTGTGACTCTGAATTAATTGCTCTTTAATTATGGTTTTATGGTTTGGAGAAATATAAAAGTTAAGCTTAGTATTGTGTTATAGTGATTCTTATTTACTTTTTAGAAAAAAATGTTGAAAGTGTCAAAAAACCTATTTTTTTATTGAGATCCATATATCTATTTTACCACTAATATTTGTTATACAGTGCATTGATCTCAAAGTTGTTGTAATTTCAAGTTACATCACCTTAATACTAAATGAAGTCTTAGTTAGAAGTCGATTTTTGTGTCATATGCATAGTTAATCCTTTTAAGTAATTGACTTTGGTATTACATAACTTCTGAACTTCGAATATATATAATAGTCAATTTAGCCAATTGGTTCTTGTGGTGAGAGCATATATATTAACTTAGTTAATTTAATAATTCATAAGAATAACTTCCAAATTACATATATATGACGGACATACAAGGCTATAAATTAATTTATTTATGAGAATAAACTCTTATTTAAAGGCCTGTATGTTGATGATAATTGTAATTATTAGTATGGCTTCTGCCCAGCATAGTTGCCTGGGGGATCATAGTTGCAGCCAATGAAAGTTCCTCCATTGTTACATCTGACTTTCGCACACCCAATTCGAACTGACTTGCTCCAAACTACCTGAGTGTAGTGGCGACACTCTTGGCGTGTGCATGAATTAGACTTGTGGTCGTAGTTTGGCTTCTCAGAAACCCACAGATCTACGGCTTGTGTTCCCGAAAGGTCACCGTCGCTCTTGGCTATGTTCTCCCCGTAGCGCCCGCCGGAGTGGACTAGATTGCAATCGCCAACACGTGATTTTGCGTATTCTAGTGCATAGGCAGCAACGGTGTCGTCCCAAGTCACAGGGCCAACGCCTACCTGCTGCCGAGCTGCATTGTGGGCATTGACGTAGTCTTGTCGCGAGTCTTGTGCATGGGAAGGCAAGAGTAATAGGGCTAACGCCATGAGACAGAAAAGAGACAGTGGTGAAATATTCTTACACAATCCCATTTTGGTTTGCAAGTTTTCTAATGCAAAGCAAAATTGCTTGGATGATTCCGAGGAAAAAATGAGAAAATTTGATGGATATTTATAGGGTTAATAAGTAGTGAAAGGAAAAATAAAAGGTTTGTTGTCACTCTCACCTTCTGGGTATGCAAATTCTTCTACATTTACGTTTAACCAATAATACTATACATACGATGTTAAAAGTTTAATATACATAATTTCTATACCGACTAATATGTAATATGACAGATCTAGTATTTTTTATTATATTTTTAAAATTAATGTAAGAAGTTTATCATATATATCAATAAAAATGACAAATTTTGTATATACAAATGTTAATATATTTTTTTCACAAATTTTTATAATTTTCCAAGACATAGATATCAGTTTAGATAACCCACATGTATGCATTTGTGTGGTATATAAGGTCCAGATTTTTTCTTGGAAAAAATTGTGAGGCTATGTTATAGTCGTCTATTTCAGCATGAAAACAATTCATCAAGTCAAGTCAAGTCAATACAATGACTTTTTTAACAATACATCATAACATTTTTTTTTCCTATGTTTCTTTAAATTAAGAATTAGAATGGTTGAATTAATTAAGGCCGAACATCACGCCGTGGTCTGAAGGATACGTACGACGTCATCACACGAAATGGCAAATATTACGTATTGAAGGCCTTAATTTCTTCAATTTCGTTACATTAGATATTTACAAGCCCTGCTGAACACGACAACATTTCACGACAAATAATTCCCTTAATAACAAGGAAGAAAATAATATTAAGTCGACGATTTCATTTGTCAATTTTGAAATAATGGACCATCTGGACAGCCCTAGAAGTATTAAGCCGTCGACGTCTTTAGGGCAGTAATTAATTAGCTTCCAAGATCCGAATATCTCTAAATAAACTCGGATTTGCAGTGAGGTTGGAATCCATCGTACGTTAAGAAGCAAGAAAAGAATGAGAGAAATAAATTTCTTTGGTAATTGAAGCTAGAAGATGACTGAGTCAAAGCAAAGCTTATTTTAATATCTAGAAATTTTTTTAATGATGCATGTATTTAATAATTAGTTACTGTACACTTTTCTGATGGGTTGTTTTCGCTATAATAATCTTACACAGACTGAACATAATATTTGATTGAATTGAATGTATAAAATTACTAAACATAGATATGAGAATGGCTAACTTGGAGTATGTATTCATTTTGAAATGAATCTTTTATTGATTATGCTCAACTTAATTAGGTTATCTGTAGAACTGAATTGATGCGATTTTAAATTAATTCAGATTATAAAAGAATTATATATTTACAACTAAATAAAATTAATTATTTTTTAAGTATGCCATATATAATTAAGCAATACTTTAACATTTTTCTAAGGATCAGTATTTTCAGTTTTCAATACAAAATAAGATCGAGAAAATTTAGTCACGGAATTGAAAGGAATAAATAGTCACTAAAGTTAGGCAAGCAAAAGTGACGTTATCTTGTGCCACATCGGTTTCCAAAAATTAGTACCAATGACACCTTTTTTTTTTTAACTTATATAAATACTTAAATAAATAAATTTAAATCTGACTCAATACTCATAGACTCAGAGCATAAGTTACATGATATATTTATTATGTTTTCTCAATTAGAATACAAGCATTTGAATAGGTTTATCTTTTACAGACAAGCAAAAGGATAACTAAATAAAAAATAAAATTTTCTTTTTCAATCTTGTATTGTATCAAATGTACATGCTAAAAGTTAAAAATTAATAATAATGAAAAAACAAGCAATGAATCAAAATAGTAATTAGCTGTAATTAATCCGTTAAAATTGACTCATTGAATATTCTGTTTGCCGTTCCTCTTATCCATTTAGATCATTATTGTTGATAGTTAGAAGAGAAATTGCCAAAGATTGTGAATGAAGTTGCAAATATTTATATTTACCGATGTTTACTTATCAATAATAAGTACTATATTGATAGTCTGCACGAAGAAATTTTGGATACAAAGAGAAATGATATTTTTTTTATTAATCTTGCAAAGAATATTACAATTCTTTATTTATAGAAAAATTAAAAATAAAGACAAATTTGACAATAATATAAAATCTCATAATTAAAGAAATATTTGATTGATTATGTAGATAACTATTTTGATTTCTTGCGATGTAAATCAATCCATAAATTTTGAGAATGATTATCTTGGATTTGTGAAAGATATTTTAACATATTCACTTGATTCTTATCAGTTTTCACTCTTAGATATTCCTTTTAACAAGTATGGGATCATATTTGTTGAATTTAAAAACAAAAGAGGCATCGTGCATCTAATGAAACGTGTGATCAATTAAACTACATCGATATATAACATATCTATATTGAACTATATTCGATAGAGTAGCAGAAACATTTTTAAAACTAAATCGATGCCACTATTCTAATAATGGCCATCAATTTAAACCTTATTTTATTTCACTTGTATTGTTCGGCCAGTACAGCGCCTTATTTATAACAAAATGGACAAATAAATCAGTAAGGTTTCTTCCCAACAATGTTGCCACGGGGATCATAGTTGCAGCCAATGAAAGTTCCAGCACCATTGTTGCACTTCACCTTCGCACACCCAATGCGGACAGAATCGCGCCAAACCACCTGAGTGTAGTGCCCACAAACCTTGCCTGCAGCGCAAGTGTTAGAATTGTAGTTGTAATTAGCCTTCTCATCAACCCACAATTTCACGGCATCTGTGCCTGAAAGGTCACCGCTGCTCCATGCAAGGTTCTCCCCGTAAGGCCCTCCGGAATGGATGAGCTTGCAATCGCCGATACGCTGATTTGCGTAGTTTCGTGCAAAGGCAGCAACTCTGTCGTCCCAAGTGACGGGGCCAACTCCTACCTGAGCACGAGCTGCGTTGTGAGCATTGACGTAGTCTTGTGGAGAGTTTTGTGCATGGCAAGAGAGGACCAGGGCTAACCCTAAGAGACAGAAAAGGAAGAGTGATGAACTCTTACAGAACCCCATCTTCTTTTTCTTTCTTTTGCAAGTTTTTGTGATGCAAAGAAATTATTGGCTGGTTGATGAGAAAATGGGAGAGTTTGATGGGTATTTATAGCCTTATAGGGATAAGGATTGGAAAATTATTTTGGAGAAAATAATTATAGCTAGGCAAAGAATGTTCAAAAGCACGATTGCGTAGCGGTTTAGAAATTTTGATTTATGTACGAGCATGTGCATTATTACTTTGCAAGAAAGAAAAAAAATTAAAATGATATTATTGCAGTCTCCTTTAGCTAACATTGAAAACAAGAGGGGTTGGCATACTCTTGCAATCCTATCTACTTCCACGTTTTATTTCTCGGAAGTTGCTAAGAGTATAATATTACTATAAGATTACTATAAATGACGACATGAATTGCTGAATCACTTTGACGGTTTCTTGATTAAAGTATTATCAAATTTAATTTGTTTAAATAATTAAATATCAAATTTAATCTTGACTAAGTTGTTTAACTACTTGGTTTTAAATTAATCATTAATTCGAATAAACAGACCAAAATTAAATCATTTCATCATGATTCGCAAATTATAAAGCAGTCGATTATGAATAATAAAAGGTTCTAAATAAATCTATGAATGGGTATATGATAGGTCCAATAATTTCCTGTTTGTTCTTTTAGCGAAATTAATAAGCAGTAGTGCTTTAATAGATTTATCAACCCATGATTCGTGTAACATATGTATTTCGAAATCACATTTTCTCTTTTTTGAAAACATTGTCTGAATACAAGGAATTATGATCCCGATTTCCTAGACCTTCATGTTCCATTAATTCCATAACATTTTCAACAATAACTGTAGTCGACCGTGCTTAATTAATTAGCCTGTATGGCATGCAAACATGTGCCGTGTTAGAAAAAGATTTAACCAAAAAAAAGAATAAAGAAAAAGAAAGTTAACCCTAGACTTGATTTGTGAAGATTGGACCACGTGGGCAGCTACATTTGGGTTAGGCATTTTCTAACTCTTTTAGTATTATATGAATTTATGATAAATTAAGGGATAATATCACGTTAGTCCTTAAGGGTTTAGAAAATATCATTTTAATTAACATATTTCATATATTAGATACAAATGTTCCTGATATTATTGAAAATCGTCACCTAGGTCTAAATTATTTTAGTCAACATTATTTAACTTTCTTTACCAAACTTCTATCCATTTTATATCGTTAGAAAGATGGGATAGTTTTTAATTTATCCTAACTAATATTATAATAATCTTTACTTTGATCCCAAAATTCATGAAAATTTTCATACCAACCCCTACATATTAACTTTCATTCTTATTTTTTAATAACTAAAAAGATAAATTATAATTTAATAAACTTAATTATTAAAAAATAGTTCTTTTTTTTTCTTCTTCTTTGTCTCTCTCACCTATTTCTTTTTTTCTTTTTTTTTCTTCTTCTTCCTTTGTCTCTCTCTCTCCTTATTTTCCTTTTTGTTTTATTCAAGAGAGATTGAAATTGTCACGGCTATGGAACCACTTGGGACAATTTTGGTTGTGGAGTTTCCTTATCGAGATAAGATTTTTGGGTTTAGAGTTTTTTCTTTCTTTTTTTTAAATTTAAGTTGTAATTAATTATAAATTCCATTGCTAATATTATGAAATTAATTTTGATTTATAAGATTATGAAATTGATTTTATTGCATATTGAGTTCTTTTTCTTATGTCTGAATTGGGAGTATCAAATAACTAATTTCAATTTGTTTTAATCTCATTTGTAGTCCCTCCTGGATAGAAAGAGATGAGGAAAAAGAAACTCAAGTAAAAGATAAGAAAGAAGAAAAAATAAAGAATTCTTTTTTATTAATTAAGTTTACAAAATTATAATTTATTTTTTTTGTTGTTGTTAAGAATAAAGATAAAAGTTAACATGTAAAGTTATATGAAAGCTTTCATAAATTCTAGAATCAAATTGAAGATGGTGAATATTATTTGAGTAAATTAAAAATTAACCCTCTTCACTAACTGCCGCAAATGACCTAAATAATATTGACTAAAATAATTTGAACTTAAGTGATGATTTTGGATGATATTAGAGATATTTTTATCTAATATATAAAATATACCAATCAAAATGACATTTCCTAAAACAATAAGGACCAAAATAAAATTACACCAAATAAATTAATATAGGAAGTTGCATTCCTTTTATTATGTCGATGGCTAATTATCAAACTGATTGAATGTAAATTTAGGATATGATACAATAATATGATGTATTGGTAGACCCGCCGGCTGCTAAACATATTTAGCGACTAATAAAATATTCGATATATGGTGTTTGATGTGCAAAATTAATTAGAATAAAAGATAATTAGGTTTCATATCATATATATAGTACCAGTACAAAGCTTTATTTAATACAAATGAACTCCAATAATCACTTGAAAAACCAGTAACTAATAAGGTTTCTGCCCAACAAAGTTTCCAGGAGGATCATAGTTGCAGCCAATGAAAGTCCCAGCACCATTGTTGCAACTCACCTTCGCGCACCCAATCCGGACAGAGTTACGCCAAACCACCTGAGTATAGTGCCCACAAACCTTGCCTTCTGCGCAAGTATTAGAATTGTAGTCGTAATCAGCCTTCTCATCAACCCACATTTTCACAGCATCCGTGCCTGAAAGGTCAACGCTGCTCCATGCAAGGTTCTCCCCATAAGGCCCCCCGGAATGGATGAGATTGCAATCGCCAGCACGTTTGCTTGCGTAGTCTCGTGCATAGGCAGCAACTGTGTCGTCCCAAGTCACAGGGCCAACGCCTACATCTGCACGAGCTGCGTTGTGAGCATTGACGTAGTCTTGTGGTGAGTCTTGTGCATGGGAAGAGAGGACCAGCAGGGCTAACCACCCTAAGGCACAGAAAAGAGCTACCGATGGAATCTTACACAACCCCATCTTTTGTCTGATGCAAGAAAATCTTGAGTGTTTGATGAAAATGAGATGAGTTTGATGGGTATTTATAGAGATAGGGCTTGGAAAATTATTGGACAAATTAACTTAAACGAAATTTTTTCAAAAGGCATGTCTATTGCAAGAAACAAAAATATTATAATACTGCTCAGCTAAACTTCAAAATAGCATAAAGGTTATTATCTCCATCAAGGTCGTTAACTTGTTTCATTTAATGCATTAATTTGAGCAAATTCTTAGTTATGACAATGTTAATTTTGTTGTCTTAGGGCTTTTTTTTTCACTTAAATTTAAATAATAGTATTCATGTATTTAAAAGAAATTTATTTTTTAACTTATATCTGAAAATTTATTACAAATGTTTAAATATAATTAAATTAAAAGTTTTAACTTAAATTTAAATAATAAAATAACTAAATGAATTAAATATTTTCTTTGTTAATAATAACTTTAATTTATTACTTGACATTTATATATATTAATAAATTAACATATCAATTTTAGATTTTTTTTTAAAGTATATATATCAAAATACCAGTTTTAGATTTTAGATTTTTATTTTTATAAAAACAAATAAGTTAATATTTATGTTCAAATATTTAAGATAAAGAAATAAGTATATCAATCAAATTCAAATTTAAATTTTACTCCTATTCAGACTTCAAACCAAATAAACAACCACTACCTTAATTTTGCTAAATGTTTTTCTTCTTGATCATAATAAACTAAAGATAAGAATATTACAACTAATTCAAGTTAATAGAATGATTTATTCACTTACATTGCACTACTCAATTACCTACATCATAGGTTTATTACCAATATAATTAATAAATTAAATTATATTGTTACTATATTAGATCTTGAATAAAAATACATACAAACTAAGAGAATAATACTCAATTTAATAACGAAATGAACTTATAAACTTTTATTGGTTTTTTTCTTTTTCATTTAAGAGATAAGTTTTGCAAGAAAAGATGCGCAAGAATAAATTCTTTTACTACATATCATACCAACGTTTTGCATGACGCGTAACTAGAAACTACTTAATTTTCTCGCACTCAATAAGGAGAAAAAAGAAAGAAAGAAAGAACTACTACTTTTCTTTTTGAAAACACTGTCTAAATACAAGGAATTATGATCCTAATTATCTACACAACCGATGTTCCTTGCCACGGTTTTCTACGGCAACTGCGGCCTTAATTTATTAATTACATTGACTGACTCCACCATGCTTAGCTTTTTACATTTTCAGCAATATAGACATAGTTTCTACATTTTTATCAAATAAGTCTCCAATTATATTAAATCAATAAAATCGCCGTAGCAATTTTGAGTTTTAACATCACAATGGAAGATTATGTAACTTAATTCTTAAATGTAATTCAGTTATATTAGTAGAATTTGTCTAAATTAAGGATCTATTTGATGAAAATAGATAACCTATATTTTTATTTGTGAAAACATAAAACCTAGGAATCTAGATGATATTATCTCAACATGCTATATATAACATGCAAAAATGTGCCGTGTTAATCAAGTTGCGAACCCTAGTACTAGATTTTATTTATTTGTTTGGACCTCGTGGGCAGCTTAACTTTTGTAGGTAATCTTTTGGGGGTTTACATTTATCCATAAAGTTGCATTTTTTTTAATTAGATATCTTGATCGTTAATTATGGGACAGATTGAACATAAATTTAGGATATCATGTAGAAAAGTTAAACATGTAGATTTGACTAATAAAATAGTTAGGATTGAACCCATCTTGATGGTAGACCGTTACAACATCCTCAGCTCATATAAAAATTATTCGAGAAAAAGGGCTATAACTAATACATCAAAATTTTCTTTTGAAGAGCATTTCTTTTACAAGAATATTTGAGCAATTCTAGCAGCCGGTAATTTCGGTTAAACAACGGGTTTAGACTGCCGTTTTTCCATGATTTGAGGTTTGATAAAATTTATTCATTCTTTTGAGAAAGTATTATTTTATGAAAAAGCTAGCTAGGCCAGTAGAAAGGCTGCTTTTGTAAACGGAGACTTTCATTCTGTTGACAAAAGCTAGCTAGGCTGCTCCAATGAATCAAGACTTTCTAGATAGCAAAGTTGGAAGATTACTGAAGAAAGACAATTTAGCGCCATAATTTTATTGCCCATCACTTTAGAAAAAACTAAAATTTTCTCTTCTTTTTTTTTTTGTCTTAAAAAAGAAAAAACAAATTAGTGGCACATTTTAATGTATATTATGATTAATTATTAAAGTATACGGGAAAAAAAAGGTAAATATAAAATAAGTGCCAGTCAAAAACTAATATTTAAATTCTAACATACTTCAGTTTTTAAATTAGATTCAGTTAATTAATGACTCCTTCCATGCACCGAACTACCTAACTTTTTGTACAATATTATAACACATTTACTTTTATATGTGTATGTAAATCAAACTCCTCTATCATATATATTATATGGGAGAACAAGAATTAATGCCTCCAAACCTCTTAGACAACAACTAATGCACAAGTCATACAACTATTAAAGATAAATATTTGATGAAAAAATAATATATAACTTTTTTTTCGTAACATTTAATAATAATATGATCTTTGCTTTAGTAAAATATTACCTTCAACAGATGCTCCAAAAGAAGAAGTTAACTACATTCAATCTAAATTCAAGAAACGGATTGCATATTGTAATCATAGTATCATACAAGATGGAATTAAACCCATTAATAATCTCTTAAGTACTCATCAAACTTTATTAATTAAAACCCTTTAATATGATTCAAGCCTAGCTATATATCATTCCAATTCCAATCAGTAAGGACGTTCACCCTCAATATTCCCTGGAGGATAATAACTACAAATCACAAACCACCATCCATTGTGGCACTTAACTCTCCCACACCCAAGGCTGACCGATTTGCGCCAAATAATCTGAGTGTAATGCAAGCACTCGTCCCCAACGCACGAATTCGAAGCATAATCATAGTTAGGTTTCTCGCTAACCCACATTTTCACTGCGTCAACTCCATCAAGTTTTCCGTAGCCTTCAGCCAGATTCTCCCCGTAAGGCCCCATGGAATGATCCAAGTTGCAGTCTCCTATTCTGTGATCGGCATAGTCTTGAGCATAGGCTGCAACGCTGTCGTTCCAGGTTATCGGACCGACGCCAACCTCCGCACGTGCTGCATTGTGTGCGTTAACGAAGTCTTGGTGGGAGCTTTGTGCCTGGATGATTTTTGATGGAGTTAGAGAAATTAAATATATGGCTAGAAAGAATTTGTTGAACCACATCTTTTTTTGGGTTCTTCAACCAATTGGGAGGCTCAGACAGGACATTATGTTTTGAGGTATTTAAAGAGAAAATTAAGACTGCTTGGAGAGTTATGGCAGAAATGGGTTCACGGGGAATCCACAGATTGAGCCTAAGATTGTGGGCTAGCTACAGCTCTTATACATATAATTACAATACATGCAAGTAAATCACTTGAAGTACTACTATATATACTCATTAAATTAATTAAAATTAATTGATAAATTTTCTGATCACAAGAATAAATATCAGGATTCACAGGCCTAATCTAAAGATTTTGTTTGTTTTCTGTGTGACTCTGACTACCCAAGTCAGTCGAAAACAATATCACTTTCAGAAGCTGTTACTTGTAAATGGCTTCTACTTGATGAAAGTTTTTTCTAGTATAAGTATAATTTCTTGTGGGTTTTTTATGATGTGGAGAACAAGTACAATGAGATGTATGAGAGCATATGCTATGCAAATTATCTTCGTTGGTTGATATATATAACAATTATTATTTCAAAATAAAACTAAAAGGGTATATAAAAAAAAAAATGGGAAGAGATCTGATATGGTA
Organism: Melia azedarach; assembly: GCA_028052125.1. Lineage (NCBI taxonomy): Eukaryota > Viridiplantae > Streptophyta > Magnoliopsida > Sapindales > Meliaceae > Melia > Melia azedarach. Next base: position 1,286,762 of record CM051399.1, on the reverse strand, counting down.
TAGAAATACATTTTGCAAGATTTCTTCTAGCTGCATAGATACTCTAATTAAAACTCAATAAATTGTTCTACTAATATTATGTGCTAGCCAAATGTTGCGTCAATACAAGATGATGGAGACTCGGCATTTCACGGGATATACAGCAAAAAGATATTTCGATTTCTTTATTCATATTGATGACTTTTGGCTCTTGGGGCTGCGTATCATTTTGCCGATCACCACATAAAAAGGAATAAAAAAAAATGGTTGGCTTATAGGTATAATCATGCCTACCTTGTCAAATATGCTTGCTGTAACAAAAATTACTTTCAGATTGCAAATCCAACAGGCCAGAAAGTATTCAACACAATTTTGTCTTATTAGGCTACGCTTGAGGATTAAATAATTGGGGATCAGAAAGATGGAAGTGGGGGCTAACCAGCAACACCTTTATCAAAATCTAATTTTCCATGGGCTTCAGTTGGTTAAAAAAAATTAAAGGTCCACTATCAAGGAATACTGGGTCTCTCTGGTTCTATCGGCTAAACACACCCATTCATTTTAAGAAATATAATCCCAATTCGGATGTTACAAGCATAATTGCATGCACCAAAATCTTTCATATAGTGAATTTAAAAAATCATTAAAAATTGGTTTCTTTACCGATTGTAACAAAATAAAATTTTCAAAATTTGTTACTAAATTTAGTTTGATGTTATGAAATGATTATTAATAAAACATACATGAAATTCTATGTTTTAATTATCAATAAACATATTATTCAAACAACTCTGTAAAATTTTAATCTTAATAATTATCAATTAATTCTCAATCAATAATCTGATAAGTTGAACATGTAACATATGATTAAGAGCATCTAAAATCACCAAAAAAAATCTAATTTAATATCCAAAACAATTCACCTGGAAGGCATTTGAATAGAGAATAGATTAATATACGTATTTTCTCTTCTTTTTTATTTCCTCTTTATTCCTTTTTCTTCTTCCCTTTGATTTTCTCTATTTTCCTCTTCCTTTTGCTTTTCTCTTTTTTTTTTTTTTTTGTGGCCTAAGAGAATAAAAACTCTAATTATAAACTCACTTAACCTAAACTTCACCTTATATAAAATATCACTCAACTCCCTTAACTTCTCTTTTTATACTTTTGACTTACAATAAAATTCTCATTATCCATCAGTTTCATTCTTTTAAAAAATTTAAGTATATTGATCCATAATAAATAAGCTTCACAAAAAATAAATACACTTATTTTATAAACTTTCAGTCATTTTTATTATTTACATAATACAGTGAAAATTCAAGTATCACAAATATAATTTTAATTAAATTATATTTTGTTATAAATAGGCTGATTGAAAACTTTGAATGCTTAGAGGTATCGTAAAAATTTTGCTTCAATCTAAGTAAGTGGATTTATGTATGACATATTTTCTGTCAATCTTTAATATTATTGTAAGTATGAGAGTATTTTAGAAAAAAAAAAGAAAAATAATTTTAATGATTAAATACTTATTTTTAAGAAATTTTTATCAAATTATTGCATATTTTGTATAAAATGTATAAAGAAGAAAAATATTATCGATTTTATCTTATATGAAATGTTATATTTCGTAAATTATGTTTGACTCATTGTCCATAGTAATCGTTTTTGTTATTGTTATCAATTGGATAGTTAGATTACTGTTATGCACTTATTGACTGTTAATGACCGGATTTTCTGGTACTATTATATTATATTGTGATAAATAAGATACCGAAGTACTAGTGATGCTACGAGATATGAGTTAAATGATTTTGTTAAGTACTTGGTTAAATATTTTTATAAATTGTTTTATTCTTAGTTTTATTAAAAGTTATGATAATGCTTACATATTATCAAATATTTTTCTTTGAGTAATGATTTCATATATAAATGTTTATTGTTAAATAGTTCTTAAAGATAATTATTTTGTAGATTAAATAATTTTTAAGGATTAAAAGTTGTGCATGAATTTACTTATCGAGTAGACGACTTACCCTTTGTTAGTTGACATTTTAGAAATTAAGTTTGTGTTTGGGGTGGTGACATGCTAGATTCGCTTTAGAAGTTAGCATTGCGATTTATGTGCTTTTATAGATAAATAAGCATTTTCCTTACTACTTTATATTTATTTGGAATTGTAAGTAAAGAGATTTAAGTTCTGTTAGCTATTCTTGGATAAATTTGTAAGAAATATCTTCTTTAAAATGATATTTGGGATGAAGAACTTTAATAATATGTTGATTATACGTGCTTTGAAGTTTGACATTATAGTTTAGAGAATTTGTAATTTGCAATATGGAGATTAATTAAATTTTGAGGATATAAATTTTATTTTAAATCTTATCATATTATGACGAAATTTGGGATGTTACACCCATTAATTATTACTTACTAATTTTTTTGTTTAAATTAAATAATAGATTCCATCTCTTGAATAGTAATATACAAGAGTGATTATATACATATATATTTATAGGCTTATAATATGTGACATAATCAAACAAATCATGCCATAAAACTGATTAATAATTAATTAATTTGTGCACAGAACGATGAAATGAGTATCTTATTAATTGTATACCTCAAAAAACTTGTTTTACATCATTATTATAATAGTCAATAGGTTTTTGTCTAGCAAGCACTACTTCAGTGGTAGCTAAATTTGAGCTTAAGATGTCTTATGGACTTATACCACCTTCATCTTCGGAGATTTTATTGAAAATAAGTTATCAGTCAAAAAGTTTGTAGATATATTGTTTGTAACTCAATTAAGCTATCTCGACAATCCATCCCATTTTATCTTCGATTTGACCTGTTTGAATTCCCGTTAGCATCGCATAAAAATGTTGAGCCACAATAGTACTGTTGGCGTTTGCTCCTGTCTTGTATTCGATCCTGTAAGACAATTGATGATCAATAGCAACAAATTAATAAAGACAAAAACCTGAATTAGAATGGTTTGTTATATGTATATGTATCTGTATACCTTTTACCCTTATAGGTTATGCTGCTAACAGGATTGACAACCACTGCAGTTCCCGTCAAGAAAACTTCTTCAGCATCAAGCAATTCCTCTACAGGGACGTCACGTTCCTCAACCTGATCATCGAAGTCTCAAGAAATTAATGTGATCATAATTTCCATGGGAAAATTAATTTCAATCATACAGATAAGTTTTAATTCAAGTGGAAAATATTATTGGATAGCAAAAGCCAAAACAGATGATTAGTAATATAATATAATCACCTGGTAACCCAGAACATGAGCGATCTCAATGATGCTCTTTCGGGTGACCCCGGGGAGAATAGTTCCATTAGACGTTGCTGGAGTTGAAATCAGATTTCCCTGGAAAATTAATTAATTATTAATTGAAAACCGTGCTGATTTACACTATTTATAAAGTACTGATGATGTTTACACCTCAATTTTTTAAAAAAAAAATAACGAAACTAAAACCAAATTCAACAACCCAGGAATAAAATATGTATATAAATTATTTAACCTTAACAACAAAAATATTGGATGTAGAAGCCTCCTCGATGTTTTTTCCAGTTATTACATCTACAAAAATGACGTCAGAGAACCCTTTCGTAAATCTACAGCCAATGGAGAGAATATACAAATTAACATATATACAACAATTAAAAATTAGGTATATATAACGTAAATGATTCTTAAATCTGAAATCATAAATCTTACAGGTGCATAGTTAGCGATTGTTTTGACTCCTCCAGTTCCACCAGGAAAAGCTCGATAAAACTTTTCCTCCACAACCAAATTTAGGGTACCCTATGCATTATTATTATTATTATTATTATTATTATTATACACAGATCATCATCTCCATCATTTGTATTCCATATATATGTGTGTGTGTGTGTGTGTGTGTGGGGTAAAATGATATGATGACAACCTTGTGGTAGTTGCCCACAGGAGAAGCATATGTCAAAAATGTGTATTCAGTCGCTGGTGCGACGCCCAGATTTGGTCCACTTCCCATTAGCATTGGCCTAATATACAGTGATCCTTTTTCTGGAGGTGGCACCTACATATATATATATATATATATATATATATATAAAATCCAAATAATTAAATAGATCGTATTATATTGTATTAACAATATGCTATATATATATATATATTGTTAAGAGTTATTTATGGAGGGAATTAAAATTACCCAGGACTTGTTGGCGTTGACAATTTGCTTTACGGCATTAAGAAATTGCTCAACCGTTGGTGAAGGCATGCACATCCTCTCAGCACCCATCTGCATTCGGAGAGCATTTTGTTGTGGCCTGAACAGTAGAATTCGGCCATCTTCGGTCCTGTAGGCCTTCAGACCTTCAAATAATCCCTAGTAATTAATTAATACAACACCCTTGATTATAGTTTTCACCAAAATTTGTGACCAAATTATATATATATATATATATTTAAAATGCGATTGAGTTCAGCGCAGAATAGTATTGAATATATTTTATATCATATATATATAGATATTTGCATCTTATAAAATATGATTAAGAATTATTTTATATATACAATTAATGATTACCTGTCCATAATTCAAAATTCCAGATGAAGGGTTCATCTCAATGTTTCCAAATGGACTGAGGGTTCCTTGAGAAAAATATTTCTCATCTTTTGAGCACTTCATTACGTACATGTAATCTGTTGGAGTTAGACTAAATCTGAGTTTATCCCACCTCACACCAGCATATTCCTCGTTAACATGACTGCTTTCAACTCACAATATATATATTTTTTTCAATAACGAATGATGATTTTGAATTTGCATAGCAAAGAGACAAATAATGAGTAGCTAGGGAGATATATTATTAAAATTTGATAAAACGACTTGATAAAATATTATAACAATAATCAATCGAGTAATCATAAAGGGAGGGCAATGCTTTCAACCACAACAAAAAATAATATTTCTTTGATTTTATTACCTGTGATTGTCACCTAGCTCACCAGCTTCCACGGCTGCTGCATTTGTCGATTGAGACTTTGCCTGTGATTGTAGACAGAGCAAAATAATAGTGATCATAATATATAATATAATAATAAAAGGTGTTGGCTTATCTGATGCATGAACTGGGAAACAATCTTGTAGTATATGTATACGTGTGTGTGTTAACTTTGATCTTACCAAGCTTCAAATTTATCATTTTGGTCCTAATCAAATATCCAAGATCTGACTTCCCTCCTGTTAATGAACATATACTTTCACAACCAATAATTCACTTATTCTTAACAGTTAATTAATAATTTCATTTTATAATAATTATAAATTAAAATTTGTGAGACCTAAATTTCAAGCATAATTTAATATACCTTGTTTCCAAGTGTTTCGACATGTTTGCTTGATGTCAACATGGCGTGTCTTTACGATCTGCGAGAGAGAGCAAATGATTTGCAGAGTCTAGGAAAACTTTTCTCGAACAATAAGAGAAGAATTAAGCAACTACAATTAATATTATTGCTTAATATAAACTCTAGCTACACAGGCTGCTTGCAAGAAACTTAAAAGTGCTAGATTTATACATGTCGAGGGTTGGTTAGTTTAATTTGTAATATATCAGGTGCTCATTTACCAAATGTACGTCTAATTATTTAAACCACTGGTCAAATTTCTTTTATAGATTCTTGTTCTTCATTAGGAAGATAATATATTTTTAATTAAAGCACTCAGAGAATAATATATAGCAATAATAATATGATTATGCGTTCACGTTGCAAGTATTATTGGCTTATAAAATGTGATGTGGTCATAAAAGATCAATCCCATTGAAGTGATATACATTAACATTATATTTTAATAAAAATTTAGAATAAAAGAAAACCTTTATACAATGAAGGAATCAAGATCTTACATAACTAAAATACAAAGATATCACATGTACATGTGAATATGTTTTGTTTCAGTTTTTTCTTTTATTTGTTTATTTATTTAATTTTGTAATTTTAAATTTTAGACTGAAACAGCACATGGTTGCTGAAATTAATTATTGCTTATAAATAAATGGAAACATGTAGCACAGATCCCTTGGGCAAGGATCTGGTTCTTATTCTTGCACGTTAAGTTAATTAAAAGAAACAGTAAAAATTATCAAAGTGGGAAATCTTTTGGATCGAATAAATTCTTCTATACCAAGAGCAGCATAGGTTCTATATATATATATATATGTCAATTCAATTTAAATAATTTCGTAATCTCATTACGTGGCATTTGTTCTTTTTCTTTCTATATTATATTCAGTGGATTGGAATTAATGTTTTAGAAAGACTAAAATGTGTGGAATTTTAAAGTCTATATGGGCTAAGACAATAAATATATAATTTGAAGGATGAAATTTATACTTTACACAAAAAATTTAGGCTTTTCAGGGCATGAGGCGGCTCTGCCACTGATTATAAACTTTCACATTTTTGTAGGGCCCCAAGGCGGCTCTGCAACTGATTACATTAATTATGTGAAAGATAAAGTTGACTATATATGTTGACCAAATTTGAGCTACTTGTATTTTTCTTTTATTATTTATTAATATTGTCAGAGATTATGAAATTGGAATCCGAACGATGGTGGAGAATAATTCTTCCTCCCAGAAGGTTAGATTATATTGAAGTAGATCATATTAGAATAAATTAAATTAAAGTTTGTGTTATGTTTGGTGTAATATTACATCGGACTAATCGTAAAATATGATATTTATTATTTATTAAAAAATTTAAAAACATAAGACAAAAGTGCTGAATATTTTATCCTTTAATTCGTAATTTGGATGGTTGTAATATAATTTTCAGATTTTTTGACTTCCAAAATTTTCCAGATTCATAATATACATGCTAGCAATCTAATCAAATATTATCGGCATTAAAATTTCCCAAAATCTTAACTGAGGCAACACAATTGGTTAATGCATTTTCAAAGCTTTAATTAGTTTTTATTGTTTTTGAATTTGGAACTCAATCAAGCTATCTCCACAGTCCATCCCATCTTGTCTTCGATTTGACCTGTTTGAATTCCTGTTAGCATCGTGCGCAGATTCTGAGCCACAGTGTTCACTCCTGTCTTGTATTCGATTCTGAAATATTAAGACAAGACGCCATTGATCAATCAATATCATTAACAAACAAAGAATTAGGTAGTGTTACGTAAAGTTTTAAACTGAAATTATATGTGTAATTAATGAACATGTCATGTCTTGTAATATACCTTTTGCCCATATAGGTTATGCTACTAACAGGATTGACAACCATTGCAGTTCCTGTACAGAAAACTTCTTCAGCGTCAAACAGTTCCTCTGCAGGGATGTCACGTTCTTTAACCTGATCAAAGTTAGTTGGTACAACATATATGTTACCAAATTTTTCTATGTAGAAATTATCTTAATTAATTACATATGGTTATTTCATTTAAATGGTAAAATCTCGATCCTTAAGATAAGATTAAGCGGTTTTAATTAAAATTAGATCTTGAGAACAATTACTTACTTGGTAATCCAAAACGCGGGCGATTTCAATGATGCTTTTTCGAGTAATTCCAGGTAAAATAGTTCCAGTAATTGCTGGGGTTGAAATCACATTTTTCTGCAAGAATTGTTAATCTAAAACTCAATAATTAAGAGGTACGTATATTAATTAATGCACCAAATTCTCTTCTGATTTGAGTGTTTTTAGTTGATTAAGTATGTTTTCTTTCCTACTTTTTTTTTTTTAAAATGCAGAATAAGGTTAATTAATTTACTTAAAACATCATGGATGAAAACTGAAAAAGAAGATTTAAGATAAGAGAGTTATCCGGTACAAATTTCATCTTTTAATTCTAATAAAAGGTTTTAATGTATTTATTCTGTAAATGTAAGTAATTTTATTGAACCACATAAATTTTTATTTGTATATAATTTTGTTTATTATTTTTGTATTTTGTGTTAATTATTTAGTTAGTCTTTATAGTTTTTCGTCGTATCGTAATCTTAATTCAGTCATATTATTGTTAAAATATTATTTTTTAGATTAGTTTTCTTAACATAATCTAACACACACACACACATATATTTATATATATATATATATATATATAATTTGACGAAAAATCCTCATATATATTATTTTAACAGTGGATTTTATCTGTATGATTGAAGTTGAATTAAAAAATTTCTCATGAATAGAAAAATATTAACCCCGTCTTTAAGAAAAAAAAAAATTGGTCAGAAACTAGAATTTTATTTGTATGGTTGAAGTTGAACTGAAATGATTCTCATGAATTAAAATTTTGATTAAAAAAAAAATATTAGCCCTGTCTTTAAAAAAGATTCTTGGCCACAAATTAGATTTGTCTAGTTCTTTGATTAAAATAATTGTGTTGGCAGCTTACCAAACTTGTATTAATAATGTGTACTTTTGATGATTAATTAATAATATCTACTTTTGATGATTAGCATTACTATAAATAAATCTAACTATAAGGGTATAATTATAACAATTTTTTAAAACAAAGTAAAAGCATAGCTGTGGCCCAATCTAGCTAGTTCACGGCTCCGCGCTTAGTAATTCATAGAACTTCCTTTGTGTACACGTATATTCTTGTCATCCACTAAAACTCCAACGTGCTGATTTTACTGACACTGTTTACAACTTTTGTTTCTCTATAAATTGTGCTCACTTAGAACCCATTTACGCATAACTTGTTTGTTTCCTTCTTACTTAATTAAGGTGTGAGTCCTTCATTTTTCTCTCTCTATGTTCAGTTCAATTCGTATACACTAATTCTAATTCACATCGCTTACTCGAATTAATGCCAAAAATTTATACTAGTTATAGTTAAGATCCACTATGGTGAATTTTGATAGTAAACCATACAACTCCATCTCCATTCAACTCTTTTTCAAAAGAGCTAGGCTCACAAGGTGACTTTTTTTTTTTTTTTCCTTTCTAAATTTTAATTTTTATTCTTCTTTGATTGCAGCCTTTGCAAGGAGACAACTGCTGCATTATCATACAGCTAGCTAGCGATGCCTCCAAACTTTGATCGGTCGTGTGGTGAACTCACTGTCAAGAGGTACGTACTTATACTTGCATGGTTTTATCAGGCTGCTAGCTAAACTCTTTCGAGGATTGGTTTTAAAGAAAAAAGAACATTTCGTTTTGTTAATTTAGCTGGGGTTTAACTGTTGCTTTTGTTCCTTCAAAGTTTGCAGCATTAATTACTTTTTGTTGCTTCCTAATTCTTATATATTGTTGTTTGAAATCAGCAGCAGGGATGGAAACGATGCCAACATCAACTGGGATGCACTTGGATTTTGTTTTACTCAGACGGATTACATGTATATAATGAAATGCTCGAGCAAAGAGAAGTTTTCAGATGGAATTATTACCAGCTATGGAAACATAGACCTTAACCCTTCTTCTGGGGTCTTGAACTATGGACAGGTATGTACTTAAAACACCCAATGACCAAATTAACTGATCATATAGCATTGATTCATGCTGGACTTGTTGATCGATTCGTAATTTGTTAATATATCCTCAGGGCTTGTTCGAAGGATTAAAAGTATACAGGAGAAAAGATGGTGGAATTCAACTCTTTCGTCCAGAAAAGAATGCTTTACGTATGCAAACGGGCGCCATGAGATTATGCATGCCATCACCCTCTGTCGAGCAATTTGTTAATGCTGTGAAGCAAGTTGCCTTGGCCAACAAGCGTTGGGTATATTTATAATTCATTTCTATTTCTACAATTCTCCCTATTTTTTATATTTCAATTAATTAATAATGTTATAAGGTAAGTCATGAATTCGAATAGCAAGCATGCTTAAGAGTAATTTGTATATTGGATTTAATTGGAAAACATGCAGGTGCCACCACATGGGAAAGGGTCACTGTATATCAGGCCCCTCCTCTTTGGAAGTGGGTCTGTTCTGGGTATTGGACCTGCGCCCGGATACACATTTATGATATTCGCTTCTCCAATCGGTAACTTTTACAAAGTGCGTACAATATTACTTATAATAATAATAATAATAATAATAATAATAATAACAATAATATAACACCTGCTTAAAAAACAAATAATAATGATAAGATAATGATTAATTTTTAAATTAACTAAATAAATACTTTTGTCAATTGATTAATATGAAAGGTAGAATCTCATCTTACTTATTATATTTTTCTATTGATAGGGTCGAGAATCTTTAAACTTATTAATCGAGGATAAGCTCCACCGTGCTTGTCCGGGTGGAACTGGAGGCATCAAAAGCATAGCCAACTATGCAGGGGTAAGCATATATATTGCATGCATACAATACAGATATTGTTGAAATACAAACAAATCATAATTTGGATGCCTGAATTTGCCGACTTACTGATCATTGATTTATATATATAACCTTAATTTTCTTATTCATTTACTACTTTTTTTTCCCTAATGTTTCGCGTATATTGTTGCAGGTTTTTGAAACTGTGTCTCACGCAAAGGCAAAAGGCTTCTCCGATGTCTTATTCTTGGATGCAGTATATGGAAAGTATATTGAGGAGGTTTCTTCATGTAATATTTTCATTGTAAAGGTAATTAATATATATATATATATATATATACATATATTATAATTTCTGGTTACGTTGTGTATATACACCATAAATTAATTTCTTGCCTTTTTGTTTCTGCAATATATAGATATTCATCAAATTTACAATATTATTACGTTAATGTAAACTTTGTCACAGGGCGATATTGTTTCAACTCCAGCAACTCAGGGAACTATTCTTCCCGGTATCACTCGAGAAAGCATAATAAAACTTGGTCGTGAGCTGGGCTACCAGGTGATTAATATATAAATATAATATATTTCCTTGTTTATGTATATGTCTTAAAATACATAGCTTAGTATATAATCTTAATTATATATATAATTTGCAGGTTCAGGAACGCGATATTCCGGTGGAAGATTTGACGAACGCAGATGAAGTTTTTTGCACAGGAACTGCAATGGTTGTGACTCCTGTTGGCAGCATAACCTATCAAGATACCAGGTAATAAATAAAAAACAAATTAATAAATTTGTAATTATTTAATTATTTAATTTTATTTTCTTCTAATGCAGGATGGAATATAAAACAGGAGAAGAGTCGGTGTCTCACAAACTTCATACAATGCTTACCGGAATTCAAACCGGTGTTATTGAGGATCAATTTGAATGGATTCTCCCGGTGGATTGAGCTACCTTCTTGTGCTTCGTTAATGTGCAATTAATAATTCATATATAATAAAACCCAGTTTCGTAGCATTAGTTTTAATTTAAGTAGTTTTTCCAAATGCTTGGGGAAAAACAAAAATTGGTGCTGCTGTCGATCTATATATATGCTAGCTAATTTATTAATTTGAGGCTTTTTTAATGATTTTGATTTTCTTTTTTTTTGGTTGCTATATATATATATATGTATGTATGAATGTATGTATGTATGTATATAAATTTATAAAATCTAAGAAAAATAAAGTTCACCTATTTTGACAAATATTGGATAAATAATATAACAAATGCAATACCTTATTGACATGTGACAACCCAATACATACACCTACCTACCTACCTACTAATTTCAAGAATCGGCCTAATAATATATATATATATATATATATATATATATATATGTATATCACTTGCTTTGATTGACCTTAATTACTAATTAAAGCCTTATTATCCTACACCCAAATTAATTAAACAAGTGTATTTGTATATATAAACGTCAACCGTCAAACATCCCACAAAACCTTTATAAAAGCTAACATTAGTTTGTATTTGTATATATATTATAAATCAACTACTCTGCTCTCTCTTTATTCTCGTTCGGGGTAGCAAAAACACATCGTTTTTAGAAGACGTGATCATTTGGTAAAAAAATTTAACAATCTTTCAAGAATAGGATCGTTTTTCTTGTCTAAGGTATATGTAATTAATCCATTAATTTGTGTATTTGTCTGTGTATATGTCGGTACAGAGGTCATTTTATAGATGTGAAACAATAACAGTGAAGGAAAATCTAGTAGACGAAAGGATTTCAGTGATACTTATATTTAATTTAAGAGTTTAATTGACACTTATTTTCAAATGGGCCCAGTTATTATTCTTTGTCCTAGTACTTAATAAGTTTTAATTGGCAAACTCAAGACAACCGAGAAAAAAAAGTCCACTTACAATTTGAATTGTTTTAAGTATAACTAGAAGGTTTAATGTTTGTTCATTTTCATTCTCATATTTTTTCATATATATATCCATATCTTATATATATATATATATATATATATATATATATATATACTTGCTTGATTACAGTTATGGCATCGTTCAAAGCATGAAAGCAGAGCTTATGGACCAAATGTTAATAGGTAATTAATTAATTAATATAAATAAATTTATTAGAATTGCTCACGTTTCTCTCTTAAACGATGCTTGTCATTCTTGAAAGTTTTTATTCTTAAAAAAATTATTATATCATATTGTTTAAACCTCAAAAAAAAAGAAAATTAAATAACTTCCGGAAAGTCTCCTTAATTCTTTCTTAACCTAGCTAGCTCCAAGGATTTTAACAGAAGAAAAGTGAGATTTTTCTTAAAGACGGGGTTAATATTTTTCTAGTCATGAGAAATATTAGCCCTGTCTTTAAAAAAGATTCTTGGCCACAAATTAGATTTGTCTAGTTCTTTGATTAAAATAATTGTGTTGGCAGCTTACCAAACTTGTATTAATAATGTGTACTTTTGATGATTAATTAATAATATCTACTTTTGATGATAATAGGGTACTGTATATATATGGCATATCTTAACCTAGCTAGCTCCAAGGATTTTAACAGAAGACAAGTGAGATTTTTGGGCTGCATATATTTTGTTCATTTATTTTTTCTTTTTCTTTTTTAATTTGTTTAATTCTTTTAGTGCAAACGTCAACACGGATGTGCTTGGAAACAAGGAGATGATGAGCTTCTCCCAATTTGGAACTTCAAACCATGGTCGCGAACAGGTAAAAGCATCCATTATCCCTTTAAATAAATTTTAACTTTATGGTTTTATTTTTTACTTTTCAAATTAATCACTTTTCCAAATGTATAATTTTTGCTATCATGTAAGATAAATATAAGAATATATAATTGAATATAAAAAAACAAAAATTTCACTGTCTTCCTACAGTAAAAATTTATTCGATGTAAAAGAAAATTCCCACTTCAATAACTTTTACCTTTTCTTTTTATTGGTGACTAAGAACCAGATGCACGAGGAAAGTATTGATGTCTAGCTATGTGCTGTACCAAACTAAGATTAATATACATTCTTATTCTATCGAAGAATAAGAATATATTAAAGAATTAAAATTTAACCATTGATTTAAATAATTAATTAAACATTTGGCAAATTGGCATCTCACAGTACAAATGAAGAATAATCTACCCTGTTTAAACGTATATATATTATCTGGTAGTTTATTAAACATTTGCTTGCATGCAGAAGTAATTGTAGTTTTCTGTCTTCTTATTGTTCTTATCTTACGGAGCTTCTCTGCACTACTCCTTTGTAAATCATTCGCTTTCTTCAGGAGGCAGCAAAGCCACACCATGCTTTCAGCAAGTGATTGTGTTCTCAGCGAGGCACGTTCATTTCTTTTTCTTTTTTGAATAAATTCTCTGAACAATTGTCTTGAAAAAAAATTTGGTTGTTATTCTTGCTATATCTTTATTCAATGGTACATACAATGAATTTTTAGTCGATGATTCCTATTTTGATTTTTTTATGTTGAAAAGTAACTTGTATATATAGTCTAAACTTTTATCTAAGTAACTAAGTTATTATAATTGGTAGTTAATAAATAAGAATATAATTAAAAAAATTTAACTTTAATTCTTATCAATCCCTATGACATAAGACTTTTGTTTTAATTTTTTTTTTTTTGGTGGGGGAGGTTATTTACAGGCACAGGCTCACTCCCAGTATGCAGCAGCTGTGGAAGCTTCTGAACTAAATGAGGATCATAGGTAATGATAAAAAGAAATATATATTTTATAGAAAGAACAATTAATTACCAAGTCCTTTTCTGAAAATTTAATTCTAGCCATCTATCTACTCTTAATTTGTACCTTTTAACTTTTGCTCTGCAAAATTAAAAGATCATCTATTTTATGATTCAAAAGCAGTACTCATCATGATGTAAACAAGGAATATGCTGATCTGAACTGGGATGAGCTTGGATTTGGTCCAATTCCAATAGATTACATGTACGTAATGAAGTGCACAAAAGATGAGAAATATTTTTCACAAGGAACCCTCACTCGATTTGGAAACATAGACATGAACCCTTCATCAGGAATTCTAAATTACGGACAGGTGATATTGATAACCTACCTAGCTAATTAAATATTTTCCTAATAACTTGTACTATTTAACTGAGTTTGCATATTTGTCTGAAAGTACTGTATAATATAATATAATATAAAATTAATGGTGTTGTATTTAATTAATTAGGGATTATTTGAAGGGCTAAAGGCCAACAGAACAGAAGATGGGAGAATTCTACTGTTCAGGCCAGAACAAAATGCTCGCCGCCTGCAGATGGGTGCTGAGAGAATGTGCATGCCCTCCCCAACCATTGAACAATTTATTCATGCTTTAAAGCAAATTGTCAATGCCAACAAGTCCTGGGTACGAATTTTATTTTTGATTACTGGACCCCCACGTCTCGTATGTGTCTATATAACATTATACATATTGCTAATTATTACAAACTCTACCTATTGTCTTTGGATTGTGTTGCATGTATATGTATGTATACAGGTGCCTCCTCCAGGAAAAGGGTCACTATATATTAGGCCATTGCTGATGGGAAGTGGACCGGTTCTCGGCGCGATGCCGGCCGCTGAATACACATTTTTGATATTTGCTTCTCCTGTGGGAATCTATCACAAGGTGAGAGCATTAATTTAGCATGTATTAATTAGCATATTAGTCTTAACTTAAGCATATATAAGAATTAGCATTTATTAATCAGGGAAAGGATCACTGTATATAATATATATGGCATATCTTATGCAAATTATATATATACCTATATATGCGAAGATGATCTGTACGTGTATAATAGGGTACCCTGAATTTGATTGTGGAGGAAAAGTTTTATCGAGCTTTTCCTGGAGGCACTGGAGGTATCAAAACAGCCGCTAACTATGCAACTGTAAGATTTAAGATTAATTTTCTGTTTCTTCTTACAGCACTACTCATTTAATTTACTATTATATACACACAAGTCAAATTAATTTCATCTCGACTGGCTGTGTAGGTTTTCAAACCAGTTACTGAAGCAAAGGCCAAAGGGTTCTCTGATGTCTTATTTCTAGATGTAACGACCCGAAAAAACATTGAGGAGGCCTCTACATCCAATATTTTTATCCTTAAGGTCTCTCTCTCTCTCTCTCTCTCTCTCTCTCTCTCTCTATATATATATATATATATATATATATATATATTAAAAAATCTTTATTATAGTATAAAACAATTTTTTTGTTGTAGATGTTCACTCTTTATAAAATATAAATTTGGTACAAAATCCATGATGTTTTAAGTAAATTAATTAACCTTATTTTGCATTTTTAAAAAAAAAAGTAGGAAAGAAAACATACTTAATCAACTAAAAACACTCAAATCAGAAGAGAATTTGGTGCATTAATTAATATACGTACCTCTTAATTATTGAGTTTTAGATTAACAATTCTTGCAGAAAAATGTGATTTCAACCCCAGCAATTACTGGAACTATTTTACCTGGAATTACTCGAAAAAGCATCATTGAAATCGCCCGCGTTTTGGATTACCAAGTAAGTAATTGTTCTCAAGATCTAATTTTAATTAAAACCGCTTAATCTTATCTTAAGGATCGAGATTTTACCATTTAAATGAAATAACCATATGTAATTAATTAAGATAATTTCTACATAGAAAAATTTGGTAACATATATGTTGTACCAACTAACTTTGATCAGGTTAAAGAACGTGACATCCCTGCAGAGGAACTGTTTGACGCTGAAGAAGTTTTCTGTACAGGAACTGCAATGGTTGTCAATCCTGTTAGTAGCATAACCTATATGGGCAAAAGGTATATTACAAGACATGACATGTTCATTAATTACACATATAATTTCAGTTTAAAACTTTACGTAACACTACCTAATTCTTTGTTTGTTAATGATATTGATTGATCAATGGCGTCTTGTCTTAATATTTCAGAATCGAATACAAGACAGGAGTGAACACTGTGGCTCAGAATCTGCGCACGATGCTAACAGGAATTCAAACAGGTCAAATCGAAGACAAGATGGGATGGACTGTGGAGATAGCTTGATTGAGTTCCAAATTCAAAAACAATAAAAACTAATTAAAGCTTTGAAAATGCATTAACCAATTGTGTTGCCTCAGTTAAGATTTTGGGAAATTTTAATGCCGATAATATTTGATTAGATTGCTAGCATGTATATTATGAATCTGGAAAATTTTGGAAGTCAAAAAATCTGAAAATTATATTACAACCATCCAAATTACGAATTAAAGGATAAAATATTCAGCACTTTTGTCTTATGTTTTTAAATTTTTTAATAAATAATAAATATCATATTTTACGATTAGTCCGATGTAATATTACACCAAACATAACACAAACTTTAATTTAATTTATTCTAATATGATCTACTTCAATATAATCTAACCTTCTGGGAGGAAGAATTATTCTCCACCATCGTTCGGATTCCAATTTCATAATCTCTGACAATATTAATAAATAATAAAAGAAAAATACAAGTAGCTCAAATTTGGTCAACATATATAGTCAACTTTATCTTTCACATAATTAATGTAATCAGTTGCAGAGCCGCCTTGGGGCCCTACAAAAATGTGAAAGTTTATAATCAGTGGCAGAGCCGCCTCATGCCCTGAAAAGCCTAAATTTTTTGTGTAAAGTATAAATTTCATCCTTCAAATTATATATTTATTGTCTTAGCCCATATAGACTTTAAAATTCCACACATTTTAGTCTTTCTAAAACATTAATTCCAATCCACTGAATATAATATAGAAAGAAAAAGAACAAATGCCACGTAATGAGATTACGAAATTATTTAAATTGAATTGACATATATATATATATAGAACCTATGCTGCTCTTGGTATAGAAGAATTTATTCGATCCAAAAGATTTCCCACTTTGATAATTTTTACTGTTTCTTTTAATTAACTTAACGTGCAAGAATAAGAACCAGATCCTTGCCCAAGGGATCTGTGCTACATGTTTCCATTTATTTATAAGCAATAATTAATTTCAGCAACCATGTGCTGTTTCAGTCTAAAATTTAAAATTACAAAATTAAATAAATAAACAAATAAAAGAAAAAACTGAAACAAAACATATTCACATGTACATGTGATATCTTTGTATTTTAGTTATGTAAGATCTTGATTCCTTCATTGTATAAAGGTTTTCTTTTATTCTAAATTTTTATTAAAATATAATGTTAATGTATATCACTTCAATGGGATTGATCTTTTATGACCACATCACATTTTATAAGCCAATAATACTTGCAACGTGAACGCATAATCATATTATTATTGCTATATATTATTCTCTGAGTGCTTTAATTAAAAATATATTATCTTCCTAATGAAGAACAAGAATCTATAAAAGAAATTTGACCAGTGGTTTAAATAATTAGACGTACATTTGGTAAATGAGCACCTGATATATTACAAATTAAACTAACCAACCCTCGACATGTATAAATCTAGCACTTTTAAGTTTCTTGCAAGCAGCCTGTGTAGCTAGAGTTTATATTAAGCAATAATATTAATTGTAGTTGCTTAATTCTTCTCTTATTGTTCGAGAAAAGTTTTCCTAGACTCTGCAAATCATTTGCTCTCTCTCGCAGATCGTAAAGACACGCCATGTTGACATCAAGCAAACATGTCGAAACACTTGGAAACAAGGTATATTAAATTATGCTTGAAATTTAGGTCTCACAAATTTTAATTTATAATTATTATAAAATGAAATTATTAATTAACTGTTAAGAATAAGTGAATTATTGGTTGTGAAAGTATATGTTCATTAACAGGAGGGAAGTCAGATCTTGGATATTTGATTAGGACCAAAATGATAAATTTGAAGCTTGGTAAGATCAAAGTTAACACACACACGTATACATATACTACAAGATTGTTTCCCAGTTCATGCATCAGATAAGCCAACACCTTTTATTATTATATTATATATTATGATCACTATTATTTTGCTCTGTCTACAATCACAGGCAAAGTCTCAATCGACAAATGCAGCAGCCGTGGAAGCTGGTGAGCTAGGTGACAATCACAGGTAATAAAATCAAAGAAATATTATTTTTTGTTGTGGTTGAAAGCATTGCCCTCCCTTTATGATTACTCGATTGATTATTGTTATAATATTTTATCAAGTCGTTTTATCAAATTTTAATAATATATCTCCCTAGCTACTCATTATTTGTCTCTTTGCTATGCAAATTCAAAATCATCATTCGTTATTGAAAAAAATATATATATTGTGAGTTGAAAGCAGTCATGTTAACGAGGAATATGCTGGTGTGAGGTGGGATAAACTCAGATTTAGTCTAACTCCAACAGATTACATGTACGTAATGAAGTGCTCAAAAGATGAGAAATATTTTTCTCAAGGAACCCTCAGTCCATTTGGAAACATTGAGATGAACCCTTCATCTGGAATTTTGAATTATGGACAGGTAATCATTAATTGTATATATAAAATAATTCTTAATCATATTTTATAAGATGCAAATATCTATATATATATATGATATAAAATATATTCAATACTATTCTGCGCTGAACTCAATCGCATTTTAAATATATATATATATATATAATTTGGTCACAAATTTTGGTGAAAACTATAATCAAGGGTGTTGTATTAATTAATTACTAGGGATTATTTGAAGGTCTGAAGGCCTACAGGACCGAAGATGGCCGAATTCTACTGTTCAGGCCACAACAAAATGCTCTCCGAATGCAGATGGGTGCTGAGAGGATGTGCATGCCTTCACCAACGGTTGAGCAATTTCTTAATGCCGTAAAGCAAATTGTCAACGCCAACAAGTCCTGGGTAATTTTAATTCCCTCCATAAATAACTCTTAACAATATATATATATATATAGCATATTGTTAATACAATATAATACGATCTATTTAATTATTTGGATTTTATATATATATATATATATATATATATATATGTAGGTGCCACCTCCAGAAAAAGGATCACTGTATATTAGGCCAATGCTAATGGGAAGTGGACCAAATCTGGGCGTCGCACCAGCGACTGAATACACATTTTTGACATATGCTTCTCCTGTGGGCAACTACCACAAGGTTGTCATCATATCATTTTACCCCACACACACACACACACACACACATATATATGGAATACAAATGATGGAGATGATGATCTGTGTATAATAATAATAATAATAATAATAATAATAATGCATAGGGTACCCTAAATTTGGTTGTGGAGGAAAAGTTTTATCGAGCTTTTCCTGGTGGAACTGGAGGAGTCAAAACAATCGCTAACTATGCACCTGTAAGATTTATGATTTCAGATTTAAGAATCATTTACGTTATATATACCTAATTTTTAATTGTTGTATATATGTTAATTTGTATATTCTCTCCATTGGCTGTAGATTTACGAAAGGGTTCTCTGACGTCATTTTTGTAGATGTAATAACTGGAAAAAACATCGAGGAGGCTTCTACATCCAATATTTTTGTTGTTAAGGTTAAATAATTTATATACATATTTTATTCCTGGGTTGTTGAATTTGGTTTTAGTTTCGTTATTTTTTTTTTAAAAAATTGAGGTGTAAACATCATCAGTACTTTATAAATAGTGTAAATCAGCACGGTTTTCAATTAATAATTAATTAATTTTCCAGGGAAATCTGATTTCAACTCCAGCAACGTCTAATGGAACTATTCTCCCCGGGGTCACCCGAAAGAGCATCATTGAGATCGCTCATGTTCTGGGTTACCAGGTGATTATATTATATTACTAATCATCTGTTTTGGCTTTTGCTATCCAATAATATTTTCCACTTGAATTAAAACTTATCTGTATGATTGAAATTAATTTTCCCATGGAAATTATGATCACATTAATTTCTTGAGACTTCGATGATCAGGTTGAGGAACGTGACGTCCCTGTAGAGGAATTGCTTGATGCTGAAGAAGTTTTCTTGACGGGAACTGCAGTGGTTGTCAATTCCTGTTAGCAGCATAACCTATAAGGGTAAAAGGTATACAGATACATATACATATAACAAACCATTCTAATTCAGGTTTTTGTCTTTATTAATTTGTTGCTATTGATCATCAATTGTCTTACAGGATCGAATACAAGACAGGAGCAAACGCCAACAGTACTACTGTGGCTCAACATTTTTATGCGATGCTAACGGGAATTCAAACAGGTCAAATCGAAGATAAAATGGGATGGATTGTCGAGATAGCTTAATTGAGTTATTTTCAATAAAATCTCCGAAGATGAAGGTGGTATAAGTCCATAAGACATCTTAAGCTCAAATTTAGCTACCACTGAAGTGGTGCTTGCTAGACAAAAATCTATTGACTGTTATAATAATAATGTAAAAATAAGTTATTTTGAGGTATACAATTACTCATCTCATCGTTCTGTGCACAGATTAATTAATTATTAATCAGTTTTATGGCATGATTTGTTTGATTATGTCACATATTATAAGCCTATAAATATATATGTATATAATCACTCTTGTATATTACTATTCAAGAGATGGAATCTATTATTTAATTTAAACAAAAAAATTAGTAAGTAATAATTAATGGGTGTAACATCCCAAATTTCGTCATAATATGACAACATTTGAAATGAAATTTATATCCTTAAAATTCAATTAATCTCCATATTGCAAATCACAAATTCTCCGAATTATAATGTCAAACTTCAAAATACGTATAATCAACATATTATTAAATTTCTTCATCCCAAATATCAATTTAAAAAAGGTATTTCTTGCAAATTTATCCAAGAATAGCTAACAAAACTTAAATCTCTTTATTTACAATTCCAAATAAATATAAAATAGTAAGGAAAATGCTTATTTATCTATAAAAGCATATAAATCGCAATGCTAACTTTTAAAGCGAATCTAGCATGTCACCACCCTAAACACAAACTTAATCTCTAAAATGTCAATTAACAAAGGGTAAGTCGTCTACTCGATAAGTAAATTCATGCACAACTTTTAATCCTTAAAAATTATTTAATCCACAAAATAATTATCTTTAAGAACTATTTAACAATAAACATTTATATATGAAATCATTACTCAAAGAAAAATATTTGATAATATGTAAGTATTATCATAACTTTTAATAAAACTAAGAATAAAACAATTTATAAAAATATTTAACCGAGTACTTAACAAAATCATTTAACTCATATCTTGTAACATCACCAGTATTTCGGTATCTCATTTATTATAATACAATACAATAGTACTTGAAAATTCGATTATTAACAGTCAATAAGTGCATAACAATAATCTAGCTACTTAATTGATAACAATAACAAAAATGGTCACTATAGATATTAAGCCGAAACACAATTTACGAAATATAACATTTCATATAAAATAAAACCGATAACATTTATCTTCCTTATACATTTTATACAAAATATTAAATAATTTGATAAACAATTTCTTCAAAATAAGTATTTAATCATTAAAATTATTTTTCATTTTTTTCCTAAAATTCTCTCATACTTACAATAATATTAAAGATTAACAGAAAATATGTCATACATAAATCCACTTACTTGGACTGAAGCAAAACTTTTACGATACCTTGAAGCATTCAAAGTTTCCAATTATTCTATTTATAACAAAATATAATTTAATTAAAATTATATTTGTGATACCCGAATTTTCATGTATTATGTCAATAATAAAAATGACTAAAAGTTTATAAAATAAGTGTATTTATTTTTTATGGAGCTTCTTTATTATGGATCAATATAGTTAAAGTTTTTAAAAGAATGAAACTGATGGATAATGAGAATTTTATTATAGGCCAAAAGTGTAAAAAGAGAAGTTAAGGAAGTTGAGTGATATTTTATATAAGGTGAAGTTTAGGTTAAGTGAGTTTATAATTAGAGGTTTTATTCTCTTAGGCCATAGAAAAGAAAAAAAGAGAAAAGCAAAAGGAAGAGGAAAAGAGAGAAAATCAAAGAGAAGAAGAAAAAAGAATAAAAAGGAAATCAAAACGAAGAGAAAAGAGGTATATTAATCTATTCTCTATTCGAATGCCTTCCAAGTGAATTGTTTTGGATATTAAATTATATTTTTTTGTGATTTTATATACTCTTAATCATATGTTACATGTTCAACCGATATGATTATTGATTGAGAATTAATTGATGATTATTAAGATTAGAATTTTACAAAGTTGTTTGAATAGTATGTTTATTGATAATTAAATCATAAACTTTCGTGTATATTTTATTAATAATCTTTTCATAACATCAAACTAACGTGATTCACTAAGAAACTGAAAGAAACAGATTATGAAGATATAAGTTTAAGATTTTATAATGTATGGTTTTGGACATGAGTAAATGCTGAAACTTATATTATTTAAGGTGTCGAGAGTTCTGAGAATAAGGATTATGTTGTTGTAATTAAGAGTGAGAAGAAAAACCGGCCTGAACCGGACAAGACCAAAATCGGATCGAAAGGGAAAGGTTCAGCCCGGTATTTTATGTAAATCAGTCCGATTTCACTTTTCAAATTTAAAAACGATGTCATTTTGCTTTGTTTATAAAAAACGATGTCATTTTCATATTTTAAAATTTATAAAAATAATAATTTAATTTAAAAATCGACCAGGCCTGAAATCTAAGCCGATCGGTCTGATTTTAATTCGGTTCATTTATGTAATCAGTCCAAGTCGGTCATGTCCTTCTTTTCTATTTGGTTCAATCCGGTTTTAGAATTTAAAAACTTGAATTTTTTTATTCCGATCCTATTCTTTAAAAATAATAATCGTGTCTACCCCTAGTTGCAATTTAAAGGATTTTATAATGTAATAAAAGTTATTAATACATAATTAAAGAAATTGTACATAAAAAATAGGATTTTAAAAAAAGTTATCCATAGTTTAAGATTAATGAATTAATATTATAACAGCCCAGCCCATCAGAGATATTGTCCACTTTGAACACACAGTCTGTTAGAGTTTTGTTTTCGGGCTTTTCAACCCAAAACATGTCTACTGGGGGTTAGAGCATGCTGACTTATATACCCAGTAGCTCTCCTGTATTTTGCTGATATGGGATTTGCCTAGGGTGTCATATATACCCCTCCTCAGTAACTCATCTTCCCTAAAGTTTGCTGATGTGAGATTCGGTGTCTTACCTAAGGTTTGTCGATGTGGGATTTGCCTAGGATGTCATATACATTCCCCTTTAGGTACTTAGCATCTTTATTGAGGTTTATGTCTTCCTTAAAGTTTGCTAATGTGGGATTTGCCTAGGGTGTTACATACACCTCTCTTAGGTACCTAGCATTTTAGCGTCTTCGCTAAAGTTTGCACCTTCCTTAAGGTTTACCGATGTAGGATTTGCCTATGGTGTCATATACACCCCCCCTCTTCCATTAGGTACTTAATGTCTTCACTGAGATTTGTGTCTTCCCTAAGTAACGTCTTCATTAAAATTACGTCTTCCTTAAGGTTTTTCCATGTAAGATTTATCTAAGGTGTCATATACACTCCCCTTTAGGTACTTAGCATCTTCACTGAGGTTTGCGTTGTCCCTGAAGTTTGCTAATGTGAAATTTACCTAAGGTGTCACATACACCCCCCTTTGATATTTAAGGTTTTTGCTGAGGTTTATGTCTTCTCTAAGGTTTACTGATGTGAGATTTGTTTAGGGTATCATATACACCCCATCTTAGGTACTTAGTATCTTCGCTGAGGTTTATGTCTTCTCTAAAGTATGATGATGTAAGATTTACCTAGGGTGTCACATACAACCCTTTAGGTACTTAGCATCTTAATGTCTTCGCTGAGGTTTATGTCTTCCCTAAGGTTTACTGATGTAGAATTTGCCTAAAGTGTCACATATACCCCCAATTTAGGTATTCAGTGCCTTTGCTGAGGTTTATATCTTCCCTAAGATTTGCCAATGTGGAAATTTGTCTAGGATGTCATATACACCCTTCCTTAGGTACTTAGCTTCTTAGCGTCTTTGCTGAGGTTTACATCTTCCCTACGGTATGCTTATGTGGGATTTGTCTAAGGTGTCACATACACCCCCTTAGATACTTGAGCAAAGATGTTGTTTGCGTCTTCCCTAAGGTTTGTCGATGTAGGATTTGCCAAAGTGTCACATATACCCCTTTTTTTTACATTTACCACATTTGCTAAGGTTTACGTCTTCCCTAAGGTTTGCCAATGTGGGATTTGTCTAGGGTGTCATATACACCCTCCTTAGGTACTTAATGTCTTAGTGTCTTTGTTGAGGTTTGCGTCTTCCTTTAAATATGTCGATATAGAATTTGCCTAAGGTGTCACATACAACCCCCTTAGGTACTTAGCGTCTTCGTTGAGGCTTACGTCAGACACCCCCTTTAGGTACTTAGCGTCTTAGCATCTATTTTTAAGTTTGCATCTTCTCTAAGGTTTGTCGATGTGGGATTTGCCTAAAGTGCCACTTACACCACTTTTAAGTACTTTGCATATTCGCTGAGGTTTGCATCTTCTTTAAGGTTTGCTGATTTGGGATTTGCCTAGAGTGTTATATACACCCCCCTTAGGTATTTAATGTCTTCACTAAGATTTGCCCTACCGTTACTTAAGAGGAAACGTGGTGTGGCTCTGATATCAATTGTAACAGCCCAGCTTACTAGATATATTGTCCGTTTTGAGCACAAAGTCTATTATGATTTTGTTTTCGGACTTTTCAACTCAAAATGCGTCTACTAAGGGTTAGAGCATGCTGACTTATATAGCCAACATCTCTTTCGTACTTTGCCAATCTAGGATTTGCCTAGGGTGTTACAATGAAAGCATCCAAGAGTTGGCTGGGATGATTAAAGCGTATGACCTTAACTTGCTTCTTGATTTCGAATCACAAGTCTTGTGAGTGGGTAAGAGGAATAAAAAAATTATTTGAGGCACTATTTCACCCCTTATCTTTTTTAAAAAGAAAAAGAAAAAATAATAATTAATGAGTTAATGTAATATAATAATACACGTCATATAATAAAAAAATATATCTGTGTTTGTGTATAAAATAACTTATAATTAATTCGAATCTAAATTATTGTTTATTTTATTAATTTTTTTTTAAACAAATGGTAAAAAACTTTCATTTCATACGAAGAAAGAGTATAATATTGTAGATTTGTACAAGATGTTACAAAGATTCATTATAATCAACAACAAGAAAGATCTTGTACTTACTAAGGAAGAAGGAGAAAATAAAATAACGCCTTTAAATTTGGTATTTTTTTATAACTTCAAAAAGAAAACAAACTTTAAATTAGAGCTCTACCATGGCTCTCTTCTTTGACTCTCTCTCCTTCGATGTGATCAATGAAATTACAAGAAATTTTCTATAGTATACTTATTGTGATAGAAAATCTTCTAAATTTGAAGAATAATCTCTCCAAATACTTTACTGTAAATTTTATAATCTTTATATCTAAAAGAAGAAACATCCACAATACAACAAACAAACGAAAAATCTCAAAACTATCATAGATTTAAATTTAGATGAAGATAAACTACTACTTAGTGGATATAATTCATTAGGCGGAGAAAACACCATCATAAATTTAGATTTATGTGGAATCTATATTTATTTAGTAAAGGAATACAAAAACTAAAGAAACGACTAAAAAAAATAAGTAAAATATTTTGTTAGTTAATCAATGTAAAATATAAGTCCAATTGCTCACCTTATTAATTAATTTAAGCAGCCAATTATGGAATGGAAAAATTAATTGCTATACCATCCTTGATTTGTGACAACTAATTTGCAAATACATAACAATGAGATATGCCAATTATTTCAATTATACAAATATTATCAATAACTAATATGATAATAATTTATATACATATAGAAAGATTTGTTTGACTATATCACATCTAAATTTAAAATAAGAATCTATATTCAAGGATGATTATTTTTTCTTAAAAAGGAAAGTATGTTATCTTTTAAAAAAATATCTGAAGTAATTAATAATAGGTTAATTAATGCATTATAATAAGGCACACCATATTCTATAACACAATGCTCTAAATCTTAAAGCTTTTGAAAAGATTCATTATAAGGCATATAATAATAAAATAATAATAACTACAATAATAAAATTTATTACTAGTATCATACTTTGTCAACTAATTAATATTAAAGGGGACTAAAACGTGTCTCTTCTCTTCTAATATTTGGAAAACTCACATATAGACGAAAGGTTTGAAGAAACTTATTCATACTTCTCCTAAAATATTAGTTGACTATCTATTTTTATTAAAAGGATTACAATGCTTTTAAAATTTAATTCTACATAAGAAAAAAAAGAATAATTAAATAATTAAAAAGACTTTGAATGTTAGCTTTCGAATTACTTATCCAAATCTTTACAAGATTTCGAATTCAAATCTTTTACAATATTTGAATTATTTTAAGTTATATATATTTAAAATATAAATAAAATAAAATATGAATGAAAATAAAAAATTAATAAATATTCATATTATTATTGCTACAATTTTTAGGTTGTAATACCCAAGCGTAGGTTATTCAAGTAATAAAGATTCGGAAGTTCGAGTGTCGGTCCTCAGGGAATTGGTTATACTAAGTCCACAAGTCCAAAGTCCAAATATTGTGAAAGTAGAATGAAATTTTGATTATTAACTTGAAATTAAATATTATTGAATATTAAAGCATTAGGGATCCATTTTGATGATATGTATAGAAATTATTCTTGATCTTTTTTTTATACACAATTAAGATCACAATTAAGATTCAAATAAAAAATGATCTTAATTGGAGGATAGATAACATTTAAGCACAAAGATATTAAAAGACTTACCTTTGAATTGAAGAGGTTGCCTTGCTCTTGATATGTAGAAAACATTTAAGCATTCAATGTACCCTTAGTTAACAATGAATCAAAGTTTCTAACAAACCAAAATCACGTACAAAATATAGTACTCACTCAATAGGAAAGTTGACAATGAAGGACAAATCAAAGGATCAAAAAACAATACTATACAACCATCAAAAGTTTACCCTTTACCCTAATTACGAAATTAGAAATACATAGTGTAAAGAAAATTGAAGAAGAAGAGATGAAAGTGTTTTTTGAGAATACCAACTGCCTCAAGCTTTCAAAACCAAGGTTTATATAGACAAAGTGAAGGAGAATTCGCACATGTGAATGCAAGCAAGTGGCAGGTTTCATCATAGCATTATCTTTCATATTGAGAAGCATGTTTGATTATCGTCCACTCCAAATTAGAGAAATGTTTCTTCTTCAAAGATATGGCCCCATGAGTAATCTTTCCAATGCTTCATGAATCAAGGCATTTGGACTTATGTAGTGAAAGTTACACTTAAAATATTAAGGCATATTCAAATCGAAACATTGATAGTTACTATCTGAATGACAATTATTTTCAACCACCCAGATGCCCAAATTGGACTTTTGACATAACATAAAAGTTGTAGCTGCCTCTTTCATGATGCATGTGAATCAAGAATTAACCCAATTGGAGCCCTGTGGAGAGAGTTATGTCCAAAATACCGAAGGATATGTACAGGTCCAAGCTGCAAATAGTAGGCCATGTTTTGTTGTATTGCTTCAAATATACGGTGGTGAATTATTTCAAAACTGAAAATGACATCTGAAAATGAATTATGAAAAATTGAAAATGACATTTGAAATAAAAATCATTATATTTGGAGGTGGGTAGACAAAGATATGACCATTTAACTAATTAGTGCTTCAAATAAGAAATATGATGTTGACCATTTTGTTCTTTTTTTTTCAATTGCAACTTGACCACCTTTCACCTATGTATAAAATACACTACATTACTATTTTACATAAGTATTATATATATGTTAACTTATATAATTATACATATTTACATGTAATTGAGATTTAGATCATGAAAACACGCAAATTAAAGTTGTGCCAATGAAATTCATAATTTTTGTATAAATAGGGACTTTAAATTAAATAGTATGTAATAGTGTCTTCTAAAATATATGTAAATGATACACTTTTAGACACTTATCAATTATTGTGTTATAAAATAATAACATTATTTTTTAATTAATGTATCTTACATAAATATATTATGTTTTATTAAATTTTAGAGATATTTTTATAATTATTAGGACTAAAAAGAATATTAAAATTAAATTTTTTAGATTAAAAAAATTTTATAAAACAAATAGCAAGAATATCATTTTTGTCAAAATGTCCATAAATTTAATTGTCAATTAACAGTCAATTATAGCCAACAAACAGTTCAAGAGAGGGTGAATTTTTTTAAATTTTTTATTTACATGTGATTTTTTAAAATTTTAAAAAAGATGTATTAATTTTTCTTAATATTAATAAATGTGAGGTTAAAAATGTCAAGTAAAATATAAAAGATTTATTTTTAACCGATTAAAAAATAAATGTGTTCATTGATTTAAAATTCTTTTGTAGGATTTAGATTTTGACAGTTGTAGAAAAGCCCACTTATCTATGCGGTATTTGTCCTCAAAACAGGAGTTCTGCTAGGCCTGGATGGCTGAGATTTAGATCTTTAAATTCAGTTATAACTACTACTACTACTACGTGTAAGAGTGAAAATACATTTCTTTTTTCTTAATCATATATATATATATATATTGACCTTAATCGCATACTTAATATTTATTCAAATAAATTTAAATTCTTTTTCAAAAACATATATATGATTTAATGTGGAGAGAATTTAGATGTCACGATCAAGAAATTTATTAGAATTAAAGGTTCATAAGTTATAATAATACTAAACACAATAAATAAATGTACCTAACTACCAAAAGTAGGAATCCTGGGTCGTTGGGTAAAAATCAAATAGTCGGTTCAATTAATAATAATAATAATAATAATGTATTGGTCAGGCAGGCGTAGTTTTCCAAGTCGTTCCCCCTCCAATTAATGTTGTATCACTTTCACTCAGTTATTTTTTTATTGCTATTTTTTATATATAAATTAATTTCTTAAATATTAAATTTTTAAAATTAATAAATAAAAATTTTAACATATACCTTTTATGAAATTTGAGACTGTAATACTTAAAAGATTTAAAGTAAGATATATTTACTTTTTTTGAACCATTAATTGACTATTTATTTTTATTTAAATAACTATAATACTTTTGTATACTTTAAAGTAAAAGTTAAAAATTTTAATTTTAATTTTTTATTGTTTAAAAAATTAAAATAATTAAAATTTTAATCAACAATAATTTTAATTTATATTTATATAGTATTTATTAAAAATTAAAAATTTAATTAAGGATATTTAAAATTAGTAATTTATCTATGTTAAATATTTTTTCCAAATTTTTATAGTTGAATAGTTTTATTAAAGTTTTTGTTTAAATTCAAAAGTCTAAATTTACTTTACGAGTCATAGGATTGATGTTGAAGCGTGAATTTAGTATGAATATATATGATATAAATCTTATATTAAAGAGTTTTTATAAGAATAATCAGGTTGATAAGGACATTGAGTTGTTTAGTAAAAAAATAAAAAAAATATGGTTAATACCGAAAAATTTGCGAAAAAAGGGAATAAGAAAGATAGCCTCTTTACATATTAGATTTAAGATTTGAATAAATATGACATAATTAAATTCCTAATTTGAATAAATATTAAATAAATATAAATTAAAATTATCAACTTAAATTATCATTAATTAAATTCTTAGTTTCAATAAATATTAAATAATATAAATTAAAATTATCAAATTAAATTATCATTAATTAAAATTTTAATTTTAAATAAATTTAAATTAAAATTGTTAATTAAATTTTTAGTTATTTTAATATTTTTAAACATTAAATAGATTAAATTTTAATTTTAAAATAATTAACGGTATTATAGTCATTTAAATAAAAATAAATTGTTAACTAACAGGTCAAGGGAGGTAAGTGTATCTTTTCTCAAACCTTTTATTTAAGTGTTAAAATATCAAACCTCAAGATAGGTATATATTAAAACTCCTTAATAAATATATGTAGATACATAAACAATGTGATACATTTAAAAGCTTTTAATATTGTTTTATTAAATGAATATATATATATATATGTTCGTGTGTGTACGCAGACTTTATTAATAGATCCCACATTATATTATATTAGTTTTAAATTGAGACATTCATTAAATTAAAAAGATAGTATCACATTCCTCTCATATAGTTAAGAATTATATCACTTATATAAAAACTATTGTAAATGTATCACTTTTTTTTTTTATCGTTATTTAACATCATTAAATGACCGTTAAATATAGAGTAAAACTATAAAAAAATCATAAATTTATTTTAATTGTTTCACTTACCTCCCCTTTTAAAATTATTATATCACTCTCATATTGTTTTTTTCACTTAATATATCTTAATCATAGTCCCACCTCTATTACCACTATCATGTACCTCACTTTCATTTTGTTTTTATTATTTTAAAAAAAGAACTTAATACATCAATAATACAAATTAACAATATTATATTGTCATATTATCTTAATTTATACATAATCAAATTAATTATTAAAATTAAATTAGTTCCTACTTCATACCCACTACTCTTTCTCCGATTATATATACCCATTCACTTCTCCTATCTTCTCATATCCAACACTGTTGTACCTACTATTATCACTTTCATATCTATCACTTATTTCTCTCACACCTTTCAAGCACCACCATCTACCACTCCTCTAATCATACTCACCACTATCTCTTTTCTCCTTCATTGATTACAATTATATTCGACAACATCAATAATTTTGGTATGAGATGTCAAGACCCATCAAATTTAATTACAAATATTGAAAAATAAAAATAGATTGTTTACATAAAAAAATAGGGTATATAAGACATTTTAGTAGTTAAAATCTTAAAGGTTAGCCAAATAATGATTAAGGAAAGATAAATGATACATTCATAAAAAAAAAAATTATGTAAATAATAAAATCTCAAAACTCAAAGCAAAACCTAAAATTAAAAGTTCACCTAATTTAAAATCTACTGGCGTTTCTATTTTTAGTAAGGTATTAAGTACAAAACTCACGTAATTTCAACGAATTATACAAGGAGAAAAATGATGCCCATACAGTCTCACCTCATTGACTAATGACAACCAACAATCAAGTATTTTCACCATTAATGTGGATAAGACTTGCCAATTAGATTATCTATAAATTATATTATTTAATTACCAATAGAACAAACACATATGCATGCTTCCATTAGCATAAGACAAAATATGTACAGTATATTTGACATACATCATTCATAAATAAAATCGCTTATTTTGGCTTAAATGGGAGGACCATAGATGGCAAGAAACAACAACAACAATAATAATAATAATAAGAAGAAGAATATATAGTACATTGCCAAACAGTAATTAATTATTATTGTTATCATAATTCCTAGTGCTTAACTAGGAAGATTGTAATTTGTTATCCAATTTTTAGTTCTAATCGATGAAAAATAATATTGTGACACGTTATGTATAATAAGATATGTTATTTAATTAAGCATGATTGTAACCTCCATTTTCTTTTCCTCAAATTTGATGGTGATCACAAATATATGTTTAGAAAGTCTTTATTGTGGATCAGTAAATTATAGAATAATATAATGTGATTGTGAAAATTTTTATTTTTATTTATAAATATAATTTATTTTATCAAATGGGCAAGAGACAGATTATTAACCTTATTATTAATTAAACATTTAATTTTTTGTCAAATATAATTGTTTTTCTTTTTTTTCAGTTGGTGTGATTTGGGGATAAATTGTTTTTTATCACAAATATTTTGTTCAAAGTGACTTTTTTCACGCGTTTTGTATTTCTCTATCTACTGTGATTTTCTTTACTTTTTTATTTGTGTTGACGTGTGATACTGATTTTTAAATTTATTAAATTTTTTTTGTTTGATGTGATTATTTTCATAAATTACTTTTTTTTTGACAAAAACTCGTCAATTTGGCGTGAACTTTTTTTTAAAGTGTTTTTATTTATGTCCTTATAAATTATAAAGCTTGAAAAAAAAGTTTCTTATCTTGTCTAACCTTTTTCTCTCAGTATATCTTATATTAATTAAGAATCTATCAAAATCGTATATTTAGAATAAGCTTTAAAATAATATTGACAACATTATAATAGCACACTAAAATACTTAGGAATGAATGGTATTAGTTGGAAATTTAATGAAGTTTCCTGGCAATAAAGTAGTACAAAGCATGTGGGGGAGTGGGCAAAATAATTTAAGGGAATTTTCACATACCTCCCTTAAAGTTTATCAAAACTATATTTATAGAGAAAGAATGATGTAGTCAACAAATACTTCCCCTATAACTTAATGGAAATGCTCTTTTCTATTATTTTACTCACACTTTTAGGTAAAATTTTAATTTTTGCCCCATTATACATCAAATAAAAAAGTTGCATCTCTTTGTTTACTATTAGATGGCAAAACCATGAATTGGTCTGTTATATATTTATAATCATTTATTTGAGTAATAACAAAGTCAAGTTAACTAATGTCAATGAACCAGGTCGAACTTTAAATTGTTGCATCTTGGTAAATTATTCATATGCATTAATTGAAATGTCATTTAGTTCATACACAATAATTGTTGAATTTCATAAGACAATATCTGTCAATACCATTTGATCAAAAACCTTCAAGGCATATGTTCTAAGGCACAAAATTTCATGTACATATTAATCAAAGATAGAACACAAGCAATAATTTAAATTTCAATCCATACTTTATAATGTACAAATGAATTAGCAACCCATTTATATCATTTGATTGTATATAAATAAAAGGAATACTTGCAACAATAATCATATATAAGTTAATCTCTTCTAATCTCATTCACGTAAAATACATAAAGCCTCCACAATATTCGCTTTGACAATACTCAAATATCATTGCATTTTAAAAATCATTATCTCTAAGTAGCATATCATTGAATAGTTTTTTAGAAATATTTGTTAGGCCAAATTGGCAATACATAAGTAACAAGAAAGTATCGATAAAAGCATTCTATTCAAAACTTACTCCAGTTTATATAGATAATCTATGGCAATTTTAGTAGAAAATATTGTGCTTTTATCTCTAATTTTGTATGTTTGCATATTTTTAGCGAGAAAGTGCTTGA
Source organism: Melia azedarach (assembly GCA_028052125.1). NCBI lineage: Eukaryota > Viridiplantae > Streptophyta > Magnoliopsida > Sapindales > Meliaceae > Melia > Melia azedarach. Next base: position 1,253,147 of record CM051399.1, on the reverse strand, counting down.
TATGCACAAAAAAGTATATACAAGCAAGGTCAAATGTTGCAAGACACTAACTATGCCAAAATGTCATTATTACCTTCCGAGAAGGGGAATTCTATTAAGTCAAAGACAAAGCGACTATGAAAAATGTCATTTTTTCTCTCTACTTGTGATTTTGGTATATTTGAAGGGAGGCATGTGAAAATTTGCCCATAATTTATTAACACCATTTGGTAGCTAGCTATGTACGTACGAAAATGGGCAGCATCTGATCTAATAACCAGCCCTCAATTTGCCTATAAAACCACCGGTTTTCCATGCAGCTTAAGCATACGCAAACTTGTCTCTCTCTGTATTCTAAATTTATCATCATCGCCATCAACCATCTTTCTTTCTCTCTCTTTCTTTTCGTCTCTCTCATTCAAGAAAATCCGCCATGTTTAGAGCAAGCAATTTTCTCGGCATAAGGAGCAAATCTTCAAGAATATCATCCCTTTTCTCCAAGGTATGTTAACTTTTCGTTATATTTTCTCTTCTCCGTGTAAACTCGGCCATCATATAAAAATACTTTTAAGGGACATAATTCAATTTTTCAAGCTTCAAGTTCTTCTCTTGGTAATTGATCATGGTGATTCTTAGTTTTCCATCAAGGGCTCATCTAAAATTTTGTTCTTTTTTATGATTTTTTTTCACTTAAAAAAGCTAATGATAAAATCCCTTTACTCATCTTAAATACTTTAATTTCCTATCCACAGAAATTTTTTCTTCTTCTGATTTTCATCCTTATTCGCTCTTCCATCATTTTAAAAGAGAGAAGTTTGTTTTCGATCCAAATTAATCTTCTGATGCCAAGAAAATTGTTAATAGCTGTATACACACACACACATACACATAGTCATACTGTACGCATTAATGGATTTTATTTCCAAATAAAGACAAAACTTAAACTATTTTTGTCCATTTTAATTATTTTATGCCAGTTGGAAGACCGCATTAATTATTTATGAAAAGAGATTCAGGACTGGCCCCCCTCTATTAATCCCACCGAATCATTAAAGATTATTTGCCCTTTTTTTTGGTTCTCAATTCCCCGAAAGACCTTCAGCAATCAATGCTATATAACATGCAAGAGTTGACCGACCCTCTCTCTTTTGTTTTTCTTTTTAATTATTAGTTTCTTTGCTTTGTTACGCAGTTAAGAAATCAGTCCGGTTATGCAAGAGCTGTGCAAGCCTATGAGCCAAGTGTTGATAGGTAATTAATTAATTAAATTAATTAATTTATGAGATCTACTCAATTTTAATAATCTTTTTAATTGCCTAGTTATAATTTATAAATGCATACTTGTATTATAAAATAAATATAAGCATAATTTAAAAAACATTAAAGTAATTAAGTATAAAAAAGTCAACATATTAGCTCTTTAAATTATTGAACAACAATGGAGAGTTTATGTTCTAAATTTTAATAAATCAATTGATATCTTGATTGCTTCACGAAGATACCATATATTAATATTGACATCCATAAACATGTCATTGTTATCTATCAAGTTATAAGCAAATTTCAGTCGATTTGTTTTTCATGTTTGAATTGACAGCAATCGAAATAGTAATGAAGAATATGCAAATGTGAAGTGGGAAGAGCTTAGATTTGGGCTAACTCCAACTGATTACATGTACATAATGAATTCTTCTGAAGATGGAACCTTCTCTAAAGGAATTCTCACTCGATTTGGAAACATGGACATCAACCCTTCCTCCGGAATTTTAAACTATGGACAAGTAAGCACAATACGTAATTAATGTTTTTCCCTCTCTGCTTTTCAACATTTGATGTTATAAAAGAAACTGCTATTATAAGCTTTTATATAAATTTATTCTTTACGTATGATGTAACAATATTATAATATTGTTACATCAGTTTTTATAAAGATTCAAATGAATCTCTCTTATAATCAAACACTATTATATAATACAAATTTATATGATCTGATATTAATTTTAAAAAATAAACATAAAAGGTGGGTGGTGTTGTGTATTTAGGGTGTATTTGAAGGTTTGAAGGCATTCAGGACAGAGAATGGGAAAATTCTTCTATTTAGACCAGAAGAAAATGCAAAGAGAATGAAGATGGGTGCAGAAAGAATGTGTATGCCTTCACCAACAATTGACCAGTTTCTCAATGCTGTAAATCGAACTGTGCATTCCAACAAGCGTTGGGTAAGTAAAAATGAGCAATTTTTTCAATTTTAATAGTAGTTGCAGAGTTTGGGACTTATTTGTCGTAAATAAAAAATGTTATGTCAATTGTGAAAATACTGAACACTTAAAGACCTAGATATTATTCTCATTTTAATATTTATACAAGTCATGCACACGCTTGACCTAATTACGCACAAGTCCTGTTCCTTTCAACATTTCGCTTTCTGGACATAATTTAACAATTTACATCATTTTTACATTTATAAAAGTAAATATAATATATATAAATTTATGTTCATGACATAAATAAATTATTTAATAAATATTATGTAAACTAATTTCGACTTTTTGAACATATCATTGATGTATACCGTTGTTATATTGTATTTTTCATTAAATGTCATATCATACGTCTTATCAATTATTTTATATTAATATTCATACTTTTATTTCAATAATTAGAGCATCAGTATCGTTGTCCATTAAGAATAGATCTAGACTGCTTTTCTCAATCCCACAATTTTTTAATAAATAAATAAAAGTATACTTATAATTTAAATTATTAAACGTATGTGAAATTCTTGGCAGCTTAATAGCACTTTTAGTATTTTTAGTTTGCACTCAAATTTTAAATATATATATAAAATTCTTAGGGCGCTTAAGTTTGCACTTTCTTTAAAATCAGAAATGGGGTCTAATTTAGCACTGAATTACTCTAATCAACACTACATAGAAATTCTCAAGTACTAATTAAGTATGCACTTATTAAAATACAAATTCAGTGGAATTCAGAATTAAAAAGTTGTAATCAACACTGATTTCTACTAAATTTGTATATATTTTCTTTGATGGGTATGAACTATGAATTTGAATCAACGAATAGGTGCCTCCTCCGGGGAAAGGAGCAATGTATGTGAGGCCCCTGCTCATGGGGACTGGAATCTGTTTAGGCGTTCGGCCTGCCCCAGAATACACTTTCGCTACTTATGCTTCTCCTGTTGGCAATTATCACACGGTAACAAAAATCTTTATGGAAACGACGTTGCTTAATTCCCAAAATTGTTCGGATTTAATTAAAATAATATTGGAATGGATTTATTATGTGTGTAACAGGGTGATTTAAATTTGATCGTGGAGGAAAAATTTAGGAGAGCTACTCCTGGTGGAACTGGAGGAGTTAAAGCTGTCACAAACTATGCAACAGTATGTATATACATATAAGCATTAATTTATTCGCTTCTTCTCTGCAATCTGAAATTATTTCTATAAATTCTTCCATGTCTAATGATAGATTTACAAAGCAATTACTGAAGCAAAGGCTAAAGGGTTCACCGATATCTTATTCCTGGACGCCGTTGCCGGAAAATACATCGAGGAGGTTTCTACCAGCAACATTTTTGTTGTCAAGGTAACATAACATTATATACATTACATAATCAATAACTGACGATCTTTTCTATTTTTTAATAATTCTGAAACATTGTTGTTTAACAGGAAAATGTCATTTCAACTCCACCAACTAATGGAACTATTCTGCCTGGAATCACTCGAAAAAGCATAATCCAAATTGCTCATATTTTAGGTTATCAGGTATTATGTATTCATATATATATATATATACACGACTGGTTAAAATATTCTATCGGTTCAATGAACATGTATGTGCTAAGAATTTTTGCTCTGATCAGATGGAAGAACGTGCAATCCCAGTGGAGGAATTGTTTGATGCCGAAGAGGTTTTCTGTACAGGAACTGCAGTTGTTATCAATCCTGTCAATAGCATAACCTACCAGGGTAGAAGGTAATTAACTACGTTTATTATTACATGTATTACAATAATTATAATCTGCTTTTTCTGGTTGGCTCTGTCTGAATGCAGGATTGAGTACAAGAGAGGAGCAGGAACTGCGGCTCAAAACCTATACGAAATGCTGACAGGAATTCAGAATGGTCGTATTGAAGACGAGATGGGATGGGTTGTCGAGCTTAATTGAGAGCTTCCTTCATATTTACTCAAAACGTCCGATTACCTTATACACGAACGAATCACGTTGGAGTGATTATGGTTCCCTAGCTTACGTAATAAATCATCTCAAATGTCAAATTATATGACATTCAGGATGTATGTAGATAATTAAAATATGCAATAAATGACAAGATTATTATATAATTACATTGATGTCGATTCGCTTGCCTGCCCCATTATCTCATATACGTGGAAATAAGTTTTGACATATCTAGCATAAATAACGCTAATGCATTGTGTCCAATTAGGATAACTAATTTACATGGGTGTATCCTACGTCAAATTATAGAATCTCATTCATATTATCAAGTGATTAATGATGTAAAATGAAAACGTATTTTAATGTGATATATCACAATGTCATGTATCAACAAGTGTCCTGATAAGCGATAATTAAAAAAAAATTAATTACTTAATACATTATAACGTACTGCAATATTTGCAATACCAGTTAGTATACTGTGCTACTATTGAAACAACACCCTTCAACACCATAGAGGACAGAACTTCAAAAATAACCAAAAATGAGTAAAACTAGAATGTAAACGGTTCTTAAGTCTTAACCTCAATATCGTTCAAAAGTGTTACAAACAAATCATTCCAGGTATCTGTTATCCCCGGTAAGCACCAGTGCATGCAGTCATCGTGTTTCTTTCCACCGGCCATGGAGGGATGGGCATCGGCTCTGAACTCGCTCATGTGGGTTATGTCCAAAATACGGAAATCTGAGCCCTTAAGGGCCTCAAACAGATGCTGATTTACCAGGCGTGTTTCTATGTTAGTTCCATTATTCTCCAAGGAGAAAAGTTCTTCAACCTGAAATAGAACGAGGAATTAAAACTTTTAATCTTATTTGATTTTATGTAACATACATATATTGAGAACTGTTACTGCAGTGATTCATTGTATCTTAGCATGAAAGTTGCATCTCACTTAACCAATTATATCATACAATCAAACCTGTAATCTTTAGATATGACTCACCTGCTCTGATGACAATGGCTGAAGCCGTTTACAAGAACCTCCTTGGTCCCAGTCACCTCCTTCAAAATGTCTTGGCGACTGTGTTCGAAAGAGTTTGATCAAACCCGGACGTGCAGTTTTCTCTACATATTGTATCTGTCAACATATCACAAATACCACATGAGAAACTGTGCACCCGTGGCTTACTTCACAATCAAATTGACTACGTCCGCACATTAACTCATCATAAGCTCATGATTTCCTATGGAACGACTCGGTGAGTGAAACAAAAATTCAATGTCATACCATATGTTTCAAAACCATATCCAAACCAACATCAGGAGGTAGTGGAGGGATGATTGGCTGATCCGTCTCAAAGAAAAGCATAGGTGACTTCACAGGATCAAATTTTGAAGGAGCCCACCACCTACACACAAAAGCCAACATTCTAGATAATGGATCAACAACCCGGTTGAAATTTTTCTGGATGAGAGCAAGAACAAAAACCAAAACAAACACGAGATTAGCGTAAACAGGAAACTGGTAATTTAATCAATGTAATATAGATACCATTTCAATATTAACCAAGCTCGTGTCTTTTAGCGCAAATATAGGTAATTAGCCTCACAATGCTTCCAAATGATGTTAAAAACTTTGAGTAAAAAATATATAGAAAGAGTGCCAATCATGATAATCTGGAAAACGGAAGGTATACAGCCCTCAACTTAGTCATCACAATGTCAATAGGACCAGAATTCACTATCATATATAAACACAAGCTCCATTAACTGAGAAATAAGCAAAATGCATTTGCTCCCACCATTTAACAAAACAAAAAATGCAATATCTATAGGGAGTCAACTATCTATGCTACTTGAAAAAGAAATAAATTTACCAGTGTCCTGTGTTAAAGATCAGAATATCATGGAAGCTAGGAGCCTTTGCCCATGTGCCTTCCGGTACATCCACATCAACTCTATAACCTTCCTTATATCCAAGGGCTTCCAGTTTACCACCATTTGCATTAGCCGACCACCTGCATTAAAAAGGAGTACCGGCCAGGGTTAGATGCAACAGAAAATCAAACAGTTTGCACCGAGGAATAAATTGAAAACGAAAACAATTAACATCCAAGAATAAAACAAAATTCATATATCATATTGAGTAATTCTCAGGTTGTTACATCACATCAACGTTGTAAGTGAGAATTTTAAAAAATATTATCAAACAACACTTAATTTTCCCAACAACATCCAGCAAACATATGTGATGTCAGAAAAACACAAAATGTTGCTACAAAATATCATCTAATAAGTACAATACCGTGGCTTACCTACCGTATCGTGCCAAGAGATTCGTTCTGTGATAAGCAATAGTGAGGTTATACTGAAGAAATGTGAAGCCACGATCAGCTCCAGCCGGCCGCCATTTCTTCACTTCACTTGACACACGTTTCAGAATACAAAAAAGAGACACAAACATATTTCTGTTCAACGAATCCCCAACAAAACCTGCACTGTTCACTACTCATAAGCTTCACAAAATTCACAAAACATTAATAAAACCCACAATGTAAATCACTCATTATCACCAAAACCCTGTTTGACTGACGAGAAAATGTGACGAAAACAAAAACTTTAAGATAGAAAACACAAATCGCAACTAAAGAGAAGCGTCTTTAAGCTCCACAAAATTCGCATGATTCCCAGAAAAGCAGCTGCCTCGTATAATCACTAAGAAAATTTAACAAAAAATAGAAACTTTGAGCTAGAAACAACTTGTAGTAAACATGCTTTATTCTAATATTACCATGCAGTTACACTAAGTATTGAAAAGAGCTTTGAACTGAACATTACCAATATTACTGTCTCTGTAAGTCTGCAGAAACTTCACCGGATCAAACGGTTGAAGATTACAATCATTAGGTTTCCAGCGCCACTTGGCAATGTCAGCAGCGTTGGATTTATAATTGAGAAGGCAATTCCATCCCTTGAATATCTCTTTACACGAGCCATCGTATCTGGGTTTGAATCTTGAGTTCGAGTCATAGATCCATTTGCCGTCGGAGAAGTTACATGACCCGAGACGGGAGGATTCCGCCGGGTCGGATCTGTTTTTGAGTTGAAGAATTTGATTGAAAGATTGAGAAGAAGAAGGAGAAGAAATGGAGGCTTTGCTGGATAGAGAAAGCGCGAGGAAAATGGAAGCGAAGATGAGAAGAGAGAGTAAAGGTAAGAGGGAAATTTTCTTTGTCTGGTTTTGGTGGTGGCCTGTAGTGGCCATGGAGGGTAAGAAACGTAGAGGAGAGTACACATAGCAAATCATTTTATATAGTTTCCTAAAAAAATAAAAAATAAAAATTTATTATCTCATAATGGGATAACATCATATAGGTCCTTGACTCTTGGAAAAATAACAAATAAAGATAATTTGACTATCATAACAAACAAAGTTTAAAATTTAAATAAAAATAGATGATATTCAGTAAAAGCTCTTATAAATGTATTAAGATGATGAAAATTAACTTAATTTAATGTCTCAATTATTTTTTTAGCAAAGAGGATTTTAGCACGTTCCTGTTAGCATAATCTTCCTTAATAATTGTTTCCAGTATAACAAAATAAAATCTTGAGAGTGATTTTCCCTTCTATCGATAATTTAATCAAAAAAAGAAAATTGAATGTGCGTTCTATCTTACACTTCTTTGATTAAAAATCTTTGGAAGGAAATTATGATAAAAGAAGAAAGATAAATACGATGAAAAGCCTAACATGCTAGAAGTTCGTTCATCAGAATCCACTGGAATTGCTTGTTAAATATTTTAAAGCTTTAAAAAATTCTGATCTTCTTGTTTTGGCAAGGAATTAATATATGAATTCAGTGAATAATTGCTTGCCAAAACAGAAAAGTTTCAAGGATTCAAGCAGCAGAAATGCAGAAAAATAATTCCACTTTCCGGTCGAGAACAAACTGATACAACTGAAAAAACAAAAATTCCAAGAAGTTGCCTGGGTTAATAAAAGTAACAAAATCAATGGATACATTTCTAATCATCTTTTAAGAAATATAATAATTGCTAAACAATATTTATTGAAAAGAATAACAGCAGATGAAAATGAGCTGAAAAATGGCAAAGCTTCTGTACTGTAAAGGCATCCAGCATCCAGCTTCCTCACCAAGCAATGTTCATATAACATGACAGTTAGAATTGCAAATCACATGAATAATTTTTGCCGATAAATTTCAACATCAATAGAAGAAAAAAAAATAATTAGTTTTTTCATATAACTATCAAAGCAAAAATGGGTCTGGGCAAATTACTAGAAATAGCAGGATTTGGAGCAAATACGAAAACTCTAAAGAATACATGCAGAAGGAAGCCAATTCTTGTGAAACTCACTTCCTCAATAAGTATTTGATCCAAAGATCTATTGTCTCACAATTGGTGCACAAAACAAGACCATGTAGTTACTACAGAATATGTCTTACCCTTCGGGTGCTTAAGGCGCTTACTATCATGGTTTTCAACTGCAAGTTCAACGAGAGAGTATGTCTTGCTGAGATGATCAATGATGCGATTTCAGGTGGAAAACTTGGCAAGTCGACTTGTAATTTCTCTTCAAAGAAGCCTGTTCAAATTTCTTGGTGGCAGTTTCGTTCTCTTCCAAGCTACTCTGAAGAAAATACCTTATCCACCAAGTTGAACTCCGCAGTTTGGCCTACACAAAAATAACATTTCATGATGTCAACATCCTTCTATCAGAAAAGTCCATCAAGGACTACTGAGCAAACTGGATCCTGCAAAGGCTATTCACTTACAGGACGGCCAAATTTGGAGAGTTCCGCAACTTTAGCTCTACGCTGACCTGGATGACCTACAGGCAGAAATGACACGCCAAGAAAAACTTGAGAACATCAATCATTTTATACATATATTTACATAAGCTAAACAAGGTATTTACATATATTTACATAAGCTAAAGAAGGGATTTACCAGCAAATATAACTACACCATCAGCAGATACCCTGGCCAATTCTGGAAGAGTTTTGTTCAGGTACTTAGGAGACAAGTAATCCACAGCATCTGACACTATGACCAGAGAAAACGACTTGGCCCGATAGGGCAGAGGAAACTTGATATCAGCCGCACGCACAATGCCTTTGCGCACAAGACTCCTGCAGTTGGCATCAGCATCATCTAAGTCGTATGGTTCAATGCCCCACACCTCAGTATCCTCATCTTTCAACAATTTGAATACCACTGAACAAGTTTCAGGTCCTACATGTAATACTTTATGCATGCTGTCACCATATGCCTTCTTAAGAACAGGTAGTGCTTTCTGGACTTCTAATGTGCATGAAACACCAACTGCATATACACAATTGAAATCCTGAGACTAAAGAAAAGTAGCTGTATCTACCAAATAAAAAGATAGCACAGTCAATACTTTTTTGGCAAGATGCCAGTAATACCCAATTTGAAAATCAAATCAAGGTAGAAATATGTTTGGGCAGGGGATTTTGTGTATTAGTCATGTATGCTATGATAAAAATGTATTGGAAAATTATCCAACAGCAACCTTTTTTATTGGATTTTTCATGACACAATAAAGAAATACAACACTTTACCTTCAAGTTTACTTAATGGCTCGTTATCGCTGGTTCCTTTACCTGTAACAGAAAACCAACAAAGTAAACACAGCATATTTTACAAGGTAAAACTGAAAGTATATCAAATAACCGACTTTTAATTTCTGTGGCATCTTTCCCTTTTACAGGAAAGGCTTGGAAAAAAAGAAAATCTTCTTGTCGGATATAAACGAACTTTAGCATTTCAAATCTTGTTGTTGAGAGGGAAAGAAAAAAGTTTTCACAAACTATTGATCACACAAGTAATGAAGCTAACAAATAAAATACAAACCTGGACCGCTGTATAAATAGCCAATAAGAAGTACTGCACCCTGAAAATTTCACAAAAAATAATAATAATTAATAATGTTAAATTTTAAAATAAGGCTGTTCTTGAGATTATGCTCAATAATTAGGTGTTAGTAAATAGTAACAGGCATTTTACATAGAATAAGGAGATACCAGTGAAGAAATTGATATTTATTTCCTTACCAAAGGAAAAACAGTTGTTAATGTAAGAAATGCAAGAAAATGATAGTGAAAAGAACAAGAAAAATACAAGGAACGGCAATTGAAAGAAACATACCACAACCAAAAGTACAACTGACAGCACAGGTGAAGAACGTGATTTGGAATGCGCTGAACCCACCAAAGGGATGCTTCCACTGTCACCAAGACGTCGAGCAGGATTTACTGGCCTCCTTGACATGGCTATATAACAAAGAAAAACCTTCAAAACCTAAAATAAATTAAGAAAGATTAAAGTAATGTTAACAATCTAAAAATGACTTATCTTTCACAGTTCTTCATACTTTTTGTTGATTCAGGTATAACCTATGACCCTATTTCAGGGATGTTTAAACTGTTATGCTTCTACTTAAGATTAAAAGCACAACAACTTAAGCATGTTAAAACACCAACTTTTAGTGGGAATCACTCATTTTTTTAACTTATATATATGTCTAGTGATTCCATCACATAACAGTTATAGCTTCAATGCCACCACGACACCTTAATCCCCAAAATACACTTAACTAGTATCAGCTTTCCTAAAAGACAACCTTTAAAGCCAAAGTACAATTTTCACTTGCACAACTATCACGAAGTCCTAAAAAACTCAATGACAATGACAGTTGGAAAAGTATTGCTAACTCAGTACATTGATATCTAAAAATGAAAAAACAAAAGGAACAACTAAAGGTGCAGTTGGGAGTATTTAACACCATCAAAAGTGCTTTCAAATAGTCAATAGCACTTTTGCATCAATGTCATAATCCCCCAAATCAGACAAATTGCAAACACTTGGGATGGTTTTTGGGTAAGCACAAAATATTAGCTCTCCCAAATAGCATTTTCAGGCGCTTCTGAAAAAAGCACTTCACTCAAAAACCTTCTTTTACAAAGCAGTACAAATAACCCATCGGAGAAACATCAGCATTTCCAATATACACGAAGTCCCAAGTCAAACATTACAGCAAAACAGTTAAGTTTTCTTGAATCTCAACCAAACCCATTTCTCTCCTTAGCAGCTACTACAAACATAAGTTTAAAATCAACAGAATCAAACACAAAACAACGATAAAATCACAAATGAAACGGGAATGGATTAAATATAATAATTAGCTGAAACTCGCAATCCAGCACAAAATATCCAACACTGTAAACGGCTTACCTGAGATAAAAGATCAGATGGGTCTAGTCCAGGGCAGGATCCAGATCTGTTTGAGGTTCTTTTACACAGAGTACGCAACCGGAATGGGAGAAAAGGAGTGGGATTTTTCTGATTTTACTTGGTTTTGCTTATAATTTAATTATATGGAAAAAATTATTAGATGTTTTGGAACTTTAATAATTTATAATTCGCTGTTGATCCATCTGGCATTTGACTTGGAAAGAGATCGTGAAAGAGAGGCGAAAGATTCTTCTGGTCAGTTGTGAGGGAAAGTTCAGCGCCAGAGGGGATTGATCGATTGATTTTTTCCCTTTTCGGTAACAAAAATGAGATAATAACTGGGCCCCTACATTTATATATTATTATACAGAAGATATTGTTTTCTCATTTGTATCACGTAGGTACCCAAACTGACAACAACCAATTTTTGGACATTAACAAATAGGTCTCTACGTTTTAAATTATAACATATATACACATATTTTGATCAGTTGTAGTAGATAGGTCCTCATTATACATGAGAAATAACGAAGCTTTTATCATATTCTTTATTTGTTATTTATCTACTATCTTCATGTTTTCATCATTTATATATATGTCTCTAATCTATTTTTTTTTTCATTTTCATTCAATAAATTTTAATTTTAATTTCTTTTAAGTTTTAACACTCAAGCTTTTATCACAAATAATTTTAAAGTGGATAAATTTTATTCCTCTAGTTTTCTCTTGGAGATGGGGGTGGAAGTTAAGGATTAAAATATTGAAAACAGTAAAGTTAGTGACTAAATTTTAGAAATAATTCATAACTTAAAAGAGGTAAAATGCTCACTTTTCAAAATGAAGAGGACCAAAGCATACAAAATTTTAAAATTTTTCTGCGACCTGGGGGACAGCGCACATCCATCTCCATCTCCATCTCCATCTCCATCTCAGACTCTACTTCAAGGGGAAATATTGATAGAGCTTGTCTTCCTACCATTTACCGTTTGGCTGCGGCCAAATAGATCTCCAACCTCAGTTGAAATAATTAACACACCTTTCAGTCCTAAATTATCTTATACATATGATATTTAAAATGTCATAATATCGTGGATCAGGGATTTATTTGAGAAAAAAACGAATAAATTATGTATTTATTATAAAAAAGATAAAAATTTAGAAATTCTAATGTTATTACAAAAAAAAATGTATAGATTAAATGTTAGAAAAATAATTTTCAAATGTTTATAAAGTATAAATATTACGACAGACTATAACACAACCGTTGCATGTTACAATTGTTGCATTTAGACCATTAGATTATTTAACATTCAATTTAAATTTTTTACGGTAAATTTAAAATTATAAATGTGTTGAAATTTAAAATGGATAGTAGTAAATTTCAGTTTCACAAATAATAATAATAATAATAATAATAATTGACGTGGGCCTTCTGTACGGGCCCAAGTTAGGTTGCTAAAAGAACAGGCTGATATTCAATTGGGCCCGTTTTGTAGATAATGGAAATCCTTAAAAAAAAAACCAAGGAAGAAATAATATTTTTAAAGTTGATTTGATCACGGGCCAAAAAAACTTTAAATTTATTTTAAAAAGTCATGTAAGTTTGTTAAATGAACACAAGATTGTAATTTATTACTGGCTTGTAATATTACTGAGTTATACGCATTAGGTGATTTTGTTATAAATTAACATTTTTTTTTTAAAATATTTTAAAATTATATATTTAAAATTATTTTACTTTTGCTTTGCTTTAGAATACAATGTTGATATTAGACAGTGGATAAATTCAAATTATTAGATGATATAATTGTAAAACTATATAATATAATAGACTTCGAGTGGATAAATATCAAGTTTTATGTTTGAAAAAGACTTGTCATGTTGTGAAAAGGACAAAAAACAATCAAATTAAATTAAATTAAATTTTGCTCACATTTGTTGTATAACCTAAGGTGCCAGCTTTACTTATAATATTAGAAAACTGCATATGCGTGTGTAATAAATAATAATATTATGACACAACTATCCTAATTGAACTTTCAAAACTAAACATTATCGCTAATTTGGGTAGTGGTAAAATTGGAATATTCCATAAAATAATAATAACAAATATTATAATATACCTTTATTTTTTAGAGAAAGAGTAAATACTCCTAACTTTTGAAAATGTCTTAGATAATTTTACACTTAACTTTCAAATTTGTTAAAATATTATTATTTTAATCCTTAAATTTAATTAAAATAATTAAATAAAATATATTTTTCTCATTATTAATAATCTAGTCTCATTAATTATTACATAAAATATTATACATATTTTATTTAAAAAAATTTATCACCAATAGATATTAAATTATATATCAAAAATAAAAAAGAAGGTTACAAGCATTTTAATATATAAGTTTTTATCCAAATTTATTATTAACATTTTAATTTAAATAAATAATTTAATTTCTGAAAATTTTAAAAATAGTAAAATAAAATAACTTTTTAAGTTTAACATTTTTATTTTTGATATATTTAAAATAGTGGAACTGAATTATTAATAGTAAAAAAATATATTTTAATTAAGTTTATAAATTAAAAATAATAATATTTTAAAGTGTTAACTTTGACTAACAATTATTTTTTATTTTTAAAAATTCATAAATATCTACCATATCTTAATAATGTAGGGTATTTGCTATTTTTCCAAAAACTTAGAAGTATCCTACAATAATAATAATAATTAACGTTAGCATAGTTTGTTATTATTTTTTTCAACTTGCAAAGACAATCAAATTAGAAAAAAAATTGAAGGCCAGAAATCGTGGATGATTGGACAAGAGATTGATTACGAAAGAGATTAAAAATTTAATAGTTGTTTGATGAGTGGGAACGTCATGTGATGGAAATCTAAATATGTGATAGTCAAAAAATATATTAAATTATATTTAGTGCAGTCCAATCGTATGCCTGCCAGTAATCAATTTATTAATGACTTAATAACATTTAGCTCCCAAATCTTTTATATTTTAACCAATAAGGACAAAGGTTTTCCATTGGTGACAAAAAGGTCTCTGAAGTGAACCCACTCTTAATAGCCATTATCCCCCGATAATATTGTAGTTCTAAGCAAATTCAAGAGGAGTTAAGAACTTATTTGCTGCAAATATCCTTGTTTGTTAAAAATAAAAATCTAAGAACCTGAATAATATTATCTCGTCTTTAGATTAATACATCATGATAAACTAGGAGTTAACTTTAACCTGCAAGTAAGATTAAAAAAAAAAAAAACAAAATCACTTAAGCCTGTAAGTAGACAGAGCTCACCTGTTTGAGTGAATGCAGACTTTTAACGAACTCATGATGTAATAAATCTACAGTGAATGATAATTATAATATTAAAACAAAATCATAATTGTAAATATTAACAGGGAAAATATATAACAAAAGATAAAACGTTTTGTTTTCCGAAAAGTGAAAAAATAAAAAAATAAGACAAGGACGTTACTGTAGAGATTAGAACCGCACGTTCGGGATCAGGACACGTAATACACGCCACCCGTCACTCTCCGACAAAACCAGAACACAGCTTTTTTTCCGTCACCCGGCGGCAAAGCCAAGCAAAAGCAAACAAAATAAAACACTTGCTTTTTACAGCTTATACTCTTCCACCGCGCATCAACTTTTTAATCCTTCTTCTCTCTCCATATCTTCATATCTTCATGTTCTGTACGTTTGATTCTCTTGTTAGTATTATAAAATGATGATTATGATTCGTGGTTTTTGCTTTAATGGATTTTTCATTCTCTAACAGTCTGTATTTACAATACAAGCATGGATTTTTTTGATCATTTCACCTAAATATTTCCTTTTTAATGAAAAAATTCGTCTTTTTTAACACAGATTATACATATCTTTTTCTTAAGTGCTCTGCGTACAGTTAATTCATCCAGTTTTATATATACCCCACCTCTCTTTTTATCTCCGTGTCTAGGTCGGTTTTGTTCTAGAGAAAGAACTCAAGAATCCGTTCCTGTTCTCGCAAGCTCAGTCGTTTTAAAGCTGTTGTTTGTTCATTTGGAGTTGATTCAGTGATAGGTCCGTGAGGAAAGAGTTGGGTTTAGGGACTTCTGAGGTGGGTTTAACAAATGGCGGTGGAGTACAGTTGTTGTGAATCGGATTTCTTTATACATATACTGATAATAGTGTTGCTGGTTATGTTCGCTGGGCTTATGTCTGGTCTCACTTTGGGCCTCATGTCTATGAGTCTTGTTGATCTCGAAGTTCTTGCTAAGTCTGGCACTCCCAAGGATCGCAAGCATGCCGGTATAATCACCATTTTGATTCTTGTTTCATTTTGAATTTTATTTTGTGTATGGTTTGTTTGTTTGGTTGGTTGGTGAGAAAATGAGAGAAAAAGGTTGGATGGTGAAGATCACAGAAATTTTTTAATAATGGACGCTTTTTTTTTCAACATTTTAATAATGGAGGTTAATACGAAGTTATTTTGTATTTTTTAGAGTAAGTTTCTTATTCTGTTATGTGGTTATGTTTTTTTGTCTTCGAACTGGGTTTGGATTTGAATTATGCAGAAAAATATTCATCCTTGGGTCTTTTTTTTTTTCTTTTTCTTTTTTCATATAATAGTTTATCATGATAGTCATGATAAAAGTTAAGAGTCTGACACTAGTCTCCAGTTTTGAACATGGTGCAAACGCTAGTGGGATCAAGGGGATCTCTGTTCTGGGTACTATAAAACAAATGACAAAAGTTAGAGATAGAAGTTTTAGACTTGGGAAAAGCTTACAGTTATAGTTCTGAATTTGTTAATTTCTTGAACTGACTATATGTGCCTTGTCATAACAGCGAAGATATTGCCAGTTGTTAAAAATCAGCATTTGTTGTTATGCACTCTACTTACTTGCAATGCGGCTGCCATGGAGGTACGTAATAGAGATTGTGAACCATCTATTTGATTTTATGCGTTTGATAAAACTAACAAGCATTGGAAATGACTTTTGTTACTTTTGTTTTTCTCTTGTATCAGGCGCTTCCTATTTTTCTTGATAGTTTGATTACAGCTTGGGGCGCTATTTTGATTTCAGTGACATTGATTCTTCTGTTTGGTGAGGTGAGGGATTTAACCTAGATTGCCTTTTCATTTGTCCTAGATCTATGGATTGATGATATACGGTTGAAATGGAGAAAGTGAAGCTTATGAGTCTAAATTTGTTTGACATACAGTGTTGTGTTCATATGCCTACATCATCAGTGCACATGCAGGGCAGTAGAATGTTGTTTGGCTGTTTGGATTGATCCATATTTATGTTTCCAGCTGGAAGTAAGGCAATGTGTTGCCTGTGCATGCTCTAACTGCTGTCAACTTGTGTCTACAGATAATTCCACAGTCTGTTTGTTCTCGATATGGTTTGGCTATTGGTGCAACTGTGGCTCCATTTGTCCACGTTCTTGTTTTTGTCTGCTATCCTGTTGCTTTTCCAATAAGCAAGGTGAGATATGTAGTTTTAAACACTTTCACAATTTGATTTTAACACCTCAGTACAGTATAGTAATATGGTCAGTTCATATGTTCAATCTAGTTTTTATTGACCAGATAATTCTTCTTTTCTTCTTCTGGTGATTTTGTAGCTACTAGACTTCTTATTGGGGCATCGTGTAGCACTTTTCCGCAGAGCTGAGTTGAAAACACTTGTAGATTTGCATGGTAACGAGGTGTGTAATAACTTCTGAACATTCAAATTGCAAGCAGTCTTTGTGGTTTTTTTGTCATACCTTAATCAGACGTTAACTTTTTGGATCTTCCAGCTTTTCATGTTGCATACTACTAGATTTATCACACTCTGGTTGAATTTTATTAGGCTGGAAAAGGTGGAGAACTGACACATGATGAGACAACTATTATAGCTGGAGCACTTGAGCTCTCAGAGAAAACAGCCAGTGATGCCATGACTCCAATCGCTGAAACTTTTGCTATTGATATTAATGCCAAGCTTGACAAGTAAGATGTTATATCCTGAAGAGTATTAAATTGAAAGCCACTTGCACTGATTTATAACTATCATCTTGATTGGCATTCTTCGTTATGGGCAGGAATTTGATGAACCTAATATTGGAGAAAGGGCATAGCAGGGTGCCAGTTTATTATGAGGAGCCTACAAACATAATTGGACTTATTCTGGTGATTTGATAATCTCAGTAATGCATGTTCATTGAGGATTAATACTTCTTGTGTCTGTTCTGTGCGATGTTGCATTGGGTGAAATGGAATCATCTGGTATGCTTATTATGTAGTGGCTTCTTTTCTTCCTGACATTCATATTCTAATCTTCAGGTGAAGAATTTGTTAACAGTTCACCCAGAAGATGAAGTTCCTGTGAAGAGTGTTACCATACGGAAGATTCCAAGGTATGTTATTGAGCTTGAAGAAATTTTTCTGGGAAAACATTGATGTTTATTCTTTGACTCATTAAAACTAACATTCTACCTCTATTTGATTTTAGGGTTCCGGAAACTTTGCCATTATATGATATCTTGAATGAATTTCAGAAAGGTCACAGCCATATGGCTGTTGTTGTGAGGCGGTGCAACAAGACTATGGAACAATCTGCTAGCAACCCTGCTGACAAGTCTACCGACAGTAAGAGCCAACCTGTTCTATAGTCTATCCCCAAATGATTGTTTTACCCTGGAATTGCTTTTTTCTTTTTCTCCTTTTATTTTTTATAATAATAATTGTTCTCTCAATATAGATTCAGCCAGAGATGTGAAGATTGACATTGATGGTGAAAAGACTCCTCAAGAGAAGATCTTAAAGAGCAAAAGATCACTGCAAAAATGGAAGAGTTTTCCAAACACCTCAAACAATTTATACAGAACCAGTTCTAGGAGTAGGAAGTGGACAAAGGACATGTACTCAGACATTTTGCAGATAGATGGCAATCCACTTCCAAAGCTACCTGAGGAAGAAGAAGCTGTCGGCATAATTACAATGGAAGATGTCATTGAAGAGCTTTTACAGGTGCATCCAAATATAGCTTTCAGCAATATTTCTGACTCTAATTTTTTCCACAATCCATTTTGTTGCTTCTATAGTCTATACCAACCTTAATTTGCATGATGCAGGAGGAGATATTTGATGAGACAGATCATCATTTTGAGGACTCATGACACATGCCTTAATATTAAGCAAATTGTACTGCAGCATAGATGATTACGACAATTTGTTGAATTTGTTTCAGAAGTTAGTTCCTATAGGGATTTGATTCAAATGGTGCAGTCATTATGAAGTGATCAGATAGATTTGTAGTGTGTATTAGAACTGTAATTGTAAGTTTCTCTAGGGATTCCATTCAGATGTTGAAGCTATTATAGAGTAACTCCAGATAGTTTGTACTGTTGTGTGTTAAAACTGTAATTGAACAGTAGTTCGAAGGGAAATGTGCGATTTGGACTTATTGTAGGAGAGCCTTGTAACTTTTGAGTGATGGGAGACGTAAGACATTTGGTTTGGCCTATCAAGATGGAAGAAATGTTTGTATTGTTACGATGTTCTTGATTATTTCTCGTTACAGAAAAGACAATTTTCTGCCACTTTGGATAAATCTTCTTGTTGGAACGTTTCTGGTGTATACAACTTCTGATGTAATGAAGTTACCTGTAATTGCTCGAGGGACATGGGATTTCAATTTCATATCTGTAGCAGGAGGAAAGAATTTATGATAGAATTCTTCTTTATCCTACCTTTGATCAGAATTAATGGTGGCCAAATTCAACGTTTTTATTTTTAACATAATTCCCCCTCTGCGCGATAAGTAATATTCGGAAACAGAATTCAAACCTCAAAAACCTTGTTCGTACTCGGGCTCAAAATTAAAATATACAATAGATTTGAATCAACTTTATGCATTGCTGGGTAAGAAACATTATTAAAACAGAAATGCTCGACTCCAACCGTGTTTAAATAAATATAGCCTTAACCTACTTATAATTAGGAGGAGAAAAAAAATAATCTGTACAAACAAGAGTTGTAATACAAACCTGACATGCTTAACTTGTAAATCTCATGCAGAATTACATTACAATACAGAGAAGCCCTTACTTGTGATGTTTACTTCTTTTCTCCTCCCTTTTCTTCTTCTTCTTCTTCTCCTCATGCCTTGACTTTTCTTTGGACTTGTGCTTCCTAGAGTGATGCTTATCTGAGCTACTTGAGTGTTCCTTCTTTTTCTTCTTCCGTCTTTCCTCATGAAGCTCCTCGTCTGAAGAGACACAAGATTTCAGTGAAGAAGGCTTCTCAGGACCAAGGACACGATGTTGCCAGACGTCTGACCTTGTTGAAAGCTTCTCATTGGAGACTGACGACCGGGCAAGATAAGGACCTGTTTCATCCATTCTTGAACCAACTGCGCCTCTGCCACGTTTGACCCTGCCATTAACAAAAATATCAGGAACTTGAGTTTATGTATGTGTTTGGAATTGAAAAAAGATGAGCCAGGTATGTCCCTTGGACTCACACATGCAAGCACAGAGAGAAAGAGAGAGTAAACTATCTTATGACCTTGATTGTAGAAATTCCTCAACCTCTTCATCTCTTAAACCTTCATCTTCCCTTGAACAGCCACTCTCATGTTCTCTTTTACTTGGTGAGCAAGAGGCAACAGCTGCATTGTCATCTATAACATGGTTCTTACTCATCCTTCTTGAGGAGTTACTGGCATCCCTATGACTACTCTGGCTACTTTGTTCTTTTGATCTCCTGTTAAGCCTATCACTTAGCTCCAGCTCTTTCTGCCGGACTCGCCACATCTCATTCACTTCCACAGTTCGATTAGCTGGGGGAGAGAGAAATAAAATGAATCAGACAAATAGATGATACACACAATAACACGCTAACTAGAAGTGGCAAAATAATCACTGTTAACAGGTGATGAGAAATGACCTTGTTGCACCCCAAGAACAGTTGCAGTAAGGAACCGTGAATTTGGCCTACCCCTAACTTTAGGCTGCTCAAGATAAACATGCACACCTTCCTTCTCCGCTTGTCGCCGTAATTCTGCTGCTTCCTTCAATAAAATTGCAGCTATTCTGTTCTCAGTTTCCAGATCCATCTAACCCTGCAAACCAAGTTCCAAGAGCATGAGTAATAAATCATGAAAGTTGAAACCACAACATAAAATGATCTAGTATGCAAGTAAGAGTGGGAGGAACTTAAATAAATGTCAGTTATGTTCTTGGATTTTTAACATGTGAGGTTTATCATAATATGAAATGATCTGCAAAGAAAGAGGACAAAAAGGCAAAAATATGAGGACATCTCCTCAGGGGAAAAAGAAAAAGGAGAAAACCAAAAACAGATCCAGAAAAATAAGATCAAACAAGTAGCACAAGGCTGCAAAAGGATCAAGGACCAATAAGATCACCAATGCAACAGCAGCCTTTGTGGCTAAGGGTTCTACACATATTGGTGCTTCCTCAAGATCACCCTGTAGCCCAGACAAACCATCCAATTCTAATGAGAAGAAACTAATACATACAATAAACAATCAGTCATATTCTAAATTATCCACAAATAAACGCCTGAATTATTGCCACCTAAATCAAACTGATAGTAGCTGACATCAAAATCTTTGAGACCAATCATTCCTATTGACCCAACAAAACTTTGAC
This sequence comes from Melia azedarach, assembly GCA_028052125.1. Lineage (NCBI taxonomy): Eukaryota > Viridiplantae > Streptophyta > Magnoliopsida > Sapindales > Meliaceae > Melia > Melia azedarach. The sequence continues at coordinate 1,232,005 of CM051399.1, read as the reverse complement.
ATGTAAAGGCATAGAAAAGTGTAGCCAAGATAAATAAGGACCAGAAACAAACACAAAAAAGGACAGGGAAATGGAGACGTTCCTATCAATCAGCAAATGAAAAGGCAATCAAATGACAACAGTAAATTGATGTTATAATACATTTCTCTACACAATCACCACTGTTTTATACGCGTTCTTACTTAAAAACACCTTCCTAAATAAAGAGAAAACTCTTTCTCAAAACACACAAGCAGTTGATTCAAAAGAAATCGAGGATATTTCTAACCCCAGGACATGTACGGGAGAAGATTAAAATAGACATAATACTGAAGATCAGGACGCCAGAGAGATCAAAATCAGGCATGAACAGCATCTTCAAGTGCTAATCAAAACTATCGACCCGAGAAAACAACTAATAAACAAAATGAAAAACTCCACAAATTTGAGCTATATACAACAAAATCGGGCCCAACTCCAGAACAAGATGAAATAAAAACAAAACAAAGGAATTAAAAACAAAATTAAAACTCAAAACTACGCATTATTAAGAAGACGTGAATAACGCCATTCACTTTCTTTTCAATTCCTGCACTTTCCCACCAACCAAACAGGAAACCCTAAACCTAACTCTAACCCTAACCCCATCATAAAAGTTTCCCATTTCTATTGGAATCAAACGCCGTCGTTATACCTACTGAGTCAGATAAAACCAAACCCATTCAAGCCAAAGACACGAATTAAAGAGAAATTAAACCAAATCTTAGATCCCAAAAGTCATATAACAAAAACTTCAGCCGGACACTGAAACAAATATAAACAAACCCCCCCCCCCCCCCCCCCCCCCCCCCAAAAAAAAAAAAAAAAAAAGGCAGCCTAAAATAAACTTATTTGAGTCCTTTCACAGTGAATGGCGGCGAAAAAGAAGTGTAAAAATAATGTGCTTACCCGCAGGGAGAAAAAAATTCTTCAAGGGACAGGAAGATAGTAGAAAAGGAGAGGCTGAAAAGCTGCTGCTGAAGAGCGGAGGCGGCCGGCGGCGCGTGAAGACTCTGACCTGACGCGGAGGAGTTTAGGGAAGATATGAGATTTGCTGTAGTATTGCAATCGGAATCAGAGTTTTCCTCTTTCCTATTTTTTGTAGGAGCATATAAAATAAATTAATATTTTTCGAAGATTATTATTATGATTATTATTCAAATAAAAAGGGATATTTTCGATAAAGTCCTTATCATATCTCCTTATTTCATTTAAGATTAACGTCTTAAAAAGTTAACCAAAAAGTCCCTAAGCAGTACCATACCATTTATAAAATCGATCTTCGTCAATGAAATCGACGGTTTTTATGTAAATTCAACCCGAAAAGCCACCATGACGCCTGCAAAAGCTATAAAAGGACCAATTTTCAAAAATTAAAAATAAAATAATTTCAAATAAATAAATGTTTTTGGTTTTACACTCGTCTCTATCAATCAAATCCTTCTCTCTTTATTAATTTCAATTAAGAAAATATTTATTTATATATATTCCTGGTTTCCTGCTTGTTTCATCAGTTATTTTATTTGTGTTCTTTCTATTTTGTATTTTGTAATCAGTGCATAAGAAAATAACATTATTTGGTTTGAGACATGTTAAATAAATCAAGCACTTCACACAGACAGTTGATAAACACGTACAAGACTAAAATACAAATAAAGTCAGAGGCTGATACGTTAATCATCAAAGTATGAATTAATTTTTGTTTCACCAAAAATTAGGGACACATTTGTTATTATTCACCATGAGAAAATTATTGTCTATAGCAAACAATTCCTATATTGAGAGTTTGAGACCCCACAATACGTTACATGCGGTTATGTGTCAAGATCACACTGGCCGAGTTCAGCCCCCACTAGGGTTTTAGGTCTACTCTGTATATAATCCATTCGCTTCGATACGCTTAGTGACAAAGTGCGGAAGCGGCTTTTTTGAATTTTCTAGTTCTTCATAATCTTCGAACATGTCTATAACTCAGAATCTTTCCACTTCAATGATTTCTTCATCTTCATCTACTTTTTTATCCCATGCTAACTTCAATTCCAGGTATTATTTTATCATTTTTCATTTCTTTCTGATGGGCGTGTTTGGTTTGTGAGAAAATGAAAGAAAACTAAACGACCCAGATGTTCTACTTCTGTTTTTTAGTTTTCCCAGCAATTAAAAATGTCATTTTTCGTTAAATGAGTTTAAATTATTTTATTTTTGTAAAATGTTGCAGAAGACAGAATGTTTCACTTCCATCCAAAAGCATTGGTGTATGTAAATGCATCGCCACGCCTCAAGAAGAGAAGATTGGTATTATTTTTTTTTCTTTGACTCCATTTGTTGACATTATTTGTGTTATTGTCGTTTTATTATTTGAGTGTTCTATTGATGAGCTATTTTTAGCTAGTGTAAGCATTCATTGGTGGATTCCTTCTGTAATATACTTCAATTATTCTAAGATATTTCTGGTTTGGCTATGAAGCGTACAAGACAAAGGTCTCTCGCAATTCGAACTTGGCCAAACTTCAGGCGGGATACCTGTTTCCCGAGGTCTGTAGTTGTGCTCTAATATTTTCTGTGAGATCGTTTTGTTGATATATTATTACTAGCTATTGATACTCGCATTTATGCACGTTTCAGATGTCTAAATTATTTACATTTTAAACCAACTGAGATCTCTAATTTGTTTCCTAGTTCATATTTTCTTGTTACATGTTAGATGAAATTTTTGATATTTTTGGTAGTAATTTGTTATTTTGCCCTATATTACTCAAACAGATTGCTAGAAGAAGGGCTGCACACATGCTAAAATACCCAGATGCACAAGTGATAAGCCTTGGAATTGGTGACACTACTGAACCCATTCCAGATGTTATAACTTCGGCAATGGCAAAGGTACCTCATAAAATTCTCTTTTCTGGGCTAATATCATGATTATGTTCTTTCAGTCTTTTTTTGTATATTCAATAGTGATGTTCAGCTTCTTGTTGATGCATGCTTGAATTGTTTTTGCTTTGGCAGAGATCTTATGCTTTGTCCACACAAGAGGGTTACAGTGGTTATGGAGCAGAACAGGGTGAAAAGGTATATGGGAAGTTTTCATTTTTAATTGGCAACAACATTGTTCTATTCACGGTTTAATTTTATGTTTTTGGGTTTCCATTAACAATATAATGTGATACGCTTAGAAGCTATACTTTTATTGTTCATTTAACCTTGTTCTGGAAGATGTTGAAGCTCTTTTGGTCTTTATTTTTCCATACTGCATTGAAGAAATATTATTTACTCAAATCATTTTGAGTTTTTACAAGTACTAGTGGGCTTTATCATAGTTAATGATTGGCAGTCATTGTTGATCTTTGCAGCCAGTGAGAGCTGCAATTGCATCAACTTTTTATAACGACCTTGGCATAGAGGAAGGCGATATCTTTGTTTCAGATGGTGCAAAATGTGATATATCCCGCCTGCAGGTTTGTTAAGATTTTATTGCCAGAGTTTTGTGTTTTGTACACGGTATTTTTCTGCTTTCTTCTTTCCTTTTATTTTATTTTCTTATTTTTTATTCTTTTTAATGCATATTGAGGTTGATTTCCTTATCAAGTTAAGAAACTAATGAAAGCTATCTTTCTTTTCACTTTGTGGCAGATTGTTTTTGGTTCTAATGTTACTATGGCGGTGCAAGATCCATCATACCCGGTAATCCAACTGTTAGTGCAATTGATTTTCATCTTTTGTTACATTGATATTGAAACATGATGGTTTATTTCTGTCATAAAACTTCTTGACTACAAAATGTTTCTATGAATATTCATGGTAATTAAAGCACATTGGTGAACTTACTGGCAGAGCATGTTAAGTTGTCCATACTGTTAAAGTGATTCAACATTTTCCCTTGAAGAAGAGTGCAAGATCTTATTGGCTTATGTTATTGTGCTTCCTTCGAGTTCAAATAATCTATTAGGTTAGCTTAACTTTTAGGGGGTGTGAAAACTTAGAGAAGTCTAATTCTAGATATGATGACTGTTATCTACTTGCGTTATGTTGGATAAAATGTTATAAACATTAAAAAAAAAAACTTGGCAAGTTTGCGGGGTCATTTCCAATGGAACAGGTTGACCCATAAAGAAATCATAAAAGAGAGAAAAAGATATATTTAAGTTGCACTAGTTAGTGATTGTTGTACTCATTCTATGAGATATCTCACAGCATTCATTTTAGCTTTCCTTTTCAATATGCAGGCTTATGTAGACTCAAGTGTCATTATGGGCCAGACCGGTTTGTTTCAAAAGGATGTTGAGAAGTATGGAAACATTGAATATATGAGGTGTACTCCAGAGAATGGTTTCTTTCCTGATTTATCAACCGTTGGTCGAACAGATATCATATTTTTTTGCTCACCGAATAATCCTACTGGTGCTGCTGCAACAAGGGAACAACTAAGTCAACTGGTTCAGTTTGCCAAGGACAATGGATCAATCATTGTGTATGATTCTGCTTATGCCATGTATATGTCGGATGATAATCCACGTTCCATATTTGAAATTCCTGGAGCCAAAGAGGTGATTCTAGAGTTATTTTATTTGCAATGCTGTGGTTGTTTTATCTTCTTTCTGCTATCATTTATATCCGCTTATTTGGTCAGATGTTATACAATGTTCCAATGAGAATGAATTTGACAGTCCATTTCAGAATACATCTTGGTTGAATAATCTTAAAATGCTATTTATTTTTTTATGCATCCTCATTCAAATTGATTTTGAGTTCTAATTTGTGAACTTAAATGATAGGCACACTTTATATTTCTCAACTCCAGATTCTTGGGATGCTTAAAACATTTTGTAGAGATGATTTTTTTTTTGTACTCTTCTCATTCATAGCATGTTAAGCAAGTGTACATTCATTGTATGAGATAATTTCAGTTTCAGTATCTTAGCATGGTCATGCTATGTCATAATATATATTCACACGTAATATACAAGTTTCATGTTTGTAAGCAGGTTGCAATTGAGACATCATCATTTAGCAAGTATGCTGGGTTCACTGGAGTTCGTCTTGGCTGGACTGTGATCCCGAAAGAGCTTTTGTTTTCAGATGGATTTCCTGTTGCCAGGGACTTCAACCGAATTGTTTGTACTTGCTTTAATGGTGCATCAAATATTTCCCAAGCTGGTGGTTTGGCCTGCCTTTCACCTGAAGGCCTTAAGGTTAGTGTAATTCAGTTTCTTTGAGCAATTGGAAAACTTATGAAGAAAGTAAAGGGCACTCTTTGTGAATTTCAGTACTCACAGCTTTATGCTTTTCCAAATTTGCAGGCTATGCAGCAGGTGATTGGTTTCTACAAAGAAAACACAGATATCATTGTAGAGACCTTTAATTCACTTGGCTTTAAGGTGTATGGAGGAAAGAATGCACCATATGTGTGGGTTCAGTTCCCTGGCCGAAGCTCATGGGATGTCTTCAGTGAGATTCTTGAGAAGACTCATGTTGTTACCACACCTGGTAGTGGTTTTGGACCTGGTGGTGAAGGTTTTGTCAGGGTTAGTGCCTTTGGCCACAGAGAGAATATCTTAGAAGCCTGCAAAAGATTCAAGCAATTATACAAGTGATCAGGGTACTTAAGTCACTTCTATCTCCTTTTTGCACCTAATATAAAGACCAAACTGCTATTTGTTTAAAGCTTTGGCACTTGGCAATTTAAAATTCTCCTACAAGTTGCAAAATCATTCTCAGTAGTAAATGTTGGTGTTAGTAATGCAGCTCTAGCTTTCTCCTCTTCACCATTGCTGCAATGATGTTTCCCCTTAAATTTGTAACAAAATTGTTGGAAGTGTTTCATTCGTAGTCCTGGGAATTTTCCAGTTAGGGAAATTTTTAGCTTCTGCTGTTGATTTTTAGGTCAAGTTTCACAGTTGAATCTTGATATTAGGCAGAGGCTTTGCAAGTTTATCAGTGTTGTAAAAATGTCGGTGGCATTTCCTGTTCCTGATGATTAATTGAATAAGCACCTGGGTGAGTTATTTTGTGCTATCATCTCGAATCTTCTTACTGTTCGGTTTCATTTCAGTTCGTTTTCCATTGAGTTGAATCACAAGAAAGCCCAAACTGCAATTGGCTCCAATAGGAAATTCTCTATGACCTGATCATATCATCTCAAAAGACCATTTCCCTTGATCTTAAGAACCCAAAAGACAAATTTTGCAATGCATTTGGCAATGGCTGCAAGTGCAAGAGTTGGCGGCCAACAAAATGCCAAATTCCTAAAAGCTACACATGCTAAGGGTCTATTTTTTTTTTCAAATTTATGTAATGAGATGAATAAAATCAAGTATCTTCTAACAATTAGTAGTAAAAAAAAATCTTTTGGTCAGTGGCGACCAGAGATGGCGTACCAAACCGACGGTAAAAATGAACCATAATCACAATTCAGATCAGCAATGCAAACCTCACAAACAATCCTGCAGGCTGAAAATCTTTTTTGACACGCAGAGCACAGGCATAGCAGCCACAGTACGCCGAGGAAATGATGTCAGGACAAATAATATTACAGCTTTCCAAGCCACAGCCATGCTGATAAACAACATATCTACTATTTCTCATATCTTTCTGACTTACATTCTAATATAGAGTGGATATTTCCTATTTTACAACAGAGTATGCCCTAAACATAGAACTGACAATACTATCCTAGTTGATAAGAGACTACCATGATCTAATAATCTACAAAGTATAAAATCAGATACCTAAAACTGTTCAATACTCTTCATAATCTCTGCCTTGCATGTTGTCTTGTAATGCCCAGTTTGGTTACACCGACTACAATGCACTGTATGTTTTTCACGGTTAAGATCCTCTACACATATTCGTTTCTTTTCAGGGCGTCCCGGTGGTCGGCGAAACTTGGGAGGCCTCACTACTTGAGTGTCATTATCAGCACTGTCACCCGGCTTTCTCCATTCAATTTTTCCAGGGATTGGATGTATCTCTGCTGCATATGTTTCACGGTAACTAGCAACAGTAAAACACTTCTCTGTGAAGGCATAAACATCTTTTCGACATGAGATAAGTGCAGCAACAGCATGTGAACATGGTATTCCATAAAGCTGCCAATCGCGGCAGGAGCAACAATGAGTCCCAATATTCACAATGTCTGATCGCTCAGCTGATAGAACTTCAAATTCTACTTCATCTGATCTAAGGACTTGATAAACGGATGCATGGTTGATGGCTTCTATCATACGCTTCTCAGCAGATGGTGCAAGTACAGTAAACCAAGAATTGCTTTTCACACGCCGGGCCTCAAATTCAGCAATTAGTTTACTGTGAATTCGCTCAATCACCTGGATTATGGGCAACTCCCGAGCTTCAAGAATCCATCTATTAAATTCCTCAATATTTGAAGCCAGATGACCATATTGTGTCCCTTCAAAATGCACTAATGCCCAGTGTGAAGGCGGAAACTGTTGTATCCACTTTGCAGCTTCAGAAGAAACATCCTCTAATTCAGCCATTCTTTCTTTAAAAGCAATAGTGGTGGTAGCATATGCAGCTTTCCAAAGAAGATGGATGAGCCGTGAGTTCTTGAACTCTTTGCCAATGCTTTCACTCAGGTGGCGCATACAAAATGCTTGAGAAGAATTTGGAAATTTTCTCCTTACTGCATCTACAATGCCTTTCTGTCCATCTGACAAAAAGGTGAGCTGTGGCATACTCTCTGCATTCATCTCTAAGGCCTTATGAAACTCTGACAAGAACCACATCCAGCTCTCATCATTTTCTACATCAACAACGCCAAATGCAACTGGAAACAAACCACCATCAGCATCAAAAGAAGTGGCTGAAAGTAAGGTACCAAGGTATTTGCTTTTCAGCTGGATTCCACCGAGGCTGACAATGGGTATGCAACCATTAAGGAAGCCATATGTGGATGCATAAAAAGAAACAAAGAGCCGCTGGAACCGATTATCTGCACCAGTAGTGAAAACCTCTGCAATACTTCCAGGGTTGGTTCTCCTTATTTGATCACAGAATGATGGAAGCAAACAATATCCTTCTTCTGAAGAGCCATAAATCGCTGCAAGGCCCCTTTCCTTTGCTCGCCAAGCTTGCTTATATGGAATTGTTATACCATACTGTTTCTGAATGTCATGCAATATATCCTTTGGCTTGTAGTTTATATTATCTCTCAGTCTTTCCTCTATAAAACTCACAATCCAATCTACAGAAGCTTGATGGTGCCCATTTTGCGCATTCTTCCCACAAGTGTGTGTCCCTTCCAGACTTCTTATTGTGAAAGTTGGGGCATTAGGAAGCTTGACTGCACGAATCCGCCATGGACAACCTTCAGTGGCACACTTCGCAAAGTAGCGAATCAAATCACTTTTTATAATACGAAGCTCAAAGTGCTGTGCAATTGCAGCTTCTTTAATTGCATTCCTGAAGGCCTTGACATCTGGGAATTCTTGCCCAACCACAAAAGTGTGCTCCTCCATGCAGATATCTAGCACAGATTCAGAAATCCAACAATTTCATGTACTATCCAATTGTTCAACATGTTGCCACCATAGTTGGCAAAATCTTTGTGAAGAAGACTGTTACTGAAGCACACAAAGAAGTCATGGGAACTTTATTCAGAATGAAAATCCAAAGAAGCTTGCAAGAAGCCAACAGATAGCAAAGGAAATCATACAAAGGAAAACATTTCCTTCAAGAAAGAAAGAAACAAAGATTTATCAAATAACTACTAGCTCAAATTAACAAATAAGCCAATATAGAAAATGGCTTCTTAGTTAAAATGGTACTGTGGAAACATAAATATAAAGTACAAACGTACCCGATAAAAAATATATATATTATACTTAACGTGCGCTAGTAAAAAATTTAATATAAACAAGGCAATACAAGGAATTTTATTTTCACATCGGCATCAAATATTTACTAACTTCTTTGTCCATTTTGGGTTGCTAACAGTAACTTTTTTTTTTCTTTATAAAAATAAAGAAAAGAGAAAACGAATTAAACTACCTGTTATCAACAAAACTAACAGCAACTATAGATATCTAACTTTCGATCACAAACCCATTTCATATAAGTTCAGAAAGCAAATCTAAAATGGAAAACTTCCACTCTTCAATGCATCAAAGGAAAGCATTTCTATCAGTTTTCACAAGAAACCCACGAACATATTTCCAGAACTCAGCAAAAGCATGAAACCCAGAAACAAATACCAAAAGGGGTTTACAAGAAGACAAAATCTAGAGAGATAATCCAACCAGAGATCAATAAAAACGTAGCTCCTCAGACTGCTAAGATCCAAAAGATAAAGCCAAACATTGCATATACAGGTGGCTACATATATGTGAACGATATGCCGACCTTGAAAGTTGGAAAATGAGGATAAAGCTCAGAGCTTGACAAGGCAAGATCGAAACGAAGGTAGCCCATTTGTTCTTTTTTTTTTTTTTTTGGAGAGAAGACCGAGTTCTACTTTGGGTATTCTGACGAAAGATTAGGGCTCGTTAGGTCACATCGAGGGTACCATTATCAATTGTGTCTGTCAGATTAGGGTATTGTCGTCATTTTATTTTCTAACGGATTTTTTTTAAAAGAAAATTTTACTTTCATTTTTTTTCTAACATAATTTTATGATTAGTTTAACCAATTTTTCATATTTATTTTTTGAATAAATTATGGAGTAGATAATATAACGAAGGGATATTCTTACCTCCTTGTAATTATAACTAATCCGAGAAACTCCTCTGATTTTTTAAAAAAAGTAAAATATCCTTTACTGTTATTTTTTCATTAAAAATCTAAAATCATATTAGTAATTTATTTTAAAATATAATAAAAATAAAAATATACAAAACTATCATTACTATTAAATTAAAATTATTTTATCTTTTTAATATTTAAAGTTTGATTAAATAACTTTATAAGTCTAAAATTTTAAAAATATTCTTAAAATTTTTAATGTTATATACAATATCCATTATATAATATTCTTAAATTTTATTATTTTATTTATATTTATTATTTAAATTATAATATAATGATAAATATTTATAATACATATCTTATAAAATAAATAGATTTATAAATTTATATTTCATTAATAAATTAATATTTATTTATATTTTGTTTATTTTTAATTTTAATAATTAAAAATATAAAATTAATTATTATTTAATTTCTTACAATTAATTACAATAAAAGTATTTTATTAATATATTATTAAAATAAAATTATTATTTATTTATTAATATATTTTTAACATATATAAAATACCAATATAAAATAATTAGAATATTTATTTATTAATATATTTTATATAAATATATTATATTTGATCAAATTTTATAGATTTATTAGTTATTTTTAACAAATATTAAGAATATTGTATATAAAATTAAAATTTTTAAGAATATTTTTAAGTTTTTAGACTTATAAAGTTATTTAGTCAAACTTTAGACACTAAAAAGATAAAATAATTTAAATTTAATAATAATAATGGTCCTATGGTTGAATTTTTTATTTTTATTATATTTTAAGATAAATTATTAATATGATCTTGAATTTTTAACGGAAGAATAACAGTAGAGGGTATCTTACTTTTATTAAGAAGTTATGAATTTCTTGGATTGGTTGTAAACATAAGGAATAAGTGCTTGTTTTCTCCAAAGTTAGGAATAAATCACAATATTCCTATAATAAAAAGCATATAGCACAAATTATATTATAATATTGTAATAAAAATATCAATATTTTTACATGTTTCTTTAAGATGTCATTATAAATAAATAAATTGACATTTTTTTATTTTTGTTGATGGAGTTGGATGGTGGAGAAAAATTTAAACTAAATGCTTAACTTGTGATCCTATGAGTTAATTTTACAAACTACATGGACTAATTTGATAATTTTCTTTGCGAAAATTATTAAATTAACATAAAAATACGGAATTTCAATTTCGGACGCAAGAAATCACGAATTATGAACCGGCCCCGGGAATCGTGTGAGCAGTCTTCAGACCATGGAAAAAAAATTAAAAAAGAAATGTCCGAATAAAACCTTTTCTCCAACGGCTACTTGCAGAAATTTAAAAATCTCCTCGGTTTCATCTCCATCATCCAAACTAGACGCTCCTTCACTAAACTCTCACTCTTCTCTCTCTTTTCGCGAAATGGACGAGGAGATTAAGATCGACGGCGGAGAATCGCTCGGAGACGACTTCTACGAGAAGATCGAAGCGCCGAAGTTCGTCGACCTCACCGCACCCGATCACTACCGCCCTGACAATGAGGACCGTTACTGGTTCTGCCTCCGCGTCGGTCTGTCTTTCATTCTTCCTCACTGGTTTACTGTTTATTTCTTTTTTTCTTAATGCTAATTCAAGTTCTGTTTTCAATTAAAACGACGTTGCAGCAATTTTAGTGCTTGAACTTGAGGCTTAATAGTTTATCATATTGTGAACTCTTCGTACTTAGTTCACAGCTCTGTTTGTTTTAAAACGACGTAGTAGCAATTTTGGTGTTTGAATTTGCACTTAGATTCACGAATTCACCAACTGAAAATTCTCTAAATTTTATCTTCCTTGGATCTTAGGGTGTGACCAGAAACATGAAGAAGAAATGGATTCTGAAGCGATCTACAAAAATTTTGTTCTTCGGGTTAGTTAAAGTTTTTTTTTTTTTTTGGGAAAAGAATAATTCTTGAAATTGATACTGATTTTTGTGGTAGATTACAGGTTATGGCAGCAAGGAGTCCGAATGTTCGGCTCCGAAAAGCATTGTATGGGAAGGATTCAAGGTAAATATGCTAATCCTCTCGATTAATTGGACCTGTTTGTTTGTTTTGTTATTGTTGTATTTGGATTTGAAATAAGAGTATATGTTTGTTTAATTTGGCAGTACAAGTGTGAAATGCCCACTTACAGTCCCCGCAAAATCTTCCAAGTCTAGGATATCTAGATTAGCCCTGGTTTCTTCAATTTCTCAAAAGATGGTTGATGGAAAAGTGAAGGGAAGACCTCTCTTTAAGCAGTGTGAAACCCCAAAGAAGCAGGAGAATCAGTCATCTGTTGCAGCTAAGGCTCTGACTACTCCACAGAACAAGAAACGTCTCTCAAATTTGGGTACATTTCGGAGTGTTAGAAACCCAAAACCAACAGCCCTTGCAGTGCCAAAGAATAAAATGGTGGCAAAGACTCTGGTTTTTCACTCACCAAAGAAGACAGTGAGGGTGAACTTGAAGAAATCTGTTGAGTTAAGTGCTAGTATGAGAAAATTATGTGCAGGGATGAAGAAGCTTGAAATCACAAGTGAGAAGAAGCATGCATCAGGATGTAACAAACCATTGCCTGTGGATGCTTCGAGAAAACGATTTAGAGGACGAGAGGTTAAAAGCAGGGTCTATGACTCTTTGCATCCTCAAAATTGCAAGGCAAAGGAAGCTAAATCTTCAAAATGTTTGAAGAAAAAGAATGAGGAAAAGGAGTTACAACTGCATTGTGGTCCTGCTCCTTATGCTGGAACCGAAATTGACTACAGTGATATGGAGATTGAGGAGAAATCAAGAGCTTGTTCCCTGGAATTGTGCTCTACATCAGGTATTTCCAGGAATAATGAAGTAAATGAAAATGAGGGGTTTCTGGAAACTCAAAAGACTGAGGAATTTCCATTGGGTGAGAACAAAGGGAAAGCTGTAGCAGACACCTCAAGAAGTGACTCGACATCACTCATGCATGGGAAAGAAAGGAATACAGGAGAAACCACTATTGACCAGCTAGTTGAGTCAAGTCCAGAGAAGGAAATCAAGCCCGATGTCATCGAGACAGATGAAAATGAAAATGCTTCAGTCTCTGATGATAAGGAAAATGAGAGTGATGCTATGAACCATGATGATAAGGAAAATACTTCAGCTTCCCATGATAAAAGGTGTGAAACTCATGGCAATTTTGAATGTTCTTATCTTGGTACACTCTTGTTTAACAATTAATGATAAATTTTTCTTTCAAATGATTGCAGGAAAGTGGATTCCAACATCAATCATATGAAAAAGAAGAAAATTCTTGGCAATGAAACTTCTAAATGCAGTCGAATGGTGGTAGGTTCTGTACTACGATATCTATTTACCTTTTTAATGTCTATTTCTAAATAGTATGTCTTCCTTTCAGTTTCTGACACATTTGAAGATGATGCAGGACACAAAAGGGATGACTAAGACATCTAAAGGAAACTCCACCACTGCTGTCAACTGTGCTGAAGGAGTCCACTATAAAAAACCTAAGCTCACAAATCCAAAACCTTTTCGGCTAAGAACTGATGTATGCAGAATCATTTTAGGCCAGCTAAATTTGGAGGTTTGAATTCCATTTGTATCTGATAATATTTCTGCTTCTCGTAGGAAAGGCAAATTCTTAAGGAGGCAAACTTGGAGAAGAAACTTCATCTTGAACCTCTACAAGAAACCAAAACAAAGAGGATACATCAGAATGCAGTCCAAGTGAGCTTTTAGAGATGAGAATGTTATGATTTTTCATTACGAGATCAATTAAGCTCTAAACTCATTTTTTGTTTTTGGTTTCAGAAAAATGAAAAGTGCCTTGAACAAACTGAATATGCTAGTGATGCTCATGAAGATGGTGAAAAGGAATCAGCCAGAAGGACACAAAAGGATCAACCAGTAAGTCCATTTTCTATGAAGAGAGAAAAGATCCCTGAAGTTATCTTGATGTGTTCTTTCTCATGTTTTCTTATTTTAGAGGTTCCGCTGAAATCCTAAATGATTAATCTCAATGTGCAGTGGAGGAGGGGAACCTCTTGCTTACAGACTTCAAAAACAGCAGGAGAACGAAAAGAAACTACAACTTTACGGAGAAATAATGTTTCTATGCAGCGGAAAACCAAACTAGCAGCTTCAGAATTTAGCCAGGATAAAGCAGCTAACCAATCTGAGGAAAGCTTGAAAAAGAATAGATCACTATGTATCAAGCAGCAAGTAGCGAGAACTCAAGGGTGAGCAGCTGTCTTCTTAGTGAAAAACACCAGTTGACAAAATAATGAGGGAATTTTGAGACTAACTTGTAACGGATTCATTCTTGCAGGATAGAGCCAAGCAAGAGGAAAACAATTTCTCTAGCAACACCTGGCCGACTTGGTGTAATAAAGGAATCATCACCTACAATTCCAAGAACCAAGGTAGTGGTAAGACCAATGGAGAATGGTGCTTCCCCGGCAAGCAAAGCTTCTGCTGCCTCTACGCTTAGGCCATCCTTACTGGGAAGAAAACCAGCAACCATTCCAAAGGAGCCACACTTTCATAATGTTCATGTGCCAAAGAGCTGCACAAGGAGAGCAACTTAGGTCATTTGCCTCTCAGTATGGCATCATGTTGTTGTTGTTGTTCAATTGTTTAATTGAATTATAATTGCTTGCTTGATTTAAGCTGCAATTATTTTTGTTTTCTGTTAATTATTCTTCAGCTTCTGGGGACTTAAACATTGAGTTCCCTGAAGCAATTGTTTGTAAGCTGCAAAGGTTGGGACACACTGATGATTTGTATTTATTTACTCATTTACGATAGAAGCTTTATATATTTACTACTATTCCTATTTATTTCTGTTTATTACTTTCGGCCAACCAAATTTCAGGAGACCTATTTACAAAGAAAAAACCATAATTTGAAAAAGAGCCTATTCACAAATTTTTAAAAATTCAAGGAATCTATAAAAGATATTAATAGAGATTTATGGTACCTTTTCAAAATTTGAGGTTTTTGATTTATAAGGAAAAAAGGGGAGTATATTTTGCTTTAACGAAATCAAAAGAGAAATCAATAAAAAAATTTCCATTTTGCACTGCAGTCATCGGATGCAAATGATATTACCTCAAATTCTTCAAATCTCTATTGTAATCTTATTGCCCAATCATGAAACCACCGGGGAAATTATACACATAAAGCACCCATTCAACAGTTTTACAGGAATTTTATTCCATTCATCTGGCATCAAATTATTCAGATAGTTGCTTGTAATTGTCAAGGCACATCATCGAGAACGTGCCACCCGTTTCACGAATATAGTCTTTGATCTCAAAGACATGACCTACATCCAGTCTTTCTCAATGTCCAGTCTTGATGAGGTTTTTCAGCTTCTCGTTCGCAGCCACAAGTTCTGCAGCTATTCCTGATTCATTAGCTGAATGTCCTGCATCTGGTACTACCTGTAAATAGAAGTTGATGATATTTGATGTCAGATGAATGCAACCATATGTTACATAACAAGAACAACTTCAGTCAAGGTTGTTGAATTTCATTGGTCCTGCACATGTTCAAACAAATATAAACATCTTCCTAGGTTGTGGAAACACATAATTAACGCAAATTCCCAAATAGAAAAAAAAACAAAATTCCCAGAAGATATGCAGGCATAATATTCCTAACGTGGAATCTGATGCTAGCATCAATGTCCAAAGATAAATTACCAGTATAACTTTGTTAACAAAATTCCCAGAAGATATGCAGGCATAATATTCCTAACGTGGAATCTGACGCTAGCATCAATGTCCAAAGATAAATTACCAGTATAACTTTGTTGAGGATGATAAGATCTATTTTCATCTTCTATTTATTTGTTATTGACAAGCAAATGCCAGCAGATTTTCCCAAAACCCCTTTTTTTCATTAAAACCGAAATTCCTGATCTTCCGCTTCAAAAGAAAATTGACATTAAGCAAGACAATAGGCTTACAATGTTACATACCTTAAAATCTGCCTCCGGCCATGCCTTATGAAGATCCCAAGCTGACATCATAGGGCAACAAACATCATATCTTCCCTGTTCAAGATATTCAAAACTATCAAACTTGAATTCCATCAGGACATGCAAGCGATGAACCTCATGGTATAATAGATAAGCATTTGGCTCAAATAGGATATCATGCTAAAAGTTTCTGTATGGTACAAACAGAAATTAAGATGACAAATACCTGCACGATTGTAGTGTTGATATGCCTTATCTTATCAACATTATCTAACAGGAATGAATCTGAAGGGAAGAAGCCTTTGTTCACAAAATAATGATTTTCAATCCTTGCAAATGCCTGGATAGAGTAAAACTGTGTCATGAATTGAACTGGGTCTAAAATCATCTTTAGTATCTAGAGCTAAAAAGATTAGTAATCAGAAACGAATAGAATAGATATTCCTGATACTTAATTTCAAATGAATGTAGATAATCAGAGATAATAAATAAGCATATAAAAGTATTTAGGATGTTATTTTTTATTCTTTTGAACATGTACTCTTCTAACATAAGAAGATTAAGGCGTCAAGAAAATATAAACTTTTGTCAACTTATACCTTCCTAAAGAGCATCAAAAAGTTGCCTTTTCTCAATCTAAGAAAAAGAGAAAAAAGGATGCCATATTGGTTATCCTGGAACATATCTTGGTTTTCCATTAGAGAATAAATATATGAAAACTAAAATACTCATACTCAGATCAACTTACCAATGAAAAATTATCATCATCCCCCTTCTTGATGTTTTCTTCATTTGGAAGAAGATGGGCAGTCATCATTTCCCATTTGGTCCATGCTCTAGCAGCAGCAAACTAAGAAGTAATGAGATAGATATGAAAAGTATACAATTGTTCACAAAATAACATTCAGAGCAAACTCACAATCAATCAAGCTAAAAGGGTTTTACGGAAGCTTTTTCTTGTTCAAAAACACACTATAAGTAAACCACAAGATCATTTCAAGAAAACCAATTCAACAAGGTATGCTAAACAAGAAGATTGTTCTTTTAACTTCTTCAAATGAAAAAAGAAAAAAGTTGAATTAATAAGGCCAGAAAGATATGTCATAAGGGCAAACAATATAACCCTTACTTGTGTCTCCTTATCATCAGAGTTTAACCTCTTGTTGTAGGCATCAACAAAACAACTCCTTTCATTTTCTGGAATGAGGTCTCTGAATGACTCCCAAGCTGTACACGGACAAGTAATCCAAAAGCACAAACAGCTTAAGAATTTCTCAGAAGTTTCATCAGCACCAGGGCAAAAATAAAATATCCCTTCACTACACATGTTCTTTAAAGCATAGATTACCCATATAGATTTAGACCTAGCATTGACATTATTTACCATCTTACAATTGAGAAAATGCTGAAAACGCAAGTATTTGGTGGAGTCAAAGGAAAATCAGATAATCAGAGGAAGGCTACACCACGTATCTAAATGTAAGTCAACAGGCACCTAAAGCCTTAAAAATGAAACCAAAAATCAAAATACAAGTCAAAAGTGAAACAATATGACAAGGAATGGCAACAGTTATTACAAACTCCAGAAAGGGAATTGTATGTAACATACCATCAGGGAATATGGCAGCCGCACCACCTTCATAAAACCAATCAATCTCTTTCTTTCGCAAAAGAAAGATCCCTCTGAGAACCATGCCAGTAACCTTAAACATTGCACAGAAACAATAAAAAATCAATCAGTTATCCACTTGAATAATAGGCATCTGATTTCAAGAATACTGGAGTTTTAATCAAACAACAAAATGGAAACCATGCAATCTCATGCACCTTGTCAGGGTGTGCTTGGCTGTATGCCAGTGAAAGTGTGCTTCCCCATGACCCACCAAACACCTGCACAAAGAGAAGAAGTTATATCCATCAAAGGCATGAAACCAAACATGGAAAAAAAAAAAAAAAAGAGTTTCTTCTGCCAGGAGCAGAATGGTACATTACCTGCCATTCTGGAATTTCCAGGTGTTGTCTCAGATTTTCTATGTCATCAATGAGGTCCAACGTGGTGTTTTCAACCAAACAAGCATGAGGTGTACTTTTACCTGCACCTCGCTGTAACAACGATATACCCTGGTTTAGAGAGGTATATTATAGCTGCTAATGTCCTACGAAGGTTAAAAAAGTAACCTGATCAAATAAAATGATACGGTAAAAATCAGGATCGAAGAATCTTCGATTACTCGGAGCAGTGCCTCCTCCTGGACCTCCATGAAGAAAGACAACTGGCTGCAAAATAGGTTCATAACATAATAATAACCAATGTAAATTTATTCAGCAAGAAAAAACCATCTTATGAACACAAAGCATAGCAACCCTCAAACCAAATACAGTGAGCATAATAATATTCATCAAGTACTAAGTGATATACATATGACCATATGGATATTTCTGTCATTATTACTCATCATGACAAAGTAAACAGTCAATAAACAAGTGATACTGTAAACAGGAAAAATGAATAATCACCATTATCACTAATCCAATAAAAATGAGTTATTTTCTTAATCTTCTAAAATACTCTTCAGCTTTCAAGCCCCCAAGAGATGACAGACTCCAGTACAATGAAGAGATACAAAAGTTGTATAGTTTTTATTTCTGCATTATTGTATTTCTTGTTGTTTGTAACTGGCCCCTCGAGGCTGTTTGCTTCATCAAAATCAAATCATTCCCGTAAGCTCGCAAATAGAACAAATCAATTCAACATCCATAGGACATCAAGACACCACACAACACAATAGTCAGTCCTTTTCTAGTAACAACTGGATTCAATAAATCACAGCATTTGACAGTACACAATGCAAACATAAAAAATGGATAAACAAACCCAAAACCAGATTACTACTTACATGCCCATTCGGGTTTCCAGACTGCTCCCAATAGATTGTGTGAATGTCAGAAACCTTCAGAAAGCCAGTACTATATGGCTCAATAGGAGGATAAAGATTCCTATTCAATTCTGGTAATTCCTTTCCTGATTCCGTCATATCAATGAGTTTGGTGTCACTCTTAGTACCAAAATTTTCCGCACGTAACACTAAATTCTTCCTCCCTGCACCAAAATGGCAACACAAACCTGATTTAACAAATTTCGAAAAAATTGCACGTCTTGAAAACTAACAAATCATCCAGAAAAAAAAAAAAATCAGTTTCCAATATAACAGAATGATTTCAGATCCTTCTCTGTTATCAGCACCATCTTATACTCTTTAAGTGAAGGTAAATAAAATATTCATACATACAGATAAATTTTCCTTGTAAACATACATTAATGAGACAAACGGAGGTAATACATGAAAATTAATGGACAATAAGTGAAAGAATCAATTTTTTTTTTGTCCGCTGGAATTTGCAGCTAAAGTTAACCAAATCCATTTCTTTAAAGACATGGCATCACATCAAAATTAAAAATTCACTAAAAACTTAAAACTTTGGCCACAAAGAAAAAAGAAAAGAAAAATAGAACTTCGGCAAAAATAAACAACAATCAAACAAACCCAGATGAGAATTTGCATAATAAACAGAGAGTAAGTGGGTTAAAGACCTGTAAGAGCAAAATGGTGATGGGACGAAGGGAGGAAACTGAGATAGGAGGAAGAAGAGAAGGGAAGTGAGGAAGAGTTAGAAGTGATTAGAAGGTTTGAACCAAAACCTAATAAACTCATTGGTTTTGTATGTTGTTATTACATGACGTGATGTTAATGTGACTTTTTGAGGTACAGTTATTATATTCCAGAATTCAGATTCGATGCCCAAATGTCCAATTGCATTTCTGTCCGCGGAAACTTTGTGTTTCTCTCTCCTCTCTCTCTCTCTCTCTCTATCTGTTTTTGGTGCTTTGTGATAAGTCCAATTTACATTATTAGCAGGATCATACAAACTTCAGAGTTAAGACACTCTTTGTTGATTAAAAGAATAAAATTCGACATACTCCTTATTTTTTATACAAATAGTTTCAATCAATCCTTTGTTATTTTAATATTTTTCTTATAAGAGTCTTTTATAACATGACTACAATGCTATTTTTATTGTTTTTTAATTGTTTATATTATAAGATAGTAATATATTTCTAATATCTAGAAACAAAATTTATATTTGAACTTATATATAATTAAATAATAGATTATAATGTGTGAATTTAATTAATATATTATAAGATGGTATTTTCTGACTAAAAAATGAAAAGATGTAATTCATTTTCTAGGGATTGAGTTTTGACTTTGTCATTATTCGATATATTTTCTTTAAAAAAAATAAATAAATAATGCTGAGTAATTTAATTAAAAAGAACAAAAAAGTATGTAGCAAATTCGAAAATCTAATATCAAAAGTTACAAATCTTTGAAAATTCTAATACTAAATGACATAAAGAAAATAACTTTTTTGGTTCTCATCTGCATGATTGAAAACAACAGTAAGTCATTTTGATGGAAAGTGTTTCCTTTTTGTAGCAAAATTTGTTTCTAGATATGATACATAGGAAGAAAGAGACACCCAAATCACATTGTTCTGCCTTCTGGGAGTTGGGAATCTGGAGTTATGTTACAAAACAACTCTCTCTTCTTTCTTACAAATATTTCTGCTTGGAAAATGCATAAAATTTCCAGCTGCTTTATTACCTATACATTACATAACTACAATATTTGTTACCGAAGAAGGCTCAGCTTCTTCCAGCATTTGGACTACCATTCTCATTGATGGTCTAAATGCTGGAATTTTAGTTGTGCAGTGAATTGCAATTTTCAGAACTTTCAGGGCATCTTCTCTTACAACATCTGAAATTGTTGAGTCCACTGCATCAAGCAAAGTTTCTTTGCTCTTCATTTTGTTGCTCACCCAATTCACAATGTCTTTGCTCTCTCCAAATTCTGGCTCTATTGGCCGTTTTCCTGTTACCAGTTCCAATAGTACTACCCCAAAACTGTACACATCACTCTTCTCATTTATCTTGCAAGTGTATGCATACTCTGCAGCAAGAAACAAACAGAGAATTGATCAGATTGATGCATTGAATTGACAGAATTCACACGAAAAGAATAGAGAAATAACAGGAGAAGCTTACCAGGAGCTATGTATCCATGAGTTCCAGCAATGACATGAGTCAAATCCCCTCCTTCACCAGCCTGAACTATCTTTGCTAGCCCAAAATCTGCTATCCTAGGCTTCCATTCCTCATCCAGCAAAATATTGCTAGATTTCACATCGCGGTGTATCACAGGCCTATCACAGCCATGATGCAGATACTCTAATCCCTTAGCAGACCCCACTGCTATTGCGTATCTCACATCCCACCCCATCTCAATCTTGTGACACGTGTGCAGCCGGTCCCATAAGCTGCCATTAGGCAAATACTCATAAACCAGCAGATTGCTGTCCTCACTTGTGATGCTACAGTAAAGCTTCACCACATTTACATGTCTGACTGCACTCAATGTTGCCACCTCTGCTTCATATTCTGATGACCGGAAAGTCCTTTTTGACAGCATGGCTGAGCTGCTCCGGCAGTTTTTCTGATAGCTGGAGTTTGATGGCCAGATATGCTTAACAGCGAGTTCTTTGCCACTGCCAAGTACTACTTTGTACACATTCCCTGAACCTCCTTTGCCTATCAAATTATCGGGTTTGACAGCATCAATAATGTCTTTTTCCGAGAAGCTTAGCACCCTAAATGATTTCATATCCCAAGAATTCTGCTTCAGCGGATGTTTAAGATTATTCTGCTTTACCTTGATGTAAAAGAAACTTGCCAGTAACACAAGCAGAACCACTATTGCAGCTATAAGAAACCACATAAAGGTCTGAATATGATGTGATGAACCAGAAGCTGAAGAACATGCTGGAAAATGATGATCATTTTTGCTACATAAGCCAGCATTTCCAGTGAAGCTGTCAGTGAAGACCTTAATATCTAAAGAATCAGGTATTGGACCAACTAGTTGATTATTCGACAAGTCCAGAAGGCTTAGCCTTGGATATGACAAGGAGACTGGAATTTGACCAGAAAGTTTGTTGTTAGATAAATTCAAGGAGTTCAGAGAAGGTAAATCTCCAAAACTATCAGGAATTTTCCTGGAAAGTGAGTTTTGAGCAAAATTGATGTCTGTTAGAGAAATACATGAGCCTATGGAGTAAGGTATGGGACCAGAAAACATGTTGTCATTCAAATAAAGGCTACTCAGCTTTTTCAATTTGGAAATATCGGATGGGATTTGCCCAGAAAATTGATTTGAACTCAGCTGAATTGACACTAATGATGAAGCTTGTGAGATTTTAGAGGGCAATTCACCAGAAAACCTGTTATTAGCTAAAATTAGTAGTCCAAGAGACTTGGCATTACCAATATCATCTGTCACAGGACCCTCAAACTGATTCATGGAGAAATCAATTATGGAAAGATTTGGCAAACTCCATATTCCAGGAGGAACAATACCTGAAAGTGAATTGTTGCTAACACGAAAACGAATCAAAGACTTACAATTCGCATAGCTTTCTGGGATTCCGCCAGTGAACCTATTCTGTAATATAAGAAGATCAGTCATGTTCCCATTCTTGCACATATCTGGTGGTACTGAACCAGTCAAAAAATTCTCAGAAACATCAATGTATTGGAAATCTGCCCAAGAACCCAGCTTTTCAGGAAGTGAACCAGTAAGCTTGTTTGTGTAAAGAGACAATTCTATAAGGTTCTTGAATTCACCAAACTCCTCTGGAATCTCCCCTGAAAACTGGTTTTCAAATAGCTGCAATGAAGCAATTTGATTCAAGAATCTCAGCTCTGAGAGATCACCTTCAAGCAGATTATGCGATGCGTCTAAGTTCACAAGACTTGTCAGATTTCCAAACCCAACAGGAAGTTTTCCGGTCATGGAATTGTTGTAAAGCTCGAGCTGCCAAAGTTTCTTGAGTTTCACAATTCCTGCTGGAATTTCACCAAAAATTTGATTATCAGAGAGCTCAAGATTTTGAAGCAGAGTAAGATTTCCAATGCCTTCAGGAATCTGTCCTGTGATGCTGCAATTTGAAAGGTATAGCCAATACAACTTCTCAAGCTTCAGCACCTCTCCAGGAAATGGATTTGACTCAAATGGGTTGTCACCAAGGCTCAAAAATGTAAGATTGCTAAGATTTTCCAGTGATTTCCAAGGAAATTTCCCGGAAAATCCACTGTTGTTTAAATTCAAGAAATTCAACTCGCTCAATGCAGACAAATCAGGAACTTCCCCCGAAAACGAATTATTCCCCAAGTCTAAAACTTGTAATCTTGTACAGTTTCTCACATCCTTAATGCTACCGTACAAAGAATTTTCCCCAAGATTTATCTTCTGTAATGCCCCAAGCCCACATATCGAATCAAAAGGAACAACACCAACAAGTTCTTGGCGAGGAAGATTGATTTCTGCAACAAGTCCATCAGAATTGCAAACAATTCCATTAAAACTACAAACAGAATTTCCCTCTTTCCACGAGCTGAAAACACTCCTATTCGATTCTTCGAGCATGGATTTCAAATTCAACAATAACTGAAGCTCAGCTGATCTGGAAGGAGCAACCAATACAACAAACAGAAGAAACAGAGGCACTAAACTTCTCCATTTGCCGAAAACTTGAAGATCAAGCATGTTTGGCAGGCGACAAACTCTTAAGATTTTCTGAAACTTTTGATCAAAGTCTTTGATTCAGGTTTCGGTTACACTCTTTACAGTAAGACAGAAGTTGAAATGGCGGGCGAAGAAGAAGAATAAATAAATTAAGCACGAGGGTGGCTTGAATTTTGAGTTGAGTTCACGTGGCGAGATAAGGACATGTTTGAGAAAGAAAATATGTTTACGTAATGTTGCAGCAGAAGTGGGAAGGGGAAAGTAGAGCAGTTTGTTGCAAGAATTTGCTGTGAAAAGCCACAATTTTTACTTATTAACCTTTCCCTTCTCCATGCAAAATCATAATTTAATGTAACACAATTTCCAATCTAATTTGGGATTTATTTTCTCATGCAAGTATTAGAATTCATCATTGGCAAAAAAGTAAATTTCCTTTCCCTTTTTTTCATAAAAGAAAACAATTATTGTGTTGTCGGTCAAAGGCAAAGGGGATGTCTCGTAGTGAAGAAGTGGAAAATTATAGCCGCCGTGGTTGACTCAACCCTCCTCGGCTGCCACTTGGATGCAGCAGTCGGTTAACAATATTTATTTAAAGCTAACTACTTTATCAAAATGTCGAAAAATTTAAAAGAAAAAAACATTTACGTGAAAATAATGTCTGCCTAACTTTGAAGAAAAGCAAGCAAAACTTTTAACTCAAATTTATAAATTTGCTATTAAAATAATTTCTAATAATTGATTTATTTACTTAATTAATTACTCAAGACTAAGACTACATGTTATAACGATATATTTATGATATTATGCAACTAGATGATTATAGGATGATAAAATAGTAAAATTAGTCTAATAAATATTGTAATTAAATTTAAAATACCTAAATTTACACTTAAGTCAACAGATATTTTTATTAGTGAGTCATCCGCTCAGGGATTGATTGTAAAAAGAGAGAAAAAGTTTAAGCAAAAGAAATGGGCCTACATTATCTCGTAATATTTTAGGGTTTTTGAGTCAATTATCCAATAAAGGCAGCAATAATGTAGCAACGAGAAAACAATCTGACTTCAAAGAATAATTAAGAAATGTGTGAACTTTATAATAAATTATAGAGGAGGAGTTTTTGTGTGTGTTAGTGGGTAATCACCATGTTAATTTTGAGTCAATGGATTGGGGGTAGAGGGAATCAAATCACGCGTATTATACCTAATGCCCTAAAGGCATTTATGTGTGAAAAACGAAGGGAATAAACAAAGATTTTTGTAGATTATGATCTTCTCATCGAAGATTTTTTGAAGATAAAAAAAAAATTCTCTTATAATTTAAATATTAGAAAAAATATAATAATTATATGTTTATTTATAATTATAGCGCTTGTAAAATTAATTAAAAGCACAACTATCAAAAGTCTTAAGTACTGTCAAAAATATTTTGAAAAACAAAAATGATTTGGACCAAATGCTAACAAAAGTTAGACAAGCGGACTCGGTAATGATTCTAGATAAAGTAATGAGTCATGCTATGTTCGAAGTTTTCAAAATTCATTGCACCTTTCCTGAACTACGAGCCACTAGTCAAACTGATATCTTCTTCTGGGCCCAGGCCCAACAGCCGTTTTTGAAAATATAGAACTTAAAAAAATAAAATTAAAAAATAGGAAGATTCTAATTGCTGTGTGCTATGATCAACTTGAGAGCTAGTGAAGAATACAACTTGCTTTCATTATCTCACAAGACTAGATTATAATATATAAACAAGGATTTTATAATATTCACAATTAATTTTATCATGAATTTTACCGTCAAATCATACGTAACAAACTTTTATTCATTCAAATTAAATCAATTAAAGTAAATTATCATAATTTTTCTTTAGTCTTTTCATCTCATCGTGGCTTTAAAATTTATTTGGTTGGAACTAATTTAAACAACGTGGTTATAACAATTATACAAATTTTAATTTACATTAAATGAATGTAATAACACATAGTGTTATATAATTGAATAATTAGATTTTTCGATAACTTGTATATGCACAAATTAGAAGGAAATTTATATTATATTTGCAAAAAAATGGAAGTAGTCACAATTATCAGTTTTTTGAGATGGGCGTAAATATGGTTCAATTATGAATACAAATATTTAGATAGTGACAAAACACTAGTGTAGAAAAATTGTCCTTTAAATAATATTGTAATAATTTGTATCGAATTTTTTTTTTAAGACAATACAATCATCAACAGGATTACTTTTTGCATTAGATTAATATAGTATTTGTTTTTTATTGTTTGAAACTTGAATATAGCTAAAATTTGAATTCAACTTAAATATAAATTTAATTGATATATTTATTTATTTATTTTAAATGTATAAATATAAATATTAAGTTTTTTTTTTAAAATAAAAAATTTAAAATTAATATGTTGATATATATATTTTAAAAAATTTTAAAATAATATATTAAGTTGTTAACATATACAAATATTAAATAATATTTAAAAATTTAAGTTAAAAATTTTAATTTAATTATATATAGATATTTTAATAAATATTAAAAAAAAAAAGAAAAAGAAGAAGAAGAAGAAGAAGAAGAAGAAGAAGGAGGTGCTAACTAAGTTACGAGTAGACCCAAAAGCTTAAGCCAATATGTAAGAGCCCAAAAACAACGCAAGCTTTGCAACATTGTTGTTGCATCCCATCCTCAGGTTTAAGGCACTTACGTCGCTGTAACAAGCAGCAGGCATCTTGGGCTGAAGATTAGGTAGCTAGGGAACAAAACCAAGATTATGATGTCAGTTTACAATTTTTCTGAGGTAATATTCAGAGCCACAAACCCACAAACCTTTCAGGAATTGGGATAGGATAAGGACTCAGAATAACTAATTTCCACAAAAAATAAAATAAAAATGCTACAAATTTAGGAAAAATTTCCATGCATTTACGTCAACTTCCGGCTTTTATCTCCCCATGTTTTGTCGTTCCCATTTATCCCTTCATTTTCTCATCTGTTTAAATCCATTCGTTCTCTGCATGTAGTTTGTAATCTCACATTCACTTCTTTACACTTTGCTTTTTTTCCTTTTCTTGAACATCGGCAAAGATGATGGAGTTTGGTTCAGAGGCTAACCAGCGTATTGCTAGAATCTCTGCTCATCTCTACCCTCCAAATCTCCAGGTATGTTAGATCCACTCTTCTGAATTTTCATTTTTCTTATTAATCTTTGTGTACTTTGATGAATCTTTTACACTTTAATTGACCAATTCTTTGCATGGTTAGTTTGTTTTCTGGGTAATCAATCTTCATGACAAACTCAGTATACAAGTTTAATAATAATAAATGAAAAGCATAATTAAACAGTTCGTTCAAGTTCAACAATCCCAGAATATTTTATGCAATGTGTGAGCGCTTGTAGATTTATATCATGAGTTAATTTTGCATTACTAGCTTTGCTGGCTTATTTCATCGGAATCTGGTTGATATTTGTTGGGCATAACTTTTGGTAAACTTTGTACACTGGTGAATGTGTTGTGTGGACTGTTTGCCGATAGATGGAGGAAAATTCTGGCTTGACACAAGCCAATTGCCGCGCAAAAGGTGGGGCACCTGGGTTCAAGGTGGCCATCTTGGGAGCTGCCGGAGGCATTGGTCAACCACTTGCGATGCTAATGAAGATGAATCCCTTGGTCTCAGTCCTTCACCTTTATGATGTTGTCAATGCCCCTGGTGTCACAGCTGATATTAGCCATATGGACACTGGAGCCGTGGTAACACTTCTTCATCAATGTTATCAATTATTAACCTTGTAATTTTTTTCATTAATGCTTCTCATTGTGTTCATGTTGGTTCGTAGGTACGCGGTTTCCTAGGACAGCCACAACTTGAGAATGCTCTTACGGGCATGGACCTTGTGATTATCCCTGCTGGAGTGCCAAGGAAGCCTGGAATGACCAGGGATGATCTTTTCAAGATCAATGCTGGAATTGTTAGGACCCTTTGCGAAGGCATTGCAAAGAGCTGCCCTAACGCAATTGTCAATTTGATCAGTAATCCAGTGAATTCTACAGTTCCTATTGCTGCAGAGGTTTTCAAGAAAGCTGGTACTTATGATCCCAAGAGACTCTTGGGAGTTACAATGCTCGATGTTGTTAGAGCCAACACATTTGTGGTATGTAAGAAAAGTGGATACAATTTATCCACGTCTTAATTAATCTGCATATAGATTTAGGATGAGTTAGTGAATTTCTTGACTTGAAGCAATTCTAGTTATAGCAGCACATATACAACAGGCTGTTTTCATGTCGAGCAATGACGTGAACTATTCTTATGATGTTTCCATATCTTCATACAGGCCGAAGTTCTGGGACTTGATCCGAGGGAAGTTGATGTTCCTGTTGTTGGAGGTCATGCTGGAGTAACAATTTTGCCTCTTCTGTCGCAGGTCTTGTAGAATTTTTAATTTTCCTAATGTTAGCACTCAACCATCATTGCGCTGAAAAACATTTTGCTGCAGGTTAAGCCTCCTTGCAGCTTCACTCAAGAAGAAACTGAATACCTGACCGACCGCATTCAAAATGGTGGAACAGAGGTCGTTGAGGTAAAGCTAACCGTATCTTTTTTCTTAGAGTACAAGTAAAAAATGCGATATTGAAGTCTATGTTATACTATTAAATTTATCTGCCATGTGAGTATGTGACATATACCATATCATTTTTTTAAACATTCTGGATACCCCCTAACTAGCTGGATTTCTCATGCCCAAATATCATTTGCAGGCAAAAGCTGGGGCTGGCTCTGCAACACTCTCAATGGTAACTCTTTTGTTCTTTTGTTATCTTCATTACAATCTAAATCCTAAAGCTTCTATGTTATTGTACGGGACCAAGAGAATAAAGAACATTATATTATGAATAGGCCTATGCAGCAGTTAAATTTGCGGATGCTTGCCTCCGTGGATTAAGAGGAGATGCCGGTGTTGTGGAATGTGCTTTCGTTGCCTCTCAGGTCTTCTGCTCAAACATTTATCTTGTACTCATTAATTTTCCATTTTTAACGTTTAATGACAAGCCTACTGTTTATAACAGGTGACAGAACTCCCTTTCTTTGCAACCAAGGTACGACTTGGTCGCAGTGGGGCTGAAGAAGTCTTCCAACTTGGACCTCTGAACGAGTACGAGAGGTATTAAAGACACAAATATCTCAGCAATGTACAATTGTTTAGTGTATTAAAAAGGGACATAAAACAGTGATTTGTTCTGTTTATTGCATCACTCTTACCAGGATTGGTTTGGAAAAAGCAAAGAAAGAATTGGCGGGAAGCATTCAGAAGGGAATTTCCTTCATCAAGAAATGAAGAATGCAGAGATAATCTTCAACAAATAACTTTGTTTCCTCTCTTAAATGGCTGTCTCTTGTAATTAGCAGTCTTATGTTGTATCCAGAACCAGTAAAAAAAGAACCTTTCAAGTGTGTAATGAGTTGTTTACGAAAACAGATGAGGTGAAATTATGTTATTTTACGTAATGTCATGCCTTTCAAGAAATTCTATGAGCTCATCCTAGTTTGGTACAGCAAATCTTTTAATATATTAGCTAAAGAAAGGGTTGGGGGTGGGGGGGTGGGGGTGGAGGTGTGGGGGAATAGAGGCTAGCCGTTCCGTATAGGTATAAATATGTTACCTATAGATCACAACCTTATATGGTTAATCAGCAGATCCTTAGTAATATTTGTATCTTTGTATCTTCATTACAATACTTTTTACAGATACAGATTTCCTCTGACTCACGGTATTCCAAAATATCTAAAAAGGGATTTTATCTTTACACTTAATCTCAGTAACTTGGTTAAAATTTAGAAGCCGTCCCTCCAAAAATTTTAAAGGTCGAAGGCGCTCAGAGGAGGGTGAACAATAGGGGTTGTGGACATGGTCTTGTTCTGCAAGAGCACATTAGGTGCAATAGTATCCTCCACAACAACAGGGTTAACCTGCACTACTCTTTCTGGTATGACCTTATCACCGTCAATCTTGGCCAGCACCTCAAAGTGCATCCTTAAAGTCTCAGGCTTAGTTCTCCATTCAGGAAAACCCGCCCAATCAGATACATCTCCTCCTTTCAAATTCTTCTCAACTCCAAAACCAATTTTCATAAAAGTCTGAGCTGACACATCAGCCTTCAACAACCTGAAGGAACCATTCTCTTTAGATTTGGGACCCAGCACAGAAGATAGCAATGTCTCCAAACCAAGCAGGTTAGGGTTTGAGCCATTGACAGAGGTGACAGGCCACATTGTGGTGAAGTGTTTGGGAGTCAGAAGGGCAGTGGCTCCTTCTTGAAGATCGATGGTTGTAAGGGCTTTCATGGCTTCAGTTTTTGTGGGTGAGGATAATTCCACGAGGCCAGGTGCAAGACGCTTAAGCTTCAGCTTGTTAGCAGGTGATGGCGAGGATGTAGACGGGACAGCAAGAGAGGTAGGGCCAACAATGCGAAGGGAGAGGAGTGGTGCACCTTGAACACGGGAGGCATGGCGGAGTTGTTCGGCCAGGGTTAGAAGACCAGAAGCAAACCCATTATTGGTTTGATTCAAGGGAAGAGGGAGATCAAGGGGGTGGCGCAGGCTAACTGATCTGGCACCCTTCACAGTAACAATAGCACCATCCGCTAGAATGACCTTCTTCAAGACACCCGCATCCACATCATGCTGCATGATCAAGCCAACAAAGAAATCACCACTAATTCCAAATATTAACTGCAATAAGCTCTTAATTCAAAATTAAATTGTAAGCAGGCACACGAACAAGCGACTTAAGGCTTACTACGTTAAACACGAAATTCTCAAAAGCACGAATCAACTCGACTAACAATATTCTATACAGAAACTTTGTGAAGAAATTCATGCCCTTGGGCAAAACCATCTCATAATACAAAGAACACATATCAAAAGACTAGAAATCAACATTGTTAATAGGTGACATACAAGCTTTACCCATGCCAAAGCAAATATATGAGCCCAAAATAGTTTCCTACACAGAGAGAGACAATGCTAGAGTTCCAACAGTATGATCCACAAGAGCAATTGACGTTGCAGATTAAGAAATCAGTTCATATACCTTAGATATGAATAAAAGCTAAATATTGCACCAGCTCCAACTCATTCTGATTATTCAAATTCAACACAGTGTGTTTAAATATAAAACCAATCAAGAAATCACAACTTCAGTATTATGAAAAAAACGATGACTTGTCACTGCCATTAAATTCAATATCATCCAACTGCACCTAGATTACAGTATAACAAATCAATACAAATTGCAGTAACAACATTAACCAAACAAAAATGAAGAATCAACGACAAAAGAGAAATTACCGGCAATGAGATTCGCATGTCCTTAGCATCCTGAATCCACAATTCCATGGGTCCAGCCAGCTGAAACGGAGCCAAAACAGGCAATGCATCGTCCAACTTTCGTTTCTCCACCAACCCATTTTGGTTTCCAGCCTCTTCAACTCTAAATATCGGCAAATCCACGTACTCCCATCTGTTCACATCCTCTAAAAGCTTAAAAGGCAGCACCTTTTTATCAATTTCCACGTCAAACTCGTATGCTACCGAATGTCCCACCAAGGCGTCGCGTAGATCAAACCCAGATATCTTGAAATCCTCCGTTTGGAACCCTAGGCCCTTCACAATTACTTCTTTCAAATCCTAGTGTCAGAAAACAAATTAAGTGAAAGATTGCAACTTTGAGCAAACAAAATCCAATTAATTATTCTGATGATAACAAAGTTGTTAATAGCTCTTTAAATTATCAAAATTTATCAAAACCTCCTTGATCTTAAATTGATAAAAGAAAAATACACAGAGTCTCTGAAATTTATCACTGCTTACTATATAAAAAGTGCAACATTGATTAACTACTTACGGAGATGGCTTTCGGGTACGGAGGATTAATGTCTCGTGTTGAGGTTGAGACCACAGCCTTCGATGAAGAGATAACCGTAAACAACACCAAAAACGATGGGAAATAACCAACTGGTGATCTGAAATCCATTTTAGCGACCGAGAACCGCCACGGATCGCAAGAAAAAAAATAAAAACTTGTATCAGATTGACGAAATTCGGATATGTTTCGGGAAACGATTATTTTAGGAAAAACTGAAAAGTAATAGGCAAGAAAATGGCGTAAAAAGGGAGGTTTCTTCCACCTATGAATGTGTGGTGGAGAATCCAGCGGGTGGTGACGTGGCGAGGTTGACCAATCAAAAGCGAGGAACAGATGTGAAGGGAATATTTGATTGGTTGGCTTTGTTGGTATTGGAAGAAGGTGTGATTACGTGGAAATGACGGCGGTGATTGTGGAATGAATTCCGGGGGCCCACTTTCCCGCGGAAAAACCTATCGAGGGGAAAATGGATAAGGTTGGAAAACCTTCAAAACGATGTCGTTCCATGATAGAAAGCCGGAAAATAGGATAAAAGTTGGAAAAGACGGAACGCTGTGATTGTGGTTGCCCGAGTGAAACGACGTCGTTTAAAAGCGGCGATTGGCAGAAAGTTTCTCGAAAGTATGGCGTCGCCCGGACTCGAACCGGAGACCTTCAGTGTGTTAGACTGACGTGATAACCAACTACACCACGACACCTCTCTTGTGAATTGTCTTGCTAATAAGTAAATAAATATATATTTTAATAAAATACTTGTTATTTTCCAATCTTTTATAGTATTTTGATGGAGTTTACAGTGGTGTTATACCTAACAATAATGTTTAAAACACTTGGAAAACCACAAATAATACACAGTTTTTTACCAAGAAATGGTAAAATCCTTTGGAAGGAAGAAATTTCTATCGAAGGCATAACTTTGTGCATCCGTTGTCCATATGCGCACAATGCATGAACGGACGAACACAACCACCAAAACGGAAGGATGTGAAAACAGACCAATTAGCATCAACAACCTACCAACATTCTTGAACACCACTCTATAATATATATATATATATATATATATATATATAAACTACATATATGTATAAACTTATTTTTTAAAATCTATTTGTTGATGGGTAAATCGTTAGTCTGCATCTTATTATCTGGAAAGAGATAGGATAGGTCAAATTACATTAAAAATATATATGTATATATATATAAATACATAAATCTAATTTATAAAAATATCAAAATTACTTTTCTACTTATCATTATAATTTTGGGGAATTTTCACATACCTCCCCCGAGGTTTGGTGAAATAACACATAGAGGGAAGGTATGACGTAATTCACACATACCTCCCCTCTCATTTAACCAAAATCTACTTTTCCATGTCTTAACATCCAATTTTTGTTAAAAAGTCAATTTTACCCTCAAACTATGTCATAATTAGAAGCTGTAAATGTAAATATCATGTCTATAAAAATGTTAAAAAATGGAACAAAAGAAAATGTTGTTGTGTGTGGGAAGGTTTATGTCAATTTATAATTTATTTATTTATTTTTTTACCTTTCCTTTGAAACTGTTGTGTGTGTGCATGATTGAGGTCAATTGTATTTTTTTTTTTTGTTATGACATTGATATTATGTTATTTTTGCAGGATGAGGAGAATAGACAAAATTAGGATGACTGGTGTTTTTAGTACTAGTTGATTTGTTGTGGGGCAATTGTAAAATCTAGGATTAGTGGTTGTGTTTTGGGAGCTAAATTGGCATTGTTGTGAAAATTTTAGGAGTAATGTTGGTTTTGTACAGAGCATCATTTGTATTGTACAAGGTAACTTGTGTACATATATAGTGAAATAGAAGGAAAAAATAGTTTTACAATTGTATTTTTTTTTTGCTCCATTTTTTAACATTTTTATAGACATGATATTTATATTTACAGCTTCTAATTATGACATAGGTTGAGGGTAAAATTGACTTTTTAACAAAAATTGGATGTTAAGACATGGAAAAGTAAATTTTGGTTAAATGAGAGGGGAGGTATGTGTGAATTACGTCATACCTTCCCTCTATGTGTTATTTCACCAAATCTCAGGGGAGGTATGTGAAAATTCCCCTTATAATTTTTAATCTTAGATAAGAGTTGAAAGTTGGATATATTTATCAAAGAATATATATTATCTTATTTAGTTTTTTCAATTATTCATTATTTTTATAAAAAAAGATACAAAAATATTATTTTGTAAGTTGTTCAATTTGTTTTATCGTAAGAGTGTTTTGTCCAAACCATATTATATTTTTTTTAACTCAATAGCTTGTATGCTAAATATGGAATATTTTATTCATTCTCACATATTTTTAAGGTAAAATATTAATTTTATTCTTAATTACAGTCTTATAGAAATAGTTTTAATTTTTTATAGAAGATCATAAATATTTTCTTTTTTTTAATCTTCACGTAGGTTATTCACTCACAATTTTTACATTTAAGTAAAAAAGTTAAATTAAAAGTAATTCTTTTATTAGTCTGTTGATGTTGTTTGCAGTATAAATGTTAAATTTAAATCAATGTAAAAAAAAGAATAAATTAAATGCATTTTTTATTTATTTTCCTATGACCATTATTTAGGATATTTGTCATTATAATTTTAAAAAATACATTATCAGACATATACTCATTTGAAAATATAAAATTCAAATTATTATTGTTATTACCATTTTAAAAACGATGTTATAGTGTCCGTAATTATCAACTTTTTTTTCATAAATATTTCTTTATTTTTTAAATAATTAAATAAGCATACATTTAATGATATTTGATTGGATAAATTTCGAAGACAAAACGTAGACTTTTTGCGCTAGACTCCGGCGGTCCATGTCTTTACCAAGTCTGCGACGACACGCCGAATTGCCGTTTCAACATTCCGCTGGTCAACACGTCAGCCTCCATATAAAAAAGATTAGAAAAAGAAAAAAGAAAACTTCCATTTAAAAGAAAGAAATCAGAAAAACATTTTTTTTTCCTCTCTAAACTCCACCTCCCTGCTTTGATCAGCACGCCATCTTTCTTCCTCTTTAAAGGTCGTTGTCTTTGGATCCATCGAGCGGGTATCACGACTGCTAAGACAGAGAGGATTCAGAGACTGAAACGAGATGTCGTATTCTGATTCGGACTCGTCATCGTATGGCGCCGAGTACAAAAACTTCAAACAAATCAGCCGTGAAAGTAAGTTTCCGATAATTGTTTCTTTCTTTTTTGTGATCTGTCGTGGTGTTGAAGCTTTTCCGGTTGGTATGGAAACTTGTTTCAGTATAATTGTGCTGTGTTCCTGAGCAATTGTGTTAGTAGTGTTGAAATGTAGCGATTCAGTGATAGGAAACTTATCCGTGATTAATCATTAAGTTAAAACGCTATTTCGGCTGCCGTTTGGTTGTATTTGAACCGGTTATGGAACGAGATTGAGATTTTTTAGCTAGCTCGCGTGATGCTCGAAGAAGAAACTGATTCTCTTATTGGCATGAAGTTAAACGCCATTTCGGTTGCCGTTTTAGTTGTGGTGGAACCGCTTATGCACGACCTTGTAATTTTTGAGCTAGCTTCGTGTTATGCTCCGAAGAAGAAGCTTATTCTCTTACTGGAATGAAGTTTGATTAGTTTTAGCTCAAGTGCTTGGAATTCATTGTCCATCACTGTGAAAATTAATTCTGCCCGGCTTATTATCTAAAGGCTTTTGCTGCATTTTGGAAGATGAAGTTAGCTAGTTTGATTTAAAAATTAGGTGTGGCTTTTTGTTTATACATTTGTGGATAATTGGCCTTTCTTATGTTTTTATTTTTTTAAAATTTAAATTGGAGCTCAGGATTGCTGTATGAAATGCTTCGCTCTGCGAAATCAGGGAACTCAAAATCGACCTGGAAGGTATATTCAGCTTGTAGAATAATGTCATTTTTTTTTAATGAGGCAGCTTACATTTGCTGATTCTGTCTTTCATATACTGGTGGCATTCATTTCTGAATTCTTTGTGTAGGTGCTCATCATGGATAAACTTACTGTGAAGATAATGTCGTACTCGTGCAAGATGGCTGACATCACACAGGAAGGAGTTTCATGTAAGAATAAATGGGACATCCTCTGAAACTTATTTGCTTCTTTTTTGAAATTGTTCTTAATACATCTGTTCTGGGGTAGAAATGGAGATTATTTTTTTCACTTTTCTGTAGCTTTGGTATGCATGTTTGCAAAGCATCCTAGATTCTTCTCTTTTTTGAGGACAAGTACTTAAAGATGCATATGGATGAACCCAACCCTCATATAATGGTGTGTATAGCTCAGCATCATTGTGGTTTTATCTATTGTCCACTTGATTTCACTGTTATTTCTAGGCTAAAAGTTAACTGAGTGGTCAAGCAGAGGCAAGCTGATAGACTAGGTGAATCCATGGCTCCATGCCATTATTATATTTATTTTTTGTGCACCTGAGAGATATCTGTAGACTGCTAACCACTAAAGCTGGAAGCTTATATTCCAAAATTAGAAAATAGGAAAATTTATCAAGTTGCTTAGCTGTTGCAGTGACCGTTTAGGCAATGAGACACTAATAAGCTGTTATATGGAAACATTTCTTCAGTTAAGATATTTAGTTATTAGACATATCTGATTTCAGTTGTTTCCTGCAGTGGTAGAAGACATTCACAGACGAAGGCAGCCATTACCCTCTATGGATGCCATATATTTTATCCAACCAACCAAAGAGAAGTAATTTGCATTCTCTTCTCAGCTTGGCATATATATATGTGCTTTATTTTTTCTTTTGTTACTATTTATTTGTTTTTTGTTTTTGCTTTTTTTCACTTGTATGCCCTTCAATTGCTGATATTTTGGAATTGATGTTAGTGAAACACATATTTTATACTTTTTTTTTTCAATTTCTATAATCCTATAACTGTAGATTCTTGAAGTTTTCATTTTAGGGCCAATTGGAAAGATACTTTATTGCCTAATTATAATCTTTCTAGTTAAAATGTCTTTTCCATTATGGTTAACATTTAATTTTTTCTTTTTGGTGGGTTCTAGCGTGTTTTTATTTGAATCGTATCGTAATTTATGCAGATATTTATGATACTTTGTTAAAGAGTTATAGATCTATATTCTTGTACTTGTGATGCAGTCACGTCAATTTGACAAAACTGTAAAACCGATTAGATGTGCATTGCTATAGAACAGGCATATGGATGAGATTTCTTTCTTTTATTGGTTTATTTATTTATTTCTTTGTTTTGGCAGCGTTATCATGTTCTTGTCAGATATGTCTGGAAGATCGCCTTTATATAAGAAGTATGTGAAAAAATTTACTTATTATTCTGAGTGTTCTTTGTAGGTTGTTCTTTGGAACCTCTTTAAACTTTCTTGTGGTTTTTCAATAATTTCTTTTCATTTGTGGAAAAGGGCATTTGTTTTCTTCAGTTCACCTATATCAAGGGAACTGGTGACTCACATCAAGAAGGATTCAACTGTTGTAACTCGCATAGGTGCACTGAGAGAGGTTATTTCTCTTGCTTTGCCAAATTATTTTTTTTATTGATTATTGTGCAAGCAACTTTAATTTTCTGGTTTTATTCTCTCCTTTCACATTTTGTTTGGAAGATATGATTATATGCTGATATTTCTCTCATTTTGTTGAGCATATGCAGATGAATTTGGAGTATTTTGCTATAGACAGTCAGGTAGGTGATACTACTTTAGTCAGTTGATTTCTGTACTCATAAAATAATACCTTAGAGTGATGTGATTTTTGTTTCCGAACTGTATGTTTTATCTAGTGTTCTGTCTGCTTCCATAGGTTTTCTTTCCCCATATCATAAGTTATATTCATTAGGTTCCTTTGAAATATATCTTAAAACTATTTGTAATGGCTGAAATTCATAGGTAGAAGTTTTGTTTTATGATACTCAACTGCACTCATCATCTAGTTACTGATTTGCATTGAAGCTTATGCCCTATGTGATAATGTTGTCATTGTTTGCTCAACTGTGATTTTCCAACCGCAGGGTTTTGTTACTGATAATGAAAGGGCCTTAGAGGAACTTTTTGGTGATGAGGAAAATTGTCGTAAAGGTGATGCGTGTTTGAATGTGGTGGCTACCCGCATCGCTACTGTTTTTGCTTCATTAAGGGTATGTATAATGATTTATTCGTGTCAATTCTCAAGTATTGTAAACTTTTGTTAGGCATGTGTATATTTTTTTTGGATAAGAAAAGATATATATGAATGTCATCATCAGGAATTTCCTATGGTGCGCTACCGTGCTGCCAAATCACTTGATGCAATGACAATGACAACTTTTCGTGATCTAATTCCGACAAAGCTTGCTGCTGGAATATGGAACTGTCTTATGAGATATAAACAATCCATTGAGAATTTCCCACAGACAGAAACATGCGAGTTGCTTATCCTTGACCGTTCAGTTGATCAGGTTTTGTGATGCATGTATTGGATGTCAACTTTCAAAATGCTTAATATTCATGTTGTCTGTGTTTAGTAATGTGTAATTTTGGATTTGTAGATTGCTCCTGTCATTCATGAATGGACATATGATGCCATTTGCCGTGATTTACTAAATATGGAAGGAAACAAATATGTTCATGAAGTGAGTTCTACTTTTTTAAGTTTAAAATGTTCCGTTGAAATTGTTTGTGGATATTTTGGGTTATCTTTAATAATGGATGAATACTACCTCAGGTTCCAAGTAAAACAGGTGGTCCACCAGAGAAAAAAGAAGTTCTTTTGGAGGAACATGATCCTATCTGGCTTGAACTTCGCCATGCACATATAGCAGATGTATGTTTGGTGTTTTTACCTCTTTGTTCTTGATCTTTTTTTCCCTTTTGTTTCTTTTTATAAATTATGTGAATGATCAAGACAGGCTAGTGAACGGTTACATGAGAAAATGACCAGCTTCATATCAAAGAATAAAGCTGCACAAATTCAAACTGGTGCAAGGTTGGTGAAAGTCTTCTCAGTGGGATATATCTTTGGAGAAGACACTTTATTTGCCTGGTTTTATTAGTTTTCTAAAAGAAACTCCATCACTTTCTAGTTCTTACTCAAATCTCTTGTTATATAGAGGTGGTGGTGAACTATCTACACGGGATCTCCAAAAGATGGTTCAAGCATTGCCACAATACAGTGAGCAAATTGACAAACTTTCCCTTCATGTAGAGGTTAGTTTCTTCTTTATGGCTATCAAACATTTTGGTATCTTCTCCAATTGTGCAACCCCTGTACTCCCCCTGTCCCAGGCACATGCTTAGATGAAAGGGGTCTGAAACATTCTCCAAATTGTGAGACCTGCTGAAGAAGTGTGGGGTGTCATGTTATGCTTTTCATGAAATTTTTCAGTAAAATGAAATGTGGATGAAGTGATTTGTCAATTGATGTTAGCTCAAGTTACTTCAAAAAATATATTCTGGTCCATGGGGCAGTGTGTACGTTTGCAATGCCATGTGCTTTACAATGCACTTTCGTCAACATTATTTAGTTTGAGCATCCTCTTTCTGCATACAGTTTTGTTTTTGCTGCTTCCATAAGAAATTGTTGGCCTTAAGTTCCTACAGCAGAGATTCCTTTTCAACTAAGAGGTTATTGATTAGTACTCTGGTATAACTGAAGAATTATTTCATTGTAGTGTACACTATAATGATTCTGAGAGCAAAATAGTCTTGTATTCTTCATAGTTAATTTAGTCAAATCAATAAAATGAGTTAAGGATTTAGTATTTTGGTCAATATTTTCTTATACGCCTCATTTCTTCTTATTACTCTATGATACCCTTCACTGTTTATTTCGTTAGCACCAAATTATTTAGGTTTCGATTTTTCATGGTAGATTTTCACTGATTGTTAGGAAGTATCTTTGTTTTAAATTCTCTTTCATGAATAAAATGGATAGTTAGATACACTTACCCTGAGACATTGCATAATTATTAGTGTGGCAGATACTGTTATTTTCTCGGACAAGTTAGGTTCTTAAGCCACTGAAAGTATTATTGGACCACATTAACATTGTTCATTTTTATGGTTCAGCTTCAATGAGATCTGTTTATTTATCCGCTATATCATTTCACAACTTGCGTATGTCTTTGCTAACCATTCTTGAACACCTGATCATACTAATATGTATAACACCTGTCTCCTTGATGAAGAGAAATGCAAACATTTTAAATTTCTCTTAAATCGAGAATATCGTTTTTCTCCTAAATATTTTGGAGTAGTGATTGACTGATTGAAAGAAATTTTGGTGGTAGCCAAGGTATCATGCAAGTGGGTTTGGTTGTGCAGATTGCGGGAAAAATCAACAGAATAATCAGGGAGCTAGGACTTAGAGAACTTGGGCAGCTGGAGCAGGACCTTGTCTTCGGTGATGCTGGACTAAAGGATGTAATTAAATTTTTGACTACAAAAGAGGTGTGAACTTGTAGTGCATATAAATTGATTTATTACTATTAGTCAGTATATTTTATGAAAGAAAAGTATCACTTCTATGCAGGATGTAACTCGTGAAAATAAGTTGCGTTTATTGATGATTCTTGCAGTCCGTCCATCCTGAAAAGTTTGAGGGTGAAAAGGGTCAAAATTTGATGAAGGTTGGCATCCTCATCTTTGTATTTGTTGCTTTTTTCCTCTTTTGTTCTTTTGGGGGGTGGGGTGGTTCTCCTCCTGTCGAATTATCCAAAGCAGTAAATTTTAAGCCAATAATGTTTGTGGACATCTTTTTCTTGATAATTCATTTTTGAAGCATTCAAGTTTTTATGATAGTTTCTTCTATATCCCTCTCTTTGAATGCTAAATCTGTTCTTATATCTTTCAGTTAGCAAAGTTACCACCTGATGATATGACCGCTGTGAATAATATGAGATTGCTTGGGGGAGCATCAGATAGCAAAAAAGGTTCGACTGGAGCTTTTTCACTAAAGTTTGATATGCATAAGGTAAAAGTGTGCTTGTTGGTTGGAATTTTGCTTCTATTATTGGGTGTATGTTTCTAACAAATAAGCTCTACTTTTCTTTCCCTTTTCTTGCTATCTAACTGCCAGAAGAAGCGGGGACTCAGGAAAGACCGCAGTGGTGAAGAAGAAACATGGCAGTTATCACGCTTTTACCCGATGATAGAGGTACATCTAAAGTTAGGTTTATTCCAAATCGATTGTTCCATGATATGTGCTATGATGTTGTAAGTTATCATTGAATTTTGCTTTTTCAAAGAGCCTTTAGTGATGGCAAAAAAATTAAGAGAGGGAATTTCAATGCCTATCTTTTCCTAAATAGGTTTCCTAACATTGCTATATCTTCTCTATCTAATTTTATTGATTTTCAAAGTGTTATAGTATTAAAATGAATTACGAAGTCTTTTTGCATGTCAGGAAGATTGTGTAATTGAATTCTATGGGTTTCAGATTTATTTGCCCCTTATAGAATATAGATTAATATGGTGATGAACATGTCTTGTGGTAATTGTCATTTCTAAGTTTTTTCTAGTCTTTGTTGCTTTTTGCAAATTGCTAATGCAATTGATTCTAACTTTTCAGGAACTCGTTGAGAAACTTAGTAAAAGAGAACTACCAAAGGATGATTATCCATGTATGAATGACCCAAGTGCAACTTTCCACGGGACAAACCACTCTGCAACAGCAAGTCCAGTGCCACCTGCTCATTCAATGAGATCCAGACGAACACCAACATGGGCTCGGCCTCGGAGCTCCGATGATGGGTATTCAAGGTGCTCTTATTGTACTTCTCTGCATAGCTCCATAGGTTTACTAATCTGCCATATTCATGATATGCATGCACTGGAAACCTTTATATTTTGATTCAGCTGCCTGTTAAATTCAGCATCAATTTTTTTAGGAATATGTGCAAGTCTGCGTTGATTGTTCTTTAATTTTTTGCATTATCCATCAATCCACCATGCATGTGTTAGAACTTTCCTTATTTGTGAACTGCCTGGAAACTAAAGAGTAGTTTACCAATCTTGTGGTAATTTTCCATGGTTAACATTTTTAATTGTTATTTATCCTCTGGTGCCATACAGTGATTCAGTACTAAGACATGCATCCAGTGATTTCAAGAAGATGGGTCAACGTATCTTTGTTTTTATTGTCGGGGGAGCTACCAGATCAGAGGTATTGAACCTTTTTCAGTTAATATCTATCTTACACTTTAATCCTTTCATTCTAGCCTGCTAAACGCTGCAAAATGTTTTTTATCCTCAGTTGAGGGTTTGTCACAAGCTCACTGCAAAACTGAACAGAGAAGTCATTCTAGGCTCTACAAGTCTCGACGATCCACCCCAATTTATCACGGTATTTTTGTTTCTTCGTCATTTTCTTCGTCATTTGTTTCTTCTTCTTCTCAC
This sequence comes from Melia azedarach, assembly GCA_028052125.1. NCBI lineage: Eukaryota > Viridiplantae > Streptophyta > Magnoliopsida > Sapindales > Meliaceae > Melia > Melia azedarach. Next base: position 1,190,262 of record CM051399.1, on the reverse strand, counting down.
TCCTCCCAAATGCTTTGCCTAATAATTTGTGTTATTGCAATTTGCAGAAACTGAAGTTGCTGACAGCTGATGAACTGTCATTAGATGATCTCCAGATCTAAGTGTGCCTGGGTGGACAGCGGGAATGGAGCTTCCGCCTTGATTCTCCGATCCAAGATATCCAGTAACCATTTGATGTATATCATTTCATTGTTCATTTGATCCATTTTTTTGGTTAACAACTAATGCAAAAATGTCTCTCCAGAATTATATAGCGGCTGTCTAGCATATATACTGTATGGGTATCCTGTCCGGTTCAGGTGTGTGTATGTATTATAATTAATGTACTGGATTCACTGAGAAACTCACGTGTGTATTATAATTGCAACCTCTTTTAGAAAAATAGAATTTTGAAGTTATGGAATTTAATTATTTTTTAAAAATTCTTATATTATGAACTGTACTTCCATTATTTATTCTTAATTTTTGTTGTCGAGTAAGTTGCCATAAAACCCATTTGAAATAGCAATTGATTTTATTAATTGGATTGTGTATTTTTACATTTTTCAAAATGATTTATCACTGGATTACACATTGAAAAGTTGGAATAAATATTTGGGATTTGTGGCATTACACTTATTATTTAACGGAAGAAAAATTCGTTTGTATACTTTAATACATAAGTTTTAATAGAGCATGTGATTATTATGTATGATTGAACTATATAAATGTATTCATATAATGTGATACAGGCATACAGGATACAGCCACACCGGATAAGATGGGCAAGTAAATATTAAAAAAAAATTATTTGATGGATGAGAATATGTATTCTAACAAACATTGTTTATAAAATATCCATCCAATTATATATACTCCCGTTCTTCCGGGATCTCTTTCTTGGCTTGCATTATTCATTTATTAATAAGTGATGGTTGGGAGCATATGGTTGTATTAAATTCTAAAGCTTCTAGATGGCAAATGATAAAACGATAGTCGGTGCCAAAATTCAATCTGTGTCTTCGGTTGTTAGTATTATTCGGATAATTATATGAGATTCTTTTGCTTGCTTCCAACCGCAAAAAAAGACCTTTAACACTTTCTAATCGTAATCAATTTTCTTCATCTTCTTTTAGCTCTTTGCATGATCTGTCCAAATTTTTGTTGCCAAATTTCCTTTTCTTTTTGACTCTCAACTCTCCTATTCTTTTTCCATCCTTTCAGCATAATTAAAGTCAGTTTATCACTTTCTTGGTTGCTTTCACTTCACTTTTTTTTTTTTAATTTTCTTTTTGACACTTTTCATAATTTTTTTACACTTTTATATCACAATAATTTCTTCAACAAATTTCTTTCTTATATTCCCTATATTTCTCCTCTCTATTTTATCACATTTTTATTATTTTCTCATTCCTTTTTTTGTCATTTAAAAAAAGAAAAATTTGTTGAAGAAATTAATTAAAAACTAATGAGAAAGGATTAGTTTCTATCACATTCCTAATCCTTTTTCTTTATTAAAAAAAAAAGAAAAATAACAAAAATTAATTAAAAACTTAATTTACCCCTAAAATATAAAATTTAGAATTTTTCCAAACCAGAAAATTTATTGTGGTTTTTTTTTCTTTTTTAAGTTTTAAGTTTTTTTGCTTTTAAGGGTGATGGCTTGAGAAATCATATTGATATTAGTTGTATGCTTGTTGGCCCTGAGCATCTGTTCTTATGTTCTGATTTAGAATCTTGCTAACTAATAATCACTATTTAAAACAAACAGTCAACATATGTTTTCCCAACTTGCTGATTTATAAATTTAATTTTCTTTTGTCTTCTTCCATATATTAATTAATTAAAATGTCTACCATCTCTACCCTCTCATGAAGGAATAACAAATAATTTTGCAATTAAATAACCCACTAGACTAGACTAGGATTACAATCTTTTTGTGGGTCTTATTTGTTAATCATGATACATTCATTACATATATAATTTTGATTAGTGATTGTGTTGCCGATGATTATTTAAATTCTGATTCCAAATTAATTTGCATTTTCAAAGAATCTTCAAGAACTGTACAACAGTATCCAAAAAAGAGATATATATATAAGGTGATTTTCAAAGATCCCTTTGGAAATGTTTTTGTTAAAAGAATGTCTTTCTTTATTTAAACTTTCTAAAAGAGAAAGTGTTCATGAGATATATGATTTTATCAAAGAACACTTTAAATAATTGTGAGTAAATAAAGTAAATTAATTTGATGACTAGATATATAATCACAAGCAAGTATTGGACAGATTTGTCCAATGATAAACAGGTTGTATTATATTTCTTAATTTTCTTTTAATCTTTCAAGTTTTTGGTCAATATTTCAATTTACAAGCTCTGTTCAGTTTTCTATAAGAGTAAAAAGAATCGTAACACACAACTAAAAATTCAAACCAACAATTTAAAAAATTTAAAAGCATATAAAATATTAAAACTTATTATTTCACTATATATCAACCGAACTATTTATTACAAAGCAAGTGGCATATTACAAGGAAAAAGAGGCGCAAGAAGTTAAAGAATTTCAAGGTGCCTCTAAAAACATTGCATTGACCAAACAAAGTATTGCTACAATACAAAGGCCTGTCTTTTCTACCCACCAAAAAACCCCCCTTTTTCTTCCCCCTTTTCAACCATTTAGGTAAAAGAAAAGGCATAAAATAATAATTCTAGGTTCAGTTGATATTTTCCAACCTCCCAGAATAAAAAAGCCAGAAAAGCTGTGAGATCATTGTTCTAAAACTGGAGGGTAAATGAGGAACATGGTAAAAAACTTTTTAACCATGCAAAAAATTTTAACCGTCGGAGAAAACCCTCCTGCAAAATGAACCTCACAGCAAACAAGCTTGAAATAGTGGGGAATTGCTGGCCTTTGTTTGCAACAAGTTTGAAAAAGCTTGGACTGGGAACTGATTCTAACGTATCAGGATTATTGATGACTAAGTAAGTCTTCCATTTGTTGCAGCAGAAAAGGAGAAAGCTGACAAGAAATCTTTGATCACATGAACAACTGGACAGCTGAGTGCAGATTCTTCACTAGATCCTTCACAGTCATATTGAACTCCTCATCCATCTGTTAAAAATGAAGATTTTAATGTTAAGTGGAAGCACGAAGACAGTTATAATAATATTTGTTTTCCGTGTCATGGAAAGTACCTGAGCAATGATGGTTACATCAAGGGCAGAATTTCCAAATGTCATTACACTGCTGTTGATGATAGTAAGGTGGAGTTTCTCAATTTCAGCAACTGTCTTTTCAAACACTCCTTTTCTTTTCTCACAGTGAACTCTTATCAGAACATTTTTGTCACAAATTCTTGCTTCAATTTCAGGCAGTGCCTCATTCAACTGAACGTTGGAAGAGTTCTCATCTGAGGAAGAGTTTTCACCCTCAGCAAAAAGCTGAGATTTCTTCACAAACACAACTGATTCCATTGTTTTCTTCCTAGTTTGCTCCTCGAGTGTCTTAACCTTCTCTTGCAGTTGCTTCAAGTACTTGATTGCATCTCCAAGAACAGAAGCTTTGTCCATCTGCCAAATAAAATGTCAATAAAACTCAAGATTTCAGAACTAGCTTAATAAAGAGCACTTCTGTTAAGATTTAATTATAAAATTGCATACCTTCTTTAGACCAGGAACTATGGCAGAAAGAGCTATAAACCTCTGGCTGAGCTTTTCACGCCGCTTCCTTTCGGCAATAATGTGATCTTGTGTATGAGAAAGTCTGCTTCCAGGGCTAATTCTTTTAGCTCCCTGGCAAGGCTTAAACACAAAGTTCTGGTTTCCAAATGAACCTTGAGAAGCAAACATATCAAAAGTGCTCTTAGGACACACTACTTCCTCTTTAGGCTTCAGAATTCCCATTTGATTCATGCTGACACCAGAAAGAGTGTTGGGACTGAAACCAGTTTGTGATGAATTCCAGGTGTTTGTTTTGATCTGTTTTAGGTGGTCTATCGATAGCCAAAATGAGTATTTTCCAAGGAATTTCTGATGTTGAATGCTGGAAGAGTGTAAGATTGCTGTAAATTCTCCCCAAATGCAGCTGCTGCTAGTGGTAGTATGTTGAAATCTTCAATAGAATTCGTTTGCCACTGATTCATGAAGCTGCAATCCTCCATAGCCTGCCGAAAAAAAAAAAAAAGGAAGGAATTTTATTCCCTTGGAATAACATTTTCTAATTTCCCTAAACCAAGAAATAAATTCTTACCAATTCAGGTGATACTTTGAGGGATGAAATCTCCATTGAAGAAAATTCTTTCTGCTTAGAATCTCCCGAACTTAATAAATTGCAGCTTCTGGTTTATCTAGAATTATATAAAACAAATAAGTTGGTAAGCCAAACCAGAAACCACCAACAAGGGGAAAGAAATTACGGAACCGTAGAAAAGAGGAATTGTTGTCCAAAGCAGAAGAGAAAGATATGAATTTTTTTCACCTTGCAATAATACCCAAAAGCTAAAAAAACTTCCTATTCCGAATCTCCACAAAGGCAGGAGACTTATTACTCCTGCTGCTGCTTCTTCGTCGACTTTTTATAGAGTGATGTGAAGGCGCTTTTGAAATTTGATACTACATTACGGAAAAAACGTTGTAAACTATGGAAAAAATTAACAAACACAACATAACAATTTTTTAAATCTAAGTGGGTCTGTTTTTGCTGACAAATTAATAACATAAACAATTGCCACTTCTGTTGTTTTGTGGACTTTTGATCACCAACCAGGAGTTGAAATTTCAATGAAAGATATGCTGCCATTGAAGAACAAACATCTGGTCCCTAACAATGTCTCTCAATCATTTTCATCCAAACCCCATTTTATATTCACATTTTCGAAACAATAATAATTTGTAGCAGAAATTTGCTGATAAGCCAATGCACATACCAGAGATGATAGATTAATTTTAAAGGTAATGTGAATTTGAAAGTACTTTACAATGTCCAAGTAACCGGTCCAAGAAATATTAATTTACGACAACGTTACTGCTTTTCTTTGACTTTGCATGCTTAAGATTACTGAGATCAAACTTAACCAAAAATTGTGTTTTTCATTCGCAAATCATTGAAGTTAGCAGAAGATAAAAAATATAAAAGGTTACCTGCAGGTATAGTTATCAGAATCCGTGAATTGATGCTGATAGCTATGACTGGAGGTCAATTTTCTGACTTGCACTAATTTCATGATTTGTTAGTAATGTTTACAAAAATCTTAAAAACAATTGGGTACAACTCATATCATGGGAGGAACCTATAATTAGGGTGCAAAAGCAAGCATTTTGGAAACAAAAAACTTGGGTTCTTTTTGTTTTATCGATTGGGTTGCTTTCAAAAAGGGGATAACCCACAAACCCATGATCAGAATCAAGAATTTGGTGCAGATTTGATGTTGAAACTGTTTGATGAGTACAGATCTGCATAAGCTGTGTGTGCTGTTGCTTTTACTGATTGCCATCTTGTGTTGAAGTTTGCATACTTTGCCAGCTTGTGAAATCATTGTGAGAAGTTCCTTATTATCATAACTTAAAAGACAGGATACTCTTGGGTGTAACGCACTCGAATCTGTTACAATATTGAAGTTTTTGTGTATATATATATATATAAATAATATATATGGTTTGTGATTATTGGCGACTTGTAACACCAATGAGGTTTTGAATTGGTATTCCACTTCTTACTGAATTTTGAGAGAGGATTAAAAAATAATTCTTGTCATGAACAAGAGACTTTTATGTTAATACTGGAAGCAATTCTTTCTCTATGGATTGAAAGATTCGAGGCTGACAGAGATATTCAAACTAACACACAGTTCTTTACAGATTAGCTAACAGTTTACTCTCTGCTCTCCGCCTTTGCATAAACACCCTTCTTTCTTTCTTTTTAAATTATTACTTTCTTAAATTGCCTTTCACCATACTGTGGAGAATTCGCAACACAAGAATGAGATACACACCGAGAGAGACTGTAGCAACAAATATTTATATACTAGTAGGGTTACACTCCAAAATCTTGAGCGTGCTGGCTAGTGGAGTAGGGTGACAATAGTTCAAGTTTTATCTTAAGAGTTAAGAAAGTTTTAGTCGTCGTCATCACCAATTAGTGTGCGTGAGAATTGCTGGAAAACTGATCCTCCAATGCCCTCCATTTGAGGGTGCTACATGAATAGTTTCGTTGCCTAAGATTTTGAACAAATGACACTCTCAATAAATGCTATTTGAGCTACAATATATGTCAAGAAAATTACATCATCATCATTGTTTACCTAAAAACAGGTGTTTCATACTTATTTTGGTACATTTTAGAGCAATTTACACATTCTGTCATTCTATAAAAGGGCGCTCTCTAACTTTATTTTTTCTCATTTTCCTGGAAACCAAACATCCTACAATCTCAAACAATCTCCAACATTTACAAAAATGTAAGAGTTTGATTAAAAAACCTTAACTTAAATGCTTTATTAACACAACTTTTTGATCCCAAAATTTTAAGTTTAGTATGACTTCAACATCAATACGAGAGACTATTTTAAGCAGTGATATGAAAAGAGATGAAATGAAAACTGAGTCGAATATTTTTGCATAAATCTTCTGAACTGATTGGAGTCTGATTAGACCAAACTCTAGGTAATGACGATTAGACATCATTTAATTTGGGTGTAAATTTTTGAATAATTCATTAAAACTTTCCATAAATTTCTAATATAAATATTAATAGCTTGTACGTGAAGGAAAATTGAATTCAAGAAAAACAACAAGCAGATGGAAATTTCTTGGAATTACCCTTTTCCCCATTCTTCACTTTCGTTGGGAACGCCAACTTGTCTAATTTAACATTACTTGAAAAGAGATTACATGATTATAGATAGGGAGAAAATTAGCTTTGTGATTATAAATAATATCATATATATATTTATAAATAAGAATAAATGGATATCATTAACAATAATTGATATTTGTTTAATATTGGTTAATTTATTAACATTTTTAAGATAAATATTTTTTTTCAGCTAATAATTCGGATATAGATTAAAAAGGGTCCCACACGAAAATTCCTTCCCATCTACCTTTGTCTACCTGACGCCGAATACCGTTGAAACAACTTCCTATTACATTCTGTGTGCAGTCAAAACTTTCCCGGGAAACTTTAAAAGAATAAAAAGATAATCATTTCACTCATTTTCCCACTTCCCAAACACTTCTCAAAATCCCTAGACTGAATTCAAATGGCATTCCCACTCCGCAAATTGGAACTCCGACCCTTAGGAAACACGGGCCTCCGCCTCAGCTGCGTGGGCTTCGGCGCCTCCCCGCTCGGCAACGTCTTCGGACCTGTCCTGGAAAACGACGCCATTTCCTCCGTCCGCGAAGCGTTTCGCCTCGGCATCAACTTCTTCGATACTTCTCCGTACGTGTTGTTTCTGTATCTCATTTATTGTTTCATGAATGTCATGATGACATATTTAGTTTTTATTCGTATTTTGTCATTATATGTTGATCCAGAAACAGTAAATAGTTTAATTACAACCTAAACTGAGTTTGCTGTGGCCAATGCTTGGGCATTGTCGAATATGAAAATGGGTAATTATTTATGTGTTAAAAAGGAAATATTTATTGTAACCATGTAATTAAATTAAAAAACATTATTTTTTTTCATATAAATTCTATGAAAAAACATTTGATTCTGTAATGGGGATATTCATTTGGGATACAATTGCACATTAATCACATAATTTTTTTTAATTTTTCATGAATCGATAAGGCAGCAACTGTTTATGAATATTGTGCTTAAGTTGTCTTCCTTGGGTTTGTTTTCAATTCTCTTTCCGTTCACATTTCAAAGGTATTATGGAGGGACATTATCAGAGAAGATGCTTGGGAAGGCGCTCAAAGCTCTGGGAGTTCCCAGAAATGAGTATGTTGTGTCGACAAAATGCGGGCGGTACGCTGAAGGTTTTGATTTCAGTGCTGAAAGAGTGACTAGGAGCATTGATGAGAGTTTGGGAAGGTTGCAGCTGGATTACGTTGATATACTGCAATGCCATGATATTGAATTTGGCTCTCTTGATCAGGTCCTTGGTTTTATGTATCTTGGTTTATGTTTATTTACTTTTGTGTATCTTGTAAGTGTATGATTTAGACTCAATTTGTATATCCTGTTTTAACTTTTGTAGTATAAGTAAGTGTAATCACGAAATTCATGCCTGTTTGATTGGTTCCTGATAACAGATTGTGAACGAGACGATTCCTGCACTTCAGAAACTGAAGGAATCAGGGAAAATCCGTTTCATTGGTATTACTGGACTTCCTTTGGGAATTTTTACATATGTGCTGGACCGGGTGCCACCTGGCACAGTTGATGTGATTCTATCATACTGCCACTACAGTATAAACGATTCAACACTGGAGGATTTACTGCCGTACTTGAAGAGCAAGGGTGTAGGTGTAATTAGTGCTTCCCCTCTTTCAATGGGGCTTCTTACAGATAACGGTCCTCCAGAATGGCACCCTGCTTCATTGGAACTTAAGGTATTCCTTCTAGCATTAAATAATCTAATATCCTTATCTTATACGTTCTTTTTCTTTCATCAGTAGTGCATAATTCAAAGCCAATTATGTTGGCAAGTTTGTCAATTGATGTTAAGTATTTTTTTGAGTGGCTAGATTTTAAGGATATTGTCAATATTGATTGTATCTTTTCTATTGTTTCATTACCTTGACAGTCTGCATGCAAAGCTGCGGCTGCCTGTTGTAAAGAGAAGGGAAAGAACATTTCAAAGTTAGCTATGCAATACAGCTTGTCAAATAAGGAAATTTCATCAGTGTTGGTTGGCATGAATTCTGTTAGACAGGTTATGATTCTTGATTATTTAATTCATTCATTTTCTATATTATTGAAACAAAAGTTCAAGTCCTCTAATTAATTCATTCATTTTCTATATTATTGACATGAAAGTTCAAGTCCTCTAAATTTTCTTTTGTGATCGTGTTGAGATTCGAGGATATTTTTTGTTGTGGTACCTGTCTTTCCTTGTAATTTTGTTCCTTGTCACCATGAAGTTGCATGATGCCTGATTTGTTGTGAAAAAAAACATGATTTTAACATATATGCATGACCAACCTTATGTTTTATACTTCGCTTGCTCGTTAACATGCATTCTTTTAGAAGGCAAGGTAAATTACCCTTCTAATTGAACCACTAAAGGATTAGAAAGACTGTCAATGACACATCTGAAGGAAAACTTGTTATTCTAGTTGCCTCTCTTGTTTGTTAATTCCATAACCAATGTGCGGTAATATCCTCTATCTTCTTTTAGTTTCTTCTAGATATAGATTTCTCATTACGATTTTTGCCTTCTTTTCCAGTGAGTTAGTGATTCCTGTTCATTTTTCTCCTTTTTCTATGTACGTGGTAGCTTTTTCAGCTTACTTGCTTCTAGCATAACTACATATATTATGCATCAATATCCGCTTTTTATTTAGAAAAGCATTAACTGTTGGACGGTAAATATGTTTGAAATTGTCATTTTACAGAAGGCTGATAACACTTGAGAATCTGGAAATGTTAAGACTGGCTGCTTTGAGACAACAACTACTCTTTTGAGATTGAATTTGATCTTTGGTCTGTTAACATTTGATAACCAGGTTGAAGAGAACATTGCTGCTGCTACCGAACTGGCGCTTTTTGGGAAAGATCAGGAAGGTCTATCAGAGGTTGAAGCAATCCTGAAACCTGTGAAGAGTCAAACATGGCCAAGTGGAATACAGTAGAGCTGACATTTTCACCCTTCCACCATTGCCTAAATAAGTTTCGAGAGGTCTACCTGGTGACCCGTATTTGTTCAATGGGAAAGCTGATTATTTCTTATAAGATTCATATATATATATATATATATATATATATATATGTAATTTGTGAAATGGAGAGTGAATCTTTATGAGAAATCCAAGGAACTTCTGATATCGCAAGCACATATTGTTTAATGAATTTGTTAAATATTGGAGGTTTAAAGCTAAAGTCTCAAGTAGTATATGATAACCGTACAGCTCATTTTCCGTGTCAATCCACACAAAGTATTTGAAAATCACAAACTGATTCATAATAAAATAGATTAGAGAGTTAAGGCAAACTTTCAATCTTGAGCTGTTCCAGTGTCAGTGAATTTCTGACTGCATAATCGTTCTTTGCTCAAGACAAAAAGAAGAAAGTTGCTTCGTAGTGAGAATTTTTCCACATTTGTCTACCACCATATGGAATTCATATGAGCATGGTTTCGTACCTGAAAAGATATTACAGAACATTCCTCGCATGAAAAACAGAATCAAAAGCTTTCACTTCCTTTCCGTAGGGTATATTGCAATGTACAACATACAGTGATTTCAGAAGTATAAGATACAATTTTGAATGTCAAAGGGTTCGGTTTGCATATCGACATGAATGGCGCTTGTGGTCAAGGATGACAAGAATTTGCAGTAGTGGGAAGGGTTTCCTCAGCATTATTTACAACCAGCGGAGCAAACAACTGAGCTTTGTAGTAATAGGTATGAAAGGTGAATAGTTCTATCTTGCAACCTGCTGTAATGGCGGCCAAGCAATCTCATCATCATTTATGTAACCATGAATGAAGAAATCTGCACAATTCTTTTGACACCCGTGGTTATATGGGTTACGAAACTGCCCATTTGCACCACGAAGATAATTGTACCGAATAGAATTTGCTGATTCATTAGTTGTGATGTTCCGCGCTATCTGTAATATCAAAATGAAACTTCATTCAGCAACAAGTCCAAGCAAAGCAATTTTGAACATCCACAATCTTCTTTCTAAATAAAAATTCAAGACAGACATTCCATGGTAAGTACAGAATTGATTAACTAAAGATACTGATTAATATCTGGCTTCTACCAAAAGTGAGTTGCTAGCAATACTCAATCACACAAAGATATGGGATGAATGGGACCCAATTCAAGAAATTAACTAAAGAAAAGAGGACAACATAAAGTGAATTTTATGCAGGTCGGCACAACTTGACATCATAAAACCTTGAAAAATGTTACAGCAAAATTTAATCCAAGCTCATATATTGTGTACTCAATTACCTGGGAAGCCTGTATTATGGTCAAAGTTGTAGCAGCGATAAAAGTAAGAGTGTCCAAAAATAGAAACACAACAACACCAGGATGTTGGACTACCACATGGTGAATCCATGTTTCTTCAGTGGGCAAGGGTGGTATTGCTGTCCAAATTCCTGTCGTAAGAGAAATATTGCCGTTATCTCGTCAAAAAAGAAATAATTCATTACAACATACATATAGGTCCTTGGAAATTTAGAGAATGAGAACATAGGTTTAACCTACATACTTTGAATTGCAATGGCACCACCAAGGATTGAAGTCAAAGTTCCCATGCATAGAAAAATAAAGAAATCCCTTTTGTTCTTCTGCAAGAAGCATCGTGATGAACAAGATTTGATGATAAAGCAGATAAACGAGGAGGCAAAATGTTAAAGCTAGAAGCAGAGTCACGTATAGCATCTTGAGGTCAATTACTCAAGGGGATATTATATAAAGTAAAAAGGAGACAGGTAGTAAGCATTCCTGTAGCAACTGGCAAAGAAACAAATTCAGAAGTGTGGAGGTCATGCAAAGCTTGAAAAGAGAATTCATAGATCTCCAAACCATGCATAAAATCAAAAACTTTACGTCAGAAACATCATAGTTTAACGTCATTCTTGCAAATCGAAGGCTATAATGCATAACAAACATCATATATGCACCAAAGAATCTCTTCTTGAATAAGAAATGAAAAGAAGTTATCTTCAATAAAGAGAGTTTCTCTCAGCATGAGAATCCCTCTTCAATGCAATTTATTTCCAGACATCAGATAACTAACGAAGTCCTAATCTTATTAGGCCACAATCTGACACAGTTCAAACTAACTGCTTACCTTCCCCACACAATTAGATATCCATGGGCAGTGATGGTCAAACTGTTCCACACAGCGCTTACATGCAGGGCAGTGCTTGGAGCGAACAGGTCTAATTATCTGAATACAATTTTGAGAACAAATACAAAATAAATATACACCATCAATTATTCATTATCTTCTTTGCAAAGAAAAATGTAATCAAGCGGACCTTGCAAGTAGGGCAGAGTTGAGACCAATTCCCTGTCCATATGGAGTTGTTATTTAGATCAATAGCCAATAAAGGGTCCTACAAATGCCAATACATTATTAACAAACTAAGCAGAAACAGTCCAGATGACAAAACAGCTACACCTCATCTTTCTTTCTTTGGTACAAATTATGATCTCTATTATGGTATAAACAACTTGAAAAAAAGGAAAAAGATATATCAAGAAGGAGAAGTAATTCTAGGAATATGCATCAGCGGATTCATGACTGTAAATGTCACATTCCATCTGAATGTTAATTAGCACCAACCAATTTGAGATGGTTGAACATGAATACATACATGCAAATATTCAGTTTATCTGTTACTTAGTGGATAAAGCAGTCTCTTAGTGGGTATCATTAATAAATTTAGATTTGGATGTTGACACTATCTTTTGGGTTATTGGATAGACTGGCATATAAATAACTTTCATCAGATTGAATTTCCAGTCACTCTCATCAGGTAGTCCAATAAGGACCCAACCGTATACATGCCTCCTGCCCCCATTTTACATGATATTGTTTTTGAGGCTACTTTTATTTTATAAGAAACAAGTTCTATTAAAAAATCACAATGGGTCACAAGTAGGTGAACCCATAGTCAACCAAGAAGAAATCATACAGAAGCAAAAACAAACCTCTGTACAGCATCCAAATAATGTAATCAACTAACAACCGCACTATAGGTGATAGCTGGTTCAACTAGTAAAATCTCTTGGGGTGGTACAAGAGGTTTGAGGTTCAAACCCTGCTCATACCTGGCTGGGGAGGGACTAGGGTTATCGTTTTATAGTATTAAAAATGGAAGAAAAAAAAAATTAACCGTATCCCCTTCTATAATGAAAAATGTTGAGGTGTTTTTGCAGTCACTGCAAACTTGAAGCCAAGAGTGAATCTAAGAGTGTGCCTTGTCCAATAAAAATTCACAATCTTCACCTTGAGCATCTTCAAGAACACATCCATTCCTCTCCAACCAAAACCCCAAAAATTTTGAATGCACAAAGTTCCATAAAACAGAAGTATTTCTTCCTACCAAGCATGGTTTTAAGATGCCTAAATTACCAACATCAAAAGTACTGAACTCTTCTTTGCAAAAACAGAGGTTTAACGGTAAGAATATGGTGGTGTAATCCAATCGGAACAGAAACAGTTTATACCTCTGTATCTGTATGTTTATCCACCACATCTTGTAATCTTTTGATATAACCTGGGTCTTTACTGCACGCAATTAAAAGATTTCATCATAGAATTTACTTCAAAAATTAAAAAATAGAAATAACTGAAAACAAAGTATTATCATTCACCAAAATAAACAGGGATAGATAGTATATAAAATGACCAGTAGCTCAAGAGAAGCAATTATGAATACAACAGCAGCAAGAAAGAAACACCAATTTTAGTTAAACAGATTTTGAAGATACAATCACAAATCAAAAAGGGCACAAATATTAATTGATGTTGCCTCTAGTAAACTAGAGGTTAAAAAGACACAAATATCAATTACCTTGCGCACTGGTAGAACATTATGAGAGAAGCAACAGCTATTGAAACAGCAGTCCATGACCAAAGTCCAATAACAGCAGTTACCTTAGTCAAACTGGGAGCTAGCATGAGAGATAAGGAGTTAGTTGGAATTAACATCCCAAATTCCCAATAGATCTATTGAACAGAGTAGATTTTCATACATCATTATTTTCTTACCTGCCACAACTGAGTTGATGAAGAGGATGATAAGAATGATAATAATACAAAACAAAATTGGCGCATAACCAATATCACCCATCACCCCACTACAAAGTTTGTCACACCATCGGTTGCGATGAGCACGCTGTGCATTTGACTGAACCAGGTTCCAACAAAAAATATATATAATGTTACTAGCTGCCAATCCTAAGTGCTGATGAGTATGTAGATGATATGAAAAGAAACTAGCACAAAAGTTTTGCCCTAGGAAGTTTGTGAATAATGCAATAGACATCACAAGCAAGAGATCAACAAAAAATGTAAAATACCAGAAAATTGAATCTGGATGTCTAATCCGCTCTGTTGCCATGTGTGCCTCTTATTTGTATGTGTATGACATAACGCAGATTCCATGTGATTTTCATGATCCAAATTAGAGGTAATTCTTCCTATTTCTGCAAGATTTTTTATCTTAAGAAGTCTCTAACCACTCAAATTCTAACTCAAAAAGCCATTGACCAGAAAAAAGAAGGGCTAGTAAAAAAGATGATAAGAGTGATATCATCTCACCTTCAGTAAACAAAGGAAAAAAGAAATCTATTTCAATACACACAAAAGAAAACTAGTCTCAATTTAACATATTGTACATGCGACCATCATCTGAAAAGATAAAACTAGTAATTACCTGACCCATAGACTTCTAATCCTACAAATGCACCAATCCATAAAACATAATTTAGGAAGCATACCAACTAAGGTAACATCAATATAAATCACGTACAAGGAAAAGGGCGATTTGCTGATGACCTTTATCATATGCAAGCTGAATTGGAGTCAGTCCAGCTTTATCTTTAACCATCAATTCTTGTTTCGTGCCAGCATGTACTAGCACAGTGCATGCTTCCACATTTCCTCTTAATGCAGCCCAGTGCAAAGGAGTACATCCTGAGAACATTTAGATACTCACTTCAATTTCACTATTGAAATGATTAACACTGATACCTATAAGCTGGCTACGGTTATGAATAAATAACTACATAGATAAATGGACTAGCTCTTTGGAAATACATCAATGGTTTTCTTTTGTCTACTAATAAGATTGTCTTCATGTATCTAATTTATTGTGTCAGATAAATATTGCCTTACCCAAAAGCACCAAGTTCAGGTATTTTATAGCATAATATCTTCGAAAAGGCAACCTACTCAATCAATTGCATTGTCTTCCTAATAAAGGCAGAACAATTACATATAGGAGCACCAAGACAGGATAAGGTTTATATTTTTTATTCAAGCATCAACCTTCAGCTTTTAGTCACTAAGTGGCTTTTCAGTTGTCTCCTTTTGATCCATGGTTCTCTTCTTTTGTTAAGGGTAGCAAACAAGTTTCATTTAAGCTTTAAAGCAACTAAACTTCAATAATCAGAATCTCAATCAAGTTGACCATCTATGTGAGGAAATATTTCTTCACACTTTGTACTACAAACAATAGAGCATATCACCAGGTAAAAACTTTCGCAAGGACTAATTACAACTAGGCAAATGAATTTGTGGATACATGTCAGACTGATTCATTTTCAGATTATAGCATAATTCATGTACTCAAAAGATGAATCAAATTATTTTTATTCCGGGGTAGAAAATAATGCATTTACACGTTGTACATATGTGGCAGTCAGGGAATTGAAAAACCATTTTAAATGAAAGAGCCAGAGGATACTCAAAGTCCCCGTAGTTTACCATCTCTATCTTGTCTCCCTTGGCTTGCATCTCTAAAAAGTAGCAGTCTAATTGTATCTGCAAATCCCTTATATGCAGCCCTGGATTATGGAAACATGAAGAGAACAATATTTAACAGGCATTCAATATTTTCCAATCAACGAAACTAACAGCAAGCAACATAATTTGAGTAATATTAACATCATCAGCCAATACTCACAAGTGAAACAGTTTTAAGCATCCAAAAATGGCCTAGAATCCAAGCCACTTTGAAACAGAAACTGAAAACTGGTATCACATAATGCATATATTAAATGTAAACCATAGTATGGCAAAGAAAAAAAATTTATATCACAATCAAAAAGGACAGAGAACCAAAAAAGAAGATTTTAATTAAAAAAAAGGAATTGACTTATACTTGAAACAATTACAATTATAGAAAGTTGGATTAAAACAGGAATTAATTATCAAGAATTTCAAAGTGAAACTTGTAAAACATTGAAACACATATCCACCATGGAAAATGTTATGGACCCTCAAGCACAATTGCAGCCATATAAGAAGTACATGAAAAAAATTGAATAAACTCATTCCATAAATGCACTTATATAACGAGTATACTACTCCGCATACATGATTAAACATTTTATGCCATATGATCATAAGTTTATAAAATTTTCGTGAGAAGCTGAAAACTCTACTTCCAATTTGAACTCCTGAGAGATCATACTAAGGTGTAAGATCTTCTAAGTCTTCTAATTCATTATTACAAATTCCCCTTAGCTTTATAGAGTTTTGGAACTTGACAATGATAGTCAGTAAAGTCAACAATCACCAACATACCAATGAAGAGGGACTCCTCCCTTCATTATCCGGTGCATCATAATCTGCATGATACTTTGCAACAATGTGATTTAAGAAAGTTGTCTGTCCATATTGAGCAGCAACATGAACTGCCTGCACCGAAATCTTATGAGTATATGTTGTCGGAATTTTACTCTATTTTGAAATTCTTTTCATAAATAATATCTTAACTATGTACATTTAGTCCATTCTTTCAATTTAAATCGTGTATGAAACAAATTAAATTACCCAAAAAGGCCTGAAAATTTACCCGATACCCATTTATATCAACTGCCTCAACTCGAGCTCCATTCTGTAGGAGCACATCAGCCACGGCAATCGAACCCCTAACTGCAGCCCAGTGTAAAGCTGTTTGATAATTGTTGTCAGTGGCATTGACATCACCCCCATGCTTTAGTAACAGCAATAACAGCAACAAAAACAAAGACTTCAACTTAGTCACAATTTAAATTTAGCATACAAGACTAGAACAACCAATCCAAGAAAAGTACAAAAACCCACATCAACAAAAAAAAAAATGTTCAAGCAAAAAGAAGCAAGCCAATGACACCTCATAGCAAAAGGAAGCAAACCAATGGCACCTTATTTGTAATACAATTTGTGATATGATTCTTGAACCATTATATCAATATATTTTCAAAAACTGAGAATATATCTGACATGCATAAGTAATGCACCTTAGAGATGACACATGTTACATGCAATCTCATCCCATTCGTAGTACCTTAAACCAAAAGCAAAAAGTTGTACTGTTTTTGTGTGAAGAAAGAAAGAAAAAAAGACCTAACACATGGAGTTCCTATTTGATTAGATAATAAGATTTCTTATGCAGATATTACAGTAAACAAAATCAACAATAACATCTCAACTTATGCATGTTTATATATAAGTTTCTCATTTGACCAGTTGATAATATGTCTTAATTTCACATAAAAACGAAAAATGAAACATAAGAAACAAAACTAAATGCACAAGCTCCTATATCCATCAGTAAAAATAAAAACTTAAAGCAAAAATCACCGAAAGGAAGCAAATTTCAGTAAATTTTACTTTACCTCAATAATGTAATGTGCAATATCAGCGAAATTATTCAGTGCGGCCCACTGAAGTGCGTAATAGCCATTGATGTCAGGTTGAGAGACAGAACTGCCGTCTTCTTCAACAAATTTCCTCAGTTTCTCGAAGTCTCCGTAAGCAGAGGCCGTGAAAACATCTACTACAACAGCTTGATTGTCATTTTGGTTCTGATGAGTATTCGCTTCAGTCGATGAAACCACTTCGATCTCTGAGGAAGCCATAAAAAAGTACGAAATGATCTATGATCGAAGTAATCGAAATGTTTTCAATTTTTGCGGGGTTTAGGGTTTACAGGTAATTGCAGAAAATTTATGAAAACCCCTGCCAATTTTTTCGTTCTTTCACATTCCTTATTATTATTATTATTATTATTGTTATTATTATTATTATTATGATGTAAAACGTGCACATGCCTCCCTGAGGTTTATGAAAATCCCAATTTAAAAGAAAGTTTATAAAATAAAATACAAATCTCCCCTATTAACAATAAACTTACCAAAATACTCTAAATCTATTTTTTTAAAATTACAAAATAAAATTACTAAAATTTAATAAAAAAGAATAATACTTTAACCATTACACCAAATATATTTTAAATATATATTTTTTAATCTTTAATAAATAACTCTTTTGAGAATATATATTTAATTATTTATATAATAATTAAAATTATTTTGTTATTATAAAAATTATAATTAAAAAAATAATTATATAATAACTTGAATTTAAAATTATTATCAAATAATAATAAAATTATTCTTAAATAATTATTGAAAAAATAAATTTAAATAATTGTAAAATAAAATTATTCTAAAATTATTATTAGTACTAATAATTTTTAAAAATTATTTTTAAGTAATTGTTGAATAAAATAAATTATTTTATTTAAAAATCTAAATAATGATATTTTTTTAAATTTAATAATTTAATAATAATAATTTTAAATTCAAGTTATTATATAAAATTTTAATGATTGTAAAATTATTTTTGAATTATAAATTTTTTTATAGTAACAAAATAATTTTAATTTTTGTAAAATTATTATACATGTATTTTCAAAAGGATTATACATTATGAATTAAAAAATATATGATTAAAATTTATTTTAATATAGTGGTTAGGGTATTGGCCTTTTTTACTAAAGTAATAGGTTCAAATTTAATCAAAATAATTTTATTTTATAATTTTAAAATAAATTCGGAGTATTTTGGTAAGTTTATTATTTGTAAGGGAGGTTTGTATCTCTTTTCACAAATTATTCTTCAAACTAAAATTTTTATAAACTCAGGGAAGATATGTGCACTTTTCTGTTATTATTATTATTATTATTTTCATTTTTTAATACTTCTCTTGGGGGTTTCTCAGTTGAGTCCTCACTTCGTAAAATAACTCAGAAAGCAGAAGTTCTAAAAATATCACACAAGGTCCTCTCTAATTGTATTTTATTTTATAATTTTAAGTTTTTAACCAAATTTTGATAGTCGGAAGAAATTTGACGGGGTGAGAATATTGTTGGTCAAATTAAAGAAATTTTCTATTGACTTTTTAAGAATATTATAAACTCTTCTAATTATAAATTTAAAAGTAATATTAAAATTTTATTTTATCAAATAAATAGTGAAATACAATCATGAATTATTTTAAAAATGATAAAATTTATTATCTAGTTAATGAAGTATTCAAAATGCTTAATATTATTAACCAGAATATATGTTATTTATTCATTGTGTTAATGCCATCATCAAATTTTTTAACAATTAAATTTGGTCATAAATCTAATGATAGAGAATATAATAAACATTAAAAAATGACTTAATTGAGACATGTCTCTTTCAATGTTGGGTGTGTTACAACCTGTAAGATATCTTATTAATAAAATTTCAGTAAATCGTTAATTAAATACTAGTAAATTCTTAATTAAATATTAATAAATTTATAATATTTAAAAAAAATTGATAACAATTCAATATCTTAAAAAATATTATTTATGTTATCTTTTAAGCTCTTAACGTTTGTAATTATTTTTCTTACGACGATCTTAAAAGAAATAGACAAAACAGACCTAAATTTATAATGTTATTCATAAAAACATGTTTAATGAACAATTGTACCTAATATTAACTTTTACATCCTTCGTACTTTACACATAAGCCACAACACATATTTGTTAGATCATTTCATCGTTATTCTATTATCAGAAAATAAAAAAGGCATGACCAAAAATATTTAGGTCCCTAAGTTTACTTTTTTTAATTAAGGACATACTTGGCTTAGTTGTAACAAGTAGGTCTCCAATCTCCTATTAAATGACCAAATAACTCTATATTATAGTTTTCATTTAAATATTCTAACAATGTGATGGTAATTTGTCATTGTTGTAATAGTGAGAAGCATATTTGTTATAAAGGGATTGTTGGATGATCGTTTCTTAGTGGCTAGATAAGATCTATTGGCGATGACACATTGGTACTAATCCTTTCCAAAAGGCTCAAGTAACCTGTTGTGCACGTGGAGTGACTAATTATCTTCAGTATCATTGGGAGAGTCACCCGCCACTGTAACATTGAGAGAGTCACCACGGTAACGAGAAGTTTTTGCACGGTTCGCTCAAATCCGAAGGATAAGAACGGTTTGGACTGCAGGGTGGGTCCCAATTCACTGCAGAAGGGTTCGACAATCTTAGAAATAGTAGAACTAAGACCTGCAACTAAAATGTTATGATTATAGCCTAGTAATTCAAGTCCCAATGTACAAAATTGTAAAATAAGTTAATAATGAAGCACCATCAGTAGAAAAAAGGGCACGTTAGTAGGGAGAAGTGTATTTCCACAAAGAAGATAGCAAGTACTCGTAAAAAAAAAAAGGTCAAGTTGCGTGATGGAGATCTTTTTCGAAAAAAATCATATATTTTTCTTCATCTATATAAACCCCGAGTCTTCTCCAGGCAGGGGATTGGAGTTTTTTACGAGCTTACTATCTGCCTCTCTTTTTCTCTCTTATTTTTCTTCATAATGTCACTCAAAACAATCATATTTGTGAGTGTTATTAATCTTTGAAAATTAGTTTTTCAGTATATTTTGTTCTAACTTGAGCGTCGGAGTGGATTCGCCAGTAACATCGGTGTTTACTAACATACTTTGTTTATACAGGTATTTGCTGCCACAACAAAATAATGGAGAAAATGAGCAACCTCGGTATAATATAATGCTACCTTAGTGCGCTTTCCATACAGTTGACAAATTTTGAGTGTTAACTAAGATCTTCCTTTTTATCGAGCCTATATGGCAATGAAGGAGAATTTTGGCATCAACAGAAATATTATCAAATTTTTTCTTGAAATTTGAGATAGTATCAGTTAAATAGAAAGTATCATAAATGTATCATTTACCTCCCCAAAATTATTAGTCAATTAACCCAAAAGAATGCATTTACTAACTTGTCCTCTATCACTTATTTTTTATTATAAAATAATTTTGACACTAATTATTTGACTTATTTTGTCGTAGTTTTGCCTAGTAACTAAAATAAATTTTCATCAATTCATTCATAACACAAAATCAACTTAGATGATATAATTAGCTAAAAGAAACATAAATCAAAATGTATTTGACAAATTAAAGTGTAATTCCACTAAGGATTTTAGTTCAAAATACATCTCTTAATATTGTCATAACTATTAAGAAAAATAATAAATGCCATGCTTTATTTGTAACAATCAAAAGATGTCCTGACTGTTCCAGGGAAATTAGCATTTGAAAGAGGAATATCACCTTAAGAATGTATATATCAGAATACTAATGATTAACCTAACCTAAATCAAAATTATTCACCAATTGTATAATTAATTAAAAAAATTACATTAAAGAATAAAAAAATTACATCAAAGAATGACATTTCGGCTTGTTGTTTTGATTCCAATATTCAGATCATTTATCATAAAATACGCTGGACTACTTACAAAATATTCTTTTCAATTATACTGTAAGCAATGACGTAAATATAAGATTAACTTATTATGGTTCTTAATACTAATAACTCTAAAGAATTATTGTTATTGCATATGACATACACCATCTTATGTTTTAGACTCGTATAAGGAGAAACTAGAACCTAATCATGTCTTTTAGAAGTTGAATTTGAAGGAGAGACATCATAAAATAATTTTCATAAAATCGTACCCAAAATTTACCAATTTTGCGTAAATGCAACAATATAATGCCATAAGGGATCTAAGAATAAGCAAAACCAACTAAATCAACCATACTTGTACTTGATGCCCATCACGATTTACTAGTGCAAACCCAAAATTCAAACCCAAAAACACATAAAAACAAAAATAACTAAAATATCGTAAACTCATATGCAAAATAACAAAATGAAACAACTCAAAAAGAAATCATCATTGCAATTAGCTTGTGCGTTTGTCAAAAATGAAGTTAGTTTCTTCACCCATTGATTTCTTGTGCAAAATAGAGCTATCAACAACGAAGTTCTCAAACCAAGATGGGTTTTCACCCACTTTGTATGTATCCATAACAATACAACAAATGGCTTGAAAATTCCCTTCTTACACTTGATCCCAACTTCCATTTTTTAAGAATTAGTTAATGGAAGGTTAGAATTTGAAGAAGATTATAAGATTGCGTATGTATTTAGGTAAAGTAAAAATTAAATTAAGTTATTTTTATATTTTTACCCACAAAGCTAATAGTTAACTAACAGTTAAAGAAAATAACAAAGAAAGTAAATTATACATTTTATGACAATTTCTATCTAACTGATACTATTCTAAATCTTAAAGGAGTAATTTTGATAATAACCCTTATTTTAAAAAGAAAAACTGTACTTCTTTGTGAATAATATAAAGTAGAGACCTTGTATCTGTTATCCAATACAAAACAACAGAATCATTCCCATTTCTCAGGGATTCATATCAGGAAATTCAACCCAATCGACGGTACAGATTCATGGACTTCAAGATCATATGATCTCAGTCCCCACTTCTGATCACCCCGATTACAATCCAAAAACGAACACAAAAACAATACATACCTGTTAGGACTCTCCACTTGTTCTGTCTGTGGCTCAAACTCTTCGGACTCTCTCTCCCCAAATTTGAATACACTTCACTCTAACTCAGAGTCCCCAGCTATGGCGGCCACAAGAGCAATAAGCCAGACCACTTCTTGCTTGCTATTCAAAACACCATTTGCTCTGAAACAATCCCATATCTCCAATCTTTGCTTCAGCAACAAAAGAGTTGTGTTTCCCTCAAAGAGGTTGTTTTCTTGCAAGGCTATTTACAATCCCGAGGTTCAGATCAAAGAGGAGGGCAAGCCCGAAACTCTGGATTACAGAGTGTTTTTCGTTGATCATTCCGGCAAAAAGGTTATTTTTTACTACACTTTCTGCTGGGAAGTGTTGGTTTGTTTGTATTTATTGGTATTGGTTTTGGGATGGGGATTGGGGCTTTTGTTTGTCTGGGTAACAGGAAAATGTGGGAAAAGAAGAGTACGAAATGGGAATACTTGAAATTGAAGTTGAATTGTTTTTGTGGGGATGCAATTGGGAAGGAGTAGGTGTAGCTGGAAGTGTTGTGTCTTATGCCATGTTTGGTTGCAGGGAAAACGTTGGGGAAGAAAAAAAAATCTAAAGATTGCACACTAAGTAATTTTTTTGGTACTTTGACTTTGTTTTTTGAACATTTGTAGAAAATTTTATGGGATTGAAATGTCAATTGAAGTTATAAAGCCTTTGATAAAGAAAAAATGTTAAATACCTGCTGATGCAAACTTTTAATTTGGAAAGATATGACCTTTTGCATTGCATATATGTTAATTTGGGGCAAAGTTGTGTTCAAATTCTTAAATTGGTAGACATTGTTTGTTTTTCATCTAATTTTTCATCTGGGTTCTGTTGGTTGCTGAGAAAAAAAGGATGGAAAGAAAACTAGTGAAAGTGGCTTTGCAGGATTGGAGTAATTGAAAATTCAGAACTTTGAATTTTTGTCATCTTCTGTTACTGAGTTTTGGAGGATTGAGTTCATTGAAATTGAACTAATGTTACCTCTTATTCCTTTTGAAAATGGGCAAATAGAACACGTTCCAAATGTTCTCATAAATCTGAGGTTATGAATTAATTTTAGTCAATTTGGTGATTGATTTAGTTTAGAAATGTAATAAAATGTCATGATAGTAATTAAAAGAAATTTGTGGTAAATTATTTTGATTGTTGTAAACTATCGGGAGCTGAAACATCTTGTGAATGGTGATCTGGAAGTTTTGAAACAGTAAATTTTCAGGAGCTAGGTATACAAGTGTAAGATATTCTACTTAAGATTTGATTTCTTAACAGTTTACAGCAATTTGTTACATTCTTCTGTCTGCCAAATAAATGAACATACCCTTGCTATTCAGGTTTCTCCATGGCATGACATACCATTGAAATTGGGAGGTGGTGTTTTCAACTTTGTTGTCGAAATACCCAAAGAATCAAGCGCAAAGATGGAGGTTGCTACTGATGAGCTATACACCCCTATTAAGCAGGATACGAAGAAAGGGAAGCCTCGATATTACCCGTAAGATTCTGTTATCTCATCCTTCTGGCATTATCATTTGTTTTCATATAAATGTTGATCAGGGAAATTGGATGTATCATTTCCTTGAATGAAGCTTCTTTTGTAGAATTCTTAAGATTACTTGCTATCTTTGCCTAATCATGCACATCTTTACAGTCTACATGCAAGAATGTTTTGAGTTCTTACTATTCATCTTAATGAAGCATTGTATGACTGTTTGGGTTGGCAACATAAAAATCATTTTGGCCTTCTCTTAGTCAACTACCTTAAAAAGGGGTTCCTTTATTTGAATGGTGGTTTATGCTTCCTTCCCCATACTGTAGAAAAAGGGCTTTCCTACTCTGCTTCAAATCTTTCTCCATTTCTAGGCTTATTTTGATCTAAAGAATAGGCCATACAGTTTTGCATCACAATCTCAATACTCTAAGATCCATTTAGGCTTCTCAATGTCTTTGCTTATGAACTAAATTGTGCCTCCTCACAAGCCACATTATTAAACTTATCTGCGCCCTGCATCAGTATATTTCTATATGTGATGGTCATTTGCAGCATCTATCTCAGAATCTTCTCAGTACAGAAGCTGTTGCTGTCATTGTGAAGCAATTGTCTCAGCATGCTTCTTGAACTAAAACCCGTGCCTTAAGTTCAGTTGTGTCTCATCTTTCTTTGTTCTAATTCTTTTTTATCAATGTCCTAGATCGTGTCAATATATTTTGATATCTCTCTAAATCATTTCTCTCCTTGATCCCTAGTTACAACATAAACTGGAATTATGGATTGCTTCCACAAACATGGGAAGATCCATCTTTCGCCAACTCTGAAGTTGAAGGAGCATTTGGTGATAATGATCCAGGTATTTGATCACATTTTCTGTTCCAATATTCAACCTTTTCTGTATGCACTCTACTTTACTTGATCAACATAAGTCCAGATTCTTATATATAGCCTTCTTTCATGCTTTATCACTTAGTTGACGTTGTTGAAATTGGTGAAACACGAAGAAAGATTGGTGATGTTCTTAAGGTCAAGCCCTTAGGCGCCTTAGCCATGATTGATGAAGGGGAACTTGACTGGAAAATAGTGGCAATTTCATTGGATGATCCAAAGGCTGACCTTGTAAATGATGTCGATGATGTCGAGAAGCATTTTCCAGTAAGTACATATCCAAATCTGTTGAAAAAAAAAAAATTTATGCTTACCTAAAAATTGACAGTAATAACTGTAAATATCAAGTACACAATGTGACATCTTATCTTTCTAATGAAGTTGTCCAGAAACTAAATTATAAGCTTGAGCTCTCCTAATTTTCAGGGAACTCTCACGGCAATCAGGGACTGGTTTAGAGACTACAAAATTCCAGACGGAAAACCTGCCAACAAGTTTGGTCTTGGAAACAAGGCTGCCAACAAGGTAATCTTGTATTCAGGTTGGCAACTTTGTTACGTTTTAACTCTTAATATTATTCAACATAACATGCTTTACTTTTTGCATAATAAACAGGATTATGCTTTGAAGGTGATCACGGAGACTAACGAGTCCTGGGCCAAACTTGTAAAGAGGTCGATTCAGGCCGGCGATCTATCGCTTGTATAACTGCAATTCATCAGATATGGTGTAGCTCGGCGAGTATTAAATTCAGAGCAACTGTTGGTAATCTTTATTGTATACCAAAAGTGCTCTTCCATTATTGAGTTTTTGGATGGTCTACTATCATGTTCGTCTGCAAAAGTTAAGTGTACTATACATGATAAACTAGGCTAAGACAAAAAAAAAACCATTTTTGGGCTTGAATATGATCTGGGGTCTCTTAATTTCAGTCACGTTATGGAATAAATATTTGGGATGTAGCTGCATTTTATGGAAGATAAGAGCAAAATAATCTTTGTCCTACATTTATGTTAATTTGTTAATCATAATCCATAAATATATGGAGTGATTTGCTTTGAACATATTAAATATGCTGCGAAAAACTTTTATTTTTTTCATATACAAGGTTATAACATATAAACAGAGCTATTAATGGCTATCTTTGAATCCGGTAATTTTGCCCGTCTCGGTCGAGATTTCTCTACGAATCAGACATCAAACCTAAGGACCTCAGAACCCTTCAAAAGTCTTTTCTTTACCACCAGCTTTGTTCAAGTGCTTCCTGGAAACTCTTTCCCAAAGCAAAACCAGAAGGATCAGAATCAGCAAAACATGATTCTTGGTCTTCAGACTTTCCTTTGAATATGGTATACCCTTGTTGTACCCATTTCACGGCTGAAACTTTAACCATCAGAGAAGCTGCCGCTGCTGCCGCTGCATGAGGCCGGGAACAAGAAGGAAAAGTTGGAGGAGAAGAAGAAGGTTTGCTATGGTGAGACAAAATTAACATTGCTGCCGTCGGAGCCATTGAAATAAAGAGGAAACAGAAAATACAAAAACAAAAGCTTCTGATAAGTTCTGATAACAATGAAAGCGGCTCCTATATAAGATAAATAAACAGAGGTTTTGGGAAACAAGCAAAGGAATCTGTGGGCCTGGTTTCAGTAAAAGATGAAGATGAATTCAAGAACCATTAGCGGATATTTATTGGGGTATAATTATAGTAAATGGGTATATCTTTTATATATCATGTTTTCCAATGTATAATTATAGTAAATGGGCAACCTTTTTATCACATTTGCCTGAATTTTGAAGTCAAAATATCGGTAAAATGGAATGTCTGTGGGCTTTTAAGGCACCTGGTTTTCATTAGAACTACAGTAGCTTTGGTGGAAGGAGAATGACAGAGTGAGGCTGGCTTGTGCCTGACACGTGTTGTGATCTGAGTAATTCCGTCCCCCCAATTTATTTTTCTTATATTAAATTGATTGAAATTTAATATTATAAAGATGATTCAATTCTTTTTTTTAATATTACAAAATTATATTTACCGAGATATTATGTCATAAATCTATTGAAATTAATGCCTTTGATAATTATAGTCTCCAATGACCTTAACAATTATATTACCGTTCAGACATTTTCGTATACAATATAAGGTATTTGCAGGAAAGATCCCGCCACCCTCGGCAGGACTGAAGACGTTTTTACCATCCAGGCATAGATAATTCAATTTTTACCCAAAGAGGTGAAAGCTAAAGAAAGGGAGGTTGGCTTGATCATTTTGGCATAATTATGTTTTGTTTAGATATTATTCATTTCAGAATTAGGACCTGAATGTAATTACCATTTTCCATAACATACTAGCGCCAAAATGTAAAACCAATCCACTCCCACAAAAGAAATCATTTACATCAGCGAAAAGACTAAAACAAAAAAAATATTATTAATAATCTAACCTGTAAGATCAAGAAAAAATTCAAAGCTTTACGAAAACAACCTATGGTTCTGCAGAAATTTCTGTTATTTCTGCTTTCTTATCTTCAAGCAAAGGTGTTGTGTTTGACCTTTCGGTCCTTGTGACTTGATGCTCACTGTCTTCATTAAAACGATCCACGCTGTGCAGAAATATTCCTATTATGACGTTATAAAACAGTTAGAAAGATTTCATGATCTCTAATCCTCGTGTTGCCCATGATTAACTGAAGTGCTGTAGTAAACTAATCTTGCGAGAAACTATGGGATATAACCAACAAGAACTTACCTATAAACCATATTGCGGCTGCTGGAAAGAGTATAACTGTTAGAATAAGAGCAGTTTCCCTCCAATTGTTAACTCGGTCCTGCCAGGGACATCGGTAAGGTTAATCCATCAGAGACAAGTGACATTTTAAAACATGTATTTGAATATAAGCCAACGCAAGGAACACGAGATCTGACCATTTCAGAAGCTCAACTCTTAAAGCATAAAATGAACAATGAAGCAAAGATTAGACGAAGAAAAATAACGAGAACAACTACATCATGCGCAACATCATGGCAGAATGCTTTCTAATATAGGTTTTTCATTTGATAGCAGTATAAGGGAAAACTTCTTCTTTACTTCGAAAAACCTGAAGACAAAGACAGGGTAATGAAGACAAACCTGAAGAACCCCAACAAGTGGTGAGGAAGGAACATCCCCAAATATGTGAATGGAAACAGTAGAGATAGCCATAGACAGCGGTCTCAGACTTGGTTTAACACAATGGAGACATATATAATTTACAGGACCCTGTGAAAGAGACAAAACATTCATTTAAAGGTATTATAAATAGAGCTACAATAACGTTGGATTTTACATGTTTCAGTTTGTGAAGGGTATGGCTGCAGGAATTCCAAATCAAGATCACAGCTTGAAGTTATTGAAAGTAAAACTTATATACACTAGCACATCGCATGATCTCACTGTCCATAAGATTAATGCACTAAATTGGTACAGAAACTACTTCAATTAACTAAAGCACTGTGGATAAAGACAAAAGACTTTCAGCCTGGAAGAAGAAAATACCTGAGTGGCAAAGACTAATAGTTCGCCAATGGAGAAAAGAGCAAGAAAACCATACATGCTCTTCAAGCAGAAGGCACTGAAGCAAAATATTGCCCCAATAAATGTTGTTACCTGAAAGAAGCTGCAAAAATACCGTGGAAGAGTTTAATCCCTCAGACTTACTAGTGTCGTATAACTTCAGAAGAAGAATATCTAAAGTACATGGCTTCTTTCACTATCACTTCCTTTAAAAAACAAACTTTTTGGCTTTATCCTATACTGTCCCTAAGTTTGCCATCAATATAAGTTCATCAAGCATACTCATGTAATTTTTAGCCATAAGCAGCATAGAGATAGGGGGCAAAGTAAAGCAAGAATCGGATTTTGTTATTACTGTATGCAGAATAGCCCAAACTGGGAAAAATATAATGCATGAAGAATTGACAAACAACTATATAAAGAAAGCAACTCTTTTTAAACTGCTACGGCATCAACCTTAAAAGCATTAGAGATTGTTGAATTTATGAGATCCAGCACAAAACCACCTGCTAGTGTACCCAATATGCCACACACAATTGTAATTCCTCCAAAGATCATATCTGCATTAGTCTGCAAAAGAAACCTGACTTCAAACAATGTAGCATGTTCCAGAGCTTTGTCGTTCCACTAAAAGTAACCAATATGTGCAAAATTTGAAATGTAGCAGAAGAAAACTTTCATATACATAAAATGGTGTGAAAGCAGTTTTATCCCATCAAAGGTAAAATGCTTACCATGTTATAAATGTTTTTACCAGCCTTAGGTCCCCAATATGAGTATGCCCCAATGACAAAATTGTAAGCTACATAACCTGAAAACAGCAGCTTATGTTCTCAATATTTTATATAAAATGACCTGAATGGAGTAACACAGCTATGGAAATTATTTACATCCCAGATAACCTGAAATGAACTTTTAAGCAAGCAAACAAGTTCTCCTGCAACTTGCTAATGGCTGCTAATTTATCTGAGAGAACCCATGGAACTGAACAAAAGAATAACCCAGCTAGATCAGGAGACACATAAGAGTGAAAAGACTACCTAAAACATTGACGACAAAAACCTTTTCGCTCAAAAGCATTTTCATGTCTTTAATGAATCTTGAGAACTGATTCAAATTAGTGGATGTATCTTTAGACCTGCAATATATATATAGTGGGTCTAATACAATCAATTATATGTCCCAATTAACTGCACAATCATATCAAATATCGTCAAATTAGGGGGGAGCTGTTATATAATTCAGATAACATAAACTTATTTAAAAAAATAAATAAAACAAGAGGAAAATATTGGGCTAGTTATTTCATTTTTTTCAGTCTTACATAGCTCAATGATACCAGGATCTCATTGGTAAAATTTCTGCCTTGGATAATAAAGAAATTCAAGATTCATGCACTCACTTGGAAGCATTCATTGAGTATTTGCCATCCAGTTCTTCTTTTGTGGACGAAGTGTGACTTTTACCAGTTGTAACGTCTGTAGCTGCATCATGCATAAACTCAATAACTCAACAAATACTCGATATAAACTAATCTGACCACCTGTTTGCATTGAGAGTCTGACATATTCTCACAGCACAGATCATTCTTCATCTGTTCTGAAACCATTCCATGATGTAATGAAAAATATAATAGAAACAAGTTCTGCAAATTATATTGCTTAAATTTGATTCATTACTTCTACAATATCTGGTACCTTGGGCTTCCGATAAAGCTGTCTCTATATCTGTCAATGCTTTTTTTGATTCTGCAGGAGCAAACCCTGTATCCAGAAATTATTTAGAAATAGCTGGAAGATGTCTGCTGGATCACTACAAATCAGTGTGTACCAAAAACATCACCTTTCAACTGCAAAGGCTTCATAACGAAACCTAGAATGGCAAATGGAAATCATCAGTATTGCCTCACCCCAGAATGCAAAACGCCAATTAAAATGACCTCCGACCTATTAAGAAAAGAACGAAGATGATAGCATTTTGTTCCCAGAACATACTCAAGAGAAGCATTCAGAATAGGAGACAAGAACAAGTGATGATCAAAACAGAAAATGAACCACATGCAAAAGATTAAAATTGACCAGCCAGAAAGTTGTAACAAAAGCTAAATTTGCATCAAATGTTTGACAAATGAGTATTATAAAGAAAAGAAAAAGAAAAAAACTTACCAAGCCACCATAAACATAGCCGAGTGCATAGCCAGTGGGTATGCACATGTAAAATATTGCAAGCCATGCAGTTTTCTGAAACAAAGGCAGGACATAAGACACAGGTTTGAAGAAAGTATACCAGAGGACTACAGAATCAAACAGAACAGTAAAAAAATGAATACCAAAATTGATATTAACAATGTATGATAGTAAGTGTTAGATATACATTAAAACAGAGTGCCACATTCATAAATTTTCTGAAGAAAAGAAAACCTGGGGAACAGGAGCGTTATCATCGATAAATGGTGCTGCAAGACTTATAAATGAAGCTTCACCTACTCCAACTAGCCTGGAGAGACAACAACAGTGTAACATCAAGAGAATATATGAAACTGCTCAGTAATAAAACAAAGAAGAGAAACAGAAAAGCAACCAACTTACATGCGGCAAATTGTAATCATCCAGAAATTAACTGAAAGACCACAGCCAATTACAGCTAAAGTCCAAACCTGATAATCCAACTCCGATAAGCCTAAATGGATTTATGCTGCAAAGTTTCATAGCACATTAGGACTCACACCAAAATAAACCATTATAGTAAATCAGAATTCAACATTTGCCAAATACTACAAAGGCTGAGCAAAAATCCCAAAAATTGGCTCATAAACAAGGCAAATTAAAGTTCCAAAAGAAAGAGAGATTTGCTACATGATTATGTCAGAGCCCACCAAGATAAAGAAAAACACAGTGCACTAATAATTCATTTAGGCTAAAATCAAATTCCAAGTCCTATAGATCAGATGATGAAAGAAGTCATATGTGTGCATGCCAAGTAAACATGGAGTTACAGGGCATGTTATTGTTTCAAATCACGATCCAAAATGTCCACTGTATCTATCATATTCTGCTATTGCTTAAATCAAATAATAAAAATAATTAAAGATTTGAATTATAAAATATCATTTTACTCATCTCCAGCATAATTAGCATGCCAAAAACTTAAATCTTGAAACCATGGCCCCTCACTTTGGAATAAAGGTTGAAAACAATGCAACCTAAGGAGATTATTACCTCTTTGCTAATGAGGCAAATATTGGAGAAGCCACAAGAAGTCCAACCATGAAAGCAGATGATAGAATACCATCTTCAAAATTGCTTAAGTTAAACTCCCCTCTGTAAGCCACAATAAACCATACATTAGTCAAAGAAGTTGCAAATTTTGGCAAATTTGTGATGAAATATGGTGCACAAGCGGTAAGATTAAGGTTACTGGTTCAAGGAGGAGCATAATGCAGTGGGAATTACTATATCGACTACATAATGCAGACCTAAACTGTACAGATTTCATTGAAAGCCTCCAAAATAAGTCTTACTGAATTCCGCTACCAGATGTGCAGGTACCACTTTCAGAGCAAGTTTTGCGGCTTCCATTCACACCATTGCTTGCGATTGCTCCTCGATCAACATAATTCAGCATGTTGATCACACAGAATATGAATAGTAGCCTGAACAGTATTATAATTTTTCAATAAGTCAGCCCATAACACAATGCAGTTGTGCAGAAAGCATGAGATTGGAAAGAAATAAACTCTAGTCGAATTCCTTGATCTCAATTGTTAGGAATTTTATTAGATTCTGCAGTATAACTCATTTTGGATTGAAAATAGAATTCTTTCGCGCATTTGCTTTTGTACCAAACAATTGAATGCAACTATTCCACTTCTGCAATTGAATTATATGTCCACTAACTAAATTGAACTTTATTTAACCGAAACAAAATTCCAGAATGTGCATACCTAGCAAACAGAATTCCACCCAAGGTTTTTAATTCTTTTCACAGCAACTAAAAAGCCCATAGAAAACAAGAAAACTAAATCACAAAAGGGCAATCTCTCTCTTTTCTTTCCCTCTCATTCCCACATTTTCTCAGCAGCCAAACAGACATCAAACACAAAACCACCACAGTCAACAAAGAAAAATAGATACCTTTTTGGCGTGAACCATGAAGGCTTCGGAGGTGATAATGAGACTGAGTTTCTCACCATTTCTGTCTGCCCCGCTGATGGGTTTGCTCTTAGTTCCTCCAACGAAGCAGTTTTTGCTTCTTGTTTTGCTTCTTGCTTTTCCATTAGAAGAATCGAATAGTCTATATCTTTTGCACTACTTATTCCGATATTTGAATGGTAGTTGAAGAAACTACCAAACTATGTGCTCCCAATATCAGCTTTTTTGCTGTCACACTCTCTGCTGTTGGTTAAAAGTGCTTTTGTAAATCGCTTTTTACCGGCTTACGCTTTTGACTTTCGAAGCAAAATAAGTTCAGTTTTGATAAGATTACAATAATGCGGAATCCAAATACAACTGGATTCCTAGATTTTACCAACTTCTTTATATCACAAATTAATCACATACAGCTGATTGTACTATATCTTAAATTGCTTTCCGTCGTCGGATTGTACCACTTGAGCACTGCAACCCCGCATCAACGCTAAAACGACAACTGATTGCAACACGTAAGCATTACGAAAATGATTAACGATACAGATCGATAAATAGATTACGTTTAGTGATTAATTGTTGAAGTATATATCATTTCGTCTATAATTTTTGGATCAGAAGCTAAGATCTTAAAGATAGTTCGTTATGGAAATGGAATAATAATGTCCAATCAAAAGGGAATATTCCTTCTAGTTTGTATGTGGGAATATATGAAATAATACAATTAGCGCTTTTTTAATATTCTAATTTGGGATAATACCATATTTCATTAAAATGACAAAATTGACCTTTAATATTGAATTTTGATGTATCATGTTAGGATATATATATCATTTCATTTGTCAATAAAAGTGTACTTTGATTAATAAGGATTAAGAATCACTTTATTGCAAATGTACGAACAATGTTCTTATCCGTAAAAAAATTGGGACTGGAATGTTATTGAGCCCGTTCAAATTTAGGGTATTTTGTTCATTGTTGGAATAATATTGTTTTTTTTTTTTTTAAATAACGATATAAAAAAACTTAAAAGCTTAGACAAATGGGCTTAATTATAGTCCTTCTAGCCGGTATTGTACATCAAATTAATAAATTTATACATACATATATATATATATATATATATATATTGCCAAAAAATATTAAATCTGAAATGAGGAAATTTCACCTCTGCAAAATGAATGTAATAAACCTGGTATTAATGGTATCAACAACGTTATGCATCAGCAGAAACAGAAAGAATTTTGAACTTAACAAAAGACAGAAGAAATAAGTAAAGAGCTCGTAGATTGACCCGAAGTTTTGTTGTAGCTTCCGCTTCTTAGCTTTTCTTCTTGACTTCTTCTCCCTCTCTTCTTGTTCAATCCTTTACTGTTCTATTTGATCCTCTTTCCTTGCATTTTTTTCACTGTCAAGAGATCAAAACATATTAGTAATGAGTATCCAAATCTTTGCATAAAAAGCTTTAGTAATGTTTTTATCTCAAAAAGAGTAAATGGCGGTTCAGAGTGAGAAATATATAGATTTTCAGTTGGGATACCCCGCGTAAATTTAATTACCTGTAATTCACGTAACATTTTTCATTTTTAAAAATTATATTTTTATGTATTAAATATTAAATCTAGACTTAAAAAGGATATCACAAGTGTGCTTTTTTCAATGAATTGTTTTCAAACATTGAGTTATGTTTACAAAGCATAATTCGGAAAAAAAATGTCCTTGACAATATGTTGAAAATGCCTTTTTTATTTTAAATTTAAAAAAAAAAAAGCTCTCACACTAAATTAATGTCTTAACTATAAGACCACACAGCTTACTTTTTATATAAAATAGCATGTTATTGATTTAATCCTAATACCATGTATCACATCCTCCAATCTCTCGTTCAAAGAGTTTTCATTGATGTGTAACCAAAAAAAATTCAGAATTTAGTTCCTGTTGATGAAAATTATCAAAACTTATTTGAGAAATCAGTGCTCGCTTGAAATTGTTTTGACAAATTCAATTAGCTTTGAGCTGTTTAATCAAATCATTAGGCATGCATGATGACCAGTCTTCCATTATGTTCCTTTTTTCATACAGAGCTGAAGTTCAAATGGGTGCTAAGGATTAAAATTTCAAAACCCACTATACAGATTTATTTCAATTATTTCATTCGTCAAGGAAAAAATGAAAAAAAAAAACAAATGGAAGTAAGCTATGAACCCATCACCACAGTTTCCATTAGAAGTCTGCATTTTTTCTTATAAGCAAATGAAACATGTTTCAATCATTATCAGGAGTTCTAAAATTCCTTTGATTCTGGAAAACAATAACCTACAATTTGGCAAACCCGCATCTGTAATAACTTCATAAATATTATACAAGAAAAATTAAAACTTTTGATAATCATCTACAAGAAATACAACAACATTTCATGGTGTGGTTCACAAAGAATCAAGTCTTTTTCAGTGTCTGTACTGTTAGCTTAGCTTGCAAAAGATTTAGCTTACTTCTTCTACATGTCCATGCTATATATAGTTAGACTGAGCAGCAAAATGTTGAATGATTTGGCAACACAAGCAAAGTCTTCAAGAACACAAGAGAAACTTTCAAATTCCAGTCACCTCTTTTCTAAGGTTCCTCAAGCTAGGCATTTGGCTAAACCATATTCTTCTTCTCAGCAGCATCTTCAGATTGTTTCAGAAAATTGCTGTCTGCATTTAGTTCACAGTACAACACCCCTTTGCCATCTAAATCATCAGAGAGTTCAAGTTCACCCTCGTGTGTTGCTTGATCTACTTCTTGAAATCTCTGGGCTTCAGTCTCGTTCTCTCTTGATAATGCATCATCATTTGAGGTTGATGGAGTTGCTTCTTGAGCACCGATTAGGTCTGCTACTCTTACCTTATCAAGCATATAAACCCAGTAATTTTTTAAGCAGTTCACCAAGAAAATGCAATAAACTCAATTCTGGAGACAATACTAATTTAGGAAGTTCAAAGTGTATTGTTCAAATGACACTTATATTTCCTTTTTCTTTTTTCTTTTGATCTCTTAACCACTTTTAAGTAAAAATCTTTCCTAATCTCACCTATAATACTTGCACTAAATGAACAATATTCAGTTTGAACTACCAGGAAATCATTGCATGTTTCTGCAACTTATCATTTTTTTAATTACACAAGCGTCTATCAGGAAATCATACACACATTTGTTACGTGCAATATATTATACTCTTCCATGCATAGTGATGTGCAAGAAATGGACTAACACGTGTGACCTTACACAAGCTTGTGCAAGACAGACTTGTAAATTTATTGAATATATGTCTTATATCTAAAGTGGCCTTCATAATGAAAGCAAGAGTTACTGGCAAAACCGAATTATCAATTAACCTTGTGACTTATTTCCTACCAAAGTAATCAACTCTGACAAAATTCAAAGTATTTAAACATTTGGCTATTACAACTAATATATAATCATCGAGTCCAAGCATCATGGTGTCCCACAGTAGTTGTTAGGGATTTTATACTTTAAAGCAGTCATCACAGTTGAAGATTTTTGTTAACATGCATAAATAAAACGACAAAATTATAGTAAATAAATATATTCCCATTATTTATGGTAATTCTAATATTTATATTGAAGCACTTGATAAAAATCTCATGATCAAATTTAGAGCTAAATTTGAGTGTTGTTTCCTTTGGATGGATGTACCACTGCCTATTTAACACAAATACTTAGGAAAACGAGTGAATCAAATGATGGATGTTGACATCAAGGACCATGGAAAAAAGATATTTATTTATGAAACTTATCACAAAGATGCAACTGAGACTACTAAAAGCTAGCACCCAACAATGCTATCGAAGAAATAAAAGATAATATTTACATAAGCTAGTGATTATTTCTTATTCAAGAAATAAAATATATTCAAAGTATTATCCTTTATTATTTCTATTCTTACTACTCTAATCTTGTCAATAGGGTAGTAGGAAAACTAATAAGAATTAATAAAGAACTACAGAAGGTATCTTTTATCTTTTGAATGATATTCTTGTGTAGTAGGTCGTTATTAACCTTATCATGCATCTCCTAAATAGCCTCAAGTATCATCCTTTATTACTTTTAATATTATGAATCTAGCTTAGCTTGAAGGTAGTAAAAAAAAAAAAAAGAGCTACCACCATCTTCTATTTCTTCAATGACACAATTGAGTAGTAGATTCTTACTAGTCTCATTTTGCATCTGCTGTTCAATCTGAAAATATTGGTCCCATCTTGAAGCCTCAATGGTGCATCGAATATCTCAAATGCAATTAGCTACAGCAATCAACATTTTTCTGGTCTCATCCACAAAGCCAACATCCTCCATTTCTACCTTTTTGCTTATGTATTGAGGTAAACTAGGCAGTCATACATACTTCCAAAGGAAATAAGACTCAATCTTAGCTCTAAATTTAGTTATGAGCTCTTCAACAAGTGCTCTAAGTATAAGAGCCACCACGAATAACTCTTAACCCATATTGACAGAAATCTTTGACTGTGAAATATATTTCAAGGCCTAAAAAGGCTAACAAATGGCAAAGAACACCATAAAATTCAGGATTAATAATTTTGTTTATTTTCATATTCAAACCTTTAAACACTTAAATCTTGTAAGACTTTATTACTTTAACAAAGAAACAAATTCCAAAATCAATTATTTTATTTTACTGGTGCTTGTTGCTCCCCTTATGGAGACAACTATATGTAGTCCATAATTTATAAATCTGTCTTGTACAAAGTCAGCGTGCAAATCCTCATCTTGTATGTGGCCAAGAATGCAAGACTAAATGAATAATAATCCATGTAAACAAGGCCTATATTATGTCCTAAAAGACATTAGTTTAAATTGCAAGATGATATCTAACAAACACACGCAACCTAGAATATAATTATAAATTTCAATTTTCAACTCAAACTTCTAGTAGGACTACAAAATTTCCTTTAGTTCATTTAGAGATTGTTGTAATAGTTCAAATTGCATATTAATCCTTCAGTGAATGATAGATTGAGTGAGATTATGAAAGATTTTCAAAAAGAGTGAAGAAATTTTAGTTTTAAATTTTTTTCCTTAAGAGCATAAAGAAAAATCAAGTGGTTAAAGGGTCAAAGGATTAAAAAAAATATGTTAAAAAAACATAATTTAAGACTTAAGATTCAAAACTCATGACAAAACCCTTTAATCAAATAAACAAAAAGATCCAAATTCAGCAATTTCACCATCGGAAAAAAATATTCAAGTCTATTTAAGTTTGTGAATTTTCAAAAACTTTGGACCTGTCTAGTATTGGCTCTCAAATAAAAATAATGTTTCTAATTTTATATTTTTAAATTCATTCGTTTAATATTCTCTTTCTAGAGAATGAGCTGGTGGTGGGTTTGTGGTCTTTGGGGGTGGGTCGTTTGTGGTTTTCAGTTCTTTCTCCAACGATGATCTTACAGGAGAACATAGTAAAGGAGAAAATCAACATCTCTAGTCATACCACATGGTTCATACAACAATTCAATGAAGTTTTGTCATGTATATAATTATTTTAAAAACTTCCAAATAAATTCGTAGTTACAATAAGTAAATATACATATGCATTCTATCATTGGATGGTTGTACTAGGAGTACTTTTTAAATTGCTAAATGAAAAAATGGCACAGGAGACGCCCCAGATTATAGATACAGACATGAGTAGAATGGAAAGCTGTTGGTTTTGTTGTATGTATGTATGTATGTATGTATATATATGTCCAATCTAAAAAATTTTACGTGATTATGTCAATTTGATGTGAAAAATGTCTGTAATACCCTCATACTCGCTTAGGGCTTTGTTTTAAATGCAGGTGTTGTGGTTTTGAAGCTAGAACTGTTGTGGATAAAATCTACCAGATATCAAATATTAATAGAAAAATATGTGGTCCCCACTAAAAGTTTTTGTATACTGACTCATAACAATCCCAAATAAAGCCTTAACTATATATACTACTCATATTACTCACATAAAGACCATTTGCATATGGTTTTATACTTTGCTAGTCAAGTTTAGGGTACTCAACTAATTGAGTGTGGTGACAACTTCATATTCAAACTAGCTTGTTGAAAATCATAATAGGCACATGTATCTACCTGCAATGGCTTCATGATATCAAATTCCTGATCATCTTTTTTGCTGAGCGCGTCTTGGGCTTGTATCTCCATGGAGTCTCGAACAAGCTGGCTCAAAAAAGTTACATCATCGGACATGACACCCAACCCTTTCAATAGCTTAGAGCCAAGCTGCAAACTTGTCTGCATGCATAGAAAATGTATATCTACTCAGGATGAGCCAAGCTAGCAACATATGGGCAACCTTCGGGCTAAAAGACCAGATACCAAAGAAAAAATATGATTGATTTTATTAATACCTCAGCATTTTCCAGAATAGCATCCGTCGCTCCAGCTTTCTTTAAATCCAGAAGATGCATTAGGTCTTGAGCTCGAGCGTAAATCGGGATCTGTTAAGTTTAATGTTCACCTTAGATTACTAATCCCAACCAGTCAGCATATAAAAATTACAGACTTCACGTCATTTCATGTCATATGACACAAATATTAGACAACCACAGAAATGAGAACAAAAGTTTTGAGCCCAAATGTTTTTTTCTTAATTTTTACTCTAGCAGCATCACTCATACAGACGACATAGTAGAACTGTTTGTCCAAACACTCACACGTGCACATGCAAAAGATAAGAAAGACTTACTGCAGGGAAAGCAAGCCGAAGCCTTTGAACTGCCTCAATAGTCCTCTTCTTATCAGTGTACATGATCATGACGGCTTTCGGAGAAGAGATACCGGCAGATTGCAAAACCGCTGGACGCGATCCATCCCCATAGAGAATTGGAAAACCCAGCTTCCTAGATGCCTGTAAATAACATGGCGACCAGATTTAGTGTCATCACTTTGAATAAACTAACAAGTGGCAGAGAGTAGTGCAATGAAATTACTAACATTTAATGTGACAAATAACTAAAGAACAGACATGCAAGATAAAAAATAGCATCTCTTCTCTTCTCATGCCAACTTCATTTTTCTTTTTCTCCAACAAAGCATTTAACCTAGGAGCTTAAATGCTATTGTTGGCCCTTACCTATCAACTTAACCTTTTTGGGTTTTGTAATTACATAAAATTAAGAATTTTACGGTTGTAATTATATTAGAAAGAAAAAATTGATGCTCATAATTAAGGAGTCAACAATAGTATTTAATCTCTAATGGAGAAAATTTGACTTAGACTATTAAAGATAGCACCATGAGTTTTCACAAAGCAAAACATTAATGCAATTAGAGCATAACCCATCTCGACCTTGACTACAGAAGGATTCAGATCAAAAGCCACGTAAGGCCATCCAATAAGATCACCATCTAATCCAGATGCTAGTGGGGTGGACAAGAAATTGGCAAGCACCTGCATGCACGAAATTAGAGCACAGGAATATTGAACCTTAAGCTCATAAAAAGTGACTGTTCTCAATAAAAAGTAAAAATCCAATTAATGTACCTGACCCATTTGTCCAAATCCAAGGATAACAACAGGCTCACGACCCTCAAAGCTCACCATCTCTTCAGCTTTCTGAGAAAAATTCATATGTAACACCAACAATACTTAATTCAGGAGAAATAAATAAAGAAAGAAATATGTATGTGTGTGAATAAATGGTCTTGTCAAGTGAAATGAATGCACGTGTACTTTGTTCTACAAATGTGGTAAACTTCCAAAAATATCCCATATATTAATCGAGTCCATTGAACTAGACTTGGTCATAGTTATATAACTGGTTTTTTATAATTTCATCAAAAAATTTCCTGCATCATTCACTCAGTGCTTTTCTTGAAAACCACAAAAAGGCTAACAATCCAGAATCTGAAAGTTAAAATTGGATGGAGGTACATTGTATAAACACTCGTTACACAAAAACTTAATTCAAATGTCATTTTTGCTTCAACTCATCTACAGAATTAAACTTCTAAGCAAATCTTAGGGTAGAAATATACATCATCTGTGTCAAACTTGTCGTCAATGAAATCAGCAGCCCATCTTCCAATTTCATTAAGCAACGGAGTCAGTGCCATTGACAATACAACGACAATTATGAGCAGCTTGTTAAGCTCGAGTGGTAGCACTCCCAGCCTGATTTATAAAATTTTATGAGCAAAAAGGAATTTTGTATGCTTAACTAGTACTGCACACAGATGTAATTTATGCCCTGACCTGTTAGCTAGAGAAAAGACTACAAAGGCAAACTCGCCTCCTTGAGATAGAAGCAATCCTATTCTCACACTCTCTTGCAGAGTGAGTCCAACACGAGGACCTATTACAGTTATGATCAGTGTCTTGATGACAATTAATCCTGCCAAGAGTGAAAGTACATTTGGCCACTCCCGGAAAAGCAGCTGCATAGGAAAAAATTATGCAAGTTAATGCTGTCAAGAATTATCTATCAAAAATTGAAAATGCTATTTTAGAAACAATGGCTATATTTACATATTTATCTACATCAAAACCCAAATGTAAAGTTGTATGATGTAATTGAGGCAGAACCATTAACTGTGAGAGAGAGAGAGAGGAGAGGGGGGGTGGGGGGTGGTGAAAGAAAAAAGCTACCTCCATATCAATGGAAGTTCCAGTAGTCACAAAAAATAATCCAAGAAGTAAGCCTCTAAATGGCCTTATATCAGCTTCAATTTGTGTCCGGAAATTTGTCTCTGCTAATAGTGCCCCAGCCAAAAATGCTCCAAGCTGCTCAATGAAATCAAATTCAATTAGGAAATGAACCAGAAACTATCAGCCAAAACTATTTTGTAACATTGAGAAGAGTAAATACCGTATCACTAAAGCCCAGCTTCTGGGTAAGAAGTGAAGTCCCTGCAACTGTTAGAAGGCATAGAGCAACAAAAGCTTCTGAGCTCCTTGCTTCTGCAACAACCTAAATTCATAAGTTTAGCACAGTTTCAGCAAAAGTAAAAGTGTTTAAAAGAGATACATTGGAAAAGTTTGGCACACCTCAAAAACTCGCCGAAGAAGATATTTTCCTCCAAGAGAAAGCAGTCCCAGTCCAGCTAAAGCCTTTAAACTTTCTTTGACAAGCATTGGCCAGATACTGTCTTCCGCTAAATTCTGCAAAAATTTAAAAATTAATGCGTGAGAAATGAAAGAGAGAGAAAAATAATTCCCTTAGTGACTTGTCATTCTCCCCGTTCATCTAAAATATTAACAATATAAATGTGTTTATATATAAAAGAAATGATGACCGAAACAGAGTCAATAAAAAAATGAGAAGGAAAAGGCAGAAAGCATCATCAGGAAAAGGCTGGCTAGAAAAAGATAACTGCTAATGGTTCTGGTTCACCAAAACAAAACTAATGTTTCTAAAATTATCCACAAGTTTACTAGCTGAGCATGAAATCAGAGGAAGAAAAAATAAACATTGGCTTATTCTTATGTCAGGTAAGGACTTGAGGATGAACATTCAGTTATATAAGGATGTTAGGAACCATCAAGGAAATTTTATCAAAAACAATTTCATCATTGAAGATATGTTTTCGTACATTCTAGATAGAGATTTAACATAATTCTTACAAATGAAAGCCTTGCACATACCTGGCCCTCTAACACTGGAAGTACGACTAAGAGAGGGACAACCGCGATGTCCTGCACATACCAAGCAGATCAGATCCAAAAGGGTTATTGATATCATATCTTTGATGTCTACTTTGCATGACAACCCTAGAAAGTCCATAAAGGGAAATAACAGGAAATTTATACCATCAATTACACATTGACTAAACAATTAAAGAGCTGAAGTAAAAGGATCAAGTAGAACCTGCAGTAGCAGTATTCCTAAAGTTGCTGAGCCAAATCTTGTCGGGAGCTCACCCCTCTCTGCAAGAAGCTATATATTATGCTTGATAAGATTTACACTGCTCTATCCAAATGCAATCAGAAAAATGCTCATAAACACTGTAAACCAAATATGTTGGTATTTACATAATCAAATCAAGAAAATAACTTTTATCTTGTTTCTTCATGAACTTTGTATG
This sequence comes from Melia azedarach, assembly GCA_028052125.1. Taxonomy (NCBI): domain Eukaryota; kingdom Viridiplantae; phylum Streptophyta; class Magnoliopsida; order Sapindales; family Meliaceae; genus Melia; species Melia azedarach. Next base: position 1,147,483 of record CM051399.1, on the reverse strand, counting down.
CAACAACATTATCAAAGAACAAATTTATTCTGAGTCTATAATTCACAAAATCATTCTCAGTTATAAGCAATCAGAATACCTGCAGAACAAAGGCTGAAGATGACAAAGATAAAGCAGCACCAATCACTACCGCTTCATCAACACTTCTGATGTTGACCTGCAAAAAATATTAAAATTTGTATAAAACAAACACGAGATATATATTATCATGCAGTTTTCAATATCAAGATGGGAGTTGGAAACAGTCAAATGGCAGGTAATTACTAACTTCCACAGGAGAAGAATATATGAGCTAAAAATAATAGACAGAAGTACATGGTGACCGCATGGAGTAAAGATAAAGGTGCATTCTCACCAAATCAGGCCTAGAGTGAAAAAGAAACTCCAAGATTCTCGTGCCCACAGCTCCATTAGGTGGAAGTTCAAATGCTGTGAAAGCAAGGGTGGATAACACAACCTTCAAAAGATAAAAGTGAGAAAAGGGAATGACTCAAAGACTTCCACAGCATCCAAGAATAATTACATAAAAACGCAAAAGGCAAAAGGAAATACATCTGAAAAAAGTTGACCAAGCTATGGATAAGAAAGAATTAGTTCCTAAATAGAAGTTACTGGAAAACAACATTTTTTATAAACTAAGCAACTCAATGATTTTTACATGTTTTTATGCAACTAGTAGAAGCATCTTGTGTCTATCTTTGAACTGATGCTCAATGAATTGCACATACTAGATCATAATATATTAGTAATAGTCAATAGCAAAAGTCAAATAGGATAAACTACCATATGCAAAACAGCATGGACAAGATGGATAATCCAGCACCACTAAATATACCTGAGTCAATCCCATGCCAAATGCAAATTTTGCAAGAGCGTTTAGACGTGCAAGTGAGAGCTCCAAACCCATCTCAAACAGCTGAAAGGAACATGTATTAGTCCAGAGAATATGTATATTTTTACAAAGTATGCCATGTAGAACTTGACATAATAGAATTAGCCTAAGGTCCTTCGACAAATAACATCCACTGCAAAATAATTAAATACCCAACTAGAATATGAAAAAACAACAGACAGAACTGCCAGAAAGCAGCCCGGATATCTCAATTCCCTTAAAACTCATCAAAAGCTACAAGCAATAGTTAACTAATAGACATTACTTTAAAGGTAACTGCATCATATCTCCAATAGAACACAAGTATTTTCATGAACCTGAAAACAAACCAAGATTACTCTGAAAATAAGTTAGATAAGACAAAGAAAAGCTCACAGGACAAACTTAGCACCATGAGAGGTACAACATACTTTATTCAGCAAGCAAAAGTTGTAAAGTGGTGTTTGCCCTCAGAAAATATAATAGATTGTGTAGAGGTTCGTATTAACTTGGTTACTCGTGTGCCAAATGTGGCAAAACGGATAGTATTAACTGAAAAATACAGGTTACCACTTGAATAAACATAGTTAGAATTGATTGGCAATTGGCATTCCAAGTAGAGGGTGGTGCATAAATGCTCAAAAAGGGAGCAAAAGAGCTATAACATAATAAAAATTTAAAGCAGCACCAATATTACCAGTAACAAAGTGAGAGACATCACCAATAATAATATAGTTAATAGTTTTATGCTTAGTAGATTGATGAGCAACCCAGCAGAAGTGGCATCTAAAGAACTAAGTGATTGCCCTTACCAAGAAAAGAATTCCCCATTCTGACAGAACTTTAACATCTGTAAGATTTCTGATGATGCCAAACTGATTGAGTACAATTCCAGCAAAAAAGAAACCAAGTATCTGAAAACAAATCATGAATTCTTATAATAATTCAGGAAAAATGATATAATTTTAGAAAAAGAATAAAAACGTCAAACATGGGAGAAAGAACAGCAACAAGAAAATAATTGAAATGTCAACGATATTCTTACTGGGCTAGCTCTAGCAATCTTGAAAGCAGGAACAACAATGACAGTCACAGCTAAAAAGGTCAAAGTATCCAATCCTAAATCATTAATGACATCAATGGCACTGGCAACTTCAGCTGCTGCATGTGTCCGGAATCCTTCCCATCGGGCCAGTCTATAGTTGGAGAAATAGAAACCTTTCCCACCAGATATTGAAGATGTTAACGATGACCTTCCCTCAAAGAAATTTCCAAAGGCTGAAGAGCGTTTATTTATCTTGTAATTTACCATATAGAATGGCACATGAACTTGCTGCTTGTATGAATATGGCAAACTACAAGAATAATAAGAGTACGCCCTGATCGAGCTAGTTTGTTTCAAGACGTCACATAGCTGTAATATAACAAAGGACTTTGAATTAATGGCTGGTATATAGCTGGAACTAATCCTATTGAAATTGCAAAGAACAAATGGAACTCAGCCCAAAATGCAAGGGATAAAATGCAATTTTTCATACATAAAGTAAATAACAAGCTTCAAGAACCCATCATTATTCAGTACCAAAGCTATAGTTTAATCACTAACAAGATGTCAAAACTAACAAATAACATTAAAAAAAATGGAAGTCACAACAGGCAGATGTCCAGAAGTCAATAGATGAGCTTACCTTAGGACAGTGCCAACAAGCTGAAGTTTCCCACATAGCAGAACGATTCACCAATCAAGAACAAGAGAAAAATGAACCCAGAAGAGCATTTGCTTCTGTTCTTTTAACTGTTCATATAAAAAAGCATATCAATATATATATATATATATACCTCAAGATTTTTCTTTTTGCTCTCTTTTTCAAGAAGCGAATGCTGTGCCTATTTGAAGAGCTCTAAACAAGAGGAGGAAAAGCGACCACACGTTCGATTCCCGTGAACTTGGAACTTTCTGAGACGCAGAGAATAATATTTAGAAGGAAATTGTTTGTGGACGACATAGGAAAGACTGATTTACTGGAGAAGTACAGGAAATCCAGCGTAACTTACACGTGGCGAATTTTAATTCCGACTTGCTGATTATCTGCAACACACTGGATAAAGTATTTTACCATATAAGGAAGGAAAATCCATGTCATAAAATGTAAAGTGGATAAATAATAATGATTACGATCTCTTTTTATATAAATTTATTTAATTTTTTAAAAATAGTACATTACCATGGGTATATTTGTTTATATATTATTAAGATTTATTTTCTGTTAAATTATTTTATTTATTACTAATTGTAGATGTATATTTAATCGATATAAAATATTTGTACTAGGAGAAAACCTTGAACTGGTGATTAAAAATGTGTATTTATTCTGGGTTTATTGTAGGAATAAATATTATTAGATGATTAAAATATTAACTATTTACCATAAAATGAAGCATTTGCAGATAACTACAATTTAGGATCTTTTTGGATACGAATTTATTTAATTTTTGAAAAAAAAAAGTATAGAATTAATTTATACATGATTAAGACATAATTTTTATTTACTGTCAAATATAGATGGGTGTTTGTCCTTGATAAAAATTTACATTAGGTAGAAATCACAATGATAAGGAATTAGGATTTCTTGTGATCTTCATTTATTTAAGGGACAATTGTAAACGTAAAATTTATTTGCATATGATTTTTTTTTTGGTCAATTACAAGATGATTTATATATTGAAAAGTAGCTGTCTTTCAGTAAGCATTTCTTTTGACTTACTCAGCAACAGGAAAATATAACATTAAGAGAATATGCAAAGAAATTCATTAAAAGCTGATGGTACATATAATGTATTGTTACTCCAAGACAGACAGACAATAATGCAGAATTAGCAGAAATGGAGGATGAACATATACACCGTAAACGTAACAACACTGGATTAACACATAGGAGACAGAATCTCCATGTTCTTGAAATAGCCACAACAATACACCTCACTGGGAGGGCTAGGAATTAGCTGGAGCGAACTTGAGGGATATACTATTCACACAATGACGTTCATCTGTGGGTGTTGGGAACCCTTCACCTTTAAATACATGGCCTAGATGTCCACCACATGCTGCGCAGGTGATTTCAATCCTCATACCATCTGGGTCCGGCTGATAAAATGTGACAACTTTGTTAAAAAGGAGCTGAAATGATAGCTTAAAACAACTCTGAAGATAATATACAGAATGATTACATTGCGATTAATGGCTCCAGGGAGACCCTCGTAGAAAGCTGGCCAGCCACAGCCAGAATTAAACTTTGTTGTGGACCTGTAAAGTGGAGTTCCACAACCAGCACAGGTATAGATACCCTCTTCAAAGAACTTGTCATATTCTCCTGTGCCTGGATACCTGTGAAACAGTCAAAGCAACGTCGATAATCCGTGCAAGAATATGTAATAAGCAATATTTCAGCTTTTATTATTAGATTTTCAGATGGGGATAACTGGATAAGCATGCTGCATCTCGTCTTCAAAATAGGTGCTTAGTTTATAATTGAAGCAGATAGTTGATTCATTACCAAAATAGTATTTCTCCAGTCCTTAACTTGAGGAATTAAGGTACAAAGGGAAAATAAAAATTGGTATATTCAATCGCAATCTAGCCTCATATACTAATACAGATATAACAGTCTTGTGATTGGCATCAAACAAAGTGAAAATAAAATCAGTAGTTAGTTTATCCAGCACATGTTATCTACAGCCTAATTTTTCTGGCTGAGATGCATTAGTTGATTACTCTACTTGCTAATTGCTATCTTCTATCAGGTTGATAATCCATCTTTGCCATACATTTAGAGAAATAACAATTCATACAGATTCAGACCATATTTCAGTCACCACATCTGACTGCTGACTCAACATTCTTTCTTCCACTGCCCCACTTCTCACAGCATAAGGCTCCACCAAATCACTCCCTTACGCTACAAGTAATCAAGCCACTCATTATAGAAATTACCAAGCGTGGCTGAAATGAGTAAAAGACATCTGAATTTCACATATCCATAATCAACAACAAATTTAAAATTCTAAAAAGCCAATGGTAAAAAACTAGTTGCCTCGGGGTATTCACTATTCAGGAAACATTTCTGGAGGGATGAAGGACCATGCAAACTATAACTAAGGAGAGGATATCCATATTCTAGTTCAAGTTTACTCAAATACATGTAAATATCTTTTATTGAATAGAAGCGATCCGCAAAAAGAGATTTGTATGACTCCAGAAATGCGAACATCAATAAATCAATCAAAATTAGCTGAATTTCAGTACTCAATCTCAAACCAGTCACCACTACATACCGCAGCAAATAATTTTGTACAGTTTCTAGCTCAAGAGGCTGTAATTTTTTTTTCTTGAAAAAGGTTCAAAAGATTTAATTTGTTTTCTTGTAAAAGTTCATACGCAATTGAACAAAACCTAAAATGAAACCTGGGTCATGTCGAATCCAGTAAACAAGCACAGGATACAACCAAGTCATTGCATAATCCCACGCCAATAGAATGAAATAATCCTTCACCATTATCAATCTCAATCTCCTTTCCTAGCTTCAATTTTCTTCTTTTTCAAATGAAGACTTAAGCAAAAAAAAAAAAAAGGAAAAAAAGGAATATTTTGTTAGAATAAATCTTTTAACCATTCATTTCCTGCCAAGTCCCAAAACATTAACAGCAAGGAAAACCATACTCAGTTCCTTTCTGTCTCAAAATCCGAAACTGTTCAGGGGAAAGAACAGCACGCCACTCCTCCTCCGTCTTCTTCACCGACCCAGGTCCAGCAGCCATGGATACAACAACCCCACCTCGAAACCTACGGTCACTCTGCTCAAACCGAAGCGACCTGAAAGAAGCCAGATGACGAGTTGCAGCGAGCGACGGGCTGAATCGAAGAAGAAGTTAACCGGGTTGTTGAGAGAGAGGTGGGTGGACAATGGATAAGACGAGAAACAACAGCAGCGAAAGTTCTTGATTTGGAAGGTGGTGTAGTGGTGAAGAGAATGGATTTGGTGGAAGAGAAAGGAGAAGCTTTCAGAACGTTGAAGCCCATTTCTAGTTTTGTCCCAGGATTTTGCGTGGTGATGAGACCATGGCGTTCATTATATTTTATTTTATTTAAAAAGTTAATCAATTTTAAAAGTTTTTGTTTAGCAACCTTGTGCTTTTGATATTTCAAATTTTGTCCTATACACTTTGATTTTCGCAAGTTTCATGTAATAAAAAGTTTTAATACAGCAATTGAGTGTTATATATAAATAATATTAAGGTACAACAAAATTAATATTACCTCATGTTCTACACATTTTTCATAACTTTAATTCTGTTCGCAAGATAATAAGATTTATAAAATAAAGGAAGTTATTTATATTGACAATATTGATAAAATTATTTTGTATAATTAAATTAATGCTCAGTGTTATAGATTTTGTAACTTTTCAACATCATTTCAAAACGAGTTATTGACAAAACAAAAGAAAAGGTAAATCAATTTCATCTACCTGCTAATTAATAGGTAGATAAATTAAAACCAACCCAAAAAAAACTACGGGGACAAAAATATTATTACCTAAAAAATCTGAGGGCAATAAAGTCTAACAATATAAATGACACGTGTGTTTGTCTCGTACGAAGGCAGTGTTCGTCTTCGGCAGCTCTCGCCCGCTTTACATTCTTCCCCTCACTCCCTCTTCAGTCTCGATCTCATAAAATCGGTACGAATTTACGAATAAAATATTGTTATAATTTCCTGTTCTTTTATCTTTATTCATTTTTATTTCTGAATTTCCCTTTTTCGTCTTGTTTTACGCTTCAATTTTAGATTTACTGCTATCCATTTTGCGGTATAATTAAGGAATTTGTAAAGAAGATTGAATGTTTAGGGTTTTTTTTTTGGTACTCAAGGTAGCTGGTTTGTCGTGCTTGTTTTAATTGTTAAGCCCTTTTTTCTATTTTTGGGTAATTCAGTTGCCTTTGTTCAGCTGGTGTTTGCAGCGTTGCAGGATTTGAATTTGTGATTGTTCAGGTTTTTTAGTGACATTCATTGTTCATTTTTACGGCTCAAAATTGTATAAACTGATTCAGATGGATATTTGATTAATTCTGCGATGATTTGTTTAGGATTTTATCCATTTGTTGTCTTTTAATACTCCTGCGTTTAGATTGTTAAACCAAAACTCTAGTTTGTTTGGGTTTTTGGTATCTGGGGTTTCTGATCAAAATTAGGATAAATGGTTTTGATGATTTGGTGGAATTAAGTTATGGTTGTGACCTTCCATTACTTTGATCTAGAAGGTTGGTATGATAGGTTTTAACATGCTGGGGATTGGAGGACTGTAGTTCCTATCCTCCTTTTCACCGCATGGCAACCGTTCATAAGTCATTATTTATTGGATTCCACGAGAGGTATTTGATTCTGATCATGGTCTTTTATTGGAAATGCAGATCTTTCTGTTTTTTTGTAGAGTAGTTAGATTATCTAGTTAAAACTTATTGTCATTTGTGTATGACATGGCATATCAACAAGACTCCGTTAGTTTGTGGAGAAAAGCTCCTTTTAAGGACTTAGATGATTGATCATTGACCATTTTTTACGTCATTTTGTTGTAAAAAAGCTAGAACGTATTTTTTCTTTTTCCCCTAGTTTAATACTCTGATTGTCATTTTTAAACCTACTGCATAGTACTTGGTAAGAAGAGATCAAAATATTGAGATTGTGTGACACCCAAAGTAAGATTGGATGGTTATGGTCTCAAGAACTTTATGCTTTCTCCAAGAAAGGATAGGGAACTGTTCAGTGTTCATATTTTTTTAAGCAAAATTTGTCCCATGCAATTAAAAGTTAGTACTTTTTAATGACAGCTAGTCTGGATAAAGCTTGAGATCCAGCCTTGCAGAAAAGGCTGAGTTGGCTCGCTTCAGAGTACTTTTGGTTTTATTAAATAAATTTACTTCAACTATCCACTTGGAATGAGCTTTCCCGGATTTGCATGGAAAATAATACAAATATCCAGTAAATATGTGATTTTGTCATCTATTTGTCATTGATGGTTAATGTAACGCATGGCTCTTAGTCTCTTACTATGATTGCCTTTTTCTGCAGGAACTTCTCATTCTGTACAAGAAATGGAGCTGAGTACCGTAAAAGATGCATTTGATCGCGTTGCTAAGAAGCAGAAGTTGTCATACTCTAAATCCCAAGAAGTAATTGATCAAGTTGGCCATGAAATTGAGCAAGCATTAACAAAAATTCAGTCAGTTGATGACACCAGCTCCCCTATTGACCTGAAATCCTTCCTTGCAGAGCTGAAACTCAAGCTCAGTGCAATTGGAACACAAAACCAGTTAGAAGGGTCTCAGAAGGAATTAAATTCGAATGTCAGCAAGTACCTGAAACTGCTTGAGAAAGTATTCAATCCCGACATATCCAAGGCATATAGAAATGTTGACTTTGACTGCCATATACTGAATCAAATAATTGCAAATCACTTTTACCGGCAAGGGTTGTTTGATCTAGGAGATTGCCTAATAAATGAGGCCGGAGAACCAGAGGCATCTGTACTAAAATCTCAGTTCTTGGAGATGTATCAGATACTTGAGGCCGTGAAGGTCAAGAACCTTGAGCCTGCTCTGAACTGGGTTGCTGCTAATCATGAGAAGCTGAAGCAAGATGCCTCATACCTGGAGTTGAAGCTGCACCGATTCCAGTTTGTGGAGATCTTGCAAACAAGGGGTCGAGCGGATGCACTCGACTATGCTAGAACCCACCTCGCGCCTTTTGCTTCCATTCATTTGGATGAGATCCAGAAATTAATGGGTTCTCTTCTGTGGGCTGGAAAACTTGAAATATCCCCTTATGCCGAACTACTGATTCCTACACATTGGGACAAATTGGCTGAGGAGCTGACCCAGCAATTCTGCAGCCTCTTGGGACAGTCCTATCAGAGTCCATTAACCGTTGCCATATCTGCTGGTGTTGAAGGGTTGCCCACACTCTTGAAGCTGGCGAATGTAATGGCCGCAAAGAAGCAGGAATGGCAGGCAATGAAACAGTTGCCGGTGCCACTGGAATTAGGGCGAGAATTTCAGTTCCACTCGATATTTGTTTGCCCTGTAAGTAGAGAGCAAGGCAGCGAAGAGAATCCACCGATGCTGATGCCATGTCTGCATGTTTTGTGCAAACAGTCAATCATGAAGCTGTCAAAAAGTAGCACAAGAACATTCAAGTGTCCATATTGTCCAGCTGAGGCTTCGGTTGCACAGTGTAGGCAGCTATATTTTTGACCTTCCTGAGATAAATCTCTCTTTTCTGGGACTGATTTGTGTTGGTAATTATAATATGGGTATTTTGTATTTGTGGATCAGTAGTTGTATATAGAAATTCTTTATAAATTCATGCTTTAAATTTAGGACCGAATTTCTTGTATTTTTGGTTTTGAATATTACCGATACTTGTACTTACAATAGTAAACTTATTAATTCTATGGTATAATCTCTAGCATTCAAGACTTTCTCAAGTGTCTACGCATATGAAGGGTAGGGTTTTCTTCTTTCTTCTTTCACACGTCAAATGGAAATATCGTGCCATTTGGTTACCTGCCCAAATCTCGTATTAATTTTCTTTTTGAATATTAATATCATATTAATTAAAAATATAAACTTTCATGAATACATAAACTTTTGAACCATTTTTTTCCTTAAAAATTGATTTTAGCCTCGAATGCGTAACAATATAAGATCATACATTAAAAAGAGGAAACTCCCATCCTATGTATACGTAATTTCGTGAAACATGTACAAGGAGAATGTATGTAATGCTCAAAATTTAAGCAACGATATGAAACCCAATTGCAAAGGGAATGACGTTTAAATACCCAACATTATCAACAACTTACAATTTTGTGAACAATATGAGATCCAATGTTTTAATTTCTAACACAATTACACAACCCAGCTGCTAACTTCAAACAACCTACTTGGTCTGTGAAAATCCCATTATTTTCTTCAACCCAGGAAACAGAACAAAACCAGAACTTGAAGATTTCTTCTCTTCATGCAAATACTCTTCAAGCATTTCCTTAACAGACCTAGCAGATAATGGATGGAAATTCAAGCTCCATTCACTAACAAACCCTTTAACCAAACCCCACTTCTCTTCTTCATCAATTTTCTTCCACTTCTTCTTGGCTTCATCTTCTTCCAGAGCCAAGTACTGGCAGAACTCGGTGAACAGCAATTCTTTGCTCTTCTTCATGGCTTCTTCTTTCTGCACCAAATGGGTGTTTATCTTTGCCACTTCTGTGGCCAAATCTGATGCCAGTTCCGCATCACCGAGATTGTTATTGTTGTTCTTGGAGGAGCAGAGGATTAGGGTTTTGGGTCTGTTGGGAAAGTATTGGAAATTTGGGGATTGTAGGAGAGTTTTTGGGGAGAAAAGATTGATTTTTAGGGCCATTCAAGGTTGAGAGCAATGGGTTTGTTCGGATTTTGATGTTGTAGAAGATTGATTGAGGTGATATCTCAATACAACGGTGGACAACAGAGAAAGACTCGTCTATCAGTTGTTTTCGAGTTAGGGTTAGATGTTTGCTGCCCAAAACAGAAGTACAAAAATATTGCTGCCAGGTGGCAGATGCATCTAGAGTCCATAACTTTCCAAGTCTCTGTCAACTTACAAGAAATGATGATACCTACAAAATATTATCCCTATTTTTGCAGATGATCAAATGAATGTTGAGTTTTTGTAATTTGTAAATAAATTTTTATACTATCTGCAGCCTTAACTATGCTTCCTGATATCTGGTCCATGTAATGTCTTAGTAAAATAGATAAAAGATAAAATCCACAAATTATCCAAGTTTAAATTCATATATTTCTTACCCAAGCCTCACCTTGGGTGGCAAATGAACACTCACCGAACACACACCCATGTGTGGGCAGAATTTCTTCCACAAGTTGTGGAATATCCTTCCACTATATGTAGAATCTAACTCGCACGATATGTACGTAAAATTTCGGGATGAATTATAACATTATAGATCTGAACTTTCGGTAGAACTCTAGTATAGTACTAGCATATATATTTGTAATAAAAAACATCACATATTTCTTCAGTAAGCTCCTCGGAAAATAACTTTGTCCAAAGGAGTTAAAGTATATGGACAGGAGCTTAATCATATACATCTCAAAGTTAAATCATATGAGAACTAGTGAAAGTGTGATTCAAACTTTCAGTATTCACACCTTCCAAAAAAAATAATAATAACAACAGTAAATAAATAAAAGAATTTCGAAAAAAAAAAAGCAATCCAAGATCTAACATATCACTCCTCTGTTACAATTTGCAGACATTTGGTAAGGAGCTCCTACTCTTGTTAATGTCTCCTGAAAAACATGAGATGCTGGCCTGTGCTTTCTGATAACCAATTTGTCCTATCTTTTTCTACTAAGGGCGTGGTAAGAAGCAGCATGACTTTTCTGGTGAAAACAGTCCAGATATATGCAACTTTTTCAGGGTCTTTTAGACTCTTCATCACCATGATTGTGAGCTACTATTCCGTATCAGTTCTGATAATATATCAACCCATGTGTCTGGCACACCAGGTAGGCACCAATGCATGCAGTCCTGGCCCCAGATAGCCACAGCATCCTTCTTTCCTAACCACACTGCTGGATGGGCATCCGCTCTGAATTCGCTCAAATGAGTCAGATCAACCACTTGAAAACTTGTGTCCTTTAATGCTTCTCGAATAACATTATTAACTTGTCTCGCATCTTTGTTCACTCCACTGTTGCTGGGATCAAACCATAAGTCAAGCTGTCGAGGTATAAGTATCCAATTTTCTAAAATGAAGGTTCTAAAATATGGTAAGTTTTAGAAGTGCAAGAATGTTTCAACCATGTTCTACATTTGAAATATATTTACATCATGATCAACATAGCAAGGGCCAATAAAATTTGGAAGAAATTTCAAAAGCTTGGAATTAATTTTGGCATGGTTCAAGACGCAACGTGATCAATCAAAATACATATTCATGTATGGAGCATATGCACAATGCCAAAATCAACTTATACCTGATCTTCCTCAAGTGGTTTATTGAACAAGCAACTGCCATTTTGATTCCACTCGCCACCATGAAAATGCCTTGGTGATTGCAAACGCCAAAACTTGAGGGTCTTCTTGGGAAATTCTCTTTCTATGTACGTGACCATATTCTCAACAACTACTTTAAGTCCATCCATTATCCCAAGCGGGGGACGCATCTCTGTACCCCCACGATAAAAGACAAGAGGTCTATCTTTTGGGAATTTATCGTAACCCCACCTAGTATAAAGTAAGTTAATATTTTGGCACAAGATGAAAACCAATAGTTTTGCGGTAATGAATGAAAACCAGTTTGAGACATAATCTCTTAATTAACAATAGCAAATCTTGAGCAAATACAATAAGCTATTGGTCAAATTACACGATAGAAGGAAAAGAGAATTACCAGTGGCCAGTATTAAATACAAGGACATCATAGAAGTTGGTGATGTTTATCCAATCAACTGCAGGGATATCAACATCTACTCGATAAGCTCCTTTCAATCCCTCTTTATCATTGGCTACTGGCTGCCACCTTTATTTAATCAGTCATAAGCATGTGAGATTGCCATTCTCAAAATCTACTTCGATCTATGCAATTAAAAGTGGGACTATTAACAAAATTTAAATAAGTTTAAACGAGAGGAAATAGATAAAGAAAAATATTAATAAAGAAAAAAAAATCCACTCAAGCCAAAACAATGTAACTAAGCAGCTAAAAGCAGAATATAGAGTTTATTGTAACCATTTTGAACAACAGTCAGCAATAAGAACATGAATCTATTACTGTAGACAAAACTGCAGGTTTACAAGGATGCAATACAATATGCTACAGAAGAACAAGTATCATTTGCAGTAAAGACAACTTCTTGATAAGAAAAACTGATTGGATGTATAACCTAAAAAGCATGATCAGAAAAAAGTATATAAAGGATAATAGAGATTCTGATGAGAAATTGTGCTATTGAGCATCTATTCACATATTCTTAGAATGTCAGTATTATTACATATTAGGGGCCATTCGGCTCTGGCTACACATTCCCATCCCATCCTTGTTCAGAATTGTCAAAAACTGCTATCATAAGAATTTCAGCACAAGGTCTAATAAGAATGTTGCAATGGAAACATCTGCACAGACTACCAAGGTAACAATGTTACCAATGACAAGAAAATAATTCACTAGATTATACTCCACATTTCAGGCTCCAACGACAGCTGTAAGATGATATGATTAAGATGATTGTCTCTGTATTGCTCTACAGTAAAATATATATTATACTCTTCAAGCATAAAAATAGAAAATAAGAAAGAGAAATGGAAGGGAAGGGCAAGTTCTGCTGCACTGACTATTTAGAATGCAAATCCATATGTCAAAACTGATTACAGCATGATCAATACATCCCCGACCTCAGCAAAAGCTCTCATTGGCATGCCTTGACGGAAACAAGGTTGGCCTAATCTTTCCCAAAACATAGATACCACCTAAAACCTACCCCAACTTCTCGTTTAACATTCTCAGCATATACTTGGCATTCTACACACCAAAGCTAAACTATCAGGAAAATACCCTTCTCAACAATATGAGCACAATATTTCTTCTCCCGCTTCCATTCCATTAATTCACATTTCTTCCCCCTTAGAAAAGCAATTTTAACACCTCTTTACAAATCCCTATTGGAATTTTCATATGCAACTAATTAAATTAATCAATTCACAATTTTCCTGTTCAATTAAATTTGCTCACATTGATTTTCCTTCTCATATATACAAACAATTTTCAATAATAACAATTTCAATTAAAGGAAAAAAAAATAAACTTTACCTGTATTCTGCAAGCAAAACAGCCCGATGATACGCAACAGTAACATTATACTTAGGAAAATAACCCCCTCTCCAAGCACCTTTTTTTTTCCACTTCTTGGCACCGGAATCAGCAGCACGAAGAATACACAAAAACGAAACAATAAAATTTTCATTCAAAGAATCGCCAATAAGCCCAATGTTCTTATTCCTCGTCATGCTCAAAAACGCGGCCGGATCGATCCGGGGCAAATCGCATTTGTCGGGCACCCATTTCCAGGAATTAATCAGACCCATGTCGGGTCTCTGGTTTTTAAGACAGTTCCATGAGTTTCTATGAAATGGGCAAGTTTCATCGTAAGAGAATTTTTCGGTGAGAGGTTCTTGGAGGACCCATTTTCCGTGAAAAAGATCGCAGGCGAGAGAACGGGTAGCGAGGATTTTGGCGGTGGACGTCGGAGTGGTTGGTGTAGTGGGTCCGAAAATGAAGGAGTAGATGAAGAGGAGGACGAAGGAGAGCAGAAGGAGTAGAGGGAAGAGAGAAGACGCTGGCTTTGATGGCATTCTGAATCCAACATCCGTCAGCTACGGCCAAAGACAGAGGAAGCCGGATTTGGAGGTAGAAATTTGACGAGGAAGTGTCTTTTATAGTAACTAGATTTTATCATCTAAATCCCTGAGTTTTATATTTATTAAAAGTAGATGTAATTATTTTAGTTAATTTTGTTGTTAATTATTGATGACAAAAAGAAAAGAATCATTCAAATTTACTTTATAAAATTTAGAAATATATGTATATTTTTCGTTTAACATAACTTAAAAACTCAATATCTTAAACAATAAAACACCATTAAAAAGAATACAGGTGTTGGATTAGAGATTTAAGTTGTTATTTTTTTTTTAAAAGAAAATCAAAAAATAAATATTTATTTTAAATTTTTTTAACTTAAATGATATATTCACCAGTTAGATAGTAATTTTTTATAATTTTAAGATAAATTGTTTTCTCTTTCACTATTCAACCGATGAATGATATATGTTTTAAAATGATAAAACCTAAAATAATACTTTTTACGATAATTAATGCATATCATATTATCATTTAGATTTATGAGATTTTTTATTAATTTTTTTATAAACACCTATTTTCCATAAAATTTTGAAATGTTGGTTTTAAGTTATTCCTTGATCATCAATAATTAATAACATGCATTAATGAGGGACCTATTTGATCAAATATGATTAGTATATAAAAATAAGAAAACATATGAGGAGCTAGATGATATAACCCCTTATATATAAAACACTAAGGCACGGCAATTTCATCGGGCGATAGCCTTCTCGCGCCTTTCTCGCGCTCTCTGTAGCTTGTGGCCAAAGGTTTTGCTTCTTCATAAATGGACTTTCATAGTCTTTGGTTTTAGTACCACTTGGAGCAACATTAACTCATCTGTTGGCATTTTATTGGACCGAGTGCATTAAATTTTTTTTTTTTTACTCTTGCACGCAAACTGTTCGCGAAAATGCCCGACTGACTTATGGGCTTGTGTTTCGAAGTTTAAGCTAACTTAAACTATAATAGTTGGATTTTTACAATGATTTGGACGCTAACAAGTGTTTGCGGATGGGATAATGCAAGATTGTTGATTCTTGTTTCGTCTTGTGCAATGCTTCGTCATTTTTGTAATGGAATTTTTTTTCTTTGCCATATAAAATTGGTTTGAATGGTCGTAAATACTTACTTTATTGTTCTGATATTTGACTGTTTGTTTGAAAAGACAGAACGGTGGTTACGTGAAGCAATGTTGCCTAGAAGGGTTCGAAGCATTTTAAACTTGGATGATATCGTTACGCACAATTCTATTGCAAATTTTATTGGTATAATCAAGTTAAAGCATCCATGTGGTATGTACTCTACGGGGTCAACTTTCATGGAGCTTCCAAGGAGGCGTAAGAGATGTGAGCGGAAGCCATGGGTGACACATATTACTGAGCTCAAGCGTATAGGTAGACGGGAAAGAAAAGAGAGGCAGATGGTCAAAGAAAAGATTGTGTGGCCTCCTGAAAACGGTTTACTCGTTAAGGAATTGATACCAATTGCCCACGAAGTTTATGCTGCCAGAACAGAATTGTTTGCTTGTGTTTCAAGGGTAGTTAAAAGCATTGCCATTTATGCATGCAGGTAAACAATCAGTTTTCTTTATCAGTCTCCAAGAGATTTATGCTGAGAGTCATATTTTCTGTAAACGCGTTCTGTGGAGATCTGTCTCCTGGCAGAGGAAACAATAAAGCTAGAGCAGTGTAGGCTTACATTATGCTTTTGGTGGCTGAGGGTTTTTTGCAGAAAGACAAGTGACAATGTTGCCACTTTATTGGTAGAATAAGTTGATTTCAAATAATCAATTGTATTATATGTCCTCAATTGTTGAAGTTCAAAAACTAGATGTAACGTAATGTGGTCCAACAGGCTGTAGCTTGTTATGCAAACAGATGTCTAAATTTTAGAATAATAAGGGCATCACATATATATTTGCTAACCATAATAGAAAAGGACCTTAGCTGATCTGGAGCTATCCCAATTCTCTTCTGACCTTGGTTTATTGAAGTCCAAAATTAGGATTCCGAATTGACAACTAAACCTTTGGATTAAGCACACTGGGTAAATAAAGTGAAAAGGATGAAATAGTGGTAGTGAAAATTTGGTTTGTCATTGTTGATCTCATTGATAGTTTGCTGCAAACTTTCTTGTAAATAATTGTTGACTTGTCTTTGCAGCTTGTGCGGAGAAGTTCATGTTGGTCATTCACCACACCAGATCAGAACATGCAATATTACTGGTAGCCCCGCCAGCAAGGAACACAGTTGGAAAGTAGGGAATGTGGAACACATTTTGCCTCTTGTCGAATCTTTTCATCTATATGACAGGTTAGGGAGAGCTGTTTCTCATAATGAGCGGCTTGAAGTGGATCGAATTCCTGCAGTTGTTGAACTTTGCATCCAAGCAGGTATTGACATCCCCAAGTACCCGACAAGAAGAAGGGTTTTCCCTGCTTATAATCTTGCCGGTAAAATTATAGATTTTGAGAAGAAGTTCTCAAAAGAAGATGAACCTGGCGAAGACATAGACACATTTGGATTTTGGGAGAGCAGAAAGAAACCAAGCGAGGAGAAAAAGTATATAGATGTGAACTCTGATGATACCCAAGGTTCTGTTTCCTTTTAATTTGGTTTTTGCTTTTCACCAGTCCTAGTAGCAGTTTGGAGAATTCATCTTTGTTCCTATCTATTGTAAACAAAGCTAAGTAGAAATATGATCTCATTATTGTAATATCTGGTCATGAGGCTTAATTGATTAAGGTTGGTCGTTAATACATCCTGAGTTACTGATTTTCCGGCATCTACGCAGGTGTTTCTATGAGAGGTATGGCAGCATGGGAGAGAATGCGATCAGGACTATCCAAACTCATGCAGAAATATGCCATTCAAACCTGTGGATATTGCCCCGAGGTCCAAGTAGGACCTAAAGGTCACAGAGTGAGGAATTGCCAAGCTTACAAGCACCAGATGAGGGACGGGCAACATGCATGGCAAGAGGCAACAGTTGATGATTTAGTTCCTCCGGTATACGTATGGCATGTACAAGATCCAACAAGCGGCAAACCACTGGTGAACAATTTGAAGAGATACTATGGCATGCTGCCTGCAGTTGTTGAACTATTTGCTCAGGCTGGGGCCAAAGTAAGTTGTGATTATGCTGGTCTAATGAGGGAAGATGTTGCAGTGCCTGGGTTGGATGAAGAAAAATTGGTTGTCTAAGGGCATGCTGTAATTATCATAGTTTTATGTGATTTTATTAGATGTAAACTATTAGTGATTTCACTCCCCAATAAATAAAAGGTTTATTGAATGGATTTAAGGTAAGGGTAGGTTGTATTTGGCATTTGTATTAGAAAAAATAAAGGAAATATGCTAACCACAAAATGACAATGATGACATATTTGAAATATGGGAAAATGTTGAGGTAACTGGATAAAATTTTAACACTTAAAACCAAATTAAAATCATTTCTAAAAGAATTTTATGAACCTTTTATCTAACATAGAATCATTAACCAATTTGATCTTTAGTATACTGTTCTAATATTTGATACATGCATTATTATTATACTCACAAAATTAGAATGAGACTGATACCATGAATAACATAAAGATTATTATATAAAATATTATTTATTATAAATTGCAAGAAGTAAATTCGGATATATATATATGTATTACTTTTTTTGTTATAATGAAAGTTAAAATTATATGGAAAAAATAAAAAATTATATCTATTTTGTAAATATATGAATATTCTAGATTTCTACTACATAAGCTTATACGCGTCATGCATATACAGCAAAGATAATGCAGTCCACGTATGTATGGGCAAAGATGATGCCAAAATTATTCACTCCATAAACAATCAAAAGACAGATTTACCCATGTTTCGGCCAGTTAAGATTCTCAAAAGTGCATCTGAACCAGGATAAAGAAGGGGCAATATAGTCAAAGGAGTCTCAAAAGCGCCAATAAATGGGAGAAACAGACGGTGACATTACAGACAGCAGCATCCAATCCATGCCAATAATTTTGCGTCCAAGTTATGATAATAGTAAAAGCAATTGTCTACTAACATTCCAGTCTTTTTCTTCTTATTCATCTTCTTCTTGCTTCATTTCCAACAGGAAGAAGAACAGGCCGCTGCAGTCAACTACCCGATCTCGTCTCTCTGTTAGCTGCTTCTCCTTCTCTGTTTCTGGTATCAATATCACCCATTGCAATTACTGATAGCTCTCTGTAATATGATCGCTGTATATTTTTAAGTGTTTTATGTTTAGTTGATGCAGATCTCTGTTTACTGTTTAACAATTTATATGCTAATTTTATATACCGGAGTTGCTGTATTTTCAGTTGTTTATGATGCATAATTTTCTATCTTGTTAGGTTGGTAGAGTTAGGTAGTTGGTTTTGGCCTTTCGGCCAATTGTTTAATGTTTGATTTGATATGGGTTTATTTTGGCTTATCATATCTTTTAAATTTTATATACTCTTGGTTTGATATCTGTTGGTTTAGGAATTAGGGTATGTTTGGCTGTTATTTTTTAAGTGCATCAGAAGCATAACATTACCAAACAAAACCTCACGATAGTGTGGATTTCGATTTGTGGTTTAATTTGCTGAGGGTATGGTAAGGTATGCATAGATTTATTGTGTAATCAACATTCATTAGAAAACTAATATTCGTGAGTTTTCAGTTGCAGGTATGGATGGCAGTGCTGGTCCAAGTTTGTATCCATTACATCGCTGCAAGACAATTCATCTGGTTGGTATCAGATTTGTTTTTCAAATTACGTGCGATATCCGCCATGGATTTGAAGCTGCTATATATTTTGATTTGAAGGATGTTCAAGATTGCCTTCTTTCTTGGCTTTTGCTCGAAGGCTTTGAGGTCTTATAAACCCATACATCCAGGTGAGGCATGCGCAAGGGATTCACAATGTTGAGGGAGATAAGAACTACAAAGCATACTTGTCTCCCAAATATTTTGATGCGCAACTTACTCAACTAGGCTGGCAGCAGGTAAGAAGCATTTTCAATATGTTATTCTAGTCATGAGCAGAATCTTGTACTTCCTCGAGAAACATATTTATATAGCCTTTTTGCAATTGCCACAGGTTGATAATCTTCGTAAGCATGTCCTCAATTCCGGACTTTTAAAGAGGATTGATTTAGTTGTTGCATCCCCTTTGCTACGGTATTACTGCCCATACTCCTGTTGACAATCTTTTGTTGTATTTTGATAGTATGTTCTCCAACTTAAAGTACGAAGAGTTGATATTCTATGCATTAAGTTATTATTGTTGTTGTGACTTTTAGGACGCTGCAAACAGCTGTTGGAGTTTTTGGTGGTGGAGACTATGTTGACAGGACAGATGTAGTACCACTAATGGTGGCAAATGCTGGAAATAGTGGCCAATCTGCAATTTCAAGCCTAAACTGTCCGCCAATTGTCGCTTTTGAACTTTGTCGAGAACATTTGGTATTTCTTGCACTGCTCTGTTTCTCTTGTAGTAATCCGTGCCTCTCATTGGAAAATAGTTCCTGTAACTTTGATGGCTGCATAATTTATTTGTAGCTGAGTATACATCTTGTGCAGAAACATTTGGTGTCGATCTTGATGGTTAATTCATTTAAGGCATTTAAGGCACCTAGAGAGAATAGTCGTCAATTTCATTAGCTAAATCTTAAAAAGTAATGACCATCGATGCTTTGACATTTTAGTTGTTTCAGTTGTCAATAAGTCATGCATTCTCCCAGGAGGACTAGATTGGCCCTCCTGGAGCTTTCACAGAAACTCTGTTTGAGTAGAGCTGTTCAAAAAGTGCTGTCGGAAAGAAAAACTGCGAAACATTACAGAGCTTCAGCTTGCTAGCCACTTTGGTTTAGCTTCTTATTAGAACCTGAAGCTGGAGTTTGCCAAAAAAAGTGTCCTCAATCAGCTTTTGAGCTTACAGTTACAGAAGTAAGAGAATAGAAGACGAGTAGAATAAGAAAGGAGAGAAGGAAGTAAGAAGCAGAGTAAACAAGCCACCTAGTTTCGTAATCAATTTTAAAGCTGATACCGTCACTTCAGTAATAGTTCACTTTCATGAAAACTCACACAGAAGTTTCCAGGTTAATTATAGTCTATATATGTTGAAATGAACTATCAAGTCCTAAATGACCACCAATAACACTGATTATACAACCACATATTGGCTTCTTGATGATTTAGAGCTTGTAAACCCGGCCTTAGGCTTGTTAAAAAGAGATTTATTCAAATACTGATGCATCTGGTTTCTATCTATAATATTCATTTATGGAGCTATACTCAATTATCTTATTATGTCTCATTGCAGGGAGTTCATCCTTGTGATAGGAGGAGAAACATCAATGACTATCAATTTCTTTTTCCTGCTGTTGATTTCTCACTTGGCAAGTACTTAATTCCTTAGATATACCTCAAATATTTAGTCAGTATCAACATGTTCTGTGTTGATAATTTGACTTTCTGTTCAGGTAGAAAGTGATGAAGATGTGTTGTGGAAGCCCAATGTTAGAGAGACAAAGGAAGAAGTTGCTGCTCGCGGATTGAATTTCATGAACTGGTAATACAGTGTTTACTATTCGCTGAGGCTCTGATTCAAAACCTTATGAATATATAATCCATTTGAATTTGGTGCTCCAGAATTCTTCCCCCAGATACCTTGCGTATCAAATATAATCAAATAAAAAGCTGTTGGTATCGTGATTTTTTAAGTGGAATGGAACTTTTATCAGCTTTTTGGCACCTGAGGTTTTATAGCAATCTTTTCTATGAGCTGTAAGGAAGATTTTACTGCAACTTTTGAAGCAAGAAAACAATTCTAATGGATTATGCTGTTGCATTTAGTTTTAGTCTTTCAAGATCTCATTTTCCACCAGAACTTATAAAAGTATGAAATTTACGAATTTGTAGTTGATTCTGCCATACAATATTTACAAGTTGATTTCATAAAAGAGAAATGTATAAATTTAGGTGATTGACTTTATTTAATTTGTCTGAGCCCTCACTTTTTCACTATTTTCTTCACAGGTTGTGGAGACGTGAAGAGAAGGAAATAGCCATCGTCACCCATCGAGGTTTTTTGTCCCACACATTAAGTGCTTTTGGAAATGACTGTCACCCACTGGTTAAGAAAGAAATATGCAAAAGGTAAATAATTAATTGATTATATATTATTTGTATTATGAAACATTTGTTCCAATGTTCATCATCAAATGTCTTCATACTCAATTGGTTTTATTTCTTGTTACACAATCTTGTACGTTCGTGTTTTCAACTCCTCAGAAAGCAATGATTTTTTTCCACAAATTCTTGCAGTTTTGCTAATTGTGAGCTTCGTTCCATGGTCATTGTGGACAGAAGGTACATGCAATTGTATTTGCCGCTAAAAGATTTTCTTTTCGGATTCTTGTCTAATTTCTCTTCTTTCTCCAGTATGACAGGATCAGGTTCCTCCACAACTAATTATCCGGGAAAGATTCCTCCCACACTGCATCTTCCTAGTGATGCTGTAGAGAAAAGCCATGATGAGAAAGATGATGCCAACGCAAATTCAGTAGACTAACCACTGTTAAAGGTATTCAAACCATTGAGTTGTATTCTTGATACATACTAAAAGGCACTATTGGGGAAAGTCTAACTTCTTATCTCTGGATTCTGTGATTGAATCTGCTTTTAAGTCAAATTTAAGTTTTATCTCGTAGATAAACTTGAAGATCTGCGTTGTTGCAATTTGATGCAGACAGCTGTTCTGCTACGGTGCTTTTCAACATCACTATATATATACACACACACACAAAGATAATGTCAGGATACAAACTCTTACAGAAAAAGATACCCAAGTCATATTATTGCAAACATTTTATAGCACTGATATAAAGTGATCACATTATTTTTTGTGTGCATAGATTGGTATAAAAAAGTTTGTGTATGGACTGATCTGATACTAGCAAAACAATCATAGAGGTTGAGTTGTATATATTGACTTTATTACTAGGAATAGTCTTTTAATTTAATTTATTTTTCTTTTTAATGGTTTAAAAAAGAGAAGAGCTAGGAATTAAAGACGATGGAGAAAGTGGGCTGGTGTATTACAATCTCACCATCCTGCGAAACGCTTTTTCACAATTTCACTTTTCCCACGAAATGTACGCGGGACGGGAACGCGTTATTCTCGTTACTCTGTTTGCTCTTTCTGTTTTGTACCATTAACTCTCCCGTCCTATATTTTTGCTTATGTCGTCGCTAAACCCAACACCGCCCTCGCCTTCATTCCGCAAACACCTCCCTTTGCTGTTTCCCCCTCCTCCATCTACAAATCATTTTCCGTTCAAAAGTTAACGGAGTTTCTAACTTAATACGTAAAGTTATTATTATTATTATTAAAAATCTAAAATTTTGTAATATCAGGTAAATAATAATTTAGGACACCCAATCCCTCCCGTATAATTTCGCAGTCCAATCTTAGTCAACAGTTCACTCTCTTATCCTTCTCTCAACACAATCAATTGCTTCCCGGTGGGCCCCGCGTCTCAGCCTCAAAAGTCCAGCTCAACGGAGATAAACCACTCTCTCAACGCCATCAATATCACTTTCTCTTCCGTCCTATCACTCTCATATGCGGCCACCTGTCCTATACCCCCTTCCACTCTCATGTCATGATATCAGAACCCAAACCCTCCGTATAATTTCTAAATTTAAATATATAAAATAAAAACATCTCCTCGTCTTCTTTCATTTCTATTTAGCATTCCCTACTCTTCTTCTCTTTCATGGAGTAAAAACACAAAATATCTCTCCCTTTTATTCCAAATTCTCTTCAATTTCTCACGAAATGGAGAACTTTTCTTACAATTCGTATCCTGATTCCGGCGACTCCTCTCCTCGATCGCGCGAGATTGATTTCGAGAACCCGCCACCGTGGGAAGACCAGCAAAATCCTCAGCAGTTCAAAGCTAAGTTCATGTGCAGCTATGGCGGAAAGATCCAACCTCGTCCTCACGACAACCAGCTGGCGTACGTTGGCGGCGAGACGAAGATTTTCGCCGTCGATCGTACTATTAAATTCGCCTCCATGATCAGCAAACTCTCTGCTCTCTGCGGCGACAACGACGTGGCGTTTAAGTACCAGCTTCCTGGAGAAGATCTCGACGCGTTGATTTCGGTGACGAATGATGATGATCTTGAGCACATGATGCATGAATACGATCGGCTTTATCGCGGTTCGGCTAAGCCGGCTCGGATGCGGCTGTTCTTGTTTCCTGCTGGTACTACTTCTAGCTTCGGATCCGAAGGATCGAAGTCCGATCGGGACCGTTTCGTCGAGGCTTTTAATTCCGGTCCGAGTCATGGAACTGACCCGAAGAAAATTGCAAATAATGTCGATTTCTTGTTCGGTTTAGAGAAAGGAATTCCTCCACAGAAAATTCCAGAAGTGGTGCAGCCGCCGCCGCCGCCGCCATCGGAGTATCAGGTTGCTGATGATCGTGGTATTGTAACGGATCGGGTTGTATACTCGGATCACGCGGTAACTCCTGCGGACATACAGAGACAATTACAGAGGCTGCAACTTAGAGAACAAGAACACCAGGTGCACGAAGCTATGTACATGAGAAAAACCGATGAGAATCTGGCCGGAATTTACGTTGGCGGCGGCGGCGAATATAGCGTTTCGAAAGTACCTGAAAAACTTCCTCCAGCAACGCTACCAGTGTCCGTACAGCAGACGACAGCGTTTTTGCCTGAGAGGCAAGTTCCCGCCCCGAATTACGCGGGTACAGTAACTACTACACCGGGACAACCGGAACAGCCGGTATACATGATTCCCGCACAAGCTCAAGGTACAACTGCTGTGTACCATCATCACCACGCACAAACCCCGCAAATTATTCGACCTGTTACCGGTCAACACGGTCAACCGTACTATCCCAACATGCAGCGAATGGCCCCGGCACACGGTCCCGGTCCCGACGTTTACCGGGATCAGCCGGTGTACAACATGGTTGTACCCCCGCCAACGCATACGCAAGCACCACCGCTCTCGGCAGCACCTCCACCCACTTTGCCCCAAATGGGAATGGTGCGTCCAGGTGGTGTCGGTAGTGTTGGAATGACGGCGGTGACAGATACTGGTTACACGCAGGTGGCGTACGATAGCGGAGGGAGACAGGTGTACTATACCGCACCGGGAGGAATGGTGGTGCCGCCACAATATCAGGGAGTTGGTATGACTGTTAGCGGTGGGGAAATGAGGCACAGCGGCGGTGGGTTGAGTCAAGAGGGTAAAGTTGTGACGAAGGTTTCACAAGCATCAGTTTGATGAAGACGAAGACGAAGACGAAGACGAAGAGGATGAAGTGAGTATAGTATGTTAATTATATTATTAATTACTTACTATAAATGCCGTATTATATATTTTAGTTCTTTTAAGTAAATTTATGCTTTGTTGTTATGTTAATTGTTAGATTAATTGCATGGTTTTGTATACGAGGAGTCTATGTTTGATCCTTATGTTAATTATTATGTTAATTGCTCTTCTTTTCTACTTTATGTTATTATGAAATTAAATTGCAATCTGAATTAAACTTAAAAATATAGATTTACATTTTTTTTTAAAAAAAAAAAGAATACGATCATTTTTTTTAAATTTTATAATTTTATTAAATAATATTAATATACTCATTTTTTTCTTGAAATGTTTCTTGATTTGTTGAGACATAATTAAAGTTAATTATCTGTTTTTTTTTTTTTAAAAGAAAAAGTCAACTCTACTATTGTACGTGGTATTTTTCTTTGCATTTGTTATTTGTTTGAACCCAAATTAATGCTCTTGTAAGTTGATAACACACCGTTTAAGCAAAAGATCATCTCGCACGCACATCACACTTAACATCATCAAGTGGCTTTTGTCCCTTCCAAAATCACTTTCATCGTAGCGTGCACATTATGTTTCCCTCGAACTAGAATCCTGTGTAGACATATGTACTAATTTGAATTAAGTGCCCCTCCTTTCAAGCCTAGGACTAGGACTCTTCAACCGTTCTTAGCTTGATTTAAGTGTCTCTTTCTCCTCAATTTAGGACTCCGACAAGTGTTCCTTACCCATCTGTATATAATATGCAGAAACTCTTGAACAAGACGAATTTATCGGTATTACATCATTGTAACATGTAAGACATGTAGAGTAAGAATATAATATTGATTTTGCATAAATTATCGTATAATAACAAAACACAAATTTAAGGAATCTAATAATAATAAAAATAAAAAAAGATCTGAAAGTTAATGATTAAAAAAAAAATGTTTGGTATCGTTATCTATATACACTAACAAAACCAGGATTAAAAAACTAAAGTGATTGACCCACGAAAAAAAGAGTAGGGGGATGTAGGGAGGGAGGGAGGGAGGGAAAACTGAATAGTTGCAACGTAGTCAAAACCCAAAGATGAAAAAAGAAAACCAAATTCCGCGAACAAGCAGGCGCCAGTGCCACGCTACCTGCAAATAATGTCATCGAACAGTGACAGATTGCTGTAGGCGAGAAAAGTTTAGAGGGAAAACTAAGATAAGAAAACGACATGTACACTATAATATACATGAATTCAAAGAAATGGGGTAAGTGGTGGGGCTCGTGATTGTTATTTTCGTCGATGAGGAAACGCACACCTGCACCGGACCCTGGTATATATATTATTATTATTATTATTATTATTATTATTATTATTATTATAGGGTATGTAATATGATAAAAAATCCCAGCCAGCTGAGCTCTATCAACCCCAAATGGGGTGGGGTCTCATTCTCTTGCTTTCATTTTCAGGCTTTGAATGTAATTGGATGAATCCAACATCACCTAACTAACTCTTCTCACTCGTCAAACCCGAACTGTATCAATGGAGAAAAATTAGATTATTATTAATTTCTATGATTAAAAATATCAGACTTTTGATAGCTATGGTGGCCTTTGATATACGATGATGGCCGGGTTGGGTGCCGCAATGCTATTATGCTAAGGATGAGACATGCTATTTTGAAAAACACTCTGCTCTTTTCTTCTTAATTATTTGCACGTCAATCACAGGTACTCGTGTTTAGCAGTTGTTATTGCTTGACTGCTCCTTTTTGTTACCTTGGATTCCCAATATCCTTTTTTTTTTCCTCAATTTGTACCAATAATTTTTTTTAATTAATGTATTAAATAAATATAGTGAAGTATATTTTTTTCACTTTTTAAATTTCTTTTATTGTGACATCTAACTATTTTATTTTTATTTTTTAAAGTTTTATAATAATTTTTAATTTTTTAATTATATATATATTTTTAAATCTTGGGGACCATAATTTAAGATATATATTGTGCCGTACTCATATCTTATGAAAATATTGAGTTTTTTTGTATTTTATTAAATTTATACATCAAATATATCATTATACATTTATATATACACACACACTTTAATATCAATATGAAAACCTTAAATATGTTACACATCTAATATAAAATTTAAAATATTTGACGCAAAATTAAAAAAAAGTTAATGGATGAATAATATACTGAAATACTGTAGTAAAAATAATTGGTTGATTTGACTATGTGCAGCTTGTTTCCCAAGTCTGTGTCTAGGTTTTAAGTTGGTCGAGTTGCCTATAAAATTTATACGAGAGTTTGAAAAAGTTTAGTAGGTAGTATATCTATCTATATATATATTTAAAAAATTATAAGATAAGTTAATACTTATTTTATACAGTATAATGTTAGTGACTTAGTGGAATATTGAATTAAAATAAAATTAATTCTAGATTTTTTGGTACAGTGAGATGATGTGCAAGTTGGGATGAAAGTGATTTTGGAGGGAGCCAAAAGCCACATGTTGATGTTAATTAAGTGAGTGCGACTGACATGATCCTTACTTTGCTTATCAACTTACAAAACCCTCTCCAACAAATAACAAATTATCATAATAATTATAATATCACCTACAATACTGATATTATTTTTTTTATTATTAATCAAATTCAGAATAACTTAAAATCACTTAAGAGTTATTTATAGAGGATAAAGTTCATTTCACTTAAATTATTCTCCTATTTAATAAAATATTATCATGTACATATATTTTTTTCTATATTTAATTACTTTTATTATCGTAATTATTATTATTTTAAAATAAATAAATACGTAATATCAAAATACTTAGAATTTAAGTTACACATATCCATAAGGTGCATAAGATTCAGTTTATGAATATTTAGGCTAGTAATCTGATTTAATTTGATTAAGTTTTTCAATTATACAGTACACACGGTCATCATGTCACATCTAAAAACGAGGGGGTGGCCCATGGACGGGATTTGGAGCTGGACAAATTTGATTTGGTTTCTTTCACAATTCAATATACATTTGAGTACCCTCCGACAAAATTAAAAACGTTTTTTTTTGTTTCAATTACAAGACAAAATCTTTCCAATTGGAATATTAGATACGGGATAATAACATTTTCGCCCTCAATTTTAATAAAACAATAAAAATTAAAAATTTCATTTGAGGACTACATCTATGATATTAATAATTGACATTGATGATGTGATATTAGTAACTGTTATTCCTGATAGGTTTAGAAATTTAGTAATTTAGTAAACTTTATATAAAGAATGTTTCCCTCATATATTATGAATATAATAATAAGGTCACGAGACATTTATCGAACTTTTTAATTTTTTGTTTTTTAAACAAAGTTGAAAACTTGTGTTTAAAGTTTGGAAATCGTATAATAATCTAATTTCAAAATATTTATAATCATAG
Source organism: Melia azedarach (assembly GCA_028052125.1). Classification (NCBI taxonomy): domain Eukaryota; kingdom Viridiplantae; phylum Streptophyta; class Magnoliopsida; order Sapindales; family Meliaceae; genus Melia; species Melia azedarach. The sequence goes on along the minus strand of CM051399.1, from coordinate 1,119,277 downwards.
GCAATCATATGTCTAATTGTTCATAAAGTTGAATAAAACGACAATATAATATTTCATTATCTTGTGTTAGACACCATGCCTTTTAACTGTTAGTCGCCTTTTCTCTCCTTTTTTTTTTTTTTTTTGGATTTTCGTTTTTCTTTCATGTATCTAATGGTTGTACCTTCGCTTGAGTGTACTAATGGGCTGTATAAAGTAGATTCCTCCACAATCATGGGCTCAAAACTCCGATGAAAGTGGCCCAAGAGTCCAGCAGCCTTTACCAAATCCAAAATGCTGGGAAACTTTGCGCCATTCCGCGGTATTCATGTTAAAAAATTATATTTCGTACTCCTTATTAACGATGTCGTCCAGATGATCATAATTGAATTTTTGATGAATAACGTTTAATCGTACAATTTGAAGTTTGAATGCCATTTAAATTCTTGGAATATGGTGCTTTTGATGAATATATTCACTTCACACGCCTATTCGTAAGAACAAACCGGAATATGCAAATATTTGTTGAAAATTAGGTCCATTGAATGACCACAAATTCAATTCAAGCAGTTGTATATATAATTAATGTATGTTTTTTTTACCAAAAAATTAAATGCATTAAATATATTTGAGCTACATATCGTGGAGATAGGTGGACCACATATAAATAAAATAACTGGATTCCAAAAGCAAATGAGAAATGATAAAATAAGATGGGTGGGCGTTACTTGCAAGACGAGGAAGAACATATAATGGATTTGATGGAATCAATCGGAAATTTTTGTGATTACAAGTCAACCACAAATATAAATAAAATTATTTGTGTTATACCCAAAATTTGTTACTAATGGGCCTAAATTCAAAATTAATAACTAAAAATTTGTGGAGACCTTTATTTTTAAAGAGACAGTTAATTATTTAGGGACATTAGTTAAACAACTTTGAAGATGAGAGAGAGACGATTATTGTAAAATAAACTTATAAGAGATCTTGTTAATTAAAAATAAGTAAGTACTCCAAAAAAAAAAAAGAGATTTCTTTGATTATAAAGTTTAATCTCGCTTCCTACTGAAGTCTTGTAGACACCAATCAAAAAGAGAGAAACTCCGTTAAATTGAAAATATATGAACTTCCACAGAGTATTTACACTTAAATATGTGTAGATGCTCAAAAAAGGAAAAGCGATTTTTTTAAGTGAGAAATTCATCACTATTTTTCAAGGCCAAAAGCTCAAACAATGGGAGAGAAAAACAACTATATCACTCTCCTAGTAGTGCAAAAACTTGAAGAGAGATAACAATTGAAGTTGAACACAAATGAAAACACCGGGAGAAGTTATAAGATGCCTTAAATATGTCATGTGGTATCTACACCTTGACACTTGTCAAAATAAATTACATACGAATATTAAAGATAAAATTTTTACTATTAAGGTAAGAAGAAAAAAACCAAGAACATTAAAAAAAGAAAAAAATCAAGAACATAAAAAAAATTATTTCTCTTTAACTTTATTTTTCGATAACTGACTTGATCGTTGGAGAATTTATGCCAAAAAATAATCCAGCATACCTTAACTATTTTTTATTTTATAAAAAAATAGGAGATCATCTACCGTTCGGAGTTAGACATGTAGACAACATCAACAATTTGATTCATAATTTTATATATTCCAAAATTATTCTACTTTTACATTATTATATTATTGACTTTTAATTAATAAAAAAAGTTACATGTAGCATGTAATATATGGTAAATGTATAGAGAGGCTGTTGGATCTGTGTAGCTTGTGTGCAAAGAATATTGGTTTAAACAAAACACAACTGCTGTCATCTTAACTTAACAAAGAGACTTGGAATCTAAACACTAAAACATAAAGGTAATGACTTGCTTTTATCCACGTTCATTCTCTTTCTTTCTAGAATCGAATTCTTAATAAAATAATAATTATTCCGTCAATTAATTATTTATATATTTTTCGTGAAATTCAGCTTGCAACATGCATCTGCTTATTGCTTTTTATGGATGTTTCCTTCTCCCTCCTCAAATATTCTTTCTAATCTCTCTCTATATATACGTGTGTGTGTGTACACATAAAAAAAAGGAAGAAAACCCAGAAAGCACTTATTCTCATCAATCACTTCTGCTTTCAGTGTTTTTGGTTTCAAATTTGTTGCATGAAACATGAATGAACCCAAGTATGGTTATCCCTATCCTGCTCCAGGTAACAATTAATAGTATATGTAATTTTTCTCATTAATTTCTTCTTTTTTCTTTTTGTTAATTTCTAATGACCGATATGAGACGGTGCAGGCACTTACCAAGCACCGCCGCCTCCGGTGATGGCGCCGCCGCAGTATTACGCAGCTGCTCCGCCGCCAAAGAGAGAACCAAGTTTTCTTGAAGGATGGTATGCGTGTGGCGTTTTGTGTTTTCTTCATTCATATATGGTTAATTAAACTTGTATCCCTGAAATGAAAGGTATACAATATAACAACTCTGTATTCTAAATTAAAATTTGTTTTGAATTTGCAGCCTCGCAGCTTTGTGCTGTTGCTGTCTCTTGGATGAATGTTGCTGCGACCCTTTTATCATCATCGGGGGCTAATGCAATAATATGTGTGCTTGTATAATTAGTTAATTGCAATTTACAAATGTATTATTATAATTTCTAGCTTGCTCAGGTATAATGTTATGTATTATTGAGATTTTGACTAATTATAATTAAAACTGCAGAACGCATAATACATTATTGATTAAAGGTATCCAACCCTTGAATCTAATGAAACAAAAAACTCTGCAAAGCTATTCATATTATTTACTTATTACAACTGAATGTAGACAAGTGTGTATACATGCTTGCAGACACGTATATACTACGTAAATAGACACTGCCAAAATCTTTTGTATTCTTTCTCGGCGAAACAAGTCTCGAATTCATGCGTTTTCTAATCCCTTTTAATTACTTACAAATATGAGCGATTCCAAGTACGCGTATCCATACCCAGGCCCAGGTATCTGTTTCTGTTCTTCGTATTATTTGGCTGCTCTGTTTTTTTCTTCATATATGTCTATATATATCATTTTTGCTCTGCTCTGTTTTCAGATCATTATCATGGGCCGACGGTGATGCCACCGCCGCAGTATGACGCTCCGCGGCCAAGAAGAGAACCGGGTTTTCTAGAGGCATGGTACGTTAAATCAAATCTCTGAATTTGTTTTTTGTTTTTGTTTAATTTGCTTTCATTTTCTTTTGCAGCCTTGCAGCTTTATGTTGCTGTTGCCTCATAGATGAGTGCTGCTGTGATCCCTTTTTCTTTTTTGTGGGCTAATTATAATACTTGTTTTATATGTTAATTTTCTTGATTACGTTTTTGCTTTTCTTAATTCACAATTCTAAGTTTAATTTCTGCCGTAGTATTTAAAAACTTTTATAATATATTAATGAAAGTATTAGTGTTTGTTGTATTTGAAGATGCATATATAAAAAAGTCCATGTTGGCTAGAACTAGAAACTAAGATACGCCGAACAGTTCTTAATTAATAATACAATAATTTTTCAAATAATGAGAACTTACCCACATCCAAATTATAGACATAATTAGTGAGAGCATGCTCTGTTAAATAATTATAATTGAAATTAGATGATTTCATTATTATTATTATTAATAAATTGAAGATTCCAACGACTAATGCGGATTGCAACATCAACAGATTCAAAATTGGAGGTCTTTATCAAACAACACCAAATTGGCCAATTAGGTTTAGGTTAAAATTGGAATTTAAATAAATAAAAAGGTTTGTTGCTTGATGGGTATTTTCTTTTCTTTTCTTTTTTTTCTGGAAGTTCAAACTTTGATTAATATTATAAACAAATAAATAAATAAGTATTGGTGAAATATAACTAAACTATTTAAGTTGCACTTTCTTGACCATTCCCATTGCCTACTATTTATAGAACATGCAAAAGTGGTAATTTTATTGGTTCTATTTATAATAATATTGACTTGGTTAATAATGGCGTTAACTGTTAAGAGTCAAAAGTACTAATTAAACGAAGTTATAGTTACTAATTAAATTTTATTTTAATAATTATTAATTTTTACTTTTTACAATGAAAAAGTTGAAAAGAAAGAAGGGAAAACTTAAAAAGCACGACGGGGAACATAGGAGGGCAAGATTGTAATATCACTCGAATTTTGCAAATGCAAAAGCAATAACTAATTTGGAGCGGCATGTTGTGACTGGCGATAGAAAAATTAAGCATACAATAATTAGGATGAGGAAAGTTGTGTGAAAAAAAGCTATAATTACATCATGGAAACAAAAGCAAAGCAAAGCAAAACAAAACAACACCCAATCCCCAATTCATAATCATATGAATTGAATTGTCATATCAATTACTCTCTACTCTCCACTTATTAGTAGTATAGCTTTCCAAAATTTTAATTTATTTAAGAAAATTATGAAATAAATTATTAGGAAGATACGAATTATAAAAGAAAATTAAAGATTTATATATATATATATATATATATATATATATGTGCATGTGTGCGTTTTTGTTTCTAGAAACAATTTTGACTTTCTATTTTTGTTTTTGTTTTTGTTCAAATATACAATAGAGTGAAACTCATTTGTAAGAATCTAACTTTTGTATACCTTAAACTACAATATCATGTGTTAAATATATAAATGTTAATCCTAATTTTAGTCACCAAGGTCTTACTCTAGTGATAGAGAACATGTTCAAACCTTACCAAATGTCGGGATTTTAATGTTAAAAATTGAACTATTTTCTTCGTGAAAAGAGAAGTCAGTACTTACAATTATCCACATGAAGTGTTAGCATAAGATAAAATATCAAATTTCATTATTGGATAGAATACCACAAATTGTAGAACAGGCAAAGTCCCATATATCACAATCCAATCCCCGAGTGCGAGCTTTTGCTTTTCTATTCATATTCATATGTTGTTGTTGATGAACATCAACTTGTAAAGAAATGACAACCGATATGACTCTCTTCTAACTTTGTCATATTCTACAGTTTGTTTATAGGATAATAACACTTGGGTCCTTAGGTTTTAGTGAAATATTAAATAAAAACACGATAATTGTTTATTTATATTCTTCATATACTATAATTTCCCCTTCGCATCCCGTACCCACACAGTAAGTTTTGGTTCAGTGAATTTATGCCCGGCTGGAAAACATTTGGTAAATTTCGAACAATGATAATAATAATTAGCGTTTATGTTAAAATAAAACATCTGCAGAAACACCTTATTTGATTAAATTCGTCATAGCACAGCTTAATAAAATTGATTATATACTTTTACTAATGTACTGTAATTTAATATACAAAGCAAAATCATGAAAGATTACGATAGTACTATAATAAAAAATAAAAAATAGATTTATTTGTTATTTTTGTAAATTACAGGATATGGTAATTATTCAATTTGAAATACATTATCTAATAATTTGGCAAATTATGGCTTAATGTCACGGACGGAATTGCACGTAATTGAAATTTCATTTTGGAATAATGTGTAATAGCAATTATTAATGTTCATCATCCTTGGAAGAAAAAATATGTTAAAAAAGAAAAGAAAGTAAAGTGGATAGGAATTTAGGATATTATTGGGGGAACGAGGAAAAAGACAAATAAAGAAGACATAAATTATGTTCAACAACTATCCTTCATTGGATTATCCTACTAAAATTTTATGATTTTTTTTAAATTAACTTTGATCCAACGTTGTGATTGATCTGAAAAAATATAAGACTGGTGAAGCTAATTAACTTTAATTTTAAGAAACGTGATAATTTTATGAATCCTTCAGTTATTGTTATTTCTAAGATAATATTAGCCGAAATAGTTCTTTGTAAGGGTGATCTCGTAATTTAGCAGCGCAGAGAGAGATTTACTAGACGACCCAGGGTAACACCAATTATTTGATGCGAATTTACTTTAATACCTCTCACATTGACACGGTATTCCGCGAGCGATTTCACCATCACCTCCACATGCGCGTAGCTTCTGGCTCACGCCGGTCCACCCAGTTGGCCCTTTCCCTCCACGTCATCACGTCTGGGCCCCACATACGCGAAAACCCTAAATTCACGGCACATGCAAACCAAATTCATTCTAAATGACAATTCGAATTCATAAAACACATCCTCCCTAATCCAATGGTTATTTACACCGACACGTATGAAGATCTTCATATCCTGATCGTCCATGACAGATCATCCGGTCAGCATCTCGGTCAGGCATAATAGGTTACGAACCGTGAGATGTAGAAACAAAACTTAACTGACGGGCGAGATACTGCCCGAGATCTAAACGGGCAGATCTGATCGTCTTTAAGAAGCGAGGCTAGCCCCCTCTAGTTCCTCGCTCTGATTAGGGAAAATCCCAAACCCTACACTTTTAAGAATATCTGTTCGTGGTGGCGCGTGTGGTTCACGATCGTAGCGATTGATGGTAAATCTCGGCAGCGGATGGCATCGGCGGTGTTAGCCAATCGCGGCGAAGGCAACTGGCCGATGCAAACTAAAGGCAGTGGTCCTAAATTCATGGGAAAAGTTCCAAACCCTAACCCTAACACTAAAAAAAGACAATTTCACCAGGAAATCAACGGCTGTCAGATTGACGACGCATCGCCGGCCGTCACGCAATCTGCAGCCTCAGACGACGCATCTTCCATCAACAGAAGACCCAACAACGATAATCTCCTTGTGGGTAATTACGTCAGCTTCAATATCTCATCTTATTCAAAAAAGGAGCTGCTTGAGCTGAAAAGTCGTTTGATTTCGGAGCTAGAACAGATTCGGCAGTTAAAGAGCAGAATCGAAACTCAACAGTTCAGATCCAGCTCGAAGAAATCGTCGATTTCGGGCAACAAGCGTCCGTTTATGTTGAATGAGGCGAAGAAACTAAATCAGCAAGATAATGGGAAGATGCTGAAGAGTTGTTCGCAAATCTTGACGAAGTTGATGAAGCACAAACACGGGTATATTTTTAATTCGCCAGTTGATGTTGTTGGTATGGGTCTACATGATTATTACGATATAATCAAGAATCCGATGGATCTTGGGACCGTAAAGTCGAAATTATCCAAGAATCTGTACGATTCGCCTGCGGATTTTGCAGCTGACGTTAGGTTGACTTTCAACAACGCCATGACTTACAATCCCAAAGGCCACGATGTGTATATTATAGCGGATCAGCTTCAAGCAAGGTTTGAAGAGTTGTTTCGGCCTATTAACGAGAAATTGGTTCGAGAAGTGATTCAAGAACGAGTTTTTGAAGAAGATTTCCCAGCAAATTCTTGGAATTTTCATGAGATGAAGGAAAAAGAAAGTTCTAAGCAGCAAATTATGACAAAATCTGAGCCAATGCAGCGAGTTCCAGCAACTGGGTCAAACCCTAACCCTAAGCCTAACCCACCTCCAGTCTCTCAGTTGCCTGTGAGAACACCCTCACCAGTGAGGGTTACACCAGCGGCGAAACCACTGAAGCAGCCGAAACCGAAGGCTAAAGATCCAAATAAAAGAGAGATGAGCATGGAAGAGAAGCACAAGTTGGGGATAGGGTTGCAGAGTTTGCCCCAAGAGAAGATGGAGCAAGTAATTCATATATTGAAGAAAAGGAATGGAAATTTAAGGCAGGACGAGGATGAGATCGAGCTTGATATTGAGGCTCTTGATACTGAAACTCTTTGGGAGCTTGATCGCTTTGTGACTAATTATAAAAAGATGGTTAGCAAGATTAAAAGGCAAGCATTGATGGGCATCAACAATGTGGCTACAGCTGAAGCCAATAGGGTAAATGAAATTGTTAGTTATGATTTATGTGCTTCCATTACTATAATTACATTGATTAGTTGTGTGCATACTAATTTGGGTAATTTGTATTTTGGTGTATAGGATGTGCCTATGGTTGAGAAAAATGAAGTGGCGGCGGATGCTAAAAAGGCAAAGAAAGGGGAAATTGGGGAGGAAGATGTGGACATTGGCGATGAGATGCCAATGAGCACTTTTCCTCCTGTGGAGATTGAAAAGGATAATGCTCATAACAATAACAATGCCAGTAGCAGTTCCAGTAGCTCTAGTAGTTCTAGTAGTGATTCATCGTCATCGAGTGGTATATGACAGTGCTTATATTTTGATTTTTGGAGTTGTGATGGAAAATGTGTCGGGAGAAAAGCTTAGTTGTGTGTCATGTTCTTATGCAGATTCGGATTCAGGGACTTCGTCAGGGAGTGATTCGGATGCTGATGATGCTCGGTCATAGAATGCTGACCTTGATGAAGATTGAGGTTTGGGGATACGCAGAAGAGCTTTCCTGGAAGAGGGGCCCCTGAAAGTGTGATTGTTATGGATGAATGAGGTACAAACTGCGTTGCTTGGTGCAATTTCTTGTCTGATCTTCTTTTATGTTTTGCTATCCTGTGCTGAATCTAAACTTTTGAAGCTCTCTCTGTTCAGGGTTTGATTGCAAGTCGTGTTGTGGACTAATAGTAGTGGCTTTTTGGAGGAATGTCGATGATATTGGAAGTTGGCAAAGTTGCTTTTGGCTGGATTGTAAAGGGGATCAAGGAATGGAAAATTGGAAAAAAAAAAAAAAAGAATGTTAGGAGTAGACTGGTTAGAGAGAGTAGAGAAATGTAGGCAAGTTGTTAGAGAAGATTGTTAGCTGTTGTCAGAGAAAGATTTAGAAGGGTGAAATACTTTGTAAACATTATTAACACTAAATACATAATTTTAGCCATCATTGACTCATTCGCAATTGAGTTTTTTTGCTTTAGCTCTTAAAATTTTCTGGTGGTATGTTAGCCAAAATGTGTAAGCGGTTTCAAAACCTTTGCCAGCGCATTCTTTTCTTGACAAATGAGATTATGGAAGGAATCTCTTTGTATGGGAGAAGAGATTCAAGAGGAGTAAAATATTGACGAAATTTATCTGTAAAGACTTTATTTAATAATTCAGACAAGAGGGGGAGAATAGATCATGGAAGCATGTGCCGAAAGAAGTTGCCAGGCTTGATATTGATTTTTGAGGAGTTGGAAAAACATGCCTACTCTTAAATTGTGCTCTCTGCATGGAACAATCAGCCATTGGGTAAATGTGTTTTTCTCATTTAATAAACAAAAAAGAATAAAGAAATTGAATGACAAAATCTAGAAGAAAAGGCAAACAGCAGTATAAAATTGCTGGTCCAACTAAAATCCAAAAGAACCAAGCATTGGAGATAATGGACGGTCAAGAGCCGTTTGCTTTGACATGACAGGGACTGTCTTAGCTTATGTCCCCTGACGATTTAAGCATACATAACGGCTGAAAACACTGATTTAATCTAAGAAGGTTCTAAAAAAATAATGAGTAAAATTCTTCCATAACTCTTAAATGGAATCCAAGCAAGTTATCAAAATTGCAGTCTCTTCTACTAATAACAAAATGTCAAGTTAGAAGAGGTGAGACAGAGTTTGCATTAAAAACTATAGTAAAAGAAGACTACATTTCACTTACAAACCAGGCTCAAAATTTTATGACTAGTCAATCTCTTCCTATAGATGAAGAATCACAGGATTTTGCGAAAAACCCATAAATCACAACAGGCAGCTTGAAAGAATTCAACTAAAGAAGAGTTCGTAAGGTAGGCAAGCTTTCCAGGTTAGCCTGTGGTTTGTTGATTACTGAGGTTCTAGAAGCAAAAATCTTGAAACAGCTTAGAGTCAAAATTGCCAGTCAACTCCTGCATTGTGCCTGCAGCATCCGTCAGGCAGAAACAGAAGTTTCCAAGGATGAAATATAAATAAGAATGGAATACATATATAGAGATTTTAGGGTAAAGATTTTTATGTATGTTTTATTTTACTGCTCTTATTCCAACTTCTTCAAATTAAGAAACACATCACCAAGTTGAGATTCACAAACGGCATGGGCATCGGGGGGCAAATCTTTTAGAAAAGACTTGGTCAGATTAAGAGTTGATACCATCTGGAAAATCTTAGCACAGAACTTGCGTACTTCAGCCCGCCTAGCCTGCTTTTCAGGCATATTTGTCACCAACTGCTTTATCACATGACTGAGATTTGGGAGGTGGCTCTTCAACTTTTTCTTTGATGCTTCTCGGCTTACATCATCAGAGCTTAAAGGAAACAATAACTTCAATATCTCCATCACCAGGTCCAGAGATTCAACTCGACGAAACACTGATTTTGCACTGGCACATTTTTCCAAAAGGAAGCCCAACAGATGATGCCCTATCCATGGTCTTCTTCGAAATATTTCTTTCAAAAATTCCAATTTTATTTGAGACTTTTTACTATCAAAATAACCACCCAACACACCACGGAAGATGTCAAAAACCTTTTGCAGTTCAGATTCTGAAAAATTTCTTGCATCAATAATCTTTAGAATCCAAAAGGTAGAATTCTGAGCCAAGGAGACTATCATTTTGTGTCGATTCCAAGAGGCTGACTGCTTTTTCTTTGATGGATTAGCAGCAGATTTCTTTCTCTTAAATGGTTTTGATGCCAATTTTAAGTTCTTCTCCAACAAAGAATTAAGGGTAGAAACTTGCACAGATTCACTCTTCGGAAAGTCTTTCGCTTTGAATATTTTCTTCTGTAGAATTCCCCATATACGTTGTCCAAGCTGCTCACTGCCTTCAGCAGTATGTGGGTTAACAAATGCCTGAGCCAGGTTTGAGTACACCATCAGAACTTGGGGCTTACCTGCACAAGGAAGACATTCCCAAAGCCCGTAGAGCAAATCAGTATGCAGGAAAAAGTTGAAATAAAAATAAAGTTTTCATCAAATATAGCAGATTTTTTAGAATAAATCCTAGGTGGCTAGTGCTAAACCAAAATCCATAGAAATTTATCCAGTATAATAATACACAACTAATTGTTGTTGAATCTTCCCACACTATGGATCCAACATCAATCCTTTAGTAGTCAACCTCAATAAACAACAATATCAATCCTGAGGAGCCTTATTCTTTAACTGACATAAGTTAAAAAAAACTGTTTGAGGACCAATTTCTATACCTCAACCTAGGCTAATTTTAGCTTAATGCATAATTCTACTTGCCTGGATTTTCATGCAGGTAAATTTCCAGCAATGAGAGAACACGAAGTTTGAACAGAACAAGCTGGGATTGAGCTGTTTCACTCCCAGCCTGATTCTTTTTCTCTTTGAAAATCTGGGCAAGATAAGTATCCATCCGGAACATTGCATCATCATCCATTCCTTCATCAGACTCGTCAGAATCATCAGAATCTTCTGGGACTTCTTCTCCAGCTTCCCCTCCAGTCACTGCCTCAGAGTCATCAGTCTGCTCATCGCTCTCCACTGTTTCACCAGTCTCAGCCTCATCAATGTCATCCTCTTCTTCGATACCAAGAAAATCTTCTTCATCATCTTCTTCACTCTCTGCATTGCGATGTCTAGCAGGTTTTAAATCTTTCTTAATAACCCGCAACATCCGCATCAGTCCATCATCCGTCACATCATCACAGAAATATTTGAACACCTAAAAACAAAAGCAGATGCCAAATAAGTCATACATCTAGTGTGTGCTGGGCACTTGTAGCAAGGCGATGCATTTTATGATTAGCATAAAAATCTTCAAATCCTAACATATTCATATTGCTTTCTCTTAGTTCATATATTCAATCATTTCCAATTCTTCCTCAAAACCAATTATAATGATGTACCTAAGCAAAAATCTTTATATAATTAATGGAAAATCCATCCTCAACTGTCTGTAAAAGAACAAAAGATTAAAAGCCATTGTCACACATACCTGCTCTATAGCAGACCGCATGGGAGCTGATGATTGCGGAAGCATTGAAAGCAATGTATCCACCAGGACATCCATTAGCTCTGGTGTTTCATCATTCGACTCATCTTCACCAGACGAGTTAAGAAGATCAGAAGATGCAAAAGCTTTTTTACAACACATGATAAGTTCGGAGGCAGCTTCGTAGAATTCTCCTGGTCGAAGAAGCACTTGGAGCAGCAACTGGATGAGCAAATATCTAAGCGCATGCAGTTTATTTGCATTTGTGCTGAGCCCACTATTCCGTTCCTACAGAAATAAGAAAATAAAAATTCCGAATAATATTTGCAAATATTAAACAATTAAAGACATAATCTGAAGTACAACCTTGTAAACATCCGAGACACTAAAGGAAAATTGTATATTTGTGGAGTCTGAGATATTAGAGCATTCAGATTTAGTACTCTCCAGTAATCATCGTATTCCAGAAATTAAAAACATATGGACCACAGTTAATAGCCTGACAGTTTAATGTTGCAGGAAATACAACATAAATTTAATACCTCTCTGGAAAGCCTAGTTTCCATTTCCAGCAATTTTTTGAATGCCTGTTCATCCTCATCACTTAAGGATCGAAAGAGAGAAACTGAAGGAATGTTGCGTAATGTGCTAAGAAATCTCATGAAGTAAGACCCAAGATCATTTGGCTCAAGTCCATTTGCCAAAGAATGTGACCCCTCAACCTTCTGAGCATTTGCCAGCAATAACTGGAGCTGCTCAATACATGTGCTGCAAAGAGCACTTGAGGTGGCTGCTTTAGGCCACCTAAATTTTTCCTGTAACTCAAAAGATGTCACTTCAGTGCCAAGAGATGCAGAGAACAAACCCTGTACAGCTAGAAACTTCAAAATTTCTTTTTGCACTCGAAACTTAGAATCAGAATCTAGCTTCAAATATTTCAAAATACTGGGGAGGGATTCTACTACCCAACTTTTCAGAAAATCTGAATTTCCCAATGTCCCCACTAAATCCTTCTCACCAATTGACCCTATCTCTGAATTGTCATCAGTAGTTTGACTCTGATCTGAGGGTTCCTCTGAAGCTTGACCTTCATCCAAAAACATGTTCACTAGGTTTTGAATAAAAAGCATGCAACCTGATTCTGTTTTGAAATCTGCCATCAAATCTTTGACTACTTTTGTTCGTGTGATGGAGTCAAATTTTCCATTGCTGTGTTTTTGTAAAGCCACAATCACAGCAACTCTTCTGACATCATCATTCCCAACCCAATCTAATAATTCTTTAAGGAAATACTGTGCTACTTTGTACAGCCACGAATCCTTTGTAGAAAGTATATCTATCAGGCAGTGGACAAGTTTGTAAGATACAACAATTGAGAGAAACGATGCAGGCAACCTTGGGAGAAGAAGCAGAAGAATGTCAAATGCCAAGTGTTTACGGTCATGAGATGACAGAAGAAGAGATCCTTCAATAATAATTTCACAAAAAGACCGGAAGCTCTTGGCAACTTCTTCTTCGGTTGAGCTAGACCTGCGACTCTTTTTGTGCTTCTTTATGGAGGTTGAAATTGATGCTGCATCTTCAGCTTGCAAGACTGTATCAGGTAAGAGAATATTTACCAGAACAGGCCACACGCTATGCACTCGGGGCTGACAGAAGGTGGATTCCTGCCATATACCATAGAAACAAAGCTATTGTCAGAAAATCTGGAATTTCTATACACATCCTTGTTATAGTTGCAGAGGTATATCTGAATACCACCTTCAAGCAATTCACGAGAGAGGACAAATGGTCAGCAGCAAAAAGTTTGCCATGGCTGAATGCAGTTGGCAAAAGTTTTCCAAACATTTTGCTATCGACAGAAACTCTTTCGCGAATTCTGAGAGCTAAAAGCAAAGCATCAGGATTCCCAACTTCACCAGCTCCCTCAAACCACTCATGAAGGCCTGGAGCTCCAAGCACATGACCTACCACAGCATCAGCAGGCAACTGCAAAACCATACAAGACATGAAAGCATTAAGGTGAGATCAAGAAGTCTCTGGGAGTGGTACAAGATGAAACACAAGATTTCAAGATTTCAGTGAAACCTTGAAACACTATTTCAAGATCACCCAAGCAACTGTACTATATTCAAAAACCTTGAACAATAACCTCAAATTGGAATGCGCAACTAGATGAACAAGACTATTTATATTTATATTATATATTTCCCCACTTTTATTAAGTCCCAAAAAAACTGCAATGGTATAACAACTATGTAAGAGTCATACATCTATTGGACATGCATCATTAGCTATCAAATTTAATTCTCCCTAACATTCAGGCAATCAAGGCACCAAAAGAAAGCATTAATATTTTCAAGGACAAAATGACTGTGCATACATTTTCAACCAAGTCTAAAATAACTGTGACAGCTGGCTCTTGCAAGTATCGCTTCTTTGCTGCAAGGGAGATGAGCAGACTGGTGAATTCCTTGATGTATGGTGTGTTTTTATCAGAAATCCACTCTTTACTTAGTCTTCCTGACCGGGCAATAGCTCCATAGGCAAATAAGCGACCCAAAAGGCAATCCCTCACTTCCTGGAATTGAATAAATAAGTGCTTAGTGAATCTTGTTGGAATCTCTGACAACTCTACCAAAGATAGCGCATAAAAAACGAAAGAAATTCTTTCCCACCTGACCCTTCATTGATGAAGAGACCTCCAACAAATCGACAATAAGTTTCAGCAATGGGTCTACTTTGATGCTAGGAATTGTACCAACCAAAAGAGTAAGGCCTAATGCAAAGCCCTGTCTTGCACACTGCAAAAGAGATTGTAGACCGCATATTAGCAAAAAGCGCCCTAATAGATGGCCCAATTCACACCTATAACAAGAAATGTCATGCAAAAATGACAACTTCCGTCAAATTTTCTGTAACATCTATAGGTCCAAACGCACCATAAAAGGTTCTAGACAGCCACTGGCATATATTTAAGATCTAACAATAGCACAGGTAGTAGCCAACAATTAGCATAAATATTCTTTCTTTTAGCCATGTCACCCCTTAATTCAAGCTTCTACCAAATAATGGAAGACCACTGTCACATATTATATAGGTTCACATACCCAGCCTAATGATTACATTTTTCAAGTTCTTTGACTATGCTTTGGAAATGAATTTCTTAATGAATTTCACCATCCACCAGAATCATAAGACTGTATTGCCATCTCATACCATTAGATCCATGTTAGGTAACCTTTAAAAAAAAAAAATCAAGTTATGGAATACAGAGACCTAGAATAAGAGCATTATAGAGGCAAGTATGTAACTGATGAAAGCAGATGGATTGAGTCAACTACGTAGCTTAAAAAATACAACTATCATGCACAGTTTTGAGTCTTCAAGCTCCATATGAGAACCTTCACTAGGACTGTCCCAGAAAATATGTAGGAGCTCAGATCTTTACATATTCTATTCACATGCATTTTGTAAACATAGCTACATACCTCTCTGGATGAAGAAACACCACGGATAAGCCTACGCAAGGCATATCTCAAAGAAGGCGCACAATCGTTTAACCCATCATCCTTTTTAGCTTCCAATTTCATTTGACCTTCAGCACACTGATCCCCAAGTCTATCATATACCTTCTGAACTTCCTGCAACTCTCTCACCAGTGATTCCGCTGCTGCTTGTCTCAAAGAAACCTCAACCGAAGCCAAGTCATTAAAAAGACTAAGACGCAAGTCAGGCATACCACTACTAGAAGATGATGATGCGAGCATTGATGTCCGAATTTCTTCTCCTTTCAATGCTACTCCACCAACTTGTTTGGGCTCAATTTCTTTATCTTCTAAAGCAGAACGATGCCTCTCCTTATCCATTTGTTTCCTTTTCTTCCTTCTCTCCATGGGTTTGATAGAATTAGGAATGTTTGCATCCCCATGTGCCATATCTCCATCTTCTTGCTTACCTTTTTTCATTTTCTTTTTCAAAGGATTTGAGTTAGCATTATCATTGTCCATCTCATCGGTTGGAATACTATTTTCGGTAGCTATATCTACTACATCCTCTCCTCTCTCTACAACATTGGAGTTCCTCTTCTTGCCGCCCATTAAAGCAAGCTTCAAACTTTCTGTACATCAACAACCCACCAAAAAATTTCAGCTTTGAAGAAAACTAACAGTAATAGCAAAAAAAATTCCTCATTCCCAGTTCACAATACAACAAAATCAGCTTGTTCACGCATAAATTAGTTTTGATCCATTCAAAAAACAATAATAAAATTCGAAAACGCAAAATACATTCTCTTTTTCCTACTTTAACTACAAGTCCCACCATTTACAGGGCAAACAGACAGAAGCGGAAAAATTATATAGAAATAAACAAAAGAAGAAAGAACGAACCTGGGCTGTTCCGGTTTCAAGAGAAAGAGGATTTTTAGGGTTTTGGTTTCTTAGGGTTTTAGGGTTTTATATCAGATAATATTTATTGTTATTAAGCTCAGGACAGCGGCCGCCGTTTAGAGTGTAGGAAGCGAAAATTTACATCGAGCCTTATATATTACCTCCATATTACAAAAATTACCCTCAAATTTTGATTTCTTCGTTATCAAAAGCACACTTTTGATTAATGATATTTTACTCCAAAAAATTATTTTAAAAAATTGATTCCAAGAGTTAGATCATTAATATTAATTTTTCAAGTTAGTTCGCATTACTATTACGGACGTTCCGAGTAGTTATTAAATAATTATGTTGAAATATATCACGCTGGGCCCTCAAGTTTGTTAAATTATCACATTAGCCCCTCTTTATGCTTTCGATTTCATCCCTATGTATACACTCGACTCGAGTGATTCCACAGTTCATTAAAAGTGTTCTATAGAGAGAGTATTACAAACTCAATCTTATTTTATGAGAACTAATTGATTAAGTAACAGAATATTATATTTCTAATTAAATTCGTATCATCTTCTTATGCACAAGTTCTTATAAACCCAAAAATTTCATCAATCAAAAACTATTTCCGAGGTTTTTATATTCCAATTGCAAAAATTTTCTCTGCGTTGTCATCAAATTCAATCCACGTATCGGTAACGGATTATGCACAAATTAATCTCAACTGCATTTTCTTTAAAAAATAAATTTAGTACAATAGACTTCAACTCAATATCAATAAATTTTGGAACCCGCCAATCAAATTGATAACAAAAACTGTATTATTAATTCTTGTTGATTGTCGACCGACTTTGGGAGCTAGAGCTAACCTTCTATTGAATTTGAATATCAACAGATTTCTATATATTCAAGTATAATCAAGATATCTGCCGGAATCTAACAAGCAAAGCACAACGCCAAGTCAGCCTTTCAACAACGAAATTAAATTATTTCAGAAAAATTTTATGTGAACCATGCACCATTGAAAAGGATTCAGCCTACTTATGCAATTTTCTCGAAATAAACTAAACTTGTTTCTCCTAATACCTTGAATGATTTAGATACAAAACCGCCACAACCTAAAAGAAAAAATAAAAATAAGAGACTGAACTCTCAATTTGGGTTTATAACCATTTTAGGCAGAAGACAAAACAACAAATATTACTGCATCTGCTTTCACTTCTTCACCTCCTCGTACTCAGCCTCCGGAGTCTGGTCACCACCCTGGGAACCTCCGGAAGCAGAGCCACCACCCGAACCACCAGCCATGTGTTGTCCAATCTTTGAAACAGCTTTGTTTGCAGCTTCGAGCTTGGCCTTGATTTCATCAATGTTTTCACCTTCCATTGCCTTCCTCAAATCTGCCACTGCGTCCTCAATTTCCTTTGCAATTTCACTAGGAACCTTTTCTCTGTACTCGCCCAAGCTCTTTTCAATGCTGTAGATGGTGGTATCTGCGTTGTTTCTGATGTCAATCAAAGCTTTTCTTTCCTGATCCCTCTGAGCATGCAACTCTGCTTCCTTAACCATCTTTTCAATTTCATCATCTGATAGTCCTCCTGATGAGCGGATGGTGATCTGCTGTTCTTTGTTAGTCGCCTTGTCCTTTGCAGAAACAGTGACAATACCATTGGCATCAATGTCAAATGTGACCTCAATCTGAGGCATGCCTCTAGGAGCAGGTGGAATGCCCACAAGTTCAAACTCTCCTAGGAGCTTGTTGTCAGATGCCATTTCACGCTCACCTTGAAGCACCTTGATACCAACCTGGGTCTGGTTGTCAGCAGCAGTTGAGAAGACCTGTAAACAAAAGAAGTACCAATTGGAGCAATTACAATATAGCACTTCAGAATGCAGCTACAGAGAGAAGACTAAGGATTAAAGATGCAATTTGTTCGCATTAGTTGGACATGCCACCAAGGAGCAAATCTGTGAACCTGAAAGCTTGAAACACAACAAAGAAGCACCTCTCAAGTAAAACCATTGAATGGCAGGAACCAATCCATAAATAAGAACCCACTTAGTTTACCCTACTCACATTCTTACTGCTGCTTACTCAAAATTCATATTTTCCTCAGAGATAAAATGCTCAAGCTTCATATATGTTCAGTAAAAATATACCATTTAGAAGAAGGTAATCTGCTAATGGGCAGCTGTAAATATTAAACTCACCTGACTCTTCTTTGTAGGAATTGTTGTGTTTCGGTTGATCAGCCTGGTAAAGATACCACCAAGTGTCTCAATACCAAGTGATAGAGGTGTAACATCCAAGAGAAGCAACTCTTTGACATCTCCGCGAAGAATACCACCTTGAATTGCAGCGCCAAGAGCAACTGCCTCATCAGGATTTACTCCTTTGCTCGGGCTTTTCCCAAAGATTTCTGAGACCACTTCCTGTACTTTGGGAACACGGGTCATTCCTCCTACAAGAAGTACCTCATCAACATCCTTTATGGTGACGTTAGCATCTTTCAAACAGTTCTTACAAGGGGCCCTGGTCCTCTCAATCAGATGGTTAACCAAAGTCTCAAATTTAGATCTGGTTAGAGTAATATTCAAATGCTTTGCACCAGAAGCATCAGCTGTGATAAATGGAAGATTAATATCAGTCTGAGATGTTGATGAAAGTTCAATCTTCGCCTTCTCAGCTGCCTCACGAAGCCTCTGCAAGGCAAGCTTGTCCTTTGAAAGATCAATTCCCTCAGTCCTCTTGAACTCACTCACTAAAAACTCCAACAATGTATTGTCAAAATCCTCTCCCCCCAAGAATGTGTCACCGTTCGTTGCTTTCACCTGAATGAGATAATTATTAGCGTCTCCTAAATAGTCAACAAATAAACAACATAATTCAGATTAACAAGCAATTAGTACCTCAAATACGCCATTAGAAATCTCCAGAATTGAAACATCAAATGTTCCACCACCAAGGTCAAAAACAGCAATAAGACCCTCCTTGTTGTTCATGCCATATGAAAGTGCAGCAGCTGTGGGCTCATTAATGATTCTCTGAACATCAAGGCCAGCTATTCTTCCAGCATCCTTCGTTGCTTGCCTCTGAGCATCATTGAAATAAGCTGGAACAGTGATGACAGCCTTTGAGACTGACTTTCCAAGGTAGGACTCTGCAGTTTCTTTCATCTTTGTCAGAATAAAGGCCCCAACCTGGCTTGGAGAGTACTGCTGCCCATTGGCTTCAACCCATGCGTCCCCATTTGGAGCCTTTACTATCTTGTAAGGAACCATCTTCATTTCTTTCTGTGTCTGGGGATCATCAAATCGCCTACCAATTAGACGCTTAGTTCCGAAGAGAGTGTTAGCTGGGTTGGTCACAGCCTGACGCTTTGCCGGTGTACCCACAAGCAGCTCTCCTTTCTGGTTGAAAGCTACAACTGATGGTGTGGTCCGTGCACCTTCCGAATTCTCAATGACTCTGGGAGTCTACACACAAGATCATAATAATTCAGAAACACTCCATGGACATGAAAAGCTAATAACAAAATCAAAGGAACAAATATTCAGAACACATGACATTCTCATTCTCACCTTTCCCTCCATGACCGCTACACATGAATTGGTGGTTCCCAAATCAACACCAATAACATCATTTCCTGCAGGTTTTGAACTGCACAAAGAAAATTTAAACATGTTTTACAAACAACAATATAAAAGCACCATCGGTGAACAGAGCAAGCAAACACACTGTACCTGAAAGGTCTTGTCAAACTGGCCCAACTGCTACCCAGTTTAGAAGGTGACCAGGATGGCCTGACATTGCTTGTCAGCTGCCACAATCGTTAAAATAATAAGAATAGAATAAAACCTTTAAGTACGGCAAAGCAGTGCATTAATACCAAAAAATTAGCATGGCTTCGATCAACCTTGAAGAAGAAAACCGTGGGATAAACAACCAAGAGACATCGACCACCAGATTTAATCCATCGCAATAAGCCAAAATTTTACAGGAGCATTCACAATCAGAAATCAGACCAGCCCATAAAAAAATTACTACTAAGCATCATAATGAAATATTATACATCAACGATCGATCAAAAACAGTAATTAATGACTAAAATTAGTAACTAAAGGTTGACCTGATTGAAACAACGATACCACGATAACACAAAAGCTAAAAGAAACAAACTTCAACGAAATTCAGAAGCTAAAAATCGAAAACAAAGAAAAAGGAACAAACTTTGCACGCTTAAACGACGATAGTAAAAATACCAAACGAAACCCAACAAGGAGAAACGAGCACGTCTCGTGCAGATCAATCCAAAGGCCAAAATAAGAAACGTTTGAAGAGATTCAAGTAACCTACGCATTTGTAAGCAGAAATAGGAGCGGAGGCGACATCGCGGCGTCGCATCGATCGAAGCAGAGCGGCGGTGGCCATGACGGCAGGAAGGTCGATCAAGGGATCTGTTGAGCTCTGTACAAGAAAGGAAATATCAAGAGGGTTTCGATGAACTAGGGTTTATAAGGGTTTAGGGTTTTTCTTTATATGAGGCTGAAACTGGGTTTGGCTGATAATTCTAGCGAGAGATGGAAGGTTCTAGAGCTGTTTACTGTTGCTTTGCAAAATTAGAATTACGTCCCTAAACTTCTACTAAATTCATATAAAATGGATACAACTTAAACAACATGACGTAGTCATTGATCAATCATCATGGTTTTCCAAGGAAAGAAAGGACTTAACCGTGTAAAACGTAATTAAACATTTTTATTTAGATTAGAATTGTCTTAACAAATTTTTATATTATTTATAAATAATTAAATTGAATTAATATATACATATATTTTTTTTATGTATGAAAAAAAAATCTAACAACCTATTAATTTCAAGTTATACATTATTTATAAACTGGTAAATGCATGTTTGATTTAACTTTTAGTTAGTTAAAATGATTTTTTAATGAAAGAAACTTTTTTAAATTTTTTTTGATGTTGTCTAATTGATATTAGAAAAAAAACTTTTAAAAATAAAAAAATATTTTTTATTTTAAAAAATTTGAAATTTGAGTTTTTAACATTATAATTTTTTTAATTTTTTTAAAATATATAATTATTTAAAATATTTTTATTTTATTTAAAAGAATTAACATTATTTTATTAAAATAATATATTA
Source organism: Melia azedarach (assembly GCA_028052125.1). NCBI lineage: Eukaryota > Viridiplantae > Streptophyta > Magnoliopsida > Sapindales > Meliaceae > Melia > Melia azedarach. The sequence goes on along the minus strand of CM051399.1, from coordinate 1,097,931 downwards.
TAAATTTTTTTATAAAAATAATTATTCAAATTTTTTAAAATATTATTTGTATTATTAAATAATTAAATTTTTATTAAAAAATTTATCCAAAAAACTCTACTTAAAAATATAATATTTAATATATTTTTAATACGTTATAAATAATATACGTATATATTAATTATAACTATTATTTAACTAAATTTATAAAAATTATAGTGTTACAAATCTTACATGGGACCACACGTATATAACTTCTTTTGAAAAAATTTAAATGAGATCGTCTTATTATTAACTGCCGAATAAAATTATCTCAATTTTATCATTTATTATTGATTAATTTTAAAAAAAATATTTTATTGAATGGCTAGAACAATATGTAATGATTCATTATTTTCTTTTCTGAATGAAATTATATCAAATAATACGGACTTATGTAACATTTACCGAGTTACTGAAGCTAACGGTGGTGATCTCGCATTCACTTTCACTTCCAAGATTATGGAGGCTGGAGCTTGAACGACCCCGTGTGGTGTGCTATCATTTATAGTGCATGTGATGCCACGTTGCATAAAGCATGAGAGTCTTGTATTTGTAGATGTGTCCCAACGGTCTTTTTCTTTTCTTGTGCAAGAGGTTTTAGACTTCTAGAATTAATAAATTATAAAAAATTAAATGGTATTTTCATATTTTAAATTCATGGGAGGGCCGTGAGTGTGCGATACTTTTACACACATACCCTCCAAGATTTGAATTTTCTATATTTGGCATTGAAATATTCACATTTGAGTCACTGATTTTTTTACATTTTCACGAGTAGAAATAGCAATTTTCTATTTATATCACATAGATCTCTGATCCTCGGTTGCAATGACCACCATACCATACCATAGCCATTACAATGTGACATGAAAATATTAATGTTAATACAATTAATATGGATAAACAATGTTAACTCTGTAATAATAATACAAGAGTGTTACATCAATTCCCATAGAACAAGTGGGAATCTAGATGTTATTAGCTTAACAAATAGAACTATCGAATAAAAAAAGGTTGATAAACGTTAAAATTGAATGATAAAAAATTAATATTTATCAAATACTTTTTCAGAAATAAAACAAAAATACCACAATTAATCAATAGTCTTCCATCAACCAACCTCACGAATTGAAGAACAAATCACCTTCAACTCGAATAACATCAAATTACAAGTGAGAGAAAAGAAGCTCAATGAAAGGCGAGGTTGCCACATATTATTAAATATTCCATGTTTTTTTCTTCCCTTTTCTTTGTTTTTGTCATTTTATTAATTGCCATGGAAAAATCATTTAACAATAAAACCACCACTACGCTAGCTAGCTGTAATGGATCAGATCAGATTCCCATGTATTCATTCATACCCGTCCGTTTAATTGATTTTATGTTACACTTGAAATTTACCATCAGTTATTATTTTCAGAGACTATCCTAATTACACAAACGAATACAATTCCAAAAGTTACTGCTATTACAAAACAAATACAACAATCAATCAAATGAATTTGTTTTCACTATCAAATGAAATCTGTTTGCTTAGTGAAAGACATTCATAAAATCTGTACAGTGTGTTGAAATTTTTCCAGAATTGCAAAAATATACAATCTGATTAGAATAGAAAAAGATGCGGCTAAAGAATCCCCTAACCTCCTATCCTAAAACTTCCATCTTTCTCTCAACTATGGTATAAGGGAAGTGAGGTTTGAAGTTCCCTGCAGAAAGGGAAACCAGGTGTTTGTAAGAATTGTGCATTTTAAAAGACTGTATGTAGATTATATGATCGGAAAAGTAAATGGGAAAAAATGTACCGTGATGATAGTATCCATATCATGCTTGCTATCAAAGTCTAAGATAACCGCCTCTTTCTTGACCTCCAATAGTTCTCTTGAGGAATGACTTCCGGTTGAGAGACCAGCTTCTTCTCAGAGCTCTCCTCCTCTGCCAAGCAGCTAATCGACCATAAGCAGCTGGGCAAATGAAGCATAGCAGCACCAGAAATAGCATAGCCACGCATAAAAACATTACATTGCGGAAACCATCTCTCAGTTCTGGATTATCTTGCCCCGTCCATGGAACTCCTCCCACATTCATTCCGAAAACTGATATGAACACGCATGAAATAATGATTACTGCCAAATGTTTCCCTACTAAAACAAGTTTAGATAGAATTGAAATGAAATTTACCGCCGGTGATGATGGACAGAGGAAGGAATATTATTGAAAGGAATGAGAGATAATACAATTTCCGGTTTATTTGTTCAGACTGCCAGCTATCAAGCCCAGCCTGGATCGCTGTGACACGATTAGTTATAAACCCCACATTCTCTTTTAACCGCCTTAGCCGGCCAATTAACTCTTCTAGGGCATTATTATCATCACGTGTAAGCCAATCTTTTAAAGAAGACCTTTCTTTGAGTCGTGGAAATACTTGCTCGCCATGTGCAATCACCTGAGTTTTCGGAAATTAAATGCAAGCACCCATAAGTGCATATGGTTTTAATATAAGATACATCAGATCCCAAAATAAAATAATCAATAGGACCTTTGGTAACTCCAAAAAGTTCAAAACCTTGTGATCAGCAGGAAAACTGAAGCATTTTCAGCTCGTTCAGTCCCTTGACAAAGAGTAACAGAACCCTGAAATTGTTGAACTTTTTCATTGACAACAAGTATTTTCTGTTGGGTTTGTCTTTTCTACTCTTCCATTAAAGGATTTATGATCCTCGTCAGGGACTGAAGTTTTAAAAAAAAATCATTTGCAACAAAAGCAATAATTAATGAATTAATCACCAAGCAACATAAAATTTAATAATAAATCTACTTCCTCGTTTTCCATAGCTATACAAATAGGTAGATAGGATGGAAACAATACCTGCAAGAGTCGCTGCAAATTAAGAATCATTTTGGGAAATCTTCTCTCGTCTAGCATTTGTTTCTTTAAAGCAAACCCACCTGTGATTAAGCCCAATAATTATGCAGATTCATCTGTAAATATTGTCGATTCAAACAGAGAACAGCATGAACTTAAAAGAGAAACTGATTACGCACAAAAATAAATTGCGAAGAAACTTAAGTGATCTTATCCATAGAATGCAGGTTCATCTCGCTGACTACTCAACTTTGCATACTAAAGAAAGGAGTATTGGAATTCAATTACTGAATTGATCTTTTCACAGCATACCAATGTATTTCTTCCATTTTGACTTTCATATTTTCCTTGAAAAGTATGTTGCAGTAACAAGCATGAATATAATAAGTTGAAATTGTCTAAAAATGAACTCTTAATGTGTGATGATATTTATTTAGACCTGCATATTTCAGTTGATTCTATGTATCACTTACAATCTTGATCTAAACCCCGATTCATTTATATGTTAATGGCAGATTAACTTTGTCAAAACTTGTCTTTTCACACCCATGACAACCTTAGGTGCAAAATGTATAGCGTGATTTGGGAGGAAAGAAGCAAAAAAGAATATAAGTTGCTGAAAAATGGCTCGGGTTAAATAATCAAATTTGTGACCACCTCTTAATATTGCTAGAAATGTCAATCAAACATTACAACAAAGAGGAAAGCATGAAATCTAAGAGATTTCTCTTAGTATCTTCATGACCAGAAAAGTAAAATTAGTTTGTCTATGAAGAGATTTGATTAAAAAATTATGTTTTGTGGTGTATCTAAGACAGTTGCAAAGAAAATTTACCTTTATCCAATTCAAGCTCCACAGCATCCAGCTCAATCTCTATTCTGGTCACCACATCTTGAAGGTGATCCACATGTGTGTCGAGGATGTGAAGAACAAGATTCGAGATGGATTTTGGAACTGGATTATCAGCTTCCTCGGAATGATTCATTGTCAACAAGAATTCAAGAACATGCTCCCTTATTACAATCCCACTGCCTTCCTTTGGCTCACCTCTATGATTTGTTGGACTCTCTACACTAGGAATCTCCGATAGAAGAGACTGACCAACAGGTGAGAAATCCAACCTTGGAACACGACCCAAGGACACAGTAATCACAGAATGCTCGGTAATTCTAGCAGCAATTCTAAATGTGAAATTGCTAGCAGCAGGACCAGGTGAATTAACTCTAAATACAAGTGCTCCATCAACATACCCACAAAATGGTCCATTACTAACAAGGGATAGAATGTCTTGAAGCTTCAAAGGAGGGCAAAGAACATCTATAAGGTATTGCGCTGATTGAGAAAGTTTTTGGTTTCCTTTTGGCAGTTCTACGTGGTACCAACAAAACTCATTGCCTGTACCTTCTGTAAGGTCCCATTCCTTCCTGTAACATTTTCCAGAGCCATCAAATATATAGGCTTTTTTTCTCACCATACCAGGATAATGGGTTCGATACATACGGGATTCCCTGTACGAAGTTTCTGCAGAGGGTATTCTGTGACTGTCCATTTCCTCCGCCTCTCCATCCCCAGCTGTCTCTTCCTCAGCTAGCTCCATGACTTGCATCAACTAGCTCGTTTTGATGAATCCAATTAGTAAAAACACAATTTATCAAATTGATCCAATCCTGAAACTGCTTATGATTTGAACTTCCTACCTAACCAAATGGATTTCCAGATTACTCAAAATCACCCTCCAGGTGCAAATTCAATATCAAAAACCCTTTGAATTCGGATGAAACTAACAGCCCCGAAACAGGATATAACCACTCTACAGATCCCACCGGCAAGAACCCAGATCAGAAGTATTCACCATAGGAAATAATTCCCACCTTCAAAGCACCGAGATTCCATAATCCCCCATTCATAAAATCCCTGAAAAACAATGCATGCTCATGATTTTACAATCTCTTGCAATAAATTTAACCCTATGGAAAATGAACAATATACATAAAGAAAAAAAACTATAACAGATGAATGTTTGACCTTGCTGAAAAGCTTGAAAAGCAGCAGAAAAAGGGCCTAAACAAGAAAACCCAGATCAGAATCTAAAGAATCACCAATGAAAGATCATGGAAACACAAAAGCAAAAGTCTACTGTCGCCTGCTTCGAGGCAGTTGGGCAACAAGACAATCTTGAAAAATTCAAATAATACCAACAATTTGTTAACAGAATAATTAATTGGAAAAAAATTTCGGGGAATACAAAGAAGGTTGAAACAAAAGAAAAAAAAGAATCGTCTTGTGATATCTCAGTAGTTTCCTTGAAGCTTCCCCACAAAAATCTATCAACAACTGAACAAAAAAATAATATTTTATAATCTCAACGACTACAATATAATGACATAAATTCTACCCCATGAAAGAATCTGGTACTCCTCCTTGAAATTTAATCAATGGGGGGGGAAAAAATAATTTATGAGGCGAGAGAGTAAAAAGAGGGAGCAAGTTATTATTACCAGTGATTTCCTTCTTGCTGTTAATATCAACTGACTTTTATTAGATATAGGCGGATAAAGATTAAAAAAAAAAGGATTAACGGGCGACTTTTAAAAAATTTAATGGACAGGAAGAGGAAGGAGATAGGTTAAACTAGATTACATCAGATTACCAGACAGACACAACAAAAATGGAAATAAATGAAATGTAAATAATCTAATGTTTATCTTGTAGTACAATGTTGCCAACGAAGACTAGAGTTTGAAGCGCGGTTGGGTTTGGTAAAGTTAAGATTTTCGCGTTATGTTATTATGATCAGATTTGTAGTATTTTTGTAGCTTCGTAATTCTACGTGATTATTTATTATATATTATTTACTAATATCAAATAATAACTGGCTAACCTATTCTGTTTCAAAAGAAATTTTAACGTGTTATAGTTTTACTGAATGTTATCTTAATTAACGCCAGCTCTAATGATTATCCTGATTATAAAACAATGCCCAATTACATTACCCAAAAAACATAATAATAATAACAATTGGATTTATCATGAGATGAGATAGATGAGTCTGGTATAAATAAAAATCATCCTAATTTTAACGTGAATAGGCCCGAAAGGATAAGAGGGGGGGCCCAACTGTTTATAGGGATTTTGAACTCCAAAGAAGCCTAGGCCCAGTTGCGATAGCCAATGATTGGGCTTCAAACAATTAATCTTGTGAATTTCCACATATTTTTGTATTAGCGGATAAGATTATAAATATTTTATAAATCAATTCCGTGTAATAATAATATTATCCAATAAAAGTAAGCATGCGTGCTGCCACAATGGATCGAAATTCAAAACCCAGGGAATAAATTTCAAAAAAAGAAAAAAATAATGAATTTCATATGATAAGCCGCAGACAACTCATATTATATTGTTTAAATTAATTAATTTATAAATGCTCATTCCATTATAATAAGCAGCAAAATTATTTTCACAATGATCAATCGTTTTGAAAAGAAATAATGAAGGTGGTGGTCAATTTTTAAACACAATTATTTTAGTCAAATGTCAAGTTATGTACAAGAGAATTACCTCATGGAATTCAACAAAAGCCAATAATGTGTCTTCCGTGATTTAAGCAATAATTATAATACTACTTGAGTGGATGGTCAAATATTTCATTAATTTTTTAAAATCAAATAGCATTTTTTTTCAAAATCACAATTATTGTGAATTAAAAATAATTAGTTATTGAGTATAAAATAAATTAATAATAATCTATGAACGTTAATAATAATTGGTGAATTAATAGTTTAAGTAAAAGTGAGTTCGTTAATGTACATTATATTTTATATAATATATACACAATCAATTCAAATCTAAATCTATGGCCTGCAAAAATAGTAATATACAATATGATTATTCTATCAAATATTTTTAATTATTATATTAGAAGATAAATGTAATTACTTTACAAATAAACACCTTTTAAAGATTTCATATAATCATTCTGTTGGAGATATCAAATTGATTTGATTTGACTTGACGAAGATTATAATCTTTTCTTCAATTCTAGTTTTCCTTGATTTTTTATTTACTATTATTGTCAATCATTTGGACTAGCTTAAGTGGTCAAGAATTAAAGGATCTCATTGTGAGGTCCTAACTTCAATCCTTGCTATTGGTAAGGGTTATTTTCCAAATCATCGTGGGATTTTAGTTTCTTGCCCACTAAATGAAGACAACTACATCAGGCCATGATCAAGACCTTTAGTGCGAAAAATAATCAAGTTTTGTTGATGGAAGCATCTTCAAACCTCCAAACACAGATCCAACTTTTGATCAATGAAAACAATATAATAATGTGATTTCTTCTTGGCTTGTCAATGCTATAATTCCTAAATTGGCAGGGAATGCTATTTATATAGAGACGGCAAGGAATCTATAGATTGATTTTGAAGAGAGATTTTCTCAAATGAATAGGCCTCGAATTTTTGAGCTATAACAAAAAATCAGTTCCATAGCATAAGATGAAGACTCTATTACAGTTTATTACTCAAAACTTAAAGCTTTATGGGATGAATTGGACTTATACTCGCCAACGTCTCCATGTACATGTGAATATAATAAAATTCTAGAAGCCAATAGAGATCAAGATTGCACCATGCAATTTTTAATGGGTTTAAAGGAAAACTATACGAGTATTTGTGGTTAGATTTTATTGATGAATCCCATTCCACCTGTGAGCAAGGTTTTTTCTTTACTCCTTCAAGAAGAATGACAACATAGTATCATCAGTCCGCAACCCACAACTAAATCCATTGTTCTTGCTACTAAAAGAAATATTCAAACAAGCAAATCTCAAAGGCAGAATTTATCTAAACTCAGTTGTGACTTTTGTGGAAAGACAAGACACATTAAGGATAAAGGCTACAAATTACATGGTTATCCTCCGAACCACATGCTTTATAAAGACCCTGATCTTTAAACTCAAAATCAAACACATGTAAATCAAACTTCTATTCCAATAATACAGACTTTTCCTTTTACTCCTAAACAATGTCGACAGATCTTGGCCTTGATTAATCCTCAGCCCGAATCAAACCTTGTCGATAATGACATTTCACAAAATAACTTGACAGGTTTTGCACTTAATGCAATACATTTTCCTCTTTCAAATTCTTGGTTTATTGACTCTGGTGCTACTAATCACATGGTTAGTTCTTCCTCTTTTTTTTCTTAAATCACATCCATTTGTTCTATGACTGTTAAATTACCAAATAGAAAAGATGTCTCTATTACCCATATGGTACTGTCCAACTAACATAAGACATAACTTTACATCATGTTTTATATGTTCCAAGTTTTTAATTTAATTTGATTTCAGTTAGAAAACTTATCTAGTATGCAAAGTGTATCATCACATTTTTTTCTATTGAGCGATACAAAGTTCGTTTAGTAGCTAAGCATTACAATCAACAAGAAGGGTTAGATTATCAGGAAACTTTTGCACTTGTAGCAAAACTCATTACTTTGCATTGTCTCTTAGCTGTTGCTACAATTAAACATTAGCATCTTCATCAACTTGTCATTAACAATGCTTTCCTTAATGAAGATTTGACCGAAGAGGTATATATACGACTTCTACTAGGTTTTCAAAGATTTGGAAACCTAAATGCAGTGTGCAAACTTAAAATTTTTTTATGTTAATGATATTGTCATTGCAAGAGATAATCAAGGGATATCTTCATGATAGTTTCAAATTAAGAGACCTTGGTATTTTAAAGTTCTTTCTCATACTTGAGATTGCCCGTTCAAGGAAGGGAATTTATCTAAATCAACAAAAATATATTTTGAAATTACTTGAAGAATTTGGTTTGGTTGGTACACATCCTGACATTGCTTATTGTGTACAAATACTTAGTCAATTTTTAGACCAACCAAGAAAACCACGTTATTCAACTGCCTTACGAGTTCTACGATATTTAAAAAGAAGTCTTGGCCAAAGAATATTTCTCTCTTCATCCAACTCCCTACAATTACGTGCCTATTGTGATTGATTCTCAATGCTTTATCACTGGCTATTGTATTCTTTTTGGAGATTGTCTTGTTTCTTGGAAATCCAAAAAATAATCCACAATATCTCATTCTTTTGTCAAAGCCGAGTGTCGAGCCATGACCAGTACTTGTTGTGAGGTCAATTGGTTGTTATTTTTGTTCTCTGATCTTGGATTTAATCATTCTCAGCTAACCTTATTTTATTGTGACAACAAGGCTGCCTTACATATTGTTGCAGATTTAATTTTCCATGAATATGAATGAACCAAGCACATTGAGATTGATTGTTTCTTTTACAGTTTAGCAAATTTATATATATTACTGTAATATTGTTGTGGTTAGTGTAGAAAATAAGGGACATTCATTTTAGATTCTTGCCGCATATATTCTTTAGAGAAAGACAAATAGAAAATGACGGCCAACCTGTGTGGTCTCCTCAGTTTTGTGGAAGATTTCTCCAATTGCAACATCAAGTGAAAACAAAATAAATAAAAATACAGTGCATATAAATGTAATGTATTTATTTATTTGTTTTAAGAATAGATGAATGGAAAATGGAGAGAAGTGGATAGCTCTAGCTCATTAATTAATGTGGAAAAATAATCTTCGGTTTCCCATGCTTTCGTGACGATTACACTGAGAAAATGGGCCCTAAATGGAAACAACACGCGCTTTCAATTTTGACTTGTTCTAATTAATATTATTATTCTTTGTTTTTTGCTCCAATTACTATCAATTCTTCAATTTATCGAGAAAATAAATAGAGGCTTTGTTGACATATATAATTAATTAATTAATAAATAAACGAATAGCTGGATCACGTGATGGTTGACGTGTTAGAATCTAGATCCTTCACTCTTTGTTATTTTCAAACAAAAATCGCGATTAATCTAACAGCATAAGTAAGATGAATGAGACTTGGAAATGGAAACAAAAGGAGGATTCCAAGACGAACAAAAAGAGAAATAAGATTCAAAGGTTGAAGTTTCAACCAATTAATTAATGATACTAGCAGACTAGACACTAGCATTGAACCATCATGCCGTTGATTAGGGTTTTGTTCTTATCTTTCAAAGTTGAAACTTCAAACCATACAATTACAAACCCCACTTTGACACTTAAAATTAACCCAACTAGACGTTACGTTTGCTTCCCCTTCAATCCTAATCCACTGCCCTGAATATATATATATGGAACTTACGTTATCATCGAAATCTCAGTGAATTCCCATTAAACAAGTCTTCTACCTGTTTTTTGTTTCTAATTATTCTTACCTATATTAATATAAACTCATACTCATTTAATATTATATATATAATTATCACATATTTTCAAAACTATTAAATTATATAATATACGTGTAAATAATATAATATTATTTTTTTATTAGTTCTAATATGAATAAAATTTATTGTATCTCTAGTAATATATACAAATTAGACATCCCAAAACTTACTACAAAAAGTAAATATTAAGATAATTCTCATAAGTTTTAAATGTCTATACAATTCTATAGTGGTATACGACCAATAAATGAAAATTAACTATATATTTTCTATTAACTTAATTAAATTTCTTTTTATTCAAAATAAAACACAAAATTTTATTTATAAAATAATATTAATGCTGCTAACTCAATATTTTTAGTTATATAACGAAAATAATGCATTTTTGTCGAAAATTTATTGATATTTGGCTTTAAATACAATCATTTCATTAAAATCAGTTGACAATATTATAGATGAATGCTTTTTTCGTATATATTAATATTATATATATATATATATATATATATATATATATTCTCTAGGATAGTGTCCAACTTTTAGCTGTAACTATAAAGATTCTCATGTAGCAAATTTCTTCGTCAACTCCAAAATCATGCAATAAAAAGCAAATCACACCAAAACTCTCTTATTTTCAAACTCCCCAAAGAGAAGACGCCACATGGGTTCCTTAGAAATACAAACACCTTATTCCGCCAAAGAAAAACCCACCACTGTCGCCAACGCCAATGCCACTATTGACGATGACGATCTCTCTCCGGTAGAAGAGGTCCGCCTGACGGTGACAAACACCGACGACCCTTCCCTCCCGGTATGGACTTTCCGGATGTGGTTCTTGGGCCTACTTTCATGTGCCCTACTCTCATTCCTAAACCAGTTCTTCTCCTACAGAACCGAACCTCTTGTCATAACACAGACCACAGTCCAAGTCGCCACCCTCCCCATCGGCCGTTTTCTGGCGGCTTCTTTGCCGGAGAAGAAGTTCAGGATTCCAGGATGTGGGTCCAGGCTGTTTTCTCTTAACCCAGGACCGTTCAACATGAAAGAGCACGTACTCATTTCCATATTTGCTAATGCCGGAAGTGCTTTTGGCTCTGGCTCTGCTTATGCTGTCGGAATTGTTACTATTATCAAAGCGTTTTATCGGAAAAATATTTCCTTTTTGGCTTGCTGGCTGCTTATTATCACGACCCAGGTAAGTGAAATTCTTAATTTGTTTAATTTTTATTTTTGTTTTTTAAATTGTTTTTCTTGTTTTGAAATATAGCAATTACTGTTAAGTGTTGCAGGTTTTGGGATATGGATGGGCGGGGCTGCTGAGGAAGTACGTGGTAGAACCGGCTCATATGTGGTGGCCTAATACTCTGGTTCAAGTCTCCCTTTTCCGGTAGGTGACTCGTAGCCCGGACTCAATGAGCCAATCATTCAGTTATTATCCGAAGTAAAGTGACACATCTTATATTGCTTTTGGATTTTAACGAAAGTGAAAAGAAAAAAGATTAGATTATATAAAATCGCAGGATAAAATATTTATATACACATATGTAATAGACACTACTTGGTTAATCGTATCGTGCATTGCACCCACACAAAACTTTAAAGTAGGCCCAAGTTGAATAAATTTATTATTATTTTTGTCGTTAATGAAATCTAATGGGTCACATGCGACTGCCACAAAGTAATAGGGTTCTACTACCATAGACCATATATTAACTGTCATAGCATACTGGGAAATTTCGGCCTTTTAAATGTTTATTTTATGATTTCCCCCCCTTTTTTTTTTTACTTATAACGAGTCAACTACAATTTTTTTTAGGGGCCAATTGGGGGATTCTTTTGTTCCTTTATTTTTGACTTTCCTATTTCTGTTTATTCATTTTCTGATGAAAAATAAATAAAAAATGAACAAAAAGACCTCTTTCCTCGAAAATATAAAGTAAATAACAAGATGTAATTTAGAGCCTGGGAAATATAATTTGTAGACAATGTCACTGAACAAGTGTGAATTTTTTAAATGTTTAAATTTCAAAAAATTATTTCCAAGATTCAATTTCTTATTAATTAGTTAGTGGCTTGTTTTTATTTGGGCTTGAAAAAATATTAATGGTGTAGATCTTTCAAATTAAAGGAACTCTGGAGTTTAAAGGTGAAACTATTGTCAAAGGATTTTTATGAGAAAGTGGTTGATGACACAAACCATATGCTAATAAAGCTGATGAGAAAGGGACTCTAAACCTAAATTGATAATGAACTTTTGAGCTTTCCGTAATTCTCTGATTGAAGCATACTTTTCATCAACCAGCCAATTTCTCGACATGATGTAGTGGTTTCTAATAAGATGTTTTAGTTTCAAAATTAATGATGACCATAAAGATATCGACGAAAGATTTCAATTTAGGATCAATATACAGTACAGTTTCTGTAACCTTAAATCCTACCAAATATTTCCTCCAAAAGTATCACGAAAAACTGGGTTATTATATCGTAGTTTTACCCTCAACTTTTTGATGTAAAAATCTCTCTGTCCTCATTTCACATAAATGGAACTATAGCACATCATCAGTGATCAGCAGTCAGCACTCTATTCCATACTTGATAAATAATGTCTAGTAATTTGCTTTTGATATAATTCTTCCAGGGCTTTGCATGAGAAAGATGATCAACGTATGTCACGGGCAAAGTTCTTCGTGATTGCAATGATCTGCAGTTTTTCTTGGTACCTGGTTCCAGGGTACCTCTTCCCTACACTTTCAAGCATTTCATGGATCTGCTGGGCATTCTCCAAGTCAGTCACTGCCCAGCAGCTCGGCTCTGGCATGCGAGGACTAGGTCTTGGAGCGCTGACGCTCGACTGGTCCGTCGTTGCATCATTCCTGTTCAGCCCCCTGATCAGCCCTTTCTTTGCCATTGTCAATGTCTTTGCAGGCTATGTATTGATAATCTACTTTGTGATTCCAATAACTTACTGGGGACTAGACTTGTACAATGCACATAAATTTCCAATTTTCTCTTCACACCTGTTTACAGCTCAAGGTCAAACTTACAATATATCAGCCATAGTTAATGACAAGTTTGAGATAGATCTAGTGAAATATGAGCAGCAAGGACGTATCAATTTGAGCATGTTTTTCGCTCTCACTTATGGCTTTGGCTTTGCCACCATTGCATCTACTGTAACACATGTGGGTTTCTTCTATGGAAGGTAACGTGTTATTGTATTTTTTCTTATTATGACAAGTTAAACATAGCTTTGAGATCAACATTTACATATGTGTGAACTACTTAGAAACAGTTTCATCTCTTTACTTTCTGTTCAGTAGAGAGCTACAAAAATGCCTTGGAATTTTATGATGGCTTTCATTATTTCCTGTATAGTCTAGATTTTTGTAGTGTCCACTGGTGTTATGACATGGTTTAAAGAAATAGATCATACTCGAAACCCTTCCAAACAGAAGGGTTTGCCATTTTTTCATCATATTTCTAGTGTTATGAAATTTATATGCATAACTCTAAATCAACAGGGAGATCTATGAGCGATTTCGTGCTTCTTACAAGGAAAAAGAGGATATCCATACAAGATTGATGAGGAGATACAAGGACATACCTCCCTGGTGGTTTTACTTAATGCTTGCAGCAACTCTTGCAATTTCTCTAGTACTATGCATCTTTTTAAAAGATCAAGTTCAGATGCCATGGTGGGGACTCCTTTTTGCTGCTGCCATGGCCTTTATCTTCACCCTTCCAATCAGCATAATAACTGCCACAACAAACCAGGTAATTGGGTTAACCTATGGCCTCTTTTACTTCATTCAGATCTGCAGGAAGAGTAGTAAACTACCAGTTATCATGGCCTATATTTTTTCTCAACTATTTTGAGGCAAGTTCTGTACCACAAGCTGCTTTCCACGTTCAAGCTCAAGATACCTTGGGGCTTTCTTATTTTCTAGCATCTCAAGAAGCATTTATGCAATCTTGTCAATAACTAGGTAAAAGCATTTACCTTTTACTAATGCTCTGATGCTCCATATACAGACACCGGGACTAAATATAATTACAGAGTATGTAATGGGCATCATATATCCAGGAAGACCAATTGCCAATGTTTGCTTCAAAGTTTATGGCTATATGAGCATGGCTCAGGCGGTCTCCTTCCTCAATGATTTCAAGCTAGGACACTACATGAAAATCCCTCCAAGATCAATGTTCTTAGTTCAGGTATATTTATTATTCTGTCTACTAGAAATAATTATTCTTTCTTCTTTATAGTTGCTGACATGTGTTATTTTCTCTGTTGCAATTTGCAAATTTATTTTGTATGCATAGTTCATAGGAACAATTCTTGCTGGAACCATCAATCTTGCAGTGGCATGGTGGTTGCTTAACTCTATTGAGAACATATGCCAAGACAATCTCCTTCCCCCTGACAGTCCCTGGACATGCCCGGGTGACCAAGTCTTCTTTGATGCATCGGTCATATGGGGTTTGGTGGGACCTAAGAGGATCTTTGGGAGTCTTGGAAACTATCCAGCCATGAATTGGTTCTTCCTTGGTGGAGTATTAGGACCAGTAATCGTCTGGCTATTGCACAAGGCATTCCCCAGGCAATCTTGGATTCCCCTAATTAACCTTCCTGTCCTTCTAGGAGCAACAGGAAATATGCCAGCAGCAAGAGCAGTTAACTATAATGCTTGGATTATAGTTGGGACAATTTTCAATTTCTTCGTATTCCGTTATCGAAAAGAGTGGTGGCAGAGATACAATTACATTCTCTCAGCAGCACTGGATGCTGGAGTGGGTTTCATGGCAGTGCTATTGTATTTCTCAGTGGGCATGGAAGAAAAAGGCTTGTCCTGGTGGGGCACAGAAGGTGAACACTGTGACTTAGCAACTTGCCCTACAGCCAAAGGCATAGTGGTTGATGGTTGCCCAGCAAACTAATGCAGTGCTTGTATTTTTCTGTCATATATATATTATAGAAGTTGCAAAACAGGACTAGCAAGTAAAAGTAATGGTATGGTCACTAGAAAAGTGAAGTTGTCAATGAAATTGTATCATATGGATGCTAGCTTAATAGAAACTTGCTTTCATATTTAAGTACATTCTTCGATAAAGCATTTTACTATCTACCAATAATCTCTCAATTCTTTTTGTTATAATTGAAATTAGATTTATTTAATTTTTTATTAGTTATATTTTTAATTCAAGATTCAAGTATTAATAGTTTTTTTCTAGTTGATTTAAGATTCTCAATTTATAAGGATTCCTATTTTTTGTTATTTTATTATGGATAAAAGATTTATAAGTCCATAAGGTTTGGCCTATGGGACCGATTAGTCTGAATGATTTTAAAAATACCTATAAAAGTCCTAATTTATTTTAAAATGAAAAGTATACCCGTACACAATAATGGTTATTTATTGAAAATAATATTAAATTTTTAAAATTTGATAAAATATAATATACCTATCTAAAGTATAGTAATAAACTAAATAATAATATTATTTTATAGCACTTTAATACTATAATATTTATTAATATATTATCATTTTAGGTATAATTTTTATTATATTATATATTTTTTAGCTATATATAAATATATTTTATTTAGATTAAATATAATCATAAAATATTTTATTTATAAATTTATATTTTATTAAAAATTGTATTAATAAATATTCAATTTTTAATATGTTATTAACATTGGATTTTTAATATATTGTAAAATAAAATCAATCTATATTTCACTTATATTATGCATAACTATTTAATTATCAATATATTATAAAATAATACTCATCATTCTTATACTTAATTTTAATTAAAAATTTAAAAATAATTTTTTAGATAACTATAATTAAATAAGGGTATGTTAATTTTATGTTTAATTTCTTTCAGGCCCATGGTCTTGTATCATCTAGATATTTGGTTAATTACAATTATGCCTTTGGCTTTTAGCATTAAGTCCCCAAACTTTTTTTTCATGGGTTTCTATCCAGATCCCTAATCTTTATCATCTAAGCCCCTAAAGTTATAGATAATGTCTATAAAAGCCCTTGAAAAGTCCTTAACTGTCTTTGAAGGCATTAGGATAGTCACCGGTCAGAAGTCACTACCTGGAAAGTATTATCCGGAAGGCATTATTACTACGACTCCTATGGAGGGCACCGGTACTCCTCGCCTATAAAGACATCGCTACTGAAAATCACTACTAATATTCGGGTAATGTTTATTTTTTTTATTTAAAATTTGAATATAACTAAAATTTAAATTTGATTGAAATTTAAATTTAATTAACATATTTTTTTACTTTAAATATATGAATATAAATGTTAAGTTATTTGTTTTTATAAAAATAAAAAATTTGAAACTGATATATTAACATATATATTCTAAAAAATCTTATATTAATATATGAAATTGTTAATATATATAAATATTAAGTAATAACTTAAAAGTATTAATGACAAATAAAATATTTAAATTATTAATACATTTATTCATTCAAATTTAAGTCAAAATTTTTAACTTAATTATATTTAAATATTTTTAATAAATATTCAAACATAAGTTAAAAAAATAAACGACTCCTACACATTTGAATATTTATATTTAGACTTCGGTGAAAAAAATAAACAGGCCCTCATACTGTAGAAGATATTATTTGGATTTCTTTTCACAATTACTTTGGTATACTCCAAGTGAGTTTGATGGTGCTAATTAGCACTTGTAAAGCACTAAACTATGTGATCGGTAAATTTTAATAAAAGTACTTATTAAAAAAATGCTAGCATTTAAAGTAATTATTTAGTTAGCACAAATTTGGTGTTTTATTAAATTAGCACTTCAAGCACTGAAAAAAGTGACACTTGTATAATTAATGAAAATTTTATTTTTTTTTAGAATATCCCTATATAAATTTGAAAATTAAATTTCTCAAATATTTGATTTTTTAGGAAATATATTTTAATTTAGATGATTATATATATAAATATATGATGAATTATATTAGATATTTGGTAATATATTATTTATTATATTTTTTAAATGAATAAATTATTGAAATTAATATATTATTTGTGTTTATAATATTTATAATTTTATTTATATTTTAATATTTAGTAGATATTTATTATTATTAAAATTATAGTTCCTTTACAACAAAAAAAATACTATTTTTTAGATTATTAATGTTGTAATTATTTTCATAACAAAATTTTCATTCAATTTTTTAAAAATGTTTACAAAATAAAAATGATATATGTATATATGGATATATTACTTATTTTAATATATGTCTATTTTAATAATTTGTCAATATAAAAGTATTTTTTTAACTACATCTCTAAACACTTAATATAACACTAATAAGTACTTTTAAAGATTGTTAACCAGACACATAAGTGTTTTTTTAAAAACTGCTAAAAAAAGTATTAAAGAATATAAACATTAATTATATTAGCACTTATTTTTTAACAATGTCAAACAGACTCTTCTTAGTACTAAGATCCTCTAAATTTCTTTCAACTGATTATGTACCAAATTTAAACTTGCTCCACCATCTTGAAGGAAATGTTATAATTAAAATTAGACTTATTTCATTTTACTAGATATAATTTTATTAATTATAATTTTAATTCAAGTAAGATTAGTCTTTTCTTAGTTGATTTAAGATTCTTAGTTTATATTATTTTATTAATTTAATTTACATAAAGGCATTTTCATATACATTAATTTAATGATTCATGAGAGACACAATATAATATACTTTATTTTCCTTTGACACTTTTAGTAAAGAATTTTGCAACCAGAATTGTTGGGGAAGACCTTAAAGGGAAGATCCAAGAAACTCATACAAAAATTCTCTACATCCCAAAATACTTGGGTTAAATTTTTATAGCTACTAAATCTCCACTGTCTCTAACTTTTATGCAGATTAACCTCAAGTGTGATGACCTTTTCAAAGACAAGAAGCAAATATTGTAAAACCGTGATCTATGTCTGTCAGCTCCATAAATAATGATTTTATCGTTTAACAGTATATGATAAACAGAACATTCTTGGCCACTTGTGGAACCTACTTTAAAGCCAATCTGTGTTGTTTGTTGCAGGATGGGATTTTAGGTTTTCCTAAAGTTGTTGCTTTTCATTACTTTATTGGGGTTTTAACAAATATCTCTCATTAAGTTTAAAATTTTAATACTTAAATAAAAAATTTTTAAAAAAAACACAATTATCTCTCATAAATAGTTAGTTAACCATCTATTTTTATTTAAATAACTATAATACCCTTAATTATTTTAAAGTTAAAATTTTAAAAATTTAATTTGTTTAATATTTAAAATTATTAAAATAACTAAAAATTTAATTAATAACAATTTTAATTTATATTTATTTAAAATTAAAAAATTAAGTAATGATAATTTAATTTGACAATTTTAATTTATATTTATTTAATATTTATTAAAATTAAGAATTTAATTAATAATAATTTTTATTTATATTTATTTAATATTTATTCAAATTAGGAGTTTAATTAATAACAATTTAATTAATTTTTATTTATGTGTCATATTTATCTAAATCTCAAACTCTAAGATGCAAAATGATCGTATTTCTCTCCCCTTTTTCGCAAATCCTCCAACATTAATCATAACACTTTTAATTTTTTTACCAAACAACTTCATAACTTTATCAACATGACTATTCCTACAAAAACTCATACATATTCACACTAAATTCACGCTTCAATATCAATCTTATAATTCGTAAAGTAAATTCACGCTTCAATATCAATCTTATAATTCGTAAAGTAAATTCAAGCTTTCAAATTTACACAAAAATTTCAATAGAACTACTCAACGATAGAAATTTGAAAAAATATCAACATAAGTGAATTACTAATTTTAAATACATTAATTAAATTTTAATTTTAAATAAACACTATATAAATATAAATCAAAATTATCGTTAATTAAAATTTTAATTTTTTTAATTGTTTAAATATTAAAAAAATTAAAATTGAATTTCTTAAATTTTACTTTAAAGCATATTAGGATATTATAGTTATTTAAGTAAAAATAGATAATCAACTAACGGTCCAGAAGAGATAAGTGTGTCTTACCTCAAACCCTCCACCTAAGTATTAAAGTATTAAATCTTAAGAGAGCTATGTGTTAAAACCCCTTATTTTCTTTGGAGATCTTTTAGTGAAATTAACTTACCCCCTAAATAAAGGGGGAAAAACAAAGAGAGATTTCTATTGAGAAGGACTGAGATAAGGTTATTGGCTTACAGGAGATAAAATCAATCTAAAAGTAAAAAAAAATAAGACAAGACAGTTTCGGTATGAGATTGTACAAGGAGAAATAATTTTCAAAAGCAGGTTGCCCAGCATTTCACGAAATGATTGTCATACCTTGAGCCGTGAGGCCATCATGATTTGTTGACAGAAAGCCACAGATTGTACTCATCCATTCTTATGATAAAGGAGCTAGAACTTGCAGAGCCACCTCCACCATATGCCTGAATATTTAAAAATGTAAAGGAAACATGGTCAAACTTTTGATAAAATATTCTCTTATTACTGAAATAGAAATGCTAAAGGCGTTAGACATGATGTTTACACCTTTGCAATTTCAGAGGTATCAGTTGCACTGTCAGTGCTCCTCAGACACATCTTAAGATTATTCCGATGCATGTATATGACAGCTCCTATGGGCCTGAAATCATCAATACTAAACCCTGAGATGGAGACCATTTTCATGATATCGCATAAGAACTTGTTATTGTGAATAGCTAAACTAGGAAGGCATTAATAGAAAATGTAAAGCAGCAGCTAATATGGGTATGTAATGAATCAGTGGCATCAGCAGAGGAAGTTAGTACTTCCATCAAAGGCAAATTACCTTAGCCCAGCCGCAGCACTTCTCACACTTAGTAATTTGCCAGCTTCATCACTTAAGTTAGAATTCCCATCTGCTCTAACTCCCTAGAATCAAATGAAAAGGAAAACATTTATATAAGAATGCTATCGGAAAAGGAGAATGAATGAAAAAAGGAAAAGGCTGCGTATGAAGGTTCAATGTCAGACAATTGCTAAAATGCATGAAATATATCCTGTGTTACTTGGATGTGAATGGGAAAGAAGTCAATGCCAGCTCAAATCACAAAATAAAACCAATCATGTCAAAGCAATTCATAAAAAAGAAAAAAAGAAAAGAAAGATTTAGCTTGATGTATGAGTTATATTTACCAGGCACTCTCCATAAAATCCTCTGCCCAACCAAATTCTGAAAACCTTGTCCAGCAACTTACTCGCAGCATTCTGGCGAGAGGAAATATAGGAATTGCCCTTGGAAATTAGATCCGTAGAATTTATCTCCAGTAACTGCAATAGAAACAAGTTGAAAAGGCTTCAGCTAAATAACAGAGAGGAAAAAAAAGGAAATTATGTGTCAATTTGAATTTTTTTAAGGATTCCAATTCAAGTCCTTTCAAATTAAATTTGGTTAGCAAATGTTAAACATTATACTGGTGACATTTCTTTCCAAACTTTCAACAGAATGTTTTATAGCATATGTACATATGATGTAGAACTAATAAGGTTTGTATTTTCATTTTCTCATTAGTTTGGCTCTGTATGGGGAAACTATTTAGTGAAGAAATGAGTCTTATCAAATATTTTTATTCATCTTATCTTTGCCACCAAATAGTGACAAAGTTCACATTTCCAAACCAATTGAGAAACACCAAAATAATACAATCAACTTAAAAATCAATGAGTCTCCAAAATAACCATAAACAAGAAAAAAAAAAAAGAAAAGCAAAAGCAGATATGAATTTCAAAGCACTCCACCTGTTCATACATGTATGCATTAGTAATGCAATTCAACTTCGAGCGCCATTCATTTAGTCCAATCCTGAAACCATTTATGTCCGGAAAGCTCCATCGACGAAGATCCATATCTTCAATGTACTTGAGAACCAGTTTCACACAATCTTCATCTTTTGGGTTCAACAAACCAGCTACATTCTCCTAAATTTTATTATTAGAAACAATTACAGATCTTAACATGTTATCATCTATATACAAGAAGCATTTGAATTAAAGCACAATATCACTTCTACTTACATCAAGAGATTTCATATCCACAATCTTGGAACAGAAATATTCATATGCAGCTGTTGAGCTACTCTTCTCATGATCAACATAAAATGTGACTTTATCCAGACGATCATTACTAATTTGTGCAGTGAATGATTTTCGATGATCAAAGCCAATCACTCTAAACAAATCAACAAATTAGAAAATAATCTCATTGACATCCCCAAATATCGAAAAAAATAATGAAATTTTCATCCCAAAAACGTAATTGGCTTACTCGCACATTGATTTCCGCGAAAGCTGAGCAGCAAATCCTCCCGGACCAAGAAAATCAAGAAGATAGACTCTCTCAAGTCCTTCAATAAACAAATCCTCAACTCTGCAGTAACGAAGTAAATTAGGAACAGCAAAAGCAGCGTATTAATATTATTAGTTGCGCTGTTAAGGGAAAACAGTTAAGGGTTGGTATTGATGATTACCTGAAAGGTTCGACGGAAGAGAAAGGCAAGACAAGGCAAGGGAGATTGAGGCGAGAATGGAAAAGGTAAGCGAAGAGAGCCGAGAATGCTCCCGAAAAAGACGGGTAATTGTATAGCACCAAATTTTGTATTCTCTGTTCGCGAGCTTTGGCTATGGCTTCCAGTGCTGCACCTGACCTAAATCCCCGATTTACCAGAATTTGGCCTAATGCAAATGCTTTCCTCCACTTCCGCGTCAACATTGTTATTTCGATTTGATATTCCCTCCAAACCAAACACGCTCTCGCGCTCGCGCTACTGCTGTTATTGTTTCACTCGTTCTCTCTTCGCTTTCCGTACGCTGCTTTGTTCCCTCGGTTCTATGGGTAATTTTGTCATTTAACATCAATTTTGCAATAGAATTATCCTTCTTCAAAGATATACGATAGTTGTTTTCTAAAGGGAAAAAACAATATGGGATACCCTTGCAAACAAGGTCCAAAAATATCATTTTCCAAAGATATAGCATACTCTTAAAAAATATTGTTTGGTTTGGAGGGAATATCATTTTATTTTTTTTAGTATTACAATATTACAATCTATTGAGATATATATATATATATATATTATTTATTAGGTGTTCAAAATTAAAAAATATTCATTTGCATATATTAGTAAAAAGTTGTCTTATAAAATTCTCATAAGATTCGAGAAGCAATATATTCTAATCAGACAGTCGAGAGTATTTATGTGATGAACATATGTTTATAATTTTAGATTTTGTGTTAAAATTACTTAAACAGCCTTGGTTAACTTTACTCGTTTCCTCGTTGCCTGAAATTGTCACAAGGCCCAACTAGAGCGGTACAAAATCTAGCGAACCCGGTTCCTCCAATTCGGGTTCCAAGCCGACTGTTTCCTCCTCAAGTTGCAAAATAGGAATCCCCAAAAGCAAAACCGAATTCCGATAAAGTTTTCAATTGCGGGTTAGGGTGCACTGCACTTGCACGTAACATACTCACGTGCCTTTTTCTAAAGTATTATTTCTCTGTTCTCACAAGCATTTTCTATCACTACACCCACTGTTGATAATTATATAAAATTTAAATAAAAGATATTATCACATTTTTTTTCTTAAAATTTAAAATTGTATCACTTAAATAAAAATTATAAAAAATATATCACGTATCTTTTCTCTATAAATATATTTGATCTTTTAAATTTAAAGAATAAATGCGTACAATATTATTATTTAATATTTATTATTTTATTTAAAGAATAACATTTCAATTTTTTAAATTTTTATTCAGTTAGTGAATGAGAAGTTGTTATTTTTTTAATTAATATTATTAATATATATCTTTGAGTACTTCATTTACAATGTGTTTATTAAAAAAATTATATTTTATATTAAATTTTTAATTTTTTAATTTTGTATTTTAAGTTCAGTTTATTTATTTTGTGCA
This sequence comes from Melia azedarach, assembly GCA_028052125.1. Classification (NCBI taxonomy): domain Eukaryota; kingdom Viridiplantae; phylum Streptophyta; class Magnoliopsida; order Sapindales; family Meliaceae; genus Melia; species Melia azedarach. The sequence goes on along the minus strand of CM051399.1, from coordinate 1,074,702 downwards.
CTTAAATTAACTAACACAATTAAATAAAAATAGATATTATAAAAAATATTATTTTTTAACAAAAAATAAATAATTAAAGACATTTAAGTGAATTTACTGTTTTAAATTAGTTAATTTTGTAAAAAAAAGTATGTAATATAATATTTATTTTTTCACTTCAAATAATACAATTTCAAATTTTAAGAATGTGATGATATTTTATTTAAATAATATTCAATATATTTTTAATTATTGAGATTATATTCTATACGTACAATTGGTCATTTTTTTAAGAGAATAGTTTATTTGGTGAGATATTTTACCCTAATATTTGGTGATAATATTAGTTTATAAAAGTATTAAATTAAAAAATATAAATTTTCATTAATATATTTAATTTGTTTGTTTTGAGTGTATTTATAAAATGTGATTGTTAGAGCAGCAGTTAGAGTGCTTCATATATTGAATATTTTAATAAAATTTCTTAAAAACGTGATAAGAAAAATGTTTAAGTGCATAAATATAAAACCCTCGTGCTTCTTAGTTTAAAGCAGGAACTTTAAATATATTTTTTTAATCTACATCTACTTTCAAAATTAAATGGATAAGTAAAATTGTTAGATGACAATTTCAATTGTTAGAATTATATTTATATTTGTAGTTGGAGTGATATGAGATAAAAAATATTAACTAACAAGAAAACATTATTTTTTTTTTCAAACACAAATTATTTTTTATAAAATACAATTTGAATACATATTATCTGTACAGAAACTAGAAAGTCGTAAAAGAGTAAATATTAAGTTGGAATTTATACCTGGTCCAAAATAAAATGTCAAAACAGACGAGAGATACACGTCAGAAGGTTCGGTAAAACGTATCTTTCAAAGGCCCCTTCCAAACTGGACATCTGTCCAACTATAATATGCTTTCTAAACTCGATCGCAGACAATCCCACCCATATAATATTCGGGAGACGTGTATGTTGCCGCAGATATTTTCTTCTCTCTCTACACACGACGATTTTATATAAATGAATTGGCTCTCCTTTCACCCTAACCGTCTTGATCCTCCTCTCCGGGGGAATGCGGTATTGATTCTCCTGTTCATTTGCCCTAGATCTTCTAACGTCGCTTTCCTTGCTAACAGTATTAAGTTTCACGGCAACTGTTCTCATTTCATTGCATCGTTTCCTCAGGTTTGTTAGCTCATATTCTGTTTTTGGTTCGCTTTTCGGTGATTCTCCATGCTTCCTTGTTTAAAAACGTGCTTTTAAATTTCTTTGGCAGTGCGTTCATCTCGGTTCTTACTTTACGGTTGAAGCTCTAAAGAAGAAGCTTTCAAATTTTTTTATTTTGTTTTGATACTTTCTCACCGCAGTACCAGCTGGTAACGTATGTATATTTCTCCATGCTTATAAATTGCATTACATTTTTTATGCTCGTTTAATTTGTATCTGTATGGCATTTGTATATGCGAATGTGCTTTAAATTTTTTTAATAATGTTCTTGACGAGGCGATGTGAGGATGAGGAGTAACTGGATTGTGTTTTTGCCATTTTTTCACCTGGAAATATTCGGTATAATTAATCAGTGATTTTCTGTAAAATATTGTTTTATTTTTTATGGAATAAGGCTCCAGACTTGCCATGCAACCGATTTCTGTTGAGTTGATTTCCAGGGAGTCAGGTATTATGTTTCTGCTAATTGTTTATACTGATTACTGAGTATCATTATATGTTTTAGCTAATGCTAATCGCACAAAATGCGGCGACCGATTAGTCACCATCAGGGTAGCTTGTTATCATATATATCATCTGCATGATAGTGATAATAAGTTGCTGCTTTGATTCGGATGAAAAAGTTAGTGAACAAGTTTATACTGGTGGAATTACACTATACTTTCATACTCTAACCGTGTTATATCTTTTGGCTAGTGCTACTCGTTAAACTTTTTCCTCCAATTGGTATGGCGACCAATTAATCACAATGATGTTAAGCTTGTCATCATTACACCTTCGACCTGGTGGTGATCAATAAGTTGTAAATTCAATTTGGATGAGAAAGGTAGTAACCGCATTTATAAATGTGGAATCACTCTATATCTTTTTTACTCTATATTATACTGAGTATCATTGTATCTTTAAGGTAATGCTACTCTTACTAATTTTTTATCCAATTGATCTGGTGAAGGATTAATCACTGTCATGTTAGGTCATCATCATATAAACCTTCTACATGATGGTGATAAATAAGTCAATTCAAGTAAACAAGTTTATAAATGTGCAATTACTCTATATATCCTTTTTACTCTCTTATTTTACTGAGTATCCTTGTATATTTAGGTAATTCTGCTCTTATGAATTTTTTATCTAATTGATATGGTGACTAATTAATCACAATCATGTTAGCTCGTCTTCCTATATATATTATCTACATTATAGCGATAAATAAGTTGTTACTTTGTTTTGGATGAAAGAGTTAATAAACAAGTTTATAAAAGTGGAGTTACTCTACATCCATTTTGTGTTTTTGGTAAAAAGAAAGTGCCATATTGAGAGTGTGTTAAGTAGATGTAATTTGAACTGTTTGATATAGTAGATTTGGTTATTGATAAATTTCATGGTGCAACAAATTGTCTTAGTTTGTGAACAGTGATGGAATTTTAGTACTACAACATATATAATATCTTCTTGGGAGGATGAAATGAAAATGAAATCTCTACTCTGACCTAGATTATAATGTAGTGCATTTGTTGAAGATGTAGGTAAATCTGAATGGATGTATTTTCAGTCTAAAGCTGTTTTATCAGATGGTAAATAGCACAAGAGACCTCTTAAGGGTGGAACCATGTGCCAGAAATATTAGTTGAGACAGTTGCATATCATTAAAACAATAAGAGAAGATTTTCACCGTGCGTGCTCTTTCCCTTTTATTAGTAAAATAAACTTTTAGTAACCATTTTCAATTCAATTTTTTTTATTTTTGTTAAAAAATTATTTTACATTTCTTTTCCTTGCATTCATTCTGAATATCAAATAAGCTTTTTAGTTAGATCTGGCGTTTATTTTAACGTTAAGGCCGTAAAATGCTATAACAAGCAAAGGGATAAGAAAGACAATAGGTTCTCATTCTTGGTTTTGAGTTTGGATTTTGCACCACCTGTTTAATTGTGCTTTATGTTTGTGAATGGTGTGCATATATATCAAAGAACTGGAAATGGATAACAAATAACCTATTTGATGATGATTGCTGTGTAACTTAGTTGTTCCATTTTATATGTTACCTTGAGAGCTTGTTTCAAGTTCACTAGGTTGTGAGCTAGGTATTAGATGAAATGTGCATTGGAGTAGGAGTGTAAAAAAATAAATCTATTTGAATCTGGCAGCATTCAGGCTACTAGATTTAGTTTATTTTGTGCAAGTTTATAATTTCAAACCTCAGTAGTAAGTTTTCCACTTTCATCAAACATTCATGACTTTACATATACTTTTACTCTTGGCAGTATACAAAGACATGAATGCCACATTGTAAGGTAGGAAATTTGGTTGCTGATAGGCTTTTGCTAAAACTCAGTAATGCATCTGATGTTGAATGCTTCTCACTCCATATTGTCAAGAGTTATTTAAAGAACGAAGAAAATAACTTGAATTTGTTGATCGAAGATCATCAAATAATATTTGTGCGTGGATATTACCTTCGGTTGTCTTAGTGAAGATATTATGCTACAAAAGTACAGTTATCTATAAATATATCAAAATCAAAGTTTACTAGGTTCCATCCATCTCATTCTAGAATACTTGGCCTCAACCTTCATTAACCCAACTCATAATATTTCTCTTGTTCTGTTTACAGTTTCTCTCTCTCAATCTCTTTTAAAATAAAAATCTGCATGAAACATATCAAATGGTCAGGTGCCTAAAAGATGGGAAAAGTGAAGACAGAACATATTCTCTCCCTCAATCTCTTTTAAAACTCAGCATGAAACATATCAAAACTTACACTTATCAACAGACATGTCAAACGATCATGCCACGATTGCAGTTTGTTAGTTTAGGGCTAGTTATGACAGTTACTTTAACATTACTCACTTGGAAGTATGACTGTGTGCAAATGAAGAGGTTCCAAGGTAGAGTAGCAGATTTAGGTGAAAGGTTTGAGAGCTATTGAGATTAATATTGTTTGATTATTGTTGGAGTTTTTTATTTCTGTGATCCACATACCATGTAGACTGGGAGAGTTGGTTTCTGATGCAGGTAATGGCTTTTGTTTTGTTTTATTTTATTATTTTAATGACAATTTGGTACTTCTGATTTGGGTTTTGGCGTAGATAATGGCTTAACTGGATAGCCAAATTTCACCAACTTGAACCCTATTGGATTAGGTTGGATCAGTTTGGGTCTTAATTTTGAATTGTTTGGGTTGAATTTTAAAGCCAACCTGGTTCTTAATTTAGGATTATTTGGGTTGGATTTTAAGCCTACCTGGTGATCTTGGGTTGGATTGTTGGAGAACCTCAAAACCTTACTCAACTCAACTCATACCTACCTAGTAGAAAATTTGGAGAGTAACCGTAGCTTGGGTTGTAAAAAAATATGGAGTTAAATTCTTGGAAACAGTTTGCAAGATGATTGAACTTTTAAGTTGCTGAAGTGGGCTTAGCTAAAAAGGGTAATAGGAAAAATGAATCATACAAGTCAAAATTTAATCTGTTGTTAGCACATATGTGTGTGTGACCTTGGACAGAGGAGGTATACAAATTCCTATAGCTGCTGTTGGTGATAATAATGCTTTCTTCTCAAGAAGCTAAAAGAGAAGACTGCTATATAAGAGGGGTGTTAATATTGTTGTGCTAACATATGGATTATTTTAATAAACAAAATAAATGCTAATTCAAAGAAAATGTGCTCTTTGTTGGCCTAGTGTGAAATAATACTGGAACTTATAAATATCATATTTTGGAGCATTGAGTTACTGTTGGGTCTTGGGACAAAGCTCATTGGTTTGCATGTGGTTTCCAAGTTGTTCCTGGTAAAGATACAATAAATATACTTTAACAAAGAGAAAAATAAATGCTAAATTAAATATTTTGAAGGCTATGGATTTTGGAATGTTTTAACTTAGCTTGGATATCTATTTTTAATTTCAAGACAAGCATAACTGTTGTCTATTTTTTATAACAGGTTTATAAAACTTTTGCAATATAATCATTTAGTGCAGAATGCCTATGGTGAACTGTCTTACTGAGAATTGGTTTGGAAAATGTGAAACCAATTGATCAAATTTTTATCTCATTGGCTTAAGTTTGCATCTCATTGTTGTATGGAGTTGCCTCTAAAAGAAAATTCATGCTTGTCTCTAAAGCTGTTTTCTCTCATTTTTCTTTATTATTTTGATGGTATCTATGTCTTAAACCATGAATAAAATCCTTCAAGACCTAATTCCCAGCTGTAAACCTTATTTTACTAATATCTTTTAATCTTGTCTCAGTTGTATGAATTGGGCTATGATTTACAAAATTTATTATGATATGATCAACACACTTGTAAGATGGAGTAATGCATTAGTTTATTGAAAATTTGAATTGAATTGCCTTCTCTTCTAAACTCATATTTTAGATGTCGCACATGATCTTGAAATGAAATGGAAGTTTGCATGTCTGTGTAGTCAGCTAATGACTTAAATCTCATCTCTACCACGTCAATTTAGTGTCTGTATCAAGATATAGTCATTAAAATATTTGAATTAGCCGTTAATATCTTTTTTTTTCGTACTTCCAAGAAACAATGTCAAAGAATTCTAATCAGTGCCCTTAATGGAAAAAAAAAGAAGAAAAAAAGCCAGTAAGCACTTGGTCTCTGAATGCTGACCATCCCCTGTATTACAACATGCTTGGATCTGTTTTATTCCATAGAGATGTTACATGCATTGTGAATCAAGATGTCCACTTTGAGACATCAAGTTTCTCCATTTTGAAGTAGATTTGTTAACTGTTAAATGGTGCTCCATGAATTGTGTGCTCAATTCTCTTTTTATAGACTTTTTATCAAATAAGAATATATCCTATAGCAAGAAATGTAAGTGACCTATAGAAGCTTTTTGTTTGAAAAGCTGATTAACATTCATAAAACATATATAGGTAGTCAAACAGTAGAAGTAACTCAATTCAATAGTAATCACACCTCAATTAGAGTAAGATCTGACACATGATTTCCCATTATTGCATAAATTTACAAAGATAGCTGGTTGGGGATATTGTTCTACAGTAATTATAGAGTTTGTTTCACAAAACATTTCATACCAAATCTGTTGATCCTGCAGCTGACTCTATTTAATTAGTAGCTGAAGCTCAGTTCTCAGATTTGACTTCCGAACTGTGGGGCAGTTGTTGATTGAAATAATTACTGATGTGCATATGCAGCTTGCGAACCACTATGTTATTGCAGCTGTAGTCTGTTGCAAATATTGAAGAATAAGATAGAATTAAATAAATGTGTTTAGTAGTCATTACTCAGACGTAATTTCTCAACAGTATTGTAGAAAAAAGTTACCGCAGTTGCATTGATTTTGCTGGTGTCTCATTTTTCTGAGGCTGGGGCTGGCTTAATTGGAGATGAAGCGGTGGGTGCAAATCATACCCATTGCTGATAGTGTATGGAGGCTGGGAAGTGCTATTGTCTGCATTTACATTTCTTCCTCCGTAAACCTGAGACCCAAAACTCTGCTCAGGCTTACCATATCAAAAAGAAAGACTTCTACAAATCTTTCGTGTATAATCTCAGACCTTGTGGCTTTGTGTATCAGGTGTGGCTGAGGCAGGTCTTAGGTTTAAGTCAGGAGTACTCTGATGAGTGGGAGAAAGGTGCTAATGATAGAATTAAGTTTATCTACTTCTATTTAGCTCCCAAAAAGAAGGTTCAATTATGAAATAACAATGTTTGAGAATTTATAAATGATACATAAATCTGTCTAGAACAATACCTTCTTTTGCAGTTCTTTATTTTCTTGATTCATAAGGTTTACCTTCTTATAAAGTTCTAGATTCTCTTCATGAACGAGATTTCCCTGCAATGAGCTCAATGAATGTTAGTTACTCAAAATGGAATTATCTCTTAAAGGAAATCGCCATAAATTATGCCAAAGTTTTAGAGAAACCTTGCGGTTGAGTTCTTTGATCTCATCATTTAATATTTGGTCCTGCAGAAAAGAATAAGATGACTGCATTAGAATTTACTCATGTTCTATACATGAGGATGAGCCTTGACCATTGTATTATGAAGACTGCACTAGCACTAAGGTAATTTTACCTTTTTCATCCGGACACCCTTCAAACTCATTTCTAGTTGGTTTTCCAGGTTCTGGAGATCTTTGACACTTAGGCCAGAAAGTTCTTCTCCCATTAGCTGCCTGCATGTATCAAGGTAGAAATTTTGGATATGCTATTAGCAAATAACGCTGAAACTGTAGTTTGATTAGTTCATTTTACTTAGAGTACTGCATATTCTAATTAACAACTCCCATGCTGTACTTATTATTGCATGTTTGAATAATGGTTGTTAGTGGTCAGTGATGGTTGCCTGTAGCATGCCATTAAATTGAACTGCTGACATTCTCTTAAATAATTTGAGTATTGAGGTCATATTTCCCCGAGTTCATAGACAAATCCTTTTTTTTTTAAATTCAAGACCTGTTTCCTTTATACTATAGAAATAAAGTAATTTTGAATTATAGCTCTTGCCTATTAAAAGTTACTTTTGTCGTTAAACCTGTATTGAAGTTGCTAAAAGTTGTTTTATCTATTTATGTGAAGCCCAAATTCATACTATATGTTTTATCAAGTACTTTATTTTTATTTATTCTCTTTTCAATTTTATTTTATTTTATTTTATTTTTTTCCCTATTACACTGTGAGGACTTCTGAGAAGTTTATGATTACCTATGTAATATTCCCATACTGTTGGGAATTTATAAATACAATAAGGATGATTGTGTGTTATTCAAAACCTAGCATGATATCTTTTTTTTATTTCTATTCTATGTATGCACATTTATCATTATAATCTCTTCTCTCTTCCCTAAATTTCTAGAATGATGTTACTTTGCTTTGTTCCTTCAAACCTAGGTATAGATATCCTACATTTTTTCTCTCAAAAAACTCTTAACCTGCCGACTTTTTAAAACTGGATCAAACAGTCCCTCCCAACCTCTCTTATTGAAATTCTGGTCTCCCTAAAATCAGACTTGTTTTGTTTAAAGTTAAAAACATTTTTCCTTCTGCGAGGTCTCTCTATGTGAGAAATTAGTACAAGATTAGTACAAGATCTATCGTTGTTGTCTTGCTTAAGAGCTATAGTGTTCATTGGTACTCATGTTTTAGTGTTTGATATGGGTATAATGGAACTACCAATCCTATTTACCATAAATTTGTTATGACGAAAAAAATCTGTAAACATTGATTTGTGTGATCATCCTAGAAATTTCAACTAGCTTTCTCTTCAATTCCATCCTACATTTAGTCTTCAAAGCTCAATCGATTTGAACCTTAATCAACTAAGTTCTACTGCCTGTAATGCATAATTATTGTCTTATAAGTAAAATGAGGATGACATAATGATCTAGTGACTCTTAACTTATGATGTCAACTGAAAAGATAATGAATACATATCAAACAATGAATTGAGAAATCTAAGACTTATTGTACCATCAAAATAAAGATATCCTCGTTAAGAACGCTTTCACCCTTCCCACCATCAACACACATATACTCTTATTCATATATATTACACATATATATTACTCAATACACACACATACACATGCGCACACATTTATCTTGAAATCTTGATTCGCATATAGATATATATATATACATATATACCTATCATATATGCTTTTTTTCTAGGGATGGTTAGAAACATCATCACTTACATGAACTTTAAAGGTAGTATTAGTTAGGATTCTCATAAATTAGTTGCATTATGTATATATAAGGAACAAATTTGAAGGCACATGGTTTCACCTGTGGCATTCTTGTAAGTATTGCAATTGTTGCCTTAAGTTTGCTGCCTCCCTTTGCCAAAACTAATAAGGAAAAGAAAATATTATATAATAAAGAGAAACTACGACACTGACGTGATATCAAAGGGAATTTAAGAAGCTAAAAAATGAAATAAATGTATAAGAAACTTGGTTTGCACATTTATTAGTGTCAACTTGACATGAATATATCAAGGACTTGAAGGAAGTGATAATTTTATTAATGTCTTCAATCTAGATATGATTGATATTATCATCATTATCTAGATGTTTTCACAACCAACTATTAGTTGATACTTTGTCATTCGCATGCATTTTTTATTAGAAAAAAGACCTACTCTTGCACTTTTCTATGAATTAATCTTTTTATGATAATATCTTGTGTGGGAATGATAGGATGCATATGTTGGTTGCAAAATGTGAAGTAGACTCCTAAAGTGAAGCAATGAAAATTTTACCATTTTGGTTTTACTATTTGTTGCCGTTTATTTATTCTTTATTTTGATTTTACTTTTTAAAAAGGCCATTCGTGATATATCTTGATGATGGTGGGATGAATGAGAAACTTTTTGTACAAAACAAAATTATAAAACTATTTGGTGGGAATTGATCTATTAACTAGTAAGCATGTAGGTTGTGAATGGTTGTTTTACAATAGTTTTAGGAAAAAGTACAATATAAAGTTGGTTGCCAAGGGTTTATGTATTATGAAAGGATTTTGGTCTTTTTGCAAAAATAATATGGATTCATGTAGTGATTACTTTAGATGCAATTCTCATAGAGACTTGGTAGAGGAGTATAACTTCGTATGCTTCCGATTAATAATACTATTTCAATAGTCAATTATGACTTTGTTCAGTATTGAGATGTTGTGACTTTAGGTCTTAGCCGCTGTGCAATGAAAACAGTAGATGTCAAATATTAATAAAAAAATGAGTGAGCCATTAGATATTGGTATTATTAATCACTTTTTCAGCTTTATTTTCAAAGCGTAGCATAAATACCACAATCCAAATGAAAATTATGCCTCATCAACAATAGGCCCACCGGAAGAAAACCACATCATCATCAATATTTATCTAGAAATAGGCGCCTTATAGCTACTTTGAGGACATTCTAGAGAACTCTTACGTTGCATTCATTCTAGAAAATGTTAGAATTGCTCTTTATTTCTCTCTCTGTACTCTCTCTCATTTCTCTTATTTTCTTGGAAACCAAATACCATATAAACTCAATGAAGGATTTAAGTAGTATATTTCCAATGGCCACTTTTCTTTTTGGTCTGTTTTTGATAAAGGTAGGTAAATATTTGAGCATTTTGCAAATCCATAGAAAGACACAATTGGCAAAAGTACTCTGCTAGGCCACATCAACATGAGAGAAAAATGTTAGGGGAAGAAATAGGGGTTAGTTGTCCCAATAGTTGTAGCTGTAAATGATTGGCTTACTAGGCATGTATGTATTGACACGTGCAATGCTTTGTGTATCTCGCCTTACATAATATGTTTATAAGAATGAAACTCAAAGGAACTGATAGCTGATAGCTGTTTGTTTTTTTCTCATTACCCTTTTTAATTTCATTGTCGGCTAGTTTGTTTCTTCTCCTTTGATCAGTCATTGCATTGTATCTCGTTTTTTTTATGGTATATTTGAAGCACCTTAGGGCAGAAAAATTTATTGTTTAATTTTCTGTTTCTTTTGAGCTATAATCCTCTTTTTATACCGGCAGCACAAATGATGCTATAAACTATTAAACCGCTAATAAGGATATTTTTCTTTTGGGAGACCTCCTTATTTTTCAAAGAAGCAAGCAATTCTTACTAACTACATTGCTTGGACCAAGTATAGAGCTAAAACCTTTGCCTCTCTGGTAAAGTCTAGATTCTCTTTCATTGCTTATACAAGATTAACTTTATATTGTGCATAGTTCCCTTGACATAAATATACTAACCACATTGAGATTGACTCTCTTTTTTTTATCACCATTACTAGACAGTTGGATTTCACTACTATATGTTCCTTAATGTAGTTGGTGGTCTTTTGTGTGAAAGTATATGCTATGTTGTAAGATCCCTGATGCTATGCAATGCTAACTCTATGTGAAATTGTGAGTATAGTCGAAGCCTGGCTCAGACTAAATATGTGGTAGTACTAGTTGATCCGTTGTTTTAGGCTAATTATGTGATTAATAAATTTCTTTGTTGTGTGATCGAAGATGTAGCTGTTAGTTTATCAATACATGTTTTCGAATGAAAACACTGACATCAATCACCATTTACATAACATTATTCTAATGATTCACAGAGTATGTCACCTCTCACTGAAGTGACAGCTTGGCTTTTGTTATATAAATCAGTCTTTTATAAGATTGATGCAAATTGATTATAAGCCATGCTACAGAGGAAATAGGATAGGTATATCTGAACATTAAGTTGATCTTTTACCTCTTAATTTTCCAACTGAGCATGACATCGTGAAATTGTTCTGGGCTTCTAGAGTCCTTATCAGCAACGAAAGTGGCCCATGAATTTGTATTTAGAACCCGGGAAAATGATAATATTTCAAGTAGTCCCATATTAGTATCAGTTGACTTAGATGTCTATTCATGGAACTAGAACCAAGGGCTGATGGTGACTACTCGCCTGTTATATAATTGAAGGATAAGTGGCAGTTGGCTAGTAGTTGCAATGGACAACTGAGAGAACCTGCAGAATGGAGTCAAAAACAATTATGAGTGAAACTTCTTTGTATTCTTGGTTGGAGGTTCTAATTGATGACTTAAATTTGTCACATATTCAGGACGGAATTTAAATTATCTTATGTTTTTGCAAAGGCTATTAATTTATGAACTATGAATATAATACCTCTGGCCTTTGCAGATATGCTGCATTCAGTTGATCATCTGGAGGAAAAACTTTGCAAAAGAAATCTCAAGATCTGCAGATCGTGTTCCACAGAAGAACCCTTGTACAACAGTTGGTGGTTGGTCTTATGATGTCTGTGACAAATACGTTATTTGGTGTGGAATTATAGGGTACTTTTGGCTTGAGGAATGTGTTGCTTGCATCTATTTTCTGGGCATGACCATATTTGGCCAAGGCTCTTTTGCTCATCTGAAAGGTGAGAAATTTTCTGAAATTTTGATGTATGAAGGAACTGCATTTCGTAAATGATTTTGTGGTCTGTTTCCTTCTGGGGTTACAAGATCAAGTTCTTTCAGGCTTTTACATTGTGTCAACCATTCATATTATCGTATGATTGTGTGCAGTTGTAGTGTTGTGACTGACCTTTTTGTATTATGACTGAAAACCGTGTATTAAAATAGATTGGATTATCATGAATTTTGTCTTCAGAAGTGAATTGCATAGAATTTTCAGGCTTCTTCGGTTAGAAAAGTTGTGGAAAGTTTTAGTTTATGCTTGTTCAGACTGCTGATGCCCCCGAAACAAGCAAAATTCTACTCATGTCTGCTTGTTTTCCATCAAATCTCAATCATGCTGTTTCTGTACATAAGTGATCTTGAGAAAGTGGAGGTTGTATGTCTTGAAATCCAAAAGGCAAGGTTAAATATCTTTTTAGGTGCCACTGAAAGCCGACAGCTCACAGGCTGTATCCTGAGCTCCTGACGGATTAAAGGAAAACATGTATTTCAGTGACCCAGTAGAGTTTTGAGATTATGCTAATTATTTTTTTTCCTGCATTTCCACGAGATCATTACAAGGTTTCTTATTTGGATAGAATTTTGGTACCTACGCGTGAGCTGCTTTTCCTTGGTAACCTTCAAGCAATTAGGATCATCGACCTAAAATATGCTTCTGATTCCACCTCAAGGCTCAATACTAAACTATTGACAGGCTTTATCGATCGAATCAATGCAACGTCACATATCTTTAAACATTTTATTTCCCGTGGGCTCTGTGGAATTTTTCACCATGGTTACCTTTGTGGAAGGAAATGACCATCAAAATGTGAGGAGAAGGGGGTGGAACTGGATTATGCCTAAGACGATAAAGCAAGCCCAAACGTAGAGGCGACAAATCAACAAAAGGTGCTGAAACGCAGAGACGAGAAATTAACAAAAAGTATTCAGTGTAATCTCCTTCCCATTCTAAGTCAAATCCTGATCAACTTGTTGGAAAAATAATCTAAAATTATCATTAGGAAAAGACAAGTGGCCATGGGAAGAAATTAATAATATATCTAATGCACGCCTTTCCATGACATGGACATAGGACAAGGACAAGGACAAGGACAAGTATTGTATCGTTAATTCCCATGCATGCATGCATGAGACGTTTGGGAGAAACTAAGATATTACTTGATATTACTATGAACAATTGATCAAGAGAGAGAGAGAGAGGCAGACCTATGAAGGGTACTGATCGAGCAGACAGTACTAGCATGTTGAAGATGTTTTTGCTATATATGACCGACAGCAACTTGTCGTTCTCTATACCTAGCTCATCCAATTAATGTTTTTGCTGTCCGTAAAATGTCTAATTCAATAATTTAGATCAACGAGCCTTTTTAGCACTTACTTGGCTGCTAATGTTTACCCATCATTCACCTACTTTTATCTAAGAGCAATAGATTGAAATCACAACACTCTCATCCCAAATTAATATATATTTCTTAGCAGCGCGCGGCTTCCTGACATTGCTTTAGAGCTCAAAACTGTATGAGTTGGTGGAGGAGTATAAAGGTTTCTCTTTCAACCAACTTCTCCAGCGAGTTATTCGTTTCAGTTCCCCATAAAGCTACTGTAAGGAAGTTGATCGCCATTCGTAAGAGCGGGACCTTGAGCAACGACTTTTAGAATACAACTCATTGGAACTCGATCACTCCATTAGTTTCTGGCAGAAGCAACTCGATGCCAAAGATTTGTACTCCTAGTCAGAGTACTCGAGTCAAGTCAAATCCTATCCTCTTTTCTCGTTGTCCATAGTTCCCAGGAATGCAAACTCCTGTTTCTCTCTCCACCTCCAACATTCCTCTAACCAAGTAAAAATCCATAGAATTCTCAAATGGAGTCATCACTCCTAGTTATTATTGCGGCGTTATTCAGTTCCCAAGTCGAGAGCAATATCGTACATTGTCATTTTTCTTACCTTAATTAGCGCTAGTACGAATCCTGTTAGCTCCAGTAGCATAACTGCACCAATTCTTTCTGAAGCAGAAAGTTCCTTATCACATATACCCATTAGGCATAATTAATGCCCAGCTGACTCCATACTAATAGCATGAAGGGAATATGAATTTCAGTTTCCATAGACTCAACAAAGGTAATTCATATTTACTGTAGCTTATAACTTTTCTGCTTGTGATCTAGACACAGCTAGCACGGGTACCTCCAGGCTCTTTCGTTTCTGGTTTTCACTATTGGGTACTGGAAGACAAGGTAATAAAGTGACGAATAATATTTCACCTACTCTGAAAAGTTTCCGAGCATTTCTAAGCGCGTTCTTAAAACTAGCTACCTAATAACTGAAATTTCTAATGTGACCTACAACTATTTTTTCCGGTCAGAACTTTAGCAAAGCTATACATACATTAATTGAGTAAAACGTTTGGTTGTAATCACATCACATATTATGTTGTCGACGTGATGGGATTTTGACAATAGGTATTGTGACAAGTTAGCATCTTAACATTAGATGTTCTGTGAAACAAAAGAGCTAATTTGTACTTATTAGCTCACAATAGAGTTTTAGTACGTCAAATTTATCATCATCAGATATGCATGCATGCATGCCAACTGGTGCTGTTTTTGTGGCATCTTTTCTTTTCTGATTGTTAGAGATCTCTTCCAGCTTGGAAAAAGTAAACAAATTTCACCAATGTTCAATAAAACTTTTTTCCATTCATCCCAAACCCAGCTTCTTCTCCATGGATCATAGAGAAGAACACATATATATTTGATATGATCAACGTATATATAAATTTTAAACAAGGTGCTTCTATGCTATCAATATGAGAATGTAGTAAGCAGTTAATGAATAAGCAATTAGTTGCATAAGGTAAATCTAGAACATTATTAATTATCATATATGTATATATATATATATATATATATATATAAATTATTTTCAAATTGATGCAGGAGAAGTATTACAGGAAGTGAGATTGATTCGATGACACTTACCTTGATTTCTGCAGCAGGGTTCAGCAGCTGATGATGTTCTTGTTTTAGTTTGTTGTAGCGTTCAATAACAGCTGTCATGCTGCCAAAATATAATCATAAATATTAATTAATTCACAGGTAAGAAGATACTGTCTGCAGGCAGAGATAGAATCAGAAATCCAATATTGCATTAAATAACATAGAATTTTCGTAACAATATGCTTTTCTTTTATCCTCAATAATTACCTTAAATTAATACAAATGCTAGCTGCTGCTTCTAAAATCATGTAGAAATTAAACCATATGGATATGGAATGGCCATAAACTACATCCATGCACAGACATACAGAATCGATCAACTGATTTTTCTTTTTCTTTTTTCTGTCAATAAATAAAACTCCGATACAGTAATTTAGTGAAAAGAAAGAAGGAATAAAAAAAAAGTAGAAGGCCCCAACAAATGGATGTGGCACAACAAGACAGAAGCCATGAGTCAAATACGAGTATATCCTTCAACTCTTGCTGCAATGTCTTTTCTTCATTTTGATAGGAACAGAAAAAGACAATTTAAGGTCACCATGAAAGACAAACAATTTCCTATCAGAAGTGTACTGAATAAAAGATAAATGGTAGATGAAATTCCTACATCATAAATGCATAGAATTTGGTTAACTTTGAGGTGATAGTAACATCTCTTGCAATTGCTTTTAAGCCCTTTTAAAAGTTTAATTCATCCCTAAAAACAGAAGAAACTGAAAACGTACGACTTGGAGTTTTTTGCCTCCGGGTGCAATATGAGGGCATACATGTTGCTCAAAGAACAATGGACAATATCTCTATCTTTTCTTGGTATCCTAGAGTGTATAATTATAAGTAGTATCCAAAATCAAAGTTTACGAAATGATTATAAATTTGATGTCCTAACTAGCTTCTTTGTAAGAACAAATTAACAACCGGTTTAGAAATCAATCCTTTCTTAATATTTATCTTAGAGCAAGATTAGCTTAATTAGTTTGTGTTTATGATTGAATTTATTTTATTAATTATCCATCATGGGGCATCGGTTCTGTAAAATTAGCATTAAGCGATCACTTAATTTTCTTTTGAGGCCCCTAATATATAGAACTTGCTGAGCCAAATGATCTAATATTTTCTCGAGTCATTTTTTTTTAACATGTTAGTATATACATACATATCTATATGTATATGTATACGTATATGTAAGCAAACTAATAATTCAGTAAGATCATATATGTTCTCCCTTCCAACTTAGGCAACAAGGTATACATTCACACCAATACCGACATTGAAAAGGTCGGAGTAACAAACCAGCAACTTATGAAAACATGCTTTGATTTGTAATAAAACTTCAAGAACTACTCGTAATAAGACTATAGTAAGTTACGGTTTTACTATTATAACTTACAGAATATTTAGCAAACTACTAATGTGTTTTTTGAATAGGCACTCCGATACAGAACAGTTGAATAAGCACTTGACTTAAAGGTTATGATTTTTTAATTTAAAATCTTATTTATTTTGAAAATACTTAATTTTAAGGTCTATTTGACTTCAATTAAGTACCAAAAACTAAAACTGCCATTTAGACTCGTGATAAATTCATTAAATAAATTCATTTAAACTGCCATTTAAATGGCTTAAATATTGTTTTCATAATTCCACAAGAACAAAAACTAAGTTGTGATGAGGAACAATGTCTTCACTTAACAAACTAGATATGAACATAAATTAGAAAAACAAGCTTAAAATTACTTGACATCACAGGTTTCAACTGCCAAAAAGATATAAAGGAACAAGATTAATTAAAGCTTTTAGTAAAAATTCCGTATGAGAAAACTGAATAAATATTCATCCACATCTGCCTCAATATCGATCCATGAAAAAGCATGGAGCTTTCTGTCCTAATTAAAGTTGTATGCTATAAGCATTGTTTATTGAATCTTCTCCTGGGAAAGCCGTTGAAAGTACCACATGCAAACCTTTTCAAACAAGTCCTTTTACGAAGCACTAGAACTACTTGATTAAGATTTTAAAACATTTATCCAAAACCGATCATTTTACTAATTAATCTTCATGAATCATTCTCTTCAATACGATCTCTCCGTTATTTTCCCATTCTGTAATAATTCCCACCTATTCTTGGGCGCCTCAGCAATCTAATTATGACATCACTTAGAAAAATGGTCGCAAATTAACTCTTAACCCATTTCTACTTCCCACATAAAAATACATACCTTTTCAAATCCATAGCTAAAATACCTGAATCCTCTATTTAAAAAGAAACAGAAGCATATTTTCTTACAATCCAAAGGTGGCTACTATATTTTATGTAGCCTCAACGCAACCAAAAACACTAGCTTCAATCCTGTATATTTCCAACATCCCAGTCGACGATCATTCAGTAAACTATTATTCTTCTCCATGCCCAAAATAGAAGGAAATCAAAAAAGGAAGACGATAGCAAGCATAGAACGATATATATAGTTAGCAAATAAATCTCTCTCTCTCTCTCTCTCTCTCTCTTTCTCTCTATACATATATACATATATATATATATATACACACACATATATAATAATAACAACAAGTGGGAAGAGAAAAAGAAATCAGTAATATGGAATATTAATTATTTTCCGCATGGAGAAATATAAATGTAGAGATAAATGATCTAACCTTGAGCTTGAATATTCATAAAGCTTGCCGGTGCTTGAGAAAACCATTAGCCCCACTTCTGCGTCGCACAGTATCGAAAGCTCCCTAGCCTTCTTCAGCAATCCGTTTCTTCTCTTCGAGAAAGTCACTTGCCTACTCGTGGAGTTGTCAATCCTTCGGATCACAATTTTCCCCCTCCCCATCGCAGCTAGGGTTCCTCCGACCCTCCTGTTGTTGGTAAATGAGCAAATCGGGGGTCAGAAGAATAAGATCACAAGAATATTATGAAAGAATTATCACGTAATTAGGTCAGAAATATAGCAGACTATCAGACCAAGATGAAACCAACTAAAAAGATTAAAGATACTGAAAAGATAGCAAAAATGAAAAGAACATCAGATGAAGATTGGGATCAAACATTCCAAAGAATATTTGCAAGAAACAAAGAAATAAATAAAACCGAACAAATTAGGAAAGTAGAAAAAAACACAGAACTTACTAGTTTTGAGCTTGACTATGAAGAAGAAGATGAAGAAGGAGAAAGAAAGGTAAATCGATGCTTTTGGAGAGATGTCGATTATGGAAATTTGCTGAAAGTGGTTTTTAAGACGATTACAAAACTCTTTATTTAGGGAAACATGGAGCGGTTCTGTGCGCCCAAAACAGCTTAGGGGTTTTATCTTCGTCTACTCGCCGAAGCACCAAAAGAATTACTTTACTCGCTCCCCGGAAGCGACAGTTGTATGGGTGAATCAAACAAAAGTGCGTTGACAATCCTGAGAGAATCCGGAGATCAGTTAAAGCTTGCACGGAAGACTGCTAAGGACAAGTGTAAGCGTTAAAAAGCGAGTAGAGTGGTTAGTACTCGCGCGTAGAGGCAACGGGTTTCCTAGGAGTCTCAGAGCGCCCCATATTCGTGGGGTGTGTGTGGAAATAGTGGAATTGACGGCAGTGTGAAACGAATAGATGACTGACACGTGTTATTAGCAAAACCGAGTGCGGTGTTTACTTACTCTTTTTGGGGGGTTTTGAGAGAAAATGCTTAAAGCTTTAATTGACAAAAGTATTTACTCTATGCGGCAACTTTGAGCTTGCACGATTGCCACCTCAGCAATTCTTCAAAAAAAAAAAAAGGCCTTTTGTTTTTTTTTTTCCAAATTAAAAAAACAAACAAAGTTGAAAGCCAAATTAAGTTATCCAATCATTGCTCTCAAAACGTCGTCGAAATTATCTGTTCATTAAACTTTTGACTCTTTTACTTGCTAATTTACAACTAATGAAAATTAAGCTTGAACCTTTTTGTTTTTGTTTCTCTTGTTTAGGGTTAATCTAATCTAATCTTTATCTCAATCTTCGTGCAGTTGACTATTTTCAATTTTATATTTGAATTTTTCTATGTAAACTTAGCACAAAAACAACACTATTTTTAAATAAATTATTAGTCATTGTTTTACAATAAATTTACATAATTTTTTTAAATTTGTATTTCAAATGTTATATGTGATAAATTAATTATATAAGGTATGCATTTATGACATAATAATTTTATATGTAAATTTAAAAACACTCTTAATGTTTAAATTATAAAATCTAAAATATATAATTAACATATGGTAATTAATACAATTCCGTGCTGGTTATTTAATAGTGGTCAATCCAATCCTCTTTTTATACATAATCATTTATATAAACCAGATAACATCATTCCTAAAACAAAATTGAAAAAACTGTGAATCTCATTATGTGAAGATGCATGAGAGTGGATTTTATTTACGTTTGTGTAATATTTAAGACGACAAAAAAGTAATCGATAACTTGACATGTGGCAATATTACAATTAATGATGAAGTATTATCATGAAAAATATTCTCATGAGACCATGGTATAAATGCTCATCATGAGCTTGATTGATGATTTTTTCCCCTTTTCAACGACGAAACTTCGGTATTTAATTTTAATTATATTGAATTTGTTAATTAGGAGTACTCCCTTGACTTAATAATAATAATAATAATAATAATTCTGCTTAATTATAAAAAGTAATTGGGTTTAATTTCGTAAGCATTTCCAAGTCTAAGACTTCTCATACAGCACATTAATTAAAAAGAAAACTATTAGCACATATTCATCCACCTGGCTAGCTTAATAATGTTTTAAATAGAATTAGTAATGGGATTTGTAGGTAGATTACTAAGCGACATCATGGAACCTAGCTAGGTCGAACGTCATCAATTAAGACCTGATCAATTTACGTGTTGGTTTAATTTGCATACACAAAAAAATTACATATATAATTGATTTTTTTAATTAAATTAATAAAAGATAAAATTACTCCTAACAAGACATTTATGATATCTGTTGTGAGTATTAGTTAATCAACTAATTAAATAATTTCTATGAACGCTTATAGGGTCTATTGGCTCTTTTCTTGTATCTTTTTCCGTTTTTTATTTTAATATATTTGACCTCTGTTTGAGGTTTATTTAAAAATAAATTAATTAATTTCTATAATGGTTATTAGCAACCATTAATTGCCATGGCAACAACAGGCAAGCATACATGTAAGTAGATTCTTTTTAATTAATTTTTTAAAATTATTTGTTGTCTAATCAAACGTTAGAGGGATAAAGTCATGGGGAAAATAATTTAATCTTTTTTATTATTATTATCATTATATTCTCAAATTATTACAGAGCTTGTTGAAGTGGGTTGCTTGTGATTCTGGAAGTGGCGGCTACAGGAAGGAAACAATATGTGGAAGACAAAACTGAAGGAGAAGTGACTGATCAATGTCTCTTGTTTATAATTTATTATTTTATTTTATCTTAAATTTGTTTCAATTAAGGTTTCTAAAATTGGAAATTGTGGCATACGCACGCAACCCTAATGTTAAAAAGTCTGATTCTTTTTTTTTTTTTTTGGTTATTAGTAGTTAGTTGGAAGTTGCACCTGTCAATCATCAACCCCATCTAAAATTACCAGAAAATTTAAAAAAATAAAAAAGAAAAATTAATTAAAAGGAGAGATGTAAATATCAACTTTATCGGTTATACCAACATAGAAATCACAAACCCTTCTTGACTCTTTACTTTCCATTTGCAAAAAAAAAATTACCAACTTGCTATTTATTTACACACAAATATCGACGTTTAGCTGGCTTTTCGAGAGATAGTGATCGCGAGATCAGGGCATATTCTGTGTACATGTGTATTGCTCAGTTTTCCAAGTTTTTATACACATAAAAATAAATAAATAAATAAATAAAAATTTATTCAATAGTAAATTATTTTGTACATAAATACGTTGTGTTAAAAAAAATAAATTAAACATTGAATGAGTATAAGATCATAAAGAATCTAAATAATTAATTTTATATTCCGTTTTAAAAGTTTGAATTTATTGGCATATATATACATACACACATCATAATTAAGATGCAATAGGCAACACTTATTTACTCTTTTGGAAATTTAGTGGTAGATATTTTCTTTGAGCTTAATTAGTGTGCGGTGACAAATTCGATTCGGTCTTAAAGTTGGTAGGTCCTGAAATAATTTTGGGTTATATTAAAATGTCTCAATTAGATTCATATGCGGTCTAAATTAGGCTGGTTATACACGACATAGACATGTAGCCCATCAACCCCGTCACCCCAACACGTATGTACATATATATATATATATATATATATATATATATATATATATATATATATATAGTTCATTTCTACGAATGGTATTGATGAAATAGATAAAATAGTTTAGGTACCTAAACTATTTTTGAGAGGTGCTCTTTTTTATTTTTATTTTTATTTTGTTCCCTTCGTAAAAAAGAAACTCCACGATGAAAAAATAAATTGGTTGACAAGTACATATAATAAATTGTTTTGCTTCTAGTGTTTGAAATAGTATTAAAGAGTTTGCTTTCTGCATTAATAATGAAGTGAGTGATATATATATATATACACTGCGAATGTTGAAACTCGTTTCATCTTGCAAAAAATTTAACATGCAAACCTGCGTGCGGCTTAGTAGTATAAAAAGAATCATGTTAATTACTTTTGCACACTACGAAATTAAAGTGGATTAATTCGGAATATATATATATATATATATATACATTTCCATTTGAATTAATTACATGCTTATTCAATATTCGCAATTAAATTCTTGATCATGAAATGTAATGATTAGGCAATTAAAAAAATATTTTGATTTACTAATTAATTAAAATGATTTTCAGAACATTAATTGCAAATTAAAATGGTAATTCTTTTCTTATATGATGTGTAAACTAAAGAAAGTTTATGAGACATGAAAGGGCAAGTTGGATTTATATATTAATAATTTTTATTTTTCTCTACTCGATGGGTTTGAGTTAATACTAATATTAAGAATTAAGGATGCTTAATTATGAGTTTTTCGATCTTACGATTTCATCGTATGTCTTTTGAATTGCCTTCCAAAATAATTAATTTTTAACAAATAAATATAAAATTATGTGACGTACCTACAAAAAACTTAAATTGATAATAAAATTCAAATGTAGTCTAATCAACTATTGACCGACATGTCTACATGTGTGTGGAGTCATCTTCTTAATTATTTAGAGTTTAAGATTTAGTACTCGTTTAATTTAGTCTTTTCATTAGCCAAAAGAATTTTTTTAATGATAGATTTTTTTTTCAAAATTTTGGGTGTCGTTTGGTTGTGACTAAAAAAGAATTTTTGAAAATTAAAAAAAGTATATTTTTGTTTTACTGGAAGAAACTTAAATTTAAATTTTTGGTAGTAAAACTTTTCTAAATTTTTTAAAAGAAAAAATTATTTAAAATATCCTTATTTTATTTTAAAAATTTTACGTTATTTATTAAAAAAAGAAATTATTCAAATTTTCTCTAAAGTTATTTGTGATAACCATACAATTAATAAGTTTTTGTTAAAAGTTATATTTACAAAAACTCTACAAATAAAAAGTCTAGTAAAAAAACTCTATTTGAAAAGTTATACTAAACAAACCTTTAAACTTGATTCAAAAGTTATAACTTTAGTTAGTCACAAACAATTTTAATCATATATTTCACAAAATTAATCATGAGCTCAAACTATCAAGATCAACTCTATGTGATTAGATTGAGGCAAATGAATTAGTTCCAATGACTAGCTACAACATGCCAAGTCAATAATTATCAAATTTAGAGTGAAAAAGATCAAAGTAAAAGATATTTTTTATGCGGTTACAAAAATAAGTTTAATCAAATTTCTTATACAATTTAATAATTTTATTAAAATAATATATTAAATCATTGACAAACAACTTGTAAGTCTCTACTTGGCAATCATATAGAGGTTAATGAATTAGCTCCAATGAGCAGTTACAACAAGTTAATAATTATTAAGATTAGAATGAAAAAAAAAATAGAGTAAAAGATTTTCTCTTTTCTTCATCAAATTTCTTATATAGTCTAATACTTTTATAAAAGAAATATATTTTAAATCGATGATAAATAATTTGTAAGTCTCTATCATGCGTTTTTTAAAATGGTTTAGAATCGAATTTTATTCAAATACGGCACTTTATTGAATTGGTCGTCGATCCAATCATGTGTAAATGTGAGTAAATTTTATAATAAAAATGATCTGGATCTACATATTCGAATCTGACCTAATTTAAAAAAACTCTGGTATAATTTTTATTTTAAAATATATATCAATTTTTTTAATACGAGGATAATATATTATAAAAAAGGGTAGAAATACAATATATTTGCATTTATATTTTTCTTCGCTCAACCAATGTATGTATGTATGTAATATAGGCATGTGCGGCAGATTATCTATCAAGAGTGAGTTTTGAGATTAGGGTTTGGTTGAAAAGATCCTGAAAAGCCCTACTTCTACTGAAAACGCAAGAAAGAAACAGAAAATAAAAATAGTAAATGACTAGACGGTACAATGATCCGGTCTTCTGATTGGGTAATGCCCACGTGACCAATCGTGATTTCAAAATCCAAAGAAGATCCGATGTTTCCTTTGAATTACCAATGTCGTCCTAGGATACATATTTATATTATACTATAAGCCGATGGATTAATTAGGGATTAAGCATCAAATTTATTGTTCTAATTATAATATGAAACTGAAAGTCCGATTTTGTTTTATTTTATTGATATCTTTGCCTCCAAGAAAGAGCTTGGCCAAGTGTCAATCATCGAGAAATCATACAAACATTGACCAAGTTACCAAAAAGAAAGGGACTCGCGAATGAATGATTCCCCACTTAACAGTTAATTTACATTATCTCATAATCCCAAAGTATTAACGTTATAATAGTAATGTTTTGGCAGTTGTAATCTTCCAATGAAATTGTCTTTGTATTCGAGTGGAATTAATTAAGTTATGTAGCTTCATTCGAGAATCTAGCTGTCATTGGCCTACCCTACCCTAACCTCTTCATTATATTTATATTTATATTTATATTTATATTTATATTTAGTATAGTAGTGGGAGACTTAGGCTTGAACTAGTTAACCCTACGTACGTACCTAGAGCATATGTAACTCATAACCATTCTCTCTTTCTGTACGTGTATGTTAACCTACCGAACATTTAATTATACATCCATTTTTTTATTCATTAATTATTAATAATAATTATATATTTTATTTTGATGATTATAATTGAAATTACGAGAAAATCTTGTTTCATATTCGTGATTTTAATTGGTTAACTAGCAATACACTCGTATATCATTAAAACAACGATTTGAATGAAGTTATTTAAGAATTATATTATGGTCATCACTATTATATTTATAATTGCTGTATTTAAAAATGATTCTGTATAAGTTAAAATTTTATCATGTCTTAACGAAAGATTTCATATATAACGTCTTAAAATTAAGTTTCTCTTGTAAATAAGTATATTACGATTATGATTTTCATGTTTATCTAAAATTTTATTTAAATAAATATAAGGTGATAAAAAAGTAGTTAAGCGAGTATTATTGAGTAATTAACATCGAAGATTATATGAAAGGCATTCCAAAATGTAACTTTAAAGAAAGAAATGAAGTATAATATTTAAAACTATTGTCAATCGTTATACCAACAGTAGGTGTAGGTAATTAATAATTATTGACTTGAAAATATCCTGTAAAGAAATATAGACCAAAGTAAATATAATATATAAAAATAAAAAAAAAAGAAGTTGGAAGATAATGAAGCAAACTCTTTAACAGATGGATAATAATAATAAATAGTACATTTTGGCATGTACCATGTGAAGATGGGCACACTTTGAATTGTGTTCCCACTCCAAATTAAGGTTCAAATATATAAAATTAGGAAAGGGATATGAATGTTGAATAGTTAATTTGTGTTCACACTCCAACCAAATTAAGTTTTAAATATATAAAATTAGGAAAGGGATTAGGGATATCAATTAATTTAATATTGGGGAACAGTACGAGGATTTTCAGAAAATGGGACGATGTTTATTGTTTAATGGGAATCGCATGCAAGCTGTAAAGTGTTGTAAATGAGGTGTTGATCTTGTGGATCCTAACACCAACAGCCTGACTATTCCCCACGTCTCAATTGCCTAACCCTAACCCTAACCCTTTCGCAATACCTGAAACTGAAACTGAATTAATTTGGTCCAATTTATTGTTCTTCTCTCCTTTCCTTTCATCAGGGCACCGTTCTTTCATTGCATTGGACTTAGCATAATATTATATTTAAATAAAATTATTTCATTCATAAGTCTTTGAATAGAAATTTTTTCAAATATTTATATATATATTCAAAAGAAAAAACCTAATTAATACATGCATCACATATTTATTAGTCAGTGTTATTCAAACTGTTTTACCTATAATTTTCTTCAAATGATATTATCTAATTGATTTAAAAAACCCTATTAAGAATACAAACTCCTATCCATTATAATTTATCAAAATAAAATTATAATATTTCTAATACTCTGTCAGGAAAAACCGAAACAAATGAAATAAATACCGGTGAAATTCCTTCCAAAATATTTATTTATATAATTGAGCTTTAAAAAATGATGATTAATTTAAGATGCGATGTCCTTGTTTTCTGTCGATAACCTTCCCTAGCAAGGAAGATTATTAATTAATGGTTTTCAACAAAACGTTACGAAATCAAAGAAAATGTCGTACATATACATACATTCAAGGGAAATTATGTATATAATATGTAAACTTCACATCTCTTAATTTGTTTGTGTATATAATATTTATTGAAGTCAAAATTCGAAGCACATCAATGAAATCATCCCTTTTAAATATTCATGTGTAATAGTATAGAATGTGTAAAATGTTGCAATAAAAATTTGGAAGGCCGGATATTTTTCGTAAACAATTATTAATTTATTGTTATTGTTGAGATTGATAGGTTCGCTCAGCATGGCCCACCAAATGCTGGACCAAGTTAGGGATTTATGGATCAAGCCCAATTAATATGAAGCCCAATAATGTTTTTCCTTTATGATTGCCGATATACTAGTTAGAGTTTTACTTGTGTTACTGTTACATATCACTACTGTTAATAATATAATTTAAATATTTACGTTCAAATTGGGTGATTTTACTCTCGTTCCAGAGATAATTCTTCTCAGATGGCAATGGATATACATAACAAGACTCTAAGGACAAGTAAATAGGATTTATTTTTTTAACTTTTTAAAATCAAATATTTATTTTTTAAAATGCGTCGTGTAGTCAAAATAACACGTGTCTTAATAAGAAAAATAAATAATAATGGTGTTAATTATAATTGATTATTAACATGAGGCAGGTAGCCTGTATATTGTATTTCTTTCAATGAGGCCAACAGTCAACATCTATATAAATATTGTGAAGATATTGCTGTTTCACGGAATCTAAAATGCCAGCTCATTTCACAAAATCAATTAAGTAAATAAATATAAATTTTTAAGATTCCGGTAATATTTATTTTTTCTATTTGAAATATAAATATAACTGAACTTTAAGTTTGAATAATATGTTTGTTTTTTATTATAAATTTCTAAAATTAATATATTAATATGTATATTCTAAAAAATCTTATATTAATATATGGAGTTAATAATATATATAAATATTAAGTAATAAATTAAGAATATTATTGACAAATAAAATATTTAAATTATTTAGATATTTACTCTTTTAGATTTAAGTTAAAAATTTTAACTTAATTATATTTAGACGTTTTTAATAAATATTCATATATAAGTTAAAAAATAAACGATTTTTACATATCTAAATATTTATATTCAGACTTCAGCCGAAACAACAAATAAACCCTCTATATTTTCAATACATATGAATAAGAAAAGTAATAACTATTTATTTATTTGATAAAATTTATTAGAAAAAATATTGATATTTTTTAAAATATTGTGGAGTATATTTTAATATAATAATTTAAAATTTATTTATTTTACATATATTTAATTAATATCAATGATCTATTTAAAAATAGGTCATTATTAGCATCGTTACATTTTAAATTTATTAATTTATGAGGTGGTAAGATTAATTTTGAAATATAAGTTAAGGAAGAAAGTCAATATTAATTTTGAGTCCAACTTATTTAATGAATTAAAAATTAAACGCGTAATTTTTAAACTATTAAAAGACTATTTTTTTTTTTAACTTATTGAATTAAACAGCTTTATACGTATTTATAAAATGAGAGCTCCTGACCTTTTTCGTGCTCGTGAGTGGAAAGATTTGGTGATGTGATAATAGTAGTATTAACAAAATGACTGGATCTTTCCGACTCGTTTTCACGTGCATTACTATTTAAATCCATATTCATATATTGTGTGCTCATTAATTAATTAATTAATAGCCATTTTCTAGGTTGGGATTTCTTTTCCAAGTTAGGGTTTCCTTGTCGACCATAGAGATATAGTTACTAACTTTATTACAAACCTTAATTAACATAATAACAAAATTAAAAATTATATTATTACTATTGTAAGAAGGATCATTTATGTTTACATAATAGCGACATCAGAGTCACATGACAAAGAAAAAGTCGAGTCTTAATAGACAAGCTAGTCGAGGTGATAAATCACCTCGACACATAAGGAATATAGATTCAAAATAGCCGATCTTAGATTTGAATTACAACCAATGGTTTAAACTCAAAAATTTATGACCCGAAGCCCAATATCACCAAATTTGACCTAGAGGATTGATGGTTATAAGTTTAAGAAGCTTTGAATGTGGGCTCCAAAGTTTAAGAAAGAAATAATTATTAACTAATGATCAAGTTACCATACAAACTACTTGATTACAGGTTAATAATTCAAAGATGTCAATAAATAACCGCCATAAGAAGTTAATGAGAGTGAGGTAAGTACATGGGAATGAGAGATCAAATGACTCATGAATTTTATCATGACATGCGTATTGATTACGTGATGGAGAGTTTTTGGGAAACAACTCATCTTTCTTACATCTATATAAACCCCAAATTTATCCCAAATAAGGGGTTTGATTCTTTTATTAGTTTACTCTCGTTCTCTCTTATTATCCTCATAATCATACACATAATTATTATTATTGCATTATTATTGATCTTTTGAGATTAGTTCTTCAATACATATTATTCTAACTTATTCGTTAGAGAGAGTTTGTTGGTAACACCACTGGTAGTTACTGACATGCTCTTGTTTTGCAAGTATTTGTTACCATGATGGAAGAGTAGAGAGTAAGTTACCTCGACATAAGAGTGAGCTATCTTAATAAGATAGTTACCTACCTTGTTAACAAAGTAAGCTACTTTAGTAGAAAAGTTAGCCATCTTAAAAGATGGGTAAATCAACTTGGTAAATAAAGTAATATGAAATACTTTCTTTGTGAAGTTATCTAATATCATAGATACGCTTCTAATACAGTTAACAAATTTTGAATGTTAACTGAAATTTATTTGACATAAAGTGTATGTGATGACAGAATAAATTTTGACATCAATAATTACTTATAATAGAATAATAAACGGTGGTGATTGATATTTAAAAATGATTTTATTGATGAGAAAACTAACGGTAATTTAACAAGAAAAGGACATCTCGCCTTCTTAAACTCTAGATTAAATTTATTTTGTTGGTATTCTTCGAATAAATACGATTGTTTATGAATTAAGTTAATTATATATTTAAACTGTAGTATATATATATATATATACACGTAATTAATAATTTTTTTATTGAAAAAAATATAAATATTGGAGGATATTTATTCAATGATGATAATGATTAAAAATAATGAGGTGGGTGCACCTAATCTTGAAATCCTATCAAGAACCATTGGTGACAATATTATCCCATTATATCTATAATTAATGTAGGACGTCTTCGTGTCCACACCACACACTGGTACAATTCAACTTAACTGGATTTACCAATATGACTCTTCCAATTTATTAATACCGATTTTTATAATTATATTTATACTTATAATCTGTATCCGTATCGATTAAGAATATTAAATCAATAAATTTCTTCCTTTTAACAGTTGTACTTTGTTGATTAATTATAAAAACACTTAAAAAATATTATTTAATAAAATATATTAAATGTAAACAATATTATGTAACAATACAATTAGATGGAAAGTCAACATGTTAAGCATAATAAGATGCTTCGATCGGGATTAAAATATAG
The DNA here is from genome assembly GCA_028052125.1 of Melia azedarach. Lineage (NCBI taxonomy): Eukaryota > Viridiplantae > Streptophyta > Magnoliopsida > Sapindales > Meliaceae > Melia > Melia azedarach. Next base: position 1,045,192 of record CM051399.1, on the reverse strand, counting down.
AAACTTATAAAATATTTAATATCATGTGATTCATACGCTAATTTATTAAGAAACTTATTAATTTGTAATTTGTAATTTGGACGACTATATATTTGTTTGTAAAAGTATAGAAACTTAAGGACATAAAATCATACTACATTTGAAAATTAATAATTAAATAAATGAATATTTTCCATAAAATAGTTTTTAAATTTTGATTTGTAATTGGAGGTAAGACTTTCTTTAGCCAGCTAGATAGCCATACAAACAAGTGGACCAATGAGAAAGAAAATCCGATTAAAACTCTCCACCAATAATGCAACCAAGACGGCCCCACAAGAGCTAAAGACAATGCACATTTCACATCATCGTTTCACTAACTCAACAAAGTATTGATGATTCATTGATAATAATTTATTTGGATCGGAAAAAGGAAATTACAGAATATATCTTTCATTGTTTCTACAATTAACAAAACAAGTCTAACGTCCCCACAACAAAATAAATTACAGGTTGTCCATCGATTTTGACGTTATAATGCTATGTATTAAGGTCCATATTTCTTCACAGCCTGTTGCAATATTTCCAGGAAGGAAGAACAGGAAGAGGAAGAAGAAGAAGAAGAAGAGGGGAATTCTTCTGTGAAAAAATGGGCGCTCATGCTTCCAAATTGAAGGAGAGGCGTAAAGCTGTCAGAACCGAGAAGAAAATTCTCACTGATCTGTGTGAAAACTGTGGGGCGGATTTTCCTGGCTGTGATTATCGCCCTGAAGACAGGAAGAACTGGATGAGAGGGTTGAATGCTGAAAAGGTTCAAATAAACAAGATTGTGTGGCCTGGAACTCATGATTCTGCTACCAACAAGATTGGAATTCCATTGATTTCTCGCCCTTTTGCGCAGTGCCAAAACTTGTCTGTATATCAGCAGCTTGTGAAAGGAACCCGAGTTCTTGATATTCGGATTCAGGAGAATCGTCGGGTTTGTCATGGGATCTTGCTTACGTACAGCGTTGATATTGTAATCCAGGACATCAAGAAATTTTTGTCAGAGACGGAGTCAGAGATTATAATCCTGGAAATCCGCACCGAATTTGGTCACAGTGATCCTCCAGAATTTGACAAGTACCTGGAAGAGCAGCTTGGAGAGTTTCTGATTCATCAGGATGATCATGTTTTCGGGAAAACCATTGCAGAATTGTTGCCCAAGAGAATAATTTGTGTGTGGAAGCCGAGGAAATCACCGCAGCCAAAGGCAGGCGGACCGTTGTGGAGTTCCGGGCATTTGAAGGATAATTGGATCGAGACAGATTTGCCGTCGACCAAATTCGACAGCAATCTTAAGCATTTGAGTCAGCAGCCAACAGTTACGTCGAGAAAATTCTTTTACAGGGTCGAGAACACTGTCACGCCAAAGCCGGATAACCCTGTGTTGTGTGTCAAACCTGTGACAGGAAGGATTCATGGATATGCTAGGCTGTTTATAAACCAATGTTTTGCTAAAGGATGTGCTGATCGGTTGCAGATCTTCTCTACAGATTTCATAGATGAGGATTTTGTCGACGCGTGCGTCGGGCTTACGCATGCAAGAATCGAAGGGAAAGCTTGAGAATTCCCAGTTTCTGCATTGTTCTTCTTGTCCTTACTTCACAAATCTTTCCACCTTCTGCATATCAGTGGGTCAATTGTTTCACTTGTTTGTTTTGAGTGTTAATATGTTCGTGATGTAAAATTACTACGATGCATAAGGATCTGTGTACAGTTATGTTATATTGGATTCATATAAACTTGTGATGGGAGGAGATGATTTGTGCATTATCTTTTTGTATTTCCTGGATTCCTTTTTTTATGAGTTTTGCCCTCATGGTAGTTATATTAATCCCCTGAAATGGAGATTCGTGTGTTTCTGTGTCTTCAAAAGTAATAGACAGTAGAATTTGCCATCATGTTCCCGGAGATTGCTACTCTGGATGCATGTGCGGTACTTTCTGGAGATGCCTTTTATTCTTTATTGCGAATATTGTTGGAACTTTAAGCTCAAAAGCATTTTGAAGAGGAGAAGAATGATAGGAAGATCCTCGTATTGAGTCAAGATATATGTTCTCATTAACTTTCCTGGAATTTATAAATCATCACAATTAATCTATGTTTTGAGCTTGAAGTAAGCAATCACTAATCATAAAGCATAAATGAGTAGATAATTGGCAATTGAAAGTAAACATAAGTACAACAGCTACACATATCCTTAATGGTTAAATAAAACTAAACTCTAAAGAAATGACACTGACAAGCTGTCTTCTCCTTTTTTCTTGGGAGGCTACTAAAATACAGTTTTTTTTTCATAATCACAAAATGCCATTCACCCAGTTAACGATCATCACTATAAATAAGACAATATAACATCACGTAATCTACAAAAGAATTTTTATAAAACAAGATCAGAAGGGAAAATGCCAAAATGAAATGTTTCTGCTATCTCATACTTGTTACTTATCATTCATGCTTCTGTTTCTTCAAACTTGATAGGTTTGTATATGAATCAAGTTTCTCCCATTATCTGTTGGAAACCTGTTGAGAATCTCGGGATGCTTTATATCATTTGAGCAGTAAATTTATAAAATCTTAATGCTATATTGCCAAATCAAACTGGAATAACCAACATTGGCCTTTCATCTACAAAAGTTATATCTCAAATTTTCCTCCAATTGCCGGAATATTAAGGAGAATAACCCTGCAGAATAAATAGCCGATCACAACTCAATAAACTTTTTAAGGGTAACCATAAAAGACTAAATTGATAAGATAATGAATTAGTACTGAATAATTGGAAAGGAGAAAAGAAAAAGATACGCCATGAATAGCCGAGTAAACTCCTAAAAAAGAGATAAGTACACTTTTGGTACTTTGATTGAATTCACTATTGGATGCAATAGAAAATAGATATGCGCTATAGTAAGCATATCGTATTAAAATCTGAAAAAGGGAGAGTAGAAACCTGGGAGTGAGCTATCTCTATGCTGTAGTGATGCTTTCACCAAAAGTGTGCCAGGGATTTGTTGAAAGACCTGGAAAAATAATAGTGCAATTATACGTTGGTTCTAACAATAGAAATCAATTTGTTCAAGCCAGGCAGGGCAGAAGCATACCATGATTTGAAAACATAAAGAATTTGTAGGAACATGCAAACAACTTGAACCACTGGATGTCTCTTCCAAATGTTTGACAGCAGAACCTTCATGAACATGATTCACCTCATTTTTCAGGAGTGCATTACAATGATCATTTGATGCAGTGACCTATTAACATGAAAATGCATTGCATGTAAGCACGTAGAATATGACATAAATTATTAATTTACACCATACTAATCCAAGAGTGTTAAATCTTACATCAATAGTAAACGAGGAGGAGTTCAATTTACAGGATGCGCCGCCTGTACAGAGAAAGGACTCTATTGATTGCAATACATCTATGGCACTAAATTGCCGCTGAACACCCTACAGGTAGAAAATTTGTCCATAAGATGTCACTTCAATAGGCGCAATAAAGTAGCACAGACACATCTCATATTCATGATATGTGATGTAGCTTGTCCAAGAATTGCCAATCAAGAAAACGTTGACTTTTCCACATCATTTGCCATTCCATTCTGGCAAACTAACAGCTTCAAAATCACAAAATCACAAAACCAAGCTGCATAACCTTGCTGAGTTTGAAAGGGAAAAAGAAATAGGAAAAGTTGTCAAATTAAACTACGGAAAATGGTAATCAAACCTCAAGCATGAAAGACAAGTTTTTCTTTTCAGCCACTTGACGTGATATTATCTTCCTTGCAGGAGGCACAAAAGACCATGCAAGGCCCCATCTACACGTTTGGCCTTGGACAAATTCAGTTGTTCTTACTATGGTAACTCCAACTTCACGAAGCTTTGATATTAAAACCTTAAGGTTTGATTTCCGCCCAATCATTGAAGTGTACCACCTAAACAGGTATTAAACTTAAAACCTAATTTTCAATCAAACAAAATATGGAGTATGAGAGATATGTAGAGCAGGATAGTTAGAGACGGAAAATACCTAAAAGTTTGCTTCAATGCTACACTATCTTCAATAATTTGACTGATAAAAGCCCTTTCTCCACCAGGACAAACCATCTCTGCTAAAGTCCCACCACAAGATGTTTTTGGATTCAGTCCTGCTTCTCCCATGGTCTCAAAAAATGGAGGATTACACATGCAGAAGTCAAACTTCTCACCATCCCTAACAACTCCAAGAAGTATAGGTGGTCCATGGTAACTCCTATTTGCACCAATAGGCAGATCGAATGAAGATGAGGATGAAGGCTCTGCTTCCTCATCTACATGACTACTCATGCCCACATTACTTTTATCTTGTGCTGACCTATCATTATGGGATTCTTGAATAGGAAGGGTGTTTTCACAACTCTCAACCTTTCTAATTTCAATTAGTTCTGCAATATGTGGATTACTTTTGACATTTTTCTCTGCCCACTCCAATGCTACATCAGTAATATCTGAAGCCAAGCTCAACCACATAAAAATTAAATTGACTTTTGCAAGAGAAAACTAATTGTGAATATTCCCATTTAGATGATAATGAAATGCTACCTGACCCAACAAAAATCCATCCCAGAAGTGAAGCACCGAGAAGCGGATAAATGCAGTTTGCTCCAGTTCCTATATCGAAACCCTTCACTTTATCACCGTTGCTTGAAGTTTTAGGAATAATGTCAGAGGAGAGAAGATCTTCAATCCAATGAATGTAGTTGGATCTGTTGGGTACCGTGGGACAGAGTTGCCCATCAGGAATCCACCTAGAAGATTCATTTCACATTAAAATAATCACAATCACAAATCTTTGATGCATCAACCTCATAAGTACAACAATCTGAAAGCAAAATTTCAGTACTAACAGCCAATACTTTCATTGCTCAAAACTTAGAGACATAAAGGGATTTCTCTCAAACCAAATTCTCATATCCAAACTTCCATTTTCCAACGTGTCTCGACACTTCATGCGGTGTTTAACCACAAGTAAAAGTAACTTGTGAACAGAACTAAAATTATTCACAAATCTTTAAGCACCAACAAATATGCAATCAAAACTAGGAAAAAGAAAAGAATCCTATTTAGCAATTTCCATAATTGATAAATTTAGCTATTTGGCTTAGTTTAGCTAATGTTTCCGTTGGTTGCCGAAAGGTTCACAAGATTCTTGCTCCCTTCTTATAATTAAGGATAACAAAACTTTTACGAAATTAATAATGCATTCAATAAACACAAGTTACAGAACCAATAGATTCCGCTTTATTTTTAACAGCCATAAAAGCAACCAAACCACCTCCCAAAAATGGGGCCATTTTGAAAATGGAGGAATCACTACCGCTGTTAGCATGAATTCAAATCATCAAAAGCAACTTTCGTTTACTATTTTCAAACTCATTAGAAACAGAAATACACTGAGTTTACCCTGACCAGAGTCTAAAATCCCAAAACTTTGAAACAGTGAATCATCAAACGAACAGCACCAAACCCAGTCAAAGCATTCACAAACCGAGCAAAAACCCATTTCAAATTCCATAAAATTAACCAAGTTACCAATTGAGACCGTGATCGTGAAGGAGCAGGATCCGGGTCAGTTCCCGGGTCGCGTTGAAATCGGTCCAATCAATTCTGGGTCGACCGTCACGAGAGTAGAAAACGTAAGGCTCAAAGGACGGATATTGAGAAGCCAAGAGAGCGAAATCGGGTGGGCTTTCGGAGTACTTGTTTTTTGGGTGAATCGCAGGTCGCTCTTCTCTTCTTCTTCTCTTCTTGCTCGTCATTTTTCAAGTTTCGGGATTAAAACCCTAACCCGGAGAAATTTCTGCCATAAATCCATCAAAATTTATATATATATATATATATATATATATATATTTTTTTTTTTTTTTCTCTTTTCGGTAATTGGCGGGAGATTTTAGACTCACGTCAGAAATTATGTTACTTTGAAAGAAAAATTATAGTTCACACTGAAAAAGAATATTTATAAACATTTGTTTTACAAGTTTGAAATTAATAATATTTGTCTATATTCTAATTAACTCTGCTGTTGTGGATAATGTTTATCTCGTATAGATCTTATGCTTCATATTGCGCTTCCATAGTTATCCAATGAAAAAATAAATTAAATATAAATAAACAAAAGCAAAATATTCAACTTTGTATGTAAAGGGTTCTTGACTTTGCAATATAATAAACAAAACTGAGGAAGAAAGTGATTTAATAAGAAATATCTACTAACTAATATATAGTAACATTTTGTTTTTTATTTTATTGTGCTTTTGGGGAACGCAATCATTCATTGGGAGATAAATGTTAACCTTTTTTTTTTTTAAATTTTTTTGGGAAGTAAACCTAAAATCTTTATATAAAATGTTAATTTGCTAATTTAAATTGTACGTACCGTAACGTAGGCCTACGAAAACGTAATGTGCATGGCCCATTTGATTGAAACAAATCCAAAATTTTAAAGATGCATGTCTTCTTTCAATTTCGTTGGGAAGTGTGAAACAAATGTTCGTGTATATTTATATAAATTTGATTTCTTCCTCCAATTCAATTGCATTAGGTTAGGTCTAAGCGTAACATGGACATTTGTTACACTACAGCGTATATAACATGGACATTGGCATGAAACATGGGTCCACCATGCCAATGTCATATCATTATTTAATACGTGGATTGGAATCTATGACTACAATGTATATATAAACCTCGTAATTTTAAAAACTAGCTAGGACTAGGAGTTGAGCCTCGTCAATTTTTTTGTGATGAATTTTTGACGTAATATTTATAGGAGTAAATGAAAGTGGTAAGCCTATCCATTCAGACTATAAGCTGAGTCAGCACGGTACAAACATTTGGTGGATAAGATTTCAAATCAATATCAGCCATATCCAAATTATCTAACCCTAGTTAAATTTATTTTCCTTCTCTCAATCTTGTCACAAATCATACTCTGTCTCTATGTATATATATATACTCCCACGTTTCCTCCCATTGTAATAATTATAGCCACATCGTTGAGAAATTAATCGGCCTGAGATGGCGACAACTTCATCTTCTTTGTACGAGGTCCTGGGGATTCCGGTGAGCGCCAGCGGGACTGAAATCAAGGCTGCATATAGGAGACTGGCGAGAACGTGTCATCCCGACGTGGTGGCCGTGAATCGAAAAGAAATGTCGGCAAACGAGTTCATGACAATCCATGCAGCGTATTCCACTTTGTCCGATCCTGATAAACGGGCGAACTACGATAGAGATCTCTTCTTCACACGTAGACGGTCGGCGGCAATGGCGTCCAGATTTTCTGGTTATCATACTAAAAATTGGGAAACCGATCAGTGCTGGTAGTAGTGCGTTCATGTATTGATTAGTATTAATTTGTACTAATTAAGACCAGGCTAATTACTGTTAATCTTCTTTCTCTTGAATTTTCTCAATTGAGAAAATTTTGCATCTATCCTCTTACCCTATTTAGCAATTTAAATTAATCATAAATTTTGTATTACAAAAAGGATTGATGATCTTCGATTCGCACGATCACAGGCAAAATTGACAGTCTTAGTAAGGTAGCGTTTATTTTTTATCACAACTTTGAATGAACGAGTTTTAAATATTTATATAATTATATTTAAATTTCCCTTAAAAAAAACAAACAATCCTCAAGTATATACGTTGTCAAAATATCTGAAGATAGCTATTATAGATCGTCTGGGCCATAGATGAAAAGAAGAGGACGGTTACTATTTACTAAATGCCATAGAAGGGGACAGTGAGGTGAGGTGGCGAACAGAAAACAAACGCATGCGACAACGCAATAATATGAGCTGGCAGCGGCATGATGAATACCGGGTCTGGGGCCATGTCTTCATCTGCAGTCTTTTATGTGTACACATCGACAAGTACTTGACCCTTTACATGTCAAATTACTTACATATACGTGATTTCTTTCTTTTTCATATTTTTTTTCTTTAAAATTTTTGGTTTTATCCCAAGTCAACTTTTATTTTATAGGTTTTTTCTTTTGTTTGTACAAGAAAGACGGCGATTGATGAGAAACTGTGAGAAAATAGCGAAGGTAATCGATCGGCCAAATGAATGAATATTGAGATCCCTCATTCTTTTATTTATCACTATTTGTTTTAAATACTCTCCTTTCCTTACATGTTTTGCTATTCTCCTGGCCCAGTGTCCCTAGTTAGTATATCATATGCTCCTTATATTCTAAGAAATCAAGCCCATTTCAATTATCCTTTTTTTTTCCTATGACAAAAACACCCCTATTTATCTTCTAAATTCACCTTCGTATCCCAATCAGTCAAATGGGATTACGCTCTTTTTTTTTGGCTGGGAGAAAGTTTCCCACAACATATTTAATTATAGTTATGTCATTTAGTCAAAGAAATTATGAATTTAGTTGCCTTCATACCATCGTACTGCAAAGAACGCCTCCACACTTTGCCGTAGCAGGCCGCGTATCGATATATTTCAACTGATAGAAGTCAACTCCAAGACGACAATTGGCAGCTTGTTGTGATGAGAGTTGATAATGACTCCTGCCTGCCCGCTGCCGGCGAACAGCGGTCGAGCTTGAGGTTTGACTTTCGATTTATTGTTTTTTTTTTTTTTACGGTAGACTTCGAGTTTGGATTTGACAAAAGTATAATAATAAAAAATGGTATCGGTAATAGCGCGGCAACGTTTTTGAGATTGGGCCATGACCCGCATGAACTGGCCCAGGAGCCAGCCTGGGGCTTCGTAATAAGGCCTAATAATTTGTATATTGTCTAGGCTCAAGATTTCACAATAAGGCCCAATTGTTTACTAACTTTAAACCCGTAAAGATGATAGAGGCGTTGATCATCCAATCTAAATTTAACAAATATTTGGGGCTTCGGAATCAAAAAATTTAAAATCTACTTCAGTAACAATATCCATTCATGAATTCATCTTTGCAAAACCGCCAAAGTCCACTCCAGTCCTATGATGCAATTTACAATATTAACTTTAAAACTCGAAGCTTTAACACTTTTAATTTATAAATTATTTTTTGAATTTAGTTTTTGGAACGCTATTTAGTTTTCAATTTTGGCTCCAATCCTACATCCAGTGGTGCGCGTAGCAAATATTTCTTTTCACGGGCAGAGCGAATTTAACATGTAGTATATATAATCAGTAACATAAAATTTTGTAAATGTTATAAATTTCTCCTAGGACATTTGTAATATTCCTTGGAATCGAAATTGACTACACCATGAATCATCATCATCATCATCATCATCTGCACAGCAGATGAAAAGCATCCAATCCTAGGACATAAAATTTTGTAAATATTATAAATGTCTCCTAGGACATTTGTACTATTCCTTGGAATCGAAATTGACTACACCATGAATCATCATCATCATCTGCACAGCAGATGAAAAGCATCCAACATTACGATGTTACTCCAGGTTTGCAGAGAGCCGCAGATGAGAACCAAGACGAAAGTTCCATGACTTGGTAGTAAAACTTCAGCAACAATTTGTCATTTCTGCTTCTGCAATATTTTATCATTCTGCTTCTGCTGCTATATATATCACATGTAGTTTTCTGGACCACTGTTCGTATGTCCTGTTCGATGATCCGTCTATTTAAATTTCGTATAAGCTTAGCAAGCATCACGTGATTCAAAATCATGAAACGAACTCAAAAAATCTCAAATTTCAAGTGGAATCCACCTTGAAAGTATGAATTCTGGAGCTATGGGAAAAATTCTATAGCATTTTACCGTATTCAATTGGGAAGTTTCTGACAAAAAAAAAAAAAAAAAGTAAACCCTAAAATGGATGTTATGGTTAGGACATCAATAGATAACATGTTGATAGATATATGTTGGTTTGTCCGAACGTGGTTGGAATCTTCACTGCACTTTCCAAGGATTCCTGTGGGAAACAGAAGTCATGGGCACCAAAAACCTGAAAAATTGAGTCAATTCATCGCGCACTGAATTTTCATCAATGAATTTGTGTGTGACCCGTGACGACTTTTCATCCCGGGCCCACAATTTTGTGCTACTTTCTTTGAATTTCCTCGTCAGGGTGTTGAAGGTTGAACGTGAAAATGAAATGCCTCCTGTTTTGATTGAGATGCAAAGCTTTTTTTTTTAATCTGCTGCTTTGTTTACCGGATTGAATGGGTAGAAAAGTTTCTGTATATCATCAACAAGAATAGACAATTTGACCTGTAACCCCACACCAGAGAAAGGTTGTTTCCTTTCACCATGTTATTGTTATATATGGTTTTAGGCAGTGCTTCCAAGCACCGGACTCCAGGCAACAGTTACTGACTAATATTTTACAGTAGTTATAAATTAAAAAGTCTTAATTAATTACCAAGCAAGAAAAAGATTGAAAACGTTCGCTTTCTTGACTCTCGTGTCTTTCGTGGTTTCAATCAATTGTTATGATATTTTACTCTGGTTTTACCCCTTTCAACTTTGTTCTCAGCATTTATACATATCAGCTATAATGGCTGTCACATTAATTAAAAACCAGACCATTTTCATTTTCTGCTGTAACAACTTCATGCAAGTGAATCCAAAGCTAATTAATTAATTTGTCCTTTGGCATGTGGATGGAAGTCAATTATACTTTTTATAAGTATAGGACCATTTGAATTCTACAAGTAATATTTAATCTCACTAGCTAATACGTATTTGATGGTGCATGCAATGGAAATATATGCCAGACAAAGCTCTTTTTATTATTGCTATAAGAGTCCTACTGAATGAGTTAGTAAATTTAAAGTTCTAAATATACTGTAAATGTGAAAATCAGTGTAACCGTATATCTTTATTAATAGTACGGTACTGATTCTAGAATAGCAGCAGTGACATATACAGCTTTTTGCACTGTTTGACAGACAATACATTAAAATTATGAAAAAACAATACAGTGTTTGCTTAAAAATTGAACCTGAAAATAACACAAGCAATAGGCAGTTACAAAATGTTTGATGTTTTGATGTTGCACCTTACAAATTTTGTCCCTTGTATATAGCAGTATTAGCTCTAGTGATTTTGAGCTTCCCCTGTTTTTGGCTGATTCATCGTCTGCAATTGGAGTGCACCCCCAAATCCAATGACTAATGTTTCATGTGCTTACCAAGTAAAATAAAATCTTAATGTTTTGTTGGCAAAAATGAATAACGTTTTGACTTGCTATATCAATCATTATACGTGATCGGAAGCTTGAATTATTTATTGCATGCCTTCGATTCTTCTTCATCACATTCACATGTGATTCTAACTTGTGATTTAATTCAATCCCAACAAACCTTTTTTTACTGCTGAAATTTGAAATTATTGGCTACCTTTAAAGAGCATATTCAAGGAATAATCATATATAGTTTTTCGAAGAAATAATTGTGACTGGCAAAGCTTGGCCTAGAGCGGATTACTCATTACGAATTCCAAGTCCTAACATGCATGTGTATATTACCATGTATTAATTGTATATCGTGTCAAATTACATGTACTTATTCCTGTACTCTAATTGTACTCAGAGAATACTTTAAATCCTGAAAGTTCTAGGAAATTGTCGACTGATGATACTTTGTATTTTAAGCAATTAAAAGAGCAACAATATAATTCCACTGTTCCTTTCAGCATATATACTCTGTAATCAATAATGATCCTTATTACTCGTTTCATTAGCTAAATTACTTGGGCTATGTTAGAATTATTTACAGTGCTATTATATGACCTATCGTTGTTCAATCCAACCTCACTCAGAATCTTCTGTTTCTCTTTATAACTTCAAATTGCAAATAATCTGCAGGCAAATAAATTTTGACTGTTAAGCATAATATCAACTCTTCAATCTGCAAAGGGGCAGCCTAATGATCGCGTAAGCAAGGGAAGTCATAACACCACCAACCAAATAAAGGAAAAAGATAACACATTATTTCCATTGATGTCTGTCATATTAACTTTTTTCTGTGAATTAAAGATTTAAGATAAGATATATTTGTAACTATTATGCTTCTACTTACTTTTATTTTGAAGCTAATTAGTGTTTGCCGATCTGTCATTCATTTATATTAGTTGTTTTCTTTCTTTCTGAAAATGATGTTCAATATTTATGAGCTGTATCGAGTTCTGCATACAATATAGTGACTATTGAAAATGACTCCAAAATGCTGCTTATATATGCTCTGTGGTCCACTAAAAAAAATATTTATTTTCCCTGGAAATAGACAATGAAACCTTTAAAGCTGACTCACAAGTAATGAATGTAAAACCAATTGATTGAAGCCCCAAAATGAAGAGACAGTAATGCTTTCAGCAGTTTCCTGCACATTTGAAGTAATTATTCGCAATCTCTAGGCTCCTTAGATTTCAACTATGGAATTTTAGGTTACTACTGAACGGAAGCTTGAGATTTAAGAATACCCAACTACTAAATTATTTTTTTATCAAGACCCTAGCTAGCCAACATTTTGTACAAATTATTTAATACCCATCTGCAGAGAATAAAAAAAGTTCAGTTGAAGCACTTTATTCTTGCTGAATGCATCCACACCAGATGGTAAAATCTTGATCTTCAGCATGACATTTTACCCGCAATGTCATATCATTGTACCAGAGGGAATTGGTTTTAAACACAGGACAAAGCATTAGAAGACAGAATTCAACAACTTTGCTGAATCAACAACCATAAATCATAAAAAGTTTTTCTGAAATTTTCTTGTCCGCTATTGAATTACTGCATTTCTTTTAGAAAACATAAGCTGCTAATATCAAGTATGCTATTTTGGTTAGATGTTCATGGCCCTCCAATTCTGTCTTGCCTGAACCATGCATCACCACCACCACCACCACAAACAAATGCCTTAAGTTCATTAAAATCCCGACATTTTAACTTTAAAATCTAGTCTTCAGGTAGAAATTCCTACTCTCGTGTTTTTTAGGTTTCTTCGAGATTGACTATAACTTTAAAGCTACAACTGAATGTAATACAAAATCATAAATGGGTAGTTCGTGTTAGTTGTTTGCTAAATAAATGAAAGATTATGGAACGATGAAAAGGAAACTGCATGATTGAAGTACTGTTTTCTCTATAGGAGAAGAAATCTAAGCAATGATGTAGTGGATCATATAACTAGAGATATTGTGACTATTGTAACTAAAAGGATCGCCTATAGCTAAAAGGGCATAGGATTAATGATGAAATGAAAAATAGAGCTAAGCCCACAAACAGACAGCAATTTCTTCAAGACGATCCATTCCACAGAAAAACTTGTTGGCACGTCTCCTTCTATCTTCTTCATCTCCCACAAGAGCGTGAATTTCACCCAGCTTCTTGAAAGATTTACAGATCATAACTGACGTAATCATAACCTAAGACAAATATAAGGCTATAAATATCTCTATGTTTGGTTGGAAAGCGTAAGCCAATCGCGCTTGCGGATTTTATACGTTTTCTTTGTGTATGTGCTAAAATAAAAATCCTCTTATTATTTTGGACCAACCAATTCACTTTGCTATATATAACTGAAGAAGAATCAACAATGGTGGTTTTATTTTTATTAGTATTTTTTACTTACAGGAAAGTTGGAGAAAATCTCGTTTGACCATTACAATTATACAAAACTAATTCCCCTTCTTCTTCTCTGAATTCACAGACGGCGGCGCCACCGCACCACCTCCACCACCATCACTGCCAAGGTTTATGAAATTACAAGCACAAACACGATTTCATTTCCAAATGGGCCGTTAGATGAAAAGTTGCCACCTGAAACAAGAAAACAACGACGTAATTCAACGTTTCTGAACCACCCCATCTCTGTTTGGATCTCATTTGGAATATTATTTGTTGTTTCTGGTCCGCATTAGGCTATGGCGGACCTTGTGAAAGATCTTGCAAAGTCAATACAATTAGCAGATATGGTGACAAAGGCGGCAGACGAGGCACAATCGTTTAAACAAGATTGCCAAGAGCTTAAAGCCAAGACTGAGAAGCTTGCAGGACTTCTGCGCCAAGTCGCACGTAATAGCAATGTAAGTTACCAGCGTCCCACTCGCAGAATCGTCGATGATACAGGACAAGTTCTTGACAAAGCCTTAGCACTCGTCATCAAATGCCGTGCAAACGGCATCATGAAGAGAGTTTTCACAATTATCCCAGCTGCAGCCTTTAGGAAAACATCCATGCAGCTTGAGAATTCTCTCGGAGACGTCTCGTGGCTTCTGAGAGTATCCGCCTCGTCGGAAGATCACGACGATGAGTATCTAGGTCTTCCTCCAATTGCGGCCAATGAACCAATTTTATGTCTGATATGGGAACAGATTGCGATTCTGCATACGGGTTCGTTTGAAGAAAAATCAGATGGTGCAGCTTCGTTGGTTTCCTTGGCTCGGGATAATGATCGTTATGGAAAACTGATCATAGAGGAAGGTGGGGTTCCGCCGTTGTTGAAACTAGCTAAAGAAGGGGAATTAGAGGGTCAGGAAAACGCAGCAAGGGCTATTGGATTGCTGGGACGTGATCCGGAAAGTGTCGAGCAGATTGTGAATGCTGGTGTGTGCTCAGTGTTCGCGAAAATCCTCAAAGACGGTCACATGAAAGTTCAATCTATTGTTGCTTGGGCTGTGTCAGAATTGGCTGCAAACCATCCAAAATGCCAAGACCATTTTGCACAGAGCAATATTGTCCGGTTTCTTGTTAGTCATCTTGCTTTTGAGACCGTCCAAGAACATAGTAAGTATGCGATTGCAAGCAAACAACCCATGTCATCGATCCATTCAGTTTTGATGGCTAGTAATTCTCGGACTCCCAACAGTAACACAACGAAGCAGGAAGGCGAAGACAAGTCTAATAGTGTTCCTCATCCGATGGGAAACCAAGCTTCTAGCTCAATGCAGAATGTGGTTGCGAATACTATAGCTCTGAAAAGTAAACTTCCAGAGAATTCGAAGACTGCACAGCCAGGAAGTCATATGCAACAACAGTATCAGCAGCAACATAACTCAGCACAACAAAATCATCGCCATAATCAGCAAGTTACATTAGCCGGTACAAGTATCAGAGGAAGGGAAGGTGAAGACCCGGCTATCAAAGCTCAGATGAAGGCAATGGCCGCAAGAGCGCTTTGGAAGCTTTCTAAGGGAAATGTCTCCATATGTCGTAATTTAACAGAATCAAGAGCTCTTTTGTGCTTTGCTGTTTTGTTGGAAAAGGGTCCTGAAGATGTTAAATTTTTTTCAGCTATGGCATTGATGGAAATCACAGATGTAGCTGAACAAAATGCTGATTTAAGACGCTCCGCGTTCAAGCCTACTTCTCCAGCTGCAAAAGCTGTTGTTGATCAGTTGTTGATCATTGTAGACAGGGCTGATTCTGACCTTCTGCTTCCCAGCATCAAGTCTATCGGCAATCTGGCCAGGACTTTTCGCGCAACAGAAACAAGGGTTATCGGGCCGTTAGTAAAACTGCTTGATGAAACGGAACCTGATGTTTCAATGGAAGCAATAATTGCACTTAACAAGTTTGCAAGTACTGAGAATTTCCTGTGTGTCACTCACTCAAAAGCCATTATCAATGCAGGAGGTATCAAGCACTTAATTCAACTCGTTTACTTTGGCGAACAAATGGTTCAGATTCCTGCGTTGATGCTTCTATGTTTTATTGCACTGAACGTTTCTGATAGTGAAACACTTGCACAAGAAGAAGTGCTGATAGTGCTAGAATGGTCGTTAAAGCAGGCTCATTTGGCCTCGGAACCATCACTCGAAACTCTATTACCAGAATCCAAATCAAATTTGGCACTGTTCCAATCCAGGGATTCAAGAGGATTTCAAAAACTGTAATCATGTACAACATGATCAAGAGAAAAGTACAAAACCATTTTTGTATTCTTATGTTTTATTTGTTCCTTTAAACTGTATATAACTTAGCATTGCTGTGATCACTGTTGTTGGCAGTTGTTTAATTAGCAAAGATCTCAAATTCCCATTTACCTCTAGCACATTCTTCTTCCTCTCATTCTCACATTTTTCACATTGCTCACCAAATTATAAATCATGTTTGCATTTAATTTGCTGAAATTCCTGAATTCAAAAATCCAGAGGATAGAACCAATCAATTCAGCAGGCACATTGGCCCATTTGACAATGATGTACTTGTGTTTTTGGGCATGAAAATGCATAGGGGTGGGCAGTGGGCACATGCTGTGGACAGTTGTCCAGCCTATGAATGCAAACTTTTCCTCCATATCTAAAGCCTAAAGCAACCGCAACAGATTTGAAGTTTAAACCGAAATGGAATTGCATTTATGTCTCTCTCGTACAATTTTCCTGTTGTTGAAAATTCATGATGATATAAATTGACATTTAGAAGAAGTTCTTGGTTTCATGATTTGGTTGCCAATGAAAATTCTAATCCCCACTTTTAAATTCAAAGCGTTTTCCTTCTTCAAATAAGTTTCTTCGTTAATTGTATTCTGCAAAGTACATCATGTTTACCATTTCCATCTAATTGCAGCTGTCGGCTACTTAAGCTTGTTGAATGTTGATGAACGAACTTATTACTTGTACTTGAGACTGACTTGTTAATTCAACTGCTAAGTCGGTTAAACGACGATTAGGTTTTACCAAAACTCACAATTGCTTTTTCAAAATATATATACATATTTATATATTTGGAAAAATTATAAATAAATTAACTAAACTTATTGAAAACCATTAAACTTAATTGAAAAATAGTACAGAATTGTGGCTTTAGGCCGCAATGGGCTAAACCCGAAGTCATAGCGCTGAGAGAGTCTCGGACTCGGACCCAGAACTTGAGCTTTTCAACTTAATAATCCGGGCCTTATGGGTCGGAAAATCAAAAGCTATAGTTTTTCTCTTTCCCTATGTGCGAAGGAAAATAAAAAATGGTTCAAGTTTTATGTCTACTTCGGTATGTATTAATTTCTCCTTTAATCTGAAAATTTAGATAATATTATTCAAACTTTAATAATAAAGTTTTTGTTGATATTATATGACTTGCTCTCTATGAATTTATTTTAACTCTTACATTCTAATCTTAATATTTGCATGATTGTTACTTGAATAAAATATCAACAACAGACTTTTTATACTAGATTTTTAAAATGTAATATTAAAAATTTAATGAGTTTAGTTGAACTTTTAACATAAAAACAAGAAGTCAAGTAGTAACAACCTCGAAATATATATTAATTTCAGTTGTCAATTTATGCATAGGCAGGCAGAGCAAGATTTGAAAATAACTGATTAAACTAGGAGTTGGTTTCTCTAAAAAGGAAAAATGCCCTAGACCTCCCTGAGGTTTGATCTAATTACCCATTATTCTCTAAAGTTTAAAACATATCCCGTTACTTCCTATCGTTATCCAAGATAACAAAAAATTTTATTTTTTAGGTGTTTTGATCGTAATACCCTTTGATTATTAATTTAATTTTTTCTATATTTATTATTTAATACTATAAATAAAAATTAAAAAAATTAAAAATTAAAGAACAACCCTAATTCTTTTATCTCCTTCTTCGGCCGCCACTTCTTCCCTAATCTCACATAATTTGCCGTTGAACAACACCACGAAAAATCGTTTATTCTCCTTCTTCGATCGCCATTACTCCACCAACCTCAACTTTGCCACACCAATTACCACTCCGAACACCACCATGAAGAAGTCTAGATGAGAAAATGCAACCAGCACAAAATTCTCTTAACAAACTCAGCTACTCAATCTTCTAGTCATAGAGCCACTATAGTCGATGATGGATGGCATGTCGAGTTCAATTAATTGAATTCGATTTTCTAATATGGATGGAAGAATGAAATAAAATATGAGTATTCTGAGATAACAAAAAGGGCCAAGTTAAATCAATGAATAAGTTATTAGATTGTTTTGAATTCTCAAATTTTGTTTGATTTTGGATTTTTTTTTTTTACCTTGATTTGTTTGGATCACTGTCAATTTTTTATTTTTGATTTTTGGATCTTAGATCACTGTATTTTATTTGGATCATGGAGAAATAAAAAATTCATAATAAAACAACTATTTTGCGATTTTAAAATTTGTTTTTGGCAGCTATGTTTGGATACTATATAGCCGAGGAACATTATTTATCAACATCTACCTTATCTGTTTGGCCAATTTTTGAAAAATATAAGATGTTCAATTTTCACGAATTTGTTGTTTACTACTAGTGAAAATAAATAAGTTGGAGTGACTATATTTACAGGTGCATTGGGGGTCATGGGAGGTGATAAGTAAGGAGAAATATGGAGGAGGGTGTGAATAAGATGGTAGTGGTGGGGGGCAGCGAAAGAAGGTGGGCATATGGAGGGTACAGATAAGGTAGGTATTGGTGAGGTGGCAACGATGAAGCAACGAGAGGGTGATGTGGTGGTGGTGCCTAGTGGTGATGTGAAAGAGGGGAAAAAATGATTTTTTTTTTTACACAACCATGACCAAATTTTGAAGGATTTTTTGGTTGCTTTGAGTTGTAATTGAAGTTATGGTTTGATTTGTATTTGAAAGTAAATCTAAAAGAAAAAGAAGAAAAAGATACATTCTTTACGAAGAAGAATAATTGATTTTAGGGTTATTGTTTGTAGGGATTAATTTATTATTTTTATATTTATTTTATTATATTATTTATTTTTAAGTTTTTTAAATTTATTTACTAATTTGTCCTTAAAAAGTAAAATTTTTTCGTTATTTTAAGTAACGGTAGGACATAATAAGATAGTTTTTAAACCTCAGGGGAGTAATAGATAATTAGATCAAACATTAGGGGGGTAGGGCATTTTTCCCTTTAAAAATGAGAAAAGAGCTTGGGTCGGGTTGGGTTGGGTTGGGTTGAGAGGCAAAATTGTAAATTTACTACAACCTGACCCTACTGCTGCTGCAGCGGCAGCAGTAGTAAGTAGTACTACTAGCCTGACTCTCAAAAGCAAAAGAAGAAGCTTTGACCACATCATCGATTAGTCTTGGATAAGCTTTGAAAATTTGCAGAGAAATTACTTTTGATTTTCAGATTTACTGAATTGAATTCTCATTCATTTGTGTTGTCACATCCACAACAACGAAAATCATCCATAACCCATTTCATCTCTATCGGGTCAATTAAATTTCACCCAAACATATTACGAAAAAGTCTATTTAATAAGAATGAAAATATAAATAAATGATTATAATAAAAAATAAATAAATCACCATTTGTTTTGTGTTTCCAGAAAATAATTAAAAAAAAAAAAGGTAATTCATAGATGAGGAGAAGGACGCGCTGTCAAGTCCCATCACACACACGCTTAATGCACTGTCATTTTGACCATTTTTTGACCGGTCAGCCAGTCTTCCTATCTGTTAGTTTTTTTCAATTTTTTTTTTTTTCATTTTACCCACTTTGTCCCCAGATATTTGTAAAACGCACTTTGGAAACAAGCGGCTCCACGCAGGCAGGACAGTCTTTTCGGCTGATATTTTGGCTCCACAATTCCCTCGTTCAAAAGCCCCTCCCACCTGGGCTGGGTACGATTTCTCACGGGTAAATTCGTCATTTCGTCTCCCTATTCCCAAATGCACCCCCCCCGGTTCCATGATAACTTTTACTGTATACCAATCACCGTTTACTTCGGACACCAATAATAGAAATAATTTTACGTTCAAACTTTTTGACACATAGTAATTTAATAAAAAATTAGTAGAATTTTAATATAACATTAATAAATTATATATATAATTTGTAATACTAAAAAAATTACCGTAAAATCGATAAATTTTATATATAATTTATAATAATAAAAAAGTGCTTATAATTACAAGTGTTATATATACAACAAAAATTCTTGAAAATATATTTTGAAAATAAATTTTTTTTATCAAATATGTATATATATACACACATTTAAATTGTGCATAATCTAAAATTTTAATATTAAATCTTATTAATTTCTATGAAATATCTAAAAATAACCTTCGAGTATGGAACACTATTAAAAAATATATTATACTTAAATAAAAATAAAAATTTTATTATTTTTATTTTATTTTAAAAATTTTATTATTGTGTTATCATTCTACTGTTATTTGTTATTATTTTATTTCTTTTATATATATAAATATTTAAAAAAAATTAATAAATTTCTTTTTAAATTTTTTAATATACTTTAAAAAATAATTTATCTATTATTTTATCAAAAAAGTACTTACATACATTTTTTATCGATAAATTAAAAAAAGAAAAAAGAAAAAACCTTTCCAACAACTATTTTATTATGTAGTTTCAAAAGGTCGTTTTAAAAATAAAAAATGAAAACTTTTTCGTTACTGTAGTCAAACAAAATACATCACCAAAAAAAAAAAATACATTGACTCTCCAAAGCCACCATACCAAACAGACCCTTAATCAAACAAGTCCTAATCTTCAATCCAATGGTCCATATCAAATCCACCAAAACCCCCATCCGTTAGATCTGACAGTAAAACCCCGGCCCGTCGCTTAGATTACCGCAAAAGGAAAGTAAATAATTACGGTCACGTGTCTACCACACCATTTCCAACCTCGCGCTATATAAATACTAGACGCGGGATTCATCCGAAATCCGCCCCTTCTGAGGAAAGAAAAAAAATAATTTTTTAGTTGTTTAGATCTTGTTAGGGTTAGGGTTGTGGGGTTTTTTTTGTTGTTTTTTTTTCGAAGAAGAGATGAGTACGGAAAGAGTTACTGGGAAAGTGAAGTGGTTCAGCGACCAGAAGGGGTTCGGATTCATAACCCCAGATGACGGCGGCGAGGACGTGTTCGTCCACCAGTCGTCCATCCGTTCCGAGGGTTTCCGGAGTCTCGGAGAGGGCGAGGAGGTGGAGTTCGTGATCGAATCTGATGGGTCTCGCACCAAAGCTGCTGATGTTACCGGACCCAACGGTAACCCGGTTCAGGGTAGTGGAAGAGGCGGCGGAGGCGGCGGAGGCGGCGGAAGAGGTGGCGGAGGTCGTGGGTATGGTGGTGGATACGGTGGGAGAGGAAGGAGTGGTGGGTATGGAGGAGGAGGAGGAGGTAGTGGTGGTGGTGGTGGCTCGTGTTATAACTGTGGGCAAAGTGGGCATATTGCTAGAGATTGTTACCAGGGCGGCGGCGGCGGCGGAGGCGGAGGGAGGTACGGTGGTAGCGGTGGCGGCGGCGGTGGAGGTGGGAACTGTTATAGCTGTGGCGGGTCAGGCCACTTTGCTAGGGATTGTCCCAATGGTGGCGGTAGCCGTTGAGCTAAATCTCTATCTATTTAGTCATTGTTTAATTAGGTGTTTGTTTCCTTTATGTTCTCTGTTTGATGAGTGATCTCTTTTTTTAAGTATGGATTTACTTTGAAGAATGCGTCTGTTTTTTGTTTCTGTTCTCTATGTTTTCAGTTTCCGAAAATCAAAATCAGTGTGTTGGCTTGGGGGGTTTTGGTAGGGAGGCAGTAGAGAGAATTGGAAACAGCAAGAAATTGTTGAAATTTGGTGGTTTACAGTTCAAACTCTCTCTGTTTATACAAACATATATCAATACAAGCTGGTTTGGTTCAATGTTGTTGATTTTTCTCATTGTTATTTATTATGCTTTGAGATTATTATTATTACTATTATGTCCTTCAAATTGAGGAAGATAGTATTGGAAAATTGACATCTTTTGGGTGAAGAATACAGGATGAAACTGATATAGTTGTTTGATGTGTGCTTTCTTTTTTCTTTTTCTTTTTTTTTTCATTTTGCTAAGGTTTCACCGTCAAGTTACTTTCGATGTTGTGGGGACATGATTATGCAGATGGGTATTGATTCACTTTCTCTTTATTGAAAAGGTTAAAACTGATTGGTATATAAAGCACATGAATAATGCAACTTAAAGCTACCTAATAATGGCAGCTCACTGTTTTCTCAAGGTTTATATAGGTATAGGGTGGTCCAATCCAAACCCAAAGCTCATTCCTGGGTTATTATAAGCTCTGTTTTTGCTACTTCATAGTTTGAAGTTTAGGTTCATTGATTATGAGAATGTTTGGTATGGAGTTGGTGGTGGTTTGAGTAGTAGTAAATGTTATATATTTGTGCACTAAATGCAGCCTTGTTTGTGATTTGAGGTGTTGATAAATTCGGAGAGAAAGTAAGAAGTGATTTTCCTTTTGAAAATCGATTTCATCAAACACTTAGTTAATGTATAATATTACAATTAAGAAAAAAGAAAAGAATTGAATGATCTCCACTAAATGTCAAAAGTCTGGAAGTAATTGTTCTTAAATTATAATAAAAGCAAAGTTAGTCCCAAACTAAGCTTACACACAATATTCA
Organism: Melia azedarach; assembly: GCA_028052125.1. Lineage (NCBI taxonomy): Eukaryota > Viridiplantae > Streptophyta > Magnoliopsida > Sapindales > Meliaceae > Melia > Melia azedarach. The sequence continues at coordinate 1,022,814 of CM051399.1, read as the reverse complement.
ACATTATTAAGAGTAGTTTTTTTGATGTGTTGATAAACATTATTACATTAGACAAAACCTTTGGTGTTTTGTAGAAAAATATCTTCAATGGTGGTGGCTTGGTTTAACTTTAGCATAAACAGGAAGAATATGCTAGTGCTTCAATTACAATACAAAATTTCTCATTTGCCATAGATGGAAGATGATGATTTTGATATTTTCCTGAATAAAGCAAAGGAGGGAGGGAACCTAATACTCCCATTTACAAAAGCAAATATGCATTAAACCACAAGCACCGGTTACTTGCCTTGAGAATCTTGTGCCCTAAACTAATGGCTCAGTTTATTACAAAATAAAAGGAGAAAGTTAACAGACATGAAGAAAACTTGGAAGAATTACAAAATGGGTATTTGGAAAAAAGGTTTGAAACTACTATATATATATATATATATATTATATAACTAAAATATTTAAAAACATAACTAAAGTAAAATAATTTATTAACTGTTCATTTATTTCAAATAACTTGTAATACGGGAAGATTAAAATTGGATTCCATTTTGGTTAGAGCCTAGATTTTTAATGGGCTGGGCTTCAATTTACTAGTGTACTAAAATATGAAACCCATGACGATGGTGAATAGCTTACCGTACATAGACAATGAGACAAATAAATAACTAGCAAGGAGAAGATCTTCCTATAAAATGTAACAAAATCTTATCAAATTATATAATGGATAGATCTTCTTAGAGGAAAAATAAAGATTCGAGCAAAATTTTTTTATCAACTTGCTTCTCTTCGTCTATAAAAGTTGAAGATATTGGTGGGTGAGTAAGCCATTAGCTAGCAATGTTTAGTGATTTTTGCGAGATTAGAGCAAATGCAAATATATTGTCATCAACTTTGCCTTTCTTCCCATAAAAGTTGAAGCAATTGGTGAGTGAGTAAGCCATTAGCTACCCGTCTTTACTCATTTTTGGGTTTTTCATATTGCTCTTTAAAGTCAAAGATTACAAGTTTTGCTAATGGATACTTTGGTATTGTAATACGTACCTTTAGATCATGGGAATTATTTCGATCGAAGCAATTTCCCCCAATTGTATATAATCAAATTTGGAATCATTGCTCCTGTCATGTACTATCGATTCCTTCTCTTCCTTTTCTTTTCTTTTTTTTTCTCTTACAAAAAAAAAATACTCCATTCATTTCAGAATAAAAATCAGACAAACTATCAAACCAATAAAAGACTATGGAGAAAATAAAAAATTTAAATAAGAGCTCAATTAGGAATTCTCCAAGTGGCTCTTTTCTTTCACTCTCTATTTCTCTAGTAGATTGTCCTGATCTCTATTGTAATAGATCCTCCATAATACTCTTTACATGGCATGAAATCTTCTAAATCTGAAAAAAAAAAATTTGATAAATTTCTTCAAATATATCAACTCTATTTTTTTAATTGATCACATTTATATGGGGACATCCTCTTAATTGAGTACAGTCTGTATTTGATTTCGTAGTCATCTTTGGATCATGTCTATGCCTATATATATTCTTTTTAGGGACAAATCTTTCTTAGTCATCCTCTTAATTAATTGAGATCTTGGAATAACCTGAAATTTCTGTGTTAAAAGATAAATATTTAAATTTATCAGATTTTATATTTTATGTTTCATATGTAATTGATAAATAATAAATTATTTGAAATCACTTTAATTAAAAGTATAATATTAGTACAAGAATAAAATATTATCACTTTAAAATTGGTTACGACTACGAGAGACTCAATAGTACTCAGTCCATATATAAATCTCTCACAAGAAAAACTATATATTCATTTGAAGACAATAAACATTAATTTGTTCACCAATTTAAACTCAAAACTATAGACCTATCACCCATATCCAATTATCTTTCCTTACATATTGTTGATTTAGAAAAATTCAATGAAATATATAAATATCCTACAACACAACAAAAGGGCATCTCATATATATGTATATATATCTCCCATCTTGCTTGATATCATTGTCTTGTTGTCTAGCAAATAATTATACACTGTAAGAACGGAGAATATTGAAGAACCGAGGCTACCTAGCTTCTCAACTGAAAAGATACAAGGCTTTATTTTTTCTGTGGTCGCATGCATGCTCTTACAAAGAGAATATGTTCTCTCATTATGAAAGGGGAAGCGTTTTGAGCAACTTTGACAAAGCTTTTTATCATGGAAATGTTGAAGAATATTATTATTAGATTCCCATACAGTACTGCAAAAAACTGTTATAAATTATGTCTGTATACTCATACATGCGTACAACATTCTTTTTCTTCTTCTTTAATTATTAGAGACATTGTTTTTCTTGATCTTTTATCATGAAAAAGCACTGGGAAAAAAAAGTGCTTTTCGAGTTAATTTCAACTATTTAATTACCCTCTCTGCTTCTGCTGCATGCGAGAGTTTTATTGCATGAATTATCGTTTTCAAAGTCCTGCAGGAATTAATCAATGTGTTCAAAGCGAGAGGGGGATGGGGACTGGGGATTCATCATGTTCAAAACTTTCCAAGGGAAAATTGATAATACTGCCATTTTATGTGATGTAATTTTAACACTAGTACGTGGTCAAAAAGCAAATATTGGACTGGAAAATAATGCAGTTTGCATGCTTTGTTTTCACGTTGTTGTAGTTTGTGGATTTTGGAATCTTGTAAATCTGGCGTTATATTGATGTTGAACCTGTTCTTCTTCTGCTTCTGCCCATACAGATTTATCACACTGACAGGGAGGGAACAACTTATTCTAAGCTGTCAGCAGAACCTACTGCAATATTGTTAGGGCTTTGTTTCTAGCTAGCTGGCTAGCTGCTAAATCATAATAACACTTCAAATGTTTGAGAAATATCAATTTTAACCACAATCACTATCTTCCTGTTTTTTTTTTTTTTTAGTTATTATATTTTACTGTGAAGCTGTAATTTTGAACTTAGGGCACCTCGATCTTAAAGAAAATTTAAACCCTTGTACTTAAAAAAGAATTGTATAGACGGATTATCACTTAAATAATTACATTGTTAAGAACAACTTTTTCTTTTCCAAGTTTTGCGATCATATATACTTGCAGTGGTCTCATATTCATGGATGGTTCCAACTCCCGATGGTGTTTTAACCAATTTGTCACATGGATTGCATTTGTATTCAAGTACTAAAACGCAACATACTTGGAACTTATTATTTAACATAAATAAGAGTCAAAGTGACTCTGAATACATATATTATCAATTGAGATGGCCAACTAAGTTTTAGAAGAACAACATTTCATATTATGATAAAGAGGGAGATTTCTATCTTGTAAAAGAGAGTAATAATTAGGCACTTGGCCATCGACATTGCTAATAGGAGTACAAATATTTTTCATCACTGAATTTCATAGCAAACTCACTAATTAAAGCTAAACAAGCAGAAATATATAAGAAATTAAAGACATAGAAAATATGGGGTATTATGTTGCTTTTATGGATAGAAATTTGCTTTAATTACTAACCAAAAACATTACATTGATGGGGTTTCAGTTCCAAACTCTCCGTGCAAAGTTTTATCTTCTCCGTCCATCACTTAAACATCAAACGGCTCAGACGATACAACACGATCATCATCATCACGATGTATTGATAACAATTTGTGTAGCGGCCGTAAGTACGTGTGGGGGAAGGAAGCTTTTGGAGTTAGAAAATGTTGTCTCGATCAAAGGCTGTGGTGGGTGTGATTCATGCTGGGGTGGTGGACCGGCGGAGGAGCTACGGTGGCGTTGATCGGGTGAGACACTGGTGGCGGCGGGCACTGGTAACACTTAGTGAAGAGACCGAATGTATCAATTTGGTGAATGAAATTTGTCATACTCGCCCACCCACCAAATCCGAACCCTACAACTAGAACCCAAACTACTACAAATACATTGATCGTGTAGGTCCCTACCCATCTTCCCACAAACCTCGGTGGTTGCTCCATTGCATTCTGCATCACATCACAGCCGTTCATTAGAAAAAGAAAGTACATGACCAGCCAAGAAAAGACAATGAGAATCAGTAACCCTAGCTTATAAACTGATAAAATTCTATTTTGTATATATATATATATATATATATATATATTTGGCAGCAAGAATCTTTGTGCTTTAGCCCACAATTTAGCCAATATTTAATTGCATCTCAGATATGTTAAATGCAAAAATAAACAGAGTTACGGGAAGCTAATTACATATTAGTCAAATCCCGAAGATTATCAACTTAGGAGAAAGACCAGGGATTGGTCTGCTAGACAGTGACCACACGCCACCATTACTGTTTTACTTGTTCTTTACTCCTTTTTAGTTAATTAATAGATAAATAATCGGTAATGATATCCGACTATTAAAATAATTAATTAATCGCAGTCAAACTTTTCACAGTGTACTGATCAGCCTGACGAAAAGTTTCATATTTTTTTACTGTAATTAGCTAAAAGTTTAATTTGTTTTACCTCTCTAGCAGCTGCTGACTTGAAGGTGAAGATGTGGGCAAGAGCAGGGATTATGTAGACTGTGAAGCTGACAAGGAGAGATCCGACGGTGGAATTTATGGGGCCAAAAAATGGGAAGATTATAGCCAAAAACCAAATGGGGATGACTACAGGCAGTCTTGCTGCTGCTCTTTTGCACAAGCTCTTGCATTCATGCATTCCTATTGCTTTCTCCCATACGAAATACAATGGTGTGCATGCAAACCCAAATGTAATAAACTGCAAATTATAAAGCAACATTAGCATGCATGTGACAATGACAATTTTCATATGCATATACATGTATGTATGTGTATGTATATGTATGTTTATGTGGATGTTTTCATGGTAAGTAAGGAATGGAGGGGATGCATGCCTGGTGGATGAGCATTAAAATGACAGCCATATCTCTGAAGGGAGATCTTGGGATAAGAGAAAAGGCATTAGAGTGATTGAGAAGCATGTCTCCAAATGCCCAATAAACAGCGGCAGCAGATGGAAGTGTCAGTGTCAGCACATACAGAGTTGCAAATAAATATATAGCCTTGAATTTCTGAGGCTTCCACATTGCGTGCATAATCTCCCTGCAGATAGCCAGCAAAATTTCAGAAAATATGAATTCATCTTCAACACAATTAAAAAAAATGATCAAAACCCTAATCCTAACATATCATATATTTACTACAAATGTAAAGTAATTTGAAGGAAAATATCACAAGAAAAAGATCCAACACCTAGGATTGTTCATTCATTCATTGGTCAAGCTGGACCCCAAGGCAAAAGCTTCAAGAAAGATCATTGGCTTTCTACATGGAAAAGGAAAAAGTAGGGTTTCCCAAGAAAGACACAAACTTTTTGCTTCCCACGCTTGAGAAGGGCAATTTTGGAACGAAAAATATCTTGCAATAATCTAGCTAACTTGTGTATGCTTTAGATCACTTGGTCAGATCATGTCTAAAGAAGGGAATGTATGGTCATTATCAACCTCCAGTTTGCATTTTTTCATGTTTCTTTTTAACCAGAATCCAAGAACAGAATCGATTCGTGACATAATTTAATTAAAATGGGTAGATTTGTAAATAAGGAAGAAGACAGGAAATTGTAAATCTAAGCTTGTCTTACACAGTGACAGCATGTCCCCCAAATGTGTAGAGAATGTTTGTGGCCCCTGTGAAATATAACACCAGCTTGGTTGGACCCGAATGCTTAACTCCTTCAATCTATGCACATTGAAACATTAAATAACCCATCAATTAAGTAATTAATTAAGATCAATTTGCATTAAATTAGAGGGTTTAATTGATAATTATATGTATACCACTATACCTGGCCGTGGAGGAGAGCAGCAATAGTGAGATACCAAGCTGTGTAAGTTGTCATCACGAGACCAAGAAAAGACCAGATTCTGTAGTTGTGAAATGAAGGAATAAAAACTGTGGTTGCACAACAAGCCCCGAAGATATAAGTCCAAGTTCTCTTGTCCAGATTATCGTTTATGTAATATATGTTGCTGCAACATTGAAATTAAACAAACCCAGTCGCAGAAACTCGTCAGAATTTAGATTCTTAAGCTCAATTTAAAACGAAGATACGGAAAAAGATGAACCAATATACTACTCTATACCTTGCACAAGCTATGAGCTGAATGACAGATCCAAACAGAAGAAAAGTACAGTTAAAAGCCAAACCCACGTTCCTCCAGTGTTTTCCAAGTAGCCCATCAAGAACTTCAAACCACTGATTAAACATGATTAAAACCAGAGATTAGAGAATGAAAATTAGAAGAAGAACAATGTGTTGGTGAGGTTTTAAGCTAAAAACCTGAATAACATGGTTTCTGAAATCAACTTTTTCTCTTTCTTTTCTGGTTCTGTATTCTACGTAGAGTATGCTAATGAGATAAGCCGTCCAACTTCCCATCAAGCCATAGAAAAGCTGAAATAGAATCCCGGAAAGCATTCCCAGCTGGGAAAATGAATACGGCAAAGTAAGCAAAACCTGCGCCACCTGCAAAAACACAAAACAAAGTTTACTACAAACTCGAAAAACTTCTGTCGTCACTGTTTTATAAACAGCAATCAAGTATCATCTAGTAACAGAAACCTGATTTGAAGCACAGCTAAACCAGGCATCATAAACAGAACCACCATGCCAGAAGAACTGAGAGAGCTTTGTCTTCATGTTCTTCGGCTTCCCTTCAGTTTCCATCTCGACATAATTCCCGACGATCACTGTCTCCACCACCTTATCTGCTGTCGCCATCTCCTTCTTCTTCTTCCTTCTGTGATTTCTTTTTTTTCGGTTTTCCGGTGAAAATGGAGGTGAAGAAGAGAATATAGGAGCAGAGGTTTATATAAACAGGAGACAGCTGTGTCACAGAGAGGAGGTGGGTTTTGGGAAGCGAGAAATTAAATCTGCTTTTGGGTTGGGAGCGAAAAAGTTTTGTGCTTTTTTGATTTTTTGGTGGTCAAAGATAAAATATTCTGGTTTTTGAGGCCTTTTTTGTAAATTAAAGGTTTTGCCGTTTAGCTCATAATTATTAAAAAAAATTAAAGGGTAATTCAAATTAACAATATAATAATAATTATGTAGAGAGCGTGAGTGGCTTGTCCGCACGAGCGGGTCTCCCCGTTTCCCGAGCTGATTATTACAACTCTTTGTTTTCCTAATCTACCCTTATTAGTTTTCATTCATCTTTAACTTACCATCCCATTTTATTTATTTATATATTTCTGTTACTTTTAATTTTACTTCTTTTTCAATAATATTCCAAACTTCAAACAAACATTTAGTTTTAGTAATAAGAGTTTATTAAATAATTAAGTATAATTTTTTAATTAATTTTAAAAGCACCAATTATTAAAATGTTATATATATAAGAACTGTTTAATAGTTAATTAATAGTTCTATTTGATATACTATATATATCTACCATGATTAGTATATAAGTTTACTTTTAAATTTACTATGAAAATAAAAGCATAATAATTTATAAATTTAGACGTCTTTAACAATTTAATTCATATTTTATTTACATATGACTAATTAAATGATAAAAATATGAAATATAAATTTGATTTTGTTAACGACATGAATGTAGTATATATTCTCTTAAACTTAATAAAATATAAAATTAAAATTAATTAAATTGAATGTAAGGAATTTTGGTGGTGCTATAAAAGACACATACTAATAAATTTATGATAAAATATAAATAATTTTTGAGTTAATTTTACATACTCTAAAAAGACATTGGATAATTACTCAAATGAAATTAACACTAATTTGGTCCCATAATAGCATGTTGGGGTACATTAGATGAATGAGCAAAGGAAATTAAAAAAATGAATAATAATTGATGCTAAAAATGGTGGAAGGATAAAATGGTAAAAGGAAAAAGAAATCGTCAAAATATTTTGTAGAAGAACAAGGCACATAGGGGAAAGACAAATAGCAATAGAGAAAAGAGAAAAGAGTGAAGAAGAAATTATAACAAAGTAGACCGCATGATTGCTGCCAAACGGGCGTGGTCTCTTTACATGAAGAAGAAAGCTGCTTTTCTCACATGCTCCGTTCCATTATTATACAAACTCGAGAAATTTCATCCCCTCAATTAATACCTAATTCCAAAATTCCTTTTTTAAAAAAAAATTCTAAATTTATATTTTAGAGTAATAGTTTTAATTTACATTAACTAAGGACACGTATGGACAATATAAGAAAGCCATATATAGGAGACCTTGTTACATCATGTGCCCTTGGGAAGGGCACCCCTTTTCCAGGGTAGAATTTCTTCCATCATACCCTACCCTATAACATAACCAAATTTCTTTTTATGGACTAAAGTGTAGCTAAATACATGTACTATATTTTTTATAATTTCAAAATTAAGCTGTAATTAGCTGCCCTCAATTGAAAAAATATAAACTTAATTAGTATTTCATTTTCAATCTTTATTTTTTTCTGGTTCACACTTTGTTAAAAAGAATTGCCGGAAGAGAAAAGAGTTGCATAATTAAATTATTAGAATTTGTAATCTTTTATTTTTTAAAAAAAATCTTTAAGCAACTAATTTATGACCTAATTTTAAACAAGTGATGACATCAGTGTGAGGTAATCTCAATTTAGTCCTATTAAAAATTAAGTAAAACTGTGGGCATGCAAATGATAAATTAAATAAAGAAATGACCGAGGTATCACTATGTAAAAAATGCAAATTAATGGGGGCTTCAATGTAAACAACCATAAAAACGTTTCCACACATTCCATTTTTCTTTCCAGAGTCCCTCTCTTTTTTTTCTTCATGGGTTTTCATTTTTTGAATTTAAACAAGAAGTCACCTAGAGAGATTATTGATTATATCTTCAAACTCATCACGATAGCCCATAATGAGTTTGTCTTTCTTACAACAAATAAGAAATTTATTTTTTTTTAAAGAAAAAAAAATCTCTCGGTCCAAAGGTGAAAATATATTTAAAAAAGCATATTGTTAGAATAACTTTAATTGTTTTGTTTTGTTGCAGTGCAACATATTGATGCAGCTTGTTGGGACACAAGCAAAACAATCCTCGATCGACAAGTCATGCTTTTATGGCCTTCGGGACCAGAAACATTAGCCTGTAAATTGTGTCTCCTTGACTGCATTTGCTGTACAGAGAAAGCACAAACATTTCTACATGCTTGTTATTAGAATTAGCTCGATAGAACCAAAATCTCGATGGGTTTAGTCTCGATCGGGTGATCGTAGATTGAATGTATGTATATATGACGACGACGATGATGAAGTGAAGTTGTTGATGAGAATTTTCTCTGACCCCTAGGCTCAATGCAGCCTTTTGCGCATGTTCTGGAAGCAATTAACGGCATTGAACCGTGGCTAGCTATTATTAATTCCTCACCTTTGTATTCTAATTTTAATCACTATGGCCTTTGGCAGTCTCCTAGCTAGTCATTCATTAATTTTCTTACCTTCAAGTGTTAATTACAAACTTTAGTTCTCCTAATTAATGATATTCAAGAAATGTTACAATAAATTAGAAAGAAATTAATTGATTTTCAGTTGTAAAATGTTAAAACATCTTCTTCTTCTTCTTCTTCTTCTTTTTTTGTTGCACTTTTACCCTTTTTTACTCCTGTTAAATCTTAATGGGACATTAATAACATTAATCACGAGCTTGAAGAAACTTGTAGACAATAGAATTGTTGGTAAAATAATTAATGTTGTTGAAACCAAACATGGCATACTGATTAATTTTGTCTCCGAAGTATTGAATTAAGTTAGAGGACCATTAAGATAATTAGGAGAAGCAAAAATCATTTGATTTGTTGGTGATAATTTTGATTAAGAAACTAACAACAAAATCATATCCCAGATGTTTTTGAGTAGTACTCAAACGTGCTTTTGGAAAACAATCTAGTGCCAGGCCTGCTAATACAAATGGTGGATCCCTTCTCTAAACTGTAATAGATCATGCTCTATGCATGTTAATCAATTATGATCAATAATTTCTCCAAACAATAATTGGAATTCCATTATGATGAATATCAACATTGACAGTGACATACAATTAACGGCCTGTCTCTCTTTTGCCAAGAATATCATCATACTAATCAATTATCTGCTTCAATTAATCTTATCTCTCATTAATATAATTATCTAAATATATGTTATATAATTAATTAAGTGATAAATGATAAATATACGATATGTCTAATTTATTAACTATGATTTTATTATAATCTAAATTTTTATGTGTAACTTATACAGATTAGTGTCCGATTACTAACAAAACAATAGTTTTTTATTACACATACTCCGAGAAAAGTGTATATATACATATATCAATCAAGATGTTTGAAGATTTAGAATTAAATTGATCCTAATTTTTAATTCACATGCTTAATATATTAAAAAAAAAAACCTTCAATTTACTACTCATACATGAGGTTTATTCAAATCTCACTAAAAATGTGCTCAAATATGTTAAGCATATAATTGTATTGTACACATTTGAAATTTACTCTTATCTTTTATATAGTATAAGATTTAGATCTAATAGTTCTCTTAGATAATGATTAAAGCTCTCAATTGGGTCAAAACTTTAGGGCATATATATCTTCTCCTTTTGAACCGAACAAATTTTATGGGTCCATTTTTGTGTGTAAGTGCTGATTGATGGGGTGTAAAGAATTGGAAGAAGCACTTTTTGCTTTTTTGGTACTTAAGAGATTTTGAGATAATTAGAACTTTCATTGACTTGAGATAGAATTACACAAAGTGGGTCAATTCTTTTGATTTGCTTATTGATTCATTCAAGTATACATGCGTAAATGGTCAACTCCATTAGCAAAGTGCTAGCTAGCATTACAATTCAATTTTAAGGTAATTTTATCTACAAACACAATCATACTTTACTACCCTTTATGGCTTCCATATTGGAAGCATTTTTTGGCAACAAAAGAATCCTATACTGAAAAATATTTTGCCGATTTTACTTTTGTGCCATTGTTTTACAACACTAAAGCTGGCATTTGGTTATTCCAAAGCACAAAAAGGAATTTCAAAATTGTCTTTTTGATTTTTTCTTGGCATTTGAAATATGGCCTCATGTGTTTGAATGTCTACCTAAAAAGAATATTAGAATATTGTAAACATAACTTCAAACTTCAAAGGCTACAACCATTTTCATATATAAAAGCAAATTCCTTTTTTTCAAAATTATCCAATTATATGCAAGTAAAACAACAAAATTGTTGTTTTGACAATAAACCTTTAATCTCTTCTTTAATGTGACTAGTTATACCATAGGATATACAAAATTTCTAAAAAATTATATATCAATTAAATTTAAATTTAAGTTATTATTTTATATTCGCATAACATTATTTAACAATAATTATTTTCTGATTTAAAATGTTTGTATGTAGACATAAAGAATACTCTTCTAATAAAATCTTGAATTACTCAAAATTAAGTTCAATTTTATATCTCATCTTACACTGACTTTTTATTATTGAGTAATATGTTTAAATTTTATCATAAGTTTACATATTTTATCAATGAAAATTTTGAATCCATTTAATTCACGGCTAAAGTTTTATCATAAATTTAGTAATCATTTGGTTTGGCTTTTTTATTAGTTAAAAGAGTTTTTTTTAATGATAAAAGTTATTTTCAAAATTTTTTGGGTCGTTTGATTGTTATCTAAAAAGGATTTTTGAGCATTAAAAAAATTATTTTTTTTCTACTAAAAATAGCTCAAAATTTGAAGTTTTAGCAATAAAGCTTTTTCAGCTTTTTAAAAATACAGAATTATTTAAAATATCCTTATTTTATTTTAAATTTTTTTTGTTATTTATTTAAAATATAACATTAAATATTTGTCTATTAAAGTAATTATTCAAAATTTTTCAAAATTTATTTATGATAATCAAAAGATTAATAAATTTTTATTAAAAACTTTATTTATAAATGTTTTACAAATAAAAGATTTATTTCAAAAAATTCTATTTGAAAAGTTATACCAACCAACCTTTAATACTATAAGGAGAATATTCAATACCTCTTATATTTTTGTCCAATACCCCATCACCTCCCTATATTTTTTTTAAATATTTTATTACCATGTATTATGATTTTATTCTTCAATAATTTAAATATTTTTTAATTTTATTACTTGTAATTCAACTTAAATCAATTGAATTAAAGAGTAAAATAAAAAAAAATAAGAGTCAGAATAATAAAAAAATATAAGGAAATAATAGGATATTGATAAAAAAAAATAAGGAAAATTTCCGCCTACTATAATTATAGACGGCAAAAATTACAAGCCTGGTGAATACACATTCATCCATTAATTTATTACCAATTTTAAATAATATAAATATTTTGGGCTGGGCCTGAGGCCCATCATTTCATCAAACCAGAAAAGCTCATTCCCAAATGACGTGGCAACCGATTATTGAAGGGCACAGCCCTTCCATTTATAACGTTGTACTCCCGCGCAACCCTTACACAAGTTTCATTCTCTCATCTCTTCTCTCTGTTCCCATTCTTATCCTTAACCTGTGCACCACCTCGGCGCACGTTAGTCCTGGCGGCTCTCTGCTTCCGGTTCACCGGAGGTTCTCTGTCGGTTTTTAGAGTGAATCTCCAATTGGTCTGTCAGGTACTGCCCATAAAATTCGCTATGCTGTTTCCTCAACCCACACTATGTTTTCTTCTACATGTTAGCTGCTTGCATAATGTGTAAAAAAGATTAGAATTTTCGGCTCAAAATTTTAGCTTGATTGTGCTCATTTATTAGTTTTCTCTTCAGGAACTAGGTTTTAAGTTGGAATTGGAGCTAAGATTATATGAATCATTTGTTATGGTTGGGGCGGGCTTTGCCAAGTGTATGTATTTTTCTATATACTTTAATAAGCCGAAAGAATCTGTATCTGGTTATGGACAGAAATATCTCTACATTAATGAACTACTCATCACACTGAAAATGCTTTTAAATTTAAGATTTTGAGATATTAATCCACATAATAGAGTATAAAAATCAAAGCTTGAAACTGTATGCTTATTTTGTCTGCTGTATTCCTGGCAATGCATCATCCTTAATTATATTTTCAAGTGCCATTTTCACAGTCAGTCCAGGCAACCATCTGCGTATTAGTAGCTTTCTGGGTCATCTCTGGGTTGACATTATGGGATGTGTCATTTGTGTAATTGCTGTTAACGTAAATTGATTAAAGGAGGTTTCATGATATTGATCGTTGTTGTTGTCATCATTGATTTCCTGTCTTCAGTGAACATAGGGAATATGTCTGCTGCACAAGAAGGGATTCTAGGTCGACCCAAAGCAGAATGGACACCATCACGTGATGCATATCTGGTTGAGCTTTTTATTGAGCAACATAATTGTGGAAGAACTGCATACAATGAATTCAAAAATGAGGTGATTAAATCTGTTACTCGTGAGTTTAACAAGAAGTTTGGCATGAATTTGGAAGAGAACCAGATAAAGAACCGCTACAATGTGATGAAGAAAGACTATGGTGTTGTTAAGACCCTGCTTAGTCATACTGGGTTTGGTTGGGATGAAACTCGACAAATGGTTGTAGCTGATGATAAAGTTTGGGATGGCTATATTGCGGTATGTAGCATGTTTTAGACAAATTATTTCCAATTTACTTGAAGAAGCTTACAACAAATTATTGTAGGTACGAAGTGAAGCAAGACCTTTCAGAAGAAAGAGCTTTCCCCTGTATAAGCAAATGTCCATCATTTTCGAAGGTAAATTTCCTATAGACATATTTGTGCCATTTTGGTGTCTCAAGCAATTACTGATCACATTCAGTACAGGAGAAAGAGCAAACGGCAAATACATTCCAAATGGGTTTCCCGTAGCAACTGAAGAGGGACATAGCAACACAGAGACTGTGAGATCTTCTGAGCCTACTAATGTACCGACACAAGTAGTTGAAGGTACTCTTGATTCCGATTCAATAATCCGCATAAATGACACACGACTAAGGAAGCGAAAATACGTTGCTGTAACAACATCAGGGCGCAAGAAAAGAGCATATTTTAATGCTAGTGAGACAATAGAGAATGCCTTGTATGAGATGTTCTCAGCAGCCACATTCAAAGCTGCTCAAAGAAACTCATCGAGTGAGAAAACACTGTATCAGAAGTGTTTAGAGGATTTGCAGAACTTGGAAGAGTTGGATGACACTGAGTTTACAAAGGCTGTCAACGTTCTTAAAGATGATAAGAATGCCATTGCGTTCATGACAATTAAAGGTCCTCGACGACTAATCTGGTTGAAGTCACAATGGCAAGCATAGTGTTCTTCCAATGCAAGTATGTAATTGACTCAGTTTCTCTTGCCTTGCCGAGGGTAGTTTATACATTTGAGTGTTGCTTATCATAGTTTGTCTTGCATGTACACAGAACTTGGGGATCTTTTTGTTCCTTGTGAGATTTGAGTGAAAGATCTGTATCTACTACAGTGTTTTTCTTGTCGAAACTATAGATAGATAAAATGAAATTCACACTATTCTTTCTGAATTTGGGTGCTTTTAATATTTATTTAACTGTTTGTTTTGAACTTTGTTGGGCTTGTTTTTGAATTTTTAATATATACACACACTTCAAGCTCATCTGCACTAGCGAACTGTTACAAAAAGGTTATCAATGTACATGGATAAAACATTTTAATATTATTGATATGGAAAAATAGTTCCTAAATTCAGATTAAGACAAATTATTATTATTAGTATTAGTATATATTTGTTCATCCCTTAATGGCATTTACGGGTAGAATAACTTGAAAAAGGGTCATAAAATTGTGCTAGCTTGGTAGTTTTACTTGAAAGCTTATGTGAAAGTTTATTTTAGTGGCTACAACAAGCTTCCTCAATTATCTCAGAATCGCCTTTCGGTTACCATTTTTAATTCTCCTCGTAAGTGCAGCAAATTCTTAACTTGAGTTTTAGGTAAACCCATGGCCTCAGTTTCTAAATCACTGAGATGTCAATACTCACATGCCTCTAGCAATTTTCGGTGACTTTTACTTCTTTTTTCTGTTGAATTTTATTGTTTATTTAATTTAATTTTAGTAAACACCCGTTTTATTTATTTAAATAATTCTTTTAACATCCTTATTTAATTATACTCTAAATATTAGATTGATTTAAAGACTTTTAGTCAATTTTTGGAAACAATTAATTATATGATCTTGAAAACTTATAATATCCAACTAACAATATATGTATGCAACTAAATTACATTTTTTGTTTACAGATGACATGTAATTAATTACTTTTAGAACTACAAAAATAGTAATATATTTTTACTTTATATATATATATATCAATTTAAGTTTATATATTTTTATTTCTCATACAAATCAAATCTGAAATATCTTAAGTGTATAAATTTTCATATTTATCATTTAACCACCGATTGCTTTTTATAATAAACTTTGAGTCAACGATTAATAACAGAATATACAGAAGCGAGGGAAAAAGCAGTTATCAAAATTTAAGGAAAATAAAATTAAAAAAAGAAAGCGACCACGAACACTTCCAGCTCTCTTCACAAGAAAAGTAAAGTTCTTTCCGCAAACTCAAGATTCAAGTATCCAAATCTTCTTCCTTTTCATCATTCAATCTTCAATCTTTTAATCAATTTCTTCTTCTTCTTCTTCTACAATAACATCAATGGATCATCACCGCCTCCTCTCCGTCGCCTTCCTCTCCTTCCTCTCCCTCTCTTTCATTTCCGGTAAGTAACAATCACTTCACTTGTACCAATTATTTATTTATTTATTTATTTTCTCGTACGGTTCCTCGCAGAATCAGAGCCAGCTACTTTCAAGATCGTCAACAAGTGCCGCCGCACCGTATGGCCGGGACTTCTCTCCGGCGCCAACACTCCGCAGCTCCCCACCACCGGCTTCGAGCTCAGGAGCGGCAAATCAAGAACGATCACCATCCCAAAATCTTGGTCCGGCCGTATCTGGGGCCGAACCCTCTGCGCGCAATACAGCAATCAAACTTTTTCTTGTATCACCGGAGACTGTGGTTCCGGGAAGCTGGAATGCGCCGGGGGCGGCGCTGCGCCTCCCGCCACGCTGGCTGAGTTCACTCTTAACGGCGCCGGAGGGCTGGACTTTTACGACGTCAGTTTAGTTGACGGGTACAATCTCCCCATGCTTGTCTTGCCCAAGGGAGGCAAAGGCGGCGGATGCGGAGCGACTGGGTGTTTGGTGGACCTGAACGGCGCGTGTCCGAGGGAGCTGAGAGTGGCGCGTGGAAACGGGGGAGGAAGCGTGGCTTGTAGGAGCGCGTGCGAGGCGTTTGCTGATCCTAGGTATTGTTGTAGTGAGGCGTACGCTACACCTGACACGTGTTCGCCTTCTGTGTATTCCGAGTTTTTTAAACATGCATGCCCACGCTCCTATAGTTACGCGTACGATGACAAGACGAGTACATACACGTGTGCTTCTGCGGATTATGACATTATATTTTGCCCGCCACCTTATACCAGGTGAATTGACAACTTTGGCTTCTATTTTCTTTATATGCTTTGAGTAGATATGTGGGAGTAATTTTGTCATTTCATCGTATGAATTATACGGGCCCCGTTGGCACGTTCCAGAGAATTCGCCAGCTTTTGTGCATAAAAGTGGACAAACAATAATGGAGTTTAATTTTTTTTTCCTTAAAAAAAGCCGGCCCTTATGGAACCCAATAGTACGTACATGTAGTTATTTTTCATCCAAAGATTTCCGTAAGATTAGGGGTAGAAAGTGATTTTGTGATGAAGCAATTTTATTTGAGTAGAAGTGCTCTATGACATTTCCTATAGGAGTAAAGAAGGTACTGTTCAAAATGAAAAGTTTCAGAGACAAATAAATTACGTTGATAACCTGATTTTTGGCAGCATGGACAATTTTTATTGATATTAAGGAGTGTTATTTTCCAAGGTATGACAATTTTTGGACAGTTGATATTGGCGCTGGGCTAAGCGCTATATGTGAGGACTTGTGTCAAAGTCTTGGTCCAACTGAATTAAGTAGTTAAGTAATTGAAGAGTATTCTTGAATTGGCGTTGTACTCAATTGGAATAGGAATTTGGATTTGTTTGGCTGACAGAGGGATAGGCATTAGTAGCAGCTAAAGCAATGTCTGTTTCTATGATTCAAGGAACTAAAGAACTCTATTATGCTAAACACAGCATTCTTACAGTTTTACTTTCAAACTGTGCTAGCTACTTAGTTTGTGTAGGAAAGTGATTATGCATGTGCAGCAAAATGAATGTCACAAGAATGAAGAATGCTTTACTAAGAATCTCTGCTTGTAAATTGGAATAGGCAGTCTGTTGTACCCATTGCTCAATGATTCTTTTACTTCCCCTTTTTTGGTGCATCTCTGAAGTGTGAACAATTGAAATTAGGGTCAGCAAGTTGATCAAACTGTGATTTTTTATTATCTGAGAAGCATGACTCTAGACAAGGCAGCAGAGTTCTACAGTAATGGTACATGGGGATTTCTCAGATCATGTAGCTACATATGCCCCAGTGCACCTTTTAGAATTTTACATAAATCACCAAGTTTGCATGCGCTGACCGTTCATGGCTTATGCTTAATAAGAGTGAATAGCTTCTTATTTAATATTTTTGCTTGTCCTTAACTCTCGTCCATCGCAATTGACACTTGTCAAGCTATTGGCCTTAACCTTTGTTCCTGTGTGTGATGTATGTGTGTTCGAGTGTGTTCATTTGTGCATATGTGCATGCATTATGTTTTACCCAGTCAAAATCTGGCGAAATTTGCTGCACATTGTGCCTTGGAAATGAATGGTCAGAAGCATTTAGATGAGCTTGAGGACTATTACAAATTGCCTGATGGTGGTTATGATATACATGGTTCCTGACTCATTAATAGAAGTAATGATGTTGTAATGTACACAATTTTGTTCCTATGTTTCTTCCTGGAGTTCAGTCTTGGTGGGTTCCTTCTTATATATATATATTTACGTTTCTAGTGAATTGTGCTTTTTTTGTCCGTGACTATCTGCCATTTATAGAGTAGGAAAATCAAATAGTTTGATGCCCAAAGGATGTTATGAGCGCCTGTTACCAACTACCTTTTCCTTCTCTTCTATTTCTCTACCTCTGACTGTCCTTTTCAAAGTTGTTTAATGGTATTTGGGCTATTATGTTCTCTTTGATTATTTTGTCCACTGTTTCCTTTTGATTATACGGTGACATTATGAGATAAAAATGAATGTATGATGTACAAATATATGCAGCCAAAAATTGCTTGGATCAAGAAAAGATGGCGCATCACTACCACTGGTGAACAAGACTATGATGTACATTGCAAGCCGGCATTCAAACAGTGCTACAGCCTCAGGTGTGCTTCAAAGGCATATTACTGCGTGTGCTGCCTCTATTCTAACAGCAATTTTGCTCTTTTGGCCCCTTATTTTACCCTTATCATGACTAACATTGGCCTGGATACCTCCAGTCAGATAGTAGCGCGAATTCCAGCTGAATGGAGGGCCAGATATCCACAACTCTACAGCTCCTTGTGTATATTGTCGGGCTCGTTGGAGGAAGAAATACCGGTCCAGATTAGCCACCTCTCGTGGACTTCAAAATCCTTTTAGAAACCTTGTACATGCATTACTCCTTTTGTATACTTGTTTTCTTCCCATTAAGATATAATGAGATTTTCCACATTGTATTATTAGTAACAGTTTATCTTTGAATTCTATACATACAAATTACAAGTTTTTGCAATATCAGGAATCCTATATATTTGAATCCAGATTTCTATAATCAGCCTGAATTCTCGAGCTTTGTGTTTTCTTTCTTGCTTAACTTGGACGATAGGAGGCTGAGTGGTCTTGTAAGCAGCAGGCTATCTGATAGCTTTTTTGGAATTTAAGCAAATATTCTTTGTTGTGGCATTGAAGCAATATGTTCTACGGTAGGATGAGATCACCAAATTTCAGGTGTTAGTGAGAAGAATCGAGTCTTCCTCACTAAAAGCACTGGAGCCGAGGGTGGTTTTAATTCATAGCAGAAGCTCGAAGTTACCTAAGACTCTGTTTGTTTGGTATTGACATGTATATGACTTTGAAGTCATATCAAATATTAATTAAAAAAAAAAAAGTGTATGCCACTAAAAATTGGTATTATTAAATATATATATATATATATTTTTTTTAATCTTATACTTTCAAATTAAAGCTTAGTTTAGCTCACTGAACTCTTGCGTGGGCCAATATCTTGACTGATGGGCCATCATTTAGCCCAATAATACAGAGTAGAGGGTTATATCGCACTTCTGAGCCCAGAAAACTTATTGATTCCTGTTTGATGTCAAAAAGAAAAGGGAAAGAAAGGGATTACATTACTGATATTACAAACAAGCACCTTTGGAACTGATACGAAGTAAGGCTGTTCCAAGACACAGAACAGGTATATGATTTTGTATTGTAAAGCAACTAGAATAGAATCAGAATTAATTGTTGTTGCAAGAATGAATCTCAAGTGGATTCAGGTACAAGGATGCTAAAAGCCTTTCATAATTAAAGAAAGAGAATCTAATTAATTAAATAAATAAAAATTTTAAGTAGGAGGATAAACGTACATTAATAATAATAATAATAATAATAATAATAAATACAACAAATTAAGCTAAGCTAGCTGGTCCTCTAAATCTAATCTTTGATTTAATTCTGAAACAAATATTTGATTGCAGATAAACAAAAGGAAGAATTGCTCGTCTCAAAAAAGTCATGTTTCTGCTTAATTTTCAGACTTGCCTGCCGCTTCTCCATTCATAGCCAAAAATGGAATTGGCCATCACGATTTGCATTTTGCGTGCACCTGAACGACGTCGTTTATGAATAATTATTGATCAGAGTGTGCGTGTGATTAAAATGAAATTGGAAATAATCAGTCACGGACCCAATAAGCTTAAACACATGCACGTGATCGTGGGCTTTGATAAAATGAATACAGTTAGACGACAGTTGATGATTACGACGAATCTTGTTTGACAGACACCCAACACATAATTGGTAATTCCTTTCCATTAAAATCCAAATGAGAAAACGATCCTTCAATGGTCCCCCAATCTTTAATATTTATTGTCTAAATTAATTCCATATGATCTCCACGAGTTGATGATCAGAAATGATTTTATGCTTTCATGTCTTCTTAAAATCTCATCTCATCTCATCTCATGAGCTACCTGGCTAGGATCAAGACGTCTTCACGATAAAAACGATATATTATTATATTATACATGCATCCATTTTTTATTTTTTTTGTATTTTTATTGTCAAAAAGTTTACATATCCAACACCTCCCATTGCTTCTCTCAGTAAAAATTTTAAGTATTACAAAATATTTAAAATCTAAATTTCGCTAGTAATAAAATTGTGACATTCAATATAATACACAATAATTATTATTTTACTAACAAAAATATATGTATAATATATAGTCACGTGATGCTCTTCTCGATTGGACCCAGATGTCTACAAAGGAAACTAAATTGGGTACGAAATTTCTTGCCTCGTTTACCTTCAAAAGTTTACTTTATCCTTAAATGAAGGACAATGTAATTTCACTTTTTACTATGAGATAATTACTTTTTTTTTTAAAAAAAAACCCCACTCAACTTTTCAATTGAAAGTTTGATTGGCTTACAACAATATTAAAACTCACTTCATTTAGTTCTTTGAATGGTCTATTCGATCGTGTGGTGTGGACCAACTGTATATTATGATGTTTAAAGGTAGAAAATATTTTATTCTTTAAACAATCACTACTAAATCAAAATTGAAAAACCATAAAAAAAATGGAAAAAGAAAAAATCATTAGACTATAAATTTAAATATATTTGAAATGCATACCATCATGAATTTTCAAGTTGTGTAGATCCTAAAATTTAGATATATCTTCACTTTAAACAAATTTTAAATTAAAGATCATCAACCTATAATTTAATCTCGGACATTTATGATTATCAATTATTAATATAAAAAAAAATTATATTTGTGTTACGTGAACTTAAGACATTTATTCTATATTATATTTTATATTAGGGTGCATTATCATTTAAATAACAGAATTTTAGACAAAACGAGGAATTGTATTATTCATTCATAAAAGTAGTTAATAAAACATGATCATACGCATTCTTATTGACTAATTATGATGGTAATTGAAATAATTTTATAAATAATTTAAAATATATAATATAATTTTGTTATATAAATATGTGCTTTTAGTCTAATTCAAAAGAACATGGGTCCCCAAAATCGTGGTAAGTTTAAATTCTATTGAGCAAGTTATCTTACGAATACTAATTAATTAAGCTAATATAAACCCAAATTATGATACAAACAGAGAAATTTGGAGTTGAAATTTTAGTATAATGACTTTTGAAACCGTTACTAGTGGCCTTTGTATAATACGGTGGATGCACCATTAGCATCACTGCAAATATCAATGGGATAAATGCAAAAATTATAAGAAATCTTGGTCGAGAACTAAAATGGATAATTTTTATTTCCCCAATATGATAAGGTAGACATAAGACACAGAGTCTACATAACTTAATCAATCAATCGTTCGCACTATTATTTCATACTCTGCGAGTCAAAATTTTTTAACTTCCGTAAAAACAGTAAATAATCGATTCAATTCAATGCCACCCACATCAAAAGAAGAGAAAATATGGAATCCAATGCCTTTTGCCCATAATTGCCTTTCACCAGTGTAGGACCCACTTTCATTGTCCTACGCGAAATAAGCCGAACGGTCAAATTTATCTTACGTGGCAGTAGTCTAACCAATAGAAAAGTGGCCCCGCTCTTCTCTGAGTGTCCATCTCAGCTTTGTCAGTGATCAGTGTCATCACGATGATCTATGTGTGGGTGCTGATGTAAGGAGGTACAGAGACAGTTGTCACGATCAGGAAAATGTATTTAGTGGGCCATATTGTTCCCAAAGCTCCGTTTCTTTTTGGATTCGCCGTTTGAGGAAATCACGCGGTGTGGTGTTCCCCTCCAACGTTTTTACTGTGGGGATTAAAGTACCGGAATAAAAAATATTATTTTTCCCTCCGGTGAGGAAATTTGCGCGGTTTACAATTGTCACACGTGTGTAGATCATATACGTTGATCGCATCGAGATATTTGTAGAAACATGATGATTGATGATGGTGGTGTCCCTTTCATTCATTACAGCACTATTATAAAAAAGTTCGTTCTCTTCTAATTTTATTTTCAACAAATTTGAACAGAGAATTAAAAAGTGCATAAATTAACAGGGGATTTTCACATAGCTCCTCTGAGGTTTGCAAAAATCACAATTAGATAAAAAAATTCATTAATTCATAGTTACCATCCCTTTGACTTAACATCAAATACTTTTTCCATCCAACGTAAAGATAGTAATGTTATTTCCATGGCGACAATATTGACACAATAATCAACTTTAAAATCTAACGCTGAACACGTAATTTGATTTCATAATTTCAACTCTATTTTTCAGCAAAAGTATAGTGAGGCTTGAAATCAGTTGTCTAAAGTCAATCATTTCAGCTTAAAATAGCAACGCTTATAATCAATGAAGTTAGAGGTAGTGAGACAGAGAAATAGGTATATGGAAAAAAAAATTTGCCCCAATTGGAGCTAGCTCTACTAACTATGTGAAGATAGGGCTGTAGAGGCGGTCATATATATCATGTTGGGGCTAATATTTGCTCCACTACAACGGATTGTAGCTGGATTTCACTATAAAATACAAGTATGAAGAAAATAAATTTTATTGGTGAGATTTTGGGTTTGTCGAAAACGGAATAAGGGTGTGTTCAATAATAATTAGATAAGATTCAAAGTCCTATATGACATATTTAAGCTTTAAACAGATGTTAATTTTTTGCGATTTATCTTTAATCGAATATATTTGTTGGTAATTACAATTCTTTGGTTTTAATCGAACATAAACCCTAGTTCTGAAAATTGGGTTTTTTTTGTTGGGGTGATGTACGTAGATTTTGGGTATTTTTGTCAGTTGTGTTTGATGTTTTGACCATGCATAACATTAGTTATTTTTTTTGATAGCTTGATTTTCAGAGGTATAACTAAGAATGTATTGGATGTTTGGCCCGTGCATTATATTTATTTAAGGTTTGTTAGCTTATTTTCATTTTTGAATAGCAAAACCATATCTATTTTGGCATGTGATGTAACATGAATGTTATATTTTTATTTTTTAGTCTTGTTTGGCCATGACTTGTGTCCTAGATGTAATTTTAAGCATGTCTTTTGCTGTAATTGTAATAATACAATATGCTTAGTGTATTATTATTGGTTTGAGGAAATGAGTTGTATTACATTGTTGATCTATCTTTTAAACATGTTTTAAAGTAGTTTCGATGTTATTTTTAGTATGATCTGTTCAATAGCTAGTTTTATACTGTTTTTTGTTGTCTTTTTTGGTAATAAAAATTGTCTCGAATGCTATTTGTACCTAGAAGTTTTGGTTATGCTTATGATAATTATGATAGAATGTTCAGTATACTGTTGGTAATCTACGACAATGATTGATGTGTTTGATAATTTATTTTATGTAAAATAAATATTTTTTGCATATTTGATGGTATTGTCAACATGCACTTTGGAGTTATTGGGCTTGTATTGTATATATTTTTTGCTCTCTTTAGCGATGAGTTCTGTCTTGGATGTTATTTGTATCGTGAAGTTTTGGCTATGTTGTGATAGTTAGGCTATAATGTTCAATATATTGTGGATATTCTTAGCTTGTGAGTTGTATTATTGCTAGCCTTTGGATTTGAATGGCTGAACCACTCTATTTTGCTATGTATTGTGCATGTTGTTGATGTAATTTGCAATATGTTGTTACAACAAGTCTAGTATATTATTGCAAGTTTGAATTTTGAATAGCTAAAACAAATTTATTTTACAATATGTTATTACTCTGTGTATGTTATGGTATGTTGGTGTTGTGGTATTATTTGGTCATGATTTATGTGTTAGATGCTAGTTTTAGAATTTTATTTGATATATTTTTAGTATACTATGGATACCATTTTTAACATGTTGTATCTATATGATTGTTATGGTAGAAAATTCAATATTTTGTTTGCCCATGTTATATATTTTGAACTAATGTGTTGACAATTTTTCTGCAAAATTTCAAAATTTTAGTTGTTATATTTTAGTATATTGTGAATATGATTTTTAACAGGTTGTGCTTGTATAGTTGTTATGGTAGAAGAGTCAATATTTTGTATGTTTATGTTATTTGTTATGAACTGATGTGTTTATTGTGACATTGGTGGCACACTCTATAATGTCATTAGGGGTCTGCCTTGAGTTTTACACACTCAATAAGCTATGACAACATGTTAGTGAAGTGTATAAAGGGCAAAAACTATGTGAATGGGTTTGTGCGTTATTTGAGGCTGAGAGCTCAAATAGGAAGACCAGAAGTCCAATACAAATAGATGTTAATTTGTTATCAGTGTTCCAGGATGCAAACAAAAGAGGTCTTGGCTTTGTGAAGCTTTTTTTCTCAAGCAAGCTCAACCTCAGTCACCCTTACCTGAGCAAAATGTTTAGAATCAATTTGTTATAGACATTGCCAATGAGGAAGAGTATAATAGGGATGAAGCAGATGAAGATTATGAATAAGTAAGAATTTCAGCAAACCAAGAAGATCCAATTGACAGAGAAATTGAACTGATGATTGATGATGAAGATTTTTACAGAGAGTTAGTTACCAAGATGAAAGCAAACAACACATAGAATCTGCCAGACATAAATTCCCACTGATGATGAAGATAAAGACAATATTTTAGTGCCTGAGGTAGAAACAAACCATGAGATGAAAGATTACGAATCACCAAATGATAGTGACGTGCAATCCAAAGACTCAGATGTAGAGGACACAAAAAGAAAAAGGTACAGCCAAAACAACAGAGGATTTGAGTTTTGTATGGATGCAAATGAGAGGATAACAATGTAGGTGAGGCATTCATTTGATGATGTGCACCAATTCAGGAAAGTGCTAAAGGTGTTTGCTATTAAGTAAGGGATCAAGCTAAAAAGGATGAAAAATGAGAATACTAAGGTTACCTACAAGTGTGCTTGGAGCAACTGCAAGTGAAGAATTCATGTAAGCCTTACATGGGATAAGTTGTCATTCCAAATCAAGACATTAAACCTTGAACACATTTGTCTTAGAGTTATAGACAACTATGAGGCAACATCATATTGGATTACAACTCAGTTTTAGCACCTCTTCAAGGCAAATCCTGATATGAGTATATTAGTTTTTACTGTTGAGTTATTGAGGCTGTACAGAGCAAAAGCCAAAGCATTGGAGTTACTGGGTGTTGATTATAAAAGTTCTTATACTAAGTTATCAAGGTATATGGATGCAATAATTAGAACTAACCCAGGTAGTGTAGTGGACCTTCAATATGAGTGGGTTGGCAACTTTTTTAGACCAAATTTCAAGAAATTTTTTATTACTTTTAATGCACAAAGAAGAAGGTTTTTTAAGGGCTATAGACAATTTATTGAGGTTGATGACTGCCACCTCAGAAGCCTATATAAAGGAGTTTTGCTAGCTGTAATGGCCATTAATACGAATTATGGTTTGCCCTTTAGCCTTGACAAATGAGGCTTTTTCTTGGTGAGGTTGTACCAACAGTTTGACAGTAATCAAAGGGAAGGTTTATACTTTATAACTGGCAAACAAAAGAGAGTTTTGTTTGCCTTAAAGCAATACTTTCCAATAACTGAGAAAATGTTCTGTTGTAAGCATATTTATGCCGATTTCAAGGCCAAGTATCTGGATGAATTATTGAAAAAGAAGTTCTGGGCAGCATATATGGTTGGAAATACTAAGGAATTCAATGCAATCATGGAGGAAATAAAGCTCATAACATAAGTCCCACTTGAAAATTAGGCCAAGTATGCCTTTATGGCTAAGACTAAATGTGCTCACATTACAAACAACATGAGTGAAAGTTTTAACAATTGGATAAATCAGTACATAAGGCTGCCAATTACCAAAATATTTGAAGAGATAAGAAGAAGAATCATGAGGCTCATTCACCAAAGGTACATTAGTGCACCAAAATGAGATAGAAATTTGTCCCTCTTAGTAAAGAAAAGATTGGTTAAGATTAGAGAAGATGCCAGAGAATTGCATGTGGTGTTTGAAAAAGATTTAAGTTTTGAGGTTGTGTTTGAAAATACTAAAGTTAGTATTATCATTAACCAACATTTAAGGTGTAATACAGGTCGTTCAAGCTAATACTTCAGTTGCTTTAAGCTCTCATGTTCAATGAACTGCTTTAACATGTGCATCATCAGGTATATCATATACTTCAACTACTTGTATACAAATTTCAGTTATGTTAATGCTCTAAACAAGTTAATGTAACAACTTTAACTTAGTTTTATTTGCTAGTTTTTAGACGTACTTGCTAAAGAGTAATCAGGTTAGTATATAGTTAAATTCAGCCTTTAATCTGCTAAGAATATGACAAGCATTAAACCTTTTGCAACTCAATACAAGGATAATTAATGTACATGGAAATTAATAGGTAGCATACATGTTGATTTTTGGAGTTCAGATGATCCAACATCTGTTTTTTGGCGACATGAATAAGATGGAGCATCATTTTTGCTAGTCCATCTACATTGTAATTTCTAATACTCAGATTATGTTTTATGTTCATTTGTGGAACTTGTAAATTTCTTGTTTTTGTTAATATGCAAGGTTTGTAAGGCTTGCTACTTGTACATGCTAGGGAGTTGCACAAAAATTGACCCTCCATTTCCTTTAATATAATGTTGGCTAGAATTTGGGTGTATGCAAAATCTGTGTTATAATTTTTTTTTCATTGTTTGGTTCTTGCAATCAATGTTGTAAGTAGATTTTCATATTTTATTTCATTTCATGAATTAGTTTCATAACACAAATTCCAGTAGCTTGGCTTAGAAAATATGTAGACTTATTTGCTCATACTAATTACATACAAATAGATGGAAACTATGCACAACGCGACATTTGTAAATATTGGTAGCCAACCACTATGCGACTTCTCACATATGCAATACATTCTCATTCATCAGTGCATTTAGATCATTTGTTAGCATCTTCAGTTTATTTAACATGTCATTTGTTGTATTTTTAGCATTCGCTTTATTCTCACCTCAAATAAACAGTGCACCATTATTGAAATCATTCTCTGAGAGATACCAAAATCTGAAATATAAGCATTCATCATACTTACAATAATAAAAAAGTTTGTTAGGGTTGTCTCTTAATTTAAAAATCTTCACTGCAGCTTTCTTATTGCATATGCACATCTTGTTCTCAAATCTAATCATGTTGCCATTAACTTTCTTTATCTACTACTTCTTTTCTATTTTACCTTTGTTTGAGCTTGATATTGAACATGAAGATGCTATTAATGGCAGACTTGATATGGATGCTGATGAGTGATTTATGGGGTCTTTGCATGGTTGTTGATGATTAATGGATAAGTCTTTGTTGAGGGCCAGTTCTTTTGTTGATTGCAATAACTTGGGTTTTGTGTTGCAATAAACTTGTTTGCTAATGTTGAAGGGACAATAGTGTTGATTTGAGAAACACATATCTGAAGGTCTAAATTGTATGGCATAATATATATATATATATATATATATATATATATATATATATTATAGGTGAATAAAATGGCCGTTACAATTGAAACGGTAATATGTATTATTTGAACATTGTTCTCCATTGCAAGTTTGAAATATATGTTGTTGGTAGTGAGACAATAGTGATAGCTTTTTTGTTGAGTTAGGTTGAGGGTCAAATATATTGTTCCCATATAATTGTGATTTTTGCAAACCTTAAGAGAGGTATGTAAAAATTCTCCTAAATTAACATATTAAAATGATAGTATTACAGAAACAAATCTTTTATATATATGATACAAGCAAATACAGTATGAACATATAATTTTCACTAATAAATTACACTAATTTCATATATTTTATAAAATAAATATTATTATACCATTTCAATTTGTGAAATGTATCATCTTTAATTTGTGTTTATGTAAGATTATATGTGACAATTATATAACTTACCTAATTCGTGAAATGTAAGATTTATACATAAACACAAATTAAAAACAGAGCAGAACAAGACAACAAAATGAAAATTTGCAAAGTTTAGGGAAAAGTTAATCTCACAATAATAATATTTTAATAAAAAGCCATACACAAATAACTTTTGCATTTCTTTCTCTACTGACTACTCCGCAGAACTGAGGAGGCAATGCAATCCAATGAATACATCAAAACAAACAATTAACTCGAGAGACAAAAACAACAGATAATAATAATAATAATAATAATAATAATAATAATAATAATAATAATAATACAGCTACTTTAGACTATTCTCGTGGTCACTCTCTCTCTCTCTCTCCCTTCATCTCTCTGCCTCTCCCTCTCCATCTCTCCCGGACAAAAAATTAGCAACACCGTTTCTGGTTTATGGGTATTGGCATTTTACCCTCAAACAAACCTTGCCCATTTTCTACTCCGCCTTCCACTTTCCTCCCAGCCCTGCATTTTCTTCCTCCCCATTCTCCAATTCCAAAAATGATGGATCTTTTCCCTAATAGATTCTCCTCCCTCATTCTTCCCCTCATTGTTCTCCTCGCAGCCTCTCAAGGTAATAAAACCAAATATATTTTTTCTTCCTTCGGAACTTTTATTACTTTAATTCATATCTATTTAGTTTTACTTCATCGCGGGTTTTATGTGCTTCTGCTTCATGTTTATATTGTTGAATTCAGGTGTCTTGAGTGCCACATTCACATTTGTCAACAAATGCGACTACACAGTGTGGCCCGGGATTCTCGCAAATGCCGGCAGTCCTAGACTCGACAGCACCGGATTTGAGCTCCCAACCGACTCTTCCCGCTCTTTTGCTGCTCCCACTGGCTGGTCCGGCCGTTTCTGGGCTCGAACCAGCTGTAACTTCGACGGATCCGGCGCCGGTTCTTGCCTTACAGGCGACTGCGGGTCCGGACAAGTAGAATGCAATGGATTAGGCGCCGCACCGCCGGCCACTCTCGCGGAGTTTACCCTCGGTACTGGCGGACAGGACTTCTACGACGTCAGCCTTGTCGATGGGTACAACTTACCCATGATTGTGGAGAGTTCCGGCGGGTCGGGCCTCTGCGCTACGACGGGTTGTCTCACCGATGTGAACCGGCAGTGTCCGGCCGAGTTGAGGGTGGGGGACGGCGACGCCTGCAAGAGCGCCTGTGAGGCATTCGGAAGTCCCGAGTACTGCTGTAGCGGCGCGTTTAATACACCTGCCACGTGTAAGCCGTCGGTTTATTCCCAGATGTTTAAGGCGGCTTGTCCGAAATCTTACAGCTACGCTTACGACGATGCTACGAGTACGTTTACGTGCAGCGGAGCTGATTATACTGTGACGTTTTGCCCTTCCTCTTCTACTAGGTAGGTTACCGTTAATTTTGTTATTATTGATTGTGTGGCTTGCTTTTATTTCCTTTTCTGCTTTTCCTTAGTAATATTTAGCCCGCGTCTAAATTATGATGATTAAGAACTTCTATGGTAGGATTATTTTTCAAACCCGTCCCTTCATAATTTGTAAATGCGACATCTTAGTCCATTTATTTATCACTTGTCAAATAGTGCAAGAACAGAGGACGGCAAGCAAACGTGCACTGATCTGAGATAAATGATATATTTGTGAACTAATTTATTATTTTATCAAACTAAATGGACGAGTTCGACAACAACCCATTTAGTATATTATTGGGCTAGCCTGGTAATAAACAATATTGAAGATTGTTCTTTTTACCATATTTTCTGTAGGTTATATTTTTCTTAGATGGTGTCCAACTGTAAATGCCAAAGATTCTCTTTATTATGATTTTTTAATGCTTAATTTAATTGCGTAGAATTCTTTTGATTAATTGAGGCTGTTGGGTTGCTTTCAATGCCATTAAATGAGATGGCTTCAGTGCCTAATCTTTTTCACCAATCAATCTGACTAACAATTATATTTCCTGCTAAAGAAATTAATGATTTCTTCCCGCTCCTTCTGACCTGCAGTCAGAAATCTTCAAGTTATTCAACTCCAGTGACTGGAGCAACATCACAGCAGGGATCAGGTTTAGAGTATTCTAGTTCAGGATATCCAGGTACTGGTGTTGGATCAGGGTATCCAGGCTCCGGTTCTGGTTCTGGTTCTGGTTCGGCATCGGGAGAAACCATGCTAGCAGATGGATCGTACTTAGCTGGTTTAGCCATGGGGGATTCACCAAGAACAGCTTTGCCTAGTGCTGGTCTGGCATTCACAGCTTTGTCACTTGTGTTTTCATTTTCCTACTTGTAGTAATCTCGTATACTTAATTAAACTTGTGAGTTTTTGCTCTTTTGATGTGAATTCTTTCCATGTTTTTTTGCAGCCTTTTGTTAAGAAAAAGTGACAAAATTCTTATTCCAGATTGTAAACCACCACCACCCACTTCAAGAATCTTAAAAATTTTCAATGTTACACATACTTAAAAAAAAAAATTGTTTGTTCCTCCATAATTTTGACAACATTTGGTGCTTTTATAAGGATTGAAAGCAACAAATCTGCATCAAGTGGAGTTCTTTGATATTGTTTTGGTTCAATGATTTGTATAAGGAAGAACAGAGAATATTTTCGGCTCGTCTTGAAAGTGATTTCTTTAAATGTGAATACACAAACGAGATTGTTGGCTGGTTTTATTTTTGTGTCTTTGTTGATTCCCTTTGCTTTTTGCTTTTGTCTGCGATGGGTCATGTTATAATTTTGTTAGGTGGGTTGTGCAATGAATCCCTGATTGATGTTTGAAACTTTTGACATATTGGTGAACATTATAGGAAAACAAATTCATTTGTGGACCAAACCCTAAATCCAAATCGTATCTTTATAATTAAAAAATTCAAAATCAGACGGAATAAAGTCATGAGAAGGGATCTTTTTTCGTTGATAATGTGGTTAGTAGCTGGATTCTAATTGGAAGTGTGATTATTGCCTTTGAACTTTTAAGCCGAAAACATTTTCTAAACCATCCATCCATTTCATAGTATGCTCCACCATGTCTAGAGCATATGGTTAGATGATATTTTACAGCTAAATTTAGATGGTTTTATTTGGATCAACACTACTTGATGTCACTACCAAAACAGTGCAATCTTAGTTCAGTTGCCACAACATGTGACAATTATTCAAAGAAGTTAACACTTTCTTGAGTAACAAAGTCAACTATTCATATTCAATCAACAGTTTCTTGAGTAACTAGACAAATTGTTATTGATACCCAATCACGTGCTATATCAGATTATCATTTCCTAATCAAATAATATTCCTCTTAAAGAGCAACTATAATTCTACATCTTGCAAAAATTATAGCAACACTCAATTTAGTTTTTAATGCACACCTTTGATACTGATGTTGAGCTCTTACCTGTAAATAACTATCTGCTGTGGTTTACAATCGAACTGTAACATGTTTGGTTTCTTCACCGCGGCAGAGGGAGAATGTAGAATTTATTGTTCTATTGCCATACTTGGCACTCACTTTGTATTCACCTAAGAAACCATAAAAACTATATGAACCGTGGTCATCAGTTTGACCATTTACTTCCCCTGTTTGCCATTCTTTCAAGAGCTTGTCAACCACATCACCAGCAGGAAGATTTTGCAAATTATTATCTGTCAGGCACATTTGGTAACACCCTTTAGGATGTAATGCTGTCCAAAGCATTATCCCATTCACAGAAGGATGTGAAAAGCCTTCCCTCAGTACTTGCTCCAGGTAAGTAGCCTGTGAAAATTCACAAAAATGAGTGAAATCGAATATAGTAACCAGGTTTACAACAAATCATGCTTGCTCACCTGTGTTTCCATGTCAAGTTTGCTGCTGATATCAACTTCTGTAAGCCAAATGGGAAGTTCCAGTGTGGCCAGTTTGTCCAGGATTCCTCTCATTAGAGGAAGATTTGGTACTGTAAAGTGTCCCTCTAGGCCTATACCATCCATTGAAATCCCTCCTCTTTGGAGTTCTCTTAATCTCAAAATGTAGCTGTCAACTGTTGAATTCACATCACTGCAAGTCTCAAGCACATTGAATTCGTTCATAAAAAGAGTTGCCAATGGATCTGACTGGTGTGCTGTTTTATAGAAATGCAAGGTCGCTTCAGGGCCGAGTCGGTGCTCGTAGAAATCAAAATGAAGCATCTCATTGCTAACATCCCAATGAATGAACTCTTCTTTATATTTGCTCATTAGGCTTTGTATGCGAGACTTGACTGCTGATTGCAGCTCACATCCTGTAAGATTTACTACCCATGCAGGTGTGTATTTAGGATCTTCCCAGAATATGTTGTGGCCTCTAGCAATAATTTGATTTGCTCTAACAAATTCCAACATTTGGTCTGCTATAGTATAGTTAATCTTCCCTTGTTCTGGTTCCGTTGCATACCACTTCAGTTCATTTTCAAACACTGCTGCATTGAATCTCTTTACAAACCAATTCTGTCACAATTAGAAAAATGACATCATTCTAACTTGCAATAATGTTCAACTGTGTTATAATGTTCATGGCATACATCATAGAATTTTACCTGATAGGGTAAGTTTCCGAGAATTGTACTTGCAATTGCAGATCCAATTGGTAAATCCCTTGAGATCTGCTCTATGGTTAATGCTGCTCCTTGTAATCTATCTCCATGTCCATCTGCTACATGGATTGTCACAGCGCGTTTTCTTTCCTGTGTAATATTCATACAATTAGCCTTGCACATAACAGATCCTGGAACTAATAGAAAGATTTGGACATTTCAAATCTTGATTGATTTTCAGTTAAAATTGGAAGTTCCAAGGTCTCAATATCAATTTTAACAGTGATATAAAGCTATCATACATGTAGCAAATTACACAGCAATAGAAAGGTGGTACCAGTAATTACAGTGTTAATTATATATTGCTGGTTGAACCTCCATTGCTGATCAGTGAATGGCTGCAACGAAGAACTAGCTATTGCTATATCGATATCTGTATTATCTGTATTCTGCATATGTAATCAAGCACAGAAGCAAAAGAATCAAAACATTTTTAAGTACAGTCCTTTGAACAGTATATGTTGGTTAATATTGCTCTCATGATCATGCTCTAAAGAAACATTACGCACAACATGATATACCTGAAAGAAGAGTAGAGATAAGTTTGATGAAGAATCAAGAAGAAATCCCCCTTTAAGAAATGACCAGCATCCATTTTTGGCCAATACAGTTCCTATACAGTTATACATTGTATTTTCTGTCTTTAGGCTTGCCCTTATGAGAGCTGAATTAGCACCCTCAATCTTCACCCAAGCTGTTAAGCACCAAAGAAATATATGTATCTTAGCCCCGGTGCAAGGTTGCATGTTTACATATTTTGGTGCAAGAATGGTGAAGTAAAAAGGTTAAAGAAAGAAAAGAAAACCATACTAGAGAAACAGTAGATGGTTCCCTGTGTGAGATTGTACAATACGAAAGCTGGGGTATAAAAACTAGTCGTGGAGTATGTAATGCTGCTCAGGTTTTCCGGTACCTGATTTTTGAGAATTCCTCCATTGTAAAATGGCTTCTCTGGCAACCCTTTGCACTGCCAAGCAAGTAACATTGTGCATATCAATCAAACAATGCAACTCAGATCAAGTTGAATTAGGAAAACATTTAATATCAATTTCCAGAACTAAAATTTTACCTCAGTGTAAGCAGTGAAATCATACAATGGCCCATCTGCAACATAAAAAGTTTTAAGCATAATGGAATTCCCATTTGTAATAACATGAACACAAACCAGAGAGGGAGCTGAAGTATACCATATGGAGCAACCAAGGAAACTGCTGCAAGAATGAGAAAAACAACAGAAGCAGAAGTAAATTTCATGTTGTTTTCCAACAAATTTAACCCTGTAAAATAATAGAATTTTATACAGAGAAAAGTTGGTGTACTTAGGTTTCAGAGAGGTGGATTGGTCACAAGGGAAACAGTGACAGGTTTTTGAGTATTCCCGTGCTATGCTCACATGCAATACGCTGCTTCATGTGAACTTAAAATCAGAACATTTACTTGGGTTTTTAACTTAACTTTAATAATTTTGGAATCTACAGAAACTCTTTTCTTTAAGAGCAATAGTCGCCAAGATTTAATTCCCAACAGCGTACGAGGACAACTATTCCTTTCTTTGGCTATATCGATTCTTCAATAATCTCTAGTCTATCTTGCGAAATTATGAGTCTAAAATATGTGGTTCAAATCCTAGATCTGCCAGTCCATAAAATAAAACAACTCTTGCATTTGTCAACATCTTCTCATTCGGTAAATAAGAGAAAGCAGCATCTATCTAATGAAAGTGTTGTTGTATTAAAGAAATTGAAAGAGATTACACTTTGCATAAAACCAGCCACTCATGTAGGTAGGCAAAGCAGACAATACATCACCATTAATAAAGGTTTTATTTAATATTTAGAGAAGAGTACTGATTTTGAATTTTATTTCATAACAAACGTAACTTGAAAATCAAAGCACAACCTTCAATTATTCTACTCACAAGTGTTACAGACAGAGCCTAATTAATATAGAAAAGATATTGTAACCAAAGGTAGATAGGAGAGAACATAGAGCAACAAAGATTATGGGAAATAAGAAAGCATCTGTCAGAAATTTTGGAAAAAGCCAAAACAGACATCAAGATAGACCCATACTTTGTGACATTTATCTTTATAAGTTTTAGTTTATGGAATGTTTTACTTTTAGTTACGCATTTTGTAATGGAAACAACAATAATAAAGTAACCGACAAGTTGGCATGGGTAACGGGAGCATGGAATGGAATGTGTATATAATTTGTGCTTTTTCTTTTTGTTAATCTTCAGTTCGACTAAAGTATAGCTATAGCTATAGCCAGAGGCCAGTTCATCTTTAATTTCTTCATGGCCTCTATCTAAGTGAGGCCGAGGTTGCAGAGAACTTTGCATGCGCGCATGATACAATTACAGCAGGGGACCATGAACTCCAATAATTTGGAAGATGAAAATGAAAAGAAATCATATTCATACCTTTGAACAAAGGAGGAGGGAGAGGCTATGATTTATGGGTATCTGGGGTTCCTCTTCCGCGTGCTTGAATCTTGAGCTTTTATCATGGAACTCATTTTCATTCAGAGTCATTTCTTCTTCACCCTTTGCTACGTTCACATTTTTTATTAGAATTAAATTTAAGTGTTTTTTAAAGTCAAAAATTTACTTCTCATATTTTCCTTTTCCGAAAAATAAAATTAAAACTTCAAAATGAACAATGAAGAAGTAATTTATTACAATCTAATGCTGACCTAAATGACAACAATATTTGGATAATATTTTATTAAGAGGCCTTTGAATAAATTTGGACCCTCGGCTAGGCTTTCATTTTGGATAGTATTGGATCTTGTACCGTATGAATTACTTGCATACCCTCAAAACAAACGCAACCCATTTAGCATTTGCCACCACATAAATTCTTATCACAAGCCCAACTCTAATGGCTTTGAGTCGCTTAAAGGCGTACCAAAGCCTCTTCTGGATAACCGTACAAGCTTTTAACTGCTTGAAGTGAGTATCGTGAAATCACTACAAGTCGTGAAATAATATCAAAAAATAATATAAGTCGTGAAACTAGACAGCAGAGGCTAGTTTTTGTACTTAAATCAAAAAATTACACAAACTCTAATCAAATATCATCACATTTGGCAATAGTACATAGATTTAACGCATGCATCACACCAGATGGCTTAGACTCTCCTCCTACTATTTTAGAGAGTCAGAACAGAATGATTCTGCCTTCTTAAAATGAATATGTATCTTGATCAACAAACCGATGCCAAAACGTAGGATATCACTGAGCCCACATACGCAAACTCATCAATCCTTACCTTCCTGGCCTCAATTCTGTTACTGACCATTGGATACTGTAGACAATTTCTTCGATTTCCTGTTTCGGTAAATCTTAGTGTATATGTTCTTGGTTTTCAGTGCAAGCAAAATGTCTAAACCAAATCCAACAATGCATGCTATAGCCATGATGATGAACACAAGCCTGTAACAATGCGCTCCCACACAAGTGTTGCCGCCTCCCGGAGTTGGGATAGCTTGTGCGTCGTAGAGGTATCCAGCAAGCAGGCCGGAGAAGAGGAAGGAACCGAGGGGAAGATTGAGAATTAGAATGTTGTAGATTAGGCCGTAGTATTTGAGACCGAAAAGCTCAGATGCTGTAGGAACAGTGACTGCTAGACGAACTCCATAGCATAGGCCGACTACAATTGAGCCAACGTAGAGAGAACCAGGCATGGCTAAAGACATCAGAATGTAGCCAACAGCCATTAAAATCTGAGAAGCTGCATTCCATAGAGGTCTTGGTGTTCCAGCTTTCCTGCAAATGTGAAAAAAAAAATATCATAGCAAACGTCAGCTGAAAGCTCTGTGGAGAATTAGACAATGAAAGGAAACTACGCACGGATTTCAATTGTCAGAATAATACGAAGAATACAATCTCCCAATAAATTAAGCTGGCCCAGAGACAATAAATCACAACGCAAATGGCTCCAGCTATTTGACCCAAAAGCTATGTCACCAAGCTCATATTTAAAATTGACGGGCGGTGCCTTTGAAAGCTATAGTTGATTTGTGTTTATGGAACATTTTTATCCATTGCATTTTTTAACAGTACCAAAAATCTAAATTGATGGTAATCAACAACGTCCGCAATGAATGCGGTGGGCTCTGGCCGAAATTTTGAAGAGATTTTTCTATCCATCGGGAGGAACAAGACAAATAGATTTGTGGTCCATTGTTTAATATAATCCAAAAAGGTACAGGTCATAGAAATCCAGCTTTACTTTTCTGCTTGTTAGTTTTCCCTTTTTTTTTTTTTTTTTCTTTTGTCCATCCATAACAATAGACCGGCCTGACTATGAATGACTTCCTATCCTCAATTCCCTCTCAGCTTAATACTTCTAAAAGTAAGTTGATGTATGGTTGGAAAGAAAGGAATAGACCAAATCCTAGAAAATAAATAAATAAATATTGGGAACCTACCAGGAAATATACACAAAGTCCCACTAGATTTGATTATAATATATAGTAAGCGGAAAGCATCTCATTTTCTCCCCTTTTTGAAACAATTTAGAATCTCAACCTAATTCCACAAATATTTGCAACTATTGTATTGTAGCTCTCTAGTTAATTTTGAACAAACAACAAAGTAAAATGTTTAATAAAAAATATTGAGTAAATATACCATAACTGCGAATTTAAAACTATTACATCTCTCTATTTTTGCTTCAAATTGAACTACATATACTAATATATTACTTGATTATTAAAATATGATGTCTATGTCTTAATAACGAAGTAAAGTAAAAAAGTTGTTTTCACTGCTACATACACCTAATCTGGACCTAACCACAAGTCAAAGAATATGTGCCCCCATCAATTCCATTCTTACAAAACTAGAAGAGGGATGGATACCATTACTTTCTTACGTGTGCCAACCTCCACCTACCCACAGATCGATCTCCAACCTTTCCAACTATGAAATCAAAACCATAATATAGCTTTGGTCACATAGAATGGTCTCATGTTAATAATAATGATTATTATTATCATATATTATATTTAAATCTCATAATAAGTTAAATACCGTCACTAAAATCCTGTCCAAATTCATGAGTAGAATTTAAATTTTCCCCCTTCCAAGATATTTTATCATTTGAAAAAAAAGAAGAAGAAGAAGAATATAGAAAGATTCTAGACACAAGATTGATTGTTCATTGTCAAAACCGTGCGGAAGAAAATGGAAAAGTGTGCATAATAACATGAAAATCGAACATATTCTCAAAAAAGAAAAGTAATAGGAAAAGCATAAACGCCATGTAAAAAATCAGTCAATTTCTTTGACAAATTCAACAATTAAGATCCGATCTTCCAACAAACTTTTGAATGCTTCGTTTAATCTTTTAGCAAAACCATGAGTTGACCTAATAAGGTTCTTTTTTTCTTTTCTTTTTTGAACCAGACCTAATAAGGTTAAACGCTAACCGTATATTCCAAAGAAAATATTAACAAATGAATAAATAAATTCCAGGAAATAATCCCAACTTCCCAATCTAAATCCCCTATCCCCATGCCGAATAATCATGCATCATGCATCATGCATCATGCATGCAATAACAACCATCCTACGACGTCGTTTTCATCATTCACAGTCACTACCTGAAAGTTATGCTAACTAAATAAATCGCACTGAAATATTAAATAATAAAATAACAGTTCGAGTGATTAAAACAAATTAAGAAGATCTAAAACTGAGTTTTAAAGTAGAGATTTCAAACTTACTTGAGGAAATGTTCCGACACGGATCCCGATATAATTCTCCCGAAAAAACCCCAAATGCTAGTGAGCGAAACGAAAATCGAAACGTCGGCGTATCCAAGTGCCAATCCAATTTGTCCCATGTTGTTCATTACCGCCAAACCTGTCCCGACCCCACAAAGAAACGAAATGAACAAGATCCAG
Source organism: Melia azedarach (assembly GCA_028052125.1). Lineage (NCBI taxonomy): Eukaryota > Viridiplantae > Streptophyta > Magnoliopsida > Sapindales > Meliaceae > Melia > Melia azedarach. The sequence goes on along the minus strand of CM051399.1, from coordinate 984,069 downwards.
AAATCAACGGTCTTCATTGCCTCCAAAATCGTGTGATCTTCTCCAAGCACCGGTTTTCTCTTAACCTCCGCCTCCGCTACTTCCTCCTGCTTCTCCACCGCCACAACAGCCTCCGTTCTCTCTGCCGCGTTTTCTTCGTTCAGTAATGGTTGTACGACCTGTTCTTCGATGTCCAGTCCTTTTCTCGACCGCTTAAATTCCCAGCTCTTAATGAACGAATAAACCGGAATTACTACCGGAGAAGCTAATAGAACTAATAGAATACCGGAGAAGATGTAAGAGATGGTTTCAGTTTTGTTCGGCAAGAAATCGTAAGCTAGTAAATAAAGCGCGACCACGACAGCGACGACGTTGATCACGGAGAAGTATTTAGTTTCTTCCTTTTCTTCCGCGACGGTGGCGGCGGGAGGAGTCTCGCGGAGGAAGAAGATGGCGGACAGGCAGACGGCGAAGGGAATAACAGCGAGCATGAAGAGAAAAGTTGCAGGGTCATCGGAAAACAACGCGTTGCATAAGTCGGTGAATATAGCGGTGCTTAAACCGACATATCCTTTCAAAATGCCGGAAACCGGTCCCCGATTTCTCCTGAAATTACGTATGCAAGTCACCAGCACCGCCGTATTCATCCACGTCGTACTGTTTCCTCCCAAACAGAGAAAAATACACATCTGCCAATACGACAGCGGTTGAATTTTCCTACTCACAATAAGCCATTGCGCGCCATAACCTATCAGACCTTCAAGCGATCCGATAAGGAGAATGATAGGCGTTGGTATACGATCAGAGGCTAGGCCGGCAAGAAGACCAAAGGCTTTCCCGACGTCCTTCGCGACGGACAAATTGTTCAATTCGAGTTGGGTAAGATTCATAAGAGTCTTAAGAGCGTCGGAGTAGTTTGAAAAGGTGTAGTTGTTGCCGGAAATGGCTTGCACCCAGACGGCGGCGACGAATCCCAGCCATTTCTCGGCGGAGGAGGTGCGAGAAACTTCAAAACCCATGAATCTAACAGTCAGAAGAAGGATGATGAAGAAGAAGGAAACGAAGGAAGAAAGTGGAAATGGAGTAGTGGAATGCAGACAGATGGGTATTTGAAGTGAGATTCTTTTGGAATTAAATAAGAGTTTCTGGTTTTGGTGCTGTAGGTTATAAAGCGACACGCACGGCTGCTTTTCGTTGTACTTTTTAAAATTTTTTTGGATTTTCATTTTATTTTTATTTGACGCGAGACTATGTGCTGCTGCATTCACATTTTGCTGTAAAATCTGTGGAATTTTCCTTCCAATTTGATGAACAATTTGATAAATGTGGGACCGTCAACGTTATTTTCCAAGAATAATTAGGCATTAATCAAGTTGTTCATCATCTTGATACAATAAAGTAATTGGCAGTGTGTCTTATTATATATTGATAATAAATATTATTATCGATCATTTTCGAATTATTATTTTTGAGAAACTTTTTGAACATTTATTTGCAGACTAAATTTTAAAGGTAAAGACGTACAACTCAAGTAACATGTTTTACTAATTACTCTCTCACAGATCGATCACAGTGATCAAAATAAATCTTTGGGAATGAATTTGGGTGAATTCCCAACAGATAGGTCCTTAAGTTTTAGTCAAATAGCACACAAGAATACGCTTTAGACTTTTAGAACAAATTGGCCCCTCGCTTTGTTTATTATTTCACAGTTAAGTATTAATCAATTTACTTAAATATAACCCAGCGCTTTTTAAAATATACAATCATGAAATAATCCCATCACAAACCGGTTGGCCAGACAAAGTGTCCTTGGTTTAACCTTTTTATTAGCTAAAAAGTATTCTCGTAATGCTAAAAAATATTTATATTATTTAATTGACACTAAAAACGAATTTTTAGTTATTTTTAAAATTTTATATTTTTTAAATTAAACGTAAAAATTTTTATTTATTTAAAATAATAATATAATTTTTTAAAAAATTATTTATGATAACTAAATAATTAATAAAATTTTATTAAAAATTTTGCTAAAAAACTTTTATAAAAATAATTTTATTTAAAAAATTATATCAAATTTGTCATAAGACTCTAAACTTTTAATTATGCATTCATATCACTTTTTAAAATTATTGTCTCACATTATATCAATTTCAACATGATGATTTAGTATTTTATTTATATGGGATTAACAATTGTTAGTTTTGGTTATAATCAATCAAAATATGTTTTTATTTATTATTTTGTGAAATCTCACGTAACCGTTAATATCGACGTTGAAAGAAAGTGGCTGGGGGTTAACGTGGGTGAAAGAAAACAGAAAAGGGGAAAACAGGAGAAGCGAACAAACTCAATTCATTTCGTGGAAACGTGAATGTGACGGTGACGGCAAGTTTCATAAGGGATATTATCACTTTCCTCCCCTGAGGTATTGTAATTTATCACTCATATGGCCGAGATTGAAAAATAGGTAAACACATCCCCTCTTAAACGACCTTCTGTTAACTCCTCTAACTGAAGTAAGGGCTAAAGAGTAAATTGGTATTAAAAATTTAAAATAAACTTCCATCAGAAGGAAGGTAGCAGTTTTCGTGCTTTTTGCAAAGCTTCCAAAATGAAAGCTATTTTTCATTTTCCTATTATCTGCAAATATGCTTGGCATTTTTATGTTGAAATTTAGTCTAGTGCTAAATCAGGAGACATTGAGTTCCTATATCTAAAGAGGTCATTCTTCCAATGGATTACAAGAGTGTGTTGAAAGCTATGGAAGAATGCTAAAGGCTTGGCGTCACTAAGTCCATCATGGTTAGCAGCTTCTCTTTCAAGAATATTAAAACAATATTCACCTTTGCTATCATCCATCATTCAATCAATCAAGTAGAGATGAACTTTATTTGGTAACAAAGGAAGCTCATAGTATATTGCAAGGCCAAAGGTATCATTGGAACAATATCTCTCTTTAGGAGCCGTAGGGATCAATTAGGGTAGCAATGAAGTGATCGAAAATGAAGCATTAAAATAGGTTGCAAAGGCTCATGGTAAGATTATTGTTCAGATTTCTCTTCTACGGATAGTTGAGTAAGGGGTCACTGTTGTTGTTAAGAGCTTTAACAAGGAGAAAAAAACGCTTTTATTTATCAAATGTTAATACAAAATTTAGGTGACTTTTATTTTTTGAGTAAAATCAACGTCATTAGTGGCTTCAAACAAGTTTAATGTATAAAATAAAGGTGTACGCTTTCAGAGATTTGCAAGGCTCAGCTTGAAACCTGTAATGCATTTAAATTGTGTACTAGAAAATGCCAAAATTGGAATATTGATAAGGAATGTTGAAGGGTAAGTCATGGCAGCCTCAACTGGCAGGATTTCTTTTCCAGTAGACGTAAAGTTCACTGAAGTTGTTGTAGTGTAAAAAGAAATCAATCTTGCTATTGACTAATTCTAGTCATGGTAGAGTTTGATTCACAAGTATGGTAAATCTTATCAATAAAAAAATTTGTAGCAGACGTGAAGTTAGGTGGGTGGTTGACGAAATTGCCAATATTCTCTCCTCTGGGAACTGCTTCTAGGTGGTAATTTTTCAGCCCTTATTTGGCCAAGCTAGCCCTTAACAATGATAAGCTTATGTGGCTGAAGAAATTTCTTATGGAAATTCATGATTATGTAGTCGAGGAGCAATTGTGATGATTCTTGCTCTTAATGAAATTTTTTTCAAAAAAAAATTGTGTACTGAATAAAAGCAGAGTTGACGTTAATATATATATATGTTGAAAATCAGCCATAAAACAACGGTGGAGTTACTATTATTTATTAGCATATTTATGTTAAAACAAATATTATTAGAATTTTTAACGTATTTATTTTATTTTTTTTATTATAAAACAAAAAATCTAAACTTAGAGAAAAAAATTCAAAGAGTGACTTTTGGTGATTTGGTTAATCTATTAGGATATGCAATTTTAATTTTAATTTCAATAATTTCAAAATGATATAAAAGAAAAAAAAAAGAAATATCAAATTTTTTTTTTTAACCTTTGCAGGTAAATGAAAGAATATATATACAAACATATATATATATATATATATATATATATATATATATATATATATATTGTCCAAGTCAAGGGATGCTTATGTTAGTTCAATTTCTTTACATTTACACCCGATAATTCATACCGCATTTTGACAACATCAGCTTTTTCATGTACTCTAAAGATAATTCAGTAATTTTATCAATGACCGTTAAATTCATTAACAGAGAGCCGTTTAAGAGGGGATGTGTTTGCCTATTTTTTAATTGTGGCCATATGAGTGATAAATCGCAATACCTCAGGGGAGGAAAGTGATAATACCCCAGTTTCATAATCGTGACTGTACATCTAAGTCACGCGTACGGGAAATCGTAGCGCGTTCTCGTGCTCTGTGTTTTCTTGATCACATCTGAAGTCGTTACTTGCGCGCGAAATAAGAAAATGCATAATTTTTTTTTTTTGGTTGCTGTGAACAACAATTTAGTTCCCGTGTTTTCTTGAAATAACAAATCAGGACAATATTTGTTGAATTTTAACAATTAAATCACCGTCTTTTGTTTTTTCATCCAACGGTCGAGAAATCAGTTAGCAATGTCAATATAAGAATAAAACCATTAATTTCCAAATAAAATAAGTGAATGATATATTAATGGAGCTATGACTTAGTGCTAAGAAAATATTTCAATTCTAAAATAAATACATAAATACGTGATATTAGATAGCCATAATCAGGATGGAGCATGCTGGGATACTCAAAAATCCCTACTAAATAGAATATTTATGCTAATTAAAAAATTAGTAATTAAAAACTTTGACTTATTTTTTAATACCAATTAAAAAGCATTGCATGTGAATATATGATAAGTGATCTGAATTATAAATTAGGTAGGATATCACATATTTATATGGCCCATGTGTTTAGGAATCATTTTAATAAAACAAATTATATGAAAGTTACAATACGACATTGCAGATATATTTTTTAAAAAATTAACTTGGATTTGTATTAGAGTCGTGTATTCACACGATTCTTATGAAATTGTATTTGATTAATTTTTTATTAAAATTAAATTTCTTTTTTAAATATTTATTAAAATTTTAATTTAATTATTAAAAAATTTTGATTATATGGGCCATGTGATTAGAAATCATTTTACTAAAACAAATTATATGAAGGTTACAATATGCAATGTAAATATATATTTTTTAAAAAATAATTTGGACCTGCATAGAGCCTTGTATTCACATGAATCTTATGAAATTATATTTGATTTATGTCCTTATTTAATTAATTTTTTGAAATATTTTAATTTAATTATTAAAAAATTAGCAATTGCATATGCTTGTTGATTCAATCAATAAAATATAAAACATAATATTTATACTGTATTTTAAGAAATAATTTATTTTATGAATTATATATAAAAGATAATAGTTTTAAAGTGTTTTTTTTATAATAATAATAATAATCATCATCATAACAATATTAGCAAACTCGCGTCCCTATCAATATGAAAATGAAATTGGAACCAAGTATTCACAAGTCCGTAATCATCTTTTCCTCCGCTTTCCATTTTTATGAAAATGAATTCAAGCTAGGTCGGCTACATTTTGAAAAAGGAGAATTTTCACATACCACCTCTTCTGAAGTTTTCCTAGACCATAAGTAGACGGAAAAAATTCATAAATTAACAGGTACCACCTCTCAACATAATGAAAATTAGCTTTTTCATCCATTATATCAATTTTTTGGTGAAAAATCCATTTGCCCTCAATGTTAGTAAACAACAAATGTCACAACAAAAATTTATATATATATATATATACATAGGAATGAAGACATAAATGAGAGGGAAAAAAACTAAAAAATGTAAGGAAAAGAAATGCTTCCAAAGAAGTTCTCAAATGTTGGCAATTTTACTTATTTGATGTATACATTTGAGGTTCTCTTTTTCTTCCATCCAAATGAAACTCTCAGTACTCGTACAACACATAATATTGTCTTTAGGGAATGAATCTTTGTTGGCTTTTAATCATCCCTATAAGGAAAATTAGATTAACAGATCCATTCAACCCACGATACCTTAGTGCACAAAACCAAAATACTTTCCTATTTCTTTCACTATCAATTATAATCATATCTACTATATATATTGCAATATTAATTTACTTTTTAATACCCACTTCCAACGCCATTGTAGCTTTTACTACCATCTTCTCTTCTACTTGTATTCATAAGTTCATTGAGATATTTATGTAATTATATGTAGAATGTTTTAATGATAAATCCGAGTTAAGGTTTGAATTGAATGATTTTTGTAAGATTTAAAAATCAGCATGATTTTCCATTCTTAAGCTGATATCTTTCTCTTTTCTGCAGCTCAAAATATTTCTCTCTATCAAACTTCATCAGATTAACATCATGCTAACTAATTGGCATTCAAGGCATAATTCATAGCCTTATAGGACCAAAACAAAAGCACAATAAAACATGGAGAAAACAAAATGTGTTTAGGCATTCAAAAATAAAAATAACCTAACACTACATAAACAACAAATGTGCACATTGAAAATGTCTAACATAATTAGAGCAATTCACAACACAAGCTACAACAATGGCATGATCCAAATATCCAAGAAAATTTTTAAAAAAAATCCTCTAAAAACAAACTACATCACCTCACCAAAAATCCTCAATTTTAAAATTAAGTTTATGTACGATTACGACCAAAATATTATTTGCTTGATTAAAGCCAAATCAAAATCAATCAAAGTTAATTTGAAAGTGAAAATAACATAAGACTTCAAATTGTACCTGACAATTGTCAATTACACTATTATTCCTTTTTCGACAAATCCAACTTGTTAGTTTCCAGCTTCGTTTTCTTTTTCCTTCAATTTTAGTGCTAAAACAAACTACTATTAGCTGTATTGGCATGAAATTTGGCCTTCATGTTGTATATATCACCACCTTTGCAACCTTAGCAACTCTCAACATCAATAGGTTCGCACTAGCTCAGATGACGCAGAAATCTCCCTCCAAAAGCTTGTTATACTGCCTCAATCCCTTAAGTTAATCCACTAATAGACTTGATTTATTATTTCGAGTTAAAATAATTAATCTCAGATGGTCAATTTTTTGAGTTTGAATGTATGTTTAGTGTGAAACGGAACTGAGTGTTTAGAGTTATATTCCTAATTGAGTGTTACATTAGCTTTGTTTCCATCGAAATGATATTGTTACCCTTACGGTGGATGGAAAAGTTAATTATTGTTACGTAAGAAGGGTGGTATCTATTAATTTAGGGATTCTTTTTATTTTGGTAAATCTCAAGGGAGATATATGAAAATTTCCCTTTTGAAAAATATATAATCCATATTTTTTTTGTGTCGGAAACGCATAAGAAAGTCAATAATGGTGCTTCAATTTGATTTTCTCCTTGTTATTTTGTACATAAATCGAAGCAAGATTATAAATGTGAAATAGGTTTGGTACCGTTGATATGGACTTGACATCCATCGGCTACCGTCAAAAGGTTATTGAATTTGAGTAGAAAAGTAGAAATAGAGGGATAATGCAACCAACTTATCAAGCAACTTGCTTCGTTTCTTTTTTGAAAAAAAAAGAGTGCTTTTATTCAGCTGATAAGATCCGAATGATGTGCTACGTACGGTCCTCTATCCAGCCTGTCTGAATATGTACAAGACATGTGCTTTATCGCAGCCTTTTTCTCTTACTTTTAATTAAAGATATTTTTAAAATTTTATAATTTAAAAAAAAAAAAAAAGGTTTCAGCGATAATGAAAAACGAAACTTTTGCCGTCGAAACTTCAGCTTTGTATACAATGAAAACCGAATGTAATTCATTGTTCTTCTTCTTCCCTCAATTGTTTTTTAAAAAGAAAAACATTAATAATTGGTAAATTAATTTTTCAACTCTCACGCACTTTATATATGATAATTACACAAATATCTAATTATTTGTTCGTTTAAAAATATATTATCTAATTAGCAACTCATAAGTTTCATCGAAAAAGAAACCCACCAAATAATCATTTTTCCACAAATTCTAAAAACTAAAGAGATGACAAAAGAATTCCAAAGTATTTTGAATTGCTTTGTGTTTAACCAAAAATCAAAGAAGGTCAATGATATATATATATAATCCTTTTAAAATAGTAATCAACTTGACACTATTTTATTTTTTAAATTATTTGGAAAAAAAAGTCTGCACAAATTTCCTTTAACTAATTAATCAATTCTTGTTACTAATCCAAATAAATATTTAATTAATGACAGTCTATCCATATTGTCAGTGGTTTTCACATGCCGATTGCCGAGCACCGTTGATTTTTGGGTAAAATGTGTGGGGTCACTTAATAATTTAATAATTACCACAACTTGTTGCCAAAAGCCGCTTTCAAAAATTAAAAGCCAATGACCTTAAATTGTACCATTCATTCTTTGTTTTTTCTGTTTTCTATGTTTCCAGAAACAACTATGGTAAAGCCGTTGAAATTTTTTTTTTAAAACAATTGACACCCACCATATTTTGTGCCCAGATTCAGTGAATTTCGCAAATTCTATTTACAGCTACATAATCTTTTGATTTGACAAATGCGCTTTAACCAAGTTCATTTTTTTTTTAATTTAACTTCATATTATATTTTAATTTATTAAAAAATTTCGGATTAGAAACAAATTGTTCTTTTGTGGACTCCGGTATGTTGTGTTGTTTTTATTTATTTTGTAAAAATTTTAGTGGTTGTTAAAATATGTTTGATATATATATATATATATATATATTTTAAATTATTTATTAAATTTTTATCAGTAATTGAGTATACATTTCTTTTTATTTACAGGGACAGTAAATTTGCAGATTCAATTTTAATTGAATTGGTCCAGCTGACAAATATTTGTCTAAAATTTAAAGTAATAATAATAATAAAAACAACAACAAGAACAATACAAATTTGTCCCTAGGTCAGAACTGTACAACTTGGTCGGTACGTCTATTCCAATATTTATGTATCACATGCTGGTCAGTTTTTGAAATATGTGGGTCACTTAAAATTGGCTTAACTTTGTGGCCAAAGGTCAGTTCTTCAAAAAATCAAAACAGCTGTGATTGAGCTGTTGAATTTTATTTATAGTTTACACATGAGTATATTTGAATTTGATTCGTCAAATACTGTACTGTTTTAACTCTTCTAGCTATAAATTACGGGTATGGGGCCATGCTTGGGCCCAAATAGAAATTATCTTCCTTACGGAGGCAAACGTGTGGCTGTGTTGAAAGTGTTAGCAGCTAAGGAAGGGGATTGAGTTCAAAAGATAAGCATGCAGGGTTACACTTGCACACCTTTTTCTTATCTGGGGACATGAAATCAATACAATTACGTGACGTTATGTTACGTTGAAGCAATCCAATCCTTCATTACTATTATTATTATTATTGTTCTTATTAGATTGGAGAAAATATGTAAAGATACAATTGGTTATTGCTTTCCAATAAACATGATTTGCTGATGACAATAATCATATATAGTTTAAAGCTTCAAATTTAAGTGTTTTTATATATAATATATATTTTTTAACTTTGTATATTCATGTCTGTGAATTTGCTGAATAACGAGAAGATGGAAGTTGATCAATTGGTTCACGATATGAAGTCACAGTATTTCAGGGACAAAAACACGAAGGGTTTCTTCCCACCTCGCAATATGCTGCTGCTGCAATCAGCATCCAACCAACAGTAAAAGATTCACCAACCTAAACATGGCGCTAATTGTTTTAATTTAATTTTATTCCGACTGATAATAACATCCCAGCCCCTTGCTTTTATACTTTTATTCGGAAAAAAATAGTTTCTATATATACATTGCATGTATCAAATACTTCGTGAACCCAATTAAAATACCATTTATTATTATTAAGATAAATTGTTGTTTATGAAATATTCTAATTGATTTATGTGCTTTCAGCTTCAAATAAAAATATAATAATATAGTTTTAAACATAGTGCTTTTACAAGTGATGGATGTTTTTGACCATTTTAACAAGGATTCGAGGCTTATGTTACGAAGAATTTTCTCTTCGTTTTGTAAAAATGCCGAAACTTGGGGGACATAGACGTTATTATACTCAAATATTAATTCATAAAACAGAAGCATCGATCCATGCGTGTCGAATAGAAGCAAACGAAAGCATTGATGTAGAATGCATAGTAATAAATCGTGCAACTCAATGCGCGGCGTTTTATTTTTAAAAGAAATAGCATGTTTCGTGTGGTATAGTCGTCAAAACCTCATTACGGAATCATTTCTCCATATGCATAAAGTTTTTTAATTAAATGGGTCGATATATAGTGTACAAAATCTAGATTAAGTATTAGATACTTCTTAATTATTTCGTAATTATTAAATTGATTAGGGTTCACTTCTGTAATAACAACAAAAACGTCGTTTTAATTAATATTTTTGTCTGTAAATTACTGGTCATTTGATATTTTTAATTATTGGAACATTTGGTAAGGCTGAAATACTTTCTTTTGTTGGAAGTCTGAATTCTTTTATGTAACCTTTTGCGGTTTGTGGAATAATTCCAAGCGCGAAAATGTACTTGAAACTACAAAAATTTATCAACTTGTATGAAAGTTTTAACGTCATTATCGGCACAAATCAAAGCCTATGTCGTTTTAGACGGTTTTTAAATTTTTCTCTCTTCAAAAAATAATTCAGTGACGTTTCCCAGTTTTAGCGTGATATAAGATGTTGATAAGTTAACAATTAAAGAGGACGACAACAATTAAAAATAATAATTATATACACCCTATCTATTTATAAAGTAGAGCAACTCGCTTTCGAGGGCATACCGATACAATGAAACGCCAGGGAGTGAGGGCGTGGGAATGGCAACTTTTCGGATACAGACTACAGTCTACCAACAACGACAACGTATTGGCAGTGGGCGATACCACCTACCACGCCGCCTCGGGGGTTCGGATGCGTGCATGGACCATTACCAAAGAACTAATTTGAAATTTATTTGTTAAAATTATTAAAAAATATATATACAATCAAATGGAATTAGTTTTATATTTGTAAGGACCAAAATAAATGGTAAAGAGTGCTTAGATTAGGTTTTTATTGTAAGGAACACAAAATATTTAATTTTAATTATGGGATAATGTGATTTACCCTAACTTTTAAGAAAAAGGAAGATACCCCTTGATTTTTTGTCTAATTTTATATATCTTTAACTTTTAAAAAAATTTGAGATACTTCCTAAGATATTATTCTAGATATAAATTGAATATTTTACCTTTCAATTATTAAAAATATATAAAATAATTTAATTATTTTTATCTATTTAAAAATTATGTATAATTAATATTGTTAAAAAAATTTCTAACCGTCAACTTTTATAATATTAATTGTAAGTAAATTTTAACAATATCATTTGTAAAAAATTTACAACATAAAATATACTAAGAAATTATTAAAAATTTTTACAATATGAACTTTTTTTACTTATAAAAAATTAATTGTTTTTACTTTTACAATAAAACTTTTACAACTAAAAAAATTGTAGAAAATTGACAATGAATTTTAACAATATTTATTATATATAATTTTTAAAATAGATTATTTTAATAAATGATCAACGATAAAATTATTTATAATTAATATTGTCAAACTATTAACAAATTTAAAAGAAAATAATTAACAATCAAAATATTATTATAATTTTTAAATTAATTATTATAATAATATGTTATTGATTATTATATAGTAGAAATAAAAATAATTAAATTATTTTATATATTTTTAATAGTTAAAAAATAAAATAATTAATTTATATTTAAAATAGTATTTAGAATAATATCTTATGGATGTATCTCAAGTTTCTTTGAAAGTTAGAGGGTATGTAAGACTAAAAAAAAAATCAAGAGTATCTTTTTTTTCCTAAAAAATTAAAGAGGTAAATCACATTATCCCTTTAATTATTAAGGTTGTTGAGTGATTAATAAATATTAATTACTTAAAATAAAAATGAAATATTTTATTAAATAAAATAATTAAATAGAACAAGAATTCACACTTTTTCAAGTTTGCTCATCTTAAATAGAGAAGCTAAATGTACCCTACAAAATTACTATATACACCCATTACCATGTGAGAAATAAATGTGTGTACGCAAATCCGGATCTGAGGAGGTGGCCAAATAAAACTAGTATATACGCCCACAATTATCAAACCAATGTCGCACCTATTTTGACTTGGGTGTAATCAGAGAACAATAGGGTGTCTTTGGTATACCATGCAATTTGGTTGAATTGGGTGATAATGCAGGCCCAATTTTGACTCCCAGTTAATCATCATCATATTTAGCTAAACCCGACCGTGTGGTAATAATGTTTCTTCATTAACCCTTTGACAATGATTTTCACCGGTAAACAAAACGCTCTAATAAATCCGATAATTAATTCATAATTTATTTACTAATTCGCCACGCAAACTCTCCACTCTTCAGAAACGTAATTGTACCCTGCAACAATCAAGAAGCCCACTGACACTTCTGCGTTCTGCCTTGTGTATGTTTTTCCACATAAAATAGATATTGTTGAAGTGGAATTATTCATGGAGGATCAAGAATTAAGCAGCAGAAATTGTTGATGATTTATTGAGCAGTGAGAGAGAAAGATAGTGCAGAGAGCAAACAACGAAACGATGCGCAGAGAGATCTCGGGTTTGGTTCGAACGCGATATCTCCTCCTCCTCGCTCTTGTCTTTGTTTTCCTCATTTTCGCTTTCACTAAGCATCGAAAGGTGGGTTCTTTTGCTCGACTCATTTGTTTAAATGCATGAATGAGTTTTTATACGGATCTAATTGTGAGTTTTGGTGGTAAAAACTGATCTGGGTTTTGAATATACGAAATGAGGTTCATTATTTTTTTTTCTAAGTATTTGAGTTTTGGTTCTTGTGATTGGAATGCAGATGCGGTAATGTGGGGTTTATTTTTAGTCGGGTTTGTTGTTTGAAATTTAACGGTCATTGCCAAAAAATTGGTGGTTAGATTTTGTTATACTTGAAGTAGTGTTTTATTATCAAGGTTTGGGATCATTTAAGAAATCTTTACTTTCTTTGTCCTTGAGTTTTGGTACTGCAAGCTTATTGCCTGATCTGCTTATAACTTTTGGTTGGTTTTTTCCATGAAGTCCTACTTCATTGTGCTTTATGTTCTCCAACTCGTTTGTGCTTACTACTTGGAGAACTTTTATTGGTTTTTGGCATTTGAGACCATAGTTTACTTGTTTTCTGAAAATAAGTCTGCATTAGCTACATGTTTGATCTGTGGTTTCCCCTCATTTTGTCTACTTGTTTGGGTCGGAAAGAGCATTTAAATTACAATATTCTTTTTGCTTGTGAAGTGCACTGACTGATGGTGAAACTGCAAAAGGGTGAAGTCGATATGGAAATACTATCATAAGGTTTCTTAGATATGGACATTCACAGAGTACTGATCTGTTGCTTCTAAATTGATGCTCAGGAGGAAGAGAAGGCAGAAGAGGTGTTTGAAATTACCCATAGAGTATACTTGGATGTTGATATAGATGAACAACGGTTAGGTACGGCTTTCACATATTTTCTGTTGCATGACTGTTATTAGGTTTCAAAGTTTTTTAATCTTCTACTTTAACAGAAATTGTAAACTAAAGTATGACATATCGATATTGGTAAAAATGTCCAGCTTTTACATAGATTCTATCTATTGATAGTTTTGTAGTACTGAAATGTGTCCCTATGTTCGTCATCCTTATTAACTTCCCAGTTTTGCAATGTATTTTTGCAGGTAGAATTGTTATTGGATTGTATGGCCAGGTTGTACCAAAAACTGTTGGTATGCTTTCAATCTTCTGGTTGAATTGTCATGTATCATGATCTTCGTAACCTAATTTATCTAAATTAATTGCACTGCCTCCAATTTTCAATTAACCTAGAGCAATTTACCCACCATTTGAAATTCAAAGAACTTGGCATTTTTCCAGCTCTTGAATTTACAAGCTTAGTGGCCAATATGATGCACTTGCCTTTTAGAAATTTTTTTGGATTTAGCTTAATTTGGACCATTTAGGGGTCAGTGCTTGGTGTGGCAGTAAAAGTTTTGACTTTTAAGTGAATTGCTGTCCCTGTGAGTCTTGAGATTGCTTCCTGCATGTGAAAACACTGAAGCTTGAGGCTATATTTGGAATGCCCCGGCCAGGACTCTACTTTGTCAGGATCTGTATTGGCTATCTGACCTTTTACTCGATATGTATTACTATGAAAAACCACCGCATGCCATAGTAGGGGTGTGCTATAGTACAAGGGTGTTAAAAATTGATAAAATTAAGTGATGCACATATATGATGTTTATTCACATGCTAGGATTTAGAATCTCTTTGGTTATGCGCATGGATGCTCCTACATTTCCTAATGCTTTACCTTTTGATTTTTTGCAGAAAATTTCAGGGCATTATGCACAGGTATCTTGGGGTCCTTGTCTTTCTGATTTCATATTTTGAGTCTTATAGTTGCAGATAATTTAAACAGAGGTTACACTTATTTTCAACTTGCTTAATATATTTTGTTTCTCTTCAATTGCAGGAGAGAAAGGCAATGGGTCGATTGGGAAACCTCTGCACTATAAGGGAACACCATTTCATCGTATAATATCTGGGTTTGTGATTCAAGGTGGAGATATAGTTCATGGTGATGGCAAAGGAAGTGAGTCTATATATGGCAGCACCTTTCCCGATGAGAATTTCAGGATTAAACACTCACATGCTGGTAATGTGTACTAATTCTGTAAACTAATTGTGTAACTTTCTTTGTGTATGAACCATAAACAATTTTTTAGTGCCTGAAGCTCTGGATTTATTTTGATTTTGGTTGTCGTCCTTTTCTTGCTTCTATCATTGCTTATTTCAAATATTTCAATTCCCTTTCTAGGTGTTGTTTCCATGGTGAATTCAGGACCTGATTCCAACGGCTCACAGTTCTTCATCACCACTGTTAAGGCCAGTTGGTAAGCTGTTCTGTGATGGCATGTGATAGGTTAAGATGCAATGATGAAGCAGTTTACTTTTAATTTGTTGGAGGCCCTGAAAGGTTTTCTTTTCATTGGAGAATTAGTTGTATTTTGTCTTTCTGTGTGGGTCTGGACATGTGCCATGAGAGGTTAATTATTAAATTCGGTTCCAGGTTGGACGGGGAGCATGTTGTTTTTGGTAAGGTTATCCAAGGGATGGACACTGTGTATGCAATTGAAGGTGGAGCTGGAACCTACAGTGGGAAGCCAAGGAAGAAGGTCACTATTGCTGACTCTGGAGAGATATCCAAGAGCAAATGGGACGAGGAAAGATGATGCTCCTTTATATGCTTTACAGCTGCAAGTTTTTTCTTTTATAGTTTGCTAATTGTTTTCAGATAATTGATTCACTTTTGGTTCCCTTTGTATCATGTTCATGAAATTTTACTAGTCATGATATAGATCCAACAGTTGTAGGCTCTTCCTGGAAATATTGTATTTTGCCTTTTTGTATCTGACAACTGTTATAAATACAAACATGTTCATTATCTATCAATGAAAAGAAATTGATCTTGTTCTTACTCGATATCAGTTTTAGTACTATTTTTTACGTTCAAAGAGAATGTAAAGATTGCTACTCAGAATTGTATATGTTAAGGGTATTACTTAGAATTGAGGCGCAATCGCTTTTATAGGAATTTGTAGTTGTGGGTGTTGACTAGTCGAGATTGATGAGGTACTATGATTTTGAGATCATATCTGTCGTGACATGAAATTGTTAAATATACGAATTCTAAATAGTGTTATAAAGTACGAGTAGCAGCACAATAATTACAAATATATCTTTGCGTCAAATCTTCTTTTATCAGAGTATCATTGATATAAACATCAAAAACAGTTGACAAGTTCAGTTTATTACAACCTTGGCTTGCATTTTGAAGTACACAAAAACAACGCACAACATGAATTATTGCAGAAGCATGAGCAGAGCAGAGCAGAGCAGAGCAGTAATAAGGTTGGCAAAAGCATAAGCAGAGTATAACATCGAAAATAGTTGACAAGTTCACTTTATTACAACCTTGGCATAAATTTTGAAGTACACAAAAACAAGCCACAACATGAACAATTGCATAAGCAGAGTAGTAACAAGGTTTGCAAAGGCAACCAACATATGAACAAAATACGGCATACAAAAGTGCTCATCAAGGACGGAATTTGCAATAAGTTTTGAGCTCTTCAGCTGGTTTATCTCCAGCAAGTCCTTTGTCAGCCCAAGCAGAATACCCTCCTTCCATGTTAGTCACATGCTCATATCCCTGCTTCCACCAAAATCTTTCTACCTCAGTTTTTGTTGCTTACAAAATTGCAAAAATATGAATTAACAAGATTGAGAATAATCTTACAGCATTCAGAAGATCAACACAAGCACGAAGTGATCTGCCTCCACTGTTGCAACCCTTTACAGCATTGAGAACAGACATAAATATCGGAAGATAGACCAGGTTTTACCAGTAGAGAAACAGAAAGAATAGATTTTGTTTTTACCACAACTAAGTGATCCTCCTCCTTGCTGACTGAGGCCACCTGGGTAAGAAATTCAGGGTTTTTCACTCTTCCTGGATATTGCCAGAAACCCGGAAGACTGTGGTTAGTACAGGGGAAAGCAAATTATTTACAGGAAACATTGTCAGGTTGCATATTAGTCTGAAGATTAGCAGAATATGCAGCCGCATGATTTTACCTTCCTGTGTGATGAACATGTATGGAACATTCAAGGCATTTTCAACATGGCTCTTGGTAAACTCCTCACTTGTTCTGCAAAAACAAATCATTTACTCAATGCTTCAAATTCAGGATTGTAGCAATAAAAAGTTGGCAATTAGATTTCCAGGATCCTACCTTACATCTAAATATCGGTAGCCTGAGCCGAGGAGATCTTTGGCGGCATAGATATCAACACTAGCAACATCTTCAGGCCTGAAAAACAAGGAAATCAAACACAACCATAGCCACAATATATATATTGTTTTAATTTACAGGGATTTAGAATCTAACCTTTTTCTTGCATACATGATTGATCTTATGGGAAACAAAATGTCGCGCCTTCTCAGCTTTGTTACGGCAAAAATATTCCTGGAAGACACCATTGTCAAGTTTATGTTTGGTTTTTATAAATACAAAGTGTTGACAGTAACTTCCGATGTAAAAAAATTGGGTCAACTATTTATATGGAGTCATTTGAACAGTAATATCAGGAATTTCTGTATTAATTTTTTTCTTTTCTTAGAGAAATTGAATTATCAATTTTTTACCATTATTTGTTGTATATTTTCCCATCCAATAGTACAATCACTTATTTGGAAATCGATTGAATGGTAATAAAAATACTAGTAATCTCTAACTATCTAGTTAGGAAGTCCAGTATTTACCAGTTTCTTTTGGAAATAATCGTGAATTTTATTTTCTTACGAGTTTAAATCAGAGAATCATGATGAAGCTAATATAATCCAGCTAATTAATTCTATTCATGGTATATATTATGCAAATGAACATGACCTTAGGAACTATTTATGTTTTTATTTTATCTTCATCATGTTCAGGCAATCTTTAATTTTTGGCTAATTAATTGATTATGTGATTGATAAGTACAATTGGCCATCAATACTTTGTACACAACCCATGTGTTGACTTTCAAAACTCTTTTGACTTTTGAATAACAAATGATTCATGTTGCCCTTTCTCTACGGCATTCAATAAGATAAGCCGTTATTATTATAATAAGAATATCGCATTCTTTTCTTAATTTGCTCCAAGGTTGGCCTGCTCTTATTTCATAGTCATAAACATCCTTCTCTCCCAAAAATATGCATAAAAAATTTTAAAACTAATTTGTTGGAACATTTGGGATTTTCTTTCTGGTTGTTTAATATAATCCTGCACTTGCATAATGACTCAGGAGGCAAGCTCATTATTTTTGGTGTATGTCTCAATTTTTTATATAAATATTTAGTACAACTCTAACCAATAATCAAAGAGCATTATAAAGAAAAAATTGTCTGTGAAGCTGCAAATGCTCCAAAATGAGGGCTCAAAATTCAGAGGCCCGGCAAATAATAATGCAGCAACTCTTAGATAGATGTGTACTGAAATAAAAAATGTATGTATTATCAAATACGCAAGCCATCAATTCCGAGTAAATCAAGACAGGCCCCTCTCCGACTCAGACTGTTGGTCGAAGAAAGAATATTATATTTTGATACAGCAATTATTAATCACAATAATTAAATTAATCAAATCCTTTGATGGTAGCAATGAAATGATAGAGAGCACTATGATTTATTTATGGATTTTAAAATTGTAGTAGTAGTAGTCTGACCCTTTGCTACAATTTTAGCCACTCTTCTGTATGGTATTTTATTTAAAGAGTAATTCTTGGGTTAGTTAAATTTAAAAATTAGTTAATCAGAAAAGAAAATTACAGAAATTTCCAAAATTTAGTAAATAACAGTGCCTCCCTGGAAAGACGAAAGAAAAAACACCTGTCTTTCATCACTTCCAAGTTCCAGCCTCCAACTCATGACTCAGAACACACAACACAACACAACACAACACAGACAACCAAAACAAAACACGTATTTCCTTACAGCAGTCTCTAAGAACATATCTTCTTTTCATCGAAATCCTCCAACAAAAAGCACTTCCAGCTTCCTGCTTCCTGCTTCCTGCTTCCTGCTTCTACCTTCTGTCTGAAATGGGCAGTACCGAAGAAGACCCCAATAAACCCATTTCTTTCTACGACTCTTCTTCCCCCTCCCAACCTCTCCTCCCCAAACCCCCACCCCCCGTCGACGAACCCGCCACCACCACCGCCGTAGGCATTCAACCCGACACGAATGAATCCGACCCGACTCAGTTTCTTCAGATCTCTTACAATTACGGGCCCAGACCTTTCAAGGACACTCCTTTTCTCATCCTCTTTATTCTTTTCGTTCTCTGCACTTTTGGTTTCGGTATATTCGCAATCTTTCATAGAAATTCTAACTATGGGAATCTTTCTTCTTATGTTTATAATCCCAGTTCAGACTCTTGCGTTAAAGACTCGGTTTTTGCTGATTGGGCTTTTGTTGGTTTTAGATTGTATTCTTCTTCGAATTCTAGTTTCTTTAAAGATTTGATATGGGTTCTTGCAATAACTTTAATTTTAAGTGTGCCCATTTGTTTTTTACTCCTTTTGTTGCTCAAGCATTACACGAAGCAAATCGTGTATATTTCTCTTCCTTTCTTCGTTATCGTGCCAATTTTTATCAATGTTTATTGGTTTGTTGCGTGTACTGTTAGTTCTTCTTGTAGCGATGCATTTCCTTTGGCGTATCGTATTTTGGTGCTTGTTTTTGTGTTCTTGATAATTGGAGTTATTGTATGGATATTTGTTGCTAATTGGCATCGAATCGAGTTGACTGTTCAAATTATTGGGGTTGCGTCTGATGCTTTGTCGAAAAATTTGGGCTTGTTTGTGGTGCTGCCACTGTTGACACTAGGATTAGTGGTTTACTATGCGCCGATTGTTGTGTTCTTGGTGTTTGCAAGTTTTAACGGGAAAATTGTGCCCAAAGAATCGAGTGGAGTATATAAATGTGTCTGGAAACAAGACAGTTGGGTGCCTGCATACTATGCGTTGGCAATTCTCACCATGTTGTGGTCTTCGACCATAATGGTGGAAACACAGGCATATGTGATTAGTGGAACTATTGCACAGTGGTATTTCTCGAAGGAGGATACGAAACCTAGGCGGAGTATTAGAAGTTCTTTGAGGTGAATTCATGATACTTTTATCATTATTCAGCTAAGTTTATCCAGTTCATCAATTAGCTTTTTGTCATTCTTTTCATTTGTTGCAACTGCTCTTGCATGTGGCTTTATTTTATGCCAAATAGCTGTCTTGAATTTAATATGTAGATACACGTTTGAAATCTTGTGTATTATTTCACTTTTAGATAGCATCTTTCAAACTATATTCATTCCGGATGCAATTATGAATGCTATTGAACCATTTCCTGTATCATTAAACAAGTTATATGTCCCATTGGCTGACAATAAACTAAATTGTTGTCAGAGAAATTAGGGCAGAGAGGGATTACTACTGACTGTGAATCACTCATACCCGTTATCTAGACAGTTATAAATATGCTTACAATATGCACTCGAGGAAATGGGCTGAGATTCAAATTTTCAGCTGTTTTACTTGAGTATGATTGCTTTTACCTCTATCTCATACATTTCACATATTTGAATAAGTTACATCCTGCTGGCTCCTGACTGAATTGTAGATTTAGGGGTTGCTTGGATTGGTCATGCTTAGTTTTACGCATAATAGATGATAATGTGATTTGGTTCTAATCTTAATATATCAATCTGCTTGGTCATCACCATTTTATGGATTATGCTATCTCTACTTGTACCACGACATTGTTACGTCTAAAAGAATCTTAATTGAAGAATATTTGTGGTTCTCTTTTATAATCACAAGTTGAATCCCTCTTATCTTCTTGTTGTGAAATCTTGCAGGAATGCTTTTGGTCCCTCCTCTGGCACTATTTGCCTGTCTGGACTACTTATATGTGCAGTGCGGATGGTGCGTGCTGCTGTTGATAGTGCAAGACAAGATGATGCTCATGGATTTGTGAACCTTGTCCTGAGATGCTGTGTTAATGCATTACTGACGGCTGTAGATTTTGTTAATAAGTTCACCATCAACTTTGCAGCAATAACTGGTGAAGCTTACTGCACGTCAGCAAGGATGACATATGAGCTTCTAAAGCGTAATCTTCTCTCTGCTGTTTTTGTGGAGACTGTCTCTACTAGATTGTTAGCTGGGATTATGTTCGTCTTTTCAGCTGTATATACTATTGCGGTGAGCAGATTATTAATATCCCTGTCTTTTATTCATTCCTTATAGATTAGCTGTGGAACATAAATTTTTGTCAGTATGTGATGCAGGAGACACCATCTTAGTGTTTTGTATGCGGCATCCTTGTGGGAGCAGACTTGTAAAATCTTTTCTTCTTAAGATGGCAAAGACAAATGGTTAGGCAGTAATTTCATGAGATATCCAAAGACTTTAACTGGCTTACAATAACTTGTCATGTTGGTGGTTTCAATATAGTTTTCTGCTGGCTTTGCTCCGTATACAGCTCTAATGATTAAGGTCTAGCCTGCAAGAATGTAGCCAGGCTAGCTAGTTGTCTTCAAGCCTTTGATAATCAAATTCTATATGCTTTGATATTAGCCTTTAGGTGTCGCATTTATATAAATGAAACAGTGTTGCTTGAACTAAATATTTCCGGCTTCTGTATTCTATCATTTGGTTTTCCTGATCCATGTATTTCCTTATTGCTGATGTGCATGACCAGGTCTACACTATATTAAAGGGAGTGAGCAATCTTGGGGTCTATGCATACTTAGTTGCTGTCCTTGCATGGTTGGTGCTGATGGTGGTGCTCAGTTTCTTTGTCCATGTGCTGGACAATGTAATCGACACTATATACGTCTGTTATGCCATAGACCGGGACAGAGGGGAGGTCTACAAACCCGAGGTGCATGAGGTTTACGTTCATTTACCTATCAGTCGAAACCACACATCGACATTTGCCCCCAGAAGTCTTGGTGTATAAATATATCCTTGAATTCAAACCATTTGTTGTTATTAATCTGAAGTTCTTTGTACAATAAGTTAGAACTGCCGGTCGGCAAATTGTGCATACCTTCATTTGTCAGATTGTACATTTTTTTTTAGGCTTGTCAAATAAATAGCTAAAATTTTCAGGCAACTTCCAGTCTCAAGGTGATGCAGTGCTAGTGAAGCTGGTTTGGGTTGTGGTCGAATGTTTTTCCTTTTGAGTTGATGCAGAGATATGTGCATACTTGTAGTTTAACAGTATGTTTGGGTTTGAGGTGTAAGAATATTTTGCTTACAGTTGGTGTGTGATGGAATCGATCAATCCTAGGCATGACTATTATGAGTGAGTGTAATAATGTTTACTTTATAGTTAGTGTTGATGGAAATAAAACCGATCATTCGTTAAGCGCGAAGCAGGAGCGGGTGAGTGATGAATATTAGTTATTTAATAAAATTGAGCGTCTCTAGTTGAATTAACAGATATGTTCTAAAGTTAAAAAGCCTTTTTTGTAAAAAACTAAAATACAAGAGTCTTAAACATATTTTGGATAAGAACAAGAAATGAAAGCATTAGTAAAATTCCTAAATAATTGGAGAATGAGTTTGTAATTACTTTTAATTAAAAAGTTTCCATATTTATAATAAAAGAGTTTCCATCTACCATCCATAATTGAATACATATGAGGATATATAAGCACTCACTTATTTTCCAATGTAAATTTGCATACGTAAACAACTGTGTATTAACTTATTTCCAAGAGTTGCTAACAATCGTATATAAACTTGAATTGTAAATATTTTTATCCTTAACTAAAATATTTAATTACATTTTTTAAGTTTTTTCGTCTAATGTATATTTTTCTTTATTACATATATTCACTTGATTCCTCTTTTGTGTTATTATTAAAGAATTACCTACTCGTAGGGAAAATATATAAATATACTAAAAATGAAGGACTTGTGTGTAAATCCCAACTCAACGAAGCCTCTGCTGCAAGCAAGCAAGGGAACTCAAAAACACAAGGTTGGATTAAAATCGAGTTAGCTTTCACAAACTTGCCTCAACATCGTCGTGAAAATCCAACTAAAACGATGGTTCTCGAGGTCAGTAACTATGGCTTTAATTTAAATTTTTAATCATTTCAGTTTCCGATTTCGATATAAACTGTCCGAAATGAATGAAATCAGGCGACTATGATATGCATTGACAATTCGGAATGGATGCGAAACGGCGATTATTCGCCTTCTCGATTACGAGCTCAGGCCGACGCCGTTAGTCTTATTAGTGGAGCCAAAACACAAGTAAATCTGTTGCTATTTCTCTTTTATCTTTCTGGGATTTTTCGATTTTTTTGATAAAAATTGTATCTTTCGTAGATATAATGAATTGAGGTTTGTTTGCGTTTTTATGTTGAGTAGTCGAATCCGGAGAATACGGTGGGGATATTAACGATGGGAGGAAAAGGGGTTCGTGTGCTGATGACTCCCACGACTGACCTTGGGAAAATATTAGCTTGCATGCATGGTATGAATTCTTAAATTTTTTTTTTGCCTGAATTTTGATGAGCTTGTGCTATGGGTGGGCTTAATTTAGGTTGTCTCCACTCCATTTCGTATTGTTTATGTATATTTGATTGTTGTAGACGTTTCTAAAGTTCATATAGCCTTCTGTTTTTCTGCATGTTTATGGTATAATAGGAGATTTTGTTTTTTTTCTATTTTTATTGATATTGTCATCAGGTGTTTGAATTGTTTGTTGTATGATTGTTAATAATTGTTTGAGGTGGCTTTATGAGTTGTCAATTGGCGAGAAAGAAGATTGTGCCCAATGTAATCTAGTCCATTCCAACTTCACTTCATTTTTTTGTTTCTTTTTCTGGTGGGGAGAGAAATTTTACAAAAATTCAGATACAAGGGTTTTATGAATATATGTGCACATTGCATCGGCAAGGGCTTCAAATGCTGAACACACAAAACTTGACCTTGAACGCGCACTAGAATTTTCCTTGCAAGTTTTTGCTGATTGAAATTTTTAAGGGCTGCATTTCTATCGAAGTACTATTTATCACTGCCACCTTATGTGAAAATAAGTTGCAGCTTCAGACTCAAATGCCAGCATTTTATTTGTTCACTATCAAAGAAGGAAATGGAATTTTAGCCTAGGCCTTGTGATTTTTTCACTTTCTTAAAGGTTGATCTACTAATTTTATTTTGCATTTGCTGCTCACTAAATCTATTTAGTATAAGAAGCATTTTCTATCTTTTTTTACTTTTTTGGAATTGAATTCTCTCTCTCTTTCTCTCTTAACTCTTCTTTCTTGTGTAGAACTTGAAATGGGAGGTGAGATGAACATTGTGGCTGGAATCCAGGTTGCTCAGTTGGCTCTTAAGCATCGCCAAAACAAAAACCAGCGTCAAAGGATTATAGTTTTTGCTGGAAGGTGGATTTTATTGGGTTTTTTACTTGCTCATTCTTTTTTATTGATGTCTAATTTTCTTTTCTGCTCTCTATCTGCAGTCCTGTCCAATATGACAAGAAGGTAATGGAAATGATAGGGAAGAAATTGAAAAAGAACAGTGTAGCTATTGATATTGTTAATTTTGGTGAAGATGATGATGAGAAGCCAGAGAAGTTGGAAGCCCTTCTTGCTGCTGTTAGTAACAATGATAGCAGTCATATAGTTCATGTTCCTCCTGGTCCAGATGCTCTTTCCGATGTACTTATCAGGTGTTATTTTTTCCCATTTGCCTTGTGGATAAAGTTCCATTTATAATTGCAAAGCTAGAAATTGATAAAGTATCATTTCGAATTGACAAGAAAGTTGAGTCAGAATTCAAAATGATGAATAAGCTAGTATAAAGTTTGAGCAAGGGAACAACAGTGTGTTAAAATGAGGAGTGCTTTTAGCCATTTTGAACTTCTTAGTGGGAAATTTCACTTGTAATAATTAATAATTTAAAAAAAAAACACTCACAAGATGGAGCATTGCTATAATAACATATTGCTGTTTGAGAAAGTGGAATCTATCAAATTCCTCAACTCTATTAGTGTACATGTCACCGAATATAATTTTCTATTCCTCTGGCAGTACACCCATATTCACTGCTGATGGTGAAGGAGGAAGTGGCTTTGCTGCAGGGGCAGCAGCAGCTGCAGCTGGTGGAGTTTCTGACTTCGAATTTGGTGTAGATCCCAATTTAGATCCTGAGCTGGCTCTTGCACTTAGAGTTTCTATGGAAGAGGAGAGAGCAAGGCAAGAAGCTGCTGCCAAAAGGACAGCTGATGAAGCTGCCAGACAAGGAAAAGGGGAAGAGCCATCATCCAACTCACAGGATGTGACTATGACTGACAATGCTAGCAGTACAGCCGCTGAAACAACCGAGAAAACTGCTGATCCAATGGTTAGTGTCACTTTTGTACTTATGTTTTATATGTTTGTTCTTTATGCTTAATGCTCAGAGTCAAAATTTTAGTTGTTTCAAATGAAATGTTTTGTTTTTTCTTTACATATTATGCAGTATGAACAACCCTTTCATTAGAAATTTGGTTTTAAAACTGTTGTGGATCAGGAAAATTCTTTACCACAGCGAGCTTTTGATATGTCAATTAATACTCCTGGATCTGATACCACGATGGTTGATGCTGATACATCAAAAGTGACTGATGAGGATAAGGAGTTGGCCTTGGGTAGGTTTGCTTCTATCACAGCATATTGATTTACATAGGATATATACTTATTGAGCTGCATCATTGTTGCCATAGACTTGTGTATTCAATTGTCCATAAATTCAAATATCCATCACTCATTTTGAAGTCACCCTTAGTTAAATACATTCCTAAATTAGGTTTTCTTTACATTGATGGTTTTTGGTTGGTATGTAATCATCACACACTCGTGCACAAACACACATATATCACAGCTGAGTCATCATGAAATGGAAATTAATATCTTAAAACGTTACAAACCAGCAAGATTTGAGAACACTTTTTGACTTGAACATGGCATCTGATTTGTCAACATGCATGATGCTGACAGTTCTAGTTTTTAATGTTTGCTGATCCAATCCCTCAATTTACTGCATGCAGCTCTTCAAATGTCGATGCAGGAAGATACAAAAGATTCATCAAACAAATTAGACATGAGCACAGTGTTAAGGGATCAGTCGTTTGTTTCATCTATCCTTACATCGGTAAGTGTAATTTTCATCTGTGTTAATGAACTTCATGACTAGCAAATTGTAGCTTATGAACATATGTCCTGACATCTTTTCGGTCTCACAGCTTCCAGGAGTTGACCCGAATGATCCTTCGGTGAAAGATCTGATTGCATCTCTGCAAGGTCAACCTGAGGTATGTCCTTTGAACTTCTTTGAGCGAAACTTGCAACATGTTTTGTGACAAAAGTTTAAATATCCATTTTAGAATTTGTTGCTAAATTACCAAATATCCATAGTTGAGGTTGCAGCTCATAGTACTAATTCTCTCTTTTAAAAAAAAAAAATTCTAGTCATCCGAGGAGAAGAAAGATGAAGACAAGCCACAGAAGGATGACAAGTGAAGATGCCGTTAAATGTTATTGCCAATTCTTCAAGCTAAGGCTGTAATTTCAGAACCCAGCGTTGCCTGGTCCTTAATTTCCATGCATCCGTGGAACTCTCATGTTTCTCCTGAGTGGTCAAAATAAGAACAGATGCAGAAGGAGCCTCTGGAGATTTCAGTAGAATCCTATTGAAATATTATGTACCAACCCGTTCTGAACATTTCTAGATCTCAATATTTGATTTACATGACTATATTATTGTCATTATAACTTTATACTAGCCTTAAAAATATTAAGAGATGAGATTAATGATCTAAATCTCACAACTCAATTTACGTGTAGCATTTAGCATTGTTTAGAATGTTTCTTCTAATTGACAGCCATCAGATTGGCTAAACTCCAGTACCTAGCGAAGTCTTAACGACAAAAACATGTGTGTTTCTGTGGCAAAGGATGTCCAAGCAAAAATCAAAGTTTCTGGCCTATGCTGAGCATTTCAGCTAGGAGCAACAAATGAAACAAACAAAAGGAACCAATGCAATAATGCCCTAACAGATCAATGAACCCGATTATTTGTATTAAATAGGATTCTGGGTAGTTAAATGTAGAAGTCTTTAGCTGTTTCTGGGGTCCTGGGTCCTCGTAGATATCTTATTAAATACCAGGTTAAACATGACCAGCCAAGAAATGAGCATGCAAAATTTCTGCATTTTCCGAGAAAAGATTGATGATTTGTTGCTGATTAAAACTTTTGCTCGCCACATAATCCAGTCCTAAAGCAGCAAACACGAGCAAATCCCAAGAAGAATTAGTAGTACAGTAGGGCCAATATGTTTCTCAACAGAAGGATACAAATCATACAAACCCAGATACGAATTATGCATCTACTTTACCCAGATTAAGCTGCACCACCGAAATCAAAAACTTCCATTAACAAGAAGCTGAGAGCTAATAGGCAAAAAACCCACATAAAACAGGCAATTACATCTACATTCCTCAACCACAAGTTGAAATATTTGGTGAAAATTAGAGGCTTGATTCTAGGAACAAAGAAAAGAAGCCATAGCAGTGGCAAATTTCCAAGTGGGGTCTCACAGAAAATAGGTAAGGTTTTCAACCAAGGAGACCCACCCACATGAAGGAAATGTCTCACTTTCCACGTCCATTTCTTCTATTGCTTTGCAAATTTATGTAGATTTTAGTGTTTGTATTATCTTAGACTTCTCTCTGTCACATTCAACAACAGATCAGATTGGTAGTCTCAACTTTATCTTCAGTATTAGGATTAGGTAGCCACATCCAGATGAAAAAACTATAGTATTTGATGAGATTATTGTTGGGATATTGCCTTTTTCTGTACTGCATTTTGATCGACAAATTCGTGGGAAAACTCAACAGCGTGTGGGGATATGAAAAACAAAGATTAATGTATGTATAAACCCAAGTTGGCAAACAGAACCTGATCTTGTTAATGGTTATTCTTGGTAGATATGCATTGACTCATTTCTACCGAGAAGCCGCTTTTGCTTTTGTTTTTACTGTTTACATTATCCCAGTTTGAGATTCAGGAACCGCAGCTTTTACTGTTTACATTAACCCCTTCTTTTGTGTTGATGATCTCCTCCTCCTTTGTTCTTTGCTTCCACGCAAAGACTCTTCGGAAGAACACTAAATTAATAGAGAGGATTGTGGGTGTGTGATCCGAGATAGGACCACCGTATTATCTGCACACACACACACATATATATACATATACATGTATGTATGTAGGGAATGTTTATTTGCACGGTCTCCTAATTTTATATATACGCATAATGCATGCATGTTAATTAGTTCATCAATTAAATTAATCCAACGTAAGTGAATTACTTTACTACTCATATATATATATATATATATATAATCATGCATTTCAGATTGCGAATTATTAGCAAACTAGTGTTGGTACAGTATTTTTGTCAAGAGTTGAGAATACAATACCCGAGCATTATTCTACATTGGTCGGCAGGAACTCCTGTCTGCCATGTGGCTTACCCCTGGTACTGTTAAATACATTTCTTAATTGCATTGCTTAACTCTGAAGAAGAAGAACAACAACAACGAATAGTACAGTGGGTTAATTTATTTTACCAATAAGTTAACATTATATATCAAACACAAATTACTCTTAATTAATTTTACTTGATAACTCTATTCAACCAATAAGAATGTTAAATCATTTTTAATATTATTAGAGGATATTATCATATTTCTCCCGTGAAGTTTGAATTTGTTTTACTTACAGAAAAAAAATAAAGATTGTATCATATACTTCTCTTATGGTGTTAGTCAACTAACTTTAAATGATAAATTAACTAAAACATTCTTAATTATTTATTTTTTATTAAAATATAATTTTTTAATATCTATTTTTAGCTTTTATGTATATTAATTAATTCAAATATACAAATTAAATAAAATAATTATATAATATAATAAAAGATACGAAAATTAAAATTTTG
The DNA here is from genome assembly GCA_028052125.1 of Melia azedarach. Lineage (NCBI taxonomy): Eukaryota > Viridiplantae > Streptophyta > Magnoliopsida > Sapindales > Meliaceae > Melia > Melia azedarach. Next base: position 955,263 of record CM051399.1, on the reverse strand, counting down.
ATTTTAAGTATAATTTTTTTTAATAAATATTTTTCAAATGAAATATGGAGATACATATAGTTAATAAAATTGATTAAAAAATTAAGAAAAAATAAATTCTTTTTAACTTCTCTTTCACTGAGTAAAGATTTAAAAAAAATAAAATTTTAATTTTAGACAAAATAACAAATATCAAATAATGATATTTTTAATATTTACCCTTATATTTAACGGTAAATATAATTATAAGAGAGATAAGTAATACAATCTCTATTATTTTTTTTAAGTGATATAAACTCAAATTTTAAGAAAAAAATGTAATAATATCCTATATTATTAATTACTATACGCCTTATTTTAATTAAGTTCAACGTTCTAAATCAGATGATAATTTTGTCCCCAATTCGATTTCTGTTCGTTCAACATAATTTAGACTTTTAATTTACCAATACATGTAATCATTTGTGATATAATTTTTAAATATTTGAATATTTATTTTCAAAAAATTGATTATTTTTTCAGTAACAGGGTTGTGATTGGATATGATGTACAGTGAAAGAAAAAGGAGATTAGTGGATAAGATTGATGCTCGGACAGAGAGAGTGATTAATAATAGAAAGAGGGTAATTAAAGAATGAAAATTAAGAAATCCTAAAACTTTTAAATAGTGTGTGTGTATTGCATGTATATTCATAGCAAGAACTTAATTGTGCAACTCATTCCAATTGTGCAAATATAAACTACTAAGTTGGAATGTTGTTGGATTAAGACAAAAATACACAATAAACATTGCTTATTATAGAAATAAATGTAATGCAATGAAATCATTAACAATTCAAGATTTAAAATGCACAAATTTATTAACCCAACACTTTCTCATTGGCCCATTATCGATAAATTTGGCTTTCTTACAAATATATTTCAAATTAACCCTCAAAATTTTATAACTTTTTAAAAAAATATAGTTTATAATATCGAATAATTTTTCTTTTTAAAAAAAATTCTAAAATTCACCTTAAATTTAATGATATAAACAATCAATCGTTAAATTATTATAAATCAACGAAAAAAAGCAAATGAATAAACGATTTGAATATTAATTGGTAAACTCTTCTTTCGAATATACAATTTTGTGATTCAATATATTATATATATTTAGTAATATCATAATTAAAAAGGACTTGATTTACATTTACACATTATTTAAAAGAAGTTACCTTAAGATTAATCTTATAATTGAGTGGTCCCAAAAAATAAAAATAAATATTAAATAGCACAACATATATAGATCTAGCTAGTAGGGCCAATTTGTAATATTTATAAACTCTAGTGGCATTTAAAGACCCTCATCCTTATATAAGAACCAATTGGAACTCCATCGTTTTGCAGACCAACTTCCATTACAACAACAGCGGCAAGAAAAAACCTTCAAGCAAAAATGGCTATGGCTTTCAAGATGGTATTTTTGTAATTTAAACTTCTTTTTTATTTTTCAATCCAAATTTTGCATTCAAATTTATCTTATTTTTAATTTAAATGTTTTCAGGCAACTACAGGAATGTGGGTGACTGATGAGTGCAAGAATTCGTTCATGGAAATGAAATGGAAGAAAGTTCACAGGTACATAGTGTTCAAGATCGATGAGAAATCCAGGCTAGTGACCGTCGACAAGGTAGGCGGCCCCGGCGAGGGCTACGACGATCTCGCGGCTTCGTTGCCGGACGACGACTGCCGGTATGCGGTGTTTGATTTCGACTTTGTGACGGTTGATAATTGCCGGAAGAGCAAGATCTTCTTCATTGCATGGTCCGTCACTCTTTGTTTTCTCAGTATTTTTTTTTACCAATTTAACCTGGAGAATGTGAAAGTGTTTTTGTTGATGGCGAAAACAATTTTTGATATTTGAAAGCGTTTCCAAATCGGAGAGAACAACTTAGAAAGTTAGAATATAATATTATCTTATTGGATCATCAGGTGGTTGTCTACGATTTGGTACCCAATACTTTTCCGTAGGTGCTTTTACTAAAAAGCACTTTTTACAAACGTGTTACCAGTTGAACAGAACTTAGAAGAGAATCTTTTAGAGTTGTTTTATATCAAAACACTTTCGAGAAAAGAATAAAATGTTTTCAATTCTTTCTAAGGATTTTTATCTTTAACGTAAAAAATCTTAAAATACATTATTATTTTTTAAAAATACTTTTGCCATGTAACAAGTTGTATGTGAATTTGAATATGTGTGTAACAATTTTTCTTTTAAAGAAGAAAATCAATTTTAATAGAGTACATAGATTATATTAGGCAGCCATAGTCTAGGTAAAATGTCAAAGATTAGTCATTTCATAAGCATAGTAAAGAATAAACTGATCATTACAATAGGCCACACTAAAATTTCTAATCATGGATAAAATAGTTTGATTGGTTTCCCATCAAATCAATTAGTTAAAAGATCACATCAATAATCTTGATTATGATCATTCAGGTCCCCAACAGCTTCAAGAATCAGAGCAAAAATGCTGTATGCAACATCCAAAGATGGGCTGAGAAGAGTTCTCGATGGAATCCACTATGAAGTTCAAGCAACAGACCCAACTGAGATGGGATTTGATATCATTAGGGACAGGGCAAAGTGATTATTGTTAACTACAAATTAAAGTGATTTCTTTAGAAAGTGCTTTTCTTTCTACCACCCTCTTCTGTTTAATAACTCCAATCAGAAGTGCTTTATTACTTTCTTATCTTTTTTTTTTTTTTCTTTCTGGGTCCTCTAGGATTTGGGATGGCAACTAATGTAAGTTAATCAATCCTCTAATTTGTAATAATAATTATGCATCTTGTTTGCTAATTTGAGGACAAAGCATCTTATGATCCAATCTTTTTTATTGTATTTTATTCTGTTTTGTTTTTAGATTTATCATACCAAAAGAGCGAATTATTATGACTTCTATTATGTAACTACTTGAACCTTTGATTGCACTAAATATATAATGATTTATGTAAGTAACATGTCTATAAAAAAATTGATATGTATTTTTTTATTTAAAATTTATATAATTTTAAGTTGATCTAAAATACATAGTTACATACGAATGATCTAAATGAATAAAAATATATAAATTCAAATCTAGATAATCAACATTATTATATCATACATCACTACCATAAGAAACTCATAAATATATATAGGGGTAGGATCAATGACCCTCTTTTTTTTACACAAAATCTTACATCAAAATATAAGCCATTGGATTTAGGAATATCTAACAGTTGAAATTGTATCTGATAGTGCATTAATTATAAATGCATTAATTATGCATTAAATACATGGTTAGGTGCAATCTCAGCCGTTGGATGTGCCTAAATCTAACGGTTTGTATTTGATATAAGATTTTGTGTAAAAAAAAAATTATTGAATCGGCCCCATATATATATTTATAAAATGAATAAACACAATTGCATTAAATTTTTAATATGAAATTATGTGCCATATCGAAAAAGTTTAATACATAATTTGAAATGCATAATATTATTTTAGGGATAAATGTAATTGCCTATTGAAAGTGACACGATTTTAGACATTTGACATATCTTAATGACTACAGATGACTCCACACCATAATAAGTTAGCTTTGGTGAAATGTCTTAATCTAATATGATTATGATATGAAGTTTAATTAATTAAATGATATAAATTTCTGAACATGAATACAAACTAGGGCCAATAAGTAAAAAACACTACTGTCAAATCCAAATAATTCATATAAATTAATAAAAAAAAGATGTGTAGTTATAAGGAATGCAATCACAGCGAATCAATTATGTTTTTGGCACCTAACTCTTGATTGAGAGAACGTAATACCTATATAAAGGGTGCCTGATATTTTTCTTACCAATATTACATATATACATATATAAAGGGTGATTGTTTAATTTCCTTTAAAAAATTTAATTTTAAAAACACAGTAAAATGATATTCATCACACATTCAACATTCCTATCCTATTTTCAGTCGACAACTATTAATTTATTTTATAAGATTTGCATATTAAAAACTGTAATATTTCAACTTCAAACAAAACTCATAGTACTTGAATTTTTATTTTTGGTGTTTTTCTTTTTAAAAAAATATATTCTTAATTTTATTGTAGGTAAAGTTTGAACTCTGACTTTTACATCATAACTAATTAATTTTTTTACAATTATTTCAGGGCATGATAAGGCAACATTTGATCATCATTTTTACTTGAATTACCTCTTCATTATCCCTTTCTTTCACCAAGAGGGAAAACAAAAGCATGCAAAGATAATTACTTTTTACTGTTCCATCTTCAAAGCAGCAATTTTGGACTATTTTAACCACCATGGTAATGATTCTTCGCCGGAGTCAACATAATTATAATATACATCTATTAATTATATGGATTAGAAAGCTGGTGTTCATTGCATTGAGAGATCTGACAATAACAAATACTTAAAAAAATTGCCCTAATTTCACAATTAGGGATCTTATATTTGAAGTGCTACATCTCATGTTGTTTTTGCGAGCCTTGATTCCGCATTGAAAAATTGTTATGCTAATAGGCCCAACCCAAAGGACTCTGATTTGGGCTATTCTTGGGCTATTGTACATATGATACACGAAGTAAATTTGTTGCAAAGCAAACCAACTTTAAGAAGACATTTCAATAGTACTTTATTATTGTTAACAAACAAGCTCTCGTAGCTCAGTTGGTTAGAGCACCCGTTTAGTAAGCGGGAGGTCTTGAGTTCGACTCTCAACGAGAGCAATGTTTATTTTGTCATTTGAAATGACTAAAATTATCCCCTAAACAACGCGTATAATAGGAGGGTATTTCCGTCATTTGAGTATTATTTATGGACCTACGTGATACAAATGGAAAAGATACGTGGGATCCTAATGCCATTACATCCTTCTTTTAACTCGCAATTTCCAAAAGAGGCACGCTGAAATTGTCAGGGACCGTCCAACAGCAGACACTTTTTCCAGCTCAACAAAGTCAGGTGATGTCAGCAACAAGCAGTAAATGCGGGACCACAAAACAGAATAATCACATGTCCGCCACTCGACAAATCTAAATGCACAGGCTATCATCCCTACCGTCCATTAAACTGAATTATGACTCCACGTTCAAAGTTGATTTCCGCCGTTAGATTAGTCCGAATGCGTCCCATCTCTACCTTCCCTTACTTTTGGTTAAAATTTGCAGATACGAGGCTCTTCACGCTCCTACTTAGCGCGCGTGACTATTTCTGATTGGTAGTCGAATGTCATTCCGTTGGGTTCTTTGGTTTATCAATTTTAAATGTTTCTAAGTTTATCAATCTAACCCCTGTGGTGAGAATAAAAAGTTTCCATGTTGAGAGTAGATTTCTGTAATAAGCTGAAAAACTTCCAAACAGATACCAAACTAACGTTGTAATACATTATTACGTTAGTATATAGACGAAAATAAAAGTTTATTAATCTAATTATTATAACTTTTATGTTATAATTCGTGATAAGAACAGTTGAGTCCTTCAATTTTCAACATTTTTACAAATAAGGATATAATTTGCTTGTATGTGACAAATAAGTCCTCAATCCACTATTAAAATAACTTGTAAAGGTATTATTAAGATATTGAATTTTCACGGTTGCAAAATTTAAGGGTAAGTTTGGTACTAGTGTGTTTTTTTATTTAATTTCAAAAGTACAATAATTATAATATTTAGTAATCATTAATTATCAGTAAAGATGTTTTTATTTTTACCTCTTAATGTATTTGCATTTATCCACACCAAGTATGATTTTAAAGTTATAATAAAAGTCAAATTATCTAAATCTCAAATATATATAAATTATATAATTTAATAATATAGATATTTTAGTCTTATTATTGTCATTTAAGACTTAGGTATTATAAATAAATGGAATATATCTTTATTTGTAAAAATGTTTAAACTTGTTAAAAAATATTTGTTAATGTCATGTTTAAAATTCAATCATACGGTGTGATATAGTTTTATATACGTGTATCTTTTGTTTTAAGTGGCCAAATTAAATTTTATTGATACGAAAATGAATTGGTGTGACGGTGCTTATCATTTTCACTATTTGTAAGACCCACCTAAATTTTTTCTCATTAATTTAATGTTCATAAAATAGTAAAATATGTATTCATTTTTTATAACATAATTTAAATTTTCGATATGAATATCAGAGTAATTATTTATACTATGTTGTTAATTTTATACACGTAAAAAGTAAGTATTTATTGTAATCACATAGTTAAAGTTTGTGAACCCTTAGAAATAAAACCCTAGGTAGTTATTGCCATTGGAATAAAAGTATGATGAATTTGATTTAAAGTAACATTTACACCTGCCATAAATAATAGGGAAAATTTTTTTATAGACATTTAGGTGGTTCATAATAGATGGAATATAAGAAAAGTTAAATTGTGACAAATATTTATTGTTAATTTACAAAATATTTCATAAATCTTATGTGATTCAACTAATAAGATAATTTTAGTAAGTAAAATAATTGTTATGACCCAATTTCCTTCATTTTTTCAATAAGTAATATGAAATAAATTTTTTCAAAGAAAAAAATATATAATCAAAATATTATAGCTGGTACATATTAGTTAAATCAAATTTAACAAAACCCATATATTATAACATGAATTACAGCGAGATTGTATTTTAATTATAATCTAAAATTAATTTTTTTTAAGAAATAAATCAAACTCCTTAATATAAATGAAATTCGAACCCAAACTTCTTGTATAACTCTAATTAGTATTCATTATGATTCAAATTAATCGATATAAGTGAATATATAAAAAATATATATATTACTGTTTAACTTAAGATTTTAAATTACCGCATTAAGCGATTAACATTAATAATAATAAAAATAGTTTCCGTTGTATTTCAAAAACATATGTAAATTAGGTAGTTGAGTGTTGAAATTTACATGATGATGTACATACACGAGTCAAAACTAGTTAGGTACGTCTTTCGAACAACATCGTTAATAATGCGACACGTGTGTGTCCAGTGTAATCTAAAACCAACAAATTTCGAATTAATTATTGTATTGAAAACTAAGTGTCGAATTCTTCATTTAATTGCCACCAGCTTCTGACTATTCTTTTACAACGTCACTTACTTTAACTAGCTAAAGAATAAAAAAGCCTGTTTGCACTTTATAGGCAATCACAATTATTCAGATTCCACCTTGATCATCTCAAATCAACCCTATCTATCCAACGGTCATGATTACCTCCCATGTCATTCGAGGGTGATATGTATTTTTGTTCCGATTATGACACCATCATCCTTTCCCCCTTCTTTCCATTCCTGCATAGCGTCGAGAGCGACACTCATTTTACCATCCCAAGGAACATTACTTTATTAAATACAATTAAATAGTACTTTTTTCTTTTGCGTATTAACAGACAGGTCCAATATTTTATAAATAAAAACATGTTTTTAATAGAATTTATAATTAAATTATCATATAAAAACATAATTATTTCAATAGAGTATTTTAAACAAATTCACACGTTAGAGAAGAAATTAAGTCCAACAAGATTAATTATCTATATTATAACGTCTAATAACCGTCTTACCTACAGCAATTCGAAATTCGAACGAACTTATTCATTACAACTGAATGACAGAGTATGTATTTATTTATTTATTATTTCTCTAAATAAAGGGACCTATATGTTGTTCTTCCTCACTTCTTATCTTGATTTGCTATTTATACGATGTCGTTTGAGTGCATGAAGGGCCCGCAAATTAAGGGCTGACTCATTGGTCCTCTATCACGACAAAATTATATCCACACACTTGACGCTTGTCAGATAAATAATGTGATTAATTAGGAGGGCATTTAGTTAATTAATTAATTAATCAAGATCAACAAAAACAAACAGACAATTCTCTCTCTTATATCCCTCCGTCTCTGTCGGCTGCCAGTGCTCACTCCTCACTTCACTCTCACTATCATTCTCTCTGTTATGGCTTCGTTTCTCTCCCGTTCCCGTACGCTACAGTTTCTCTTCTTCCTCTTTCTCTCCGGTTCCGTTCTCCAAATTCAAACACTTGCCACCGATCAGTCGGTGAAAACTTTCATTTTCCGTATCGACTCTCAATCCAAGCCGTCCATTTTCCCCACTCACTACCACTGGTACAGTTCCGAGTTCGCTAGTCCAGTCCAAATACTCCACACATACGACACCGTTTTCCACGGCTTCTCCGCTACTCTTTCTCCGGAACAAGCCGCCTCGCTCAGCCGCCATCCCTCCGTCCTCGCTGTCTTCGAGGACCAACGGCGTGAACTACACACTACTCGCTCCCCTCAGTTTCTCGGACTCCGTAACCAGCAGGGACTCTGGTCCGAATCCGATTACGGATCCGATGTCATTATCGGAGTCTTCGACACCGGTATCTGGCCAGAACGACGGAGTTTTTCGGATTTGAATATCGGGCCCGTGCCTTCGAAATGGAAAGGTGTGTGTCAAACTGGAGTCAGATTTACTGCGAAGAACTGTAATAAGAAAATAATCGGCGCGAGGTTTTTTTCCAAGGGACACGAGGCGGGATCCGCCGGTCCGATCGGTGGAATAAATGAGACGGTTGAGTTCATGTCGCCGCGAGATGCGGATGGTCATGGTACACACACTGCCTCAACCGCTGCTGGCCGTTATGCGTTCCGCGCGAGCATGGAAGGGTACGCTTTTGGAATCGCCAAAGGTGTGGCTCCGAAATCGAGACTGGCGGTTTACAAAGTGTGCTGGAAAAATTCCGGCTGTTTCGATTCGGACATTCTCGCCGCCTTCGACGCTGCCGTGAACGACGGAGTTCATGTCATATCAATCTCGATAGGTGGCGGTGACGGAATTTCGTCGCCTTATTACCTGGACCCGATAGCAATCGGCTCGTACGGCGCCGCTTCGAGAGGCGTGTTCGTTTCATCATCCGCTGGAAACGACGGTCCTAACGGAATGTCAGTGACTAATCTTGCACCATGGTTAGTTACAGTCGGTGCCGGCACAATTGATAGAAACTTCCCTGCCGAAGTTGTTCTCGGCGACGGGCGTAGACTCTCTGGCGTCTCTCTGTACTCCGGCGCGCCGTTGAAAGATAAAATGTATCCTGTAGTTTACCCAGGGAAATCGGGGGTTCTATCAGCGTCGCTATGTATGGAAAATTCGCTGGATCCTAATTTGGTGAGGGGAAAGATTGTTATTTGCGACAGAGGAAGTAGTCCAAGAGTAGCTAAAGGATTAGTAGTGAAGAAAGCCGGCGGCGTCGGAATGATTTTAGCTAACGGAATTTCAAATGGCGAAGGTTTAGTTGGCGACGCTCATCTTTTACCAGCTTGTGCTGTTGGTTCTGAGGAAGGTGATGCTGTAAAAGCTTACGTTTCATCTGGAGCTAATCCGACGGCTACCCTCGATTTCAAGGGAACTATTCTCGGAATCAAACCGGCGCCGGTGGTGGCATCGTTTTCCGCCAGGGGGCCGAACGGGTTAAACCCTGAAATTCTTAAACCTGATTTGGTTGCTCCTGGTGTTAACATTCTTGCTGCTTGGACTGAAGCTGTTGGGCCAACTGGATTAGATTCCGATGTTAGAAAAACAGAGTTCAATATTCTATCAGGTACGTCAATGGCTTGCCCGCACGTGAGTGGGGCGGCGGCGTTGCTGAAGTCAGCACACCCAGATTGGAGTCCGGCGGCGATAAGGTCCGCTATGATGACTACTGCTAGCATCGTTGATAACAGAAACCAACCCATGACGGACGAATCAACTGGAAAACCATCAACGCCCTATGATTTCGGTGCAGGGCACGTTAATCTTGATCGAGCAATGGATCCGGGATTGGTGTATGATATTACCAACGATGATTATGTGAACTTTTTATGTGCTATAAGTTATGGACCAAAGGTAATTCAAGTGATCACTCGATCACCGGTGAATTGTCCAGCGAAAAGGCCAAAGCCCGAGAATCTGAATTACCCGTCCATTGCCGCATTGTTCTCGACAACAGCTAGGGGAGTTTCAACCAAGACGTTTATCAGGACGGTGACCAATGTGGGTCAGCCAAATGCAGTGTACAGAGTGAAAATTGAGTCACCGGAGAAAGGAGTGACGGTGAATGTGAAGCCTTCGAGATTGGTATTCACAGAGGGTGTGAAGCAGAGAAGCTTTGTGGTGACAATAACAGCAGATAGCAAGAACCTGGTGTTGAATGATTCGGGTGCCATTTTCGGTTCTATTTCGTGGTCCGATGGGAAACATGAGGTTAGGAGCCCAGTTGTGGTAACTCAACTTGATCCTCTGTAAAACCTGAAATTCGGGTTTCGATCAAAACCATTTGATCGATCAGGTTAATTATATATACATATAAGTTGCTATGGATGGTGATGAAGCTTTTTTGCTTCTATAATGTGCGCTGTATTTTGTTTTTTTAAATCTTGGGGAGGATAGGCGTAGATGGCGAAGAACTGGTTTTTCCGGGTGGAATTAGTGTGAAATTTGTTTTTGTTTTTTGTTTATTTTCAAACTTATGTTGTCGTATGTATAAACTGAGCAAGTTTATATGGTCAACTCAAGTCTACGTTAATTCTAGCTTTCGAATCAAAATTATCAAAAATGGTTGTCTGCTGTTCTCGTGGTGAAATTGGCCTAAATGAAAACTAATTCCAGGAGTAGGTAGTATTACTTTACCGACGTATGCGGACGACAAGCTTGACTGGCAAGCAATAGGTGTGATAGAGAAAGAATATGGATAATAGCTGACATTGTTGACTTTTTGACTGACCCTGATTGCAAATCTGGTTCGGCAAAAGGCAAAGCTGTCATCATCAAGTAGTGTTCAATTTCACTGGCTTTTCTTTGGTGGCCCCTTGGCCTTTTTGTTTAGGATTTTTTAATTTATTATTATTATTTATTGTGACTGAATTCTCCTCATTTATTTATTTTTATTCCTCCCAGTATCGACGCGTAAATTTATTTAATTTTTTTTATAAGAATTCAGTGGCCGTCTCAAACATTGAATTCTTATTAATAAAAAAAAATCTCACTCTAATTTTTAGTAATATCACATAAACTTAAAAATATTTTTAACAGTTGAATCTAGGATATGCTTAACTATACACTCCACAAAAATTCATTTTAATTCTGAATTGTCGTATACTATCAAGAAATCAAAATATTTTATATTTTTTAATTAAAAAAATTAGCAGCAAACACTCCACTCGTATAAAGAAAAACACACACACACAAAAGCCGTTTCTTTTTTCCTTTTCAATTTACTTTTTTTTTTTTTTTAATTTAATTTCTTTTTGCTGCTTTAATTAGTAGGTTTATTAGAGAACCTGAATGATTAAGACATAAGGCCCCTCCATAGAGCAATACTCTGAGCTTTTATTAACCTAATATAAGTCATATGTCCCTACACTTAATTCATCAAATTAATTAATTTGTTAACTTTTTATTAAGCATAGCATAAACATGATTTAAAAGCGTACATAAAATACAAATGATTTTACTTCGCCTTCTCTCCAAATTTATACAAAGAAACAAAAATTGGTAGCTCATGCAGGGGCACGCCCACGAAAATTTATCTATCCCCACCATTAGACATATCTTAGTCCCATTGGGTCACCCATGTTCGCTAGAAATATATATCAGACAAATATTTTTTTAAAGTAGTAATAAACACATCTTTATCACTCGGCCTAATAACTTATTGGTGGTTCGAGTTCTTCTAAATGTGGATATTTTTATTTTCTCTAATAAAATAAAATAAATATATATATAGATAAAGTTAATACATCTAGGTGTAAAAATTTAAGTTGTTTTACACTTGAAATAATTTGAAGACATGGGAAAGGTTTTATAAATTTAAATTGCATTTATGACTGAAAATTGAACTGGATATATTACTGACAATATAATATTAAAAAATTGGCACTTATAATTAACTCAATTATTGTACTGTATTATTTTTGTTCCCCAAGCTGCTATTTATAAAGAAAGCTTTATAGGGAAGCGCTTGGCTTACAATTCACTTAAAGCTTTGAATTTGCTTAATTAGTATTGGTTTAAACATACTATTGAATTATGTGAAACTTTATCGAAAAATGGCTCCACCCTTCTGAAAGTCAAAAACTTTAGCAGCAATTAATCAGACAAAATGAATATCGAAATTTGTATTTGAAATCTAAGCTTCCTCTTCCTAGTCCAAAAATTTGAAATAATCTAGGATCATATGCTAATTTTCAACTAATTATTTGACTGACGAGCTTGAAACCACTGGACATGATCTTACCTGCTAAAAGCAAATCTGGTTCTCGGCTTTTTGTGGAGACAAGTGCTTTCGGTAACAGGTTTTAGATTGGATTTGTTTGTTAAACATATTTAAATCATTGGAAGTGCTTATCTGGGGTGGAATCTGATGCATAACCGTATTCTCTTTAGAGTTGCATTTGTTTATGTATTATAAATTACGATTAGGGCTTTGTTTGGAGTTGCAACGGTTCTACATTTGAAGTAAGTAAAAGATTACTATTTTTAGAATATTTTTAAGCCTAACTTTTGTGATAAAAGATTGTATTTGAACCCCCTCCAAATTACTTGTGACTTGAGTGAATAGAAGATTGCGTTGCCATTTTTAAATTACAATTGTTGTGAAATAAAATTTATCAACTATCAAATTTAAGTGGATAGTTACAGTTTCGAGCTTTAGTAGAAGTCCAACAGTTACAAACATGCTCTCAAAGAGCTTTCGCTATTTGCAATATTCATGATATTAATATAAAAAGGAATCACATTAGATGAATTTAGTTCACCTACAAATAGTAAGGAGATAAGAAGAGAATTAAAGCTGAAAGTTGACAGTGTGATATATATGCTTCAGGATTTTGATTCTTTATTCTCCTTGCACTTTTGAATCTGTCACCACAATTAACGCGACACATCCGAAGCTGCCTAATATCCTTGATTCCTCAACCCCATTTTGCTATGAATCACCAATGAATTTCTTAACACCATTCAAAAGAATATATCATTCACGCAGCAACTGAGATCGGAAAGGATAACCACATCACATTTTCATCACAAACAACGTAGGAATTCAGAGAACTATGGTGACTATGTCAATGAGAAAAAGAACAAATATGAGAATGAAAGAAAAAACTGCAGAAAATATAAAAAAGGGGAAGAGCAGAAAAAGGAGAATAAGATACTAGCTGCCAAAAAATAGTTCCAGTTCGATGCTAGAGTATCTGATACCCTCAATTTTGGAACTTTAGTATAGAGATAGAAAGTAGGGTAAAGTGCTGGAAACTCGTGGAAAAGTTCAGGTATATGAAATAAATGACGCTGATGTGGATGGGTTAAAGGAGACAAGCTGGATGGCCAGAATTTAGTTATCCAAAAAAGAAATTTAAGCACATGAAACCAAGATCTGCAAAAATGGATGCCTGCCCATATCTTTAAAGTTATCTATGAACCACAAAAAAGTGGAAAAAGAAAAAAGAAAAAGAGAGGGTTCTTATCATTTATTTGCTTTCTTCTTTGGCCTACAAACTTCTGCTTTACTTCCCATAAGCCATTTCAGGCCACTTTCATCATAGTACTTTGGTTGCCATTTGGTGCCATGCCCTACAAGAAATGGAAATTATATCAAGGTTAAATCAATTCCATAATTCATTAGAAAGCTATGAGAAAAACAAGTTAAACAGTCTAAGAATTCTATGAGCATAGTTCTACTGACCTCCAACCGTGTAAACCCAGAGTCTTAGTTAATAATAATCCCTGCACCAATTAATTCGTTACTAATAATCATAAACCGCTTGCATATTTGAAGTCAAGGAGTTCTTCGGAAAGAAAAGGGAGAAAAAAGAAAATTATTGCTTGCAACAATTTCAGAATACATGAATAATGGAGCAGGGTATGTTAAAGTTACAATTAAAAGTTACAATTATAAATTACAAACTAGTGATAATTAGATTCAGCCATGCTGTATTCAGAGAACAAATGTAAACAATTGCAAATTCATTATCCAGAATCTCTATAAGGGGATTTTCTCCTTGTTATGTTATACAGACAAATAAGAGCTTTTCCTCCACATATAATAATTGAAATCTTAATGACATACCAGACTTTCTCCACATATATTTTCCCAATGGACCTAAGGAAAATACAGTAGCATGCCCATATTTGAGGTTTGGTATTGTGGTAAAGTGATCCTAACATGTCAGTTATAGCATGCAATAGATGCTTTACTCAATTCAGCTTCAGCCATCATCTGGTTCATCAAGCTGGTGACACTCAAATCAACTGCAACTTCATCAACTTTGACACTATTGATGGTTTTTGAAGCTGCCGCTTTCATCTTGCTGCATAGAGCATATGCAGCCGGTACCTTGTTTCCTACCCATCTTCTTCAGTAAATAAGATAAGATCTTGGGAGAATTGGTTACATTCCACAAGGGTAACTGCTAGATTCAGTAATCATCAGAACCAAGCGACATATTCCCACTTGGACGAATGCCCACTGGAACAAAGTGATTCTCCTCTAAAAAAACAAAGAAGAATCAACCAAAGTCACTTGAACTGTCATCGAGCAAGCTAATCCCTGGATTCTTAATTAACCTTTTCTTCAAGGTACTTGATCTCAATGCTTCAGCATCCTGAAACCTCCCAACTGATGCATAAACATTTGAAAGGAGTACAACTTGGCCCGATTCTTCAGGGTCCTGCTCAAACACCTGTCTAGCCGCAAGCTCTGCTAGCTCCACATTGCTGTGAAGCAAGCATCCACTGAGCAGAGCCCTCCAAATATTTGGACCTGTCCCTTCCAAAAGTTTACCAGCAAGCAGACTTGCATCTGATAGGCAGCCTGCTCGAGCAAGCAAATCAACCACACACCCATGATGTTCCTGGCTTGGTTTTACGTTATTTGCTTCTATCATTTGATTGAAAATCAGCAACCCATCATTTATTAATCCTGCATGACTACAAGCATTCAAAATGCACAAGTAGGTTGCACCATCAAGGATTTTTCCACCCTTCATCATCTCATGGTAGAGAGCAAGTGCAGCTCCTCCATGGCCATTTATCCCATAACCACTGATAATTGCATTCCATGAGATTACATCTCGAAGGAAACCCATCTCTTTGAAAACAATGTGAGCAAGGTCCACATTCCCACATTTTGAGTATGCTGATATAAGACTATTTTGAACTGATCTATAATGGGGGAAACCAGCTTCAAAAGCATAACAATGAAGCTGCAGGCAGAGCACTAAAGCAGCTAGCTCTCCAGACGCTGTAAGAACACTAACTAACATTATGGAGTCAATTGAATAGTCATTTTCTTGTCTCATCTTAACGAAGAGATTCAAAGCCTCTCTTGCACATCCATTCTGCACATATCCTGAAATGATTGCTGTCCAGGAAACTAGACTCTTCTCAGTTGTTTGATCAAATACGGTTCTAGAAGAATCTAAATCACCACATTTGGAGTACATTGCAATTATAGAGTTTGAAAAAGGAAGCTCTGATTGAAAGCCACAAACAACAGCTCGCGCATGGACTTGTCTTCCTCTCTTCAAATCTCCCAAAACTGAGCAAGCTGAAATCAAATTTATAATAACTACCATATCATCAAGGATCCCACTCTTTCTCATTTTGCAATAAATCTTTAGGGCATCAGATGCATGTTCCAGGTTGACCAATAAGCCCATCATTGTTGTATAACTGATAACATCTTTACAGTCAGGCTCTCCAAAAATTTGGCTAGCAGCAGCCAAATCCATCAAAGATGAATACATGTAAAGTAGAGAGTTATTAACACATAAATCCAAAATAAGAGCCAACTTAATTGTTAAGCCATGGATAGATTCACAAAATGCCCTCGATCCTAAAGCAACACAACCTCTTATAACTGTCAAAACAGTCACAGAATTAGGCACTAAACCAGACCTCCGGAATCGGTTAAATAAAGAAACAGCCCGTTCAAAGAGTTCATTATTTATAAGCCCAGCAACAATTGCATTGCAAGATACCAAACCAGGGTTCTTTAGTCCCTCGAATAATTTATAAGAATCAAATATATTTCCACATTTTCCGTACGCATCAAGCATTGCAGTGCCCACAATCAAATCAGATTCCAATCCACATTTCACAATTAGCCCATGCATAGATCTCGCAAGCTCCAAGTTTTGCAAGCCTACAGTGGCAACAAGAACACCAACCATAGTGAAAGAATTGGGAAACAAACCCGAAAACATCAATTGTGAAAATGATTTGACGGATTTCTTGTAAAACCCATTTATAGAATATCCATGAATCACAATGGACCAGGAAACTACATTCTTCTGAGGAATTGCTTCGAACAAGTTCTCTGCTTCTTTAGTCCTTCCAGATTTGAAATAGCTGCTCAAGAATTTGCAGGATTCATACGGATCAATGCAAGAAACATTAGACTTGTATGAGATAAAGAACTTATTGAATTGGGTACAAGTGAAAGGAATTTTCTTGATCTTGCTTAGAAGCATAGAGCGTCGAGAGTAAAATAGCTGTGTTTATGGCGGGTAACTGTCTTACGGTTCTCTCTGTTATTAACCATAAACAAAAAATAGTAGCCGCCTATTTGTTTAGAACTTGGCTTCGACATGCTAACGTTGGGCATTAAATTGGGCCAGCTCAGTCCTATAATTAAATAGTTGGCTGGACCATTCTAGGCTAGCCTAAGCCCGGCTCGTGAGTTCTATCAGTTAAGCAGTATTATTGGGCAGTGAGGTGTTATAATTTTTTACTGCAAAATAAAACTATTATATGTAAAATATTAATGAAAAAAATATGTGAATTTCATCAAAAATTAAAGTTATTAGATACTTTTTTAACTTTATTTTGAAAGGGTAATGCAATCACTCAACATTAAACTAAGTTTAAATGCTTAAATGCATGTTACTTTTATTTTTGAATTAAATGCAATTCTCAATATAAAATGTAAAATAGAAATTGAGACACTACCTTGTAATTATTTTGTAATTCTATCCTATCAATTTAATTAAAATATGAGTAATGAAAGTATAAATTCTAAATGTTAGTTAAAAATATGAGTCACTAACAAGTGCATTTATGTCGTAGTTATGCAAAAGTTACCTGGGTAATCTAATCCCTTTTCACTTATAAAGAGAGAGCATCACTTATCCATTAGATTTTTTTACAAATATTATTAAGTTCATATTAATGTGTATAAGAAAATAATTATCGTTAAAATGTGTCCACTAAGTATGAATTCTTTACTTGCTGCAGGGGGCTAAAAAGAAAAAAAATCAACCGTCGATCACTACACGTGGCAATACCTTTATGGCTTTATCTCAACCAAAGGCCTAAAATACAAATATTTTAGAAGAGGCATAGAAATTATTAAATAATTCCTTAAAATTTTGTAATATATTAATCATTCATGTACCGACAAATTTATTTATTGCTTGAATTAAATATCACCACGCTCTTAATTTCAGACAGCTAAACTAAATAAGGATAAATCTCTTGCCAAATATCAATACCAATGCCAATACCAATAAAGCGCGGGAGATATTTCATACTTTCTTCTTACCAAACAGTTACTTCTGCAACAATCAACCGCCACGTTTGATACGCGGTCTACTTCATTTTCCGCCACGTAATTAATACAAGCCGACACTGTACAGGAAAACTTCATTTCAGTCCCTAATCTTTGATGAAACTATTTTTATTCAAAAAATTTGACACTGCATTCTAAAAGTATGTTAACTGTTCATCATTATCTCACTCTTGCCTAAAAGTGTTTCATCCAAAGGGAACTGTTCTTTTCACAGCTCTTGTGAAGTACAAAAAAAACTTTGTTTTGTTGTGTTTTCTGACGCTTCATGTATATTTTACATAATTATCTTTGTTTTATATATATATATATATATACTTTATTAGATTGTTTTATGTCCCGTGTATTAAAAGTGGAAGAATATTATTTCTATCTGATTCACCAAACTGGGAGGGATTAAAATAAGATAAGTTATGCAACATCAGATATCGTTTCTAATATGGTATGTTTTATCGACCAAAATATAATTTTACGAGATGTTGGGTGCTAAAGTGGAATTCTCTCTACACGGTCTGTTCAGTTTCCTTCGATCGTAAGATTATCTAAATCTTTAAAGCCATAGATCTTCTCCGAAACTCATCGTCTTGTCTGAAAAACAAAGAAACCGATTGAATAATCATGTCTTCTTCAAAAACCAAATCAAATTCTCTCTATCCAGAAGTGGATCTTTCAAACCCAGAAGCTGCTTCTGTTGAAACTGCTTCCTCTCCATCTTCTTCTTTGTATCCTTCTATTGACATGAAAGACCTGGCAGAGAAGCTTTTCCCCGAAGACGACGCCGTTTCACATGTTACGGCCAACGCTCCACCGTCCGAGCAAGTTCTTGTAAAAATACCTGGGGCGATAGTTCACCTGATCGAGAGAGAAAACAGCGTTGAACTAGCTTCCGGTGAGCTCAACATAGTTAGCCTTTCACAGGGTGAAAACGTCGTCGCCGTGTTTGCACGTATTGGGGATGAAATTCAATGGCCTTTGGCTAAAGATGAAGCTGCTGTGAAGCTTGACAAGTCTCACTATTTTTTCACTCTTCGCGTACCAGAATATGGGTCCTCTGAAACTGATCATGTTCATTATGAAGTTTTGAATTACGGGCTGACGATTGCAACGAAAGGGCAGGAGCGTCTGTTGAAGAAGTTGGACAGAGTGTTGGAAACGTACAGTTGTTTTTCGGTTCAGAAAGTGAAGAACTTGGACAACTGGGAGGTCTTGGCAAAAGAACTATCTCCGGAGGAGTTGAAGTCAGAAGAGAACATGGAATTGATGGAGAAGAGTTCGGTGGCTTATTGGACTACATTGGCGCCGAATGTAGAGGATTACAGTAGCACGGCAGCAAGGTTGATTGCAACGGGATCAGGGCAGTTGATTTGGGGGATTTTGTGGTGTGGTGACGTGACTGTGGATAGGCTGAAATGGGGGGATGAATTTTTGAGGAAGAGGATGGGAGCCGGTTCAAAATCGGAGATTAGTCCTGATACAATCAAGAGGATCAAGAGGTGTGCCCATTTCTTTGCTCTAAAATTTTGGAATTTAGATCTGTTAGGATAAACAAAAATTGAAACTGATTGAGGGTTTGAATCTCCTTGTGGTTTTAGCTTAGCATAATGCAACTTCATTTTTTAAACTTCTTAAATATTTGTTTGGGTAAAATGTATTTAGTTTATTTCTAATCTGATTTAGATGTTTAAGTACTGAAATATGAAGTTGTCTGAATTATATTTTGGGAACCTGTTTTTCTTCCTCTTTTGTCTTTTCTATGCAGTGCTAACGCATATATTGGTCTGGTATGTTTAGGGTTAAGAAGTTGACAAAGATGTCCGAGAAAGTGGCTACCGGAATCCTTTCTGGGGTGGTCAAAGTGTCCGGATTCTTCACGAGTTCAATCGTGAATTCTAAAGCTGGAAAGAAATTTTTTAGCCTTTTGCCTGGAGAACTTGTCCTTGCTTCCTTGGATGGATTTAGTTAGTAGTTCTTCTTAAAGACTTATAAACTGTTATTTTCATTGATATTATCTGTTCATTCTGTGCCTTCTGCATACGAATATTGATTATCCCGTGTGTTCTTTCTGTGTGGTTTTGCAGACAAGGTTTGTGATGCTGTTGAAGTTGCTGGAAAGAATGTCATGTCAACCACATCTGTTGTGACAACTGGACTTGTTTCAAATAGGTATTTATCTCAATTTGACTCTGTACTTAATGCTCAATTGCATCATCACCATAATGAATTATTGCAATTATCTGCATCAGGTTCTGATAAGCATCATTACCTTGGGAAAGTTGGCAACTTTTGTGGGGTAGATGTAATGCTATAATGGTCATGTTCCTTTGAGTCGGTTGATTTCTCTTAAGACGGAGTGTTTTCCTACTATAAGAATCTGTCTTGCTGTGCCCTACAAGAAACTATGATATTTGTATCTTCATCTTTTGCTTAGCTTGTATGTAAACCTTATATATCGCCATCATCTTTGTCAATCATGGAGGGTTTTGATTTTGACTCGGAATTGCACATTTTCATTGTGGCTCTCATGTATGATTTGATATTGGATTATTTGGAGCTATTAGAGAATGATCATATTCTTTGATTGCAGGTATGGGGAGGAAGCAGCAAAGGTGACAAATGAAGGGCTTGATGCTGCTGGACATGCGATTGGGACTGCTTGGGCTGTTTTCAAGATAAGAAAGGCTCTCAATCCGAAGGGTGCATTCAAACCCACAACTCTTGCAAAAGCTGCAGTATCAGCAAATGCTGCTGAACTCAAGGCTAAATCCAAGAAGTAGCATCAGCAGATATTTTTTGGTTGTCCTTTGTTTATCTCTGTAAGATAGCAGGAATGTTTAAGATTGATGGTATTTCTTTATAATCAATTTTCTCGAACGTTGAGGTCTTGTTAGATGAGAACAGGCGTAGTATATAATTTCATTTTCACTATAGATAGTGCAATGAAACAAATGTTTGTCAATTTGCATTACTGTGATCTGAATCTCGTTGAACATAATATGAACTAAATTTGGACATCAAGAAACTTCTGATTGTAAATGGTACACTTTATTCCTTACAGTGCAATATCATAAATTCATGGATAACTCTTCAAGCTTTAGTAGCTAGTTTTGAATGGCCTGTAAGTCTTGAGATCCAGAACAACTCCAGCTATTGAACCAATTGCAGCAACTACAGTGATGAAGAAACAAGTTACACTTAGAATCTGAAACCCCAGCCACCTGGTTGTTCCTCTTCCAATCTTCTTCTCTGCTATGTACATCTCAATTGGGAAATAAACTGTTAATGGCCAGAACGCCATGGCTCCCAGGAGTCCAACAACATCATTAAAAAATGGTAAGAGCATTGCTAGTAGGGTTGTCAGGATAACAAACACAGTCCTCCATACTAGCCGAAAGAAGTTAAGCTGGTACACGCCAATAAATGGGATTGGTATCTCATATTCTGCAGTTATAAAGCCACTCTTAGGCCATTTCTGCGAACTCCATTTTTCCACAAATGCAAACAATGGCTGGCAATAGACCTACGTATTACAAAATTTCACTGCGTTAGGGAAAATTCTGCCTGTTTTTATGTGAGGGTTATTGATTTTGTGACACAAACCTGATAAGCACCAACAAGGTGAACAACGATTGCTGTATTTGCAATGTCTAGAAGCCAGTAGGGATTATAGAAACCAAAGGCAGTTAAAAGATTTGAAGGGGCCAGATCTCCGAAAGCTGCATAACCCATACATCCACAGAGCAAGTAGAATATTGTTGTTACCATGATGCTGAGCAAAGTTGCCTTCTTCATGGTCTTGTGCTCAGCAGGAGGAGATTTTACTGTATCCTGGATTTCGAGAAGAATGATGGAATAAGAGTATGAAAAAGCAATTGCTCCAAGAGCTTGCAGACTTCTCCATAGCTTCTGTGTTGAAGTAACCGTTCCAGCACTTGTTATTGTTCCTATGCTGATACCTGTCAGGCTTCCTTTGAAGCTCCCATTTCCTGGAAAGATGAATTTGAAAGTTGTTCATATCTTATGGCATAATTTCTTATTTATCCCATAAACTGAGTGTAGCTTGTACCTGCAACTTTTCCAATTCCAAGTCCGAGACCAACAAAAGAGTACGTGAACGACATAACAGCTGCGACTATTGAGAGCCACCATACTTGATCAAAGTCCGGGATTTGGGAAAATATAACCTCTATGATTCCAAATGTAATCATATATACATTACTTGACATGTGGCACGGATTTTTTCCGCCACTCTCGTGAAAACAGTTTGATCTCTTTATTGCCCTAAAACGACATAATCAATAACATAAACCATATAAAAGTCAATACCTAAAACAGATTGGTGAAGCTGAAACTTATTTGAAAGAAAACTTACATCATGCTAGCTGATGCTGCAATTGTATATCCAATAGCAACACCAAACAAATTGAAGTATTGGATTAACCCACAAAACATGACCTTTTTCCCTCCTGCAGGGATGTTGACATATAATCAGAGTTAGAAAATCTGCCTGACTTGCAAATGATGAAAACTTTCTGTTACCTAAGTTAGCTTTGACGGCATCCATGTAGGTGCGGTTTCTCTGCCCAGTGACAGGATCCCCAGATCTGTAGCACTGAGACAGGAGATTTGCGGTGTAAAGATTGACAAATGCAAAGAGGACCAAGACAGTAGGTCCTGCAACCCAACCGAGCTGCCCTATTGCCCATGCCAATGACAATACTCCTGACCCTATAACAGCAGTTATAATATGGGATGATGCTGTCCAAAAAGTTCCTGCAATTTCGAATATAAGAATCAATCATATATTCTAATGGACATGTAAGACCAAATTTTTAAAGCTTAAAAGATTTCGAATCGGGAAAAGATTCTACTCCATTTTATAGAGGTAAATGACGAGATTACTGTATAGTACAATATGAAAACATTAAAAAGCTTTTGCACAGTTTTATGGTAATTAAAGATTTCTTAGGTAACTTTTTCCGTTGAATGCAGGTAGTTGGAAATATATATATATATATATATATATATATATATATATATGAACCTGTTCTCTTCAAGCGGCCGTCATCATCAAAGCTCTTGGAATAGTTGGCTTGAGCGTTAATAGTTTCACTGTCAACAAGAGGTTGAGGCGGAACTTCTACTTGCAAGTAGTGCCTGATGTCATGTCTTTCTTCAACCTATAAACAGCCATGAACATATGTATCACAATAAGTAGAAAAGATTGAAAAAAAAATGCCCATTCCGGCAAATTGAGAAATGGTTTGATCTTACAACTCCATGGTGGATTCTGCTCGGAAGAGTTCGACTCCTTTGCAACATGGTACTGTATAATGTTGCAACTGTTGTGGAATCAGAGAGAAAGAGGTAATGACAAATAAAGGACAAGGTTAATTAATGGGTACTTAAAAGCATGGAAAGTTTGAGCTTTTATGAAGAACAATAATTGATAGTGAAAACTGTTGAAGCTATACCATATAGCAATGTATGTATGTTTGTTTCCTAGCTATGTGTGTGTGTGTGTGTGTGTGTGTGTGTATTGAAATCCAAAGTTCTACTTTTGTGGACCGTCCATTATTCTTATTGATGGTGTTGATAGGTTAGGTAGGAGATGATCGACACCCAAGGGTTGGTGCATACTGTAGCATTTCGGATCAAGATAATGGCATTAACTTGTTAACAAAATGGTAGAGGGATGAGATCTAATATTAAGCAGAATAATAACGGCCTTTTTCGAAAAATATCTACAAAAAGTTAAGATAGATGAGATAATATATTTGCTTTTTCTTTTGTAATGATTATCATAATATTTGTACTCTTATAACGTAGTCCAAAATTAAATTCTACATTCAACATGAAAGATATTTTTATTCTCAAAATATTTAATTGGAAAGAAATCTACCCCAAATTTGAAAATTGTGAGCCACACACTTAGAACCTCTCTAGAAATTTCCATAAATTTATCGAGTTTATAGTTTACAAGAGAATTGGTACTTTTTTACTTTCAAAATGAATTATCTTCCAAAAAATGGACTTATCATATATATATATATATATATATATATATATATATATATATATATATATATATATACACACACACACACACATATATGTTTTCAAGATAATTTAATTTAGGAGAATAATAATCGTAATTAATGAGCGCTCTTGACTTGATGAGATGTGTCGCGATCAATATATTATTCTCACAATTTTTATCTATTTGATTACAACAATACCGTGAATAATATAATAAAATATTATATGTGTTTTTAAGTATTAATATTGATTTGTTTTTCATTTAGTGCATTGTGGATAAACCAAATTAAAAGCATATATAATAAAAACTGGACACGTGGTATATAAGGCATTGATTAATTAATAAGCTTAAATTTGTCTGTTTCCCCTGGTGGAAGAAGTAGCTAATTTTGATTTTGATTTTGATTTTGATTTAATGATTAATTAAAGTTGTATAACGTGTCAACTTTCGACCGTGGGAAAATGCATATATATCCTAATATTTTCTTATTTCCTATTTCAATTTCCTTTTAGGCATTTCAGAATTCAGATCAAACAAGGCCATAATGATGAATCGACAACAACATTGCTTGATGACTCTGTCAATCACAATCATCCAGTTTATATACATAAGTACATGTTAGGTTATTTAATTAATTAAAGTTAAGGAAGGAAACGCCAAAGGGTGTCTGAAACCACAGCAAGCATGAGCAATGGGTGCATTGCATGCCAGGCCTTTTCTTGCTCAGATTGACTGTCGGACCACCGATACATTGAATTGACCCAAGTCTGTGCACCCAATTCATAAAGCTGTAGCTACCTGCACTACCACACTCCCATCACTTCCATCATCTTCTGATAAATATTCAAAGTCCCCAAGTTACTTAATTATATATGTATACCATCATCGTATACATCGAACAAATAGTTTTAATGTCTAAATTAGTATGAGCTGAATTCAATTCATGATCGTATGGATAAATTTCTATAATCTAGAACCTGATAATTTAAAGGGTACTGAGAAGCTAATTAGTGCACTAAACATAAGTTCTTACCCTTTAATATTTGTTTACAAAACATTAAAACTATCCAAATTACGCGAGATAATTTAAAAAATATTTGTGTAGCCCCCAATAATGATGAGATTGTAAGTTTAACCAATGCATAATCTTTACTATTGAAAATATTTCGCTTTAAACCAAACTCAAGCTACCTGAACTTACTTCAAAATATCCTATGTCTCAACTTAATTTATTAAACCAAATTTTTAAATATTTATAATCAAGTGACTGAATCTTTAATCTGATATTAAAATAATGTAATCAGTCCTGTAAAACTTTTGTCATATTAAAAGAACAAAATGGCACTGACATGTCGGGAAAAAAAATTGAGATGCAAACGACATCGTATTTGCTATGGACTGAAACTACGTCGTTTTTTGGCGAGCTTTCTTGCATCTGTCTTCCGCGGTCTTGGCTTGTCCTCCAAGAAGCTCACACTGCACTGTCTTTTCATAACCCAGATCGCAGGCAAAACCAGAATCAAAACAACAAAAAAACCAAAACCAAAACCAAAATCAAACTCGAAATCGAAGCAAGAACAACAAGATGGCTCGATACGACCGCGCGATCACGGTGTTTTCTCCCGACGGCCACCTTTTCCAGGTGGAATACGCGCTCGAAGCCGTCCGTAAAGGAAACGCCGCCGTTGGAGTTCGCGGCACGGACATAGTCGTCCTCGGTGTCGAGAAGAAATCCACCGCCAAGCTCCAAGACTCCAGGTTATTAACTTACCTTACATCTATTATTGACTTATATACTTGTGTTTAGGTCTGTAGTACGTCAAATTAAGTTCAAAGATCAGATTTTTATGTTCATAGGGTATCTGGTTTATGTTATGAATTGATTTTTCTACAAGACATAATGTGACTCTCAATCTTGTGAAGGACTTTGAGTTTATGACTAAATTCTAGATTAAATGAAGTCTAATGGTTTGTTGTATGATTAATTTTTGGTGTAAAGCATACAAAAAAAGGTTTAAGGACACAAATTTGATTTACATATTATTCAAATACTTTAAATGTGTTGAATCATTTCAATGTTTATTTTTTTCTTAATTTTCAAGAAAAAAAAAAACACGCCACCTATGTCATGTTATATAGCATATTGACACACTGGGAAGCCAATTGTGCTTCTATTCATTACTTAACTCAGACCAAATCTCAGGACCAAACTAGTGGGTTCAGCTGCATGAATTCTCTTTATCCATTTGACGAAGTTCAAAACCGATTCCTGCATAAGTTGGTTACACTACACGTCTTTTTATACCTCTATCTGCATGGTTTTCGGGAAGATATTTCCCACTTCATCGCTACTGCATGAATTGGGTAGTTCTTCAAAAGTGGAGCATTGACAGGTTGACTTAGATGGACAAACACTACACTTGTTTCTTGTAGATGTCATCTCCAGCATCTGCATAATATTTCGTTATATGGGCTAAACAAGGGTTCTTCATATTAAAAGTATGTTTAATCTTTGATACTCTGTACTGGTATAATCAGTAAATATGAGATTATTACTGGCATGCATCCTTAGCTTCTTCTTGTTGAATTTTTATTGCTTACAGAATGGTGAGGAAGATTGTATCATTGGATAATCACATTGCACTAGCTTGTGCTGGATTGAAAGCAGATGCACGTGTCTTAGTCAACAAAGCGCGTATTGAATGTCAGAGTCATAGGCTTACGGTTGAGGATCCTGTAACTGTTGAATATGTAACCCGTTACATCGCTGGTCTGCAGCAGAAGTATACACAAAGCGGTGGTGTGAGACCATTTGGTCTTTCAACCTTGATTGTCGGTTTTGATCCATACACAGGTATCCCATCTCTTTATCAGACTGATCCATCAGGAACATTTTCAGCATGGAAAGCCAATGCTACAGGGAGAAACTCAAATTCAATTAGGGAGTTCTTGGAGAAGAATTATAAAGAAACTTCTGGGCAAGAAACTGTGAAGTTGGCCATTCGTGCTTTGCTTGAAGTAAGTTGTTAATTCTGACATGCATGTATCTCACCTTTGACTTTTAATTTTAATATGTAACTATTCTTTGTTGATTCTCCAACTTCAGTTAGTAACTGTGCAATTCTCTTCAGTTATTGGATTTCACTTTTGATATTGTGTAATAAATAAATGTTGAAATTTGATACAAGATGCTATATCGGGTTATTTCTTGGTGAGTTTCAGTGGTTTAGACACTTGATAAGCAAAGTATTTGAAGAACTTTTACATGTACGTAAAGCTAGTCATGTTAAACTGTTTCTGCCAGTGACGTATGTTCTTCATTTTAAGTAGTTGGTATAGAGTTTTCAAATTTAAAATTATAAGGTTGTTGTTCATGTTGATATAGTGATGTTCCTCTGGATAATCCAAGTTCACACAGTCTGTCATAAGTTTCATACTGGTGTGTCACAGGTTTCTTACCATCAATTTCACTAATAACTGGATGTGACATCATTTGCAATGGTATTCTTTGGTCATTATTAGGATTTAATGTAAAGAGCCAAGTATTCACATCATACATGTATCTTTCTCTTTTTTAAGTTTTTGCTTCTATTTAAATGAATTTTATGAGAATTAGATGACTTGAATAATACGGTGGAAGAGGATTCTTTCTAAGAGAAAGGTAAAGCTGTAGAATTTAGGGATCAAACTAAATGCTGGACCAGGAATTTAATAAAGTTGTAAAATTCTTTATTATTATTTTATATGCAATGTGTAATTATCTTTTCTTTCACCTGTATAACTCTTGATCTCTGTTGCTTGTATTGTTAGGTTGTTGAAAGTGGGGGCAAGAACATAGAAATTGCTGTGATGACAAAAGAGCACGGTCTGCGGCAACTTGAAGAAGCAGAAATTGATGCCATTGTCGCCGAGATTGAAGCTGAGAAAGCTGCAGCAGAAGCTGCAAAAAAGGGCCCCCCGAAAGAAACCTAGGTTTATCGAGTCAAAAACACAATATTTTTCTTCTTGCAGTGGCAATTATGATTTAGTGACAATTTAGTGTGTTGAACAGTGTTCATATTTGCCAGTTGCAAAATTTGTTTGTAAGTTGGCACACTATTGTTCTGCAGATGGTTCTTACATGTGTCATTGAAAACTTGTTACGAGCTCGATTTACCCGAAAATGCTGACCATTGAAGTCTTTACTACATTTATGCCGTGGTATGAAATCAAACAAAATTTGTCTGGAAATGCATGAATTGTTTCTTTCATGGTGAGGAAGTTGCATGATGAAGATTTCTGTACATGAACTGATTGAAGGATGATTTTGATAGAAAACGGCAAGTATTATATCTTTGAATCCTATAATCTTTGATCAGGTCTGAAAAATGCAGCTTGGACTGACAGGTAGTTCAAGGTGCCATGTCGACCCAAATTTAGGTCTATTTCACACGGCCCATGAATTCATTATTATAGTTAAAATTGTTGTTGTCTTGACCGATCCATTTAAGACTTTCATGTATCTAGGGATGTTACTTTCCATAACAGAAGTCGGACATTTGCTAGTGGAGGATGGGCCTTAATGGGCCCCCTCTTTCTCTACCTTCATATTCAATATAGAAGGAGCCCTAGTGAGTTGAGCCACCTCTACCACCGTCTACAGGCCAGCCGGCACCGTGATCATGGTGATGAATTTCAACCAAAGTTTTGTCATATTATCAGACGCCATTATTGATAGAGAATGTCAATATTGAACTATAAGATTACAATTAGATAAATTCCGACTCAAAAATAATTTTGTAATAAATTCTAAATGAAAATCAGAGTCCATCTCTAAGACTCTTCTAACCGCTGCTGACTAATGGCTGCTGTCAATTTTGGCCTTCGATTCAATCGGCCCTCCACTTAGCTGCTACCAAATAAATAAATATATATATATTTGTATGTGCTCTCCATTTTTCCACACAAAGAACCAAAAATTAAATTTGATTTTGTTGAAATTCTTCTCTCCATTATTGCCATAAAAATTCCCCCAACCCCTTCCAAATCCAACGTTACTATTGAAACGTTCCATACCAAATCATCCTCAATTAATAAACGCTGAAAATTGTAATTCCCCCCTCCCCTCCTACCTTCTTCAAAAATTTTGTGAGTGCTGTTACGTATACATTCATATAGGCAGATATTGTAATTTTATTTTATTGATATCAGTATTATAATTTTATAAAAAAAAATTATATAAATATCTAATAATAATATATTATTATTATACTAATTTGGACGAATATATAGTTTATATTCTTAATCATATTTAAAGCATATATGTTTGAAATTATTTTATAATTAAAAAAAAAAAGATTAATCTTCCGAAGATTAGTTGAACTTCAAAACAAAAAAGTCCGGAAGACAACCTTAACTTTTGTCATCATTAAGTGAGTTGCTTTGGAATCCCATTTGGAACACAACTAGTTTCTTAATGTTATGTCTACTTCATCATCATTACTTTGAATATTCATTTTAGTAATAAATTTTTTAGGAACAAAATTGATGTATGTAATCAAGGGTCTAATTAGAATACACACTAGTTATACTTCTAATTTTATCCAAATAATTTATTCTATTTTTATTGAATTTTGAAAATTTCGGTTGAATTCTTTAGATTTCTTTGGAAAAATTAATATATATCTATATATAAAAGTGAGAAATTTAATATCGAGAAAATTAAAGTCATTAACTTATAGACTAACTCGTAATTACGTATAGCATGAAATTATAGATAAAAAATACAAATTTGTACTAAAAATATGTAATCATGTGTGAAGAAAAGTATCCCACATAATGTGGCACAAAGTCACTTTCAAGTTGACTCATACTTCACAATTTTTTTTTTTGGAAAAAGGAGGTAGTTCAAATACGTAATGATCAATACCAAGAAACGGTATAGATTGAATATAAATGGTGTTGTCATCATTAAATTTAATAATAAATTTCAACATCAAGTGTATACATTAACATAACAATAACAATAACAATAATATGATATACCTACTCGGATCACGACTATACCTACACATACACATGCATACACACTCTCTCATTCATTTTTTATTAGTTAAAATAACCTACCATCTAACCTTTTTTATATAAAGGTTAAGTAAAATATAATAATAGTAACAATTAATAACAACAACAATACAATAATATTGGATTTTTATAATTAAGAACATATTTTTTTCATTTATGACATATAAGTCCAAGACTACTATTAAAACAGCTCAAATAATATTCAAAGTGACATTCTTACTGATATAACCTTTACGAGTGTTAATTGATTTAACTAGTAAAATTTATTGGAAGTAGTACAAAAGATCCATGTTCAAACTTTGTCCACACAAAATAAGAAAAGGGTTTGGGTTATTTACTCGTAAATTTTAAAAAAAAAAGTAATACACTATAATATTATACTTATCAAAATTTAATATTATACGGATAATTTTATTATTTAATAAAGGTCGGGAACCTTTTTTGTTACGAAGGAACAATTTATAGCTTTTTCTGTAATAATATAAAAAATTAAGAACCTAAATGTTATTATTTCATATAATATGTATATATATATTTATATATATATACACCTTACTAAAATTTTATATTACTTTTACTAATTTTTTTTAATGATGACGTTGTGTTTTGTTAAATATAAATTTAGAAAGCAAGTCAACGCTAATTTGTTACGAATTTGGTATGGAAT
This sequence comes from Melia azedarach, assembly GCA_028052125.1. Classification (NCBI taxonomy): domain Eukaryota; kingdom Viridiplantae; phylum Streptophyta; class Magnoliopsida; order Sapindales; family Meliaceae; genus Melia; species Melia azedarach. Next base: position 924,835 of record CM051399.1, on the reverse strand, counting down.
TGCAAAATGTCATATACCAATTTGCATGTGAACATACATGTATACTAAAAATTACTATATTATTGTTATTATTATTTCTATTTATATATTTTTGTAATATTATTGTTATTATTATTTCTATTTATATATTTTTGTATTACATAGAATTCAAACTTTGAACGTCATACGAAAATAATAAAATTTATATTTAAAATCTTTATTATTTGAGATATTATATGTTTTTTAAATTAATTTATATAAATTATACCTATAATTATAATACGTGCATACAAGTCAGTATAAAGATTAAAATATATACGATAATTAGATGTGAAAGATGTAAGTCAGGCAAATAGATTTTTTAACATATATATACGGAAGTGTTTCATCAACATATAACATATTAATAACATATAGTCATAATTTTTTTTTATTAAAATTGAATTATAAATTATTTATTATTATAAACAATTGATCAACAGATATAAATAGATAAATAATATTTGTATAAATTTATTAATAGTGAGCGCAACAAATAAGAACCTTATTAAAAATATTTTCTCCACTTTTTCAAGTCTTTATCTATTAATTATAAAAAGTTGGATCTTAATTTCTTTATTATAGGGATAAAGTTTCAACCAAACAATCAATTTGCTACAAGTGAGGAATTGAGAAAGAAGAAGGGTTTGGATTTTGGAGCTTAAGCCTAAGGGTACTCCAATAATATAAGAAGAAATTAAAATATACCTACTTCCACTTACATATAGATACGAATATGAAAGAGAGAGAAAATAGAAGGTGGGTTGACTCGGAGACTTTTACGGGGATCAATCACGATCACCATCACCAAATTTTCAATCAATCCCCCGATCACCACCTAACTACATATCAACTTTGATGCATCTCGTCCACACACAATCATCCCTATCCTCATCTCATCTGCTCTTTTCCTCCCACATGTTTCTTTCTTTCTTTCTTTAATGCTCATCATCTCACCCTCTTCTTCTTCTTTTTTTTTTTAATTAAAAAGAATTATTTTAATATTATTAATAGTTTATAATATTTTATTTTTATAATATATGCATGCATACATACATATCTCACCAAACTTTGTTAACTTTTCCCACCAGCTGGACTTCTGCTATCTTGAGCCGGTGGTGATTCGTGCACCCATTTTCTTCTTCTGCGTACCCCAATTATTATATATGTGAATTCAATTTATTTTATTATTATTTCTCTCTCCCTTTAGTATTTATTTTTTCGTATCTGGTTGCTGTGCCTATATATAAAAATGTGAAGAAAGATTGAAGATGTAAATACATTATTGGGTTGAAGAGGTAGAAAATTAATTAATTAATTGATTAATTAATGAAATTTTATAAGCTTAGAGAAAGAGCAAATGCAATGGATTTTTTATTATATGATGTTTAATGGATTGAAAGAAAGGGTTTGTACTGAATACCCATGTGCTTGACTTACTTAACATACAATACATTATTATTGCATTGAAACAATGCAACATTATTAGCCATGTGATTGACTTCTATTATTATTATTATTATTATTTATAAAGATAAAATAAAAAGAGTGAGATTGTAAATAAAACACCTCTCATTTTCTTCGACCAAACCACTATCAATCCAAATTCTAATAAATTTGTTTTTGTTGGTCAATATGAACCAATCAAAATCATATGTTTATACTCTTTCCCTATAAGATTTTTGTGATGGAAAATATCATTATTAGCCACCAAATCATATATGCATTTTTTATCAATCAATAAAAAAGTGATCATAAAAATCGTTTTTCAAAAAAAATTACACATCCTTCTTATAAAATTTTTCAAGTATTTTTTGTTTTAAAAAATATATATATATATATATTACAAAATAAAAATTTTCAAATAAAATATTCTATAAAAATTTTACACTCACGACCAATGTGGTATTGAATATTTTTATAATTTAATTTTGGGATAACGTGATTTATCCCGACTTTTTGAAAAAAGAGAGGTGTCCCTTAATTTTTTCCTTAATTTTATATACTCTTAACTTTCAAATAAATTTGAGATACCCCACTAAAATACTATTCTAAATATTATTTTATATATAAATTAATTAATTTACCCTCAACTATTAAAAATATATAAAATAGTTTAATTGTCTTTATATTAAAATAGTCTATTTAAAAAATTATATAATTCATATTGTTAAAAATCTTCATAATTGTCAACTTTTATAACATTAATTATAAGTAAATTTTAACAACATTATTTGTAAATATTTTACAACATAAAATATGTTAAGAAATTATTAAAAAAAATTACAATATAAAATTTTTTTAGTTGTAAAAAATTAATTATTTTTATTTTTACAATAAATTTTTTACAGCTAAAAAAATTGTAAAAAATTGACAATGAATTTTAATAATATTTATTATATATAATTTTTAAAATAAATTATTTTAATAAAATGATTAATGATAAAATTATTTATAATTAATATTATCAAAATATTAACAAATTTAAAGAAAATAATTAATAATCAAAATATCATTATAATTTTTAAATTAATTATTATAATAATATATGATTAATTATTATATAGTAAAAATAAAAATAATTAAATTATTTTATATATTTTTAATAGTTAAAAAGTAAAATAATTAAATTATATTTAAAATAATATCTTAGAAGATATTTTAAATTTTTTTAAAAATTAAAAATATGTAAAATTAAAAAATATTAAAAAAATATTTTTTTCTCAAAAAATAAGAGAATAAATGATATTATTTCTTTAATTTTTAAAATAGTGATGTCACTTTCCTTTTTTCTTAGAAAAAAAAAGAGTGATGTTAATTTTTTAAGAATGGAAAAAGAGGAGGGCTTGTAGATAAGAAAGGGAGGAGTTCGGATCTCAATTATAATGAGGTGGGACCCAAAACTGAGCAGGAGACTGAAAGACAGTGACACACGATGGGCCCGCCGCCGCAACCGCGCACATGAAGCCTACGTCGGACGGCTGCCAACTACCGCCCAAAAAGAGTGGAGTTGGTAGCGTGTTGGATACAGACGTTTCACAACTTGCCCTCTTTTACTATTTACCCTCCTTTGTTTCCAACTAATTACATCCCTGCCATTACACCTCCAATTTTGCAAGTTTTCTTCTCGAGAAAAAAAATGAAAAAAATTTAATTTTAGTTTAATTTGTGTGTTTCTACTTTGATCTTTTTAAACCATATATTAATAACGATGTTATTATCTCATTATGTAAAGTTTAAAAATCTAAAAGTAATTAGAAGAAACTTAATTGAATATATAAATATGACATTAGTTAGGAGCTAGATAGGAAGTTGCACTACTTTTAGGAATTGGTACCATCTTTTTGGAGCATAAACTTCCATCGCCTCATTATTATATCCATTCAATTTAAAAATTCACATGTGATATTATTTATTTTTCATTCAATTTAAAGATATACTTAGAACGGTTTTATTTTTGATTATTTTTAAAAAAAATATATAACAATTAAAATATTTATTTAAAATTGAAAGATTAAAATTTATGAATTGTCTATTTGTTTATTTTATTATATGATAGTCGTAAGTAATACTATAATTTAAAATTATGTTTTTGATTTATTTATAGTTGTCCATAGAAATGATGCGAATTATACTATTATTTATTTTATGTAGCTAAAATCACACAAATTAAGGATGAATGTTAAGGAGAAGGCATGCATTTAGTATAATAATTAATTAAAACATATTTAAAAGGCAAAAACCCAAATGGGCCACCATGAAGTGGGGGTAATGCATGTGATTACATGTTGGTGGAGGCTGGAAGTATTAAGAATGAAGGTAAGAACAGTGCTTATCCTATTGAGAGAGAGAGAGAGAGAGAGAGAGAGAAAAGGGGAAACAAGCAATAATAATAATAATAATAATAATAATAATAATAATAACAAGAATTATTAATTGATATAACTGAAACAGCTGCCTTGTTGTATAATTTTCTTGGAAAGTAAGAGATGAGGGGAAGAAAAGAAAATAAATAATAAAATATCTTATGGAAGCTTCTATTGTCTCTACCTAACTCCTTTGAAAAAGGCAAAAAGAAAGTGGTGAATTGTTGAAAAGTGACTAGCTTTTCTACAAGGGAATGGCCATTGTTCTTTTCTTTTCTTTCTTTTTTAATGTTTGTTTTAGAGTAGCAACAAAATTTATGTCCTTTTGCATTTGGGTCCTTTTTTGTTGTTGTTTTAATCTCTATTTACTTTATTTTATTCTGGGTTATTGATTGATTCATCCCTTTCTTGTTTGGATGATTGTAAGCAAAGTATTATGCCCTAAATTATATTTATCATCAATGCCCTGAACTGGTGAAATTGTTTTAATATGAAGTTGGTATAACATCCAATCTTCTTCTTCTTCTTATTATTATTATTATTATTATTATTATTGTTATGATGCATTTTGATTTGGTGGTTCGTGGAGAGAGCCAAAATTAGTGAAAGGCCATGCAACACTAGACCCCATGTGACAAGACCTTGAGTTAATGATGGTAGGTAGCAATTTGGATTTAATTGGGTCTACCTCCTTGACCCTCCCCATACTTGGTCAATTTAATATTCATTTTTAGAGATCTATTTAATTTATTGGCGTAACAGCTCATTTCAATTTGCATTACACTCATAGATTTCTTAGAAAATCATTCAGATTCAACTCAAGCCCACATTTCAATTGATTTTCTTTTTTTTTTGTTTTGTTCTCCTTAATATATATGATATCATAAGTTTACTTTTACTTAATTATATTATCATTTTGAGTAATACCACCTAATTTTGTTCTAAAAAATGATACTCAATTACTAAGAACGTAATTGTCAAGTGAGTAAACATTTTTATTATTTATTTTTTTTGCGGCTACTTACTTATAGATTCAGTGAACTCTGTAAGTAGCATAAAATATGTTCTAGAACAAATTAGCCCATAATTTACTACTTAATAATTATTACACTTACCTACTCATAAAAATATAGTCAAAATTTGGACTTTTGGATCCATTGTATGCATACCTGGCTTGGCTATAGAACTTGCTGAGCGAGCGCCCAAGTTGGGATGTATTTGGAAACACTTTTTTGTATTGTGAAAAGACGTGGAAGATGTTGCCAACCGTTTTTTCTACAAAATTGATCATGTCATTAATGAGATTGAGAATCCAATCGACCCACCTCAAGTTGGGTAACAAAATTAAACCTAATACACAGCGTTTTGAATTATATAAAAGAATAAATAATTTATATTGTAAATTAAGAATTGAAAAATGCACTCTATACATCTATCTATATTGCACTTTTAATGTGATTTTATATGTAAAATGTATATATATAATCCATCCATCCTGCGTTGAAAGAAACAAAAGTAATGAAATATGCATGTGTTGTTGTACGGGCATGTATGTGCTCGTGTGAGAGAGTTGGTTGGTTGGGTCATATGGCCATAGATAGACATATGTGTCATTAATTGTAGGTTGGTAGAGGGGTGGTACTATCACAATGGGGGCAACATTGTGTGAGTTTCTTCGCACCTTTTGTAATTTCTTTTTTTTGGGTGTATATAGCTTTCAATTTTTGATCGATCGATCGAGTGGAGGAGATGGGTTACCCACCACCTCCACTTCACACATATCCTTTCCCTCTCATTATTTCTCATCCTCTCCTTGCTTATCCATTTCTTCTCCAAATGAAAAATCCTAACTTTTTCCCATAAAGACAAATTAACCCTGAATGAATCACAATCAAATAAAAAGAATCAGGTCATAGAATTCGATCTTAATTATCGTCAAATGAATTAACATATCTAATATACGTTTTTTGGCGTTATAACATTACAATTTAGATTCGATAATTAATTAATTGTTTACCCTCAACTCTAAATCTTATGTTCTGTGTGTTGGCTAATTAATTTATTTCTATCTACCTGCTGCCTGCTGGAGCTGGTGTACATAGTACCAGCAGCAATTATAACATGGGCCTTTCGAAATTCTGGTGGGGATCTGACAAACCCTAACTTTATCTTCGAAAAGATGGGTGGAAAAAATCCAAAAATAGAAAAGTCTTTCTCTTACACCAAATTAGAGATAAAAATTAAAAAAAAAAGAAAAACAAAAACACTTTATAATATTGGAATAAATGTTGAACGTTCACCAATAATTTCCCTGTTGTACTAATCTTTTTCTATTTACTTCTCTGCAGTAATAATAACAACATACAGATTAGATTTTAGACAAGAGGGAGTTCAGAGATCGTTTAGAAAGTGAATAGATTTGATTTTTGATCTGTCCCAGCTACACGATTAACAATAATAGTCAAATTCAAACCCCCAGTTCAGATTTTTTCATTTCATCTCCAAGCTTCTGTAATCCAAAACACCGGATTTCAAGCCTAAGAAATCATAGCAAGTACTGCTGGCGCTACTGCTACCACCAATAGTATTAATACTGCAACTGCAATCTTTACTGTTTTGTAATCCCAAACTGCAAGCAAAACACAGCTCACTTCTCCCTCCGGTTTTCAGTTGCTGATTAGAAATAGAAACAGGCTGATTGCTTTGTGACGGAGGACTGATTCTCAGCTCCAGATTCAAGTCCGGACATCTTTCTTCTTGAACTTGACGATGTAAAATCTCTTCCTTGCACGCAAACCCAATTGTTTTCTTCTCTTTCTCTTCTTTATTATTATTATTATTTGCGGCAGTCGTAGCACAAGTAAAAGAAATTGTTGTCACATCAGCAGCAGTTGCAGCCGCAGTAGCTGGTTCATTGAGTGGTCTGTGAGTTGCAGGATCAATCCCTCTGTTCAAAAGTTTCCTTCTTATGTGCGTATTCCAATAATTCTTTATTTCATTATCCGTTCTTCCTGGTAATCTCCCAGCAATAAGAGACCATCTGCACCAACAAGAGGCCATCAAGATAAGAATCTTTTTCAAATATTTTAATTTTCTCAACCCCAAAAATAAAAATAAAAAATTGTATGTTAAAACAGCAAACTTACTTGTTACCAAGGAGACTGTGGAGTTTAATAATGAGTTCATCTTCTTCTTCAGTGAAATTACCACGCTTAAGGTCAGGCCTTAAATAATTGATCCAGCGAAGCCTGCAACTTTTCCCACATCGGAGAAGTCCAGCGGCTTTAGGTAGAGACCGCCAGCAGCCTTCACCGTGGGCTCTGATGTAAGCAATAAGACGATCGTCTTCTTCTTTGGTCCAGGCACCTTTGTTTGTGTGAGCCTTTTCACAGCAAGGAGATCTTCCCATTGGAAGATATCTATATAAGAATAAGAATGACTACAAAGTAGTGGTAGTAGTAGTAGTAGTAGTAATACTTTGAATATTATCTTACTAGTAGTAGCAAAGCAAGAAGCAAGAAGCAAGAAGCAAGAAGCAATAGGAAGTTTTAGAGTTTGGTGTTAATAGCTTTGTTTTCTAATATTTGTTTTTGGAACCAGAAATGGAGGAGGGTTTTTGTTGTTTTTGATTTCTTTGTTGCTGAAACATTCAGGCCGGCCCTTGTGAGAAGTTGAAGGGAGTGGTTATATATAGGGTGTTGACTATTAGAATTTAGAGAAAAAGAGACATTAAAAAAAATAAGAAATTAAAAAATGGGCAGTGACCCTAATTGCTTCTAGATGTGAGTTGGTGAGACAGGTTTGAGGGAGTGGCTGGTGTGGTGGCTTTTTTGTTTTTTGTTTTTTAAATTTTTTTTCCTTTTATCTTCTGTCTCTCTCTCTCTCTCTCTCTCTCTCTCTCTCTCTCTCTTTGATGATATTAGCATCAATGATAAATAATAAGTTAAAGGGACATTAACTATAGGTAAACTTCAGGTAGGTGTAAAGTAAGGTTGTATATTAATTCCATAATTAATAAATTGATTAATAATTGAGATAATAACATCCGAATCCCTAAGGTGTTATGTTATTACAAAAATTAACATAGTTTATATTATTGTATCAAATAGGTCCTTGACTTTTATTGACATAATGAAAATTAATGTCATGTATCTCAATTTTTCCCCCTTACCAAGTAAATTATGAAAATATATCACTTAATGAAAATCACAACACTAATCATATCATCTAAGATAAAATTTGAGATATGCAATATTACTCATAATTGAAATACCCTTCAGCATTAAATTACACTTTTCCATGGAAATGGTTAAAATTTAAAGTATAGTAAAAATATGATTATTTCAATGAGGAACAAGGGCTTTTTTAACATAACAAGACGATTACGGCTTTATTTGTAATAATATAAAATAATGAGGACTCAAATTTTAGTATTCTATTAATAGTATTGTTATAAAATATTTATATATAGACAAGACAAGGGATGGTATCTACAGACTTTATTTTAATCTTGTGTCATAATTAAACTCTCTCTATGATATCCCATACTTTATATACTTTAAGATTAATGATTCAGTTACTTCTCAAAATGTTCCCCCAACTCATCATCACTAAACAATTAACATGTACCAAAATACATGTAAAAATTCTACTAGTATTATAATAATAGTATCTTGCTGTTGGAACTAACGCCCGTGTGGTTGGGTTTCTCAATTAAATGGCCTATCACATTTCTTAATTTTCATTAGTCTTTATTGTACTCTATTTTAGTGTGCAAAAGTACACTTCTTCTAAATCTTGAGATGATGGGTTCTCCTTAATCCTAAAAATAATGCTAAAATTCATTTTCAACTAATGTTTATTAATAAAATTAAGTTAGTAATTTTAAATTAGTATAAAATTGTGATATTTATCAATAACCCCATTTGTTTATATTGAATAATTTGTAATTTTATTTTATAATAATAAAAAATTGGAATGCGTCAATTCTAAACATACCTGAAATTGATAAATTAGATTCAATATAGATCTCTGATCATGTTATTTTAAAGATAGAAGGTTGGTTGTGGTGGGTTTTTGGTACAAGAGGAGAAAAATATAGTAGAAGTGGGTTTGGGTATTCCTTTTTATTTCTTTTTTGTACAAGTATGGACAATGGTAGTTGTGGTTCTTTATTCTATTTGGTACACTATGATGCAAGAGAGAGAGAGTTTCTAGAAGAGTTAGAGAGGTTGGGTTGAAAGGCAAGATGATGAAAGAAAAAGAGGGGGAAAAAAAAAGAAAAAAGAAAAGGGATATATAATGAGTGTGGTTGTGGTTGTATGTGGGCTTTGGTTCACCTTCCACTTTTTTTGTTTTTGGTTTTTTGGGTGTGTTTTTATTTTATTTTATTTTTTTTTGCTCACAAACCTTGTGGTGCAAGTTTAGGCAACAATGGGGGGTAGGGTTAGGGATGGAGAAGTTGATTCACCTTTTTGTTGTTATCTTCTCCAATCCCAGTTTTTTTTTTGGGGGTGGGGGGGAGGGGTGGTTTCGATCTGGGATTTTCTCTCTCTCACTTATCATGAAATTCATTCAAGTTGCTGGTAAGAGTTAAGATCATGGGCAGAAGTAGTTTTCATTGATAGCCCCCCAACTTGTGTAGTTATCTGTGAGCATTTCACCTACTTTCTTACTTTTCTTTTTTTTTTTTTTTTCTTTTAATAAAAAATTTTCACCTTTTTCTGACTGTCCTTGCTTGCACCTACACCTAGTTCAACACTCCTCTCTTTCTGATGTTGAACTACACACACACACACACACACACACACATATATATCTATAGCCACCATTATCTTATAGCACATAGATTTATCATTTTTCATTCCCCCTACAATTACTTCTTATCTTCTTCCAACATATACATATATATATATATATATATATATATATAGAGAGAGAGAGAGAGAGAGAGAGAGAGAGAGAGAGAGAGAGAGAGAGATTATCATTTGTAACTTACTTTTTATTTACTCTAATTACATCCTCCCCCCACCAAAGAAAAGAAGCATATATAAACAAATTTTCGGTGCAAATATCTATATTTTGTTAAAGTTTGAACCCATGGCTCTTTAAAAAGTTATTAGAAGACAAAAAAAAAATATTCAATTTAGTACATACAAAATTAAGTCACCAAGAAATTAAAATAAATTTAAAAAAAAATGCCAACTTTTAAATAAAGAAAAACCCACCAAATTTCTTTATCCATACATGCTGCCATGTGTTTAGTTTTGAGTAATTCGGCTGTAAGTAACGAACAAATTTAAGCTACCAAATTTTATGCCCACAATTGGAGAAAGCAAGAGCAGAAAGAAAACATAATGTTTCATAAAATTAAAACTATATACAAAAATGATTGACCCAACATATACCAACACTCATTAATTGATCAGACGGCCCTTATCATATCAATCAATCAATCACTTAGGTAGCTTTTACTACTAATTGCTACGTCCCTTTTCCCTACACATGCCACAAATACACACCAACAACATGATGCCCACAAAAAGGGGAAAAAATAGGAAGTAATCAATCAAATATCCTAAATAATAACATCTAGATCCCTGATTTTTTATTTTTTTATACATTAATATCACATATATATATATATAACAAATCAATCCTTAACTCCTCCTATTAGTATTGATATGCAAAGTTTAATATTACAACAGTAATTTTTATTTTCATTTCAATATAGGTTACGGGCCTAATTTTGTGAATTGTTATGTTGAAAATTCGAAAAGGATCATTGGGGTGTTAAAGTAAATAAATAAGGGCTATTGACTTAAATATCTATTTGTTATAAATGAATAACTTATATTCTCATTTATAAAATATAAGAAGTTAAAGACCCAAATATTATTATCCCACTAGTAATTATACGGGTAAAAATTAGGATTACGGAAGGACTTCAAACTTACCTAATTTTTTTTCTTTGTACCTGTATGATCAATATTTCTATTTATTAGCCATCAGTCACAACAGTATCCAGTGTATTTGCTAACTTTAATTTTTTTTTAAAAAAATAAGTATAATTCTACTCATTTAAATAGTTTTTTTTTTATATTTTAACCTTATAAATTTTGATTATTTATATTTTTAACTCCTATAATTACAACGGTCACTTTACCTTTGTACTCAAAATAAAATTATGATCAGTCAATTGATTGAAGAGATGATATAGATGTATTTTAATTCGAAGCCCGATTATTTTAGGATGGAAAAAGAATTTAATTTGTATTTTAAAACAACAACAATAATAATAGTAATGTTCCGAATGGTTAAGGGGGGTGATGAACGAAGATCCGGAAAATGATAGGATAATGGGAAATGTGTGGTGACAGACAGCAAAGCAAGCACGTGGATATCATATGCTTAGGTGATGAAGATGAACAGAACAAGATTCGTGGGGTTGTCCGTCTGTCCGAAAGAAAAAGCCCTTTTTTAAGTCTTACAATCCCTACCCTTACCTACCTAATTCGGCTTGGCTGCTTCCTCTTTCCATGTGGGTCTCCTTTTCATAAATTTAGCTCTAAGTCAGTTTTCAGTGACCCACATGGGATGGATCATGGATGGGAGGGGATACAAGTTTTCTTTCTATTAATTATTTTAAGCATTTAATATCATCACTTAAATGCTAATCTAATCTGATCTACTCTACTTGATTATCGAGAAATCCTATAGTCTTCTTAACCTCGTTTTCAAGAATTTGCTTGCGGAGTTTCAGGGCAAACGCCTATTAAAATATCTAATTAAGTTAGTTCCTCTAGGATTAGCTAAAATACAATACACCTATGGGAAGAATTGTAGACTAATATCATATGGTTGATTACGACTGCGGCAACAATAATTTTAGGTGGGACTAGAAAAATTAGGTTTACTTGTATATTTTTAGTGATAATCAGAAATTTATTATAACCGACATTAGTTACTCTTAAAGCTCATCTTCATCTAATTTAATCAAACATTATAAAATAAATAACCGTCAGCACATCAATTGAACAAAAAGTAATCATAACGTTTTCTACCGTAAGTCTAAATGATCCCTATGTGTTTTCCAAAATGAGATATTAACAGAGGAAGGTAACTACCAAAACTCATATGCCATCAATATTATTATTTTAAATAAAGTGGGAAAGAAAAAGGTGACTTTTCTGTGTTTCAATCAATATTTATTTATCTAGTTGCCAAGCTGCAAGTAAAGCATATAGAATGCACGCACTATACGTTCAGGAATAAATAGGAACTCTGCAGCCCTAGGGTCGCCGAAGTTACTGGGCTAGCGCATTCACTAATAAATAACTGATGGTATAAGAATCAACCAAACAGTACATCTTAGTCTCACTTCATCTTTTTGCGAACTTCATAAAAGTAGCTTAGGATCACCACTGCTGCGGCAACGGCAACTCCAACGGCACCTTGAGCCAATACAGTGCAATCATTTGGAATTATCTTGGAGGCAGTAGAAAACCCTAGTTCGGAAAGTTTCTTATGTGCTGCTGCATAATCTCTAAAGAATGCATCCTCGTCCTGACATGGGCCATAAATCGAGTACAAGTGAGTGGAAAACTACAAGAAATCAAAATAGTAACAGAAAAATATGTTTTGGTGGAAATTAGAACAGGTAACACATTACATTAGCAATTCTAGAGAGAGACAGAGAGATAACCATTTGAGGGAAAGTTCATTTGAAGAAATATTGACAATAAAGGACCAACGAAAATCAACCCAACAAACCTTGATCAAACTCATTATGCGTTATAGTTCAGAGTTGGGTAATGGTTGGGCTTTCTCCAGGGACCCAATTTATTACATACACAACATTCCGTTCTAATTTCTAAGGTGGTCACACCAACTGGAGAGGTGCTAATCCCTGAACAAGGTTTTATCAATTTCAGGTCAGCTCAAAAACTGTATCCCTGAAACAACTAATTACCAAACAAACAACCTAATGCCACACTTTGAAACTACTTCAAAAAATTCATGGAAGTATCTAACGGTATAAATGTGGGACAGCAACAACAGTGAAAAGTACTACCAGCCAGGCCTCAGGTTGGCCGAATTGAGAACTTAATTCAAACCCAACCTCTTTGTAGAAAGGTGAACTCACGTTAGATTGGCCCGTTAGATTAAGGGTTCAGCAAAATGGGTTGGGAGGTCATATCTACCCCAGATTCTGCCAATCTCTATGATTGCAGAGGTGGGCCTTGTTTATCAAAAGAAAGAAGTACTTCCAAAATTAGAAACTATATTGATACAATGGCAGTGATTATTGTGCTTTGTGCATGTAACTGAATAAAAAAGAAAAAGAGAAAACTGTCAAAGGTGCTTATTTGTAAAAGTAAATATATTGCATCACTAAATGAAGCCTGGTTGACAGCAGGGTCACTTGGTTAAGATAAGTGAATGATACCTTTGCATACAGCTCAACATAACGACGAAACTGAGGGTCTTCCAATAAACACTTGTCTGTTGGAAGTTGTAATAATCCTTCTGATTCCCCATTCAACAGTTCCCTGGAATCAACAGTAACTGTGAATAATTGATTGAATTATACTCTAAATGACTTCCATTACATGGATAAAATAAGCCATAATTATTGGATTATGCTCTAAATGACTCCAATTACACACATAAAAAATGCAATATTTTGCTGAGTCCAGTTTAAATCTTACACAAAGTACGAGTTATCAAATATCAGAGGTTCCCTGGTCCAAGGGCCTTCAAAACCTGATCTCTCTGGATGCCCCCTTCCCTATACCACAATAGCCAACCAAAAATGTTTAGTTTCATGTACACACTGCATGCAATCTCAGATATAGGTACAAGCATGTAGAGAGTTACCAGAGTATGGGCCCCTGAGAGTGCCACAATATCCTTGTCAGACAGACCCATCCGATAAAAGACATCCCTTATATGAGGTGCACCTACACCCAAATTTACAGCAGGATACATTAAACATACCTCCCATGTGGGGTCACATACAAAAACTTTAAATTAATGGTGTGAACAATAACTCTCTGCTTTAAAACAAAAATACAGGGCACCGAACCCTAACTAACATATGATTGCAAATAGCATAGCTTTGGAACCCAATCTCTCATAGAATTATCTTATCAACCAAAAATATCTTCTTGATTTGTGTGGGTTCTACAAACCTAATTCTGGATTACCATAATGCATAAGCCCGTGGTAATTTGCAATCAGTCATTGCAGACCCAGGCCATGCTGATTCTTGAAGTGGCAGTGGCATATTCTATAGATCTGGTTGAAGACATTAAACTCATGCCATCAAGGCCAAGCCGATACTACCATACCACAAAAGCATAATTGAAGACATTTTTTATTCAATTTAACAATACTCACCATGTATATACACTTAGATTGTATGAATCATATCATAAAAAATTACTGGTAACCTCATTTGACAGAATAAACCATGCAGATATGGGAAAAGTTAAAAAATAAAAGGAAAACAGAAACAGAATTAGCCATTGAAATGATAAATTAAGATTCCAAATGTTCAGTTACTTCTTTCCCATCAACTTGGGGAAAATGATAAAATTAAATAAAAGTAATGATCATCCAGTCAAAGTTACAGAAAAAAAAATTTTGAAAAAAAAAAGAGCAAACTTCAGGTGCCTATTGCTAAAATTTATAAGTAATTTAGGAAACAGCATCAAGTAAACTAGATTTTCAAGTATTTGATATTTACAAAATGCTTCAGGATTTAAGAATATAATAAAATAAACCAATAGAGATACCTTGTTTGGCATCTGGAAGACGACCTTCCCTGGTAGAAATTTTTGAATCCTAAGAAGAAAGGGCAACTAACAAATTAGAATTGATTCATAATACAAGTTAGATTTTAAAGAAGCCACAATACAATACCTTTCTACCAGGAACAAAGTCAATGGTAGGACCTCCAGTGACCTCAACTGCAACAACACCCGCAAGCTAAAGAGCAAGTAATTATTAAAAAGAATAATCAGTTTCAGATATACAAGGCCCAAAATTTATTATTGGACACTGAGATGTTAACACAATACTGGTATTAGCTTAATGGCCAAAAAGATAAGTGCTTCTCAAGGATAATGCAAATTCACTCTAAGGACTCCACATGTATAATGTCTAATATGAACTGAAAGTGGTGCTAGCATCGTACAGTTCTGTTGTGTACTTCCAATAATTCCTCAAAAATTGCACTGATTTGCCAAATTATATCATTTCATGTTTTTTTCCCTACAAGCCTCAGCCTCCGGATGTCCCTTCGGCTTGTCAACATTGATCTGGCCTCATGATCCAAGTCAATGGTTAACAGCATAAAGAAATCCACTACTTACAGCAATTTCTGTCAAGATATACATGGGGAAGGATCTACTTATAATGCATTTATTATACACTAATACATGTGTAAATTTAATCTCAACCATTAGAAGTGTCTAGACCAACGATCTACAAATGGTGAAGAAATTGTGCAAAATTAAGGGGCTGCTATATATATCCCTTTGTTTAAAACTGTTGGGTGTAACTATCTACAACCTCATCCCCCCTACCCCTCCCCCTCTCCCAAAATGGAAAATATTTGCATAATTGGAGTACCAATTATTTAAACTCCATACTCACCTGGTATAGGTCTGCATATGTAATCTTTGGATGTTTAGCCTTTACTGCTTCTGGCATATGGAAAAAAAAACATTTCATAAAAAGTCCATGCCAATACAGGGTTCACACATATAATTAACTTGATAAATTTCAAATCAAAATCATTTCCATGAGGTCAGCAATGTTCAATGTCCATTAAACTGGTTATTGAAGAAAAGTTTACACGATAACTCAACAAGAAGTTCAGCAGTCCCATAAAAAATATGACCAACTAAAGAAATTTTCTTTATCATTATATAATAATCAGTACCGTAACATGGTTTACATTTCTCTTTCATTTGAATTGACTACTATGCTTGGCAAAAAAAACAGAAGGAAACCTGCATTTGTTTCTAATTGAAAAAGGCCACATGCGCAACATTCTTTATAGTGGATCTCGTTAATCAAATTGGATAAAATAAGTATGTAGGATGCTTTTGATAAATCGTGCAACCTTGTTTCCAACTCATGAAGTCATAAGTAGAGACTTGCATATAGCTGCTCATTAGTAAACATAAGCATGTTACCGATTGACATATGTTTTCAGCTAAGAATGACAATGCAACATGGAAACTAACATCTTAAACCCCTGAAGCCCATTATTGTCTTAAATTGAAATCACATGAATTTCATATCTAGCAATTGCCTTGCTAATTCAAACTATTCAACTCAGACCAAAATTATCAATAACAATCAATCATCACAAATCTAATCCATCACAACACAAACATGATTACAAATCTCATTCCATCACAACACAAACATGATTACAGTTACAGCGTCAGCTCTACAATCACCACGAATATACCAGGTTTACATGATAATTAATTCTTTTTTACGTTAAATTGCTTCCGACTAGACAAAAATAGATAGCAAATTTCCCGGGCATTATTACTTTCTATATTCAGTTTAGTTGTTACAATCATTTTGTATTCATGCATGACTATGACTACATAAAAATATATAGTTTTAAACTTGTAGTGGGAAGAAAAGAGAAAACGCTAACCAAAAAAATCAATGGCGATCTTCAAGCCACTATTGGCGCCATGAGAGTACTCCTCTTCGTTCCTTATCGAACCATTCGGCCCGCCTGTCTTCGTGTTCACGTCATACGTTCCAGCATCGTGCCAACTTCATGAAAAAATAAAACAAAAAAAGATATAAAATTAAGTTTCCTTTCTTCTAATGTTCACTTGTGTGTTCTCGGGAAGGCAGAGAGAGAAGAGTGTACGCTAAACGGAGCATAATAGGAGCGCAGTTTTTCTGAGCGATAAGAGCGCGGAGATCTCGACGAGCTTTGTCGATCTCCTTGAGGTAGTCAGTGTCGACGACCGGTAACGCCATCGGAGCTCACTTCTCTCCCTAAGGAACCGTGACAGTTACGAGAGCTTTAGTGGTTGAAGAAGAAATGGTCAGTGAAGACGGACCTATGGAAGAAGATTAGATTAACTAATGGAGCTATAATCTGAGGCAGTCGAGCTCGTTTTATGCTTATTGAGACCGCTGCGTGGGAGACAGCTATTGGTGAATGATATTTCTAAAAAGTCGCAAATATAAATTATTGCGGTGAGATATCTTTATCTTATCCTCATCCAATTTTGACCAAAACCAAATCCAGTAAAATTCAATTTCGCTTAGATTTACAAGTGGGTTAATTTAATATTTCAAATATTATTATAATTGCGACAAAAACTTTTACGATTTAAGATAACAATTGTATCCGACGAGTAAATATTAATAGCTTCCGAAAATACTTTCAAAACATCCAAATCACCTCGTTTATAATCAAGCATTTAAAAATAAATTCAATAAAACTGATTCAATTTGACTCGTGTCTTTGAATGTAATATTACCAAATAACTTTTAAAAACTAATATTTCATCAACCACAAACCGCCAAACTTCTTCTTCTTCCTTTGCATTAAGAATGATCCATGAACAAACCAAATATAAATCTCAAATGCAGATCACAGAAAGCAAAGCCTAAAATCACAAAAAGTATTCTATGTGATTAATATTATTATTACAAACATGTACACAAAAGACAAACAACAAATTGATCTTTCATGTATTCTGTGCAAAATGCACTATACTAACAACAAAATCCCAATAAAAGAAAGAAGATATGGAAACTCAGTGTACTCATTTAGCAGTTCTCCATTGCAACTCAATCTGGATTCGGCCGTTCTTTGAGTCAATGAGATGGTACTTCTCATTGATTCGCTTGTTGCTAACAACATCCGAAAGATTGATGTCGACATAACCCAGGGATTCCTGATACAAGGTTGCAGTTTAAGAAAGATGAGCACAAAGACATTACTGCATCTTAAACAGACAACATTTCGGTAAAGCTCATAAAAAATAAGCCACAGACATAAAGGTTGTCATCAACAAGTAATTTTGAAATCGTAGTTTCATCTCCCTGCGTTTAAAGTTATGCTTTTAACTCTATGATTAGATCATGAAAAGAATGTGAGACATAAGAGGAAGCATGTGAAGTTGCTTTATGAAATATGTTCAATTTTTGCAATATCTTTACACTTCTCCTTGCCTTTATCTCATACTTAGATCTAAACAAAGCAAAAGAACCAAGTCTTAGATCACAGTAAGTCATTTGTGACATGGTTGGACACAAACAATTGCACAAATCCCTACCTTTTGTTAAGTAGTTTTCTAAATTTTTACATATGATTCCCTTTTTATCATAGGACAAAGACATGAATCATCGTCTATATTATTCCTAAACATCTTAATAATGTGGGTTCAAGCTATAGCAATAACGGAGATTCCACTAGATTCGTTAACGAAATGAGGTATAAAGATAGTAGGCAAATGAAAAAAGTACACCACCATAACCACCAGAAAGGAACATTCTTCAGTTAATAGCATTCTTCTCTGTGCATCATTTGAGTACAAGATGAAAAAACAAAGGAAAAGAATTTTCAATCAATACCTTTGGATGCAGCAGTCCAATCCTTGATGAGGAACTGCAAACTTCCACATGTAATCTATCATTAATAGGAGGCTCCTCTAGCATGAACTGGAACTCCTCTTCCCATCTTGGATCTCTATTCTTCTTTACATGCTGTACAAGTGAAAGGCCGATGTTATTCATAGAATACATACAAAATCATTCGAACATCTCAGGATTTAAAAATGTTATATATAAGTTCAAAATAATGATAAAAGCCCAAGAGAGAAGTTCTTCTATACGCAGAAAGATAAAGGCTGAAGATATAAACCAATAAAAATCCTTAAATGGCAGTGCTAGTATACCTTAGTTTTTCTCTCCTCCCCTCTAAAAATTAGTCGCACATAAGGATTAGTGTGGTGTTTCCCTTCAACATCCTGAGCTTCATGGACTATAACTACAAGCAAACCTCCACCAGCTGGCGTATTCTCAGGAGCCTTTTGCACCGTCTGTGACTCTTCAAAACTTGTTGGTAAATCGTCTTCTTTAAAAGGTTTATAAAGTAGTTCCACTACAAGCTGTCCACGTGCCTTTTCATTTTGAACATCACTTAAGTCCATGGTTTTGAGAAGGTCAAGAGTCATAACTTTTGGCTCTTCAGGGGTAAGCTCTTTCAAAGGAACAACATTTATTCCCATCTTGTCATGCTTGCCAACCTAAAAAAGGAGACAAGAAGCTTTAGACAACATGGAAACAAATTAAAACTTCTGACCGCTGATTTGAAATAACATACCTGCTCCCAATCATAAACATTAAGCTCTAAAGCTTGGGACTGTGGATCTTTAACGGTAAAATTAAATTCCTCATTCCATTCAGGGTTCAAGTTCTTGTGCTTCACAGTGGTCTTTTTTGATGGAAGCTTATCCTCACTGAGCTTTAGTTTCACATAAGGATCTGATCCACCCAAAAGATCTTTCTTTCTCAGGTTCATAGCCTTCATAACCTTCACATGGAGAATTCCGACAGGTCTCCTGTAGGCTCTGCATATTGCAGTTAATTCAGTCAGCCGAAACATAAAAGTGATTCAAATAAGGTCATAACTCGTAGAAGAATTTTCAATTTCTGGACAAACATACTTAGATGGATCCAAAATTGGTACTTCTAGGGTTTTGGGCCACAGATACATGTTGGCCACCTGATTTTTGATAAGCTCCTGCATAAAGAATTCTGAAATTTTCAAAACCAACAATTGGCAACTACTTATATAAATAAATCTAGCTGTGCAAGATGAACCACCCACCCACCCCTCTTCAAAAAAAAGGGAAAAAGAAAAGAGAGAGAGAGAAAGAGAATCATATGTAAATTGTGTAAAGGAAAGTTCATGTCCTTGAAGAAAAAATTAGCCACAAATAAGCCAACTTACCAAAATGACCAAATAATAAAAATAATACCTTGCACAGATGCCAATGAAAAATACAACTACAAAAATGAATAGCATAAGATTATTTGCTGAATGATACCTCTTACAACAACTAAATGAGCGACCAGCTCATCCAGAAGTAGGACATGCTAGTGCAACATGCATCACAAAGATTCCACACAGGCTACTATAGATCCACTGATAGGAGATGAATAAGATTGGCATATTTACTTGAATGAAAAAAATCTCTAACCCTTTCTGTTAGTGTTAAAAGTGCTGAATTAGTACTAATGTCAGATGAACTGCACAGTAGTCTAATGACTAAGCCCTTCTTCAGAAATGTAATCTTAAGAACTTAATAAAAGTTTATATACAAGCTAAAGATAAGCATAAAGACACAAAAACACAGTACAAATTACAAAACATGATCGAAACATCAGTATGAACATACCTGAACAAACCTGTAAAGACCAGGTATCGACATAAGATCAGCTCCTATAAGTTTGAGTCCAAAATCAACATGAGGCTGCAAACGAAAAGCTTGAGTAACCAATAGAACATAATAACTTACAAAGGCTAAAAACCTTTCCTTTGTGAACAGTTCTTTCCAATGATATTCTCTACGTAAGATCTTCTACATCTGTATAAATATGTAACGATCCAAAGCATACGCATTGCACTGTAGAATGGCCATATTCCAGCCTGATCTTTTTCAATGTTCAGTCTATGAACCAGCACCAAATGGTACAAGTAAGGAAATTCCTAAACCATCCAGGACAATCATTCTATTTTAGTTTTCTTTTAACTTTCTTAAATAGATAGCTTAAAATAGGAGTAAAACCAACTTTTTCACATTACATGTTGGAATAAGGAAATTCATTCATATTTGAATATAATGTTATCAATAATTACAAACCTTCTCCATCAGAGACACATAGATATTGGCAAAACAGGGAAAAGTAGGAACCAAGGGCTTCAGAGTAATACGTGGTGAAGCAAAAACTTGCAAATCCACCACCTGAAATTTTGCAAACCATGTAGAATTAACAACCACAGATTCTCAAAATTCTCCCTCCCTCAGAAATAAATAACTTGATATTGAAAGATTTTCTTTGTTCAGTAGCAGAAAATATCAACCTGAACTGTTGCCTTCAAACCAAATGCTTTAACTGCAACAGTGACATTAGGATTTCCAGCCCACTTTAGGCATGGTTCCATAATCAACTCTTTCTCATCTGTAACATAAACTTTCATACCTGGCACAAATAACAACCCACATCAAGACAGCTTTAAATCTATTCCAACTACTGCACACATCTGAGTAAGTAATTTTTTATCTATTTCTTCTTTAAAAGTTTCCTTAATCATCAAAATCAAGGAATATCTGTATAAAGATTCTAGGAAGAATAAAAATTATGAAGCATATAAGGTCTACTAACCTTGAAAAGTTGGCGGTAGAGTCCCCAAAGTAAGTGTTTCAAATTCAACAGAGTCAATTTTATATTTAGGAATTTGTTCTGCAATTATTGGCATGGCAATATTCTTTGCAGTCTTACAAATAGCCTGTGTCCGGGAAAAAGAGAGTCAAACACAATGAACAAGAACAAGAACAAGAAACAAGGAGCTACAAGCTGACAATACATGATATTCTAGGAACTTGTCCCACGAAACCAAACCTTGTCAAGATAAGGCCACATGTATTCAAGGAACTTGTTCAGCCAGTCAACCTTCATAAAACAAGAATGAAATCATCAAAACCTAATGCATCCAAGTATATAGAATAACATACGCAGAAGTCAGAAACATGAGTAACATACGCGATCATAGTCAGGATTTTTCACCCAAAGTGGTATCTCTGGAAGCATCTGCTGCAAAGATTCTGTATCCCGCTCAACTAATGGACGAATCTCAGGATTCTGGCCAAGCAAACCAAGCAAATTCATACAGATGGAAAGGTACCTAGTTTCAAATACTCAAACTATCTTCTTTCTTTATACAATAGACAACTTGCAGAACTCCTCTTCCAAGTTGGAAGCAAAAAGAAAACACTGGGTAAAACTGCTGTTAATGGAGCACAGTAGCAGCTTTCCTCAAATTAAGGCTATATTAGGGTTTAAGATATTGTGCTTCTGAAGCTACAACTGTTGTCGGATAAAATCATTAAATGTAAAAAATAAATAGAAAAATGAGTAACCCATGCCAAAAGTTAGTTTTTATCAAACACTTCAACTGCTACATCTTCAAGGCACACCAATCCCAAACTAAGCCTAAAGAGTCCACATCCTAGTCTCTAAACAATTCCAGACTGTAGTAATCAACTCAACTTTGACTTGCTCTGACTTCCCGTAAATGAAGTCCATTAAACTTTTACACTCCTAGTATTATCATCATGCATATGTTTTTACCATAGCCGACACTGAAGGATCAATGACTGCAGCTAATTGTTTTCGAAGCAACCAGATTCAGATCAAACCGGTTATTATACGGCATAAGATTCCATGAAAATGAAATCATTAAATAAAGTAATACTGTTCCATACGCTAATTAAACAAGCTGTAAGAAGTCTAAAATTCTCCATTAAAAGCTTAACTATCGCAGTACAGACGTTCGCTGGCCGAAGTGTAGAAGAAAATTGAAGCAAAAATAAATCTGAAAACACTCGAAGTTTAAATTCATGACCAGCACAGTAAACAAACGAACATTTACGTTTAGCAATAATGTAAATTACAATGAAACTAAATAAAAAACTTAAACTACCTTGACGTCGGTTGGCTGAAAGTAGATGAAAAGGAAGTAACCAATCACAAGTCCAGCCGAAATCCCGACTGTAAATCCACAAAATCCTAATATTGTACTGATAACCCCCATCTCTTGCACTCTCTCTTAATTTTCCCGATATCCAAACAGCCTTCTTACCCACAAATATCTCGTTTCTCTCCCTCAACAACTGTTCATTGGGCAAATCTTTTTAACAAAGAAAGAAAAGTATATTAAATGCGCAATATCCGATCAGATATTACAAAGGAGTCAAATGACGGAATTGACCTTGACCGACGAAGAAAGAAGATCTGTGGAGAAGGTGAAAGGTAGAAGCAGTGGCCGAGAGGGAACGCAAAGTAAAAGACGTTCGTGTTAAAGTCCAAAACGGAGCGTTTATTACGAGATTTTGTTTTACCTTTTTTAAAAAATGCCACGTTGTTTTGGAATTTTCTGCGTGGGTCCCGTTGCTGATATGGGCCCACGACTTTATGTCGGCCTGTGGGAAATGCCACCTGTGACCTTTTATGATCCGAGCGTGGTGAACCGATATCTCCGGTCCAATTTGGCTTAAAATGAGAAAATTAAAAAAAGGCGATTTTCCGAATACCAAGACTACCCATCGACCTTGATGAAACGAAATGAGATTGGCATGGGTGTTATGGTCTTTTAGTAAGGATAAAATTGATTCCACGTATCTATCGAGACTTTTGCCCAGTCCCCCCGCTAAGGAAATGGTCGATGAAATCCATGTTCTGATAAATCACAAGAGCTTTCCTCGGTAATTGTAATTTTACAGTTGATTACGACCCAACACAGCACTAGCCTATCATTTTCTCGATTTCGTCTCTCAAAAGCACCAAAATTTTGGCACTTCATTTTCCCTTAGCATCTTCACTCTCTGTCTTAAGCATATGCTGTAGCTTTATGAGCTGTGATCATCATTATTTTCTTCTTCATTCTACATTCCTCACAAGTGGAGAATCTGACGACTCAGGGCCTTTCAGATTTGATTCTACCCGGGAATAATTTGTTGTTGTTTTTCAGCTTCTGTGCATCCTACCAAAAGGGACGAGAAAATCTCGCTTGTGTAGAAATTATACGCAAAATATTGTTAATATAAAACTTTATAGGTGTAGTATGATGCGATACTGGCAGTTTTTATGACGTTATTGAGATAAGTTATATCTGTATTTATGAACATATAAAACTTTGGTCGAGATGGTAGTATCTTTGTAATAAAACGGGTCGAGTCTAAAAAGCCCATAAACCGAAGACCAGGCTCTCATTGAATGGACTTCTTCTGCAATGATGTATGGACCGACTTTTATTAGCGTCCTTGCCTGACCAGAATCCAGCGAGGCTACAGCCTACAGCCTTTTCTGTACAAGGCTTTCTTTTGTTTGTCAGTAAACTGATCTGACAAATTGATTAAACGCTTCAATTCAATTAACCTCCAAGCATATTTATTTACTTTTATTTTTTAAAAATGATTTCACTCTTTTATTAGATTGTACAAAATTAAAATGATAAATTTTTAACAATTTTATCGATGCTTGATATTTTCTAGATTATGAATTAAAAGGTATTAAACTTAACAGTTTTACCAATACTCGTGACAAACGCTGATATTTTAACTGCGGGGCTTAAACATGAGAATTAGTAATTAAAATTCTTATCTCGTGGATGTTCATAATTTTAACAGGTCCTAACTTGTCGGTAATACACTACAGTATAAAACCTAGTTAATTTAGATAATCACTATGACATATTCCACGAGTTACGTGAAATTGGAGTGATCTTATCGATGTAAAACTCGAACTTATTCTCGTATTAAGGGTGAGTCCTTTGTCCATCCAGCTATTTGGCTGGGGCTAAGTATTGACATTTTAGGTATGGATTTAATAGAAAGTTCGGTAGGTACATATATAGTGCGTAACCTAGGTCTTTTGAGAGTTCACGTTTGATAGAGGTCCGTTCATAGTGTATCTCTGTTATGAAGTTATATATGGTATAGTCCAGAGATTTCTTACAAATGTTTTCATCTGTTCGAGGACGACATGTTAGACAGAATTTTGTCGAATTTTGTTGGGTACGTATGTAATATAACCCGGAGTTTATTGGACATCTTAATCAGGCCTGCATACATGAGATAGCCCGTGAAGTTTTTTGGAAGCGCATGTACAGCATAGCATGGACGGGAAGACTGTGATAAGTGTATAATTTAAGAGTTTTTCACGAGTATTACTAATTTTATAGTAGGAGTTTTATTGAAATTTTGTTATGGATGGAACTTTTATCATCGGGCTAAAGCACGAGCATTTTTGTAGCTTAATTTAATTCTGAATTTAGTGTTAAATATGTAAATCAATATTATAAATAACCAACGTTTTAATTTTGAAAAACCCATCTAATTCAGCCACACAGAAACTAAAAAATATGTATAATCACATTTGAGTGTTAATTAACTATATTATTATTTTAATTACGTGTTAATTAATTAACTAATTAACACATAACAAGGAAAAACACCTATAATAATTAACAAAATTCTACTAAATTACGCGTGTTGATTGTGGCATGAAATCGAACAGGTCCATTACATTACGTTAAACCTAATAAGATTTAACAAACAACTAGCAATTTAACACCCGATAGAAAAGCAAAGCGACGCGCCGCACCCAAACCCAAGCGCCAAAGCTGAGTAAGTATTCACCGCCATGCAAGCTCACCATCTCCTTATATTCCCTTCTTTGCTTTTATCTCATCATCTTCGTCATCACTTTTTCTCATAAAAAAAATAATCAAAATCCATTCTTTTCGTTTTTCCTCTTTATTCCCCCTTCTTCCCTCACTCCTTAGGGTTTCTTTTGTTCTTTTTCACATCTTACCCTCTATTCTCTCTCGCTCTGTAGAGAAATTAGACTGTAATTGTAACGATTCTTCAATTGGGGTGATTGTAATTTGACGAGAATTTTGCGATATTCTTGTGATTCTTTTTGTTTTTGGAATCTAGGGTTTTGATTTGATGCGGTGAGATGCAGGTTGGAATTAGATCGGGAACCGTCTGATCGCTTCGCTCGGGTAATCGAGCGAGCGACGTCGTACCGATTTTGGAGGCGTTTTTGTATGGAAACTCGGAGCCGGAAGCGGGCGGAGGCTTCCTCAACTGCCCCTTCGATTTCTTCATCTTCATCTGGTCCCACTACTCGTTCCCACTCTAATAAACGACCTCGTTTAGCTACCCCAAACGCCACCGCAACCGCCGCCACCTCTTCCTCCTCCGTTGCCACCACTACTCGGTCACGTGCGTCACGCGCTCTCTCCATGGACCCCTCCACCACCGAATCATCTGGTTCACGTCACTCTCGCCGTGCGAAAGTCTCATCCAACACAGACAATTCGGCTGACAAAGGGAAAGAAAAGGAACACAATAATAATAATAACAATAGTAGTAATAATTCGGAAATCCCTAACTCAGGAAGAGGGTTAGGGCTGAATATGGATACGAATATGGACGACGATGATAACGATAGCGAAGGTGGAGTGGGGATTCTGCATCAGAATCTGACGTCAGCGAGCAGCGCGTTACAAGGACTGTTAAGGAAGCTCGGTGCTGGACTGGATGATCTTTTGCCTTCATCGGCTATGGGATCAACCTCATCCTCCCATCAGAGTGGGAGATTGAAGAAGATTTTATCTGGGTTGAGGGCGGACGGTGAGGAAGGGAAGCAAGTTGAGGCATTGACGCAGCTTTGCGAAATGTTGTCAATTGGGACCGAGGAGAGTTTGAGTACTTTCTCAGTGGATGCGTTCGTGCCGGTTTTGGTTGGCTTGTTGAATCACGAGAGTAATCCGGATATCATGTTGCTTGCGGCTAGGGCTCTGACACATTTGTGTGACGTGCTTCCGTCTTCATGTGCTGCTGTTGTGCATTATGGGGCAGTTACTTGTTTAGTTGCACGGCTGCTCACAATTGAATACATGGACTTGGCTGAACAGGTTTGTCTGTCCATAGTACTAAGTTGGTAGGTAGAACTGATGTGTTAAGTGTTCTATTGCTGCATGAAGTAGCCGATTTAGTTTGCTTTGCATATTCAGTTAGTTTGACTGGTATTTTTTGAGATGAGAACAAATGTTAATGATGTATATGGCGTTATGTAGCTTGAAGCATTTGGTGATATGTGTTTGTTGGATATAATGTAGACTGGAATCTTATATTTTCACAGTTTTATTAAATTTGTGGATCATTTGTCTGAGTCTTGGATTTTGTTATTGATTTATGGTGGGTATGGTGTCTGCAGTCTTTACAAGCTTTAAAGAAGATATCTCAGGAGCACCCAACTGCCTGTTTGAGAGCAGGTGCTTTAATGGCAGTTCTTTCATACCTTGATTTCTTCTCAACAGGAGTTCAGGTATCTAATTAAGTGATGGTTTGATTTATGCTTGTTGAAGAAGAGTTCCATTTTCCTTTCCTTGATACTTAGTGCGAGGTTTCTATCTATTTCATGCCCATTTTATAGCGAGTAGCGTTGTCCACGGCTGCAAACATGTGCAAGAAGCTCCCTTCAGACGCTGCTGACTTTGTGATGGAAGCTGTTCCCCTGTTGACAAACCTTCTTCAATATCATGATTCAAAGGTAAAGTCACGGGATTAGAGCTCACAAGCTTGGATTGGTCTCTGTTTCCTCATCATTTTCTTCATTTGTTATTTGTTATTTTTGTAGGTGCTGGAACATGCTTCTGTTTGTTTGACTCGAATTGCAGAAGCATTTGCGTCATCTCCAGATAAACTGGATGAACTATGCAACCATGGACTGGTTACGCAAGCTGCCTCACTTATTTCCACCACTAATTCTGGAGGTGCACAGGCATCTCTGAGCACACCAACCTATACGGTAAATTTGATTCTGCTGTCATATTTTGACTGCTGTAGTATCTTTGAAGGCTGCAATTCTGATTTTTAAGGATTGCAGGGCTTAATTCGATTACTTTCAACTTGTGCAAGTGGATCCCCTCTTTGTGCCAAAACTTTGCTTCACCTTGGGATCAGTGGCATTCTTAAAGATATATTGTCAGGATCTGGTGTTTCAGCAAATTCATCAGTTCCACCAGCTTTGAGTAGACCGGCGGAGCAGGTGATTACTGCTTCTTTGGCCTTTTCTTGTATGTCTAGGTAGATGCTGGCAGACTTGTGAGCTATTATGACTTCTGGGTTTATGTACCCTGAACATGCAGCCTTTGCCATTTTCTTAAACAACTCCTTTCCCTTCCACACATTCACTGGGGGCACCTTTACCGATAATGAAGAATGAAGACCCCTGGCTGTGCTCTTTTCTCATTTCACACACACTTAATGGGTTATGTTTATTTTTGCTGTGTAGATATTTGAGATTGTCAACCTGGCAAATGAGTTTCTTCCTCCTCTGCCACAAGGAACAATTTCTTTGCCATCCAGCTCCAATATGTTTGTGAAAGGTCTTGTTATGAGGAAGTCTACTGCCAGTAGTTCTGGAAAACAAGATGATACAAATGGAAATGCTCCCGAGGTTTCTGCTAGGGAGAAACTATTAAAGGATCAGCCCGAGCTTCTGCAGCAGTTTGGGATGGATCTTCTTCCAGTTCTAATACAGGTTATTTTCTGTCTAAGTAGCTAGATGTTACCTTTCACCTATTCTAGTTAGTTTATTTATCTTCTGTATTTTGTCATGTAGATCTATGGTTCCAGTGTCAACAGCCCAGTGCGCCACAAATGTCTTTCAGTGATTGGAAAATTGATGTATTTCAGCAATGCTGAGATGATTCAGTCACTTCTAACTGTAACTAACATATCAAGGTATCCACTTTGATCTCAACAATAATCTTTTGAGATGCTTATGTACTGGTGTGTAGAAAATAATTATAGATACTTTGTTGTGTGAACCTGTAGTTTCTTAGCTGGTGTTTTGGCATGGAAAGATCCTCATGTCTTGGTTCCTGCCCTGCAAATTGCCGAGATTCTTATGGAAAAGCTTCCTGGTACTTTCTCTAAGATGTTTGTCAGAGAAGGCGTAGTGCATGCAGTAGACCAACTTATTTTAGCTGGTAACCCTGTCACTGTTCCTTCCCATGCATCTTCTGCTGATAAGGATAATGACACGTCTGGAACATCATCGCGTTCTAGGCGTTATAGACGACGCAGTGGTGCAAATCCTGAAGGAAATTCATCAGAAGAATCAAAGAATCCTGTTTCAGTAACTGTTGGTTCACCTCCAAGTTCAGTAGAAATTCCAACAGTGAATTCCAACCTTCGAACTGCGGTCAGTTCATGTGCTAAAGCATTTAAGGAGAAATACTTTCCATCAGATCCTGGGTCTGCTGAAGTTGGAGTTACAGATCATCTTTTACATCTAAAGAATCTTTGCATGAAGTTGAATGTTGGGGTTGATGACCAAAGGACTAAAGCTAAGGGAAAATCTAAAGCATCTGGTTCTCGTCTGGCTGATATATCTGCTACTAAGGAGGAGTACTTGATTGGAGTTATATCTGAGATGTTAGCAGAATTAAGCAAAGGGGATGGCGTATCCACTTTTGAGTTTATAGGTAGTGGTGTTGTAGCAGCTTTTCTGAATTATTTTTCTTGTGGCTACTTCTCCAAGGAGAGAATTTCAGAAGCCAATTTGCTCAAGCTTCGTCAACAAGCAATGAAAAGATTTAAGTCATTTCTTGCTGTGGCACTTCCATCTGGCTGGGATGCAGGGAGTCTCACTCCTATGACTGTATTAGTTCAGAAGCTTCAAAATGCTTTGTCCTCATTAGAGCGTTTCCCTGTTGTGCTGAGCCATTCATCTAGGTCATCTACTGGAAGTGCTCGTCTCTCGTCTGGACTGAGTGCATTGTCTCAGCCTTTTAAGTTGCGCCTTTGTCGAGCACAAGGAGAAAAATCTCTCCGCGATTATTCTTCAAATGTTGTACTGATTGACCCACTGGCCAGTTTAGCAGCTGTTGAAGAATTTCTTTGGCCCCGAGTTCAGCGAGGTGAATCCGGCCAAAAGCCCTCTGCATCTGCAGGAAATTCTGAATCCGGGACTACACCTGCAGGAGCTGGAGCATCTTCTCCTTCTACATCTACTCCTGCTTCCACCACTCGCCGTCATTCTTCAAGATCCAGATTGTCTGTTAATATAGGAGATGCAACAAAGAAAGAGCCTTCACAAGAGAAGAGCGCGAGCTCATCTAAGGGAAAAGGTAAAGCTGTTTTGAAGTCTGCCCAGGAGGAGGCAAGAGGACCTCAAACAAGAAATGCTGCTCGTAGAAGAGCAGCTCTAGATAAAGATGCACAAATGAAGCAAGTGAATGGAGATTCAAGTTCTGAGGTATACTGCATATCCCAGTGTCCATGGTTCTTGATTATGTTATTTAATACTTAATACTAGCAGAATACTTGTGTTTTTTCACTTTATCCATTTAACAGGGGATTGTGAATGTCACTCAGTTATTTCTGTGTGTTTTAAAGTAGATATAAAACAATGACATATAGCAAGCTGAAAAATTTAGAAAAATGTGCCAATTAATCTCCACTGCTTTTTAATGTGTTGATGCTTAAATGCAGGTGAATTTTCTGTGATGTATGAAAAAGTACGAGTTCATATGAATCCCTGCTATTATAGAATAGTGTTATATTAATATCTGCCATTGTTTTTAAAATATGTACATTGTATTGTTGCTTCTACTTATTCTAGTAAGATTAGGTTTATTCTCTTTGACATTCTGACCTATTACTTGTCATCTTTCTAGGATGAAGAGTTGGATATTTCTCCTGTGGAGATTGATGATGCATTGGTAATTGAAGATGATGATATCTCTGATGATGAAGATGATGATCATGAGGATGTAAGCTATCTAATTTTATTCTTCCTATCATTTCTTGAAATGGGAGGATGTTGGATGTTGTTACATCTGATTCATTATTCCTGGCCCCTGTATTTATAGAATAAATACGTTGAATCTTGCAACAGAATGTAAAAACTGAACTAGAAGCAACAGGATGTAACCACTGAACTATAAAGGAATTAATTGGGATAGGAATGTATTTCAAACCTGCACGAATGTAGGAATAGCTTGGAATCCAACTCAGTATTCTCGTTGATTTGTGCATTACTTTTACTTAAAAAAAGGGTTAAGATATTTTGGTGGATTAAGGAAGAGATTATGGTAACAATTGTGTTAGTTGGAAATGATTACTGAATAGAAAAGTGTGTTGCCTGTACTTTGTAAAATAATAAGAAGACAGTTAAATAAGATGCATTTAGAATAGGGTAGTAGTATATGGGTTTATGTGGTTGCGTTTTCATATCCTGTGTAATATGTAACATATAGATAATGTATATATATGTGTTTGTGTAGCCCTTCCAACACCAGTAATGATGTGGTTTTAATTGTTAAAAGGTGCATAGTTATGAAGAAATCAGATTCGAGATTTGTATGAAGTGAAAAGATTAATAGGAGGAATTTCATGAGTTTTTGCTTTTGATAAAAGATGGACTAGTGTTCTTTGAATTTGATGCAACCATTTCCATTTTTTATTTCTTTTTAGAGGTAATCCTGATGGAGCCGTTGTTTCATTTCAGGTGCTAAAAGATGATTCTCTTCCTCTCTGCATGCCTGACAAGGTACATGATGTAAAATTGGGAGATGCAGCCGAGGACAGTACTGTTGCTCCTGGAGCTAGTGATAGCCAGACAAATCCAGCTTCTGGATCCAG
The DNA here is from genome assembly GCA_028052125.1 of Melia azedarach. NCBI lineage: Eukaryota > Viridiplantae > Streptophyta > Magnoliopsida > Sapindales > Meliaceae > Melia > Melia azedarach. The sequence continues at coordinate 893,442 of CM051399.1, read as the reverse complement.
TAGCAGAGGTGCTACAGCCAGGGGTTCTGATTCTGCTGATTTCAGGAGTGGCAATTCTTATGGTTCAAGGGGTGCGATGTCGTTTGCTGCTGCTGCTATGGCAGGCCTTGGTTCTGCTAATGGTAGAGGTGTCAGGGGAGGCAGAGACCGACACGGACGTCCTTTATTTGGCAGTTCCAATGATCCTCCCAAGTTAATTTTCACTGCTGGCGGGAAACAGCTTAACAGGCATTTGACTATTTATCAAGCCATCCAGCGACAGCTTGTGGTGGATGAGGATGATGATGAGAGGTATGGTGGCAGTGATTTCATATCAAGTGATGGAAGCAGGCTGTGGAGTGATATCTACACTATAACGTACCAGAGGGCTGACAGCCAAGCTGATAGGATGTCTATTGGAGGATCCAGTTCTTCTGTTCCATCAAAATCTACTAAATCTGGTTCTGCATCTAATTCAAACTCTGATTCACAATTGCATCGATTGTCACTGCTAGACAGCCTTTTACAAGGGGAACTTCCTTGTGAATTGGAGAAATCTAATCCTACGTATAATATTCTTGCATTATTGCGTGTGCTTGAGGGTTTGAATCAGCTTGCACCTCGTTTGAGAGCACAGATAGTTTCTGACAGTTTTGCTGAGGGAAAAATTTCTAGTTTGGATGAGCTGAGTGGAATTGGTGTTCGGGTTCCTTCTGAGGATTTCATTAACAGTAAGCTCACTCCCAAATTAGCCCGACAAATTCAAGATGCCCTTGCTTTGTGCAGTGGAAGTCTTCCTTCATGGTGCTACCAGTTGACGAAAGCATGCCCATTCTTGTTTCCTTTTGAGACCCGGCGACAATACTTCTATTCAACTGCTTTTGGATTATCCCGTGCATTGTATCGTCTTCAGCAGCAGCAGGGTGCTGATGGTCATGGGTCAGTAAATGAAAGAGAGGTGAGGGTCGGGAGATTAGAGCGACAGAAAGTTCGTGTCTCTCGAAATCGCATTTTGGATTCTGCTGCAAAAGTAATGGAGATGTATTCTAGTCAAAAGGCAGTACTCGAAGTAGAATACTTTGGGGAAGTTGGCACTGGTTTGGGTCCTACACTGGAGTTCTACACACTTTTGAGTCGCGACCTACAGAAAGTTGGACTTGGAATGTGGAGGTCAAGTTCTTCATCAGAGAAACCTTCTATGGAGATTGATGGAGATGAAGACAAAAATGGCAAAACCAATAATGTCTCTGGAGATCTGGTCCAGGCTCCTCTTGGGTTGTTCCCTCGACCTTGGCCTCCTAATGCTGATGCTTCTGAAGGTAGCCAATTTTGCAAAGTTATTGAATACTTCCGGCTGGTTGGCCGTGTGATGGCTAAAGCTCTTCAAGACGGGAGGCTTTTAGATCTGCCATTGTCAACGGCATTCTACAAACTTGTGCTTGGTCAAGTAAGTTGATGATGTATCTGTTTTCAAGATAATGAAAAAGTTTTGATTTCTCCCTAGCCTAATCAGTATGTATAGCTTGGTGTCCTTTTGTTAAAGTTTTAATTTCTAATTCTTTGCAGGAGCTTGATTTGCATGATATTCATTCTTTTGATGCCGAGTTTGGGAAGATTTTGCGAGAGTTGCATGTCCTTGTTTCTCGGAAACAGTATTTAGAATCAATGGGCTCTGATAATCGTGAAGCAATTGCAGACTTACGCTTTCGTGGGGCTCCAGTTGAAGATCTTTGTTTGGATTTTACTCTTCCTGGTTATCCAGACTACATTTTGAAACCAGGGGATGAAAATGTACTGTATCTTTGTTTTTGCATGCCATTTTTCTCATTTAATTTTTGTACTTTTCTGATGTTTGCTAAATTTTTAGGCTGACATCAATAACTTGGAGGAATACATATCTTTGGTGGTTGATGCAACTGTCAAAACAGGCATTATGCGGCAAATTGAAGCTTTTAGAGCAGGTTTCAATCAGGTCAATTTCTCACTTTAATCTTTGGTGGTTTTTATTTTTATTTAACAACTGATGTGTCTTGAAAGGTTCTCAAAAATATATTTGCCTTTCATGACCCCACTGAAATGTTCTAGTTTTAACCGGATATGAGTTGTACGATTTTACATCAGTTCAAAGATTATGGGGAGGGCAACATTAATGGAATTAGAATTGGGGAAAATTTGTGGAAAGTAGAACAAATTGCGAGGAACCATATTATTTAACAGGCCAGTTATTGCTCAGAGTCAAATGTTTTCTCCTGCTTCTCAATATGTGTTTATTTCCTTGGTGGACTTCAAGGACTTCAAGTCTAATATTTTATTGTGTGCTTTGTAAGATCTTGAACCTAATTGCTGCTTTTCACCGTCCTTTAACTGGTCGGGTCATCTAAATTCTGAATAGCTATTATGCTATAAGGCCTATCATTGTGATTTTATTTTATAAGTTTATTTATTTTTAGTGCAACTTTTTGCAAAATTCTAATATGATTCCACATCATCTTATTGGAACTTTCCTGTTTCCTGAAATCTGGATGCGCTTATCTTGTTGAGTTTTGGAACTTACTTCTCTGCTACATGTGACAAGTAGGTCTTTGACATCATGTCATTACAAATATTTACTCCTCATGAGTTGGATCATCTGCTTTGTGGCCGCAGAGAGTTGTGGGAGGTACTTTGTCACTTAAATTTTGCCATTACTACAAATTACAAGATCTGAGGACTGTATTATGTTATTATCATCAGAAACTGACTTTGACTTTGTGTAGCCTGAGACGCTTGCTGAGCATATAAAATTCGATCATGGATACACAGCCAAGAGTCCTGCAATTGTTAATGTATGCATCTTTTCTAAAATGATGAACCTCTTTCTGGAAAATATGTTTAGATATGACATTAAGATGGTGTTTTAATTTTGTTGTCTCCAGTTACTTGAGATTATGGGAGAATTGACACCAGATCAGCAGCGGGCTTTCTGCCAGTTTGTTACTGGTGCACCTCGGCTTCCACCGGGTGGGCTGGCAGTGCTAAATCCAAAGCTTACCATTGTCAGAAAGGTAGCAGAATGATGTCTAGTCTTATAAACTTGCTTCTTTCAATTTTTTTCTTTAATATCCTAAAAATGCGGGTACTGGGGAGTGACATGGACACTGCATTGTAGTTCTGTTCTCACTTTGAGCATTAAATATGCATAGCACTCATCTTGAGGGTACATTGCAGCATTCTTCCAATCAGACAAGATGTTATTGATTAGCCTCACCTCTTATTTCATGTTTGTACATATGAACATATACATGGCATTCATTCTTGAGTGTGTTCCACTGCAGCATCCTTCAACCACAACTAATACAGCATCTAATGGAACTGGGGCTTCAGAATCAGCAGATGATGACTTGCCGAGTGTCATGACTTGTGCTAATTACCTGAAGCTTCCCCCTTATTCTACCAAGGTACCGTATTTTTGGCAAATTAATAGATTCAGTCAATTATATCCATTTGTCACCAATGGCTATTAATAAATTTTCCTTCAATGGAACAGGAAATTATGTACAAGAAACTGCTTTATGCAATAAGTGAAGGGCAGGGATCTTTTGATTTGTCATGAGTTCTTGAAACTAACAGATGGACCTTTTGTATATTTTTATAATATATATGTCACAAGACTATCGAGGTCAATTCTGTTGCCTGAGGATTATTCATCTTTGAAAGTAGCATCCATCGTATTTTGGTCAAATAATGGCTGCTTTTCTCTGTCCTATATCAATGTTGACATCGTTGGCAAGGTTAGCTCCCATATCTCAGTCTGTTCCAAGTTCTTTTGGTCATCAGTCACAAGCCTGATGGGGATAGCTAGGTTATCCATTTGCATCTGCTTCTGTGTTTATTTTTCTGTAGATATGGTTGTCTCATTATTGATATAAGATTAGTTGAATTTGTTTTCAGGTCAGACCGCAGGCTGCCACACTCTCAGCAGAGCTGTGAAGAGGGAATTTGTGGAGCCGTTTTTGGCTGCTAGGCTTTTGTATATAAATAGGAAATTTAGAATTATTTTTCCTCCCCCACCTTGATTGACAAAGTTATTGGCAGGTAGAATATATAACATGAAATGTATGGCAGAGCATAAAATGATGAAAGGGAAGAATAAATGATTTGAAATGTTATTATGCCTTCTTTTTAAAGTTCATATTCTTTCTTCAATTTCAAGTCTTATTATTAGTTGTCATTATTCTTTTTCTATATTTCGTTTGCCCCTTGCGTGGGAATATTCATAGAAATTATTGGTACACGCCTCCTTCTTGTTAAACCTTTGGATTTGGATGGATGATACGGGGGGGAAAATTTCTCAAGAGGGATTTTTGGATATAGAAGAAGTGAATGCATGCATGCCGACGGAGAAATTTTTTATAACGTAAATATAGAGATCGAGAACTTTTAGTACGAATAGAGAATGATAATGTTTTTCGGTTAGGAATCTGTGAATATAGAAGGGAGGGGGGAGGGAGTTTTGAAATGCTCTTGAGGCCTTAAATTACTGCGTAGTGCTAGTGAGACAGACGGGGGGTGGGTTTCTTTTTTTTTTTTTTTTTATCCCCATTGGGGGTGGCGAAGATGGCAAAATGAGACTCTCTTAGAATTTTCGTTTCGTTCAAATTTGGCCAAGTATTAAAAGGATATGTAGACATCATCTCACTGATCTGATTCTGAATTCGAAACAAGGCAAGCAAGCCTTTTTGGTTGTTTGTACAAAGTCTATGATGGTTTCACTCTTTTCTTATACCTTCAGACATTTAACAACAAAACAATCTTTTGACCGAACACACTGTTAGCTCGTTCATTCAGAATTTAGTAACATGTTCTGAAATTTGAACAGGTATAATTGTTTAGAATAATTGGGGGAAAAAAAAAAAGCCAAGTGGTAGAAACATCGTTTCTATTTGTATAAACTGGTTGTTTACTCGTGTGAGCTCTTTAACAAAATCTTTTATACCCGCAAACAAAAGAGAAAATCCAATTAAATGTTGGCCAACGTTCAATTTTTTCACATAACTGCAATTAATTTTTTTTAAGCAAAGAAAATTAAAATTAGGAAATGACTAGAATCAAATTTGTAAAATCTTTTCATCCCGAATTTATGTAATATATATATCTTTATAATAATGATATAAAAATAAATAGAAGTAACACGAAGAAAAGGTTATTACATATCATGAGAATGACCATTATATTCATTATTTTTCGTGTACAAAAAAATTGTTTTGAGGTCAAACAAATTTGCAAATCTACTTCTTCCATTAATAGTAAATTGAGGTAAAAGTTAAAGCTTATGGAACATCTCCTCTCTCTCTCTCTTCCCCCCTCTCCCTCTCAGACCCATGTTTGCAAAGCAGCTTGTTAAAACATGCTCCTCCCTCTCATTTCTTGAAACCACACTTAACTTGAATAGTCAAACTCTTTTTCACGTTCGGACAAGGATCAATGTTCTTGCTGAAAAGTTCTTTGTCAAATGGAATTTGACAGCTGTTTTTCCCCAAACAGAACTGCTCATCAAAGACAGAAGATGTTAGAACAAAGTTACAACCGATTTTGTATCATAAATTTGTTGAATTACCATGCTGTGTGCACATAAACATAATACCATGTTAAGGGTATCTAGCTATTTATCAAAATTCTGATTCTGGAAGCAAGACATTTTTACCTTTTCAACAACTTGTTTTGAAGCTGGAGCTGTGCAACTTCCGTGGAAATAGCCTCCACAGATACCTGTTGATTCACCATAGCTAGCATATTCAACTTTGTGAACCACTTTGTCGTCCGGACATGTCAAAATGGCCGTTGTCCTCGGCTTATCAACCGTTGGTATCAGTTTATTTTTCTTCGCATTCCATGAATCAACAGGAGGCGGATGAATATCTGTAACATAACCACAAATTGTGTCTCTATCCACTACCACGAATGCAATCTCTTCAGGTTTTGCCCCTTCTTCTTCCTCCAATATAACCATGAGATTGTCTTTTGGCTTTAAGTATGATCTTGGAATATGATATCTGAAGAAGAAAACCCAGTTTACTTTCTCTACATAAACTTCATTTAAGTTTGCATATCATTTTAAGGATGAGTAGTTACTTACTCGGATTGGGTAGGCTGGTCAAGAGCAGACAAGTAAGACATCCAGTAGCGACCAATGCTTTGACCATTGATCCAAATCATACCTTTTCCCATCTTGTTCATCTGAAGGGCTACAGGGTGGTTTCCTTCAGGAGCATCAAAGTATGTCTGCAACGAGAAAATTCAATCACTTATCAACTACTCAAGCCGAATCCCAAATGCCGTAAAATAGAATTACTAGCTGTCAAATATAAATGAGAGTTTACCAAAAGTTTTAGTTGTTATGCTCAAAGCACATTAGAAGTACCATAGTCTCAAGCTAAGCCTGAACTTCCAAGTTACAGACCTATGTATACTTGTCAAAATTTCTTCCCTTTTAACAGTTTTGAAGTTATAGATAGTTTTCTGCCTTACCTTGTACCATGTAAGACCAGGTCTTTTGTCTTGGAGCTTTGTCCAGTTCACCTTGTTTAATCCTTCCGGAGTGTAAACCCTGACAGCTTCTCCATGCAAGCCTACCTGCAAATTAGACACCAAATCACTTGCATTATATTCATCCTCATTATTCTGTTATGGTAATATCCTGTCTTAAGGAATTCATCCAGTTGAAAATCTTCGATTACCTGATGAGCCCAATGATTGTTTGTAAGATCAAGAGTTCCAGTGTTCAAACCTAGAATCTCCACGGAACGCGGCCCAGCAAATCTTTTCTCCATGTAGGCTCCGCTATCCTATACCAATAAAGAGCTCATCGATTTTTTACTCTCGTAAATTTTATCAGTTTAACATGGAAAAAGTTAAAAGTTATAATGTCCTTACAGGATATCCAACTACAGTACCCAAGATTGCTATATGGTTTCTACCAGCCTGCAATTTTATCGGTTTCCTGAAGACAAAGCTCTTTTCAATATGGCTCCCATGTTCATATCCTAAAAGTCCACAAACCAAAATTAGCAAATAAAGATAGAATATAATCTGAAAGTGCTCAAAAATCTCAAGCAGAAGTGTTTGTTTGCGTGTGCTTACCCACATATTCGCCATTGACAAAAGCAACTAAAGAATGTCCGAGACTTGCAATCATTAAAACTGGGGAAACATTGTCTCTCCATGGTAAGTCACGCCCGTTCAAATTTATGCTGCAATTGTGAAAATACAAAAAAGTATCGGATCCTGGCATTACTAGATGCAAAAACTGAAGGTGATGGCTATGCATTTATATATGTGTGATTTATGTTTTACTTACGTTGTAGAATACCAAGCATAGTCTGTGGTATCTTTTGTCAGGCTAAATAGCTCCAATGGAGCTCTGGACTTGTGTGGAAGTTCCTCAAAGTTTGGAATATTTTCTCTGAACACTTTCCAGTCCCAGGAAATTTTCTGATTTGCAACCGCTGATTTCACGAAATTCCTTGAATTATGTTGTGATACAATCTGTTTTCCATATAATCAACATTTGCAGTTAGCTCATTTCCTTCGATATAAATTCAAACACGCAAGGTAAGGGATTAGAATTTACTGTTTGAGTGTTGTAAACTATAGTCTTGCAGTCAGGGAGGATGCTAATCGATTTTGCAGGAAGGTAGTAGTTCATACCCCTGAAGTTAACAGTTTGTGCCATATCGGTAATGTTGTTAGCCAAGAAAGCAGCACAAAATCCTTGTCCCTCGTAGATTCTAGCCTGCAAAGAATATAAACAACTTGACTATCAGTCTTTATCTCCATTTCTTTCGGCCGTTCATTGGAAGAGAACTTTTGACCTAAAAGCTACAGCTGCTGTGGAGTGGAATCACTAAAATATAAATGCAAAAATGATTGGTTCCAACCAAAAGTTGTGTTTACCACTGCAATGGTTTCATTTTCGAAGTTAAGTAGAACATAACAATATCAAAATGTAGCCAGAATTTACTTACCTCTAGATGCTCACCCAACGTTTCGACCCTAGGAGTTCCCCAAAGGAGAGCTTTCTTGCACAAATACAGAGCCTTGTGCAAGTCTCTGAGGTGACCCCATTTGGGTTCTCTAGGCAAACCTGCAACACAAAAAATAAAACCCATTTAGAAATGTTTTGAAAATCCTGGTAATTTTCTGAACCATCAAAGATAGACGTTTTTTTTTTCCTCAAACAGAAAAAAATCCTCACCAAATTCATCAAGAGGTGCTTCATCATAATATCTAGTTGTTACAAAATGGGCGGCTGTTCTACCAAAATTTGTCCCACCATGGTACTGCAAACATACAAATCTTCATGTAAATTCATCTGATTTATATCGAGGAATAATTCAAAGAAAAGCATTAAAGTATCTTCTTTTACCATATAGTAGTTAGTAAGTGTTCCGTTCTTTGAGAAGAATCGGGCAGTTGAGAATGCAATATCTTCTGCTGCTCTTTGGGATGGTGGGTCTCCAAATACCCTAAACCTGCAATTATTCATCATTTATGTCATTCAGCAGAAAAAATTTGTACTCATAATTATGGCATTGGTAATCTTCAGGACAAATACTCACTGAGCAGTCCAGTTCTCAGTCCAAAGAGAGGGCTTGTTGGGTTTATTGGGGCCAATGAAAGTATCTCCACAGTGCCTTCCATTGCAAGTATTGATCTGCACATTCAATCATGTGTTATCAGTGACCTGTAGAATTTGCAACTGACATATTATTTTTCGTTCAGGCATATTGTCATACAAAAACTTACAACTGGATCAGGAGCATCTTTCTGCTTGCACATAAGCCATGGCACTCCAGAGTTCAACCCCACAGCCAATTTTCCTGCCCACTGCACATAACTATCTCCCTTTTCTCTGTATGCAAGCTGGATAGTGTTGTACTCGTTTTCAATCTGCGTTGTGATGTTAAAAATGAGTATCATTATCAGAACTACATCCACAAAAAATGCATGTAAAATGTAAAATCTCAGAACATTATACTGGGAAGGAACTGAACCTGCGCTAAGATGATGGGGCCTCCTTGTGAAGCAAATAACTTCTCCTTTTTCATCATTTCGATGATCATCGTAACATAATTTTTCATGTGGAGCTGAAAAGGGGAAAAATTTTAGTCGCACAATTAGATTTCCACATGGTCTTGAATCATAAAAGTAAAAAACTTTTACCTTAAATGGTTCATTATCAGAACGGAATGTGATACCGGGGACCTCCCTTAGCCAATAAGGCAATCCTCTGAGGTTTAAAATCAAAATCACAAATTTGGATAAATAAAGAACATATTGATTGGAAGAAGAAATTATACCGAAAGAAACTGAATCATACCCGTGATTCCATTCAGCTTGAATGAAAGGACCAACCCGGAGGGTTGCATACATATTATTTTCTGCAATCAGCTTGATGAATTTCACCAAATCATATTGTCCTTCAAAATTGAACTGCAAAATTGAAAAAATATAGGACGATCAATCTTTATGTATAACAACATAAATACTTAAAACTTTCTCTGCAAAATCATATCATTAAACCTGGCCTTGCACCGGTTCATGAACATTCCAGAAAACATAAGTCTGAATCACATTCAAGCCTCCGCGTTTCGCCTTCCTAAGTAGGTCTAGCCACATCTGAATGACAATTCAACAAAATCATCAATTGATCTGTTTTAAAAAAACTCAGACAAAATTCCAGTAAACGCCATAATCGAAAGTAGTCTTTACATCGGGGGTGCTGCGAGTATAATGAATCGAGCCGGAGAAAAGCAACTCCCTATCCCCATTGATGATCAAAGATCTTCCATCATAAATTACACCAACGTTTTTCTTTTCCTTACCAATTGCTGCAGATGAAACCAGTACAAGGCTAAGGAGCGTTAAAATAATAAATTGGCTTGTCGCCATTGTTAAGCACCCCTCCCTAACCAGAACCCCCAAACGGGTTCCTTCAGAAATCGAGGTTTGTATATGATTCACACTACAGCGATCCAAAACATGGGACTTTGATCGGACTTTGGGTAATACTGTGATATAGGAGAAGTGCAAGGTTTAGAGGAAACTTCGGAGAAAATATTCTCTCTCTTTCTTGCACTTTCTTACCATTTCCATTAAAACTTTTTTTTCTCTTTGGATTGATGCTAATATTGGAGACAGTCTGAGTTGGAGGTCTGCATTAAGACCGGATGGGCTTAAGACTCGGTTCTTGAGCTTTTTATCTGTAACAAGAATTCGAAAGTGGCGGGTATATTAACAGACTTTTAAAACTTTCCTTGACGTTTTTTTTCCTGTTAATTAATTAATTAATGGTCGTATGACAGCATGTCATTTTGACTTACAGGTATTCAAACATGAAAAATATTTTAGCTACAATAATTATTGTTAAATTCTCATCCGAAAACAATCGGAAATAAAATAAATAAATAAATTTGTGAACTCAAAATGTATATCCTATATCGATAATTAGAAGAAAAAAAATTTGTTATTAACTCACTAAAATGAATTATGCCATTTGATTGAAGTATTCAACAGATATAATTCTTAAAATATTACAAGAACTTGAAAAATTCGAATCATTTACCTATTAAAATAAGGAAAGATGTTTATTTATATTTACATAATATATATTTTTTTAAAAATATCAGAGGAAATTTTATTAAGTGCGGGGCTCTATTAATTAATTACCATTCTACGTATGTATTGTATTTTTTTTCCATAAAATCTCAATGAAAAAATAATTTTTATTAAGTTTACATCTTTATTAATCATCCAATTGAGTTGTATCGTATTATAGCTACCATGGCTCTTATAATTAAACATTCCCTTTCTAAGAAAGGCAATATACATAAATATACATTCAATCTAGAGATATTAAATAAATTAAGATATTAAGATGTGACAAAAAATTACGTACTACCATGATGTAAAAGATTTTGTAAATTTCTATAAAATTTATATTTTACATACGAATCAATATAGAAAGTAACTCGAAACCTTTTAAATGAGCGTAAAATTTTGATTATCACAACACACGCTGTTGATTAATTCTTCTTGAAATTAAGAGTAAGTGTGTCACACAAAATTTGGATTAAGAGCCTTTTGCTTTACTCATTCCCTCCTGAAAAAATTAAACTCTCCCGCCAAAACAAAATCCAAATTTTTTTTTCTCTCTCTTTTAATATCTAACACGAAAAAACCAAAAATCCTTTCCTGCGAGTTTCTTCACAAAATTCAGTAAAAATGCCGAGCCACCAAGAAGATCTCGACCTTCTCCTCTCTCTGCAAGACAAGGTTTTAGAAACCCCTCCTGGTTCGCCTTCAAAACTCCGTTCCTCTTCACCAGGTACACAGTACGCTGCGATTTTGTTTATTTTCACATTCTCGTTGAACATTGGCATTCAATAGGTTTACGTTTCATCAATTTTTCTCTTAACATTGTCGAAAAATCGATCTGGGTGTCTCCTAGTTTCGTCTGCTTTTTACATCTGCGATTGAATGCGCGTTGTCAGTCCAAGTACATTTTTTTTTGGTGTTTTTCTAAAACTGGATATAGTCAGTTCTTTGTTAATAGTAATTTGCAATGCATGGAATGTTTGTTCTATATCCATCTATGGGCGTCTTGCAATTTCGTGTCTTTGATTCCATTGGGAACATTCTAGGGTTTTATATTCTATTATGTAAATTTTATGTGGGTATGTCTTAGTTTTCAGTAATTTTGTAGGGTACCTATCTGATGATGAATCTCCGAGGCAAAGAGGGCAGGTGGACATGTCTGCTTTTAGAGATGTTGTTCAAGATTGTCTTGATTATGAGCCAAAACCAGTTCAAAAAACTATAAAACAAAAACTATCAAAGAACCTAAATGATCCCGAAGTTGAGAAGTTTTCTGGGTTGCGTATAAGGTAAATTGAAGTGAACTCTAATTCCAAATAATAATAATAAAATTGTACAATACTTTTGGGATGTAAGTTGATGCTAATCTTGGTTGATTAGAAACAAAAGAACCAGAAAATTGTCTAACATTTTCCCTCTTTTTTCTTCAGGAACCAAGTGCTCACACCTACAGAACTTAGTGAGCGTTTCTCAGAGATCAGATTTGTGCGGTTATCCACTATAAAGTACTTCATTGCACTTCTATGCTTTTTTGTTTACGAAACTCTTCCACTATTAGCGAGAAAATAACTTCCAAACTGCTGACTGAATATATTTAACATGATTTGGGTTGCAATGTGGTAGTTATTTTATATGTTGGCTTCTTGTAGGAATTTATTGGCGGGGGATACTCTTTCAGGTTGTTGGGTAACTGTTGGAGTGTTGACAGAGAAAGGCCATCCTAAGACTAGTTCTATAGGGCAGAACTATTGCATATGGAAAATAGGGTGTTTGGATGAAAATAATACCTCTGTCTTCTTGTTTGGCAATGCTTATCAGCAGAACTGGAAAGAGCCGGCTGGAACAGTTTTTGCATTATTCAATTGCAGTGTCCGCAAAGACACCACGGTATCAACTTGTCATGTGCTGATAAGGTTATGTTAGTTACTCATCGTCAAGATGTTAAAGTTTTTGGTTTGTATTGCAGGGACCGGGTTTTTCTTTGAGTGTGACCGCTGCAAACCAAATTCTAAAGATGGGTACTTCAGTTGACTATGGAGTTTGCAAGGGAAAGAGAAAGGATGGAATGGCTTGTACTGCTGTCATAAATAAGTATGTTTCAGGCAGTCCTTACGTCCCCTTGTTTTATGACATGCCTCAGCAATCGCTTTGATCCATTCTCTTGGTATGAATTAGAGTTTTACAAGACAAATTTTCTAATAAGAAGTGCCATTGATAAACATTTATGTTTAGTTTGTGGGCTATGCTTGAATATTAATAAGTAGTTCATCACAAGATTGCTGGCTTTGGTTAAGACTGTAGTTGATGGCCATTGTTGCAGATAATTTTACTGATTAATTGTTAAAGTCAAGAGTCATTTGTCCTTTTCTTTTTCTTTTTTCAAGAGTTTCTCTCATTGCATGATCTAAACTCTGTGAACTATCTCTGAGGTACTCTCTCTTGTGATGACAAGAAATACTTTGGTCTCTACTTGAAAGTGATTATGGATATTCTATTCCATTACCAACTTATACTTGAAAAATCTCACTTTACCTGGTATATGTGAATAGTTATCATGTCTTTGTTAATTTTGTTATAAAGCTATTTCATAGCATTCTTAGTTTTATCTGAAACCTAGAATCTCAGTCAAGTTCAAGTTTGTGAAGTTGTCTCTCACACTAGTGATTTTTGATATTTCAACTTTTGACCCACTGTGAATTTTCAGGCGAAAAGGGATACATTGCAGTTATCATAAATCAGTAAGCATAATTGTCCAAGTCTTCAATCTTGTTTGATCAATATATCTTCTCAGCAAACTTCCTAATCAGTATTTACTTTTCCTGCAGAAAGAATCAGATAGAGTTTTCACAACGCGAGCTGAATTAAAGGGAGGGTAGGTCATAAATAATTGGCATCCTTTGAATCTTTTTGCTATTGTAAAATTAGCAGTATTTTTATTAGTTTCATTTTCTTAATTATTCTACACAAATGACTCCAATTTGTCATTTTTGACTAACAGGAACTTGAGAACAGCATTCAGGGGTCCTCTTAAATCCGAAGGAATTTACTTGGTTGACCCTCTAACTGACAAATCAAACTTAAAAAACCCGAAGCAGCCAGTGAAGGTATTGTCAGTGGAAGGGCTCAAGAAGGCTTTAAGGTTTGTCATAGATAGGATTAATATTATCCATCAAATGGATATATGTGTTATGAGCTCTCTACTTGCTGCCAATGAGGTTGATTAATGTACTTGAATGATCAGTAATGCAGGTAAAGTGACAACAAATTCTCGTTCACAAGGAATAAGATTTCTTACAGAAATGGCAGGTATAAAATAGCAAGTCTTTTCTGCAAATGCTAGATGTAATTACAGCAATGTCATGACACATATAACTTTGTTATTGCAGGGAAAATGGATCCAAAAACTGTAAATAAAGAAACTATAATGCTGGGTCAAAAAATTAGTAACTTAGAGAAGAGGTAAACTATGTACCTGATTACCATTAAGCAGATGTTGTATATTAATCAGTTGTGGTTAGTTTCTCATTGACAATTTTATCGGTCAAACCTCAGGAAAGCTTCTACTGTGAAACCAGATCCATCACGGGTTATCAACCGACAACCAGATACCAAAAGAAAGAAAACAGAACAGGGCCAAGCATCGATTGACAAAACTAAACTGAGAACAGGGAAAATGATTGAATTAGACATTGTTAGTTCAGATGAAGAAATTTGAGCATTCTATATTTGGTCCTCACAATCTTGCCGCAGAAATGATGAACATCTAATTTATGGAAGAAAAAGCAGAGAACAATTTATATTAGATGTTGAAGACTCCGGAAGCTGCAGCTCAAGACTGGAGATGTTAATTGTGTTGTCTCATTATGATAATTAATCATGCAGTGAAGAGTGTTCAGCAGATTAACTGAACAAGCTAAAGTTAGAGCTCTTGATTTAACCATCAGTTTTTGCAGAATTTTAGCATAAAAAATTCCTCACTGTGATCTCTTCTTCTAAGGAATCACTCAGCTGTGAGAACATAGACTTATTCTATCTTTTGAACAAGTGTTGATTCGTCATCCTGCTATAAGAAAAATAAGGAAATATTAGAGCTAATCATACTGTAAAGGTATGCCTTCCACATAATATTGTGATTCTATAGAGTACAAATCATTGCTTATCAACTGCAAAATTTGATCAAACTTATTCCATGGTATTTACATGAGGATTTTATCTTTCTTATTTTTAAGCGTATCTCCAAGAGGTCTTAGGATTAGTTGATCCATGATTTAAGTTTTAGGTTTTGTTTTCTTCTATTTGTTTTAAGAAATATGTTAGTAAATATTACATTCCAAAAATAGAAAATTCAAAGCAAAATTGGGATCTTTCTAGAGATTGTATGCCATTACTAATTCATGATTTAGCATGTACATAATGAGCATTCATTCTCAATTTCTCTTCTCTGAGAATTATTATAAAAGCTTTTCATTTACTTTTCCTCTTTGAAAGTTTTATCTTCTTATAATGTATCCTAATTTTTCTGTGCTTTTTTTTCCATAATCGATTCAATCTTTGATCAAAAGGATATAAATTGATTTTTCCTCTTATATTCTATTGTCGGGAGTGGAGAGAATGAGTTGGCTATAGTATTTGTGATAAGATTATATTTACTTGCACGAGGATTTGATAGCAACTGAAGTAAATTGGACAGGGAGGGACCATAGCAGAAGATAGTATTGGGAAGAAGATTGATCATCCCTCACATGGAGTTGGGGTTGGTACTAACCGCCCCATGTGGTCTTGCAACTTAATGCTATTTTTAGTACATGTTTAGTTGGCCTAATTAGAGTAGTTTGATTATTGAAAATTACAACACTTTGCCCACGATACAAATTATATCATGTAGACCTAAGACATAGGTTAAGTTGTGTCTTTTGTCTTATTGGGTGAATAATACAATATTCAAAGTTTGGAATATACAATTTGTTTGGTCATGGTGATTGGTTATTGACCCTTAAATTTAGTTCTACCTCAAAATAATTTTAAGTAAGACAATTTTAATAAAATTATATCGTTTATATTAATTATATTTTTAGTTCGTCATAATTTTTATTTTGATTAGTTCATCTTAAATTAAATTTATACATATCGCAAATTTTTGTGAACATCCCATTTAAAAATTTATTATTAGTGATAATTAATTGACTTTAAACATCCGAGAGCAGTGGAATTTTAGGTGGCATAAATAGATTGGTGAGAGAAGAGTCTATAGAGTAATATATAATAAATAATAGTGAAATTATTTAAATCTATTAACAATTTAATAAGGTCACATTTAAGACTTTTTTCTCGATTAATAACCGATTAATCTCTATTGTAGGGTTTTAAAACTTAAATCCAAGTATACCTAAAACTAAAATTTGATAAGGGAAGTCCAGTTGAGATGTCATAGTCGATGATCTAAAAACTCCTAATTATAAATTCACAATGGTTGTGGGTCAATGAACTCATAACCACTCAAACAACTCCCCCCGATGCATGATAAGTCTTTTGATTGTGATGTAAAAAAAAAAAAAGGAAAAAACAAATCAAAACATACGATAAAATACAATGAATGTATTTTAAAGTTTCTGTTTCGCTTGATTGATGAGTCGTCTCCGAAAGCACCTAACATATTAACTCGTAGTGCTCATTTGCTTCGTGAATAAGGCAAGGACCCACCACTTGTTCGTAGAAATGCGTGAAAGACATGAATGGTACAATCTTAATCCATCCTTCTCATTTTTAACTTTGGCACACATAACCATGCATTTTTTCTGGCAATTTAATTGCATACCCACCTCAACACAGTGGACCCCCCGTCATCTTTATACTCAATATCGAAATGTTAATTTCTTGAATATGAAGTTACTCAATATCCATATAGTTCAACCCAATTAGCATAACCATTGAGGCTTTGCCTCAGTGGCTAGAAGACTTGCCCTGACAGTGGGAGGGCAAGCATTCGATCCTTGCCAAGAGGTAAGGTTGTTCCACAATTTATGGGACTTTTTTCAGAGATATTTAGGTCGATTTTTGGATGCTGGGTGTTCTACAACTGTTTAATATTTTCTCAGTTAAATTCTAGTAGATCCCTGGTTGTAAATACCAATAGGAATCTAGTTTAAAATACTAGTAAATTTGTAATTGGCATTGGAGTAATAAAATTATTTCAACCCACATGCATATTGCCCATGACCATTTGTTATTTTGTAAGGAAATTGCACCTTCTTTGTCATTTTCTTTTTCTTTTCTCATCAGCTTTTTGGACTAATTTAAAACCCATCTCTTTTGATATTATGATTATTATTATTATTATTAAATAAATAAATAAATCCCATGCATTTCACAGATTTATTGAGTTAAAATTTAAATCAACATTTACTCAAATACTAGTGCTGATAAATTAGCGATTCTAAATTTTTTTGAAAGAAATCTAAAAAATTCATCAATATATTATGCTTAATTTTCTACAAAAGTTCTTTATTTGAAAATAAATACGTCAAAAAGTGCTCGCATGCATATTTAAGGGTATTGTAAATTTATTAACATATATTTATCATAATCCTGAATAAAAAAATAATTATTAATGGTATTATTAAGTCAACAAAACACATTAATTTAATAGATATTAGACAAGATGAAAACAACATATCATAAAAAAGAAAAAAAAATCATAAATTTGTTTGAGTTTATAAAGTATGATTTATTAGTTGTTGTCATCTAGATTTAATATTTGGATAATAAAAAGATTAAATAAGAGAGAAATTAAGAAAGTGACAAGAGACGGCGTCTGCATGTTAGGACTAGAATTTTGGTGCCAGTGAGGTTTTCTGGATTTGAATTTATTGCTGGAAAAGTGCTGTCAGAAAACAAAAACAAAAAAGAATAAAGTAATTTTTTTTTAAAAGCAAAACGAAAACAGAAAAAGCAAAAAAACAAAAAACAAAAAACAAAACGCTCCCTACACACACTCTCTCCCTCCCTTGTCTCTCTGTGCTTACAAAAAAATGTTGTACTTGTTCTGAATTAGGGTTTTGTAGCTGGTAAACAAAGAACGAAAAGCAACCTGTGTTTGTACACGTGGCGCGAAATGAGTGCGTCGAGGTTCATAAAGTGCGTGACCGTCGGTGATGGTGCAGTCGGCAAGACCTGCATGCTCATTTCCTACACCAGCAACACTTTCCCGACGGTGAGTGCGCGAGTTACTGAGTTTATTTAGGATTTCGGTTACATTTCCGGGAAAATGTGAGGAAGTGAAAGTTTTCAGCTTGACTCAGGTTTATATTTGATCAGTTGACTTACTTTTGATGAGCTTTTCAGTTCCTAAAGTTAGGAAAATTGGTCTTTTTTCCTTCTTTTATCGCCTATTTCCTCGGGAATAGGAGAAGTTTTGATTTTGAGAGTCATTTTTGGGTTAATTTACTGGGTTTCTGAAGCATTTATGAAAAGGTGTGGATCTTTTTCTATCTTTGCTTTGATTTTTTTCAGGGTTAGAACAAACTCTTGGTCTTTCAGGTCTGTTTTGGTTGACAATCTGTTTGGTTTTTGAGATTAAATGGAGAAAAATATAATGTGGAATATCAAATATTGTGTTTGGGTTAAATATTGAAGCCAATTTTCTGTTGAAGCAAATTTCAGTCTCTCTGTTTTTGGTCTCTGTGTTTTGGCGCACTATTTTGAAGAGGGATTTGTTTCATGTTGCTCAAGGAGCTTGCTTTAGGATTAGAACTATAGTTTTCAGCCTTTGCTCTCTGTTTGCTAATAAAAAGAATTAAATTCCAGTAGCATATTTTATATTGAACTCTGAATTTTGCATATTGTTTTTATAGTTTAAAATGAGCTACCTGAAACTTCTTTTCACTTTAGTAGCAATTTTAATTAACCATAAAAGAATTTTCTTTATTCAGTATTTCCTTCTGGACTTTTGCTTAGTTTATTGGGCTAGAGCTAAAATATTAAAGTTTATTGATCTAGAGTTAAAGTATTAATCTCATTATCTCCAATTCAGAGAGTTTTGTTAGGCTCACAAATGAAAGAGAGCATTTTTTATGTTTTCCAGTTTTTTTCCTTTGCTAATGAACATAGGTACGTTCAAATAGATATTAAGCATAACATGAGCTTTGCAAATTATGAATTCTTTTAATTGATCACTGTAAATTTCTGTATAGTTGGGTTTTAGGATAATGATACAGGTAGAAATGAAATCCCGGTTTTTCTTGTGTAATTTTCTCTTTAATGTGATCTTGACTGCTATAGATGTGATTGTCTGCTACTGCCTTTACTCTACACTGTTTTGGCATATTTAATATGACTCAGATTAAGAATGATCATAAGATTCAGAATTGCTTCTCTCTTCTTTTGTGATGGGCAACAGGATTATGTGCCAACTGTCTTTGACAATTTCAGTGCAAATGTAGTCGTGGATGGAAACACTGTTAATCTAGGGTTGTGGGATACTGCAGGTTCATTTCTTCCTTCTTCTTTGAATCTGGTTCCTCGTTGTAGAATTTGATATTTTAGTTTTCTGGAACAGGCCAGGAAGATTACAATAGACTAAGACCATTGAGCTATCGTGGGGCAGATGTCTTCTTGCTCGCATTCTCTCTCATTAGCAAGGCCAGCTATGAAAATGTTGCAAAGAAAGTGAGACCTCTCATTTCCTTTGTTTTGATGGATGATATCTGATTGTGGCGTACTGATGAATTATTCTCTATTTTCTGTTTCAATGTTTAGTGGATTCCTGAATTGAGGCATTATGCACCTGGTGTTCCAATTATTCTTGTCGGGACGAAGCTTGGTTAGAATCTGCCATTCTTTCTCTCTATTCTAATACAATGTCAATAGCAGCTACCATTAGTTATCTGTACCTTTCCGTTGCCACATAATGCATTAGATTCAATATATCATTAATTCTTTTCTTGTATTGAGCCCTTGGTTGATCATATTTATTCATGATATTTGTATTCTGCTGAAAGAATTATCAATACCTTGAAGTTTATTTGTAAATCTATGAGCTAGAAATCTATAGCATTAATGTGGCTATTATGAAGTTTCTGTCATTTGCTTGACCTCTTCTAGTTGCAAGCTTCTACTTACTGAAATCAATGGAAGATTGTGCTAATGTAGATTCATTACAAACTGTTGGTAAATTAAATAGGTCCTCTTCTACCACAGGACATTCAGAATTTTAGGTGAATTAATTTTAGATTATTTTCATGATACAGCCTAACTGAACAGTTACAGCTGGTGGGGTTTGTCTCCCTACTAACTTGTCTCCCCAGACCTACCCACTAAAATCTTTAGATCTGTTGTACTTAGAAGCTGGACATGTCCAGTGCAATTTTAATGACGTTGCATTTCCCTTTTTATTTTTTTGGTGAAATTGCCGATGTGGTTATTTCTGATGTGTCAACTGAGGTGTCTGGCACAAATCACATACTAATTATCAATTTTATCTAGTTGGGACATTATTTCTATCCACTAAAAAATTTGGCCTTTTCTATCTCTTTCACCCCATATAACATTTTTCATTTTTGTGAGAGATAAATTTGCTTCTTGTAGATCTTCGGGATGATAAGCAGTTCTTTGCAGACCACCCTGGTGCAGTGCCCATTACCACAGCCCAGGTACATGCTGTTTCTTTCCATGTTCAAAACTATACTCCTTTCAGTTTTCCTCTGCATTGGTTTTGTCATATTCACTTTTATCTTTCATTTAAAGGGGGAAGAATTGAGAAAGCTCATTGGTGCTCCTGTTTACATCGAGTGTAGTTCCAAAACACAACAGGTACATAAATTTGACTTGCATCATAATAAATCACGAGGAAAACTTTGTAGTTACCCTATAATTGACAGTATGTTAATTACTGTTGCAAATACAGAATGTGAAAGCTGTATTTGATGCGGCGATCAAGGTGGTTCTCCAGCCTCCAAAGTCGTCTAAGAAGAAAAAGAAGAGAAAGTCACAAAAGGCCTGCTCTATACTGTGATTCTTCAAAACAATTGGTTGACAGAGGAAAGATGACCAGTTAGCCATAAATACTTCTTTTTACCCTCGATGTTTTCCTCATCTCTTCCCAGCTCAAGGAAGAAGCGGAGGTTTATAATCTCAGCTGACAAAAACTTGAGGGCTACTTAGAAGTGTCAGATTATGCATTTCTCACCTTTTGGGTTGTGTTTGATTTTGTACATTAACAATTTACGTCTTATCTGCTTTAACTTGCACATCTCTTCTTTTCTTTAGGTCAATTTCAACATGATGTACCGAACCAGAATGAGGAAATCTGTGATAAAACTGGACTGGTTCCTCTTGTATCATGTTTCATAATGAGGCACTGATTTAGTAGTACATTTTAAGGAAACTTCCATTGCATTTCTTCTTTATCGTCAAATGGTATTAGACGTAGAAACAAAGTTGAAGATGCTGATTGTTTGTTTTTCAATAGAAGCAAGGATATTATGAGTCTCTAGAATATTTATGGTTGGCAGAATATTTCTTTCACTTTCTTTTTGCAGTATTTTGTAATCAATTTACGTGGTGTGCTTTACAGCCATCAGTTTCACAGCTTTTCAAGATTCTCGACAAGCCAACTGTTTCTCCCTATTCAGCTGAGCGAGAATATTTTTCCTTTCGGATTGTGGGTTGCGTTCATTGGCTTTTATCAATCTCTTAAAAGCAATTAAATGCAAGAGTTCCTTTCATGATTTCTTTTTTTTATCTTCTTTCTTTAGGTATCGATGATTTACATGAGTGAAATATTTGGTTGACTAAGAAAAATAAAACAGAAATCGGAATAGAATGATTTTCCTCTCGGGTTTTATTGACCTAATTTTGATAGATATATTTCAAGATCTCCATGATTCTTTACTGACCTACTTTTTCTGTATCCTGGAATTTATACTGTGCGCACTTTCTTTAGTCCAGAAAAGAATTGGTGGACAAGCCATTTTCATTTCTCTCTCTTGCACGCCTGCAATTTTTCACCAATAAATACAGACCCAATTCCTTCTGCAGTTTAAACGAAATTTAGTTTCCTTCTTCCATATCTCCATTCTTCACTCAATTCTGTCAATTGCTCTGATGGCATCAAAGAGAATTCTGAAGGAGCTCAAGGACTTGCAGAGAGATCCACCAACTTCATGCAGCGCAGGTAAGGAAATTAAAGAAATTCAAACTCAGATTTAATTTACTCAAAACAGCTTGCTAATTCTTGCCTAAAAATGATTCATTTTCAGGTCCTGTCGCTGAAGATATGTTCCATTGGCAAGCAACCATTATTGGTCCAAATGATAGTCCATATGCAGGTGGTGTTTTCCTCGTTACCATCCATTTTCCTCCTGATTATCCTTTCAAACCTCCAAAGGTATAAAGCAAAAATAAATTTTTGTTTTCTTTTTTCGTTTTCGTTTCTGTCCTGAGCTCTCTTTCTGTCCTGTAGGTTGCTTTCAGAACCAAGGTTTTCCATCCAAATATTAACAGCAACGGGAATATTTGCTTGGACATTCTCAAGGAACAATGGAGTCCTGCACTCACCATTTCCAAGGTGGTATAATCTTCCAATAAAATAGAGAGAACATGTTTTGACAAGTCAAAATGTTCCATTTCCTTTCATCCCATTGTTTTTCTTTTCAGTTTAGCACAAGTATTTGGATTCTGATGCATATTACACTGATTTTTTTTTTCCAGGTTTTGCTCTCCATATGTTCATTGCTAACGGACCCAAATCCTGATGATCCTCTTGTTCCTGAGATTGCTCATATGTGCAAGACTGACAAAGTTAAGTACGAGTCGACAGCCCGGAGCTGGACCCAAAAATATGCCATGGGATGAAAATCCTGAGGGCAAGAATATTTTTCCCCTCTGAATTCTTCCATCATCACAGACTTTTATGTCCTTGTTCAGATACAGATAATATATGGCTTAAGTTATAGACATTCATGAGGAAAAAAAAAACTATACTATGGTTTGCAAGACATAATTTAAGTGGATAACTTGAAGGTCTTTTCTCATAATAAAGGATGATCGACTTCTTCTTAAAGACTTAATTCTAATTATGTTCTTAATAAAATATTAGCTGTCGAATAAAAGAAACAGTTATCGAATACTTCAATTATATTAAATTAGAAAGATGCCCTCCTCAATGTTGCTTTCTAGTTGCCGAGTTTTGATCTTTGAACGAATAAAAAAAGGCTGCATATAGTTGACAGAATAATGAGAACCATCAATCTGGTAAACACTAAATTCTTTATACGTAAAAAAAATAAAACATATCTTGGCATGATTATAAATTATATATAATGCAATTTCATCACCTTGCTTAATACTTTATATTTAAAATGAGGTCTATAATTGAGACGGTGGAAGGTCATGATCTCATGAACCAAGACAGCAATTAAACAAACAGATATGATCAAATGGGATGGGACCCTTTCTTTTCCCAGAAACTGAAAGAAAATTCTAACACAAAATTCCAAACACCCCATCAAAATTTTCCTTCCATTATTTTCTCTGCAATAATTTTTATATATATCGCCATCAGTGTTACCACTTTCAGTTAGTGTCGCTCACCTACCGAATCACAGTAGTTGAAATATCAAACATTGTCTCAATAACCAGCAAACTGCAAATGACATATACGTATCCCCAACAATAATCGCTGATAATTATTTATTTATTTGTTTGTGTATTACAACATGATTAACCAAATAATTATGATATTCGATAATTTAAAGTTTTCATCTGATCATGATTCGAGCCAAACTGTGATTACTGCTTGAAATTATTTTATTTTAGTCCATGCCCACCCATATCATACTTGACCTAATCACTATTGTTTTTCAAATAATTAATAAATTATTTTCCAAAAAAACAAAAGGAATCAACTCCTCACGTTACCTTTTTTCTTTTTTTCATATCTAATCTTATATAATATGCTAACTTATCACGAATTTTGTAGCTTAACTGCTCAACCATTTATAGCTTTTATCATAACTCATTTTTACAGTGAACGATATTATTAAAACAAAACGTCGAATTAACGGTATTTTTTAAATTAAATTAAATTAAATTCATGGTATATGCATAAAATTTAAATATGAGGAATCAAATTAACAGTGAATATTTTCCACAAATAATCTGAGTGTAACGCACATTTTTATTTTATATGGTTAAGATAAAAAGAAATTGATTCGCCGGCAGATTTGCTGAGGTGAGTGGAGATGTCAAAAACAGAAAAAAGACACGTGTGATTAGTTAAATTAAAGTGGGGAATGGGAGTTGCGATCTTGCAACTACAGGAACCTAACACTTGTCCGTTTACGGTAATTGGATATATTAATTAAATTTAATTAAATTAAATTAATTAAAACGAATGAATGAATGAGCAACCAATCGATTTGTAGTCAAAGCATCCGCCCAGTTTGTTAGAACTTGTCTTTCAAATTTAATTTTTGTCAAATAATACAGAGTTTGTTACTAATTTTGAATTAATCATTAAAGGTAATCTTTAATTTGTAGGCTGCCAAATGCCGTAAATTGATGTTATAAATCATGAATCTAGATCAGTTAAAGTTGTTAAAAGTCATTATAGATAATATAGCACATCATTGCTTGTCATAATTAATATTTAAAAACAAATTAATAAAATTAAAGTCAAGTGATAAATAAATAAAAGTGTATGTAATTGACACGTCTCTGCTAAATTACCATGGATGTCTTGTGGCTGCGCCATCTTTGAATAATCGATGACAAGACCCTAATTAGAATTATGATTTAAAAAAAAAAAAAAGAAAAAGAAATACAAACCCTAGCTAATATATAAGATAAAGATGATGATATATATATATATATATATATATATATATATATATATAGAGATATAAATATATCTATAGCTTTCGGAAAAGAAAAGAAATTCAATAATTAATTAAGATAAAAAAAAAGTTTTCAACTTTTTTGTTGGGACCATCTGACGGATCGCATATCTTTGATTGAAGCAGGAGGAAGACAAAATGCAGTTCAATTAAGAGAAATAAATAATTTTAATTAATTTTTAAAAAAAATGTGTGAGAGGTGGACAAAAAGAAAACGTCATCGCTTTGAAGTAAAAGTGATATGCATGCCTTGCCGTGTTACGTGATTTTATGATATCATCATTATATTAATCAAATTGGACCCCACAAATTCAAAGGATTTGATATTTGAAATAATTTGGTCATCGATTAATTTTGTTAATTTTTATGTTGTATAATTGCTTTTTTCCCCTTTTAATTTAATACTGGATTTTAGATATGATTATGTTTTTAGTTAATTAAGCGTTGTAAATAGGGCACCCACTTTGTTATTTTCAAATTTACATATTTTGAAAGTTCTATCAATAAGACAATTAATAAAGTCAAGATTAGAAAATTAATTCAACTTTTAATATAAGAAAATTGTTTTATTAATATATTAAAATTATTGATTTTTTTTTAAATTTTTAACAATTCCAAATGTTCAAAGTTTAAGTTTGATTTTTATTTTTGTTTAAAAGAATAAGAACATTATTCACACCTAATATTGTTTTATTATATGTATAAAATTATGCATATATATCGTCTTTAAACTAGACGACAATAAATCCCATGAGCATTAAGAATTTATTTTATTATCTTTTAAGATGATTAAAAGCATATAAATTAATGAAGTGAACATCCGTTAGGTCTCTCGTTGGTCAACCCGCAGAATCCGGTAAAAAAATATTTGGTTTTTGAAAATCCGGTGAAAAAAATATTTGGTGCCCTTTTCTCGGCACCGGATATCACAGGTTTCCCGCGAAAAATGCCGGTTTTTTAACGGTATAAACTAACCGAGTTCATTCCACTTAACATCTTTGCTCTCATTTTCTTTTCTCGGAATTACTTCTCTCTTGCCGACACTTTCTTCTCATGAATTCCACTCATCACCCTTTTATTAGTTTTTTCAATTTTTAATACAACGATCCCATTTGCCTATCTTTTCCTTTTCGTCAGCAAAGCACCCATCTCTTCCATTTTTAAATAATCTTTTTAATTTGTTTCATAATTTATTATAATTTCTCAGCTTTTGAATATTAATTTCGGTAGGTAATGTGATGATATTTGGCGGCAATTTTCATTTTAAAAACATGCTAGTCTTAGAGGACTAATGGGTACAAAATTTAGGTATATTTTCCCTTGTCCTCACTTGTTTAACTTATTCTGGATTCAATGTTTTTTTTAACCCATAAGGAAAAATTCGTGTGAATTTTGGTGGGGTTTTTAAATTATTGTGAGTTTGTGTTCTTATAAAGAATCTCTTGAGGGGTATCATGCGTTTATAATAGCAAGTGGTGGCTTTTAGGTGTACGGTTTTATAGATTTCTTATTACAGAAACTGGGAATTTAAAAAATCAGGTTAGGTTTTTTGTTGCAGAAACTGGGATGATCATTTCAAGAGGTAGGAAAGTTTTTAAAAGAGGATAGAGGCTTGAGTTTGTGGAAGTGAATTAGTAGAAGAAACCAAGAAAATGCCGATGGAAGAAGAGATTAAGGCAGTTGATGAGATGAAGAAGAAGCATAAGAATGTGTTGGTTGGAATTCGAATTGACAGCCATAGCAGAGATCTTCTCAGCTGGGCTCTGGTGAAAGTCGCTGAACCTGGAGATTGTGTTGTTGCTATACATGTTTGTCGAAATTCTGGTAAATCCTTTTGCCAGTAGCTTCTCTGAAGCATGATTTTAACTTGGTTGCGATTACTGCTTGATTTCAAATTATAATTCTCTTTATTGGGTATTTCCAGATGATGCTTCAATAGACAAGTCTTTGTTGGATAGTTATTTAGAAGTATATGAAGGCCTGTGTTCTGTAAATAAGGTTTGTGATTATGTACTCTCTTACTAATATTATTGAAAATCATGGTGAATTCAGACGTGTGTTCTAATATTTGTGTGTTCAGGTAGGTCTCACAGGTCAGACTTTGGCAGGAAATTCGGTCAGAAGAATTTTGGTCAGAGAGGCAAGGAATTATGCTGCTGTAGCCATAGTTGTGGGGATAAGGAAGGGAAATGCTCTAGGGTAGGGGAAGCTAGAAAGTCCTAGTTGTTGGATTAGTTTGATTTTGTGTGATTCTTTTTTCTGATTACTCTAAACAGATTTCACTTTCAGAGGTAGATCTTCCACGGCAAGATATTGCTCAAAGAGACTGCCTCCAACAACTGATGTTATGGCTATCAACAATGGGAGAATTGTCTTCAGAAGGTGCAACAACAATCACCTACCAGGTTGGAAATGTTTGATAATTTGTTTGCTGGTGAAAATTCTGACAATTAGACACCCTCAAAAATGGTAAAAAATAATGTGCTTGTGATTATGGCAGGAATCAAAGGAGATCCAAGACCAAGTCTAAGTCTAAGTGAAAATCATAGTTTTAAAGAAAGCCAATCTGAATTTGGTGATTCTGAGGCAGAGACCGAGAAATCTAGTTCAAGAGACAGTGATGCAGAAGCTAAGAATAGCAGTATTACTCTTGTCAACGAATTTAAGAGTTTATCTCGAACAACTTCTGTTTTATCAGGAGATATTTTGGATCATAGGCCTGGTTGGCCGCTGCAACGCAGAGCTAGTTCAGAAACACCAGAAGCAATGCATGCAAGGAAGTTGTCCGTGGTGCAATGGGTTATGAGCTTGCCAAACCGTTCCCCGCAGCAAAGTCCTCGATGTTGTACTATTGAAGAAAAGCCATTGGAACGAGAGATGAGTGACATTGTGGGTGAGAGTATTCGAAATAGTTCATTAGATGAACTAAGAAGTGGATTGGAAATTCTATCGAAAACAAGCTCATCCGGTTTGAAATGGTTCAGTTATGAGGTTCTGAGAACTGCTACTTCTCAATTCTCCTCAGGTTTTTACCTCTAACTTGTCCTTAACTTCACCAAGATTTTTGCACTTTTTTTCTGTTATTCTCTATGCATATTCTTTTTCTGACTTTTGGCTTTCCTCATTACAGAAAATATCATCGGGAAAGGAGGATGTAACCGCGTTTACAAGGGAGTTCTTCTTGATGGTAAGCAAGTAGCAGTAAAAGTTATGCAGTCATCCAGAGAAGCCTGGAAGGATTTTGCCCATGAAGTTGATATAATCTCATCCTTGGCACACAAAGGCATAACGCCTCTGCTTGGTATCTGCATTGAAGATGATAATCTAGTTTCTGTTTACCATTTCTTGTCCAAAGGCAGCTTAGAAGAATACCTGCATGGTAAAGGCTTCAACAGATATATGTTCTGTTTTTCCCTGATAAATTTTGTCATAAACCTTGCTAACCTGAGATAATACACAGGTAAGAACAAAGATAAACATGCATCGTCCTGGCAAGTGAGATTTAATATAGCTGTTGGAATTGCTGAAGCTTTATTTTACCTGCACAATGAATGTTCAAGGCCTGTAATTCATAGAGATGTCAAGTCCTCGAATATCCTTCTGTCAGACAAGTTTGAACCACAGGTACTACTTATACCACCAAACCATTTCAGAAAGCGTTGGTAAATTTGGAATCTGCAACAAATTTATTACGTCTTATTATTGTTGTTTTAATGTTACAGCTATCTGATTTTGGCCTTGCAATTTGGGGACCGACAACTTCATCTTTTCTGACTGAAGGCCACGTGGTTGGAACATTTGGGTATCTTGCTCCTGAATATTTCATGTATGGTAAAGTCAGTGACAAGATTGATGTTTATGCTTTTGGTGTAGTTCTGCTTGAACTACTATCAGGAAGAAAACCTATTGGCTATGAAACTCCCAAAGGCCAAGAGAGTTTAGTTATGTGGGTAAGAATCATCCCTAAAACATAAATCTTCAACTTCTAATAGCAAATACTGTTGCGCAGGAATAACAATTGGATTACTTTTGATTCAGGCAAAGCCAAAAATAGAAGTTGGGGACGTGAAAGGATTACTGGATCCTAATTTGGATGGAAATTTTGATGAGGTTCAAATGCAGAGAATGGTTCTTGCAGCTAATCTCTGCATCACAAGGGCAGCTCGTCTTCGCCCTGAAATGAGAGAGGTAAAAGGATTGCATTCTCAAAGATTTCAAACTGGGAAAATGTTTTAGCTAGTATGAGAGTTAAATTTTTCTTGGCATTTTCATTTTTTCCAGATACTGAAGCTCCTGAGAGGGGATAAAGATTGTGAAAATTGGGTGAATTCCCCAAACAAAGAAATAGAGGATTTTCATAACCAGGATGTTAATGACGATGAAGTCTATCCACATTCAAGTACAGAGTTACATTTGAATCTAGCATTGCTTGATGTTGACGATGACTCCACATCGTTTAGTAGTATGGAGCAAAGCAATCATGTTTCCATGGAGGAATACTTGAAAGGAAGATGAAGCAGATCGTCAAGCTTCAATTAGCTTTTCATCCACGCACACTTTTTCATTTTCTTCTAAAGCCAAATCTGTCAGCGAAATTTTAATTGTGTGACATGTTTGTATCTGTAGTTTCCTGTACAGTAGAGAAAAAAAAGGAAATGCACCCAGTGTTTGAGGTGGTTTGTAGACATAGATTACGTAAAAATCTCAAATAAAGTGATAAGATATCGAGGGAAAATAACCTTAAGCTTAACAGAAGCTCTTTTTTGTAGCAGATGTGTGCAAAGATGAGAAATCCATAAAATGGATTATCTGAGGCTTGAGATGTTTGCATTCTGAAGGATTTTTCTGCAAAGTGTGTAACAAATTTCCATACAGAAATGAAATGAATGATCTGTTTAAAAACTCCTTTATAGTAACAGAGATTGGTTAATTATTTGAACTTTGAAGTGCTTCTAAATGCAAGAGCTAAAAACTAAATGAGTGATAAAAACTGCCATAAGGTCATTTTTATATGAATATCAGAATATGTAATGATATTTTCATCATATTACAGATTCTACAGCAAATAATGATACTAGAGAACAGAAAATCCGGTATATATATGGCTGTTCTCGGGAAACACTAATAGAAAGATCACCAACCCCATATACCAGTTAATTCAAATTTTCTTGTTCAATTCAGATAAGCAGATTTAGAATAAAACTGTATACGGCAGAGCATAGATATCAACTTGGTGCAAATATTGAGCACCTGGGTATAGAGAACATTTTCCATAACGCATATCATTGTGGCAAGCATTAGATATTTCAGCTGTATATCTCCGGAAAAGCTTCATTTCAAAGAGCCAGTCTTGATCATCAAACTCACAGCGGTGCTCAATCTGAATGGGAGGAGGGACCCAATTCAGAAGTAGTTATCTGTTCTCTGTATCGTGATTCTTGATGATACAAGCAACTTAAAGAGAAGGCGGAAGTTGAAGTTTTTTCAGCCTTCTCATCAGAAATCACCTCAGTTCTTTGCAAAGATGAATGCCGATCTGGTATGCTAGATAGAACTTGTGGATCCTTATGCCCTTGTGCAGTAAATCAACCTGAATTATGCTTCCTATAGTGGGCAAACCAATATCTGTGAGAAGATAACAAAACCAACAACGATACAATGATGCAAACATTTGAGGGAGGCGAAGGCACTCACCATGCTTACGGCAGCCATTGATAGACCAGCGATGTTCTTTTCCCTTAATGTTAGCAGTGTTACCAGAAGAGTCATACAGGCTATCAGATATGGCCTGTTCAAGATCCTCAGTCAGACTGCTCCTATCCAACAATTGATTTTCATTTTCTCTACTCATTTGACAGTCAGTTGTATCCCAACATTTCCTGATCTTCTTATGCTCGTGCCTACTTCTATTCTCCCTAATCTCTTCTCCGCCACATAATTCTTTCTTCTTTTTGTTTCTTCGCTTTTTCTCTTTCTTCCTCCTCTTCTGTGCAGCTGCTTTTTCTCTCCTGACCGTCGGAGTACAAGACGAGAAAAAATCAGTTTCAGGAAGGAAGACAGAAAGGCAACCAGAAGCAGAAAGTAGTACCATTAGAATCCGCAGTGGAAACTAATTAAGACAAGGAACAGATACATTTGCAAAATTCTTGAATCATAACCAACCTTTTAAGAAATTTACGTACTTACATTAGTATTTACAAAGATAAAAGTTATCTGTGCACTTTGTCGTCCAAATTCAAGCAATGATGCCGTTACAATTTGAACCCACTAGAAGGAAATTGTTCCAAATTAAGAAAAGTGAGTGACAAGAACATGAAGACATTATAATGAGAATCCCTCTATTAACGCTGAGTCGCAAACACACCCACTTCAGAAGTCACTCAAATATAAATTTCAATCGATTTTAATGAAGAAAAACAGCAATGGACTTGTGTGTTTCCCCCAAATAACCAAACCATAAACCATCAAAAAATGAAGCCCTTCTATGATTTTCTCTCTTCTCTTCGTACCGACCTTAATCAGCTCCAAAAGAGCCTCCCGCTCAAACCATTCAGCACGAACCGGGGCGGAGGAAACGGCAATACCTTGCCATTGTTTGTCTGTCTGTTGAACACACCCTTCTTTTTTATTATTATTATCAGACAAAAGATTAGAAAAACAAGACAGGCGCGCAAAAACAACCTTAAAAAAATTCAGATTTCCTGTAACATATCAACGACAAAGCACGATTGTTCTGTTTTTTACTGTTCTTGGGTTCGAGAGATTTCCTGACGTTGTGACGGATAGTTTTGAAGAGCGGTATTAAATGAGATTAAATACATGTATATATCAAACGTAAAGTTTAAAGAGATGAAAACAGTAAAACACATCGAACGAGTGAATAAATTGAAGAGACTTTGTTAACTTGCAGAAGCAACCGGCAAAAGCCGTTGGGTTTCGCAGCAAATATTGTTCCCTTCCTCGTACACTGACCCGCCTTCTTTTTTTAATAAAAGACAATTAACACATAACTTTTAGACGATAAATTTTGAAAAACTTACATTTATTTCTCCTAAATGTTAATATACTGTTTAGAAGATTGATAAAATTAAAAATATTTTAAATATTTTATTGCCTTAATCATTTTTCATGATCATTCAAATTTTAAGTTTTGAAAATAAATTTTCAAATAAATTTTATGAAAAATTATATAAAATATATATAAACGAAATATTACTATCACATTAATTTATAAATAGAATTTACATGTTTAATATTATTATTTATCACAATTATAAAAAAATTTAAGTCAATAATAAATTTAAAATTATACTTATTTTATGTATATGTACAACTCACTTAATAAAAATAATATAAAATATAATTTAATTAAATAAGTATATATACCAAATTTTTTTACAAAGATTCTAAATATCAATAATAAATTTAAAATTTTATTATAAAAAATAAGACTAATTCAAGTTATGTAAAATAGTATTGTTATATGAACAATAATAAATATTTTATAAAAATTAATTATGTAATAAGTTAAAAATAATAATATCCCAAAATGTCTTTAATCTTAACAATTTTCTAACGGTCAACTAACAGTACATAGAAAATAAGTATAAGTTTCTCTAAAGTTTCTATCTAAGTGTAAATTTTTCAAACATAAAAAATGTATATGTTAATTTTCTCTTTTAATTATATATCTGACCTAATTTATTTATAATATTTATAATAAAGCAATAATTTTTTTATTTAATTTTGAGGGTAAATATATTTTAATGTAAAAAAAAACACACACACACATTTAACTTAATTATTATATACTACATATTAACAAAAAGCAAACTGGCAGGTAAAAAAAAAATATAGTTTTCTTATGTTGTTTTTGTTTATGTAAAATATGCATATTGGGTGGTGACAACATTAAAATGTGAAGGAATGATTTTATGTTAAGGTACATGATTTAATTTGTGATTTTAAATATTGTTTTGATGGGAAGAAACATACAAAATTGGTTGGCATTAAATATTAAGTATTGGTTGAGAAGGACTTTTATTTTAAGTGAATTCTTGTCATCCACTGATTGCCAAATAGAAAATTAAAAAAAAAATGTGTTTAAAATTTATTTTTAGTATTTTTTTAAAAAAAATATCAAGTTAAGTCAAACATTCCATTATTTGTAGGTAGAATTCATCTTTAATATAAAAAATGATCAATTAATTATTAGGTAGAATTCATCTTTAATATAAAAAATGATCAATTAATTATTGATCCAAATGTCAATTAATTAAATTAAATCTTAAGAAAAGTATAAAAAGAGTGTAAGAAAGAGTAATCAATAATTGATGAAGTGTTTGTTTATTTTTTTAGTTAAAATACGATAAATATAATTTAATTTAAGTCGTTCAAATATTTTAAATGTTTGTTTTTTTATTTAACTTTAATTAATAATTTTTAGATATCAAAGTAATAAATAAAAAAATAAATATATTATTTAAAATTATTCAAATTTATTTATATTTAATATTCATGCTAAAAATTTAAATAAAATAACAAACAGGCCCTCAGTGTCATTACCGAAGTCAAGTTATTGTTTTGTAATTTACTCTCATTAGTCTTACAAGAATGGAATGTTGTGGGTCCTTGTTACTAGGAAAGAAGTTGCCTTCTGCAATTTGCATCACTTTTTTTTTTAATTTATTTGCATCTAAAGATAAATACTTGATTAAGTGACACGTGTAAAATTTTTGTGGCCCCACTACTGCCTTTTCTCAACGTAAGTGGGGTCACTCATCAAAATCAATCCTGTCTTCTCAACTCCATTTTTTCAGGGAGATTATCAGTTTTCTCCCCTGAGGTATCCCATATTATCAGATATATGTCTAAGATTATGAAAATAGACAAATACCTCCCTCTCAAATAGGGATGGGAATTTTCCCCGAACCCGCCCCGCCCCGCCCCGTTTCATTTGGGGCGGGTATGGGGTTTAAAAAATCAACCCCTTCAAAAATTCGGGGCGGGTTCGGGGATTATATATTTTACCCCGCCCCGTTTATTTAATATATTTATTTATTTAATATTATTTTTTAATTAATTAAAAATGGTTAAATTTTCTAAGATATGTTTCATTAAATTTATTTATGTTTATGTAAATACATTTTTTTGAGATATTATGACTATTCATTGTTTACATTAGTAAGTCTTTTTTTTTCACTTATCATTATTTTTGTATACTTTCTTCTTATTATTGTTATTTTACTTTTTTTTTGTCATGATAGTTGATTATTTAATAATTATTAATTCTTAATATTTGATATTGATTTAACTTTGTTGTTTCTATTTTTTATGCTTCTTGATGTTGTTGTTCTTGATAAGTTTATTTATTTTTTTATTAATTTAATTATAAGCATATTAATTATTAATGTGAAGGTTAACTAATTTTATATTTTTTATTTGCTTGTATATGGTTAATTAAATTGAAAAAGAGAGATCAACACGTGATTAAAATAAAAAGAGAAAAATATAATATAATTCAATTGGAATAAGAAAATATATGAATTATTTTACAATGTGTATCATTATAAAAAAAATTATATGTTTTATATTTTTAACATTTGAATTTATTTGATAACTTTTTAAAAGAAAATTTTATATTAATGAATTTATTAATAAATGAAGAATTAATAATTTTTAAAATTATTGTAAAAATTTTAGAAAATTTGTAGGAATTTATTGATTGTAATTGACTTTTTTGTGCTTCTTGATGTTGTTGTTCTTGATAAGTTTATTTATTTTTATTAATTTAATTATATGCATATTAAATTATTAATGTGAAGGTTAACTAATTTTATATTTTTTTATTTGCTTATATATGGTTAATTAAATTGAAAAGGAGGAGATCAACACGTGATTAAAATGAAAAGAGAAAAATAAAATATAATTCAATTGAAATAAAAAAAAACATGAATTATTTTACAATGTGTATCATTATAGAATAATTATAATGTAAAATGTTTTAGAAAATTTGTAGGTATTTATTAATTGTAATTGATTTTTTTGTACTTCTTGATGTTGTTGTTCTTGATAAGTTTATTTATTTATTTTTATTAATTTAACTATATGCATATTAAATTATTAATGTGAATTTTAACTATTTTTATATTATTTTTATTTACTTGTATAGGGTTAATTAAATTGAAAATGAGGAGATCAACATATGATTAAAATAGAAAGAGAAAAAAATGTAATTCAATTGGAATAAGAAAATATATGAATTATTTTACGATATGTATTATTATAGAAGAATTTATATGTTTTATATTTTATATTTTTGGATTTATTTAATTACTTTTTAAAAGAAAAAAATTGATATTAATAAATGAAAAATTAATGATGTTTAAATTTTTTGTATTTGATTTAAAATAAAAATTAAATTAGTCAAACGGGGCCGGGTTGAGAACGGGTTGAAAACGGGGCGGGTTGACCCCGGCCCCGTTTCATTTTAAATCGGGGTGGGGTGGGTTCGGGGACACACCCTCCCCAAACGGGGCGGGTTCGGGGAGGGCAAACCCCGCCCCGAACCCGCCCCATTCCCATCCCTACTCTTAAACGGCTATTTATTATTAAAATTAATGAAAATAAATAAAATTACTAAAATATCCTTCAAGTTAGTGTAAAAAACTGATAATATCATATTATAGGCATTAATAACGTAAAGGGGTATAGATGAAAAACAAAATTGCATCAACATCACCTCACTTTGCACAACTATATATATATATATATATATATATATATATAGGGTAATCTTCAATTTACCTCTAACCATTATTGATAAACATCAATTCACCTCCAAATTTATCAAAAGTACTCATTCTACCCCCAAATGTTAAGTTTAATATAACTATTAAATATTATCATTGACCATAACTTATTTATAAAAATACGATTATATCTCTATCAAATTTAAAAATATTTTTTCTCATTTAAAAATACCATTATTAAATTTAATACTTATATTAAAAATATTTTTAAATGAGAAAAAATATTTTTGAATTTGATAGGGATATAATCGTGTTTTTATAAATAAGTTATGGTCAATGGTAATATTTAAGGGTTATGTTAAACTTAACGTTTTGGGGTGGAATGAGGACTTTTGATAAATTTAGAGGTGAATTGATGTTTGTCAATAATGGTTGAGGGTAAATTGAAGATTACCCATATATATATCAAACTTTCTCTTTAACTATTCCAATCATTTTCTTCATATAATATTATAAGCTTAGAAAAAATTTATTAAAAAATAAAATAAAGCAATACAAAGATTAGTAATGTCAAAAGGCTTACAACCCATGTTAGAACATGATTATAGATATAATGAATAAATATTATAACAAATATATAAGCAATAAGCTATAGATAGTATATTGACATGCCAAATAGCAAAATAACAACTATAATAAGAAAATAGGCTCTTGCTAAAAAACACAGAAAAATCCCCAAAATCAGTAGAGAAATTTAGTCCCAACTAAATTGTAGCAAAGCTTGCAGCAAGCTGTAGCAGTTTATCAACTGGCAACAAAGGCTAATCCAACAACTGCAGCAAAACTAATTGAAGAAGTAAACAAAACACAAAGATGACCAGCAGCTTCTAACTGCACCAGCCAGCATTAGTAGTAGTAAAATCACTGTCCAACGACAGAGAAAGCAAAATCTCCATATCACCCAACTTTGAACAACCATACCAAACTTCCACTTCAACCATTCCAACTATATCAAAGCAATTTCAGAAAAAAAAATTATCATAATTTCATTAATTCAAACCAAAAGAAAAAATCATCACTGTCGATTGTGCTCCCAAAAAAAATATTATTTAACATTGTAAAAAGACAAGATCAACATATATCTATCATTTAATACAAAAAAAATCCTAAATAATTAATAAGGGGAAAATATTATAGGAATGTTTTGTCTTTAATATCAAATTGAGATGTCCATTTCGGGGAATTGGCTGTGGCTAAACCATCTATGCGCTCCCACAGTCCTGATACTTCAGTCTCAATCTCCTTAGATTGGTTTAGTCTTTCACAAAAGAAAAAATAAACTAGAATCATTTTATCCATTTTTCAACCACATTAATCAAAGCAAAGTAAACAAACCAACTCATATCAAATTTTCATCGATATAAGAAAAAAAAATTGAACAGAAACTTACACCAAAATTTAATCCAATTAACAAGTAAAGTAAAATTCAAAAGAATATGTAATCCAATTAACAAGCAAAGTAAAATTTAAAAGAACATATAGATTCGAAGTTGTTTCCTATTTTTTTTTTCACAATTCTCTTCAAATATCCTCAAATAAATTGATATCGACAAGAGAGAGTTTGCTGGGGCCAGAGGAGAAAATGAAAAAAGCGATGGCAAGGAGTTGACAATAGAGACGACACAGCCGCTGATGGAGTTGTCAAAGGAGAAGGTGCGGTAAAGGCGATAGTGTGCCTGTCAAAATGTGAGAGCAGCGAGAACGGTCTAGCTGTTAGCGAAAGCCGCTAGAAAGAGGGGTGGGAGGGTGTTGCAATTGAGAAGAGCCAGTTGGAGAAAGGGGTGAGGGAGAGTGCGGTCGCTTTATTAATTTGGGAATTTAGGGTTTTCATAAGAATTATTTTTAATTAATGGGCATTTACTTATATGCGTTTTCTTTTGTTTTCAATTGTTATTCTATTAAATGACTGGAATACCCTTTCTTCTGTTAATTTAATTAACAGTGTTAAATGTTTAAGGGAAGTATTTGCTTATTTTTGCAATCTTAGACATATATATGATAATATAGAATACCTCAGGGGAGGAAAGTGATAATCTCCCATTTTTTCATTTCTACTTTTAATTTCAATTAGCCCGATGGAATCTTAAGCAATTTTGAATAGATCATTTTTTTTTTCCTTCCGGGTCTCAGCTATTAACTTTTATAAAAAAAAAATAAATAAATTTTTTTTAAAACTTTTGGAAAGTTAAGAATATATACATAATTAAATGCCATAACGCAATTAATTAAAAATGTAACTGTAAAACCATTTTTATGATATTATAACAAAATTACTAATTGTTTTTACATAGTGGGTCCCACTAATTAAAGTCTACAACAGGGACAAACTTGATATTATCAGAGGCATCAGAATGGGACCCAAAACAAGGCCTATAGTACGCCCAGCACATAGTATTTTCCCAGAATTATTTGTTTAATTTGCAGACAAGTCCCTCAAATACCTATAAATTGAAGGAAATTATGACATTATTCTGTTTACTGACGACTTTGAGAAAAGTCTGTGGAAACTCTCTCTCTCTGAACCAATCTATCTGTCAGCAGTCTCTCTGCCGGTACGTCCATTGTTGTTTTCTAGCCATCGAATGTTGCCTATTATATATTTCTGTAGCTTCCTTTTTAGGGGTTTTTAGTATTAATTATATCTCCATTTGTATATAAATATAAGTTCAATACTAGCCTATATAACCGACTAATTTTTTCTAGGGTTTCAATCTCTCATACCAGACTTGAACTTTCATTGCATCGAATGGTTCTCGTAGCTTCGAGATTTCTGTTTCCCGTACAATTTACGGTTTTTGGAGGTAAGTCCTTTTTGTTTTTTGGGTTTGATCGAATTTGATGCAGGAAGCATGTTTTTTTTTTTTGGTTGTTGTCTGTGATTTGAAATCGCATCTGGGTTGTTACTGAATTTCTTAAATTCATCGCGTTTTCTTTTGTTCTTTCAGATTGCGGTTTTGATTGATTTGTTGTTTTAGTTGATTAAAACCTTGTTTTGGTGCTCATTAAGGTTTCTATGTTCTCAATTTCTCATCAGGGTGCTGGTAAGATCAAATTAAAGGAGAATTTGAGCTCAATTTACTATATAGGCCTATTTCAAAGTAGCAAATTTATCTGTGTTGAGGTTCAGATTTTGATCTGAGTCAAGCTCAAATCACAAAGTTATCACCCTTTGTTTCACTGGATTTGTGACTTTAAACACATAATGGATGATGGGGAGGTTGATTTCTCTAACCAAGAAGTATTTCCAAGTGCAAGCATGGGTGATTTCCCCAGCTGCTCAATGGACAGTTTCTTTGATGAAATTTTGAAGGATACTCATGCTTGCACTCATACACACACCTGCAATCCACCAGGACCCGATTCCTCACATACACACACTTGTTTCCATGTGCATACAAAAATTGTGGCTGCCCAGTCTGAGGATAAGGTGTCCACTGATGACACCGCAGAGTCTACTGAAACAAAAACAAAGAAACGACCCTTGGGTAACAAAGAAGCTGTTAGAAAGTATAGGGAGAAGAAGAAGGCACGTGCTGCATCTTTAGAGGATGAGGTTGTGAGATTAAGGGCTGTGAATCAGCAGTTAATCAAGAGGTTGCAAGGTCAGGCAGCATTGGAGGCGGAAATTGCAAGGCTTAAATGTTTGCTTGTAGACATTCGTGGGAGGATTGAAGGGGAGATTGGATCTTTTCCTTATCAGAAATCAGTCAATAACTTGAATATGCCTAATCCACATTTATCTAGTGCATATGTGATGAATCCATGTAACATGCAGTGTAATGATCAAGTTTATTGCCTTCACCCAGGAGTGGAGGGTAAAAGTGGAGAAGACTTGGCATTGAATGGGCAAGCCTTTAATGGATGTGAGTTTGAGAACCTGCAATGCCTGGCAAATCAGAATTCAGGGTTTAAGGAGCTTTCTGGTTGTGGAGTTGGGGATGTAGTGACCCAGGTCAATTCTTCTGCTGCTAATAAGAGGAAAGGTGAAGCTTAGACTGTCCTTTTGCCTTTTAGTTTATGTACAGTATGGATGTAGGGTAGGTTGCTTGATTAATTGAGTGCTCTATTATGAGATTTGCTTAACATTTTTTATC
Organism: Melia azedarach; assembly: GCA_028052125.1. Lineage (NCBI taxonomy): Eukaryota > Viridiplantae > Streptophyta > Magnoliopsida > Sapindales > Meliaceae > Melia > Melia azedarach. The sequence goes on along the minus strand of CM051399.1, from coordinate 854,031 downwards.
AGCTTTATGATCTATAACTTGCTTCTTGTCTCATTTTAACCTGTGTTGGTAATTGCGTGCCAATAGCTGATACCTTTGACGTGGTGAATTAGAAATTTCACTAACTTTGTAGAAATTTTTGCTTCTCTGAAGTGGTATGAAGTTTAATGTTGTGGACGTGCATGAATGATTCTTGAGATTACTTGATATCGTTGTAAATGATTCCTGCTTAGTTGCTGCAAATATTTTTAGAATTTCTCAACGTGGTTACTTTACTGTGAGGTTGTGAAATGGGCACGTCTTTCATACGCATACAATGTGGTGACTGACAGATTGTTGCTCTTTCAGATACTGAGATTAGAATGGTTGGGTGTGGAAGAGTGGAAATTTGAGTTAGGAGTAGGGAAAAAAGATCATTCATCTAAAAGAAAAAATAAAATCGGGATCATTATCTAGTACAGGTGGTGACACCTATATAGCTTTTCATAGCTCTGTCATGCATTTGTTCAGTCATTTCTCATATCAAAAAAGGATAGTACCACTAGCTGATACTAACATTGAAAGACTTGCATGGAGTAATCTCGTTGAAATTAAACTGCTGGCTTGTTATACTTTTTGTGGCTTTGCTCTCTTATCTTTATTCTGTTATTTTTTCAGGAGGGGCTCGTGCAGCACCAAAAGGTTGAAAAGCTGATGAGATGGCATTATCCTTTTCTGCAAGGGTACATATCATCTTACAATAAGTGGTTCTTTCAAGCTGCAGCATCAGCTTCCTTCAGGTTGCTTTGTGCTCTTTATTTTTTCAATCCCCCTTTGTAGCCTTTATGTAGCTGTTGAGTTCTTGATGTTGAGCTCAACTTTAGCTTGATTTTCTGCAATTTCGGTTTGTTTAGTTAGTTCGTGCTCCAAGTCCAGAAATGTTTTGTAAAAGCGGGAAATTGATGTGTCTGGAGCTAGTAGAACCTCCAAACAGATATCAGCTTTCTAGTTTACTGTTATCTACAATACTTTTAACTCAATTAAGCCTTGTCCTCTCTACTCTCTACAACTGCATGGCTATGGTATAAATCATTTTAATTGCGACTCTCTACAACTGCATGACTACGGTATAAATCATTTTAATTGCTTTTGTTAATAAATTATTGTTTTCTTGATTCTTTTCCTGACTTTGTTAAGTGGTTATTTAAAATTCATTGACTAAAATTTGAATGGATTTGTGTTGCATTTTCACCGTTTACTAAGCTATATTAGTTGTGGTTATACAGAAATAAGGGGAGGTGGGATGCCTTTGATTGATGTTTCAATAGTGTAAGGCGTGACGAGGTGGGTTTGGAAATCTCTCAGGGGATAGGTAAGCTTGCCTCGGAGAATTATGCATAATAGAGGAAGCCTGCATTTTTTGTATCAAGGAGGAGCATAGCATAAATGCCAACTGGCCCTCGTGATATGGTAATTGGGGGAGATTTTTGTCTTGCCGTCAGGCTTAAACAAAATTTATAGCGATGCTAAGTTTTGTTTCGTTTTGCCATATTTTTTTTCTTTTGTTGTTTTTGGTTAGGAACATCAGAGGATCAGTTGCGTCTAGAGGTGGAAGGCAAAAGTATTTTGGCAGTTGAATTCATAAAATCTAAGTTGCTTTTGATCATTTGTGTCTAATTTATTTTTAAAAAATATCAGTTGAATAAGATTCATGATTATGAAGTTAGTAAATTTGTATAGTGTTTGGGGGCATCTAAATATTTGAACATTTTTCTCTCTCTTTTGTTTTTCATTTTGCCACCTCTCTTCTCTTGAGACCAAATTGCCGGAAGGCTTCCAAATGGCAAAAGAAAATTTTACAGTCCCAAGTCCCCTCTCCTCTCCGAAACCATCTCCAGAATACTATTTTACTTTCTTACACGGTGCTTCTCTTTTCTTGTGTTTTTTTTTTTTTTTACCTCCTTTTGTTTTTGTCTTCTTGATTGTTTAGAGAATAATATCCACTCAAAAAACAGGAAAAGCTCAGACAACAACCACGTAGACAGACTTAGGGTTCTTGTCAAGTTGTTGTAATGATAAAAAAAGGAAAAAGAAAAAGAATATAAGAATTATCTTTTTTTAAGGGATGGATAGCTTATAGCTTAATTGGCTCGCATTCAACGCCATGATACTAATAATAATAATAATAATAATAATATGTCGGGGAGGAAATCGCTCTCTACCTCCTTCCGTTCCGAGAACTCCCTTCAACGCCAGAAACAAGGTACGAACGCCTTAAAATTCTAAATCGCCAGTGGGAATGAAACATAATAATCATTTCTTGGACACAGAAGATTCCGTCACTACTTAGTCAACAGTTAGTTCAGATTTTTTGCAAAGAAATCTTTATGCCAAAAATAAATAAATAAAAGCAAACTTTGAACCTACCCTACCTAGTAGGACTAACTTACCATCCATCCATCCATATTTGACTAATTAATAATTTGAATTAAACGAAATCCTTTGGTCAGCAAATTAATTATTCTTCTAGTTTTCTCCTTCCTTTTTGTCCTCTTCTTTAGAGAATATAGCCCCAAAACAAGAAACATATTACACGGCACATAGACTCATAGGTATGAAGCCGTAATAATCATAAAATTTTTTAAAAAAGAAAAGAGAAAAACTTTCAATCATTTTGAAAACGGTAGATTAATATGTTATACTACATAAACTGCCAACAGCTCAATCCTCAAATGGGAGAAAACCGTTCATTCAGAAGGTAAGGGCAGCCCGGATCTATGACTAGTCCTCGGCGGCTTGCAAATCATCGTCGTCCCGATAAATGCTCTCAGTCATCTGCCAGACCTGAACAGTGTTGTCGTCGGCTACACTTGAGATGACCCATGGCTCATTTTTGTTCCAAGAGAAATCCGATATCTTGGCCTTGTGACCTCCGTGAGAGAAAAGAAGCTCAGGAGGACCATCCTCCGCATCTAACTCTAACTGCTCGTCTCCAACTCTGTTGCCATGATTAAACGAGTTAGATCAAGTAAATTTGCATCCCTACTCCCCTGGGAGGGGATAAACCAGTACCAAATATCAATTGTCAGCAAATCGACAATTACAACATATAACTTGTTTATTTGCATATGGATGAGGTGACTTCAAATAAGAAATATATCATGACATAGCAATTTGGATGGTTGCAGCGTGATTTGCAACATGCACACGATGAGAATGGATTACACTAGATTAAAGGTTAAACAATGTACTTCTATCATTTATTTTTCATTCTCCACACTAATAAGTTGGTGGTACAATAGATCAGTTGCTTTATATTCCTATATGGCTAAAGTATATCAATTGAAGTAGTATTCATGAAGCAGAAAACAAATTTTGATTACAAAGTGACATATGAAAGAGAAAAAAGATTAATGCTATTGAAGGCATTTCTAGCATCAAAATCAATGACAAGTACCTGTTAAGGTCCCAAACCATCAGTCTTCTGTCATCAGCCGAAGAAGCAAGCACAGTTTCATGGTTAGGATCCCATTCAACTTGGAACACTTCTTCTCTGTAAAATATAAATACAAAGTGAGGAATGTCTTTCATATACCCTCCTTCTTTCAACTATATTTCAAAATACAGATACTGAGACATTTTCAGCCTGTGTGCCAAAAATGTGGCAAATATTATTATGTTATCAAGGAGGAAACAATTGCTGAAATAGACTACAGGATGAAATTGAGATTTACAATGCGTTCAAGTACACCTGAGTGGGCTAGATTCAAGTATCAAGTTTTTCTGTTTATTAGCAATTCATTGCTTTAGATTTGCCAAACTTTCCATAGCAGGAAGATATTTCTCAATGGAATAGGTGGTGTGCCAGCCGAATCACATTGTTATCATTTCTATTAACTACAGTCTAAATCTATCAAACAGGCAAAGGACATACGTGTGACTGCTTAAAATATGCAATGGCACAGTCAGCTTCCGCATATCAAACAAAGCAACAGTAGTGTCTGAAGATGCTGTTGCCAGAACCCACTCATTGTACGGGTTAAAGGATAGATAATTAACCTGGAACAGGATAAGAAAAAAAAAATGGAGATGTCATTAGAAATAAAACCATAAAATATTTGCATACAAAAGACAAATAAAAAATAAAAGGTGACACAGTCAAATGGATTTATGATCATGGTACAAGATATACAGCAACTTCAAGTTTGCTTCACCTCTTTCTCATGAGCTTTTACACACTGTTGGGTTTGATTTGTGCGCAAGTCCCAGATCATCAGTTGGCAATCATCACCAGCGGACCCAAATAAATTCTCATTCTTCAAATGCCAAGACACATCTTCAACCACACTTTCATGAGCCTAGGAAAAAGATTATGCAGCTCCCCAATCAAGCCTCAAACCAGAATGATGAGAAGTCCTACAATTTTGCTTTCACAAAGAATAGGAAGTCCAGAAATTACCTCATAGATGTGCATTGCATCGAGCACCTTGTCTTGTGGCAAAGCAGAAACATCCCACAAGCATATCTTCTGATCATGAGAACCACTCACAAGATAACCTTCCTTAAAGGGACTCCAAGACAACCCATACCCTTCCTTATCATGACCCCTCAACCTCAGATCAGGATCACAACCATCTTGCTGCTTTGCTGCCTGCTTGACATAATCAAACACATACACCTCACAACTGCTGGTCTTTGTACCAACAAGAGTAGGGTTCTGCGGCATACACCGTGCTCTGTTGACTTCCCCATCAACGCGTATCTTCTGTGATATTTCCACCTGCCCAATCAAACAATTTTGCCAGAAACCAGCTAATTTAAGTAATTTTAGCAAAAGTATCACCACAAACTTGACACCAGGAACATATTCATTTAAAAGCAAAAAAGCTTCCAGCTAGAAACTTCAATGAAAAGGTAACCATCATAATATATTCCCCAACAGCTGAGTCTTCAACATCCACTCCAATAGAAACACACCGGCACTCTTTCAGCTAGTAATACTCATCAAGCATTTAGAAACCATAAAATTTTCACCAAAAAGTATGAACCAATTTGAGCAAGGAAATCTCCAAAAACAAATCTCATTGAACAGGCAACGAGTTCAGCAACTAATATCGTTGAACCACTAATGCCCGCAAAGAAATATCACCTAAAATCAAACCCAAATATTTACACGACAAATCTTATGAACTAGAAGGCTTTTAATTTCAGTACCCACAAAGCATTTCGTCAAGACAGGAGCTAAAGTAAAATCTTCAGTCAGTAATTTCATCGAACACTTAATACCCACATAACAACTCTCAAAACATCAACCCAAACGCACAACAAACCTTAGGGATAACAGGATTTTCATTTTTCCCATCGATGTTAGATTCTGACTCTTTCGTGGGCAGCACAGCATCAGCGATCATGAGGAAGTTGGGACAATCGTCGGAGGTGTGGGTCCCAAGCACGAGCTTGTGCACGGAGAATGTGGGGTCCACGGAATACGGTTGTGGAGACGATGGGACCCAGTGGACGGTGAGCGACGGCCACTCCAGTGGGTGAGAAACTATCAGATCGTACAGAAACGGCGTGTTCTTCTTCCATACTGTGAACTCCTCCTCCACCTGATCCACACTCGCGTCCTGGTCGTCCGCCGCCGCCGCCGCCATTGTTTGTTTACGTGCTGTGAATTTTTGAACCTATTTCTGTGTATGTGAATGCTGTTGTACTTCTCGCAATTTCTTCCCGCCTAAATTACTATTTTCGCGCCAAAAATTTTCTGATGAAGCTGAGGAAGGGGGAGAGTTTCGAAGGATTTTATTGATGATGTGGCCGTTGAGACGGTTACTATGGTGTGGATGATTATTTGTTATTTGGGTATGAAGTACGCACCACCTCAACATGGGCCTTGATGGGTTATGGACTAATAAATTTCTATGGACCTTGGAATAAGAAAGCCCGATTCATTTGATGAAAATAGTATATTGAAAAAAATTTTATCTACAAAACTGTACGGAGATGATATATTTTCGAAATGTACTTAAAGAAAACACTTTAAATATTCTCTTTAGAATAAAACCCAAGTAAGGTCGACAAAAAGAAGTTGAAGCATACACAATTAAGAGAAAAAAAGGGGCGAAGAATCTAAAAGAGGAGAAGAAAAAAAAAAAAGTAAAACTACAATTAAAAAGCATGCTACTGCCAATAATTTGTTCCTAAATATCATAGCATTGCGGTATAAAAAAAATTACACGGATGAATACAATTAACAAGTGTATAATATGAATGATATAAATTACTTATATATTTGATTTGTCACGTAAATTTCTAATATGTAATTTATATTTTTAATAATACAGATAATTTTGGTATGTCTATACAAAGACGTGTCACATAGAAAATTCAAAAGAAAATGCTTTTTAAATTCCTTGAACGAGTATGAGTTAGGCATTGATTGCTGGGAACTTTTTGAAGCTCGAAACCTCTTTTTGTCCGCAAAATGAGCTTAAAGATTTGAGTTTTAGTAGCTGATTAGGAGTCGACGACAGTGACAGTTACTGTATTCATTTTCGTTTGCAATTTTTGGGCGGTGTTCGGATAACCACAACTACAATTCTAAGATTATCTTGTCTTGTGCTTCTTCTTCTTATTATCTTCGAAGAGGTTGAACTTCGTTGTAATTTCAGTTACTTATTATAGTTGACTTGACTGATGGTTGTGTTTATTTGTTTATATTTTATAACGATGTTTGTATTTGAGTTTAAGTTTGATGTTAGTATCAACTTAATTTTTTATTCATTATGCAGATGTAATCACGATTAATTGGATCAAGTCAACAATATTATTATATAATTGCATGAAAGAAAATGTCAAGGTTTCACATTGGATGAGAATCGAATAGGCTAACTAATATGATATCCCACAAAACATTACTCGTGATTATTTAAGCATTCATAGCTGTAGACATCTACATGTCAATCTAGGATTTTAATATTAGTAACCGCATATTAAATAATTCACTCTTGTTGCCATTATTAGCCAAAATTAGAGATTTGTTAATACCAGTAAAAAGTAAAAATATTGCTAAGCTAATTAATTCGGGCCCATTATTGCAAACCCAATAAAGAGTATCTTCTCACTTTCGACCGCAACAGTTTGCTTTCTCGTATACGCGTAGAATGGAATCTGATATGCCACAGTGTACGCTCCTTTATCCAATCACAGATCTTCTCTCTTCCAACGGCTGTTTTAGCACTCAAATCAGTGGGACCCAACTCAGGTGCTGGTGGACCACCACCTCAAGTTCACTAATTTCCCTTCCTTGCGCGTCTGTAAATTCACCTCCCATTTCGCGCCAAACTAAGAGTGGGTCCTACACGGTCCATGCGGTCGGTGGCCATGCAGGGTATGGGTATTTCCGTATCATGGAAAGGCTAACCGGGGACACGTGGCAAAAAACCGACGGGTTTTGCCAACCAAATGGAAAAGAAATTCAACGACCCAGATTTTGAGAAGGGTTTCGGCGATAGTGAGCTGTTCGTGTATATAAAAGGACGAACCCATCTAGCGTCGAATGATACTAGCATTGTCACTCACTTTTTAAAGCAAAAGCTCTACGGGGATATTTTTCTCTTTTTCTTATCTTAATCCGGGATATTTTTCGCTTATTCTTATCTTATTCTATAGATACCGATAATTCGGCTCCTTCTCTGTAAACTAGCTACTTTTGGATAGAGAGAAAATATGGGTGTTGTGGATCATTTTTCCTATCTCTTTGATTGCTCCAGTGGCAACTCCAAGTTCAAGAAACGCAAGCAATTGCAGGTAATAACATTTACTTTCTCTCTTTTGCTTCCAGTAATTTTCAGCTGTCAGTAAAAGCACTTATATGCATATAAAGTGCTTATTTATTACTAGATCAACTTGTTTTAGATCCGCCAAACGACTTATTGTTGCTGTCTACATTCTTTGAAAGAATTTCTTTCGTTGTTTTGCTCAACTCGAACGGAAGAAATCTAGTTAGATTTGATCTTCCTTAGCCCAAATTCAGAGATTTAGTACAGATAAATTATATTTTAATCCAAGTCTTAGTTTTTAATTACAGTTCAATTTTGGCCAATTTTTTTTCCGAAAAAAAAAATTCTCTGTAAGTTGTCCACATCCCCAGTTAAACCCTTTCTTGATATAAGCGCTTCTTGCAGGAGCGCTTATGCCACTTCCTCCGGGAAATCAAGGGCATTTTGGTCATTTCAAGTCATGTATGACAAAGTTACTTCAGACATTAACTTCCACCGGTATCTACCTGTAAACTTTTACTAACATGTCCCGGTATTTCCTGTCTGGAGTCGGTCAGAGTTGCCCAAGCGTACACAGCCAATAGCTCACTGGCATGTTAATCTGATTTCCCGATATTTGTCATTTTTCGTGAGCAGACAGTGGAGATCAAGGTCCGGATAGACTGCGAAGGATGCGAGCGGAAGGTAAAACGCGCCGTAGAGGGAATGAAAGGAGTGAAGCAAGTTGACGTAGAGCGCAAAGCCAACAAAGTGACGGTCGTCGGATACGTAGACCCATCGAAAGTTGTGGCACGTATCGCGCATCGGACGGGCAAGAAAGCAGAGTTCTGGCCCTACGTCCCGTACGACGTCGTGGCACACCCTTACGCCCCCGGCGTATACGATAAGAAGGCGCCGGCAGGGTACGTACGAAGGTCCGACGACCCACAAGTGCACCAGCTCGCACGTGCGAGTTCTACCGAAGTTAGGTACACCACCGCTTTCAGTGATGAGAACACACAAGCTTGTTCTATCATGTGATGATGACACGCGTAGCTTTATTGATATTTGTGCAACAATATTTTTCTTTTATTATTATTATTATTATATTTTATATTTTTGAGAAATGAATCTATCAAGTGGTGCAATGTGTAGTTTGTTGAATTGGGTTGTAAAATGGTATTTGATGAAATTATGTAGTTTGAATATTTGAGTTTAATTGAAAACATGTTGTAGAAACTCTGAAAAAAAAAAAAGGAAAACAATTTTGTTTAGTGTACCAAATGTTTTGGTGGCGGGGCAATTTTAAACGTGTAGTGATTAAATCATGTAGTAATTTGGTGTCATATTTCGGCAACTAGGGCAGTGCACGAGCATCGTGCCCCTTACTTCGGATTTGTGCCTGTGTTAAATTATGGTCAATACGATTTATGTACAATGTAAAGTTCGTGTTGTGATAAATTGTTAACGGCAGAATTTATATGAAGTTTGGGTTGATTCGTTATGTTTTACACATTAATGAAGATATAGTTAAAGTATCAGCAAGGATGGAGTTGGAAACATTTCAAAAGCAAGGTTGAAATATAAAATAATTTATTGCTAATTTGCTTCGTTAATACACACTTAATAATTGAGATTGTGATGTGAACAATGGAGTCGGTAAAAATCAAACTTTTGGTTTGGCATGGGGTGTAAAGGAAGTAGATAGGAGTTGCAACAAAAAGGGAGTCCTTTTCATGGTTGGAAATAATGAGAAAAATGAAATGATTTGATCATTGAAAATTATGTTATGTATATATGGTGGGGAATCATGATTCATGATATGATTTTATATAAGTGGTCCACTTATTTAATTCTCTTAATTGTAATGTGAAAACAAAAGCCCACCCCATGTGCATTGTATTGTTGCATTGAATATGCTCTTTGCCATTAAATGTTTAATCAATCCATCCATGTCATATGTGCAGTCTGTGTGTGTTTGGTTAAATCATTTATTTCATCATCATCATAAATGGCTAGGGGTTGTGTAACCTAAACCCTCAATGAAAAGGAAAAAAAGAAAGTTAACAAAATTAAGTAATTTACCTATAAAAACAAATCGAAAGAAGTATTTAATTGTTTATTCCAAAAACAAAATTAATTAATTGGTAAACATTAAATACTTTGTTTGAGATTGATGGAAGGGATTGTAATTGTAGTTTAAAACCATAACTTCTTTAAAATTTAATTATTGAATATCTCCACCAAAAATTTGATACTTAATGAATATTTTAAATATTAAATTAAATTACAACAGCATTGGCATAAAACGTAATCATAATTGACCATATTAATACTCAATCACAATGATGCGAGTCTTTTGCATTTTGTTGAGTACTGACTGCGGATCCGAAAGGCTGTTCACTTTTGCTACGCTATTAATTAATTAATTAATTAATGAGTCAGTGGTTACACGAGGAAAGTAAATCATAGTAATTTATTGACTTGTAAATATGATCGATGATAAAACAATAGAGCTGGTGTATTACAACTTTGTTATTATTATTTTATAATATCATAATTTATAATTACACATTAGAATAGTTAATTGAATGATAGTGACAATCATAATGACTTGATTGTATCATCCAAAATTCCATTCTTTGAATCAAAGCAATATGGAATTATTTATTGATGTTCAAATTGCTCATAATGAGATGTCAGTTTTTCTATCCCTATCTGCATAATTAATATGATGTGCAAGCTAAGCTGCCTTCACTTTGTAATCTATTTTTGTCTTGATCCCTACAAGTTGCCATAATTAATCTACAAAAGGAGTGGGCCTGATTGAGCCCTTTTAACATGTTAAAAAGTTTTAATACCGTGGCCCATGACCCGTTTACTGTGATATCACTTGGCCCAATTTAGTGTTCAAACTTTAGATTCTTCGCATTAGAAGAGAATTCTAAATCTACAAACATACAACAAGTATCAAATTAATTTTTTTTTTAATTTAAAAAAATATATTATATTACAAGAGAAATCAGAAGGAAATTAATAACAAAGTTTTCCGCGTTCGAATTGCTGGTTCAGACCAATATTCAAATCAACAGCTCGAACTATTCATATGGTCTTATCGTAGACCTATTGAACTTCTAGATTCCTTGACAAAATTATGATCTGATTCTTACCCCCGTGACTTTTTTTTTTTTTTTTACTCGCACACATAAACTGATAACAATATATATTATATTTTATTACCTTTCATGCGACAGTAAATATAAATTTCAACAACCAGCTTTAAATTGACCCGATAAAGAAGACTATCTAATAATGCATATATACGTATATAATAAGAAAAATAATGGATATCATATTAATGCATATATATATATATATATATATATATATACATAAATGTTGTGTGTCAAAAGAAGAAAGACCCCAAGGCAACGCGTATTGCAGTTTGGTTAATTTATGGTGTGTAATATAACCAAGTCAAGAAAAAAGCAGATTGATGAAAGTGCAGTGCGTGCTTTTAAATTAAAGAAGATTGAAAGCCATAAAGAATAAGGTATATGTATATATAATGATGCATGCATGGGTTGGTTGTTGCGAATGCCCATTCCATTGCCTTGTAATTTCAAAAGAAAGCAAAAACGTATGGTCCCTAGCTAGCTATATATCTATGTATTAATGTACAGTCAAAGTTGCACGGGAAGAAGCAAGAGAGAACCATTTTTCAAGATAAAAACAAAGTTAATAGTCATAGTCATAATACTCTCCTTGCTCTTCTTCTTCTTTCATCTTCATCTTCCCACCATTTATTATTAATGCAAAAGCACTTACTTTCTCACATGACTTGCGTGCGTGCGTGCGTCGATCGCTTTGCATTTTGTAGAAGAATGTGAAATCACCTATATATTTATTGCTGGCTGCTGCATGCCCGAACCCGATGCCTCACATTAACCAACTTATCCCTTCTTCCTTTCCTTATAATTAATTAATTAATTCATCAGTTTATTTTAGTCATCGATCCTCAGAACCAGCTAATATTAATAAGTCTTACAAAAAGATTCAACTATGATTTGGTACTATATTATTACTATTATTATTATAATATTAAAGTCAGAATAAATCGCAATACATGGCGTAAAATTTGCTGCCAAAACAAGTAACGCATTTCTTTCACAAGGAAAATCGTACAACTCTATCTCTAATTTATGTATATATATGTATACACAGTCATCATCTTTGATTATTTTCCAAAAGGGTTTCTTCCCTCTGTCTCTCCATTGATTCTCTTTTTATTTTTGTTATTTTCTCTTTAGATGGTTCCTGAATTGGCATGCATATATATAAAGTTATTTGCCTTGTCATAAAGTTTTTATATACCATCATGCAATCTACTTTTCTTTTTCTTTTTACATTATTTATTTATTTATTTAGATTCCAACATCAATGTCAATTTAAATAAATATATAATTCATATCATAATTAGAAATTAAGATACCTGTTTAATTAATTAATTCATACTTCCTACATGATTTTAAAAGACTAAGTTGAAAATCTCCAAGATATATATATATATATATATATATTGTTTTGTTTTAATATCTATCCAAATATGTTAGTTTTTTAGATGCATGAATGGAATAGAATAATTGATGAAGTGGGGTAATCATGTCCATATTTGTATCATAACTTCCACTACATAATACATCCAAATTTTTTTTATTATGTATGCAACTGCAGGTCTCTAATGATATGATACATATTCATATGCTTCCACCTCTCACATATGTTTCCACGTGTATTGCAGCGATGCAAAGATACCAAATGAAAACCTAAGCATTATGTATGCATACATGCATGGCTGCTGCAAAAGACAGAGACAAAAATAAACAAATAATAATAATCATAAATAATTGAAAAGGAAAAAACAAAGCAACTTCTCCTTGTGAACGTAAAGTAAAATAATTAAAAAAAATCAAAAGCAACTCCAGTCAAGCTGAATTTGTACGCATTCATTAATTGATTCTGATAGCATCTTCACAGTCACAGAGAGTCTTGGACTTGACTTTTTCTTCCTTTGGTATTCATTAATCATTCAATTTCGATTTCAATCTTATCGAGAATTCTCGAACATGGTCGACGTCGTGAACCCCATATGGGCGTTAGCTGCTTTTCAGGTGGCCCGACGACTCCCATTGGTATGGCAGCTGTAACGTTGTTTTGTCGAGACATTCAATTCCCATCAAAAATCCATTAATTGGTGGGTCATTTTCCTTTTTATCGAATTTGGCCTTGATTCTTCCACGTTTCTCGACAACATTTTTATTTGTTTTGTTTTGTTTGCATTTGTGATCTCATGATAACTTCCTAATTCCACCGTTTCCTTCTCCTCTCTTTCAAAGTCTTCACATGCATGCATTCTTTTCAAACTCTTATTTACAACACAAATTCGTACCATATACATCTAGTTTTAAATTTTGCATTACCGTGAATCTTTGTATATTGACTCATAATATAATTTTTTGAAATTCAAGTGTGAAAGAAATCATCATTTTATCGACCTACTAATAATTGACGTATGATCACATCACGCCTATCACACAATTGTAGAAATTAAGAATTGTTATTAATTAATGGTTCTCTCCCATAGCTGCTAGACTAAATAATAATGAGATAACTATATATTTAGTAAATAATGCGGGGAAGAAAATAAAGTGAACAATGTATTGACCCATGTATATATATATATATATATATATATATATATGCTACTGTGATCATGTAATTTAACAAAATCTTTTATTAAAACTATATTTGAAAATTTTGAATGTTTAATTTGGGTTGTAGAAATCGCTTAATTAATTGTAACAATATTCTCGTAGATATTATTATTATTTTTTAATGAATTAGTTCGTTGAATTTGGTCAGCCGTGCATGAAAGTTTTGTCAAAGAATTAGGTTAAAACAGTGATTAAGGGAAACTTAAAAGAAAATAAATGTGATTTGTAATCATATAATTAAGCACTAGCTATACCCAGCCTTTACATGTCTTTAATTATTATTATTATTATTATGCTTAAGTGATCGAGATTTGATAATCGTATATTATAGTCTTAATTTGGACAACTTTTAGTTTTCAATTCAGAAAACAACAGCTAGAGACTGAATTATATATATTAATTAATTAATCATTAATGCTAGAAGTAGATCAAAACTCATATGGGGTAGTTCGGAATTGCTTAATTGTGGGGTTAATTCACAATCACACCGATTATTAATTAAACTTTCTAATTAACAAACATGATCCTTAATTTGACCGTAAATTCATCTCCCTAAAGGATGGGCGAGCTAGAATTAAAAGTTCAACGAATCACAATAACGAAATAACAAAATTGAAAAGATTAAGATATATTTTTACACATCTTATATCTTTAAACTTAAATTATGAAATTTTGTCAAACTATATCATACACTGCCTCCTGTTATTATGATTACTTATAAGATTGGTTTTATAAAAACGTTTAATAAAATTTTGTTACACGTACGTTACTTTATATATTTGTCAAAATTTACCTGCAAAATTAATGTGAACGCAAGGGTGGGTAATCTTTTACCATTACATACGTGGCAATTTTACACGTTTCAAGTAATACATTTTCTACAACAATCACCAATAAATTTAATTAGGGTAAAAAATCATTGTAGGAAAAGAAAAGTAAAAGGGAGAAACTCGGAAAAACTGCATAAAATTTTCTTTTTAACCCCACCAAAATAGATGCAGTATGGAAAAAGTTTAGGGTTTGTGGGGAGGCGTTATTCATGGGAAGGAAGGCCTAGATAGGTATATATGCATATTGTGAGTATTGACTTTTCCAAAAGCAAAAGAACAAAGGGAAGTTATTGGGAAGTTGCATAGAGGGAAAGTGCTTTTGCACCAAATACGAGATTAATACGTATGCATGGGCCTTGGATTTTTGCACACCATGCAACACTCCCACCACCTTTCACATCCTTTTTTTATTATTATTATTTTTTTAAAAAAAAAATTAATGGTAGTGGTTATACACTTGTAAGTCAAGCAGTAAGAGAGAAATATGAGCGTGTTTTTGATAAACGTTTTCAGAAAGTACTTCCTCAATCACATGGATTGCACCGTTGAATTTCAGTTTTCAGAAGCAGGAAGATGGTTCATTGAGTCATGGTTGGTGGGCAGCACATGGGGCCACACCTCGGCCTCCACTGCCATACGTGCTATCGGTTTTTGCTTTTTTCGTGGCCCATGTTTCCTTCCTCCTCCTTCCTTCTTCCCCCTTCCTTCTTCCCCCTTTTATCATATCAATTTCGGACCAAACCAAAAACCCATCTTCATTTTCAACAAAAGATTGCGACCCTTTTACCTATTTTCCTCTCTCTCTCTCTCTCTCTCTCTCTCTCTCTCTCTATATATATATATATATATATATATATATGTCAAATTTTATGTAAGAATTGAAAGAAAAAGACCTAGGAAAGTGCGATGTATTGTTTTCTTGGACTTTGTTTGCAGTTGTGGACCCTAGAATCTTAGCTTACATGGACAAGTTTCCGTGATTTAGGATCCAAATTTTATATATTTTAAAATTTTCAACCGTCCAAAGTGGGGGATGTGTTTGAGCTTCATCATATCATGCGAGATATTCGTTGCTTTTCCATTGGTTTATTATACTTTCTACATGCATAATTAAGCTATTGCCACACCATAACGACATATAATCTATTTTGATTGATTCTTTCTTTTAATTAATTTCTGGATAAGATTCGCAAGTTTAATTTATATCTCATACCCAACAAATATAATCACGAAGAAGAACAAGAAAATTTAATTAAAAGAAAAGAGACAATGAATTGAATACATATTTGATGATTCATTTGACATAATTAATCAAGTGGGGTAGTAGTCTATAAATAGAGTCTTCGAATGAACTTGATCTTTAGACTACACCCATTTCGTTCAATTGTTGGTAGGTTTTCAATTACTATAATATTAGATTTTATTATAATTATGTCTCTATTAATTGGAGCATGAAAAACACCATATACATTAGACTTTTTTTCCTTTACAAGATTGAAATCCAATATTAATGAAAGTGATTGGAACTTTCATGTGTATGGGCGATTAGTTAAGAAATAGATAAACCATTGATGAATGACATCTATGGTTGGCTGTTTCTAGTCGAAATATTGGACTTGTTTGTATTGTACGTGTTAAGCATGATTAGTTATCATGATAGGAAAAATAAATAAATTAATTAATTTTCTAATGACCTTTTCTTCTCTCCTTTTAGGTACACAGACTATAAGATATATTAGAAAATGGTAGAGACGCGTTTGATTTTGGACCTATGTATAATTGATCAACTCATAATCAACCTTTTGGAAATTTAAAGATGGAATGATAATTCAAGAGAAGTTAAGAGTCTGCTTTACCAATATTAAAATAAAATATATGTATATTCAGTAGAATAAAGAGATAAGTCTTGCACGAAAATAAATCTCACAGCATATTAATGTCGAGTGTGAATGGGTGGTTAACATTAATTATAAAATAAAAAAGGTGTATTTATTATATACATTAATTATTGTACTTAAAAATTTAGTAAGAATATTACAATTTATCCTTATTTATTTTAAGGAAGAAAGATATGGAGAGAGAGACACATAATATGCATCCCTATATTTAGTGGATTAATGGAGCTCAATTATGAGAGGTGACACATAAGCACCATTATCCTTTTGTGCTATGAGCAATAGCAATTGATTATAATTAATTTTAATTGTATATAGCTTTGATTGATCACATGGTCGGTATACTAAAAAAAGACTTTGAATTGTGTTTAAATTAGCCAAGCTTGCCAAATAAAAACAAATAATTACATTTTATAAGTTGGAAGCAATTCATTTTGTAGTGCATGTTGACTGTATCTTAATGGCTCTTCGTGCCCTAATTACTTACTTAAGGTTGATTTATTTAATTGGAATTGCTGATTGAGATAATGGTGTCAAAACAAATCAATAATTATTTTAAAACCGGCCAATAATGACAACATCTATTTTTAAAAAAATGGCTTATGCAAATACTTCCAACTATTAGCTTCCAATCTTGCTAGCTTTTACATTTATTAATTTTTAATTAATTGTGGGTATGAATTCATTATCAAATATGATTTAAGAATGAATTCTATTAACTTCAAAATTTAAAAGGAAAATAAATTTAATTATACCCGAAACAGAAAAATATTCATACTAAAATTGTAAACTATATAAAATTGTAGTTTATTATACGAGATAGCATCGTATATGTAGATGATACAAAGAATTCTTAAATTAAATATTTGGTTCTGGTGTTTTAAAAAATAATTAAATATATATTTTTAATAAATTTTAATTCAAATTCAAACGCATTTTAAGTATGACTTAAATTGCTATATTATATTTTTCAAACACTAATTTTAAATCACAAACAAAATTTGATTTCTTTGTAAACAATAATCTAGTTGGTCAAAATTGACAGCCTATGAAGTAATCGATTACTTAATAATAGTAACAAAACTATATTATTAGTAAAATAAAATTTAAAAAGTTTATGTTCCCAAAATATTAATACGATAGAACATATAATAGTAATGATAATAATTAATAAATTTATAGTCCCCAAAAAAGAATAAAAATTAAAAAAAAAATCCTATTCTTCAGGCTTTCCAAATGACCGAACTGACATATCTCTGATTCTTTCCCACTTTCTCTTTTATTAATAATTTTTCTTTTTTTCTCTCTCTCTCTCCGAAATAAGAACTGACTGATTCTCATTCATTACCTTACCCACTCGGAATTGGAAAAAAAAGAAAAGAAAACAGAAAAAACAAAAACAAAAAACAAAACAAACGCCTCTGATATCTCTGACCCGATAGTTTAGTCACAAAATCTGCATGTGTACGTTGTTGCTTTGCTTACTGCTTCCCATACATCTACCTCTTTTTTTATTTAATACTTATACGATAAATTAGAGAGAAAAAAAAGAGACATCTCACCACACCACCATAAATAAAGCTAAAGAGATAGAAACAGAAACAAGTCTAAAATATTGTTTATATATTCACACCTCAACTCAACATCACCACCTCTCGTATAAATATACACACATCTCCCCACCACCTCTTCTTGTTTTTTTTTCTTATATGTTCCTCAAACTCACAACATTATAGCACAGGAGATCACAAAAACATTGAGAAACAGAAACAGAGAAGCAGATTTTTGAAGTTTTATAGAGCGGATGAAGCAGACCCATCTGGCGTTCTTCTTGGATTGTTGAGGTTCAGACATTACAAGATCAACGGGTTTTGTTTTTGTTTTGGTTTGATTTGAAGATAAATGGCTATCCAAGCGCAGTCGTATTCCAATAATAACATTGGTATAGGATTTGGGTTTGGCGTTCCAGTACGCGGTGGTTCTCAGGATGTGATTATGGAGAATGGAAGTTGCGGTATTGGTTTTAATGGGTTTAATCAGTTTTGTTTCAATGTGCAACAAAAACAGCAGCAACATGAAATAATGAGAGAACAGTTACAAAATCAAAATCAGCAGCAGAGAAATCAAAATCAAAGTTTGTGTTTTGACAACAACAACAGTAGTAATGGTTTCGTTACTCCTCTGAAAAACAACACCAACGAGAGTTTCGATCTATCAATGCCGATTTCGCAAAGTCTAGCTCTTGAAGCCGAGAAGCAAAGACAAGAAATTGATCACTATATCAGATCACAGGTTAGAATTCAGAACAAATTAAGACATTGTTTTTGAACTATTTTCTATTCAAAATCCTTGCTTTTTGTTGTATATACGATTGATTTTTTGTTTTGTGGAAACAGAATGAGAGGTTGAGATTATTATTACAAGGGCAAAGAAAGCAACAACTTGAAATGCTGCTAAAGAAGGTAGAGCTAAAAACATCAACTTTGTTGAGGCAAAAAGATCAAGAGATAGCTAAAGCAACAAGCAGAACAATGGAGTTAGAGATGTTGGTAAACAAATTGGAGATGGAAAGCCAAGCTTGGCAGAGAATAGCACAGGAAAACGAAGCATTGGTATGCTCTCTAAACAACGCATTGGAACAACTGAAAGAAAACGCTTCTTGTTGCTTCAACAATGGGGCAGAAGATGCAGAATCGTGCTGTGATATAGAAGAAGAAAGGGAAACAGAGGAAGAACACAGAGCAATTGATATTGGTTTTGGTGAAATTAAAGCAGCGGCAGAAGCAGAAGAAGAACACAGAAACAGCAGAAATATTTTGATGGTTTGCAAAGGCTGCAACGCTAGGGATTCGTGCGTTTTGTTCCTTCCTTGTAGGCACCTTTGTTCATGCAAAGCTTGTGAAGCTTTTCTTGAATCTTGTCCCATTTGTTTAACACCAAAGAAGGCCACTATAGAGGCCTTAATTTTCTAGGAAAGTGGCAAGATTTTCCAGGAAATGAAAAGAACCCAGTTTCACCAATCCATCAATGTTATTATTAGATTTTAGATTTTGTTTTAGGCTTTGTAGGTTCTTTCTTTGTTTCTAGATCAAATTTGTTACTCCTCAAACAAACAAGCAAATGAATCAAATGAACAGAGAAACTTGAACAGCATATAGCATGGAGCATCATTTCCTTTGGATGGTATTCCTGCCTTTTTTTCTTTTTATTTTTTTAGATTTGATTTGATTTTTCATTTCAGATTTTTTTTTCTTTGCCAATAATCTTGGCCTCTGGCAGAATTTTAACAGTGACAAGAGAGACTGTGTCAGACTTTAAACATGTCAGTGTTCACACAGCTTCCATTATTAATACCCTGACATCTTCCATTATTAATACTCTGTTCTTTCCTAGACTAGGAAGGCTACAAGAAAATTCATAGGGACGATGGTTTTTCCTTTTCGTCTCAGATTTGTTTTACCAATTTGCTTGATTCTGCCAAGCAAATATGGGCAGAAAACAGAGACTCATAATTGCATGCCTTAAAAAGACCAAATTTGCCTCTTTCGAGTGCAATAGTTTTCATTCATTGACTACTACTTTCAGAGCCCTTAATCCTAGCAGGGTTCATGTATTTGCCAGCCTATTGATTCCCTAATTTACCACCTTCCTATTTTCTTGTGTTCTTTTTAGGCAAATAATAATAATAATAATAATAATAATAATAATAATAATAATAATAATGAAATACTTGGACCACAACAGCTGAGCTTAGGCTTAGCAATTGCTCAAAATTTGAATGTCAATACAATACACAATACAGCTTAAGATTGAGTTATTCTTATTTGACTTTTAAAAACAAAATTTTATTTGCTTTAGTTTCTTTGTATTATGATGATTAGCAACCAACAGCAATGCCAACTGATGAATATTTAAAAAAATAAAAAGAAAAACTACGTTTATGAACATTATTTTAGATCCAAATCATCAGCAAATGTGATGCCTTGGTGGATCGAGTGGCGGAGAAAAATGATGGGGGAAGGCGGTGATTTTGCATTCGATGGAAAGCACTGTTACCGTATCTTTTTTATTCCCATTATTCGAAGGCTATGCTGATAGAGATTGATTCGAGGATGATGATGGCGACGACGTGGACATTTGACTATTAATTGGGCTTTTCTTCTTTGACCCAACAAATCCCCGGGTTTTAATGAAAAATCACTTGCATTATTAATACGACGACATTTCAGTAAGTATCAGTCATAGTCATACACGTACGTACGTACGATTACCATCACGATACAAATCACAAGCCACGCGAAAATATTGGTGACTGTTTGGACTCAGATTCATCGTTATCCGTGTTTATAATACCGAGGTGAGGATAAGCATTCTTATCCTTACATGTACTCCGTTAGCTTGGGTTTCATTGGATAAGACTCCTTTCCTCTTGGGCCGGGCTTGGGCTTGCATTTCAATTTGATTAGTGATGAGATGCAAAAAGCCTTTTTTATTTGCATCTTTTCATAAAATTACATTAAATTTAGCATACGATAATATTAAAAATTTTAATTCAAAACGAAATCCAATTCTTTTTTAATGATTAATATGACACATTTTTTTAGTAATTTTTCTTTTTACAATGACTATTTAAAATTCTGTTATAATTAAAATATTTTTATATATCTTTTTTGGGATAATGATATTATCATAACGTAGAAATTAGATTTCTTAATTAGTGGCATAATTTAAAAGATATTTATCTAAACATTTTTAGATTGAATACACAATGAATTTACTGCAACTACAAACTTACTATGTAGAAAGAATATTTTTATCAAAATTAATTTTCAAATAAAAATATTTGAAATGCATATATTTAAAACTACCAAATATTATAAGAAAAATATGTGGCCAATAGACCAAATAATATGCAGGTATAATTGTATGCATAATTTAAAACTCCTGTTTTTATAGATTATCCCAATCCTACAATTAGCCACGTCACTTCGGATTATTTAAAAAAAAAAAAAATTATTAAATCACGCACAAACTGAAAGCATATCGTCACAGCCGAAGTACTTTACTTCTGATTTGTTTAACGATATAATTAAAACATGATTAACAAGTTGGATTAAATTAAGAAAAGAAAGAAATTCCAGAAGGGAAATAGAAAGAATCGTGCACAGTCGAAACAGTAACAGATAGAAGAAGAAGAAGAAACGAATCTGAACTGCAAAACCTTTGTTCTTGGGCAAAAGGGATTTTCTTGCGAAGTTTCTTCTGCTATATATCAGGTTTATTTCTTGATTTGGGTTTCGGTTTCGGTTTCTTTTTGCATACAGATCGCGCCACATCAGCACCGGTTTTTTGGGTCCCATCTGATATGGCGCGGGATCTTGTTAACTAAGACAAAGACATTTTCCGAACTCATGTTTCAGTTAGTTATTGTTATAAATACGTGTTGTGCAGGAGTTGTGATAGTTTATCAGTAGCTTCAATGGCGAATACTTCGAAGAAACCAGCCCCAAGACTCGGAAAATTATCAGTGTATCTTTACATTCCGAATATAATTGGTGGGTTTATATTTTCTTGGTCGTTGATTAGTGAAAAAGACGTCTTTTTGATTAGTAGAAGTCGGAACTTGTTCTTTAATTGGTGTAATATGTTGCCGGTTTCATGGGTTTGATGATTTATTTATTGTATGTTGTGAACTTTAGGATATGCAAGAGTTCTCTTGAATTGCTTTGCATTTGCCATTTGTTTCTCTGACAAAAGGCTTTTCTCTGTTCTTTACTTTGTCAGGTGAGAACCTATATTAGAAATTCATTTTGGTTTCATTGTAGCTTTTGATGTTGTAGTATTAAGAGTGTAATGTGGTTATTTTGGTTTCAGCTTTGTATGTGATGCTGTGGATGGTTGGTGTGCTCGCAAATTCAATCAAGGTATGAAATAGTCTAGTTTCATGTTTTAATTTCATCTTTTAACTTTAAGAATTGAAGCTAATCAAGCTGCTAAATGTATGTATTTTGAGTGTATGTGGTTTGTGTGAATTTGGAGTTCTTTCTGTTTGCTTCCAACAAAGTAAATATGGGCTCCTTGCACATTGACCATTGTCAGGGTAATGTCGATATGCATGATCAAAATTATAATCTTTGTTGAAAAATTATTGTTTGCGATATGACCCTTTTTCGTATCTTAATCCATCCTGGACCATAGCTACTTTTAAATTGTGTGATGTGGGCCACTGTCTTTTGCTTTGCAACATTGAATAGTAGCCATTGTGCTGTTGTTATTTTGATTCAGTGACTTGTATTTGAATTTCACGAACATATTTTTTATGGCTATGCTCAACTGAGTTGAATGAAAGCTGAAGTTACACCCTTTTTCTCTTAGAAAACTCGGTATAATGCTAATTGCTAACGGCAGGCCTTCTTATGTAAAAAAGATTTGAGTCATTTTACTAGATTGTACCCTTCTTGTTCTTCCATACATTGGAAGTTAACATGTTCATGAAATTCTGTTCTCAGTTTTATGAATCTCATTTGACTATCTGATTGTTTATTGTTCCTAATGTTTTATAACATGAGCAATTACATTTTTAAGTGGAGAAATTAGTAGCTAGTAAAACAGAATACTTAAGATCTATTTATCTTATTGTTTCAGTTTCAACTTTTGGAGCTGTATTGGACATGGTCACAGATAGGTAATCTGTCTGTCCATCTCTCTATCTCTCTTTTTCAGATTCCTACAATGCTAAAATTTATCATTTACCGTTGTTCCATTTTCAATTGTAATAGAAACTTACAGAGCTTTAGATTATGCTGTTGTGCCTTGTGCATACACTTATTAATAATGTTCTGCATGTCAGGATTAGCACAGCTTGTCTACTGGTAATTCTCTCCCAAGTATATAGGTAAGAGTTCATAAGATGGTTTATTGTTTAATTCCATGTTTTAAAATGCAGGCATAACGGAGCCATTTGATAGGATTTTTATGCAGGCCTGGCTTGGTTTTTGTGTCACTACTTGCACTAGATATTGGTAGCCACTGGCTGCAGATGTATAGGTAACTTGAAATTGTGGATGAATTTAGTTTTTTTGCTGAAAAAGTGTTTCTTTTGTTGCTAAATATATCTACCCTTGTGTATCTCTGTTACAGTACCTTCTTGTCAGGCAAAACTAGTCATAAAGATGTAAAAGACAGCACAAATTGGCTTTTCAAGGCCTACTATGGGAACCGAATGTTTATGGGTTATTGTTGTGTGGCTTGTGAGGTAATTTTGTAGCTTTTGCGTGTCATTTGTCTCGTTTTTTCTTTTTTAAACTTTTCAATTGTTAACTTGTTCTTGATCCAAACGTTCAAACTCTGCAGGTTCTTTACTTGATCCTGTTTCTTATTGCAGAGAGTCAGAATGAAAATCTGGTAGAAGTAAGTCCTCATTTTGTTACTAGTTTTAGCTTATTGAACATGTAGGGAGATTTTTGTTGTGTCTAGATTTCTGAATTATTTCTTCTTTCAGGTTATAGTGAGTTCTGTGCAACAGGGTTCACCTCTTTCCTTTTTACTTGCTTTGAGTTTATTTGGATGGGCAATCAAGCAAACAATCAATGTTATACAGGTAACCACTAGGGCTCAAACTGTGATAGAACTAATGTTCCAAAAGCTTTTTGACCATAAAAAATTGCTTTCTGTTTTGACAAATGACTGAAGCTTCCTTCTGTGTGGTAAAATTGAAATTATGGCATTGTGGATCCCTGAAGTTGATCAGTGTATGCTTGAGGTGCCAATTTTTTACCACCTTCACTTAGTTTAATTTAGTTCCTTTTAAATGACTTGTAGTAATCATTAAAGAGTGTAAAAAAACGTGGCGAGGTGAATGAAGTTGAAAAGGTATATTGTTAGGGATTGGGTTTATTAGGGAACTGACCATAGTGCAACTGAACTAATGCTGTTGGGAATAAGGCAATATGAATCTGCAATTTTATATGGATTTCTATGAATTAATACCTTGTGAATTATGTTAAAGGGATGATTATTTTATTCTTAATACCTCGTGGATTATGTTAAAGGGATGATTATTTTATTCTTAATACCTCGTGAATTATGTTAAAGGGATGATTATTTTATTCTTGCATGAAAGTATGAAGTTTTTTACCCATAACCAAACCATCTAATTCTAACTGAATTTTTATGTGATTTAGAGAGCATTGGCTTATCTTGGGTCTGTTATCTTGATTAATTTGAACTTGATTTCTCGGTTTTCAGATGAAGACAGCTGCAGATGTATGTGTGCTTTATGACATCGAGAAGAAGAAAAAGCCTTAGCTCCATCAACTTTTTCTATTTAAGAAGAATCTCTGAGTGATTATCCTCAAGTGCCTACTATTTGGCATTCAAGCACATATGTTTAGAGTGGTAGATGGAAACACTGAATTATATTCAATTAATTTGACGCTTCTCTAAAGGATTGTGCACACTTTGATAACTAGGGTTTTCCTTCTGGTTTGCATCAAGTTGTGTGCATTCCATGAATCATGTAACTTCGGCCACTTGCATAATGGTAACTCAACAATGATTGAAAATGTTATGATCAAACATGTTTCTCGGGGAATTTTCATTGGTTCTTTACTTTTCCCCCTCTCTGGGTGGCCTGTGTTTTTTTTTTCTTTTTGGGAGTAATTACTTACTTTGTTTGTGTCCTAAAACACCAAGTAAACCAGCAGCAACAGAGATATTCTTCAACTACAAATTCTCTACGCATCAGTGCATCATCTCTCAAGAGAAGTCGAAATGCAAATAGCTTTTGTAAATTGCATTGAATCAAGAACTAGCAGAAGACCAAATTCTATGACTAAAGAATTACAGACTTCTCAAAGAGCATAACATTTTCCTTACAAGTTACAACCTTTAAGAGCAAAATAAAATAATAAGGATGTCCGAAGATGATTCTTACTCTCACAGGATGCTGCAGAAATGAACTCTTGTAAATAATTTGAATAATCCTTTCTAAGATATTTCTAATGCTAAAGAGATGATTGCAAAATGCGCATCTTGATACTTAAGTCGGATGGATCAATCAGTACAAGCTATATCCAAAAAATTGGCTAATGAGAATAGCAAATCCGAGAGCAATTGCCACAAGAGAAGATGCCCAAGTGAGTTTCTCCGTAATTCTGGGTACCCTATCCTTTAAAGCCTGACTACATGAACCTATGAATACTGTATAGCTTCCCATTGCAACTACAGTTCCAAGTAAGAACATGATGAGAAATGCAGCACCTGCCAAGCGAGAAGGCAAAGCAAGTGCAGGCAAGACCATCATCAGTGCATCTGGTTGCAACCCATGAACAATTCCAGTGGCAAATGTAGCAAAGCCGACCTTCTTTTTTCCAACTGTAGGATTTTCAAGTGCCTCATAGACACTAACATCACACTCACCATTTTCTAGGGCAACACATGGAGTAGGGACTTCTGAAGCCTCCCTAATACCCATAGCACCGATTACAAGCAGAGTTAATCCCACCACTCTTGTGCCCCAAGTTCGAATCACTTCAATGTGGAGCCTATCTTTTAGGAGTAGGAACAGCAGTCCAAAGATAACCTGACCAGCATCATGTCCACAGCCCCAAAGAGCTCCGACTGCAGCACTTTCCATGCGAGTACGGCCAATTGAGAGCGGAGCCAAAGCAGCAAGGTGATCAGGACCTGAAAGGGTGTGTAAGCAACCAGCAAAGAAACCAGTCCAAGCGCTACTTAGTAATTCAGTCCGAACCAATCTGCTCCCAACTGCAGCAGCCGCAGGACCCCCAGTCTTAGCAGCAGTTTGAAATGTTGCAAAAGCAGCTGGGGCAAAGACTGGCTGGATCAGGAAAACAATGATAGCAGAGAGAGCTAGAAATGTTCCAGTACCAACTGCCTGAAAAATAACCAGACACTACAGTGGGTTTTGGAAACTTTGACTGAATAAAAAGAATTCACTGAACAACTTTAAGGTACAACACTTCAGACTATCAGACCAAATTAAAATTTGATCTCAATTCAATCATCAACAAGTAGGAGGACATCAAAATGTTCAAATACTGGCTCAATATCTCCAAAAAGATGAAGGTAAGATTTTACAGCACAAACATACCATGCAAATTGACATTCTAAGTACACTACAGTTTAACTTGTTTACTATAGCAAATAGGAGTTAGTTGAGATACATTATTCATGGTTCAACAAAAGGAGTATGAAATACAACAAGTTGGTAGAGCTATCATATAGTATTGGCACACTAGTCACACGTAGGAAATTATGAAAGATAATTGAAACAATGTAGGTGCTATATATATTATCACCATCAAGTTGGCCCTAAATACATCTGTTAAGAAAAATGATCCCTTAATCACTGAAGCAGCAATTTCTAAGTAGTTTCCTCTAATTTTTTCTAGAAACAAACAGCGGTATGGGCATCCAGAATCCATTGACATACCTGGAAGTACTTCAATGTTTTAAGATTTTTTGTGCTTAACTAACGGAAAATTCCAATTGTATAAAAAACGGTTCATATTTATAAATCTTAAAAGCTATACACTGATTTTGATGCAGAAACGATTAAAATTTCTGCCATATTTAAGCTTCATTTGCTGATTTACATAGACCAGTTACTGCCCAATTCTATAACTTTACATTTCATTGATATCTTTTTGCTCGACCGACTCGCAAAGAACAAAAAATCAAATGCTCTAAATTTAATTTTCTTCTTTTTATTTTCCCCCTTCCGTTTTCCTACCAGCCAAAAAGCCCATAAGCACCGACCAATTGTCTCAACAGACAGTTCGACACAAAGCCACATAATTCAGTAAAAATAAAGCCAATCAACATAAAATTCAAATTCAACTGACCAAAACCGATGCACCACATCATCATTTGATTCATTTCCACAAAAAAAAATCTGCTAACAAAAG
The DNA here is from genome assembly GCA_028052125.1 of Melia azedarach. NCBI lineage: Eukaryota > Viridiplantae > Streptophyta > Magnoliopsida > Sapindales > Meliaceae > Melia > Melia azedarach. Next base: position 826,883 of record CM051399.1, on the reverse strand, counting down.
TTTGGCATTAAACAATACCTTTTTTTGCTCAACAGCTGCTGCGGCGATCTGCTTGAGAAAAGGAGAACGGGATATTGACTCATTCGGTGGCTCGACACTAGGAGTAGCCCCAAAATGGGAATTGTTCAACTTGGACGAAGATGGATGATAAAACTGAAATGGGTTTTCGTTCTTGCAAGAAACGGAGGCGACACGCTTCAACTCGGGCCGTGATGAACGGAAAAAACCGGTTTTTGGAGAGTCGATTCGGGGCAGTTTAGGAAGGAGAGGAGAAAACTTGATATGGGGTTTGTTGAAATGGGTCGGAGAAGAAGAATACAGAAGCCTTTCCATGGCTTCTTGGGAAATTTTGAGAAGAGAAGGAGATGGGGAATTTGGGGAGAGGATAAAGTTTTGGCAGAGAGAAGAGGAGGGTTAATTGAAAATTGAAAGTTGCAATTATATTATTGATTTATTTAGATAATTTAATCTCTAAACCTAGATTAATTGCTTATAAATTATAATAAGAAAGAAAATGGATAAAATGTTTTGAAATTAAGGAAGTATTTTTTAAACCACTGAGGCTTTGCCTCAGTAGCCAGAAGGCTTGCCCTCCCAGATTCTTGCCAAGAGGTAAGGTTGTCCCACAATTTGTGGGACTTTTTCCAGGGATATTTGGGTCGATTTCTGGATGTTGGGTGTTCTACAACTGTCTAATATCTTTCCAGTTAAATTCTAATAGATCCCTGATTGTAAATGCCAGTAGGAATCTAGTTTAAAATACTAGTAAATTTGTAATTGTTCAAAAAAAGGAAGTATTTTTTAAGTACTAATTGAGTTATCTTTTCCTCAACTAATTGATTATTGTTGAAGCAAACAAATGAAATTTTAATGATTTTTTGTTAACAGAGTTTCATCGTCCGTTATCTTACGTATATATTTTAGAAAGGCATTTAGTTCGGTCTGAATTGGACAAAGTCCTTACGGTTGTACTCCATTATTTTGATTGACTTGTCTAATATTTAAATTTGAGGTCTAATTTTGCCCACAACACTTCCCTTGACCTTAGAATAACGAGGCTTCATGTCTCGCAATCTCTAATATCACTTCCATTTATTAATTAATTTGAAAAAAATCAATTGTTTATTAATTAGTTTGATAAGTTGCTATCAAATTCAAAACTTGTTTGTAATAAATAGTCCATAAATTTAGGTTGAGAGAAAGAGATCTACTGCCAAATATAAGGGAGAAAAAAAAAAGGTGAAATTTGAATGAAAATTTTAAAAATAAATTTAATTTGCTACCATTATAAATAATCAAAAACACCATCTAGTATACGAACTCTTCAACTTGAACCAATATGCTAAAGGAAATGGTGGGGCTGTCTACCAAGAGTGGGGGATACAAATGGGGTAGTTGGGGGATTAGTCAGTCAATCTCCATGTGACTGTGGCTCGAGCAAAGCAGGTGAAATTGGCAGTCAGAGATTTCGAGAGAATTTTGGAAGTATTTAGATTTAGATTAAGAAACACACTTCGATCTTTGCATTTATTTTTATAATAAAATAAAGTGTTCGTTTGAATTTGGGGATAAAATCATAAAGTCCATTTTTGACACCTCAAATCCCTCTCCAGTCTCCACAACGCGCCCTACGCTTGCGCTCGCGTACAAACCTCGCGCTGGCATGCGCTCGCCACATGCAAACGCAACACCAACGCCCATTGTTCATCATTCCGTCAATCACACTATTCACATTCATTTAAGCTGCAGTAGCCCAAGGCCCACGCCTAGCCCAACTGAAAGGGCCAACCTTCAAGCCCAATCTAGTTCAGATGTCTTTATAAGAAATGCCATTCTAATTACACCAATGTATGTTTCTAATTACACTATTTCATCACCCATTTCATTTTGTTTGATCATTGTTGTGTTACCGGAAAGCATAGTGCGGATCTAGTAGTCCTCTAAATGAAATGCTTCAAGTGTATTGTTAATTGAATTTCTGAACGAAACTCAAATGAGCTCATCACCGAACTTTAATACGAATTAAAATGGATTTAAAACTTATTGAATCAAACTAAAAAATGATTTAACAAAATAGGAATTTTTTACATCTCCAATTTCACATCCTCTTTCGTTTATTTCACAAAGCTGTAGATCTAGGCGGGTGTACTTGGGAAAACCCAAAATCAATCATCGGGCAACGCATGATCTCATAAATGGACGGCCCTCACTTCGCATTGCAAATTTGCAACAAGACAAACAGATGTGACATTTCTCAATTCCCATCGTCTTCGTCCAAACTCAGAAGGGTAAATTTGTCATTTGATAAAAAGGATAGACGTTCCATGCGTGTCACCCAATTATGATGCCACGTCGCCTTTATCCGTTATAAATTGGGAGGTCCAGAAACCCCAAACAATAATACCCTCTAATTTAACTAACCTCATCCTACGACCACTGAAACCCACCGTATTACTTTGCATCCTCGAAGATCAACCGTTCATCCGTAACCAAATATTTACACTCTTAAAATAAAAATCATTAAGATTGAATGTGTGAAATATCAATAATATCAAACGTGGTTTAATATGCTGTGGTGAATCACAGCCTATACCTTCCCTCGAGTATATTTGAAAACGGAGTACATAAAAACTTATGCTCTGTTTTTCCGAAGCACACTGTTTTTCAGCACTTGAACTGCCAGCTTAGCTTCCATGGCAAAGCCGGTATCAATCGAAGTGTGGAACCCAAATGGAAAATACAGAGTTGTTAGCACCAAATCCATGCCAGGAACTCGCTGGATCAATCTCTTAATCGAGCAAGATTGTCGTGTTGAAGTAATCAATCTCTCTTCCCCTGTTTTTATTCATTTTTGAATTCTTAACGTAAACTTAGATCATTTTTTTTTCTTTTTTCTTTTTTAGATATGCACCCAGAAGAAAACTATCCTCTCTGTTGAAGACATCATTGCTTTGATTGGAGATAAGTGCGATGGAGTCATTGGACAGGCAGTTTATTTTATTTTTTTCAAGAATTTTTTTTCTGTCGCCAAAAACCTTTTAACAACAAAATACAGATTTTTAATTCCGGTTATTCAAAATATTTTTTGTCTATCAGTTGACAGAGGACTGGGGAGAAACTTTGTTTGCGGCATTAAGTCGAGCAGGTGGAAAAGCTTTTAGTAACATGGCTGTTGGTTACAACAACGTTGATGTCAATGCTGCAAACAAATATGGTGTTGCTGTTGGAAACACTCCTGTAAGTTTTCTTTTATTTCCATGCGTTCCCGATTTCATGTTTGTTTCGTTCAATTTTTTATTATAAACACTTGATGATATATGCTTGTAGTTGTGGTTTATCTTCATTTCATTGATTATTTATATCATTAGGGAGTACTCACAGAAACAACAGCAGAGTTAGCAGCTTCGCTCTCTGTTGCAGCTTCCAGAAGAATTGTTGAAGCAGATGAGTTCATGAGAGCAGGCTTATATGATGGATGGCTTCCACATCTGTATGACCATTCTTTGCTTGCTTCATCTACTTTTAGTACATATATGATTTACTCTGAATGTTCTTAGAAGCTCAGTATGTATTCGGCTGTTGTTTTCTGATAGGTTTGTGGGAAACTTACTCAAAGGACAGACTGTTGGTGTGATTGGAGCTGGTCGTATTGGATCTGCTTATGCCAGAATGATGGTGAGCTTTTGCTTAGTGAATATGACATCCATTTTCTAGCTTTGGCTTATCCCTTAAATTGTTTTGGATGCTAACAGTTTGATCAATCAATGCATTGTTGACTTGCATGCTTTAGCACAAGTATTTCAAATTGTAGTGAGTTTTATATGGAATTTTAGTCTACAGAACACGACTTCCTAAAACACAATTGTTTACCAACTGGATGGATTAGTATATATAGGAACTTTTTCTTACTTTAATCCTTGCTGGTTATTAAACTTTAGTATTCTGGTCTCATTCTGGTCGATATTTTTCCTTGCTGAGAACAATACTGGATGTATTATTTTTACTGCATTCAGGGTAGTAATTCTTTTTTTCTGTTATTTGACAGGTTGAAGGGTTCAAAATGAACCTGATTTACTATGATCTTTACCAAGCTACACGCTTGGAAAAGTTTGTCACAGGCACGTCTTAATCCATCCATGAGAACTAATCAATATCTCAAAACCCTCTGTGCTTATACTTCTGTGTTGTTCAATTGCAGCTTATGCCGCATTTCTAAAGGCCAATGGTGAACAACCTGTTACTTGGAGAAGAGCCTCATCCATGGACGAAGTGCTTCGGGAAGCAGATGTTGTAAGAATCTTTTGCGAAAAACTTAATGGTGTGTTTTCTGAGTTTACATCTTAACTTCTAGTTGCAATTGAGTTGTATCTTTCATTTGATGCGGTTTGTAGATAAGCCTTCATCCAGTCTTGGATAAAACCACTTACCATTTGGTCAACAAAGAAAGGCTTGCGATGATGAAGAAGGTGATGTTTAATGAAAGTGCTTTTGCTGTTGAATACACGTGGGCATTGCTTAATATGTATAAAATGTAATCATTTGTGTAGGAAGCAATTCTTGTCAACTGCAGTAGAGGTCCAGTAATTGATGAAGTAGCTCTAGTAGAGCATTTGAAGCAAAATCCAATGTTTCGTGCTGGTCTTGATGTGTTTGAGGTGACATATATATCTCAGTTTTTCTCTATCTCAAATGCATGTATCTACCACAGCAACTAACCATATCCCAACTTAATACATGATTCTAAACTTGTGATCATTGGTGTTATATTAGGATGAGCCTTACATGAAACCCGGGCTTGCTGACATGAAGAACGCCATTGTGGTACCTCACATTGCGTCCGCTTCTAAGGTGACATTAATTAAAAATTCCATTTGAATTTTGTAAGCAAAGACTTCCCAGTGGTTACGGAAGATGGTAACACTTTTCTATCATGCTGAGTGCAGTGGACTCGTGAAGGAATGGCAACACTAGCTGCTCTAAATGTGCTGGTAACTATTTCTTCAATTAGCATTTGGTTTGCGATTAAATGTCACATTCTAGCTAATCTTGCCCTTTTCTCGTCTAATACTATAGGGAAAGATTAAAGGATATCCGGTATGGGGAGATTCAAACCGAGTAGAACCATTCTTGAATGAGAATGCTCCACCTCCGGCTGCTTGTCCCAGCATTGTGAATGCAAAAGCCTTAAGTAATATCCACATTTCTGATCTTATCAGATTTGCCTCAGCATTTAGGGAACATTTGATCTTATAATTCTTGCTTTCTTCCGCAGGTTTACCAGTTTCAAAGCTTTAAGCTCCAAAGATCCATCACCTTCCTCGCTTTAATGATGTTGCAACAGAGTACTTAGTGAAAAAATTTAGGAGTTTATATATGCTCCAATGAGTTTTCATGGACAGCTATCTATATGCTTTTGAGCTGTTCTGTGTATACTATATCTACTGTCTTGTATTAACTGGGTTGCCTTCATAATGTTGCCCTAATTTTTCCCTGCCAATTTCTTTTGGGTTTTCCACTCTTCCTTACACTGTTGGCTTCCATAGAAAATTCTCTCTCTCTCTTTTTCTTTTTTTCTAGAACTGAAAGAATTATTGTTGCAGGTAAATCTCATCAACGATTGATAACATCAGGGCCTATTTGTTAAAAATTGATTGAATAATATCTTTATTCATTCTTTCATCAAACTTCATGAACTATTTATTAATATACGTAAGTTCACGAGTTCTCGTAATATAAAATTCAATTAACTAAACAAACATAATTAATAAAAGATAATGTTATTCTAAATAAATATTATTATTGTCCCCTCAAAAAATATTATTATAAAACTATTAAAACATTTTATTACGGAGACCTCCGTCTCCGTTAAAACGTCGTGTTAACTTGAACGGTTTATTAACGGACAACAGGAGTATGCGTGGGTCCCAAAATTATCCGAACAGAAATTCAATTTGTGTATAAACCTCCAAATCATTTCCTTTACTCATCATAAGTTTCAGAGAATTAACCGAAAATGCCGTCCTTTTATAAACAAAATTCAATTATGCCCTCCGAACATAAAATCAATAAAAAATATCTATTTTTGATATTTTCGGATAAAAATATCTCATACCCATGTAACAAGACATATAAAATCAATCTATGATTTAACCTGCACATCATAAAAAATCTAAAATATTACTTATGTATAAAAATATTAATTAATTATATTCTAACCTATAAAAATCTTAGGATATCAATACTGTCCTATATTATTGAAAAATAGCGTTAAGACTTAAATATTTTAAAATATTTGTATTCAACTCAAAATAATTACAGAAACTCGCCTGAATTTCATAAATATTGCAAAAAGATCCACTAAACGGAAATCTTCCCAACTTTACTGTTTCCGACGAGATTTTTTTGGACAAACATCAGTGATCAAGACTTAGGGTTAATAAATTTAATCATTTTGAGCTCAAATACTATCATTTTTCTCTTTAAAAATAATTTCTCTCTCTAACAATATAAATTTTTTCCACCCATTACTCTTTCTTATATATTCTTCGTTTTCTTTCTATTACTATTCCTTTATTTTCCTTCTCCTATTTTCTTCCTCTTCCTCCTCCTTTTCTCTCTAGGTCTTTTTCTTTTCTTTCTCTTCCTCGTTTTTTCTTTCTTCTCCTTCCTTATTTTCCTCGTTGTCCCCTTCCTTATCTTTCTTTCTCTGTCTTACACGTTGTAGTAGGAAGAAGCAAAAATCATTTTGATTTTTGTTTTTTTAATATCAATCAAACCTCTCAGCTATTTTATTTTTTTTACCCATTATAATATTTATATTTTTAAATAATATCAACATTTTAAAAAAATATAACATATCCAACATAATCAAATAATTTCTCCAAAAATAAATATATTCATCTTATAAATTTTCAAATTCTATATCTTCACATATTATATTATATTAAAGACATATCTATATATACATATTTTTATTAATATGTATTATGAATGCGTTTATAAAAAAAAAATTATAAATTTTTTTATACAAACTTCACTTACATAATAGTATTAGGTGTTATACGATTCCCTACCAGATTTTTATTACAGTATACTATATAGTAATTATAAGATAGATATAATAAATAGACTGCATTTTGATTTGGGCAAAACGGGATGAGATTCCACATTAGAAATAAATAAATGACAAAACACTTTTTCAATGGTTATTGTTTATAAATACGAGGTTATTTCATTTTTGTTCTTTTAACATTTTAACAAATATTATTTTAATTAATATATTTCATATAATAAATAAAAAAATTCAACTTTATTAAAAAATATTTGGTAGTCCAAATTATTTTGGTTAATGTTAGTTACTTCCCTTAACCAGACTTTTATTAAAAATCATCACTTTGTCCAAATTTTTTATTTTTTCCTCTTTTATTTGTTTTTTTCTTCTTCCGATCTCTTCTCTTCTCAATTTCATTTTTTTTTTCAATCTATGAGAGATTGAAGTTGTAATTAGACTTTGTTTATAAGAATTTTGAATTTCAGTTTTTTGTAAGTTTTAATTAATTTATTTGATTTTAAAATTATGGAATTGATTTTAATTTATATGATTATTAAATCAATCTGATTTGAATAAATTAATTTTGCTGTATATTAATCTTTTTTTAAAATTAAAAACATCAAAAACTAATTTTTATTTATTTTAATCTCCTTACAATTTTTTCTTGATAAAAAGAACGAGGAGAGGAAGAAAAAAGGGAAAAAAAAAGAAGAAAGAAAAGAAAGAAGTTAGCCGGAAAGATGAGGAAGAAAAAGAAAAATATATAATCAATTAATAATTTTATAAATTTATCCTTTTAATTGTTAAAAATAAAGATGAAAATTAATAAGTAAATGGTACGATGACTTTCATAAACTTTAAAGTTAATTTCAATATTATTAATATTATATGAGTTAAATTAAAAATTATTCGATCTTACTAACAGTTGAAAACTACCATAAATTTATTTAAGAACCTAATTAACATCGATCGAAATAATTTAGACTTAAGTAATTATTTTTAATAAAATTAGAGATTTTTTTATTTAATTAATTCATGAAACATACAAATTAAAGTGATATTTTTTAGAGATTAAAATAAAATTACCCCTATAAATATGAGATAACAGAATATGTAATAAAATTATATGCGTATTTATGTTAAAATAAATATTTATATAACAAGGTTTTGTTAAATTATAGTTTGATTTGTATTTAAGATTTTTCAAAAATTTAGTGGTAGAGAATGGTATTAAGCGATATTAAATTGTTAATGAATTTAGTTTCAGTCATAATCAAATTGATCTGAGATAACGAGAGTCAACATTAGTTGATAAATAAACAAATAAAATATATTTTTTTAAGTTTGTTGATAAACTAAAAGATAACTCTACCTCAATTTTATTTTAATATTTATTTATTCATTTGCCCTTTCTTCCCTTTTCCTAACAACCGTGAATTTAAATCCTACGCAGAAACGGCACCGTTGCCATCTCGTCTACGGTCTTCCCAAAAAGCCAATCCTTTTCCTAAACGGTATCGTATAATCGTACCAAAAACTCGCCTATATAAACCCTAACCCTGTTGCCTTTTTCTTATCAATCATCATCGCTTTCACGATTTCTCAATAACTCGAAAATTCCCAAACGCAACCAACATAATGTCGTCGGCCGGCGTTGGGAAGAAGATTACTCTTAAGAGTTCGGACGGTGAAACCTTCGAGGTGGACGAGACGGTGGCTCTGGAGTCGCAGACTATCAAGCACATGGTAGAAGACGACTGTGCCGATACTGTGATCCCGTTGCCGAACGTAACAAGTACGATTCTCTCGAAGGTCATCGAGTATTGTAAGAAGCACGTGGATGCTCGAGGGGAGAAGAAGGACGACAAGGCCCGCGAGGATGATCTCAAAAACTGGGACGCTGATTTCGTCAAAGTTGACCAGAATACCCTGTTCGACCTCATCTTGGTAATGCTCTTTTCACTGTTTGAAAGTTTTTATTTTTAAATATTTTTCAGTGTTGCTGTTATTATCACTGTGGTTTTAAGCATGAAATCTTGGTTTTGCGATTGCTTTGTTGGTATTGGTAATGGGTTCGTCTGATTTTGCTGTTGTTTGTTATCGAAACCGTTTTTCTTTAGGGCTTTTTTAGACAAGGGAATTAATAAATTACTTTGGTTTTGCATCACAGATTTATGATTATATTCCTTTGTTTGGTTGATGAGAAAACGAGGGAAAATTAGAGAAAACACAGATTTGGTTCTTTTTTGAGTGCTATGGTTTATTAGCTTGACATAAACAGAGTAGTTGGTCTGCATTATTAGTTTCTCCCGCCCGCTTTCTAAGAGTCCTACTTAAAATCTTGTGGTTTATTGATTAGAACGGTCTTCTAATAAAATTTTACAGTATATAACTTCCATGGCTATCTCTGAGTGTTTTGATGTTGTATTTGCTGGGCTTGCATCTTCTTCTCATGCTTGGAATTTCGGGGTTCTTTTTGATGTTGGGCTTGATGGTTTGTCGTTGGTATTGTTCTTAGGACTCCATAGTTACCGATTCTGTTTTGATTTGTGTAATTTCAGGCAGCAAATTATCTCAACATCAAGAGTTTGCTGGACTTGACCTGTCAAACTGTTGCTGACATGATCAAGGGTAAGACTCCGGAGGAAATCCGCAAGACCTTCAACATCAAAAACGATTTCACTCCCGAGGAAGAAGAGGAGGTTCGAAGGGAGAACCAATGGGCATTTGAGTGAACAGAGTGGAGTAATGCTCCTCCTCCTTATTACTATTATTATATAGGAATGTTGATAATATATAATAGGGTGCTCTTTGGATTAAGGTTACTACTAGGGTTTCTAGGATTTGTGAACAAATGTCTTTCCTCTTTCTAATTCTGGTGAATTTGTGAATGCTTTTATGTTGAACCTTCTTCTTCTTCTTCTTCTTCTTCTTCTTCTTCTTTATCGCAATATATTTGAGTTTCATATTTGGTTTGGTGCTCTCTTGTTTTTCTATTAAACTTAAGATGGAATTGTGGGAATTTTTTCGAATTGAGATTTTTGCTTTCATAACTTTCTGTTCATATTGCCGTCGCCGGGTGTACGTTGTTTTATCAGATCTAACAAATTTGATTGAGATTGGTGCTCAGTTCAAACTCGGTAAGTATGCAATCGGATTCAAATTCTGATGACTAGTATATATAATTATTACATGATCAGTGTTTGATGAATAAGATTCGAGAGATTTGATTAATAATAATAATAAAAAACATATTTATGTTGGACCATTTTATATTTATGGGTATGCGACGAATCAGATTCGGTAGATTTAATTGATAATATGCAATTAGATTTATATCTGGAGTTATATATTCAAATACTAGCCTATTTATTTTGCATCTAGGGGGTGTGGTGAGGTGAATTCATATTTGTGCCTAGTTATTTTGTATCTGAAGGTGCTTACTCAATTTAGATTTAACTATTCAGTATCAATATACTAGTAATTTTAATTGAGTTGTTTAAATAATTTCGGTAATGTTAATGTATGATAAATGTGATGTAACGATCATTCATTAAGTGAAATAATAGTTAAAAAATAAAAAAGAAATTGAATCCCTAATCTAGAGTAAACTGATTCTTGCTTAGTCACGTTAATGAGTAGGGTACATTAATCTAATTAATTTATCCCAAAATCTAAAAAAAATATTGTAATGTCAATTCAACCCGTTAACATTCTACAATTACACATTCAATAGTTTACTAATATCTAAAGAAATTAAAATCGTGACTTTCACCGTCAGTTACTTCTGTTAACATCAAACAATTATAAATTTAATATTTAAAAAAAAGAAAAAGACAATCTTTTCTTTGAAGGGACGTTGAAATGATAAGGTAGGCATCTTTTTGTAATATGGGGCTAGCTGTCTTACTAACTCATGTCTCTCTTCTCTTGGCCCCACCCCTATTTTTTAATTTGTTTTATGTTAACTCTCGATATTTTGTGTATTTTTTTTAAATATATAACTATAAATTAGAAATTGTACCGTAAAAGTTGATGATTATTAAAAAAAAAAAAAAAAAGATAAACTTTATAACAAAAGAGTTAGAAATAACGATACGGGATCAAACTCAGATCGAATATACTCAATTTTGAAATTGGGATAATAACGATTTTGTTCCCTAACTTTGGCAAAATATGAAATTACATATCTATATCCTATTGCTATTTATGTGTGATCTTTATTTTTAGGGATAAGTTTGTAATTTAACTTTTTTATTAAATTTTTAATACGAAATTAGCCTTGGCGCCTAGCTAATTGAATTATGCGAATATGGGTAAAATTTTACATTTTGTTATTGATTATTCATAAAGCTATCCAATCATCTAATTGATTAATACAGAAAACTTTGAGACGATTAGTTACAGTGACTAGTGTGTGTATACACACAAGCGTAAGGTAGTATATATATATATTTTTATTTTGAATTTTAAATAAAAAATTTATATATTTCAATATTTGTATTTTTAATCAAATTTTTTGGTATTGATTAAAAAATTCCTTTAAAATATTCTATTCAGAAATAAAAATATATACAAATATTTGAAAAAATAAAATAAATACAAGATTTCCACTGAAGAAAAGGACCCTCTCGTTGTTTCAGTTTCAATCCACACACACGCACGCGTGCGGCGTGTATGTATGTATTACAATTAATCAACAATCTACTATTATAGATAAATAATTAAAGGTGATAGCAATCCAAAGTAGGGATGGCAAAATTTTTTATGGGTCTCAAATTCATGAGAATCTGCCCCAAACAGGGAATAGAGCTAGGAACAGAAAGAATTTAATCCTTAATTTTTTAATCAGACGCGAATTGGTTTTCTCCTCCCACTCCATTTTTATCCCATTTTTCATTAAAACATAATATAAATATATTAATTAAATTTCATATATTTAAATATAATTTTATTTTATAATTATATTTAAATATATAAAATTATATGTAGTCATTCTTATTTCTACAGTCTCATCTAAATTTATTTTTAGCACTATTAGTAAATTTGTAAGTTCACATTATAATAGATTACATCCTAAAATATTGAAAGTTTTAATGTGTACTCAAAATTAGTTATGAGGTGAAATTAAATGTGTGAAATTATTAATTACACATTTAGTTAAATTTTAATTTATTTTATTTTATTCAATATTAAGTAACTAAATTTTTTGTGAATTTGTTTCTATCATTAAGTTCATGTTCAAGTTTAAGTTCAAATTCAAATTATTTTACAAAAACTGAATGTCATACATATTATAAAGATACAAATAAGGTAAATTTAAATAATATTATATAATTTTAATAATTTACAAGTACTCATAAAATATCATCTCAATTCTTAATTAAATTAGTAATAAATTAAAATTGTTATATTTTTTATTTGATATAGAAGAAGTAGCAGTGACATTACATGATATTATTCAAATTTGAGACAATTAATTGTTTTATTATTTTACTTTTGCTGTTAATTATGGAGCAGATTCAATGACCCTATTTTTTTACACAAAATCTTATATAAAATATAAGTCGTTGGATTTAAGTATATCCAATGGCTGAGATTGCATCTGCCCATGTATTTAATGGATAATTAATGCATCCATAATTGATACACTGTTAGATGCAATCTCAATTGTTAGATGTGCCTAAATCCAACGGCCTATATTTTAATATAAGATTTTGTGTAAAAAAAATGGGTCATTGATCCTACCCGTTAACTATTAAATAATATTACGTTATTACTTTACTTTTTATTTAAAGATATTATTTTAGTATTTTACAACAATAAATTTTCTTTAGAATTATATTATAATATATCAATAATATTTTTATTTAAGTTAATTAAATTTTTATATTATCAAAATTAATTTATAAAATAATATAAAATGAGAAATTAACATGGAGACGAGAAATTTATTTCTTATAAAGGGATTCTCTATTCCCACTCCATTAAATTTATTAGAGAATAGGGCGAAAAATGAAGATCAAAATAAAAAACGAAGTAGAGAATTAGACATGTCTCTCAACCTCACTCCATCTCTAATAAAAAGCCTTAGTTTGGGAATAACACTTTCTTCGAGTAGAAATCTTGAATTTGAATCCCTTTGAGTGGACAAATTCGAGTTTGGTTCAGTTTTTATAAGAACCGAATCGAACACAAAATATAAAGGCTGTATAACTGAACCAATCCGAATTACTTCGGTTTGGTTGGGTTATGAAGCTTCCATGTTCGGTTCGGTTGGAGCGAGTGTGCGTAGAGTAGAGTATACAATTTATATCCCATCAAAAGCTATTTCTATTTTCTAATATTTTAGGAAAAATTTCACCTAAATTATTGAGAAATTAATGAAAAAAATCTTGTCATTATAAAAAAAAGAACAGAAAAGAAAATCATAAAATTACGAAAGCTGAAATCAACTCAAGCTAGCAAGCACACATCCAAGTCATGCAAATAGCTCCGGTAAAGTGCAGACGCAGCTTTGGCCGCACAAAGCTTAGTCACAAGTTCATTCTTCTCATCCTCCAGCTTTCCCTTCTTCTCCTCCAACTCATGCACTAGATTATGGTAATGTTCAGCAGACGATGCTTCAGCAAAAAGCTTTGCAGATGTATTACCATTTTCTTCCCTCAGTTTCCGGCATTCTTGGTCAGAATCATCCAAGCAAGCTTTGTAAAACTCAGCTGATGCATTTGCAGAATGAAGCTTAACTGACAAATCGTTTCTCTCCGCAAGCAAATTGTGATTCTGCAACTGATAATCGTAAGTTGCCAGAACGTAATACTGATACCATGACAGTGTTGCTGATAGTTTCGCGTTCAGTTCGTTTCTTTCCTGCACCCATTTGAGACGTTTTTCTTCTGATTCATTCATGGAGTTTTGGTATTTAGTTTGGTAGTCGTATAGAGATGCTCTGGCTGAAGCAAGACTTGCATGCAACTGAAGTGTTGATTCATCTACTCCTGCAGCAGCGGCAACCGTAGAATTGTTGAAAATATGTTCATGCACCATGTGTTGGTAATGCTTGAAGGTTTCGACGTTTTCCTCAAGTTTCGCAACAAGTTCTCTTTTCTCTTTGTCACACATGATCTGATGTTCGAAATGTTCTTTCTGAATTCCGCGGTAAAGTTCCATGGATTCTGCGAGCTTCAGACTTAGATAATTTTTTTCTTCCTCCAATTTCAGGGATTGCTGTTTGTATTCATCGTTCAGAAGCTCGAGAATATTCTTTTCGTAGCCTTTGACTTTCTTCTCATTTTCGGCTTCTTCTTCTTCGTCTAATATAAAATCGTAAATCATATCCGGATCCTTACCATCTTCTTCTTTAAGAATTCCAGGATTCTGCTGCTGGATTTCCTGGCCCAGGTCTAATATAAAATCATAAATCATATCCTGATCCTTACCATCTTCTTCTTTCAGAATTCCAGGATTCTGCTGCTGGATTTCATGGTCCAGGTGTGGCTCACTCTCAAGTTCGGGATCCTTACCACCTTCTTCTTTCAGAGTTCCAGGATTCGGCTGCTGGATTTCCTGGTTCGGTGGTGTCTCATTCTCAAGTTCGGGATCCTTACCACCTTCTTCTTTCAGAGTTCCAGGATTCGGCTGCTGGATTTCCTGGTTCAGTGGTGGGTCATTCTCAAGTTCGGGTTCATTGTCATCATGATCAGAATCAGATTTTTCCTCCTTATCTTCGCTAAAATCCTGTAGATTAATTGATTATTAAGGGAGATTGAACTAGAGCTTGCAACTCTGAGAGGAAATTAATGAAATGAGACGGGCAACTTACAGTCCCATAAGTAATGTAATGATATTTCTTGTAAGCAAGCGCCAGAAAACCCGACAAATCGTTGACCTTAAAATGGAAGGTAAACATGTTGATACATTAGTCTTCTCTCGAAATCAAATCATCAAAACAAATTTAAATATATTTTGAATTCGAACATCTCTAAAATTCTATAAATTAAGTTTTGACTTTGTACACAGAGTTGGGAACTAAATCTACCTAAAAGCATTAAATTAAAAGAAAGATTCAAATAACTTGCTAGCTAATTTTTTCTGTGTCCAACCTTATTTTAGTACTAATTAGCTCTCCCATGTACGAAATCAAAGGAGAAGTCGCTCATTCTAAATACAAATTTTCATAATTGTAAACGAAGTTTTCAAAAGTACCGTTTCAAGTAATGCTACATGTTTTTATTCAAAATTTTCATCCTAAATAATATCCACATCATATCATCGTATAATTTAGAAACAATTTGGAATAAGATTTCCATATAAATACTAAAAACAGCAATTTTTTATTGATGCGTATATTAAAATTTTGATCCATCGAACATGTATAATTAAGAAAGCAAATTGCAAAGCATGCATATTTATACAATCGAAAAGTAGATCAATGAGAAAATTAATATAAAAATACTCACCTGTTCAAAAATAGATTTGATCAAAAGCATGTTGGTGAAAAGATACAAAACAGCTGCAATCTTCCCAAAAATCAAAACTTCAAAGCAATAACACAATGCAACAAAAACGAACGCAACTCGCTCACAGTAAAACACCAAATCATAATCCTGCACCCAAAAAATATATATAAATATAAAACATCGGAGGCAAAAAGCACTTATTCAAAAATTAATACTTTGCAAAAACGGTTCCGAATAAAAAATATATATTACACTTACGACGATGTCTTCACCGCACAGCAGTAATCGACCTGCGAAGAACACTGCGTGAGCAGTGTTAGTTGCACTGAGAGCCTCAAAAGCAAACCGCTGACAGGACCGGAATCGAGGAAAAAAGATCAGAAGAAATGTTGGAATTCGATCTGCCAGCATCACAAATTCTTCCGCTGGACGAAGATTGTCTCCAGAAAATTCTTTGTTGACTTGTTCTTCTTCTGCCTTCACTTCTTTCTCAGTCTTTTTAGCCACAGCATCAGTCAAATCATCAGCCTCGGCTGCAGCAGTCGCCATTGTTGATTGACGATGATCACTCATTGAGAGAATGGAAGAATAATTTACGTACGTATTAGGGGTTTTGTAATTAGGGTTCGCAAATATATAATTTATAGAGAGATCTATATATCTTCTTCTTTTTTAAATAATTAAATAATAAATCGGAGATTGGATTTGATAGGAGATAGTTTGTTTTGAGGTGTTAGGAGTAGGAAGAAAAGAATCCATGCATATCTAATCTAATTTATCATTAATTAATTAGGGTAGAGGTCTGGTGCGGCGAGTTCTATCACGGTAGTTGAAGTTAAATCCAATCATATTGTGCCACGTTAGCATTAAAAAATGAAGATTAGTATGTCATTGTTCTCTGTGGTCTACTCCATCAAGGGTTATGATTGGATGACTTGTATTTCATGTGCGTTGGCTACGTTTACTAATTTCGTAATTTTCCCTAATCTAATATTCAAATTATATATTGAATAGATGACTTTTGATTTGATAGGACTCACATTAATTGAAACCGACTTTATGTTTTTTACAGTGGATATTGTAATTAATTAGTTTCTACTTGATTACTCCTCTCATATATATATCCCAAGAAAAATTAACATTAGTCTTAAGTCTTTGTAACTTATTATAGTAAGTGTACGCTTTCTTACCTTTTTTTTATGATACCAAGAAACGAAACTCGGTAATAAGATAAAGAGACTCATGGCCATGCATTTTTGCCATAGATATTAATTAATTATCATACCACAAATCAATTATAATTTAACTAAATTAATTAATACAATATTTCTGTACACAATACAACATTAATTAATTTATGGTATGGTGATACAATAATATATATATATATAGGTATAGATATAATTTTTTCTTTCGGTTCATAATTTTATTGCATATATAGTTTTATATGTGGAACAGGAGTATAAAACATATGAATTTTTTTTCTACATATAGTGGTTAATATTCGTTGGCCTCATCATGTAAGACTGATATTGATATATTAAAAAATTAATGAGAAAATATATATATGTATAAAGAAAAACAGCACCCAAATATATAATATGAATGATAAATATTACTTTTTTTTTAAAGAAAAAAAAAGAGCGAGAGGGAGAATATTCTTTGTCTAATCTAATTAATTAATTAGATTGAGTTGATTTGATTTTCATTTGTGTGGATCATCAGCAAATGAGGTAATTTGTACAAAAGCAGGCAACCTTCGTTTCCCAACTCTTTCGCCGAACAAAGTAAAGTGGATGAGTTCCTCAATTTCTTTATTCTCCTTCTCGTTCCATGGCATCTCGATTATCTTATCGTCCCACAGTGCCCACGTTCCACTATTCTTATTACTACTACTACTAGTGCTAGTACTTCTGCTGATCTCTTCCTCTTCCTTCTTCGTCGTCGTCGTTTCGGCTTTGCTATTTTCATTCTTCCTTTTCGGCTCCATTTCAATTCCCTTTTTCTGCTACTGTTTCCTAATTATATATATATTCTGGACATACAAGAAATATGAAAATTAATTAATGCAGATATTATATATTACTTCTTATTATAAATCATTGTTAAAAATTGAATCATAAATCCAACTACGTACAAAACTTAAAAAGAAAGGCTCATATTATACATATTATTAATTCCTTGAACTCGAGGGCAATTTAAATTGCTTCTTCGTACGAATTAATTCCCTAGCTGGCTAGCTCCACACGAACTGTTATATATATATTAAATTGAAAGAAAATATCCAAAATATAATGGACATATAGTAATCGTTCAATCTAATTGAGAGCAACAAGTTTTCAGAACGATAATGCATTGATTTATGTGCGTACCTTACCGTAATTTGAATATCCACGCCAAAAGAAAGAAAGGGACCGAAGCTAGGGTTTGTCTCTCTACACACACACACACACGCAGATATATATATATATATATATATATATATATATATATATATATTAGTCACAGAAGTAAGTTTTAATTCTAAGAGGAAACCAATAGCTATGAATGTTTCCTGCTTGACTTGGAATTCTATCCGTTGTTAATAACTGGTCTCAAAATTATTTAAAAGGAAAAATTCGGAGGTCTGGATTTAGTGTTTATGCTTTAAGGTTAGCAATTAATAATTTGGGTTGGCTTTGAAAATATTCTTCATGGTTTCTGCTGTTTTTGTTGTATCGTGTTTTCCCAAGCAGATCTTCGTATTTACTATTTATTGCCAATAGGCGGGGTTTATGCATGGAGAATATGGGTTGGCAAAGATAGGCAAGCATTTCGAGAACAGATATATGGGCCTGGGCCAAGCCCAAAATTGATGAATTGGGCTTCTTGTTGGATTGATTCTTGGTTTGCTAACCTAAATTTGACCTTTTATGTTTCATGCTACCAGTTCATTACTTAATTAGTAATCATCAATGATTAAGAAGTTAAGCCATCAATTTTTTAATCATAAGTTCATCGAGTAATTGATCAATCAATTAACCAAAGTTTTCTGGAAAGGGCGGTTAATTATTCCTTGTAAAAATTTCAACCCGTTAAATCAAGAGATTTATTGACCAGGAATCTCTAGACAATATTGATTTGCATGATAATTTTATTCGTCTCCATGGCAACGCGAAACTTCCAATTTCTTCTTTGAGTGGGACCGTGAAATCTTCTGGTTGTAGGGCTACGAGAAAGCAAATAACTTAAGAATATTGACGCCAATTTCACATTCATGTCATGTAGCCAGTCAATATTCTAAATTTAAAATGCATGTAGAAATCACGAACGATCAACGATTAACACGTAAAAAGATAAGGAATACACCTCGTTTTATTTGGATGTATATAGATAAGGTTAAAGTATAAAATAATTATCACTTAATTAAAAAGATTAGTAAATATAGCCAAGTTGATGCTTGTTTACAGGGAATTTTGTTTGTTTTGTCTTTGTTTTATTTGATGGGATAAAAAAGACAGTATCAACTTTTATGATTCGCAGCGAGAAAATAAGAATAATAAAAATAATAGTACCTCCTGCCATCTTTTGTACTTTATATAATTTGCAAAAAATGCGGTATGATCATCCTCGTGTAAAATGATGCTTCAGTTTTTCATATGTGTAATAGAAAAACCATATTAACTTACATATCTAACCAAAAAATGTAATCAAAGAATTAAAAGTTGTACACGATGTAAAATCCTGTTGTCTTTTTATTAGAATAAAATTACATATAACCTGTCCATCAATTCTTTATTGAAAAAAATCATTCTCAAAAGCAATGAATAATAAAATATGGATGCATTATTAATCTTTGCCCTATGTTATTGCACATGGGAATGGAAAAAAAGCTGTAAAGATTAGATGTCATTGGTTATTTTTTTTTTGGTAAAAAAGAGAGAGGATATAGTCATAATTTGGAGTATTATATACAACTTCATATGATTTTATTAGTAAAATAAATACATATAAATATAATCTATATAAACCGAATAAAAATAAAAACTTGCATCCTAATATCATTGATATGTGAATTTGTGGCCGAAAAAATAAATTTAGAAATGGGTTCACAATAAACTCTTTAAGAAAAATTTGGCATTTCCTTTTCCTAACGTTTTTTCTCACCAACCAAGCGAGCAGAAGCAAAAATGTCTGCGGGTGATGGTGGCATAAATGTGAGGTCATTTTCAGTCACATGAAAACTAACAAAACTTTAAAATTAAAATTAAATAAAAAGGTTCGCATAAATAATTGCGGGTTTTTCTTGAATCAAATCAATGGAATCTAATTCTATCTTTGGAAAATAGCATGTCATTTTCTGAGGCTGCGTGGGCCCCGTTAGTTAACGTGCTTCTTCAGCCACGCAATATTTAAGGTAACAATTAATGAATAAACCCCAAATAAACGGAAAATTAAAAAATTTAACCGTTAGATGATGGATCAGATTTTAAGGCAAGACCGACAACGCCAACGGTTATATTTAGAAGGATCTCGAAACATCGCGGTAGTTTGGAGCTACGGGACGCGTGGGTTGATGTGATTGCTCATGCACACAA
This sequence comes from Melia azedarach, assembly GCA_028052125.1. Classification (NCBI taxonomy): domain Eukaryota; kingdom Viridiplantae; phylum Streptophyta; class Magnoliopsida; order Sapindales; family Meliaceae; genus Melia; species Melia azedarach. The sequence continues at coordinate 806,796 of CM051399.1, read as the reverse complement.
AATAAAATATTGTAATTAATTTTGAAGTAACCTTTGCTATCAGTCGGCCGATATATGGCAATATCGAGATAGAAACCGGAATAAGAAAGCCCGTTATCGAGATGCACACAAAAGGCAAATAGGTGGTGGGCCCCCGCATGAATAGGGCTGACCTGGACAAGAATATAAGGTGGGGACGGCGACGTGGGCATGTGGGAGACGATAAAGATGAGAGTGAAGGGGCGAAGGATAAAGGATGAAGGTTGAAGGGAGGGGACCTCCAAAGAGCGAAAGTGCGACAGCATCAAAGGCGATGCCTACTTTGACAGCTGGCGTCCACGTGATCTTTGATTAGAGATTACTTAAATTTGATCATGATGTCCCCACATTAACCGTGAAACAGCAAACAGTCTTTGTTGTTTGAGACCTGCACGGTGGACCTCCTATAAATCGTATCCCATTAAAATTGACATCTTTTTCTTTTTAAATAATAATTATTATTATTAAAGTGTATTTTTTTTTAATTGAGATTCTTTAGTTGTTAATAGACCATTTATAATGATGGTTATAATCACGGATAATCTTACACTTAAAGTTTTTAGTAGTACAACCAGATTAGGGAATTTCATAAATTGAAAAGTATGATAAAATAAATGATATGATAATGTACTACTATTATTATATAATTGGCAACATCAATTAAAGATGTTTATCATAACCAACTTGAGAGTAATTGTTATTTTTACTTACTTGAGAGAGTGTGGGCCTCCTACTAAAATCAAGCAGTTTCTTATTAGGATAATCTTACGCTTTTTTAATTACAGATTCCATTGAGATTTTTTCACTCCCATTCCTTTTTAACCATTTTTTTTGGGATTCTTTTATTTTCTAACTACGTTTCCTCAACTGTATTCGGGCAAGCATAATTTACTGTTATGGGGTAAAAATAGGCTAGACACGTGGCGGTATGTAAGCCCACGATGCTCTAGTCGGCACCTATGGGACGATCCGTTCATGCTGAAACCCACCTCATCTCGGATCCCAGCTGAGGCAGGATCCGACCTCAGGTAGTATAAAGGGTGTTCACATGAAGGGTGCCACGTGGCCTATAACCAATAGTCCACATAGATAGGGCAAAATGAGTGGACCCCACTCTGGAACAGCCCCAAAAGTGAAGGGATTTGGTTTCCCCAAAAATGTGAAAAAGGTGTCCTATGATCCTAGGTCACCTGGGGGGACCACCTGAAATCGCCCAAAACGGAAAGCTAACCAAGGAGACAGTGTAGCACCTTGGTAGCTGAAAAAGGGGACCCCACCTGACATGGTCAACCTTTGAGGGACCACAAGTAGAGGCGAATGAGCATTCGCCACCTGTACACAAGGGATAACGTAATCCCCTACTCGAATCAAATCGTGCCATGTGGCATGTAATCTCGGATAAGGTCTTAAGGACCAATCCCTGCTCACTAAGAGACCAATCCCTGCTCACCAAGAGACCAATCCCTGCTCACCAAGTATTCCTAGTCTTGACTCCGAGCTAAGGTTTCAAGCTGGGGAAGAGGAAGGAAAGGAGGAACTAGGGCAGCATTGTTTGGCCAATCATGTGTCCACAAAGGTATAATATAAAAAGACACTTAGGTCAAGGTAAAGTAAGGTCTTCTTCTTCAAGCTAGAACTCATTTTTCTTTGCTCACACACACCACAAGCATAAGTGACCTCCCTATTGTTCTCTCTAAACAACAAGGAGACAACCTTAACACCCATTGAAGGTTGTCCCTTGAGGACGGTTTTACTGTTCCAGCTTCCCTAAAGGCCATACTTGTTGCCTTCTACATGTATTTTGTGTGTCATTAGGTCCTTTAGCTCCTAGCTACATACATCTTCTTATATTAGCTATTCAAAGCTACCAAAGCCGAGCCATAATATCACCCCCTCAAGGTACTGACTTGAGCGTCGGAGTGGGCTCGCCGGAAAACCTCCGGCGCCCCCCTTTTGACCGTGTTCTCTGCTGCAGGCATCCTCACCAAGTTCGGGTCCGAGGTCAGCAAGGAGAGCGAGCTCAGGAAGGTTTCAAGCGATTTGGCCCGGGATCAGCGTGGCGTGATAGGTCAGCTTGGGAGCCTTCGGGGTTAGGTAGAGACTAAATCGGGTGCGGAATACTGAGCTCAGACTGTTGATTGGGCATCCATCTTCAACTCGGATACTAGATCAGCAAGGCATTACCACCTCACCTGGGTTGATATTTTCACGCATCAACATTTACTATGTTCAAAACGACAAATTTACCCTTCGAGATTCCGCCTAAACATTTACCAACCCTGGGTCATTTTGGGAACCCAAGAAAACAAAAAACACAAGAGGAGACTGATTTTGTTTTACGTTGTGGAGCCTCAAAATAAAATATTGTAGGCTTTGTAGTTGGATAAGGGCAGTACTACACTGCAATCAATAATAGAAGCCAGGCTGAAAGACACTTTGGACTTTCCAAAGCCAAAGAATAAAAGAATACAAAAAGTAATTAAAAAATTAATAAAAAGATCCGAGTTTAATTTTGTGCGTAATGCCAATTAATTAAGAATCAAATTTTGTCCGTAATCACTAAGAGAATTAATGCAATGGAGATGGAGTGGGCAATGTTATTTTTATTTCGTAATTAATGTATTTATTCTTTAAATGGTTGTGCCGAGATGACATATATTCTTGGATTAATTGAAGTGAAGTTATGGGACCACGATTAATTTGTTTTAATTGCAACTTGTATAGTGTTTATATTTATGGTCATGGGTATTCATAAAAATGATAACTGCAACAAATTTTATTTATATAATAATATATTTATTTTAAGGTAGATCTATACAGATTATCCATTTTGTAAAATGAACTGGACAATAAAAGCTATTACTATTTAAAAACAATTTTAGCAATAATACCATCATAAGATAATTATATAAATTTAAAAAAATATCCATGTATGTAACTAAAATAATAAAATCTATAATTTAATTAATTTTACATTTAATAATTATTACATGTTAGATGAGTTGTTTTATAAATAGCGTATCACGATACACACACAGACACGTATAAATGATAAATGAATTATGTATTGGTATGCTAAGTGACTTTAGCAGATTACATACATAGAACACGAATATTCACTCATTATTTTAGATATAAAGCATAAATAAATTTTAACGGCGGATGATTATTGAGAACGTAAATTAAAGATAATAACTTTCTTGTTAAGCATCACAACGCAAGAAAAGTAGGTCCACCCAATAAGAATTATTTACCATTGAAAAGGTTAAAATATATAATAGTAATAATAATTGCGGGTCGAGTGGGGTCAAGAGAAAGAGATAAAAGTTTGCCGGGAAAGAGAAAAGGTTAAAAGAGTGAGACAAGATATAACCGTTGTCGTCGTTGTTGTTGTTGGTAGCAAGCACAGAGAGCTGGCTAGCTTAGCTATAAGCTATAGAATACTCGTTCGCTCACTCACTGGAGAGTGGAGAGTTGGATGACAGAGAGGCAAGCCGTGCCAGATCAGCATGATTAGCACTCACATGGTTGCTCTTCCCTCTACCCCTCTCTCTCTCTCTCTTGGTCCTACCCACCACTTTTTCTCTGTACACCTCTTCTTTTGTATTAAATTATCGTAACACAGTTCTCTCTCTCTCTCTCTCTCTCTCCAGAAATTTCTGATAGTTTTCAATATTTTTAATGAATTTCATTTTAGATTAAATTTCACGAATTAGTTGGATATGAATATATATTATATAGAGTCCAATTACATGATGTTTTATGTTTAAATGAGAAATATTTATATCCTTATATAAAAACTAAATATTAAACTAATTACTTTTATTTCATCGATTTTGATTCTGAAAACCTGATAATTTTTTTTATAAAATTACATCATAATATATATATATATATATATATATATATATATTTGCTTGTTTTCAGAAGAGGGTTTTGTGATGGATTTGGAAGCCACTCCAATGTTTCCGTTTTTTTGACTAAATTATGAGATAAGTGACATGTATATATATATATAATATAATATTTTATTCTAAAAAATGGAAATTACGTTATACCCAGAATGCCCTTGGCTTATCCAAAAACTGCACCACCTTTCCTATTTAAAAAGAGCAACCTAACAGCAGAGAGAGACACAAACGCCCTTCACAATACAAAATTCTGTGCTCAATTTCGTGTTCTAGGCAGCAAAATTCCAGAGTTTTGTTTTGTCTGAAGAAGAAGTAGAAACAAGATGTCAAAGGAAGTGAGTGAAGAAGGACAGACCCACCACGGGAAAGACTACGTCGACCCACCGCCGGCACCGCTTCTCGACTTGGGAGAGTTCAAGCTCTGGTCTTTCTACAGGGCTCTCATAGCCGAGTTTGTCGCCACTCTCCTCTTCCTCTACGTCACTGTTGCCACTGTCATCGGCCACAAGAAGCAAAGAGATGCATGTGACGGTGTTGGCCTTTTGGGTATTGCATGGGCTTTCGGTGGCATGATTTTCATCCTTGTTTACTGCACTGCCGGCATTTCTGGTAAACAAACCCTAAAATTTAAACTCTTTTTCATGCTTTTTCAGTAAAGATGTAAGCTTTGCAACAAACGTTGCCATTCTTGAGTGTTTTTGCTAATGGGCTTTTTGTTTTTGTTGTCGCAGGTGGTCACATTAACCCTGCTGTGACTTTCGGTCTGTTTTTGGCCAGGAAGGTGTCTCTGATAAGAGCTGTTGGTTACATGGTGGCTCAATGTTTGGGCGCCATTTGCGGTGTTGGGTTGGTCAAAGCTTTCATGAAGCACGAGTACAACTCTCTCGGCGGCGGTGCGAACTCTGTTACCTCCGGCTACAGCACCGGCACAGCTTTGGGTGCTGAGATTATTGGCACCTTTGTGCTTGTCTACACAGTTTTCTCTGCCACTGACCCCAAGAGAAGCGCTCGTGACTCTCATGTTCCTGTATGTAGCTAGCAGCCCTAAAATTGCAACATTTCCAAATCTTGTGGCCATATTTGGCCCATTGCTTAATTTGTTTTCCTCGTTTTCATTCAGGTTTTGGCTCCTCTCCCAATTGGGTTTGCTGTGTTCATGGTTCACTTGGCCACAATCCCCATCACAGGAACTGGTATCAACCCAGCTAGGAGTTTTGGTGCTGCTGTTATCTACAACAACGGAAAAGTCTGGGATGATCATGTATGTTAACCAATTTATTAGTTTCACGAATTTTCTGTTTTGTTCTTGAAATGTTATGAGACGTTGACCGGTTGTTTTTTAAATGACCTAAGCAGTGGATTTTCTGGGTTGGTCCTTTTGTTGGAGCACTGGCTGCAGCCGCATACCACCAGTACATACTGAGAGCAGCTGCTATCAAAGCTTTGGGATCGTTCCGTAGCAACCCCACCAACTAAGCAAGCAAATTACCAAAACTATTCTTGTTATTATTATGAAATCACCGGCCCAAAATCTTTTTTTTCTCTCATTTAATTGTTCGTTTGTGTGTATGATTCAGAGGATGTTGATTTCTTCTTCATTTTTCCTTTTAAATTATAATTTTTTTTCTCTTTGATTGTAGTTTGTCTCTGTGAATCATTGTTAATGAGTAGTGGTGGTGTTTTGCTTTTCTTCCATCGCTCTCTCTATTAATTGTTGTTACTAGATCTTATCTTCTTCTTCTCTTTCTCGAAACTTCTTTAGCACAAACTGATACTACGAGGGTTACAATTACACAGCAAAACCAAACAAACAGATGGTAAAAAAAAATAAAATGAATTTTGATGGGGTAAAATGTACCAACGAACCTTAAGATGCAAGTTAATGCATGCCAAGTGTCTTTGGAAGAGCACCTGGAAGGTTGCAAAGATGCTTTCCCTAGGTTAGGTAAACAAAATTTGGTTGCAAATGAAATGATCCCTCAGCTGGAAAGTTCTTTTGTTGGCGAATGGGAAAACTTTTGGACTCTTCAAAGAAAGGGGTAAAAAGATAGAAAAAGAATCGGTCAAAAACTGCCAGCTCAGATTTTGCCACGTGTCAGGATTTTATGGGGTTGCATGTTATGGCAATCACGTGGGTGGGTAAGGGTAATTGGGCCTACCATTTCTTTCCATTAACGGTTTACTTATTTATCCTACAGAAAAAAGCCGAAGAAGGAGACTAAAGAGAGGTGATTTTTTCTTTTTTAGTTTTTTTAAAATTTTATGGGATTGTTAATTATTTTAAGGCGGAGGAATCATGATCTGATATACATCTTGATCTTCTCTTCTTTTAACAAAAGTAATTTTCATGGCAATTGCCTTTACAAACGGTTTATCAGACTCAAGACAGCGTGGTCCTGATAAAAGGGGCCAAATCGGTGGTCCACTGTGTAACAGATCTTCACGAGCGTACCCCAGCCTTAGCCTACTCTTAATATTTTATGTATATTAATTATAATTTTCAAACTTTTAAATTTAACCAACGAAAAAAAAATTGAAACATGGCATGGAAATGAGTAAATTTCGACCAGCACAAAAGGCTTAACAATTTGAATACTGTTTCAAAAAGACACTGGTAAAATAGACGTGTAAATGAAGCTGTGGGCATCTTCTACCTATCTTGCTCTCGTGAAAGCGTTACTGTTTCCTCAGAATGGCTTTTGGGTTATCCTGCGCAAGTGCAACTTCAGGTGGAAGACGAAGAAAGCCATTAGTTAGATATCACTCTACAAGAACTGGAATTCTAACCTAATAATATTAAAGAGTATTATTGTACGTATTGTTATTATTAAATTGGTTTCTCATTCTCTGTCGTATTAACTACCATAATTGTTATTAATGTTTGGTGAATGAAACACCTCTTTGGATCCACAGACCTGCAATTCAAATTTCAATACACTACTACTCGTAACAGTTGGAGAGAAGCAGAAGGTTAATGAAAAATAATCAGTAGTAAAAATTTACAACAAAAAAAAAAGAAGGAAAGATCCAGATCTATTATCTGAATCCCCCACCATCACATTCATCTTTACTTGGTCATAATTGAACATGAAAAATAAGTCTCTTGCCAACTAATAATCCATACAGACTGGTAAATCTACAAAGGCAGGCAGGAGTCATTATGAAAATATAAGCCTCCATACATTTCAGAGGTATTCTTTGAGCAAAGCAAAACTGTCTTCAAGTTCACAACACAACAGCATTAGAGCTGTGCCCAGTACCTTAGTCGGGTAAGGCAGTTCCTCGTTCGAGATTGTTTTTAATCTCCAGTGTGTATTTACCAAATGCTCGCTCAATCTTCTTGTTGAAATGCTCATTGCGGTCATTGATTGAGTCGATATCTTTCTCTTCGTGGAATCTTCTTCTCCTGCTAAACGAAGTGCGTTTCCCCTCCCTATCTTTGAGTTCCTTCACCATTCCCTCAATTTTATCCTCGGAGATCTTTGGTGCCTACACAAACAAGAGAACAAAAAGCTCATGGATTAAGGAACCTAACCTTTTAGCCAAATCCATGAAAAAGAAACTGATTTTGCCAACAAAACCATACCTTTCCATACTGGAGGCTTGAAGCTTCACGGTAGAACTCTGGATCAGCTTCTTTCATTTTGTTATATTCCTCTAGGTCAATCTCAACATTCTTGGTCCGCTTTTTGTACGCGTTGTACAACGTCTTCTGATTGAAAACTGTAAAAACAATGTTACCCATTGAAATCTGTATTCTACGGCACCTTCCAGTATCAAAATACCAAAAAATAATTAATTATACACTTATTTTCAAAAATCAAACCTATCCAAACACCAGCAAGAGAAAAAAAAAGGAAATTACTTTTGTACTACATCTAAAAAAGTTCATCAAATTCATTCATACAGACATATCATCTCTTTAGGGCTACAAGCTGAGCAGTGGAATTTTTTGGAACCAGCCTGAAATAGCATCTCTGTAGATCTTTCATACAGACCACAAAGGGAGGTGTTTCAATTCGTGTTCACTGACATGTAAATTCAAGTTTATATGTGAAGATTATGTCATGCATTCCAATTTATCCACTGTGCATACACTTCCATTATCTAATTTGATAATCCACTGATCTAAAACTAAAAGCCCAAAACCCATCAAAAGCAAGATAGATCTTGATGTGATTCTAATATACTCATGCTTGTGCATAAAACAGAAGTAAATAAAATGTGGGGAGCATAAGCAAGTTCATAGATGAAGATATGAGACCAGGAATGAGTACAAATATATGAAATAAAGAGGTAATAAATAGAGACGCAAACATACCATCCCAACCAAACGGAGCAGGATCCTTCTCCCATTTCTTATATTTTGCCTCTGCAGCCTCTTGTGTATCTAGCATATATGCCTTTGTCATATCCAAACCATTTGCATCTAACAGTTTTCCGATCTTTTTCTTCCTATCCTCAAGCCATTTTTGTTTTGAGATGCCCCTGGACTCTGGTGGACCTTCCATTCTTTTCTTTTCGGCAACCATTGCTGTTTGATTTGCTTTTCTTGCCTCATTCTGAAAATATCCAGGCAACAGCCATCATTATTTACAAATTAATGCAAAACTAACAATAAAAGTGAAAACAAAACAGAAAATCACAATCATCTCAAAATCATGTCATATGTAGCTATAGATGAAAACCCACCATTTTAAGCCTCAGCTCAAACAATTTTTTCTGTCTTCCCGTAAGGTTTGTAAAGTCCTCTTCCGCATTCTCCTCAGCTGGTTTTTCATCGTCACTATCTGAATCCTCCTCAAATTTAGGTTTCTCATCATGTAGATCTTCAGCCACATCAGGAGCAGACGTGTTGGATTGATCATTGCCACCACTAGCATGAACAGCTTCTGAAATTGTGTAAAATGTGAGATCTAAGTGTGGAAAGAAAACTAAACATAACGCAAATGATTGACTACATCACAGAATAGTCCAATACCACTTTTATAGTCTGATATACATTTTACTTGTATTAGACAGGGGAATCAAGTTGAAACATGGTTTAGGTATAAGCAAAGAACTCTAGATAAGAAAAGTGAAGTTTTTGGATATAGAGAGTAAACAATGCGAGTCTCAAGTTGATCAAACGTGAGAATATGTATGGTAAAATTAACATTGACAGTTGACAAACAAGAACATCCCATAAAACATCTAAGTATATTTTCAGGATGACTACAAGTTCTATCCCAGGGCATTATGATAGTGTATTGTTGTGCTGCTTATTTTGTAGGATCTAATGGAGTCAAAAGTTTCTCACAAACAATAAATTGATAGGCACAAAAAGCCTTGCTTTCCAACCAAATACCATGCCTCAATTGAAAAACTATAACTAACTAACAAAATAAAGAAGCCAAGGATACAAACATAAGAGAATATAAAAAATCATAATTGCAAAACTGGAAACAGATATTGCTACTTCAGATGATACAAAGAGAACTAAGAGCGAAGAACTACCTGTTTCTTTTTCAATCATTCGCGCTTTTGCTTCAGCAATTTTTCTAAAGCAATACTCCACGCATTCGTGGTAAGGATTCGATGCATTGATACAATGAGGGTGCACTCTTCTGTCATCCTCCATCTTCTCACTAATTTAACCTCTTTCTCAATATACTTCAATTTCCTGAACAACATACTACAATAGTTAACTCTCCCTTCAAGGCTCCGTAAACAAAACCTAAAATACCACAAATTAACAAAAAGATTTGACTTTCTTTTTTTTTTTTTAAAAAAAAATTTAACTCTAGTTCAAACAACTTCCCAAATTTTTATCACTCAGAAACTTCAAAAGTCCAAATCAATCAATATGAATTGAAATCAAACAATTCATAACCTTAAAATTTGACTTTACGGGTAATAAGATTTCTGATGCTCAGCTCAAGAAGCGTCTAGCAACTAACAAGCAATTGAATCAACTTTATTCTTGCTCCATCAAACCTAAAATCAAAGACGTAATTTTCCGGTTCTTCATTTTTTTTCCCCTTTTCTTATCTCATTCCTTGAGTTTCTAAGCAATCAAACACATACGACAGCCCACGAAACTGAAAAATCAAACGAAAAACTGAAAAGATTACATGGAACTAACCTGTGAATAAGTTGCTTTGATTGCTATGCTCTCCCTCGAAAGTTATGTTTGGCTAAAGATAAAAGCAAATTGGAGATCGAAGCGCGAATAGAATCACGATTTGGGGAATTCCTCTCCCTTTTTTAATTTTTAATTTTTATTTTGTCCCTGTCGGTTCAAACTCGGGTCGGATTCGGGATTCGGAATATAAAAATTTAAGAAACTATTTTAAAGTTAAAAATTGTGGAAAATATTTTTAAAAAATTGCAATTTAATTTGTTATTTGTTTATTTTCACGATTTAAATTTTTTTTTATTATATTTAAGAATGCATTTACAAATGTTCTAATTAATAAAATGGGAGACGTGGAGACATAAATTTGTAGTTGGTTTTTGCTCCGGAAATTAATTTTTGATGATAATGAAAAGAAAATAGTTTTGAAATAATTTAGTTTTATTGGATTTTAAATTTTAAGATGGTATTTCTTTTATCTAATCTTTTTTTTCAAAAATATTATTTTTATATCTCTTATATTTTAAAATTTAAAGCAAAATAGTAATTATTTACATATTCTTATTAAAAAGTTAGAATTTCATCCAATTTTATAAATCAAATCAATATTAAATAACCATTTCATATAGAAACTAATTATAAAAAATATTTAATTAGTCCAATTAATAAATTCTTTTTAAAGTGATCTTGAAGTAAGAGGTCTGAAATTAGAATTCCTCCACACTAAAATTGAAAATTGTTTAATTTACATTGATGTAACATTGTTTTTTCAATAAAAGCTATGCATGAAGTTCATATAGATGTGCCAAGTAGGAGTAAATTTGAGAATCTTTTATTTTGTTTTAATATCATAGTCAAAATTTATTAAGAACCCGAATCAGCACTATTGTGATTTGGCATCAATATTAACGTCCAAATAGGAAGATATCTACTCCTACATATTTTCTACCTCCGTACCAACGGAGAGGATGGAAACACAAGTGGTTGCTGTGGGTGATTTCCAGAATATGAAGAAGGCAAGAACACTCATATGGGCATAAGTATACAAGATTCATTTATAATACAGTCTCACAATTCTTTGCACATTTCTCAGTCTTTTCTGACCAACTGCAACTACAGGAATGTTTTTAACCAGTTCAATAGTACTAAAAACAAAGCCTACGACCAATCAATTACATCGTTGCCTTATTTGCATCAACAACTCTAAAACAATAATAAAAATCCAAAGACTCTAATGAGCTTACTCTTAGTAATAGCTTACTTTTCATATTTCATTACAAGAGCTCATCTGCCAGTGATTTGTGGCTAAATTTCTCAACCTTGGATTGTGTGGACTGAATAGTCTGCTCCAAGTGACTAGATTCAAATTCGAGCTCACTTAAACGAGCTTTTGTTTCGTACACATGTGCTTTGAGCTCGGCAGCTTCTTTTTCCTTGAGAGCTAACTCTTTCATCTGAGATTCTAGCTCTTTCCTTGTTGCTTCGAGCAGATTATCGCTGTTGGCTTTTGCTGCTTCAATTGTCTGCTGATGAGTAGTGAACTCAATAGCATCTGAGATTTCGTTGAGAATGTTGCGTAGCCAGTCAACATCAATTTGTGCAGATTCTACATCTTTAAGGACAGCCAGCATTTCTCTGACTTTGGCTTTGGTCATCTGGGAGAATGAAATAGATTGCAACTCTTGAACCACAGAGCATAGGCACTCTAAATAGTATGCGCGCATCGAATTTGATTCCAGTTTGCAGTTTGCTGCTATATCTCCATATTTGTTGAGAATTGATTGCAGGGTTGAAGAAACATTTGCTCTCACATGGTATTTTCCTACTGACACACAGGAATCAGAAATAACAGATTGCGCCTCTTCCTCATCACTGTCTCCGGGAGTAAGGTCCCTGCCTGAGAAACTAAAGTGCGTAGACCCAGCAACTGGACTAACAATACTTTCTCTAACATCCTCACTGTCATGATGTATCTCGAGGGAAGCTTGAGGCTTGTCATCCTTTTCATTTTTGGTTAGCGGTGCACTAATAGGGGACGTAACATTCTCTTTTGGAGGATCTTTGGGCTTATCAGTCTGTCAAACGAAGAGAAGACAAGTAAGTAAAATGAATGCTAAAAATAGAAAAACAACAATCTATTAAGAGTGAGAGATGCACCATCTTTATATTGGCAGATTGAGGCACTGATTGGGTGGACTGAACTTGCTCCTTTTTGAAAGAATGATCTTCAGAATGAATTTCTTTAGAATAATGTTCAGAAGAAGAAAAGGACTCATTGTTTGCAGATTCTGACTTTTGCTTAGTATGATTTTCAGCTCGAGCATGTTGAGCATCATGATGCTGAACTCCAACAGCAGCCTTGTCAACTATTCGAGGGGAAGTTGGCTGAGAATCATATTCCTTCTTTTTCCTGCCAAAGCTCCAGGATCCTGCGAAAAAATTCTACACGTTAGGAATCAAGCATCAGAGAGGTGACACATCCATGATTGAGTAAAGGTGGAATCTTCTACTGTTACCAAACATTGTCATGGCAAAATCCATATTGAGTACTAAAAGTTTATCTTCAATCTGTAAACTGTGCCAGAATACATCAAAGTATGAGAATGTGCCTAAATTTGCAAGAACTGATTAGTTTCTCTTATAAGTTTGTTCTCTTTTATGGAGATCTACTTGTGTTTATCTGCACTTTCTACACTCATAGGGCAGAAGCCTAACCTCCCCTCCCCACACACTGGGAAAGAAGAAGAAGAAGGAAAAGAAGAATGAGAAAAGTAAAAACATTTTATGAGAAACAGAGTACATAAGAATAAAGAAAAAAAAAACCTGATTCTTTTTTAACCCCCCGGGGATCGGCCTCGCCATTTCTTTTGGAGCAATGTTCACCACATTCATGAAAAGGATTAGATGCTTTAGGGCAATTTGGGTGCACTTTCCTCTCTCCATTCTTCTTTTTGCTAATTACATCTTCTTTTACACCATTGTGATAATCTAAAAGAAATGGAAAAATTTATACCTACTTTCAGTAAGTGTCAACAAAACCCATTAAGATTCAAACACTGTGTATTCCGATGATAAGTAACTTCAACACTCCTCCATTTTTCGAGCTCATTATCATTTGATACCCATCCAGAATTTCGAAAGAAAATACAATGAAACCAACATGTCGAAATTACCAAAACTTAATGAAACCTGATACATCATGAACAATGTCATCCTCTAACAAATGATTTAGGTAATTCTTCAGATAAAACTAATTTACATATAATATACAAGAACAAGACAATCTGATAATAGGCTAAATACTTCAGACTCCAGATTAACAGTTCCAGTAGTAACTAAAATGCAATTTTGAGAGTTATATGGAGACTTAGAGATGCCTGCCTGAGAGTATGAGAGTCTATATAACACCAACATAAATGTTATTGTGGAATACGTGCAATTTTCAGTGTTTGGGAGTGTGCGATACGTTCAATTTTCAGTGTTTGGGAGTGTGCCATACGTTCACTTTCACTGTTTGAAGAACAAAAGTCCATATTTAAACTAAAATTGCAGCCTGTCAAGCAGGATGACAGATGTTGCAAAATGACATGAACAGCATTCTATCTCTAGTAAGTAAAGAAATTCAGGAAATAAATGAGAGTAAACAAAACGACATCAGAAAGTCTCACAAATCCAAATATTACAATAGAGAATTTACCAGTCTTTTATTTCCTCAAGGAATTGGTATTATCAAAGTAAAGTTTCTCATCACGAAAGAAGTAGAACCACAACAAATCCAAGGAACTTAAAGATAATTGATCAACCATAAACACTAGAAAGATTACTTGGATGATATTGAGAAGAAGGTTTAACATGCAGATTCAACTTCAATATGTGAAAACATAGCACAAAGTAAGAGAATTACCAAACTTCTTCTTCGGTTCCTTCTGTCCCTGTCCTTGAGCAATCTTTTCCAAGCAAGCCATACCACATTCATGATAGGGATTAGAAGCGTTAGCGCAATTCGGGTGTACTCTTCCATTCTCAGTCGCCATATTTGCTCTGAGTTCACCCAAACCTCTGCTAATTCAATAGAGAATCACCACAACCTGTAGCAAATTGAGAAAAATTTCATCGACCAAAAAACACAATCAACCCATCTAATCTTATTCTGCAATTTCTTCAACACCTTTGACTTTTTTCACAAATTTCCAATCATATCGTTCCCCACCAAACTTTAAGAAAGAAAAGTTAAGAAAAAAAATAAAAAAAAAAAGAAACAGTTTTTTCTATATTAAATTAAAACTTATGTATGACAGACAGCAAAATTTGAAAAGAAAACAACCCAGTGATTCAGAATTTTTTTTAAAAAAAAGCTATAATTTCTTGGCTAATTGCATAAATTTCCCTTCTAATTAAAAAAGAAAAGCTAAATCATACATACCCTGCCTCTATGAAACCACAGGTGGTCATCAAAGAAAACAAAGCTTCATATATACAAGTCATAAGAAACAAAACATCAAACAGTAAAGAACTGAAACGAAGAAAACAGTACCCAGATAAGCCGCAAAACTTGAAACTTCTTGCTTCAGACACAAAACGTTATCATAAGAAACAAACAAATTTGCTTGATTGGGTACTGAAGCACCGGTTTTGATTACGAAGATAAGCCTTCCTTTTCCCCAAAAGATTCCGGCTTTGGCGTTGTTGTTGCAGCAGGCCTAGCTTTTTTTTTTTGTTTTCTTATTCTGAGACTTTCTCTCACGCCCACTTTCTAGATGCAGTATATTATTGACCAGATGGCATAGGGCTATAAAGAAAATTCTAATATGTAATTGAATTTCAAAGCCCTTGGATTCTTCGCAAAAATTTTGACCATCAACCTGCGATCGGAAACTTCCCAGCTGAGTTGTCCGAATTCTGAAAATTGTGACGTAAATAATACGATTATCCTCCAATAATATAAATTCGAACGCGACAGAAAAAGAAAATGACAACACCGCATTAAATTTGCAGTTAGCAAATACTAATGGTGACAGCATCTTTGCTGCAGCTTGGCCAACTCCAACATGCCGGACCGGCCTTTCAGGGGATAAATTTCACTTTAGCACTTAATCTTTTACAAAATCATATTTTATTTTATATGTTTAATATTATATAACAAACATATCTAATCTAGCTATACATCTTTTCCTCTCACTTTAATCCTTACCAATTTGGTGAATCTTATTTTAGTCATTTTCCATTATATTTGTTAAATTAGATAGATAAAAAAAAAGAAAATAGATTCTACATATCTCCTCCAATTCAATACTCTGTTGCTAAAGATATTTGTAAAATTACAATTTTATAACATCAATAGGAAATTGATTCAAATTTGTTGAAATAATTCATTTTAATCAATATAATTTTAAAAAATTTATTATATAATAAATATTGTTAGATTGATTGAACAAAATAGAATATAATTTTAGAATCTAAAATAAAATAAAGAAAAATGTTAAATGAAACCAAATTTGTTAATTAAAAGTGTAAATTTTGTAAAATTGGAGGGTGGCAGTAAGTAGCTGCTTGCTGGACTGCAGCTAGGCCAACTTTCGGACTAACGGCGACAAAACACGTGAGATATCTGTGGACCACAAAAATTCAGTTTCAGCCCTCCATTTTTACTTTTTGTAATCTTTTTTAAAATAATTTTTACTTTTATTGATTGTGATTTGCGAAATTGTGAACTAAAGTCAATCACGTGTTAAAGTGATGTAATTTGATTCGCTTTCGACACATGGCGTCAAAGAATCGGATTCTCCTACGGTGCATTAATTGTACCATTTTCTTTTTATTTTTTTATTAAAATGTTTAAGAATTAAAACTAATTCCTTACGAAATTAATTATATTTCAATTAATTACCGTCGGATTAAAGATCTTGAGAATCTAAAAAGAGATTTTAACACGTACCGCTTTTTCGAAATTTTAAATTTTAAATAAAAAATTTAAGTGGAAATATATCTATTTTTAAATTATTAATTAATTATATATTTTTATTTAAATAATTATAATATTTTTATTTATTTTAAAATAAATTTAAGAAGTTTAATTTTAATTTATTTAATATTTAAAAAATTAAAATAATTAAATTTTTAATTAATGATAATTTTAATTTATAATTTATATTTATATTTATATTTATTTAAAATTAAAATTTAATTAATAAAATTTAAAATTAATAATTTATCCATATTGATATTTTTTCTAAATTTTTATCGTTAAATAGTTTTATTGAAGTGTTTGTACAAATTTCGAAGTCTAAATTTACCTATAAGTTATAGGATTAATGTTGAAATGTAAATTTAGTGTGAATATGTATGACAAAAATTTTATATTAAATTTTTTTTATAAAAATAGTTAGGTTAATAAAGTTATAGAGTTATTTAGTAAAAAAATATATGGTTAATGTCGGAGGATTTACAAAAAAAAGAGTAAGAAAGACAATCATTTTGTATATTAGAGTTTGAGATTTGATAAATATGACACATGAATAAAATGAATTAAATTTAATAAATATTAAATAAATATAAATTAAAATTATCAACTTAAATTATCATTAATTAAATTCTTAATTTAAAAAAATATTAAATAAATATAAAATTAAATTGTCAAATTAAATTATTTTTAATTAAATTTCTAATTTTAAATAAATATAAATTAAAATTATTATTAAATAAATTTTAGTTATTTTAATAATTTTAAACATTAAATAGATTAAAATTAAATTTTTAAAATTTTAATTTTAAAACAAATAAGGACATTATAATCATTTAAATAAAAATTAATAGTCAACTAACGGTTCAAAATAAATATGTTTACTTTAACTCAAATTTTCTATTTTAAGTGTTAAAATTTTAAATCTAAAAAAAAGTACGTGTTAAAACCCCTTAATATTATTTATATAAATTAACTTTCTTTAACATTTTGCTATAACTATATCCCTAAATGAATATAACATTAAGAAAATAAACTTCTTCATATGTATGTTATAAACTTGTTAGTAAGACTTGAAATATATTTTCGTAGTATTAATCTGAATATTGGTTTATTTATTTATTTTTATATCTTACGTATTCTAAGACGCGTTTCGTAAAAGAAAAATAACCCATGCATGGCGTATGAAAATATATCATTACTTTTAACAGCGTTGGTTAATTCAAATAAAATAAATATACAACAAACATTTTCTTCCAATAAGAAGAAAAAAGAAAGTTCGATTGCAATATTTCTCCATAAGGAATTAATGGTTGAAATAAGGAAGAATATTCTAGATTAAGCATGAAAGAGGAATGGTTGAGAAAGGTCTAACACCATCAACCTTACGTTATATTCATAGATAATGTGTCACAGTTAATGTATGACCTCAATTTAAAGGAATTAATTAATTATTTTGCAATTATATAGTATTCTCGCTTCATTTTATAACCTGGAAATGGGCTGGCTAATCACAATCAAAAATACGTATTCGATGCGTGCATACGTATACATATAATTCTTGAATACGACAGATCAAATAACTTAAAATGTATTAGAGTATATTTTTTAACATTTTTAGTTTCTCTAACTTCAGTTCATTGACATTAATAATGGAGTATAAATATATATGTGATAATTAATAAATATTAGCTGTCATGTAGACTTAACAATACTAGGTATAATGTCCATCTCACTTAAAAAATGTCCATGAATGATTCTTGTCCTTTTCACACTTCACAATATTTGTATTTGCGAGGACAAAATATTAGTTGACAAATGCTTTTGTGAATGAGGTGAAATACCACATGCTACGCTTATGAAAAGGAATATAAATTGATTTTCAAATTTTATGAATTGATAGATTTGTTTGGACTTTGATTCTCACATTGAGTTGATTGAATTATAAACCAAAACTAAATAAATTATGAGTAGAACTCCGCAACAAATTTTACCTAATTGATGTCACTATATTATTAAGTCATTATCATATGTCCCACTTTTTTAGTAAAACATAAAAAAAATTAAATAATATAATATACAAATAGAAATTCCTTTTTTTTTAATAATATATATACATACATTAATGTGCAATTTAATTTAAGTAAATCTCGCAAATTGATGATAAAAAAATATAATATAATTACGTCAATTTGTATAAATAATTTTTTTAATAATATACATATATGCATTAATGTGTAATTTAAATTAGGTAAATCTCGCTAGTTTGGAAAGTCTTCACCTGAAAATTGCCTTTGCCCTATCAAGAAATACCATTGTAAAGTTAACTAGAAAATCAGACCTCTTCCCGTTTGAAACCAGAATTAAGTATTTGCCATTAGTCTATTAGTTGACTTTTGAATGATTCATCTTTAATCTTGACTGCTACGATAATTTTCAGTGGCATAGTTAGGTATCGTAGGACCAGATTGTGGGCTCAACATGGCCCAAATCCATCATTTTTTTTTTAATTTTACGAATATGGCCAAATCCATTATTGATGACCCTTTTTAATAACATCAATTTCATCATACATTTTGTAGCTGTTGAATGCAATCTTATCTCTTATGCGTTTTTTTTTGTTCATAATGGGTTGTCCAAATCAATATTTGATTTGTTTAAAAGTCTCTTTTTTTTTTCAAATCAATTCCATTTTGAGTTTTAAGACTTTAATAATATTATTTATTTATTTTCTATTGCTATCTCTGTTTATTACTTTCATACAACACATTTAGATCAGATGCTTCAAATTCAAATCAGATGTAGCAAAATAAGGGGCAAAATGTAAAGTTAAAAAAGACTCAATAAGGGGCAAAATATTCACGTACTGTTGGAATATAAGAAAATCATAGTACATAATTATATATTTTAGAGGTTTAACTTATAAAAATTTTAGTTCGGTCTTATGGGTTAGGGTTCCTTGAGACTCTGCTATAAGTTTGTTGTTAACATATATGTATATAATTTTGAGTTACTATTAGCACACAACAAATGTACACATTTAATTACAATATATATATATCGATAGGGTTGAATTAAACAGTCAAGTTCATATCAATAGTTACATTTAAATTAGTAAGAAATATAATATATAATATTTTAATTTTATATTTTATTTGTTTACTAAACACTTTCTACTGGTATATTTTTAAAATAAAATAGAAACATAACAGTTACATCACACGCATACTTTTAGTAGCATTAGAAATCTTGATTTATAATATACCAACAAATCTTTGATTCTCTATTACAAGATGAAGTGTTTCGATATCTTTACTTCAAGTTGGAAGAACAGTTAATCTTTCTTCAAAATGGGGAACAACCAAACGAGATTTGTTTCCATATTTTGCCATACAGCTGCTGATGTGTAACACTTGTTTTGGTCCGAAAGTTGCAGAGCAGTTGAGACATGAAAGAATATTTAACCTAAACGAAATCAATATCTTATAAGTTAGTTAGGGTTTTTCACGCCATCTTAGCTCATGCATTTTGCTCCTATATATCATCATTACTTACAACTCATTTATTAAATTTTTCTATATTAATTTATTAATCCAAATATATCCCTCTTTTCTCATGCAACCATTGCATTTCACCTACCACAAATTAATACCACCCAAATTCTCCATATATATATATATGTATCTATAAACTTTCATACATTTCCTTAATTTGTTTGCAAAAACTCCATAACCAGAGCCCAAAGTTTTTGTTTTTTCTTCATTTGCTGATACATAGATATGGGTATGCTCTAAAATGATGATTTGATGTGAGTTTGGATGATTTGCTGCAGTTATCAGTTCCTATCAACTGAAGTTATTGTATGTATCTTTTCTGCTTAACTTTCTTCTCTCCTGTTTCTTTCTCCATTTTTCTTCTGTTCTTTCTGATCTTTTTAGATCATCAATCATTGCAGGTGTGTACAACATGGCCATTGTTCAAAATCTAATGGAAAGATTGAGACCACTGGTGGGCTTGAAAGGCTGGGATTACTGTGTTATCTGGAAATTGAGTCATGATCAAAGGTTATATATACACACATATATATAACAAATTAAATATTCATCTCTTCTTTCTCTCTTTTGTTCTTATATGAATACTTCGGGTTTGTTTCAGGTTTCTCGAGTGGATAGATTGTAGCTGTGCTGGAATTGACAACACTCATAATGGTGATGAAGAACTTCATTTTCCAGTCTCTCCTGTTCTCCCTTGCAGAGATGTCTTATTTCAGCATCCGAGAACCAAATTCTGTCAACTTCTCTCCCTGCTTCCCTCTTCCATTCCTCTCGATTCTGGGTTTGTATATATATATATATGTTCATCAATATTTTTCATTCCCTAATATTTATTTCTACCAGCTGGGGCTCTCATCATTTATAATTCAATCATAATTTGTCAGGATTTATGCGCAAACCTTGATATCAAACCAACCTTTCTGGTTAAACTTCTCTAACAGCTCCGATTTAGATGTTATGGAGGTGAGAACACTTCATCTTCTTCTTATCGAAGTGTGGAATTTTCATCTATATAATTCGAAAACTTTAACTTTGCAGGAAAGTCCAGTTTGGACAAAGGTTTTGATTCCTGTGATGGGAGGACTAATTGAGCTGTTTGTTACCAAAGAAGTACGTAAATTTTGTTTCATTTAAAATTAATATAGTACTACAGGTATTAAATCTGAGATATCTAATTCATTGCAATTTATGATATTGTATACACAGGCACCTGAAGATCCCAGTATCATTGATTTTATCACTGCACAATGTAGCATATCAGTGGGGCAGGAATCTATGATCACTAATACAACCAGTATTAATAACATGGAAGTCAGCAGTTCCTCAGTTAATAATGTGCAAGCCAACAACAATTTCCCATCACAAGAATTGGAAAATATGAATGTTCCGTACGACATTTCGGTTGATCGAATCCGTATCTGCAATTCTCCGATGAATTTCCTGCAGCAATTTGGTTGCAGTACTACTACTCCTGGAAGTACTAAACGTCCCAGAAATGATCATAATGTGTTCTTCGAAGAATCGCAATTGCACGATTCAAATGTAATTCAGAAAATGGATGCAGTGACTAGTAACAACAACAATAGTAGCACTGCAAACGTGCATGATCAGAAGGACTTGATCAAACCGGAGAAAAATGGACGGTCTGATTCAGTCTCAGATTGTAGTGATCAGATTGACGATGAAGATGACGTAGTAAAGTATCGGAGGAGAACCGGGAAAGGTTCTCAGGCGAAAAATCTTCATGCTGAAAGGAAGAGGAGGAAGAAGCTCAATGACAGAATGTATGCTCTTCGAGCTTTGGTTCCGATAATCACTAAAGTAATGGAAATAATTAATTCTCTTTTTCGATCTCTCAAATATTTAAAAATTTAAAAATTCATTCTTTATGCACATATCATATATGTTTTGTTTTCCATGTTTGCAGTTGGATAGGGCTACAATTATTGTGGATGCGATTGCTTACGTGAAGCAGCTCCAACAGCAAGCGAAGGAACTGGAAGAAGAGCTGGAAGAGAATTCGGATGATGATGAAGGAAAGAAAAATGGAAACATGGGCAACAATGGAAACAACCAAAACAATGTCAAATCAGAGAGTTTAAGCCAAAATGGAATGGTAAAAACTGAACATGATAAATCTTCAGATGTGTATCGTATGGGTAATGGCAGTTTCCAGAAACAAGATCAAGCCTCAGGAAACACTAATGAAAAAGGACAACAAATGGAGGTAAAATTCCTCAACACTATCTTTTAGAATTTTTCCATTTGCCTTGTGAGGATAAACTTTCCGTGAAATAAGGAAACTTTTACTATTAGTCTGAGAATGCGATGAGTTTTGCCTCTCAATATATGCGTAAAACAAGTATATCGAAGAGAAATTCTTAAAAAGAAAACAAGAAAAAATACATGAAATGAATCGTAAACCACATGTAATGAATTAATAGAACTTCTAGATTGAAAAACAAAGTGATTTCATCACAAGAAAGGCCCAAATTAGCCATTATATTGCCAAAATTTCTTGAAATTAAACATGTTAACGTTTCTTGTATATTAACAATTCTCTCTGAAGAAATTGAATGAAATGATTGATTTGTAGCCACAAGTGGAAGTTGCTCAACTAGATGGAAATGAGTTGTTTGTGAAGGTGTTTTGTGAGCATAAGCCTGGCGGGTTTGTGAAACTAATGGAAGCTTTGAATTCTTTGGGTCTGGAAGTAACAAATGCAAATATTACCAGCTTCAGAGGACTTGTTTCCAATGTTTTCAAAGTAGAGGTAAATAATCAAATTCTCTTTGAAACAACTGAAAGATGATATCAATGAGAGAATCTTGATCAGTTCTTAATACTTTTAGTTTTTGAAATTTGGTGGCAGAAAAGAGATAGTGAGATGGTTCAAGCTGATCATGTAAGGGATTCGTTGCTCGAGGTGACGCGAAATCCGGCAAGTGGGTGGCCGGAAAATATGGCAAAAGCTTCTGAGAGTGTCAACAGTGGAATGGAATACCATCATCAGCAGCATCATCTTCACAGTCACCATATGAATTCCCATCACCACCACCTCCATCACCTTCATAATTAAGTAGCTTAGGGTTTCACAGGATCAGAAAAAATAATCAACTATGATTACATGTTTTCGTTTTCTTTCTCGTATGATTTTGAATAAGGACTTGGATAGAGTAGACTATGCTGGTCTGATGTAATAATTATACATTAAATTTTTTGCAGTTTTGTGTCAGAAATAATAAACTGTATTTCTTGGAGAATTTCAGAAAATGGGGAGAAATATTATTGTATTATAATATTTCCACTCATATTTTCAATAGTGATATAAGCTTTCACAAAAAATTGAATCTCAACATTACAATTCATTTTTTATTTAAATCATTTAGCTTATCATGATAGACTAACGATGTGATTAGTATTTTGAGAAATGATATATTGATATTGAGGAGCATTTTTGAAATTGATGCATCTTTAATTAATTTTTTAAAAGTAAAACTTATATTTTATTTAATAAAATTAATTAAAAAGAGAACTAATTAATGACCCAAATTTCCATCAATAATATTACAATCAAGTAAGTAGCAAAAGTAAACATGTAACAATGTAAATATCAATCCCAATCTTCCATCTTTGAAAATCAAAGCTTACAAAAGAACAAGATGGTTCCAATACTGGCGGCTGCTGCGTCGGCGGTGGTGCTGCAATAGCTATGGGATTGTTGTCAGAATTTTGTTTTACGTCAATGCTGAATCTCATTCCTCCAAGGCAGTGACCTGCTACATTACAAATAAACCAATATTTCTTTGCTTCTGTGAGTGTGATTTGATCGTTTCCACTCTCGTATTTTGCTATCACTCCATTGCTTGCATCGCACGATCTGTATGTGCTTTCTGTTACTTCATACACATTATGCTGCCCCTTTGTATATTTGAAATCTACATTATTAACGTTGAAATTGTTAATTAACAAAATCTGTTTAGTTTGCAAGCTTTCAATTAAGGGACAAGCCACCGCTGTAAGCATGATCTATGGATCAAAGCTATACAAATTAAGCAAAAAGAAGACATAATTAAGGAAAGAGATGATTGATTCATACCAAGAACATCACCAACACTGAAATTGTATTGCTGTGACCATGAATCA
The DNA here is from genome assembly GCA_028052125.1 of Melia azedarach. Taxonomy (NCBI): domain Eukaryota; kingdom Viridiplantae; phylum Streptophyta; class Magnoliopsida; order Sapindales; family Meliaceae; genus Melia; species Melia azedarach. Next base: position 783,093 of record CM051399.1, on the reverse strand, counting down.
AAATTAGCTCCAGTGTTCCAGTACTCATCGCCGCCCACAGTATGAACTTCGGATTTGATGCCCTTCAGGAAGAAGAAGTTGATCACAAGAATAACTGGGAAGCAATAATATCGGAAGATCTTTTGATCTTCCATGGGGGATTCTGGAAGGGAATTAAATGAATGGAAGGATAGCTAGCAAAAGGGTTTTGATAATCTTTTAAAGTAGTTTGTGTGTGAAGCAAGAGACTAATACTGAAGATGGTGGTGGGGAAATGTTATCATTTTTTTTTTTGGGTCCTGTTGTTTGGTTGGCAAGATTATTGTTTAATTTATTAAATACGAAACTTCCATTAGAGAGGAGACCTGAAGCCTGCATGTATATATAATATGAGATACAACTAGATACAAATCATTTGGTCGTAACTCTTAACCTTTCATTATAATTTCTAATATTTATATCATGTTTAAAATTATGACAGAAAAATTATAAAATAATACAATACGTTTGAATGGACTGTAAAATGATCTTAACAAAAAAAAAAAAAAAAAAGGAGAATGAGAAATTGTCAAATATATAAAGACAAAAGATTTTGTAAATATATAATTGGAGACAATTTTCAAGTGAGAAAGGGAGCACCATCCACAAATCTCAAAAGAGTTAATTTGTTTCTGAGTTCTAATCACTACCTCACGATTTCATCAACAGATATACATGCCAGAGCAATTCCCTTATCATTCATCATTTGACATATCTAAGATGGGTGTGATTTGGACGGTGAATGATGAGATTTGAAGTTCATCAATCAATGAGGGTTCATTGAAGTTGATGGGCATTGAGTTGCATGTAATCCTGGCCATGGAGTAGTATATATTGTACTTTCCAGCCTCAAAAGATGGTAAGCATGCATCGATGAATTAATACAAATATATACATACATATATATATGCATTACATGTATGGTGTCCAAAATGATGGTAGAAGAAACTTCAAAGAAAAGATTACCCCTTTCGGCTTTTGGTAGGAGCTGGACCTATACAACATACCATCCCATATCATATGAAGGAGATGTCCAAATGACTTTTGGGACCCTGTAAGTGGAACAATAGTTTTCATGTCCTCGTTTTTTTTTTTTTTTTTTTTTTTGCTTTTATGAGTACTTACACATTATATATATATTACTTACAATACTTAATTCGAAATCGACTAAAACTATCTATGAACAAATCCAATTGAAACCCAACTTAAAAATTATCCTATAACATATTGATATTCTATATTTAAATAAATAAAAAAAATTGACTCCTACAAATACATGAAAATATTAAATTTTTTACCTCAAGATTGAGATAGGGAGGTGAGTATCGCTAGATTAAATGATGGCTTTCATATTTGGGTCCCTCACTTCACTTAGTTATTTTATTAGAAATAATTTATTAGGGATTTATTTGATAAAATGAACAAACCATATCTTTATTTATAGAAAAATATAAAATCAGGGGTCTCAATGTAACTGGGCCAGTTTTTACAAAGAATCCATCTGTTCCAGATGAAAACCGTACTCTTAGCCCGACAATGAAGGGCCTTTAGGCCCAGCTTCAATTTATTATTAATTTTCCTCCAAAAAGGAAATCAAAACCACCCTCGTTGTCAAAAAATAAAAAATAAAAATCCACCTCGTTTACTTTCACTCTCTCTGGAGCTCTGCAACGAACTTTTACATGCTACAAAAACCCTAAAACCCACAAAACCACCGGGAAAACACCTGTAATCCATACCTCTCCTCCCTCTCCATCTTCACGATTCCATCAATGGCGACATTTACAGGAGGCCGATTCAAGGAGCTTCTGAAGAAGTACGGAAAAGTAGCGCTCGGGGTTCACTTTTCCGTCTCTGCCGCCTCGATCACTGGCCTCTATGTCGCCATCAAGAACAACGTCGACGTCGAATCTATCTTCGCCAAGTGGCACCTCCCAGGACTCTCCTCAAAAAACCCAGATGAGATTTCGTCATCCCAATCCGCCGACGGGTTTGTTCTAGAAAACCCAGATGTAAAAGATGTTAGTTTTAGTAGTAACAGTAGTAGTCAATCAACGATGGTGATTGGAGAGGAGCGTAAGAAAGAGAGGAATCGGACGGCTGAGCTCGCGGCGTCGACCGGTGGAGCACTGGCTTTGGCTGTGCTTTGTAACAAAGCGCTTTTCCCGATAAGAGTGCCGATAACCATAGCGCTTACGCCTCCGGTTGCGAGATTCTTGGCCAGAAGGAGAATTATCAAGACCAGCGTATGAAAGTTTTTTTGTTTTATTTGGTTCTGTTTTTGCCTTCTATGTATGTGGGCATCTGTCGTGTATGTTTAGTTTAAGGAACTTCAAAAGGGAAGTTTTGGAAATATTTTGAAAATAAATTTAATAAATTTATAAATTTGCATACCAAATTGCGATAATTTCTTGGGTTCTTTACTTGTTCGTGTATTGTTATGTTTCTTATGGGTATTTAATTAAAAATATTTAAAATGCAATAGAGTAATTATATGTTGAATGATTGGTTGCTAGTAGAGATGAAGGAGAGCAATAATTCGGGAATATGAACATTTCCCAAACATTAAAGCAGAGTTTCCCTTTTGGTAGACCCGAGAAAACTTGTTTTCCTCTGTTATTCAAGAACCAAATGGAGAGTAATTGTTTGTAGCTATGGTATTGTTTCATAGTCTTGTCATTTGTGGTTTGCCCCCAGTGTGCAAGTCGTTAATTACCTTGAAAATGGATCAGGTGACCACCGATGTGGTAAAGCTGTTGTTCTTGTTAGTTTATATGTGTTATTTGAAGGCCTTTTATGTCATAATGCCAGATTCTGTGAACTTGGATCATTGTGGTGGTGAATTCTTGCATACAGAGAAAGGGATGAGTTTGTGCTTCCTGAAGTAAGATGAGATGTTTGAATTTATTCCAGCTGAAGGTTTGGAAAACCAGAACAACTGCAGTTAGTTTAATATTTTGGGGAAACTTAATGTAGCTTAAGCAAGTGATACGGTCAAGGTTCTGTTGGAAGATTTGTATATGTTGTGAAACAGGAAAAAAAAAGTATATTACCAATGACACTGGAGAACAGATGTTTCTGCGAGACAAAGGCAGATGATGAAAAACGTGCATGTATGTGGATGCGGATGCTAATCGTGTCTAGATAATTTTCTTTTGATAGAAAAGAGTATCACAAACAATTGTTGCTATGAAGAGTGTCTGTCCTCTCAGTTTTTAGGTATCACAAAATGTAAAAATTTGTAACTGGTTTTACCTTGGAGTAACAGATCTTTTGTTGCATACTTTAAGGAAGAAGCTGGCAACAATTGCTTTCTGGGTTTCATACTCTTGAGATTTCCTTGTTGAGGTATTAATAGTTAAGCTGCCCGTGGTTTTAAGCTATTAGCAGGGCTAATTTGAGGCAGATGACGGAGGCAATCCTCTTTGAAGAGAAAGGGTAAGTAGCCAAATAGGTTAAAGCTTGTGTTTTAAAGCATTCTTTGAAAATTTATTTTCTACTTGTTTCATAATGCTTGTATAAAACAATTTAATCGCCATAGCGATTGAGAATAAAGTGCTCATTTAGACTTTCCTTTTCAAAATTTTCTATCACTAAGTTGTGTGAGATTATAAAGGATTAAAAAGTTGTTTTATCACAAGCTTAAAATTTGAGTTTGTGTTATATTGTTTTCTTTGGAAAAAAAAAAAATCAAATTGTTTGAAATGTCTTTATTTTATTAAAGATTTTACTCATTTTTCTTCTAAGAGAACTTATATATTAACGTAACTGCACAATTTTTGCTAAAAGATATGCTCAAACAACAAAACAATTACAAATACTACTCATAAAGTCTCTACTAGTAAAGATTTACTTAAAAAAGATTCTATTTTAAAAGTTAAACCAAATGTATTCTAACAGTGATTGAAGTGTGAATTAAGATAATCCCTTGAGGGTTACATTCATGAAGACTCCAGATCATGTAAAAACCCAGCTGCACAACAACACTTTGTTTTACACATACTAATGGCTCACGAACCTTGATAACAAAAATACAAGCAAACTTAGTGCAAGACAAATCTTGATCACAAAAAATTATAGAACTATAATGAAATGTGAAATAAGAATTTGTAGGATAATCTCTTCTCAAATTATAATTGATTCATAATCAGTAATAAAGTAGCAGAGTAAAATAATCAATCAAAAACTTTACTACTTGCTTGATCCTAGAGGAAATAGTATTGAGGCAATTTGTGAACACAAAAAGTTGGCAGCTGAAAAGAGGAAAAACAAAAATTATTGCCGCGTTTGCTAAAAGAAACTTCCATATGAAAACCAAGATGAGACCGAGCAATTTGCTCCAACAAAACTAAGCTAATAAAATTCACAAGGCTTCCAAACAAGAGTGAGGAATATTTCTAATCACGATTCATATGAACACAACATTCGTAAAACATGAAAAGCCTTTACATAAAATAGTTTGCGAAAATTTGGAAATACTGGCAGCAACAAAAAAGACCTCACCAGCTCCAAGGAAATGCTGGGCAGTTGACCCTTCAAAGCATGTACTATGACTGTTGCAAATGCTTAAATTCATCACAATCAGCTCCAACTTCATTAAGTGCTGATAAAAGCTTTGGTACAATTTTAGCTAACATCAGCTTAAAGCCAACTGAGGTTGAATTCGTGTTATCCTTGTCACTTGCGGATGCATCTTTAGTGAGAGACCCAATTAAGCAGCCCTTCATGTATGCATCACAGGCCTTAAGAATGTAGTAACCACGCCTCCTGAAATGGTCTTTGACAAGCTCATCAAAGTCCTGCATTTATCATTCACATGGTGACAATATTACAGTTATTAGTAATTAAATTGTTGTTACTAAACAGTTCCTGGACAGAGTAAAAGAGGACATGTTTCTGCTTTCAATAAGATACCTAAACACCAAAGATATACAATGCCGTGTCTCATGCATAGTAAACACACAAATAAATGAATATGTGGTTCATTCACTCTCTTAAAAATGTGCTCTACTTATTCACTCAACTTTTACCATTGTACTTGAATATGCAACTGATTTTCAAACTATTTTTTTTAAGGTTCAAGTAGTTCATAACTCAGCTCTTAACTCAAATGAGAGAATGTGCCAATCTTGTTTCCACATATCTTGAAACAAATTCCATACATCCTGCGAAACAATCACACCAAGCACATATTTGCAAACATGGTTGACGCATATTCCAGGGAAGAAGCATGTGGGAATGCTGGAGGTGTTAGTTTGTCCCTTTAGCATACATAGAAGTAAACTAAATGCCAAGTTTATTGAAAACTGGCACCATAGTCAATGATATTTTTATGAGTCGACAATCTGATATGTAATGAGAGAGCAGAACCATTTTTTTGGGCTGCATGGTTTCTGCAGATGAATCTGAAACTTCTAACAACTAAAAAAGCTAAATATTCCCCAATATTAACAACCCTCATGACTGTATAAACCCTGGAGATTGCAAAAAACTGGAAGTAAAATTATAATCACCACCAAAACAGACAGAAAAACTGGTAAACAAGTGAAAGTAACAATCACCTTAGGGGGCCTCCGCATAAGATACATCATTGTCTTGCAGTTAAGCAAGAAAGTGTTCTCATTGTAGGCCAAAGAGTTTTTCTCTCCTTCGGCTGTCCCAACCTGCTTGTCATACCCGGCTTCATTAAAGTATGGCTTAGAATTTAGCACCAACCCTTGGAGCGAAACCAGGACTTGAAGAATGCTAGATGAAGTTGGATCCCAGACTTCATTTCCTCTGCCAGTCCATGTATTCAGAAGGCTAAGGCATACATTGCCTTCCTCATATAAATTAGGATTTATCCTCCAACCACCAGAATGATAGTATGCTGACTGCAGCACCACAGGCTTGGTCAGAAAAAAACGATGTACACATCTACATTTTTCTTGTTCATAAAATTCAGAAAACAAAAGAAGACTGAGTTTGGTGAACATGATCAGAAGTGTAGCTTCTGAACCAAAGATATTTGTGAACATCATTTCAGTATTTCTTACCGGTGGAACATCAGGATACCCAGGAGGTAGATGAAAATCAAAGAAGAAGAGACCATCTTGATAAGGTGTTCCGTATGCCCCAACTATTACTGCTCTTAAGAGATCCATTCGGTCTTCATAAACCCGTACATAGATCCCATCTGTTAAATATTAACAACTCCTTAGACCAAAGAATGATATGATGCTGTCAAGCTACCAGAAGCTGTTATATACAAGATACCAGCCTAATTCTTACCAGGCAGATTGTTCTGGAGGATGTTCCAATCTTGCTGGACCTTCTTCAACCACTTCCTTCCAGTGTTAGTCTGCAATTACCGTAGTCATTAAGAAATATCTATGCTGAAGCAACACCAAATGGGCCAAGGTATAGACCCAATTGTCATGAAATGACAATGCCCATGCCATGCCAATTAAAATATAAAAGACCTTCAAATATTACAGGAAAAAACGAACATATTTGGTATTTCCTTAAACAGTAATATCATTTTTAAATTATCTTACTACCCATGTCATTGCCTTCTTAGTTACCACACTATAATACAATAGGAGTTAGCCAGTGACATATCATATGCTTTAAAATTTCTGCCTAATTACATGCATATCATATGCTTGAAATAGAACACTAAGCAGGGAAAATAAGAAAAGAGATAAAGCTCATACAGTAGAATTGAGATAAAACAAATGATACCTGTTCACTTGTACCAAGAAAATGATGATCGAGAGGATCTTTAACTATATCAAAGCGCTTGAAACCAAGAGAGTCATCCCTGTGACAAGCTGGTTTCTCTGATTCTTCTTTCCTCAAGTTGAATGATGGTTGTGCTGCATCTGAAAATTCTGCAGCCTCATCATTGACATTTTCCTCTTTCCCATGACTGCTTTCCACACCACAATTGTCAATGACATCAGATCTTTGAGAGCTGGACTCAATACCAGAATCTGTTCTCCCTGTTATCATTCCCTGGGATGGGAGTTCATTGTCAATTTTAGAATCCAAACAACCTGGATCTACATTTTTCCGTCCCCGTGAGAATATTCCGGATGCCAGTCTGGTAACAAACCCAAGCGCAGCTAAGGGGAGAGACAAAGCAGCATTTCGTCCAGAATTATTTTCTACACTCTCTTGCACCTCAGAATTCATGCCAGTTGCATTTTGTGATCCAGTTTCCTGAACACCATAGACTGATGTCAATTACTCAACCAACACAAAAAGAAATATCTAAGGTATTAAATTTAAAAGGCGTTGCTCATCAAGGAATTATCAATTTACTTGCAGAGATTATTGGAACTGACCATTTCATGGTTAAGCATTCACAATATAAGCGAAGGGAAATTGTTTCCCAACGACGTGTCATCATTTAGGTCATCTAAAAGCCTATCATTGTTTGTCAGAAACAACAATTGAGAAGATAAACCATTTTTCCTGATCTAGACATCCCAGCATGAGATCACATACTGGTGACCTCCCTCTAATTGAGGTGCAACATATTTTAATTTTTAAGAAATTTTTTTTAATTTAAGGACATCCACACAATTGTTTCAAACGAACCTCTTGAGCATTCTCAAGAGCATCCATCTCATCATCATTAACCGTTTCCCAACTAGCAGCATCATCACTTACATCACTCCCGGCAGCAACAGACTCATCATCATCATCTCGACCAACAACATAAATTGCTTGAGGTCCAACCTAAAGACAAGACGAAGAATCAATTCATCAAATCAACAACTGTGCTGAATCTTTTTCAAAGCGAAGAAAAAGAAAATAGTAAACATCGTATGACTAAAGACAATCACAGACTGCACTAAGAACCATTTAATTTTATGCAGTAGCAGAAATCTCCTACAAGTTTTCCAAACTCAAATCTTACCTCCCCAAGGTTTACTTCACATCAGTAACATCCCACTCATGCCGCTTCCACCATTGAAAGCAGCTGATGGATTTGTTAAACCCAATACCATAGTACCATCTAATGAGATATAGCAGCAACATTTTTTTTTGGGTATTATTCTATTTCATGCATAAGGAAAGTAAAAATGAGTGAATTTCTAGGTTATTAACATATAAAAGTCATAACAGTAACAGATCCACAATTAATGGAAACAAAGGGTACATTCCATGAAGACAAAGAAACATATATTTCACAGAATGAATAAGAGCAACCTTACCGTTGATACCACTCCATCAGCCCATGTAACTTCAATATCACCGTTCTTGAGGCCGGTTATATTCCCAACCCAAGATAGATCAGTGAAGTCCATGGAAGCTTCATCACCTGATACATCCTCTGCTTTTTTACATCCTAAGCGCTTTTTGGCATCCTGTTTAACCTCATTTGATCCAATCTTCTGCTTTGATTCCTCAATCAAACCTGCTTTTTGAGCAGGGACTGAAACAGGGGACAAACGAACAACTACATCCCCATAACAATAATCATAATCTGAATGCCCCTCCAGCTCATACACACTTACAATCTCCTTCTTGTCAAACTCCCGAGGATCTTCTGCCCTAGCAACTGGCTTTAACCACCTTACACATGCTGTCCGCTCTTTTGCATTAACAGTTTTCACAACCCCAGCACGCCTGTCTTCACAAGTATCATCATCACCATCAGCCAACTTCTCCACCACATACTGTTCTGGAACAAATTCGTGATCACCAGGACTATCAATAGGAATCAAAGTTGTCGCATTTAGTCCATGTTCTATTGTTCCATCTTGCCATGCCACATTAACCCTTGTCCTAGTATTGACTATCAACAGAGCTTTTTCAAAATTTTCCTCTTTCTTTCGAGACTTCTTATCTCTCTTAATTACAACCTTACGGATCTTTTTCCGATGAACAGGCCAAGGTTCATGGCCAGGCTCCTTTGAAACGGATGATGAACGATTACGAGAGCTAGATTCAAAAGAAGCTTTATTGAGAATAGTTCCATTGTTTCCATCAGATGAAGTGACTGAATCAAGATCCATGGATTCACTATTCTCATTTAGATCCTCAACTGCAACCTCTTCTGAATCACACCCGCTTCCAAGTTGATCATTATCTAATTCACTTTTGCTGGAATCATGAAGTTGCAATTTTGACAAACCCTTGTCTATTGGAATGGAGGATGATTTTGCCAAGAACGGAAAAAGACACCAGTCCCCAACTTGCCAATTTGCATGTGCAAAACAAGACAACAATTTTAAGTTCTTTGGGCTCTGTTCCTCAGCTGGGGGAGTAGAAGAATCAGGTCCATAGCCAGCAGATGCTATCCAATAAATAAACACAGATCCAGCAGTCACTTTAGTAACAGTACCTTCCAAACGATTAGCTTTCCACAAGCCAGATAACCACCTAGAATTCTTGAAAACAGATGAAGAGGTTGCCCTTACACGCTGTCCAGGGTAGTAAGGAAAATGGCCATCATCTTCAAGGGTAGTTTTTGGGGTTGGTTTGAGACGCATTGGCTCAGCCCTCACAACTTTACACACAGAACCATCATCAAATAATACAGTCACGTTGTCAAAGACATCATTAATTCTACCGAGCCAAGGACCAAGTACAACATAATCACCCACAGTGAATTCTCTCACACGTTGCAACTGTTTAGAAGATACACCTTTTACGATAGACCCATCAGGAGCTAGCAAATCAACAGAAATATTGGCATCTACAACGACACCCACTTGTCCAGTTGGGTCTGAAGCAGCAGCAACATAATCCCCATGTAAGAATCCCCGATCAACAACTGTTACATCACTATTATTTTGGACTGGCTCAGTGTCATCCATCCAAAGTACTCGCACCTGGTCAGCTTGAAGAGAACCACACTTATAATTATCAGCACCACTGTTTCCATCACCATTCTCAACAGCATTATTATTGCCTTCATCATTGTCTTCATCCTCTTCCCCGTCTTCTTCCCCATCTTCCTCATCATCATCATCATCATCATCATCATCTTCCTCATCATCTTCCTCATCACTTATGCTGCTATCTGAATCTGAGTCACCCGCAACTTCACTCACAATCCCAATCACACCACTCTTCTTACTTCTCACAACATCTTGTCTATATATATATGGAACAGTATGCAAGTTCCTAACAACTTCACTCAGTTTGTTAACTTCATTGTTTTTACTATTTACATTTGGTTCACAGACATACCCATTCATTGCAGAATCATCATGGGCCAAGGAATTATTATGATGCACACTTGTTGTAGGCTCGTCAGCATTGGAAGCAGTCCCACATTGCTCAGACTCCATCTAAATATAAATGTTTAAATATTGTTAAGACTACTATTCTGAATCTTACCATTCAATCCAAATATAACATAACATATATGACAAAGTATCAGTCAATGCGCAATACTATTCTCCCCCCTATCATTATCTTCATTAAGCTTTAAAACTCTTAAGATTTTTCATTTTGTTTCACTAATATCGTTACTAAGAAAACCTATGAACACGCATCTTAATCAGGTCATTAAACATTAACCAATGTTGATCCCACCAAAGCTGGACTTTGAGAGGGTTGTTTTGGATACAGTCTGACCCTTTAGTATATTTTCGCTGGCAGCTCTTAATACACTTGCCAATCAAATACTTCCACCATTATGCTGAGCAATGGCCCCTAAATCATGCAAACCCCTAGATATATACATCTTAATCCATCCCAATAAATGTCCAATATTGGTAAACCCATCACCAACACCTCACATTCACATTTATCAAACTTTTCCCTGATTCTCAACAATTAAACTTAACTGCGAGAACTACTCAATAAGGAAACAAAATCCAAATCACCCACTGTAACAAATTAAACGATTGTAATAAAATAATTCACATAAGCATTCGTGTGCAATGATTGTTACAGCTAATTCCAGCTCATTATAACGGTACACTATTTCAAATCAATCAAACTTAAAACAATAAACAAAAGACAAACCAGAAAGAAAAGAAAACCCACTTAACAAAAACATTCATCCGTGCACACACAAACATTCACAAAGGGAAACCAGAATCAAACACGAGACAAAAACAGCAATACACAAAAAATAATAATATGAAAACAAACAAAAGCTTAAACCAGTTGAAATAAACCAGAAAAAAACCATCATTCAATTAATCACACACAAAACACCAGCTCAAATCCTCGAAAAAAAGACATTAAACGAACATTAAGCTTCAAAAACAAATGAAAAGGAAATCGTCCAGCTAATTGAACAAGATTTAATCGCGGGATTGCATAATGATCCGTAAAGAATTTACCTTCCAAAAAGAATCTGTAAAAAAAAAATTAGCAGAGCTGCGTGATTTTTTCTTTTTTCTTTTTTTGAATTTTCTGTATTCCGTTTTTCCCGTAGGGAAGAAGAAGAAACGCTATTGGGTGTTCTTTTTGGATGGTCGTTCTTCGAAGAGAATATAAGGAAAGAGGAAAGAGGGGCGAAGTCGTAAATTTAAGGGTCTTATCGGGGTATTTTGTTAATTTAAAGTTGTCTAGACGTTTTTCCGTTGGGACTTATTTACCCTTGCTTAGTGGATATGACGTGGCAGGTGTCCAATAATTTGGTGATTCATATCCGCCGTTGGATTTGATGACTAAACCAAATGCTTGACCGAGATGAATGGAGATTTTGATTTTTGAAATTGAAATTTTGTGAAATCTTACAGCAAAGAAATTGGATGATGCTTTCTTTGTTATGGAAAATGGTAGAGTAGTCGGAGAAGAAAACGAAAGAAAGGTAGCCTTTTTTCGCAAGGAATAATTGATCCAAGCACTTCTTTTAAATACAAAATTTTATTTTTTAATTTATACTCAATCATATTCAGATAATTCTTATCATTTATTAACACAGTGGATACAATAATCGAATATCATGTACTACATCTACATAATTAAAATGTATTACTATTGTTTTATACTGTATATATATATATATATATATATATATATTCAGTATTTTTAATACCTTGAGTTGAACTTGATTAAATTATTTATATGATTATGTTACTCGTTTATCTTAGTTTTGCGTACATTTTTTTAAAGCCATTCTTACGACAGTTTAATATTGCATATTATTTATTTCAATATAATAATTACATTAATAATTTAAATATTACTTTTTTATTCAACATATATTATTAGATAATATAGTGCGTTTTAATTCTTTTTTCCTTAAAGATTAGGATTAAGGAATCTCATTAGTTACTAGAGTTTTTTTAAGGGAGAATTTTCGATTTTCCTTATTATTTGAGTTAATATCTCAATAATTTTTTGTTCTTTAAAATATATTTCAAATTTTTTATTTGTTAGTTGATAATGTTGAACATAATAACACGCGAGTCTTTAAAATTTAAATTATTAATATAATTAGTCTTAATAATTTTAAAAATACTCATAAATTTTTTTAATTTATTAAAAATAATAATTACACTCTTATCTATTAGTAGTTAATTAAAAAATTATTTTAACTTCTAATTAAAAATTAACATTAAGATAATAATAAATATTATTTTTATAACACATTAAATATAATTTTATATGTTATCTTTTAAATCTAATATATCTAAACTTCAAATTTTCTTTTTAATATAATATTCATAAATTGAATGATTAATTTTATAATTTTAAAAATAAATAAAATAATAATATTTTATTATTTTAAAATTTTTAAAATTAATCATTCAATTTTATTTAATACTTTGATAAATTTATCGTGTTTAAAAAAATTCAAAATCTTGATTATTTTTTTAAATAATTTATTTATTATTTAATATAAAAAATATTATTTATATTAATTAACACATATAAAAATAATAAATTGAAAAAATATCATATCATTACTATTATATGTACAAATTTATCTATATAAATTAATAGCTTTATAATAATTAGGTATTTCAAAACTAAAAATTATTTCAAGCTAATTTTTTTTTTGGTGAAAATATAGAATATATAATAATATGATATAACATTATCATTTTATATATAAATAGATTTGTATATATAATAGTAATGATATGATTTGTTTAATATATTATTTTTTACATGTGTTAATTAGTATAAATAATATTTTTTATATTAAATAATAAATAAAATATTATAACAAAATCAAAATTTTGAATTTTTTTAATACGATAAACTTATCAAAATATTAAATAAAATTGAATAATCAATTTTATAATTTTTAAAATAAATAAAATATTATTCAATTTATGAATATCATGTTAAAAATTTAAAGTTTAAATAAATTATATTTAAAAAGTAATTTATAAATTTATATTTAATGTTATAAAATAATATATATTATTATCTTAATATTAATTTTTAATTTGAAGTTAAAAATAAATTTTAATTAGCTATTATTATATAAGGGTATAATCGTTATTTTTAATAAATTAAAAAGTTTTATGAATATTTTAAAACTATTAAGACTAATTATGTTAATAATCTAAATTTCAAAAAGTATATATTATTATACTTAATACTATCAACTAGGGGTATTTTAACTAGAGTGGGCAATTTTTTGACTTCGGATCGAATTTTTTAAAGCTCGATTTAAACCCAAAAAATTTTATTCTAACCTCATCTAGGCTCGGATCGTTGTTGTATATTATTCAGGCTGGGTTAAAGCCTTGCTCAGCTTGGTACGACTTGAATTTTAAATCCGAACTATAAGACCCAAAATTTTCTTTAAAAAATTATCAAATTCGAGTTGAATTTTTTAAAATCCAACCCGAATCTATCTAAATATATACATAATATATTAAATTTTAAGATATTTCAGTCTAACCTGAACTTGACCCAGATTCAACCTAGCATATATTTGAATTTTTATATAAAATTTAGACATAATTCAAAAATTATTTAAAATTGAATCTATGATCTAAATTTTATTCAAATCAAGTCAGGCCGGACTGTTTTACTCACTCAAATTTTAAGGAGATATTATCTCTATCAAGAGGAGATAATCGAAATTTTTTCTCTTTTTCTAATTTTAAATCGGTTTGAAATTAGCAGTAAACTAATAATTATATCCTCTTCCTTTTTCAAATTCTAAATCAGTATGAAATTAGCAGTAAACTAATAATTATATCCTCTTTTAATTAGAAGAGGGAGGACTTTTTAGTAAATAGATGGGACTTATTTACGGAGATAATAATATTTAGCCCCCTAATGTTTAACGTAATAACAAGTAGAAAGGAAAGTTTACCTAGAATAGTACATAGACACCTCATTAATCACTATATGTTATTTCCTTCTCCCCATTAAATCGAGCAGGGAAACGATCGATCACCTTCTTCCCCACCGAGCAACCGGAGAAGTATAGAAGATGATTGTGTGCGTCGCCGTTGTAGGGCATCAGGTGAACCTTCGGTTGAATGATTTCTTACTTCTTTCATCAGTGGAGAGAAATCTGACTCTTTTTTTTTTACTTTTGTTTCTTTCTTCTCAGAACAATCCGCTCTACATACAGAGCTTCACGGAGGCAGATGACGCCCTCAAGCTCCATCACATCGTTCACTGCTCCCTCGACGTCGTCGACGAGCGTGGTACGTAAACTTACATGTACATGAAGTTACATCAGTGTGTAAAATTTTGGATGATTTGATCGGAAAATTCCCCTGTGGATGTGATCTTCCTAGAGGTTAGCATAAATTTTTGTTTTATGGATTGTTTGGTGTAATCTGAACTGGGCTTTTAACTAAATGGTGTATTTTTTATGTTTTGTCTTTCGGGTTATAGTCAATTTGTTAAGAGTTTGTACATTTTGAGCCAGGTTCTAGGGCTTTTGCAAAATGTTGAGAAATGGTTTAGTTTGGATTCTAAATTTCAGATAGTTTGATTTTTTGCTTCAATTCACTATTGTTGTAATTGTAGTCCTATGAGCAGATCAAGGAGCTTTGCATGGCTTATTTAAAGTTGCAATTTCAAATTTTTTATGCCTAATTGTGAAGGTGATTATGTACAGTTAACAATCCCAAGAAATCTGGGCCAACTCTAAACGAGACATTCTTGGGTCTGCTCTATCCAACTGAAAACTATAAAGTGTAAGAAGTTTATTTTTGTCTGTATTAAAAGCATGTTGTATCCTATGTATTGATTTCCTCAGGCAATATGTCTTTTTCAGTTATGGCTATTTGACTAACACAAAGGTGAAGTTTATCTTGGTGACCACAGATTTAGATGTCAGAGATGCAGATGTGAGAAATGTAAGTGTTATTGTTTGCATTCAAATTTTTGATAATCAGTAGGAATACAGAAGAATTATTGTCTTGTGAGTATCCTACATTCCATGCTCTGCTAAGATGGAATAACTTATCATGACTGCCGTCAGCAGAATTTGCCTTTTTTTTTAGCTTTATTTGATCAATTTGATTCAATATAAATTACTTACTTGAAAAGATCTGTGGTATCAGATTTCTGAGATTGGTTTTAGTTACAAACAGCCAATAGGATCCTGGTTCTTTAATTATTAGCTGACTGAAACATGAACTTGTGCTCGGAAATAACTTTTGTAAAAGCAAACAGGGCTTTGTTCAATTTGAGGCATTAGATGTATCAGGTGCCATGGTATATTATTTATCTGATTTCGTGATCTGTCTTGATCTATAGTTAGATCTTGTAGATTTGGTAATTTTCTGTCTAGATTTGGGAATTTTGGAACTCATTTGGATTGTGACATTTGAAAGTAGTGATGTTTGCTATTTATATGTAATTCAGAATCTTCTTGACATGAAACAATCATACTACCTTGGATGGATTTCATATAATCAGACTTGTTTCTGGACGACTAGCCAATTCCTTGAAAAAAAGGAGGGGGTGTGTTGAATCAAGAGCAGACAGTAAATGTCTTTATGGACGCTTTTGTAGATTTTCCTGCCTTCAATTTAATTATGACTGCTGGGTGCTTGTTTCTTCTGTTTGGTTCTAAATCATGCACCTGCCATAATGTTGGTTTAAGTTAGTTTAAAGTTTCTTTTGCATTGAACTGCAGATTTTCCTCCCCTCTACATTTTTATATTCAGTGTGGTTGCTACCTCTTTTTAAATTGTTGTTAATTGAAATTGGAATGGCGATTTAGGATCTTAGTTTCCTTTGCAAGTAATTGTAATAAAAGAAAAGACCTTGAAAGGTTTGAATATGTTTGGTTAATTCAAAAAGGAAACAAACGAAAACATGAAAAGAAGAATAAGAAGAGTTTGAATATATGAGAATGCCCTTGTTCATGTGGTTTCTTTTGGTTTAGATGTTAAATTCTATATTTATGAGACTGAGATCAGAGCATGGGATCTGACTTGTTCTTGCTCTTCTGTTTCAACTATTGTATAGTTCTTCAGGAGGTTCCATGCTGCGTATGTAGATGCAGTTTCAAACCCATTTCACGTGCCAGGTAAAAAGATTACATCCAGAACCTTTGCAGAAAGAGTAAGCACCATAGTCAAGTCATTTGGGTTGAGTTCAGCCACGTAATTGCTGCCTGTGTAAGATTAAACCTGTTTGAGTTCCCTGCATTTGTCTTCATTACCTTTTGTTCTCTCAGCTAGGAATTTGAACAATTTTTGTATCATTTAGTGACATTTTTACAGGAACTTGGATTCTTATTACATGTATCAAATATAAAGCAAGTGATTCTGTTCTTTCCTGTCTTTGTTTCCTCCTAATAATGCTATTATTTATCCTGGTATTCTGTTCCATTGCATTATGTATATATCTATGTAACTGCAACATAATGCGGTTTTTCAATGTGTCAATGTCAGGATTTTGATAACGCACAAAAAGAAGAAAAAGATATATTCAAGTGTTATGGTTATACCATCAGCAATTAATTGATTTCATTTGACATTACCTTCAATCAGCATTTGCTGTGTAAAACGAAAGACTCATTGGAAACATGCATTTGTATAAAACTTGTTTAATGAAATCTTACCCCATTCAGATATTGTCTGCTATCTCCCAATAGGAAATGATTTATGTAATAAGCGAATAAATGATCACATACTGGAATTGAGGAATAAAGATTGAGATACAGCAACCAGAAACTAGTTCAAAATAGTTATGCAGCGGTTGGTCAAATTTTACAAATAAGAGCTAAAGCATGAACTAAAAGCAAGATCAACCAGAAGACTTAAATCAGAATGCTTTAACCGGAGTATTTCCTAAGATGCTGGACTTGATGAAAGCATTCCATGGTGCTAGCAAATGTTCTTGCAGATTACTACTCAATCAAAACTCGTCATCGTCCTCCTCAGCAATGTGTTTTGCAAGCTCTTGCTCTTGCTGTTGTCTCTCCCTCCTCTTCTCAGCACTCTCTTTTTCCTTGTGGGAATTTGGTGGGAAACGAAGCGCACGGACTGCCTCGTTATGCATATTGAGACAGAAGGCAATCCTTGAATTGAATGCAAGTTGAGGTTCATTTGTGGAGTAGATGTCTCCTGTCTCCTTTGATACCATCCATCCATTTGTGTGATCCAGTGTAGCATCAATTGCACCATCACGGATGGCCTTGGCGACAATACTCTCAGCATCAGCAACAGGATTAGCAGAGTCCAATCTCAGTTTCTTGGCAACATCAGCCAGTGAGATGCGAGAATAAGAAATGCTGATGTTCCTTAGCCCAGTCCTTATGACATTATGCCGCAGCCTAACAATCAAGTTATTGGTTCTGTCTACGCTGAAAGTGCCTGAAAACTTCTCAGCAACAGACTTAAAGAGCTCCAAATCCCCAATGCGGACGGCCTGAAATATTTATTCCACAAGGGCTAATATATTTTAATATAACCAATGAGTGGAATTTTTAATTGCAAGAGGCCATCTATCAATCAGAGAGAAGAAACAAGAGAATCCTACTAAACCAGGCTCACGAGGTCATGAAGATTGCTTGTTTTAGGGAACACTTACTCCTTTGATATCTTCAATAAGATAACCAATCAAGACACAACTATATCATAACCACACATGCAAGGTATTGCTTTTATAGTTGAATTAAAACGATTATGAATCTGAATTTATTAAATCTTGTTCATATTAAATTCAATGGCTCAAGTTTGAGAAACCAAAACTCACATTCGTAAGCTCAAAATATGGCCTCAAAGCTTTCTCCATGCCTTTCTGCATAAATACAGTCCTCTCCGGAATTTCTCCTAGCAGTAATCTGACAATGATTGCCCACTTGTTGCATTGAACTCGAAAACCGAGGGCAGCGACAGGGGCTTTCCGAGCAGCTTGAAGGAGGGATTCTTTTGCATCTGTGTATTCCAACTGTATTGTTCTAATCTTTCCCAAGTAAAAGAGGTATCGACAAAACTGCAAGAGAAAATAGTTGGTACTGGTATATGAAGGCTAATAAATAAAGCTTAGGATACTGGCCAGAGGGACCAATCATGCGTCCATAGCAAGCAAACATAAATGAAATTGTATAAGCGAGAATAACAAAGGCACACATATCACTGGAAAGACATTTCATTTCAGAAAATCACATCAAGTTCCTTGCCCTAGTATTTCCTCATAAAATAAAGGATGAATTGTACTACAAAATCAGTATTCAACATTAACATAAAGTTAATAAGCCACAATAACCTAATTTTTTCATTATTCAAATAAGCTAAAGCTAGTTTAAACTTAAAGACATTGCAGAATGTAGTGTTGTCTCAGTGAAAGAGACCCATGAAAAGGAAAAGACGCAGGAAATGAAGAGTTACCTGCTGGTTTGAGTGAGCTTCAAATCGAGGTGCCTTTGACCTCAGTTTCTCAGCTTGATCATATAGGTTGTAATGGAGGTAATTGCGCAGTAACAGATTGAGAAGTGTTTCCTGCATCACGATTGTTATAAAATATAAATATCCAGCAGTGTTATCCAACTATAAGACACAAGCAATATCATCAGAGTTTTTTTGATAACTGAAAATTTACCTGACCCAGCTCGTCATGGCGCAACGTTGCAATGCGGTGCAGTGCAAGGAGGTTCCTATTGCGCAAACGAACATTCAAATTAGACCACATTGCAAACCTCTATTATCGCACTCGTTTTTGAGTTACCTATGTGCACATAAATCACCATCATCTCAAGATCACTTATTATAATGTTAACAAGTAACTCACCCTCTAATTTGAGCGAGATCACCGGTGAGTTCATAGCAAAGAGAGTAATAGAAGTAGAGTCTGGCAGCTAGAACATCAACAGTTCTCCTATTCACGTTCTTCAACCGTGCAATGCTTGCTGATGAACAAGCTTTAGCCTGAAACCATCACAATCAATGCAAATAATTAACATAACATACATGAATCAGTGAAAAAAGAAAAAAGAGAAAAAGATAAAGTAACTGCCATACCTCATTGTATTTCTTATTATCAATCAAAAATATCAGCACAAGCACGTAGCAGTAAATCTCTATCTCCGGCAACAAGTGTTTCGTGGGGGCTTGAGCCCCAGAAGATGCAGTATCAACTTCCATTTCATGTTCATCTTCCTATTACCACAATTTTCACACACCAAAATTAAATTTGGGAAAAAAAATCCAACCAAAATTGGTGAAACAAGAAGTTTTACGAACTTACCTTGGGAAGAAAAGATAGCAAGCGACTGTGCGCCTCGGATCCCGGAGTCAGAACAAAATTAAGAAAAGCGGAGAGTACAGGCGCCTTGAGTTTTCGTCTCAGCGCCATCGTCAGCCTCACCGCCCGCACTATCCGCCGCACTTCCCGCGCATGTGCGCCTGTCTCAATCAGTGTCGCTATCTCCTTCAAATCTGAACAAAACAGATAAGGAATTTAGAAAAACAAAATCAATTCAATAAAAAATTAAAAAAATGAATAATTGCGTAGAGCCGATGGACCGTACGTTGGAGAGTGGAAGGAGTAGGGGAGGAGGAAAGGGAATTGGAGGGGTTTTCTTTCATCTCGACGTCTTGAGTCATCTTCTTCAGTGACTGAAAAAAAATTAGAGAAAATTACAGGAATTATTACAGAAAAATTAAAAATTTTGGATGAATATTGAATAGTAACTAACTTCGTAGATTGCGAGAAAGAGTGTTGATCTGGGAGAATAGAGAAAATCGAGATGCTAGCGCTCTAGGGTATCGATCAGACTGGCTGCTTTCCCTCTCTGCAAGTCAGAAAAAAGGTCAATGCGACGTCGGTTTGTTAGAGTTTGCTATAGTTGGACGGTCAGGTTAAACGTCATCGTTTTGAGATGTAGAAAGTTTAGTCTTTCTTACTATAGCGAATAATCACTTTTTGCCCTTTTTATTTGAAATTCGAATAGTTTTAAACTAGTCTTAATAGAGTAATATGTTTTTTTTTAATTTTCTCATGAATACATACTATTAAATATGTTTTTTTAAATATCTTAAAATTAAATTTTTTATATTTTTTCATAAATATTATTATTATTATTAGTACAGAAAATACTTTTTATTATGAAAATAAATATTTCTATGAATTGGTATCACTTATATAATCTAATTTAGATAAAAATATATGCTAAAATAAATATTAGGTCAAATAAATAAACAAATAAAAATTTATGAATTATTGAATGCAAAAAAGTTATAATCAAACGTCCACAAACAACCACCAATTAAAATAGTGTAATTCTCCATTCTAATGAGACTTTTTATTATAATTTATTTGAAAACAGTACATTTCAGGTTACTTTCAAGCAGTTCTGCTGTTCATTTTCTCAACAATGGTCAAAAGAAGTTTGCATTCAAGAAATGCAGAGCTTCCCACAATCAAAATCAGCTTTCTTTGTCAACAACCAAGCAAGGAATCCAGGCAAGATTCTATCTCTCAGGAAGTTCATCATCTTTCCTTCACTTTGTTGTATAGAACCAACCACATAAGCTGTGCTGACAAGCTCAAAGCTTCTCCATCTCCTCTCTTTGGCATATCTTCTCAATCCCATTTCAATCCTTTCATCTTCTTCTCCAGCTCTCTCTTTAGTCTTTAAGGCTTCTGCAATACATCTGGCTAAAACAATTCCATCTTCCAAGGCTGCACAGCCACCTTGGCCGAGATCTGGAGTCATAGGATGAAGGGCATCTCCAGCTACACAGACATTGCCTTTGCTGATATTTCCCCACAGCAACTCCCATGGATTTCTATAACGTAGGGGCGATGAAATAATGCTATCTAGTGCAGTGTTTTCTACAACGGCCTTAATTTGATTAGGGAGAGCATGCAACTTTCTCAGGACAAATTGTTTCATCATAGCTGGGTTCTCTTCTAGCTCTTGATCATCTACATGTAACGAAGTTTTAGCAACAACAATGTGGGAAATGACCAAACTTTGTAGCAAACAAGCAAAATGTGCTAACTTTTCATTGAAAAAGAATTCATTATTACCTTGTCTGGAGGGAGTCCAAGTGAAAAACCAATAAATAGTCTGATCATCGCAAGGGATGAAACCGGATCGAACCCCTTTGCCGAAGAACTGCAGGAATTTAGGCTCAAAACCATGACTGCATTTGAAATCTGAGTAGCCCCTTATGGCAGATCTTCCTGCGAAAGCCGGAGCCTTGAATCCAAGCCATTTCGCCACTACTGAGTTCACTCCATCACAGCCAATCAACACCTTTCATTCACAAAATGATGCAATCATAAAGATGTGAGAAACTGGACTAAAGAACTCCATAAGATTCAGCTGCCTTTTTACCTTAGTCTTGAGGATTGTTCCATCAGCTAAATGCACCAACTTAAAATATCCTGATTCCTCTATAGAAACCACTTTTGAGGAGTACCTAACGGTGCCAATTGGGAGCTCTTTTTCAAGTGCTTCTAGCAACAACTTCCTTTTCACACATCGAAGTTCACGTTCTCCACTAAACATCACAACAAAAATGCACACTTTATCTTTTGATTAATTCATTGGGCAATATACATCATGCGAATGTGATAAACTTACTACTTTCTTTCAGTGCTCTTTAATTGTCTCTCTGAAGAGGCTTTTCCTGATGCGGTGGAGGTAACCACTATGCTGCATCAGATCTCTTGAGGTCAGTTTCATGAAAAAATTATTTAGCCGTCAGCATACTTTTTTTACGGTTTACACAAACTGTTTTCTGTGTGTGCTAGAAAATTCTGCCAAAAAAAGATTGTTGAAAAATTCTACGAAAGCTATACATTAGCAACCAGAATCAGCCTTTGAGTTGGGAATGTTTGGAATTAAAATATTAGGGCTTTTAAGTACAGTTGTGAATAGAATCACTAGGTATCAAATCTATAAGTGCAACATTGAATGATCCACAATAGAAATTAATTTTTACCAAACACTTATAATGATGATACTTTCAAAGTATAGAAGTGCAATGGTACCGAACTTAGGATTACCTATGGAGCTTTTGATGTTGTTGGCGAAGCGAGTCACCAACGCCGATAGTATCCAAGGCTCTCCATGCGTTACTCCACGTTGTGAATGCAAACCCTGTGACCCTCAAATTCTCTGATGATTCCAATACTAAGCTTCTGATTCCCAGCCTGCAGCGTTGCAACACCAGTAAAAAAGAACTGTAGATATTTACACATACTGGCCAGCTATATGTTCTATAAATTTTGTTAAGACCTGTGAAGTCCCAAAGATGTTGTCAAGCCAGCAATTCCAGCTCCCAGAATCACAATATCTTCAACTGCTTCCATGATATCTTTGGCTCTAGATTCTTTCAACAAGTTAACGGGCTTGAGGGTTTTGTAGGTGTGAACGAATGGTATTTGTCGCTTTCAGTTTGCTGCGTGTATTTATGTTATAGCCAGAACGATATATAGAGGTAACGGATAAGAAGGATAAGGATAGACAAAATAATGTCAAAAACAGCTGAGGTGACAGTGACCAAGTAATCATGCTTGGTGATGGAAGCCATTACGTATGCTCTAAGTATAAGATTGCATCAGTTATACAAAGCTTCTATAAAACACGATTTATTTATTTGGACGACAGAGGTAGACAAATTGGTTTCTTGTAGATTTTTAAGGTCACAGTAATCTTAAATAGTAAAAATAAGTTACAGAGAAATGTTGCCTGCCCACATACTTTCCAAAGATGTTCAAAAGCATCAATCATTTAGAGAAAAGTAGAGTTCAATTGGCACTGCCTACAAGGGTCGAATCCTCAATAATGGAGCAGAAATTGCCCAATTTTAATGTAAAATTTCGGGATATTTTATAACAGTGTTCCTACAAATTACTGGTCCTCCTATAGAATCCTGAATTTAGTATGTCAGTATTCACAAATTTAAAAAAAAAAATGTTTCTAGATGAGACAATTATGATGCAGGAACCAAGTTAGGTGACTATTTCCGGTTTGCGCAATAGTTAGGAACATCACCAGTTCTGGTTTTTTAAGCTCATATTTCTCATCAATGTCTTCCTTTTGAAATTTCAAACAATATAAAAAAGAAAACATCTGGTTTCTTAAAGCAAGAGTACCATAGCATAAAATTGGCAAGACAAAGAACGGAACAACCAAATATAACTGATATTTCCCTAAAATATTAATCGCATTCATATCTGAAAAAGCTTCAAAAGATTTCCAATATTTAAGAACCATCATTTTGACATAACTGAAAAAAAAAAAAGATTTTGAGAAATGTTAGTTTCTTAAGCGAGCAGATCATTAAAATCCAGGTTGTGAATTCCATTCCTCTACAGATGGAGATCCCACGATATAACTTGTTGAGGTTGACAACTTCATCTTCTGAATTAGGATTGGTGAAGGTCCAACATGAATTTCCCATGAATAGACTAAAGAGGAGGAAAAAAGCAAGCAACTCAAAACTCATTCATTTTTAAGCGCGTAATCCAAAGATCTTATAATTTAAAATAAGCACACATGTACTTACCTTGGAAAAGTTCCATGATATTCTGATTGATTTCTTACCAAAGGACCTTTCAGCAATTCTTATCATTTCAACAGCATTCTGTTGCTTCCATTCCTCTCCTTCTCCAGGATCGCCGGTTGATAACATACGAATTTTGATCTTGTCAAGAGCAGGGCATTCATCTGTGCTCAATATTGGAAGAAACATTCCAGAAAAGCCAAAAGAATTTGAGTTTTGGAGCAGATATCACAAGCTTCATCTCTGTTTCGTTTCTATACGTAAAAGCTGGATATGGTTAAATTGGCGAGCAGTGGAGCAGATATTTTAAAGACCTCCATGTGAATCACACAGCATCTCTTTAAGATTAAGTTCTCCAGATTCAAGCAACTTGAAAAGATATCGCGATTGTCATCACCTAAACAAAAATTCACACTAAAGAGATGCAAAGTTGTCAACCATGCCAAGTGAAATGGAAACACATGCAAGTATTAACCCGTTTGAGAGTTCTCAGAGTTTCAAGCTCTGAAATGTAAGGGAAAAACAAATCATGAATTATTTCAACCTCCTCTACATTCCTAGAATTGGCATATCTTGAAATTTTCTTACTCATAGATCAGTGCCGAATGCGTAATCTGCTACGAAAGCTCAGTTTACAGGGATTGAAGGCCTTGCGCCAACGCAATACAAAGCATATAAATTTCTTAAATGCAATCTTTTTCTTGAAGGATTCATAGTCAAAGTCGAGGCTATGGATTTGAGTCCAATGGTGCTTCCATTTTTTTGAGCCATTTCTCCCTTGTCGTCTGAAAGCTTCACATCACTGTGATTTGGAACTGTATGAATGAAAAAAAAAGGGTGAAATGCTACTTAATTAAGTAATCAGTGTATGCAAATCAAGGTTGAACTACCTTGTTCCGTTGACAACCTCATTTTCTGTATTAGGATTGCTGACAAACTGATATGAATTTCCTCTGACAAGACTGACATGAAGGAAAATCTTACTATTACATGTACTTACCTCAGAGAAGTTCCAAGATATTTTAAGTGATTTTGCATGGGAGATCCTTTAATTTTAGCCATTTTGAGCATGTCCAAAAGATCCTCTCGGTTCCATTATTCAGCTTCTTTACCATCATATAGTATTTCTATGATACGTGGTGTTTTAATATGAATTTGAGCCTTGGAGCGGAAATCAGGAGCGCCCTTTTATCAAAATGATAATGATTAAAGTCAGATATGGGCAAGTTAACCAACGGTGGAACAAATATTCTAATGATTTTGAATATACTAGAGGATCTCCACCCAACACTCGTTTATAAATAGGCTCTCCAGATTTAAGCAGCTCGATAATAATTCAACTTAGCTTTCTTTAAAGCATAAATAGACTTTAGAGAGATGCAATGTTTTCAACGATGTATAGTGTAACGAACTATCGATGTAAGCACTAATAAAATAGGAGAGTTGTCGGACTTTGACATTCAGAGACCTACAAACAAAGATCATGAGAATCAGTTTCAAGCTCGTCAACATTCTTTGACTCGGCATAGTTTGTAATTCTGTTTCCAAGGTTTGGGCTCCAACCGCTTCTCCTATTAATTAAAAATCTACTAGACTGCAGACTATCAGAGATTGAAGTGCTTGCATTTCCACAAGACGTGTGTATGTTTCTCTTTCATAAAAAATTATGCTGTTGAAATTGAGACTATGGATATTATTAGTCCAACAATGAGTCCATTTCTTGATAATGCATGCCTGCTGCATTGCATATTTGGTATCCATCAGGAAGAGACGGCGATGTATAATAGGGTCTCGGAGATTGCTGAGCCTATCACAATCCATTCTATTACCGTTCTGTGTTTTCTTTCTTGGAAGTTTGTGGCACTTCGTTTTCTCATTTCAACTAAATTAATATATAGGCAGACAGATTTTAATGTCATGAAATAACAGAATTCATGATAATCTCTGTCCAAGCTCCAAAACAGTGTTTGATCTGACCCTAGTGTCCAAATGAGATAAAGTATACAAATGAACATTAACAGTGAATGCACCAAGACTGACTAAATTGGACTCAATATAATACTAACACAACCCAAAATTTAAATTTTTTATGTAAAAGTTGAAAATTCTAACACAAAATTTGAAATTTTAACTTAAATTTTAATACAAAACTTGGGTAAGTTTGATAAACAAATTTGAGAATTCGAATGTAAAGCAGTGGATCCACCTGCAGAGAAGATAGTAACTTTTCAGGCTTTGGCATTATCTCACCTCCATTACCTCATGAAGAATCCTTCTTATTTTCTTGCATTTACTGTTCTTGCTCATCAATTCCATATATAGCAAAATTACTCTATTAGCTACCCCATCATTGAAAAAAAAGAGCAGACACGAATCATATTTATACAAATTTCAAGGCACCCATTTGGCCAAAGAGATCATGGAAGAACTTGAAGACATAGTGATTGTGGGAGCTGGAGTTTGCGGGATGGCAACATCTTTGGGACTTCAAGTAAAAGATGTGGATTTACATGCATAATAAGTGTAAATTTATTTGATTAGTGTTGCAGGCTGGGAATTAGAAGCTTAGTATTGGAATCATCAGAGATTTTGAGGCGGCAGGGTTTGCATTAAGAACATGGACAAATGCTTGGAGGGCATTGGATGCTGTTGGCATTAGTGATTCTCTTCGTCCACAACACATACAGCTTAGAGGGTAGTTCAAAGTGATATGCTAGACATTGATATAGTTTGTGAAAGTTTCCACTGTTTAACATTCTTGAAATTTTGGTTGCCGTGCATGTATTAGCCTCAGCTATTGATAATTCTTCCAAATAAAGAAATACAATTCGCTTAGAATTGAGTAAAAATGCTGAATTATATGAGTGCGTTAACAGTATGAGCCAAATTTTTTATGGATGTCGTTAAATTTGCTTGAATGAAAGTTGAAACTCAAGTGAAGAGATCCGGTGCAGGACAGTGGCTAGTAGATGTTGGTAGTTCTATGTTTTACCTTTAACCATTCACTCTCTGTTGTATGAAAATGAGTATTGGAATATATTCTATGACTATGGTACTTAGTACAGGATACAATGAAGTT
This sequence comes from Melia azedarach, assembly GCA_028052125.1. Taxonomy (NCBI): domain Eukaryota; kingdom Viridiplantae; phylum Streptophyta; class Magnoliopsida; order Sapindales; family Meliaceae; genus Melia; species Melia azedarach. The sequence goes on along the minus strand of CM051399.1, from coordinate 756,138 downwards.
CGATCTGTGAAAAGGAAGCTGTTGGTAGAAACACTTGCGAAGAACTTCCAAGTGGCACCATTAGGTACTCCTAAAGTAGTTTCCAAAGAGGAATCTGGATTCCTCAAGCTTGTGCAGCTAGCCCATGGATTCGTTCTCAAGACCAAGTAAAAATATCAGCTTGAGCTTGTGTTAATTTTCTTTCTGTACAGTAACTCAGTGTTGGTCTAAATGCGACAGGGCCCCCTCCAATATCTCCTAAGAGTCCTGGACAAATCCTATTAAATACTTGTATATGCCACTTATCATTTTTTAATAAGCATCATGTAATGAAACTCATAAATAAATAAAAAAAAATAGCCTTAAGCCTACAACATTAACATACATGCCTCATCACATATATATACATAATTACATACATATATGACATACTCAAAATATTTCAAGCAGCATGTATAGAGTGATATCAATCTCGTATATTAAAATTGCATCCTACATAAAATTATGTGTGACTTGAAGAAAAATAGGGAAAATAGAAAAAACAATAAGCTTGTGACGCAGTAAGTGAACATAATTTTAAAAGAAAATATATTTTCATACAACTAATGTAATACATTTTAAAATCATGCATAAATTGAACATCACTTGTACAATTAGAGTGCATATCCTCACAAATAGTTCATATAGCATCCAACTAATATCCGGAGGAATATCATGCTTGGCAGAATATCCATTGCCCAAGTGAAAAAAAATATGCTCAACCCAACGACTTTGATTCATCACCCGAGAAGCTTACAATTCATTATATTTTCATGGATCCCATAAACCTTACTACATAATATTGAAGGATGGGTAAATAAACAGAAAATAATCTTTCACACGATTATTGGACATTACGCATAATTTAAATATCACTTTACATACAACACAATATAACATATTAATAAATAGATTAATCATGATATGCTTAACAATTAAACATATTACAAATGCATAATATTTAAAAAATATCCACTTACAACTCAATAATTCAATCTCTAAAAAGTTTAAGTCTCTTTGGATTATTTACCACTACACTACTACTACCTAAAAATACTTTATTTAACAGTTTACCAATAAAACTAATTCAAACCTAATATATATCACAATGCATAGATAATACTGCTCTAATTTCATAAATTACACTATCCACAAAGTTTTTGAATATCAATTTAACTTCTTAATAATTTTTTACTGTATTATTTTTTTTACTACGAAAGATTTTTTTCCTATTTTACTTTTTCTTTTCTTCCTTCTTCTTTATTTTCTTTTATGATATATTTTTTAATTGTTAATAAATAACTATTTAAAAATATATAATATTTTTTAATAATTAATTATTTTATTATCATAAAAAATCTATAATTTAAAAAATTATTTTATAATTCTTATTTTTCTCTCCTCCCTTGCTTCCCCTTCTTCTTCCCTCCTCCTCCTCCCTTCTTTTTCCCTCATTCTTCCTCCTACTTTCCCTTTTTCTCACCCTCCCCTTCTTCTGCCCTTCTTCTTCGCCTTCCTCCTTTCCCCCCCCTTCTCCCTTCTTTCTTCGCCCCCTCCCTCTCCCTCCTCCTTCTTCCTTTTTTTCCCTCCTTCTTCCCTCCCCTCCCTTTCTTCTCCCCTTCTTCTTCTCCTCCTCCTTTTCCCCCCTTCCTCTTCCCTGCTTCTTCCGTCCCCTCCTTTCTTTTCTTTCCCCCCTCCCTCTCCCTCCTCCTCCTTTTCCCTTTCTCCTTTCCCGCCCTCCTCCTTTTCGTTTCTCGCCTTTTCCCCTGGCCTCACGCCTTTGTTTCTCTTTCCTCGTGTCATTTGTATCTCTTTGTTCAAACCTTATATTAAACTGAGATTTTCACAAAGGCGAGGTACGTGGAAATATCCGTTGTTTGTTTTGACACTTGTGTATCTCAAAATGTATGCATCATGTTTTCTGTACAGTAAATGCGTTAGTTCTGTTTTCTCTCTGTACAGTTACTGTGTGTTGGACTAATTTATGTTCTCTTTGCTCTAGTTTCTGAAACCTTATCATTGCAGCATTTTGTGATGCAAGGTATAAATCGGGTATGAGGGAGTGAACTCAGTTGTGGAAAAATGGCTAAGCTTCAAGAAGCCAGCTTTTGCAAGAAGATCTGATATAAGAGATATGCAGATTTCAAGAGCAATCATGGCATTGAGCCCAAATTCCCGCATTTCCTCGGCGAAGGCTTCCGATCTGGTTTCCTCCCTTGCAATGATCCGGCCATTTATTGGTTTTCCAATTGGAGTCCATCCAGCCAAGGTATCTAGTAGATATTACTATATGTGCAAAACATCATCATACCTAGGAATTGACCAGTTTAAACTTGTTAAAAATCATGTCATCAGTCAATTCCTTTTGGATGAAAAGTTGTTTGGTTGAACGGCATAATCATATGCATTATGTTAAGTCTGTCTCTTTCGCACTCCATGAGTTCAAAATACTTTTACTGCTTGTAGATAAAGAGCTAGAAAAACAACCCAGCAAAGATGAAGCAATTTGTGTTCAGCAAAGTGTTGCAATTTACGTCAGCAAGCAAAGGCTCTTATAGAAAACACTCCATTAGATAGTGTAAGTTTATCTCCACCAAGAAACAGATATCCACAAAAAGTGCTGTGGGGAAATATCATCAAGGGAAATGTCTGTGTAGCAGGAGATGCATTTCACCCTATCACAACAGATATAGGCCAAGGTGGCTGCGCAGCTTTGGAAGATAGCATTATTTTAGCTGGTGAAGACATGGAAGAATTTAAGAGGGATTGGAAAGATTTGCTAAAGAGAGGAGATGGAGAAGTTTTGCGTTCGTCATCACATTTGACGAAGATAATGAACTTCTTAAGAGAAAAGATCTTATCTTTATTATTTCTGCGTCCGTTGTTGATGAAGAATCTGCTTATTTTGATGACTTCTTAGGAAAGACAGATTAATATTTCTCTTGAGATTTATTCTAATCACGGGTTGTGTAGTGCGCTAATTTTACAGGAAACCGGGATGAACGTATTAAAGTAAACTTTTGGATCTGCTAAGAAAGTTAATACAGGTGCACAAATGCAATTAAGTAATATTTGTTTTTTCCAGTTCTTTGTATTGATTTTTCTGTTAGTATGTAGGATTCATCGATGCGCGTGCTCAAATAAATTCAAGTTGAAATTCCTAGTTACATGCGCATTTCATGCTTCTATTTATTCAAATTCATTGCATTCTGGAACAGTAACTAGGAGCATAGCTGATAAACTTCCTCTGATTCATTGCACTTAATACTGTACATGCAATGTATCTAATGAAAAGTTGCCTATCTACATTCTTTGATTTTAATTCTCTTTATTTGCATGGTTTTTGGGGCTAAAATAAAAACATTTCTCCGCTTTAAAAGATACTCTTGACATCTTTCTTTATCAGAGTTTTAGAAAGGTGTAAACAAATTGACATAAAACTAAAACGAGATAACACATGGAGGATGAGAAAAATGGCAGAAAGAAATCGAGAATCAGTGATGAAATGGACAGCGATCGTCTCAGCAATCTACCAGACTCTTTAATCTATCACATTCTGTCTTTGATGGACACCAAATATGCAGTGCGGACATGTATCTTGTCCAAGAAATGGACTAATCATTGGACTCACGTCCATAGTCTCAACTTCAACCACAGATCCTTCAACAGAAACTTCAGTTTTGAGAAATTTATACGCCACATCTTGCGTCAGCGCAAGCCTCTCAATCTGTGTAGACTAAGTTTCCAATCATACAGCACAAGCTCATCTGTGGAAAACAGAATTGTAAACTATGCCAAGTCGAGGAGAGTTGAAGAGCTTGAAACTAATTCAACTGATTTGTGCTCAAGCATTTCTAAACTTCAAACTCTAAGCTGTATCAAAGTTTGTAATTCTCAAATTACCAAGTCATTTAATCTGGCCTCGTTGAATACTTTGCAACTCTCTGAGGTAGGAATATATTCTGATGACGACAACGTTGATTTCTTCTCGGGTTGCTCGAATTTAGAGAACTTATTTTTAAATGGATGTAGGGTGGATAAGAACATCTTTAAAATATCAGCTCCACGCCTTGTTAATTTGTCCATAAGTAGTTCCAAGTATTGTGCTATACCTAAGATTAAGCTTGTGCTATCTACTCCAAGGCTCAAATTCTTTAACTTCAGCGGGAAGTACGTTCAAGTGTCGTGCATAGGCAAATTTCCTGCCCTTGACGAGGTAAATATTTATATGTGCCCACCATATGTTCGTGCTGGAACAAAAATTTCGAAGCAAGAGTGCATTTTGGATGTGCTCAGAGTGGCCGAAATTCTACATAATGCAAAATCACTCAAAATATCTTGGAACTGTACTAAAGTAAGTATATTCAGTGATAATTTTGAATAGTAAAATTAGTTGATTGCATAAAATGAATAGTTTGCTTGTTCCGTAACTTTAGGCATGTCAAGGGAAGTTGGAATGGGGCTATCCTAGATCCTAATTTCAGGAACTGCAATTGTGAAGCAGAGCAAGGTAATTTCGGGAATCTCTACATTATAATGGAATTTTCATGGATTGGAACAAACAGAGTCCTTCAGAAACTAGCATTTATGATTTGCAAAAAATTTCTATGTTTTGATTTCATGAAGTTCAGAATGATGGGTTATCTTCTGTGTGCTGTCTTGTTTTCAGGATTCAAGGGAGGAATGGTTTAAGAAAATCAATTGAAGCTGCTTCAGGAAACAGATGTTTACACAGTATAAGTAATTGTTATAAGTTTCTATATACTGCAAAATGAACCCAACTTATGGGGAGTATACGATTTTAAAGTTTCATTGTCTCAGTCTTTCCCAAGAAAATAAAAATGCCAATGCTCTGAATCACTACTGAGGTCAGTTTGAAAATTTTTCTTTTATACCAATTATTGTGCATAGTTTTTGGTACCTGACAATATCAGAGCATTGTTCTGCAAGAAGAAGAAAAATATAAAACAAATTGACAAAACATAAAACATGGAGAATCAGAAAAATCCTAGAAAGAAAGTAAAAAGAATTCATCAAATAGAGTCAAAACAGCTATTTTTCCAAGGAAAGATATGAGACAAGGAAAAGTAGCCAAGTAACGCTCTGCTACAAGCTTGTCGAAGTACAGCAAACAAATTGCTTTTTTAACAGGGTTATCCTCTAGCTGTACGTATGCAAAGAAATGAAAACTGCTTTTGGTTAGTATTCTAAGAATTCTATTCATTCAGATGACTGCCTACTATGTGCTACATTCACAGGAAAGCTTGGAGGAGAGTATTACAGAAGACTTTTGACGCTGCAACAGATATGGATTTTAATACGTGTAGTAATGTAATTAGCTAATATTTGGTTTTTCAGTTTAAGGATTCTGAATTTTCTGTTTTCAATTATGTTACTTAATTAAATATTTATAAATCAAACATTACGACTCAAAACCAATACATTCTTACTGCAATCTCAAAGAAAGAAATTGATTATTTCTTTGGCTCACGATGATTAGAATTGCCGAAGAATTAAAGAAATGCTGACTTTCCAAGAATCGAAATCGGCCATATTCATCAACAAACTACCTTGAGATACAGACAAAATTGTATCCCTTAAGACGTTAAGTATCTTCCCGTTAATATGTTGTATAAAACCAACAGCATACTCTCTGGTGATTGTGCTTGCTCAACACAAAATTCCGTCAATGTTATTAACTATTTTGAATGCGCAGTTATACTTTTATTCCTACAAATTCATTGCATTCTCGAACCTTAACAATGAGCACAGCTGATGAACTTCCTCTAATTCGTTGCACTTAGCACTGTACATATTCCAAGCATTGATGCAATGTAGCTAAAGAGAAGCTGTCCATCTACATTTTTTTTATTTTAATTCTTTTTATTTGCATAGTTTTTTGGACCTAAAATTAAAGCATTTTACTGCTTCAACATGGGGAAATACTAAAGATGACTCTTGACATCCTTTCTCAAAACTCGACTTCGTAAACAAAATAATGGACCTTAAAATCTATCACTGCCTATATATTCAGTTGAAGAAAACAAAATGACTCAAAACATAGAAGAGATAAAAATATGGACAGGCAGCCAAATGGCAGAAAGAAAGTTCAAACAAGTAATAAAATTCATAATGATCGGCTCAGCAGTCTACCAGACACTTTAATCTATAACATTCTGTCCTTGACGGATACCAAGTATGCAGTGCAGATCTGCATTTTCTCAAAGAAATGGACTAATCATTGGACTCATATCCACAGTATCTATTTTGACTATGAAGCCTTGAAGAGAAAGATTGAATTTGAGAAATTTATCCGCCATGTATTGCGTCAGTGCAAGTCCTTCAATCTCTGTAGTTCGAGGTTTCAGAGCAGATGTTGGTACTTATCTGTTGCAAAAAGAATTTCAAACTTTGCCAAGTTAAAGAATGGTGAAGTGCTTGAAACTGATTCTCTTGAACTTAGTTCACACCTCTGAATTTCGAACTCTGAGGATTCACCGACTATCTGATACCGGTATCGGAGATTCATTTAACATTGCATCGTTGACAACTTTGCATCTCTCTAAAGTCCAGTTATCTTTTAACGACTGTTGGATAGGAAACTTTGAAATCATTAGAATATCAGCGCCGCAGCTAGCTAACTTAATAATATCTAAGTAAGCATTACGGCACAGAGAAAGCAAAGCTTGTGATATCGGATCCAAAGACTCAAATTCTTTAACTTTTCTGGGAAGTATATCCTAATATAAAGCATAGATAGAACTTCTTCTCTTGACAAGGTAAAGACCGTGTGCCCGCCGAATGCTGGTCCCAGAAAAGAAACTTGGAAACAAGAGTACATTTTGGATATGCTCAGACTGGCTGGAAGGTTGTATCATGCAAAATCGATCAAAATATCTTGGAACTTCAGTAAGGTAAGTACAATTCATTTTGTCCAGTAAATTCAGTAGACTACAGCTGAAATGATTAGCTTGCTTGTTTCTTCACTTCAGTCTTGTCAGGGGAAGTTCATACGGGATGGCGAACAATCCTAATCCAGAAGCTGTTAAGTTGCCAGGCTCAACAATGTATCTCTATTTTAAGATTAGAAACTAGCATTGCTCATTTTTATTTAATTAAGTTCAGAATGCTGAGTTGTATACTATGCTGTGATGTATCCAGGATACCAGCTGGGAGGAATGGCTTGAGCAAAATCTTTTGAAGCTGCTTCAGGAAACAGATATTTTATACAGTTGTATAAATTGTTGGACCTTTTAATGTAACTAAACCCAACTTAGGGGGATTACGCTATTACAGACTCACTTTTTCTGTCTTTCCCAATAAAAGAACCTTGCCAATGCATCACTGCTGGGCCCAGTTTGACATAAATTCTTTATTCCATTTATTGTGCATGGGTTTTGGTAGGTAACATTGAAGTATTTTGCTACTTCAACAAAGTAAAACATAAATGTTGACATGCTTTATCCGCAAATATTGAAATCATTAAGGAGTAGAAACCTTAAAATTCATCACTGCAATATATTCAGTTGGAAGGTGAAAACATGGAGAGAGCAAAATCCCAGAAAGAAAGAAAAATATATTCATCAAATGGATCGTCCTACCAATCTCCCAGACCCTATAATCTGTAGATTGAGGTTTCGAAGCAAATCCTTTAATATCTTCTGTAACTAATGATCAATTAACAGACACTAAACACGAAAATTTTACGCTTTAAAATTAGGAATTCTTGTGGAATATTTGTTAGCGTGTAGGATTCATTAAGCGTGTATATAAGTAAATTCAAGTTGAATTTCCCAGTTATATGCACATTTCATGCTATTAGTCCTTCAAATTCATTGCATTCTGGAACCTTAACTAGGAGCACAGCTGATAAACTTCCTCTGGTTCATTGCACTAACCATTGTACATGGAATGTAGCTAATGAAAAGTTGCCCATCCAAATCCTTTGATTTTAATTCTCTTTATCTGTATAGTTTTTAGAGCTAAAATTCAAGCATTTGGCTACTTCAACATAGAAAAAACAAGATACCTCCCTTGACTCCTTTCTTGAAACTCTTGGTATAAAACACGGCTATAGATTCAGTTGAAGTTTGGAACAGAACGAGGGTCAGCAAAATACCACAAAGAAATGGACAGTGATCGTCTCAGCAATCTACCTTTCGCTGTAATCTATCACACTCTCTCCCTGATGGATACCGAATATGCTGTGCAGACCTGCATTTTGTCAAAGAAATGGAAACGTCGTTGGACTCAAAATCCACAGTCTCAATTTTGACTATCGATCTTTCAAGAAAAGATCGCCATTGAGAATCTTATTAGCCATAGCTTGCGAAAGCGCGTGCCTTTCATTCTCCGTGGACTGAGGTTTTGTGGCAGAATAGGCACTAATTTCTCATCTCTGACTAAGAAACTTGCCAAGTATGCCAAGCCAAAGAATTTTGAAGAATTTGAAACAATATTTGGGTGATTTTGTTACCGTTCCTTTCTAAATTTGGAACTCCAAGTACTGTCAAACTGAGTTATTTTTACATGAGGGATCCATTTCATTTGGCATCCTTGACAACTTTACGTCTCTGGACGGTCAACTTTCATTACACAAATAATTTTTCTGAGTTGCTTGAAACTGGAAAACCTAACTTTAAATGTATGTTCAATGAATTACTTGGAGGCCTTTGAAATATCTGCTCCACGGCTTGTAAATATAACCTCGGCTAGTTTTAAGTATTTTAACCTAAAAGGACTGAAGCCTGTGATGTCTGCTCCAAAACTCAAATTCTTTGACTTCTACGGATTATGTCTTCCAATATTGAGCACAGACGAATGTCCTGCTCTTGACAAGATCAAAATTCATATGGTAGCATCCAAATTTCCACAAGGAACTGAAAATTGGAAGGAACATGATTTCGAAATGCTAAGAATGGCTGAAAGGTTGGCCCACGGAGAATCAACCAAATTGTCATGGAGCTTCTCCCAGGTACGTAAATTTTTTCATTTTGTAGTTTTGCGTGCATAAAAATTATTGAGCTGTCAGTTGCTTCTTTTTCATCTGTAGCCTTGTCAGGGAAATTGAAATTAGATCGTCATCAATCCTAATTAAGAAGACGCAAGTGTTCAACCTCTTGAATAAGCTCAGTACTTCAGAAATCAGAGTTTTTCAATTTTGTTTTCAGTGAGGTCAAATATGATACGTTCCCATTGGAAATATTTTTAAGCCTTCTTAGATACGGAAGTGATTAAAATCTAAGGATATCAGTCACATTGGGTCTGTATTTGCATTGATAACTTGTATGCTACAGTATTGTGCTTTAAGTCGTTGCTTGAATCCTAAGAAGCACAGCTTGTGAACATTTACAACTTAACAATTACATGTTCATTATATTTTCATGAGAAATATGGTCTTACAGAAGCGGAACTGGTGTTTTTTCCTGGCTTTACAATGGTTAGAAGTGGGTTGCATTCAATAAATACTGAGCTTCCGACAATCAAAATCAGCCATCTTTATCAACAAACTACCTTCATATTGTATAGACAAAATTCAATCTCTTAATAAGTTCCCAATCTTCTCATATTTGTTGTATTAAATAAACAACATAAGCTAACATTCTTATGTGCTATCAGTTGGTTAATACCTGTGAAATCCCAGCAACTGCAGCTCCCACGCAATAATGTCTTCAACTTCTTCCATGACCTCTTTCGGCCAAATGCCAAAGCCTGAGAAATTACCATGATCATAGCACAGATGTATATGCTCTTGTATGCAAGATTTTTCTGTTACAGTGTAGCCCCAAGAAGAACACCTGTGTTCACCTGATCTAATGTTAACTCTCAAGCTTGAAAGAAAATTGACAAATACTGTCATTGCAATGAATACAATTCAGTGTTTTTGACCCAATTTTTAACCATTTTATTTCTATATTAGGAAGAAAAAACCACCAAATTTAAAGCCTACATTCATCACAACTGGAAGCTGTACGTTGAAGATATTGAACAAGACACAAACGCAAGGTGAGATAATGTTCAACAATGGAAACTTCCACAATTTTATCAATGTTTAGAGAGCCAATTATAGTAAGCATATCTGCTTTCAATCACCCTCAAAGCTGTGTGTTGTTGGCTAAGAGAATCACTTATGCCTGATTCTGAGTGCTTCAGAAACTAGCACTTATCATTTTTATTTCAAATTTCAAAATGATGGGCTGCATACAGTCAATCTGTCTTTTCCAGGAACAAAACCATGCCAATGCACTATCACTACTGAGCTCAGTTTGAAAAATCTTCTTTATACCATTTACTCTGCATGGTTTTGGTAGGTAACATCAAAGCATTTTTCTGCTTCAAGAAAGTAAAATGTGACTCTTGATTTGCTTTCTGGAAACTCCAAACATCATAAAACAAGTATCATTGCTATACATTCGGGTGGAAGGAGAAAACAAAATCACAAAAAACACAGAAGAGAAATATAAAACATTGGGAGGAAGCAAAATCTCAGGAAGAAAGTCAAAAAGAAGTCATCAAACGGATCGTCTTAGCAATATTCCAGACCCTGTTGGATACAAAATATGCTGTGCAAACCTGGGTTTTGTCAAAAAATTGGAAGCACCATTGGACTCGAATGGAAAGGACTACTTTTTAGAACTTTATCAGCTTTTTGTTGCATAAGTAGGAGCTCTGAAACTGCATATACTGCTGTTTCGTGGCAATGGCTGTAGGAAGTTATACTTGGAAGGCAGAATCTTAAGCTATGCCTTGTCACAAAATGTTCAACTGCTTGTACTAATTTTGGTCCGCTGCTTTTAGACCCCCCGAATTTCAGACTCTGAGAACTCTAATACTGTTTGATAGTTGCATTAAACAATCATTTCTCATTGCATCGCTGACAACTTTGCATCTATTTGGAGTAGATTTTTTTTTCGGTTGATAAAAGATTAGATATCTTTTTGAGTTGCTTGAATCTGGAGAACCTATACATAAGTGAACATTGCATGGAATGCTTGGAGGTGTTTCAAATATCTGCTCTACGGCTTGTTAGCTTAACCATATATAATTTCGGTTTTTCCCACCGAACGCAGGTTAAGCTTGTGATATCTGCTTCAAGACTCAAATTCTTTGACTTCAGGGGAATGTATCTTCCACTCTTGGGCATAAATGAATGTATTGTTCTTGAGAAGGTACAAATTCATATGTTACAATCAGTTGTTCGAGGAGAGATGGAAGAATGGATGCAAGAGCACGTTTTTGAAATGCTAAGAATGGCTGAAAGGTTATCTCATGCAAAATCCCTCAAAATATATCATGGAACTTTTCTGAGGTAAGTACTGTTTTCATTTTGAGTAGTTATGTATTTGTATTACATGCTTAAAATGCATAACTTTAATGAAGTATTTAGGAAATTAATGAATGTATTACTTCAGTGGAATGTTTTTCCAGTATGAATGGTGATTGTGTAGGAAAATAATGAAGTATTACTTGGTTTAAAGTCGCTCACCATTGAATTGCTTCAGTCGGCTCATTCATGACCTAGGGTACATATGATTATATGAATATGAAATCTGAATTCCATGTTTCAATCTTCAACTGTAATGCTTGGCATACATGTATTCTGGCACATTTACGACTGAACAAATACATTTTTATTATATTTTCAAAAGAAAGTGATAAGAAACATAGGTTTAAAGTCGCAGAACTGGTGTTTTTACGTTCCACTATGACTAGTTTCGGAAATGATGAGCTTCCCACAATCAAAATCAGCAATCTTCATCAACAAACTTCCTAGAAATACAGACAAAATTTTATCTCTTAACAAATTCACGATCATTCCATCTTTTTGTTGTATAAAACCAACTACATAAGCTGTGCTGATTAGCTGAAAGCTTCTCCATCTCCTTTCATCAGCAAATTTTTTCAATCCCATTTCAATCATCATAAATTCCTCCCTTTCTTCACATGCTTTCTCTTTGTTCTTTAATGTTTCCGCGATACACCTGGCTAAAACAATCCCATCTTCCAAAGCCGAACAACCACCTTGACCAATATCCGGCGTCATGGGGTGGAGTGCATCTCCAGCTACACAAACACTTCCCTTACTAATATTTCCCCTTAAAATCTCCCATGGGTGCCTGAATCTTAGTGGTGATGCTGTAATGTAATCTAGCGGAGTATTTTCCACCACAGCTTTTACTTGCTCTGGTACCTTGCTCAACACAAATTGCTTGATTTTGACAGGGTTATCCTCTAGCTCTTCATCTGCAAATAATGAATGTTTAGGGACAACAAAAAATGAGAAAATTCTCAAAACTGGGTAGAATACATTATGTACAAATCGTTATCCAGTCATTAACATGTCTGCATGCTAGACTAGATATACTCAGCGGAACTAAATCAGGTTGAAAATAAGGACAAATTACCTTGATTGGAATTAATCCATGTAAAATACCAATAAACAGTCTGATTATCGCAAGGGATGAAACCTGTTCGAATTCCTTTCCCGAAGAACTGCTGAAATTTGGGCTCAAAACCATGACTGCCCTTGTAATCTGCATATCCCCTAATGGAAGATCTTCCTACAAAATTTGGCTTCTTGAAGCCAAGCCATTTTGCCACCACTGAGTTCACTCCATCACACCCTACTAGCACCTTTCAGTCGCAAAAAATAGTAGAACGATGAGTTTCCAAGAAACAAGACTAAACTCAAATCTTACAATTTGAGACTCATTATCAAATAATTGATATATTAACCACACAAAACTGTAAGTTGAAAATCTGAAAATTTAAAAGTAAAGCTGTTTTCCGTCTTCTTTACCTTGGTCTTGAGGATGGTTCCATCAGCTAGTTGCAGCAGCTTAAAATGACCCGATTCCTCAATAGAAACAACTTTTGAGGAGAACCTGACGGTGCCACTTGGAAGTGCTTTTTCAAGTGCTTCCAACAACAGCTTCCTTTTCACACATCGAAATTCATGGGTTGCCCTAAAAATCGCGGACCCCAATACCAATAGTCATCCCCAGCAAAATTTAAAAAAATAAAATGCCCGCTCTGCATAACATGGAAGGCAAGCATGAAATGAAATGGCAACTAATTCAGGAACTATGGCATGCTATCAATGCAATAACTCACTGTTTTCCTTTGGTCTCCAACATTCTCTCTGTTACCTCTCCTGATATTATGGAGGTAACCTCCATCCTGCATCAGATAGGTTCATATCAGTTTCAGGCAAACATATTAAGGGCTAGTTTGGAACTTTTGTTGTGTAACTCCACAATTAAAATGTTTGGTAAGCACCTTAGTTTTATTTAATAACAAATATTTCACTCAATCACACACTTTAAAGCTCGTTGAATATTCTATATTTTATTTCGGAGCAGTTGTGGCATTGAGTACCAAACAGAGCCTAGCTAAGTTGTCCCGCAAATTCTATCAGTTTCAACTTTGGTATTTCAGAAAACCCCCATCTGAGTAAAAAGTTTCAACACTAATTACCTTTGGACCAGTAGATGTTCTGGGCGAAGTGAGTCAGCAATCCCAACAGCATCCAAAGCTCTCCAAGCATTAGTCCAAGTGGTTAATGCAAATCCTGTGGCTCTCAAACTCTCTGACGATTCCAATACCAAGCTTCTGATTCCCAGTCTGCAAATGCAAATAATAATGATAATAATAATAATTTTAAAAATACACAAATATGGGTTCATTAAGTGTTGGCAATAATAATAATAATAATACTTATGAAGTCCTAATGAAGTTGTCAAGCCAGCAATTCCAGCTCCCACTATCACAACATCTTCAACCACTACCATTTTTCTTACTTTTCTACTTTAAAGCTTTAAGGAAAGATATTTTATTTTTGGTTAGAAATTACAAGAATGATATTTATAATAAGGAATATCAAGCAATTGAAAGAGAAGTTACTGTGATGGAGACAAGAATGGGATAAGTTTTGATTGAATGGGACACTACTGCATACGTATGCTCTAATGTAATCCAAGGCGTTGCTTGCAACTGTTGCCAATTATGAATTTGAGTTGTGTTATTTGGAATTTAGCAATTGAGGCAGGAGATTAATAAAATTTGGCTTTCAAGTTTGAAATCAGCCGTTTTCAATTAAGAATTAGAGTTGTCTTATCTGGAAACGGAATTTAATAACTGAGGCAGAAGATTACCAAAATTGGTTCTCAAGTCTGAAACGCCGCACAATTATTATATTAATACCTGTATTTGCAGTTGTTCTACAGGCTTGTCCCGTAAAAATTTAAACCCAGTCACATTCGTTCTTAAACATTTTATAAAAATCATTAATTAATTATTAATTAAAATCACTCATATATCACTAAAATGAGTTCTTAAACCACTATTTCTATATAGAACTTGATTACAATATACGATATGCATTGCTACATTGTTATTTTCTTCTCTCTTTTTTGGTAACATAAAATTTAAAACACTAATATACAACTTCAAATTTGAAAAAAAAAAATATATGAAACAACACATATGAACCGTAATCTATTCCTATAATATGTATTTTATTATATTTACTAATTTTAAAATATTTAAATTAATTATCTTTTCTTTCATGCTGACTACTAAACTAGACCGTTAAAACTTCATGTTTAAAATATGTTCCGCGTCCGCCACCGTCAGGCTATTTGCCAGTTGCCAATACCATGCTTCCATTACGGCACAGGCTTTGTCTGGAATAACCTGGTCATATTCTATTATTTTCTTTGGAGCCATTTTGAAATAGATAAAAACATTTTTTAAGACCTTAGATTGATGATAATAATGAACAAATTTAAGTAATTCTGGCGAATGGTGAAATTTCAACTAGGGTAAATCAATCAAAACAAAAGAAACAATCGAGTTTCGAATGAGAACATTATGGATTGCAGAAAAATTATAAAATTTTGACTGCACACAACAAGATGGTACGGCTGCCAACTTTGCAAATACAAAAGGATTGAAACAAAGAATACTAATATTCTAATAATTTGCAAGCTTTGGTGCTTTTACAAATTTAAAACGTTTGATTCCTATGGATTACGGATTACCCTATTAGATCTAAATGTGAGTGCCTATCTCTAACTCTTGTTATTGCTTCAACTTCCACAAATTGGCTATATCAAACAAAAACATGAAACAAAAAAGAAATGCCATCACTCTTCAGGCTTCTGATATATTGTCTATTACAAATTCACCCTACAACTACAAGTTACTCAAACTTTCTGCAGAAAAGTACCCTTCATGTAAACACAAACATCAACAGATACAGTATTGGCACAGGGTGTACCTACTGTTTCAAAATCTTATCTGCTATCAGGAAATTTAGCCTCATATGTCTCGGGCACCTGCATGCAAGGACAATTTTGAGTTATTTCTTTTAACACTTTGGAGACGTTGCAGCAATGGAATAAACAAAATAAACCCAAGGCAAATGTTTTATTACCATAAATGATGCAGTTATCATCTTCCCAGCAAACCATCTTCCATGGAGAGCACGCTGTGCAGCTATTGCAGATTGACTATTTTCAAATCGCAAGTACACAAAACCAGCACTATCCCTGTTTATCAAAGAATAGAAAAATAAAGTGAGCAATAATAGTTAAAAAAATGAAACTGAGCCATAATAAGCTAAGGATAGGATATGGATATGTTAGAGATTAGGCAGAACTTCATAGAAGGTTACTTTGTGGTCTTTTTCGGGATTAGATTTTATATTACATTACAGCCCTTTATTACTGGTTCAGAATAGAACATAGCATAATGAATGAGAAAACTGAACGTACTTCTCAACAAAAATATGTTTCAATTTTCCGAACTTTGAACACTCTCCTTCAACATCTTCTTTGATATCGACATCAAATTCTTCATATGTCTGCCAAAGATGCATATGTTATAGTGTGACAGTAGATAGAGGGAAAAAACTCAACTTCCAGAGAAATAAAGACCACCAACCTCATTGTTGGGATCAAACATATTTTTTAACAGCAGACATTCACTTGGGACACCGATTGTATCAAAGGCAGGAATGCTAACAGTGGGAACTTGGAGACCACTGCCGAGTTGTCCAGGAAGAGTAGGAACAGCACCCTGCACAAGAGGAACAAGGGCGGAAGCTGCAGATGCAGCTCCAAGGATTGGTGCCGCCGATAAAGCAAGACCAGTGCTATTGACGGCAGTGGCGCCTACAGAACCAGCAACACTGAAGAAAAGGAAGCAAATTTTAAGTGACAGTCCAACTGCAAAAAGAATAACACAAGCTTGGCAGGGGCATACGTTGTAGCACCGCCACTACGATCCAACTTCTGCATAAGAAGCGCTCGAGAACGTGCATTTAGAGACTGCAAATTGTAAGAATATAGGTTAGCCTGAGAAGATAATCATTCACGTTCAAACCAGACCTAAACTCCATTCAATTAAAAGAGAAATATATTGCATATAGTTGACTACTTTTCTTTTCATAGAAAATAGAAAAAACAGAAAAAGGATAAACAAAGTAGTGAACAAGAAGTCACAAAAATAAGAACACACACACGAATTGGTAAGTACTAAGAGAAATGCAAAACAGATCCACGCATATGCAATATTCCCACAATTATACAAATATAAACAACTAAGCATTTCCTTGAGATGTAAAAAGCAAGCACTCCTAACAATCAAAATCGGAAAAGATTTCAGTAAAAAGGAATAGAGGAAATGAGATCACTACCAATGATGAGGACGGAAGCAAATAAATAAGGATATAATTTAACTTGAGTTGAAGATACAACAAAATAAAAGTCATCACATGACAGTATAATAGAACAAGCCAAAAGGAAAATCCAGGTTTCAAGATAGAGGTCTAGAGTGGTTGCAAACAATTGCAAGAATTTCTCTTTCTTCCTTTGACTATAAACTTTCAATATCACAGAAGTTTCTCTCTTTTTTTACAAGCCACATCTGTTATCAGATAGCCTGTACAATTCTAGAAAATCACCTCATATCTAGAGGGCCTCATTTATAAACAGAAAAGAGGGTGGGTAAATAATGTACTACTAACCAGACCACCACCTTCATCATCATCAAAATCTCCGGTATTTGCCCCAACATCTTGCCCTCCGTTTTGATCAGTAACAGCTGACACCTAAAAAATATCACAGAAAGGGTAATGCTCCAAGTTGGAAGATCCATGATATCGACTTTATCAACCAAAATTTTAGCATATTATAACAATATAGAACCTCTGCAGCCAAAAATCATATAAGAGGAATAAAATCAAGATAGAATCAGGACATTCAGCACAAATAGCTTGAAGTGGCATTACCTTAATTGCCCGGCCAGCAATCTCCAGTTGTCCATTCAAATTCAAAGCATTCCTAGCATCTTCAAGGCGTCCGAACTGCAATTAAGCAACTTATCAATTACAGCATAAATTTCAAGAAGGCTATTCAAGTAGTATTAAAATCTAAAAATACCGACGTACCAAGAAACAGCATGCTTTCTTACTTAAGTGAGAAACCTATAAGGCTCGATTAATTTTCTGCCAGTTTTATTGGTCTAAAACAAATCTAAATATCCTTTAAAAACTATACACGTGCATTATACTTCACTTTGTAAATGAATGCACAGTTTACACATTCTTCAGTATGGACAAACCACAATTGCATTTCAGGCAGCTATGAAAAGCATTAGAAGTTCTAACAAGACTCACCTGCACAAAACCAAAGCCTTTGCAATGTCCAGTGTCATCAACAGGCAGTTGTACAAGTTCCACGGTACCAAATGGTTCAAAAACCTGAGCATTCATTAAAGCAAATATATCAAAAATTACAGAAAAGATACAACGATCCATGTTCATAGGGATACCTCCACCCAAAATTACCAATACCCTAGCCTCAAACTATAATTTTAGTCTTAACAATGAGTCAGTATCATGCAACAAGTGTTGCACTTTCCACTGGTAAAAGGAAAAAAGCAAGAAGTACTTACTTGACGAAGCTGATCTTCTGTCATGTTAAAATGGAGATTGCCAACGTACAATCTTCTAGCGCCCCCTGAATAGGGACCAGTGAGTCCACCTGATGCTCCGGCCACAGATGAGGATGACTGAACAAGATTCTTTTCAGCTTCTGATGGTTTAACCATCACTGGTTGACCAAGAAGAGGCTGCCCAGAGAGTGCTATTGCCATAGGAACTGACATTACATCATAAAACTCAACATACCTGCAAACATTAACAGTGTTATTATATAAGATATAATCTAAAAGAATTGATAAAAACACAAACATAAGTAGAAAGCAAGATGATATAAAATCAACATACATAAGACTAAATGTCCATTTATGCACATGCAACAAGAGGAGATAAAATATATTATACTATTCAGTCTACATAGTAAACCCCAAATAACTCAACAGTGCACAAGGGATTAAAATAAACCATATACTTAGCTTTAATGAACTAAGGGAGAGAGGCTGCAGCCTAAATCAGAAAATATTTTAAGTACCATTTTACTATAGAAATAACCAGACTTTTCAAGTAATTAGACTTGACATGTTGAGATATATTCTTGGTGATCTACAGTATCAATATGCTGTAATAATCTGTCTAAATGAAGTTTACTCGATCACATAATAACTTTAAAATATAAATACTTCCGAAAATTTATTATAATCAAGAGACTTAAAAGTCCTAAACGACTCACTTTTGGCTTAAATGGTTTTTGTAAGTATATGACCATGACATGGTATCTAGCTTGCAAAACCTTCATCCTGTGTCCTCTCATGTTTCTCTAAAGGTAGGAGATATAAGGACTTTATGGTTTAAAGTTAAGAGCCTATTTCATTAAAACTGCTTCCTCAATTCAGAATCATTTTCATTATGGAGATAATGACATACATAAGTAAAGCTAAGTAACATGCAACAGTATGTAAAACTTACCCAACCCCTTTGGATCGCCTTGAATTACGGTCCATTATGAGGCGTACATCTCGCACCTGAATGTTGTAATACACAAGTGGAGGAAAGATAAGCATAAGAAACGTACTATTGTCAACTTTAAAGAAAATGCAATAAAAATAAGTTCTTCCCTGATAAATATGGTTTAAGAGTGATTTCCTACCACTCTAATAATTTAGAAACATAAAAGGAATGCTAATACTAATCAAAGATAAAGGTTTACAAATAACATGTTAATCATAAAACTGCAATAAACAAAAACTAACTTTGCCAGCCCTTGAGAAAAACTCGTAAACATCTCTTTCATTAGCCTTCAAACAAATCTGTCAATTGTCACCAAAATTATTGGTCAGTGGCAGAAGAAACCAAATCAATAGAAAAACTGAAAACAATATCATGCTTAAACCAATAGCATTTTTTCACCTGATATGCAAATACTGTCCTCTGATCACGTTCAGGATCAACCTCTGGCTCCGCTGCTTCTTCTTTTTTCTCTTTATGTCGTCTACACGGAATGAAAATGTTAAGTAGTCATCAATTTATATAGACAGAAAAAATATGAGTTAAAAATATTATTAAAATCAACAGTCAAGAACAGTCAAAAAGCAATAGCTTAAAAAATATTTTTCTCACTGAATGTCACAACATATTTGATTTCTTCCTTAGATAATAAACTCAAAAAAGAAAAGGTATCTCCAAACAGCATGAAACATTTCTCCACTATGAGTAAAAAGTCTGAACCCATGTAACATAGCCCTGCAGGGAACTAAACAAGGTTAACATGAATGCATATGGTGATATAATGAGAACGTCATCTAAAAAATTGATAACCAACCTGTAGAATGATGTTGCATTGTGGAAAATGGGGACATTGAGACTAAACAGATAAGTATATGATCCAACAACAGATTTTGTCCTATTATAAACAACATACTCTTTTAAAAGTAATGCGCCATCATCGTGCGTGAAGATGGCAGTACCAAAGGACCTAATTGCATTATTTTTGGAACCTGTTAAAATCTTGTATTCCAGTACAATTAGCATGCTCCAGAATGTTAATCAAGCACAAAATAATTGACAAGCTCACCATTCAAAAGCTAACATCCATCGATGATGGTTTGCATTATCACATCTTACAAAACTGTAACATACACTATATCTGTAATTAAGCTCACATGTGTGATAAGATGATGACATAAGCATCAGATAAAAAACTGCAAAATCACACTGATATGCAGAACAGATATTGTGTCAGAACGAAAAACCTTGATGGAAAAGAGATAATTAAGAGGCAAAGGATAAAGGGCACAAAGTTTACAAGTGTCTTTTAGTTTCTCAAGTATTTATAGAAAAAACACAAGGGAAACCGTACGCAGGGGATACAAAAAAAAATATAATCGGGTAGAATAATGCCTCAAATCTTTGGTTCCAAAAGTAAGTCTAACAAAAAAAAGTCTTTGGAGGCATGGTCCAACTCCAGCAGAAGAAAGAATATGCAAAAACCTCGAAAAGAAATCAATTCAGAGCACTATGTTTTGCTAATGACCACTTCACGCCATGAAAGCAAACGACATCTTATAACAGATTATCCTGCAAAAAACTTTAAAACAAAAAACAAAAAAAGGCATGGCACATAGCCACTGGACATTGACTTTTCCACAAGCATCAGAAGACAAAGTGCTTCTCTTAAGCAAAGCCCATCACACCCTCACCAGCATTTCTGCAACAAAATAAATATAATTAAGCAGCTGTTTCCAAAGGTGGATGATTGCAAAAATCATAACACGACAAAACCACCCCGGTCAAAACCTCCAACACTGAAATCCTCAATCTTGCAATGCAAGCCTTTAAACTCTAGGGAGAAATATTTTAAACCCATGACCTGAGTTCTTGAGCCTGGCCCAATTGCCAGATGGACCATCTGAAGATTGCTCTAGCAGATCTGCGAGTTCCCAGAATCTAGTATTCAATAACCAGAATTTTTAAGACTGTTTAAATAGCACAAGTAACTGCATGAAACTTAAGAACAACTATTCAGAACATTTATAACAGCATTATACCCGTTTACGTGACCGAGAAATATAGTTGGAGGGAAAATGGAAGAAGCTATTTATGGTACAAACGAGGCGTTTTATCTTCATATTGGATGTTCTCAGATCCAAGCAAGAACTTAAGTCACATTACGCTCAAACAGAACCAACAAGATGAACAAATGTTAACTACCAACATTACAAAGCAAATAGACATAAAGGCATCAGCTTCACTAATTTAGAATAAACATCAACCCACTTCCAGGTGTATCAGTAACATATGGTAAGGCTTCACAACTAGTAAAATTTCCAACTAGAAAATCCATGCGAATCATTGATCTGAGATGATGTGAACCAAAAGCTTCATAGACGACCAACCAAATTAATAACTTCACTGCAAAATTCGTAGCACCCTAACTCAAGGTCATTTTAACACTGCAGAGCAACCAGTCCCCAACAATACAAAACCACCTATCCACAATGCTCACAACAACACTGAACAGAGACACCCATCAAAACTATAACCAGCCTGTAGTAATTGAAGAGGCCCTCAAACCAACTAAAGTTTGCTAACAACAACAGAAAGATGGAGATCTTTGAGATTGAAAGGTACATATTATGAATTATCAAATTTGCTATATGGAAGACCATTTTTCTCCTGTTTCTATATTAATCCTTGAACCTCCAGCAAGCCCTAACAGTTGCTTTTTCTACATAGTTTTTGTGAAAAATGTACATTAAGGTTCTGAAGCCAGCCTGAAATGCAGATAATATGCAAATGGTCAAATTAGTTACAAAAGTTAAATCTAGTTCATGCAGAACATAGGACTGAAAAAATTTCGCTGGTACCTTTTGGAAGTAATAACTAAGAAGAAACAAACTTGGTTAAGGCTTCCCAAATGGTGTGGTACTATCTTCAAAAGCATATAAGTGAAAATAACATAAGTTCCTCTTGACTTGAATGCAAGTCACTTTACCCAATGGAAAATTAAGCAAGAATAAACATAGTTCTGTCAAATAACATCCATAAAATTGTTTAGCTATACCAAATATTAGATTAAGAACATCCACACGGTACAATCATCGGAAATTTTCAGCAGAACAAGCATGTGATTTACGAAGCATTCCACAAAAGAAATCATAAGTTGGTCTTCTGTTCTTTTGTTGCTACTCTGACCTAATATATGTTAAGCCATGAAGCTTATGCAATCAACAATTTCATAGTTGTGGCATAACCATATAGCAGATCATAATAAATTTAAATATTCCATATAAAACATCAACCTGCAGACAGCCATAAAAGAAACCATGCAAAGGCAGCAAAAATTTGCATTGATCACACTGTAGCACCTAAACAGAACTCTCTAGCTATATTCAATAGCATTAAAACTTTGTGCGCCAATGAAACATAAGAAGCTGAAATAGGATAGAAAAAATAAGAATACCTGCTTTCTCTATCTCGATCCCCCAACTCCCTCTCTTTTTCTCTTTCTCTGTATTCCCCATCCCGACTCTTTTCTCTTTCATCCAGATCATTTCGATGCCTATCTGACCGACTCCCACTTCGACGTGACTTCTCTCGCTCCCTATCCTTGTCCTTCTCCCTATCTCTTTCACTGTCACGGCCTCGCTCTCTCCTGTCCCTGTCCCTGTCCCAACCACGATCTCTGTCTATATCCCTCCCATTCCTCTCCTCTCTATCCCCATCCCTCTCTTTATTCCTATCCCTATGTTCCCAACTACTCCTGTGTCGATCCCTTCCTCCATCTCTAGACCTTGATCGATGATGGGATGAGCCCCTTTCTTTCTCTCGATCATGATTCTGTGTCTCATCTCTATGTTTGGGACCCTTTGAGCGATGACCATTGTCATCATAATCATCAACCTTTTCATCACTTTTATGCTTTGAATACCGACCCCGTTCTCTATCTTCAGATTTCACAGTTCCATCACCATTTTCCTTTCCCTTTGTTTTCGGGGGTTCTGGATTCTCCACTGTTTTCTCCAAGTATTCATACTCATCAAAATCCATTACAATATTATCTAACCACGCAACTTATGGAGCAAGCTTTGCTGCTGAAACCTATAACAAATAAGTAATATATTCTCAAAATACTAATTCAGCCATCATAACATGCACAAAAGTAAACTGAAGAGCCCAAAAAATACACAGTTCAATTTGCATTGTAGTAAAACTTTTTTACTTGATTAAAGCGTAATTTCATACTCTGCAACTTAAAATCCATCAAACAATGCATATAAAATTTTTCAACTATTCCAATAGCTTATCTATTCATCAGACATAAAATGCATACACAAAATGAGGCTCCATTCACGATACCTCTAAAATTCCATGGATTTCAACATTTTAAGATGCTTATAGATATTAGAAAGCATGTTCTCTATCAATAGCCTAGCGTCCTCTAGCATTTTTCTCTGGAAAAATCATGTTCCACGAAAATTTAACTCCTCACAGTCAACCTAAGTGAGTAACTTTAAATGCAATTAACAGTTCAAAGAAATCTAGTAGAACAAAAATATACTTAAAATATCAACAGATTCATAGCTCCATTTCTATTTCCATCACATAATTAATATTGCTAGGGTTTCGAGAGATTTTAACCTCAAGCAAGTGTTTCGCAGTAAGACGAATTCGGCTAGCGGTAAGAAATAAGGCAAAACGAAGACGAATAAGAGCTGAAATGAACTTCAAACGCAAGGATTTAGAGAAACTTGAAGCTTTGACACTCTCGCGCTTCCGCTAGGGCAGTCGAAAAATCCCATAGTAGGGGCCTCACGTGACTTTATAGTGTGGACGAACGGGTCGGATTTCAAAGTCGAGTCTAGAATCCGGAGCGTTTTAGTCCGGCTTCTAAAGCAGCGACGTCGTTTTAAGCCGAGTCCTCCAATACAACTCAACTTCCACATTTTTAATAAAATTTTAAAAATTATATAAACATAAATTAAACGCCACCAAAGCTTTTAATATGTGAAGCGATTATATGAACATTTATAAATTGAATGATAACTCGGAAAACAAAGAGAGAGATTTCACACCACCAAAGTGAAAATAACATGCTGCAGCATGTAGCCATCTACAAGGACTGGTATGGAAATAACAGAATGAAAAAAACTGAAATTATTATTGATATATTTGTAATCTCCCAAATCAGAATATAATCCCAAAATTGTTACTAATTATACACGATATCAATACAATGCAATTACTCATCTCCAAACAAAAAAAAAATCCGCAGCCCCTTAAAACTAGGGATAAATAGCAGAGGCAGCGAAGATGAGTGATGATTGAAGAACTGATTCATGAATGATAAATGGGAAATTTTATCAAAAATGTTGACACCGGCTATAAGTGGGAAGAATCATTATTTCATTTCCATTGTTCGGTGAACCCTAATTTGCTCCGGATTTCCTGTTGGGTACTGCAATAGAGTTCTATTTACTGAATATTCCCCATTTCCCCTGTCCACCATTATCATTGCCTGGCCTTTGGCTACCGTCAGATTTTAAACCAGGAATGTTTTGATTAGCTCCAGCTCCTGCGGTGCCAGGATTCCTAACAGAACCAGAAGGATTCCCTTGCTTTGGAGGAGCATTTGCTTTTGTGTTGCTGAAAATTCCATAACCAGATGCTTGGGTGCTGGGAACATCAGGATGTGATGGCTCTTGCTTGGGCATGCACTTAGAAAAGTTTGGATTCCTAAAACCAGAAGCATCAGTTCCAACTTGCTTATTTTGTCCCATTGAGGGAGAGGTGTTCATATTTGGCGGTGGTTGCCTTCTTTGGTTGGGAAATTCAGGTTCTGACCGGAAGGAATCTCTCACACCTGGCCCCCGATTATCAATTGATTTTTGTGGGAACTGATTCCTTGGTTCACTTCTTATGTATCTATTTTCAGTTCCCGAGAAAGACTCTGGTGGCGTAGATCGAAGTGTTTCTGCTGGTTTGGGCCGTGAAAAGTTTGAAGCATCCAAATTTGCAGCATGATGAACTGTTTCTGCTGCAGTATTCATTACTTTTACCCTTTTTGTATCATCAGCAAGGTCAAATAGTTCGTTGAAATCATCACGTGAGTTTGAAGCTGACCATGCAGTATTGTTTTTTTCAATATCATTATCCCGCATTACTGTTGGGGAGGATGAAGGCAGGCCAACTGCATCACTAAGTGTCTCATCTTCGCTTTCCGTGCCAAATTCTGCAGGATCATCTTCAGAAAAAGCAGTCCGAGTTGCAGTCTTACTGACACCATTCCCATCTCCAACAGCCTTGAATTTTTTTCCCCCACTTTTCTTTGACGGGCCAAATTTGACATGCCTGATTATAACATATGCCTGTTTTCTCTCCACATGAGGTCCACTTTCTATAATAGATATATCATCAATCTGCAGTTCTTCGTAAAAGAGGTTAGAGAGGGAAGAAAAAAGAAAAAGCAACAACTCAGGAGAACAGAACTAAGAGAAACATGAAGATATATGGCAGTACCAAAGCAGTGAGGCGAGATAAGTATCCTCCCAAGTCCTCAGCTTCTTCTTTTTTCCCGACAGGTAAGGCCATACACTGTTCAGAACCAGAAAAGAAAGTTTACCAAATTTAATAACAGATCCAATCAACTATAATGACCTCAATTTGAGGCACATACATTCAACACATTCAGCAAAACAATGCAATTCCAGTGGATGCATAAATATGACAACTATTGTGTGCGTATGCATGGTTAGACACATAACAGGGCACAAACTTAGATGAATCAATATATATATACATATCACATGCATTCATTAAACTGAGAACTTAATCTATGGCGTGTTAGATGAATCAGATAAAACAAAGACACATGCAAGGCTCAGAAAATTCTGCTCTGTTTTTCACCAGAAATAATGATACAAGTCATTATAAACCACGCATTTCATGCAACATAGAAAGCACCCAATAATGAGCAAATTACAGAATAAGAAATCATTTAATTTTAGAAAAGCCCTTTAGGGGATAAGATAAAGTACCTTCACCCTGTAACCCCGCTCCATCAATCTTTTGACTGTGTCTGCTTTCATCTTCAGATCTTTTTGCTCCTAAAACAGAAGCAGTGGTTAAAGTAACATTTGTTTTCTCCATCCTACTTGCCAATGTTCTATGGTCTTATTAACATCACAACATAACCATTGAAAGTTACTTTTCCAATTCTTGCATTATTCTTGAAGAAACAGACATAAGGATTAATTCATAGGTTATTGTAAAAATTAACTACACGGATTGGGTTTTAAAACTTACAAAACCAATGAGGGTGTTGAAATCTAGTTTTATCAGCAATCATCAGTCAGGCGACTCATGTATTTTTCATAGCTGTCAATTGTTTCCCATTCAACATAATTTCAGCATTTTCCATAGGCATGGATAAAAGAAAATAGGAATATAGTGTAAAGTGACTTACAATTTTCCCCGAGAATCTAACTTCTTTGCAATCCCCCTTTTTCAAAGTCATATCAGACTGCATAAAAATAAAGCTGCTCAAAACACCACCGCTAAACAGCACAACAGATAAGTTAAACAACATGCCATGGCCAAAGGCTGTGAATAAGTGTATGATTCTTTCAGAGAACATGTACGCTATTTCTTTCCCATAAACATACGGGTTAAATTGCACAGGAAATATGTGTATATACAAATATATGCCCAAAGGCTGTGAATAAGCGTACGATTCTGTCAGAGAACATGTATGCAATTTCTTTCCCTTTAATATATATATATATATATAAACTACAGGAAAGCCAAATGCTATCAACCAAATCTATATACAATTGTCAAAGCTCAAAAGCCCTGCCATAAATTTAGAAATATCATTTACATACTACATTTAAGAAGGAAGTATATTGCAGAAGAAGCATTCACATCTGCATCCTCAATTAGATATGTATACAAACACACAGATGCATATATATAGACATGGAGAGAGAGAGAGAGAGAGAGAGAGAGAGAAATAAATAATCTCTCTGCATAACAGTTGGATATCCTCCAAATGAACTGCATTGCATACCACATTTTATAAAAAGCATAGTACAAAAAACTTCCAACATTCACATTATTGGATTTTACCCATACAATCAAAACTGACTAGAAAAAACTCTTTGACAACTAAGAAAATGAGGTACAATATCAACATTATTGTTCTCATGCAGAGCATTGGCATCAACATTTAAGCAACCAAAATTAAAGCAAAGAATCCACAATTTTCCCACCTTGGCTTTTGCACGATCCTTTTCCTTCACTTCTTTTTTGTACTTCTCTTTATGGAAATCCATGATTTTACAGACAGGAGGTTCAGCATTTCTTTGAACCTGTAAAACATAATGCACATTTTTTAAGGCCCTAAGGACAAGCTAAACTAAAGATAACATCGAGCATCTTGGAGCATGCTACAAGATCTAATAGCACAATGAAGGTGGAAGTGATAGATGTCATCAAAAGCAATTACATTATTTCACCCCAGAAAAAAAACACAAAAACTTGTTCCAACCACGCAGAACTTCCACTTATGGCCATTTTTCTATCATTTTCTCTGGAAAGCACGATGCGTTATGCCTGCTAAGAGTAAAATGACCACCACATTAAAAAGCATTACCTCTACCAAATCAAATTTGAGTTTCCTAGCAAGTGCAAGTGCTTCATGCCTTGAGACAACCTTATGCCCTGCATACCATACATAATCATCAAAAACTTCCAATATTTTTCCACCACTTTCCACATGTGAAGCCAAATGAAACACAAGCTATCACTACTAATGATAAGTTTATATTATAAGTGCTGCGTATAGCTAATTCTTTCATTAAAACCAACCACTAGAAATAAACAACTGGAATGCCTCTCCATGACTGCCTTTCTTCTAGACTGATCATCTACTTTTCATCCTAGCTCTACATTGAGCTTCTAAACACACACATTCTTCAACATATACCACACTCTTTGCTTCAGAAAACTCAAAACACAGTCTCAATCATAACAAACATACCTTCATCAGTCACAAGACGAATGAACTGAGCTTTGATTTGATCATTTAAACGCGGCCCACTACCATCCTTCTCTTCCTTCTTCTGCTGCGCCTGAAATTAAAGAATACATAACAACCAATGCACAAAATATCAAGACAACATACAAAATTTCAACAACATGAAAACAAAGAACCCCAATCACCAAAGTTCAAATTCAGTGGCACAGAGCCAAGGATACACCGAAATAACATAAATTAATAATACCCAGAAAACAAACAATACCAGAATAACAAATATCACTGCAAAAAAAAAAAAAAAAACACAGAGATCAAAAAAGAAACTAAAAAATACATAGCCAGGAATAATTTCATGAATTCAAATGATTCCAGCACCCACCCACAGAACGATCGCACAAAACATGTAAGACCGAGAAAATATATTCCTAAAAGAAAGGGAGATAATTACCTGAAATGGAGCGGCAAAAAACCTGACATTGTTGCAAAAATCAGTAGGTCTTTTAACAGTGCCCGAAAATGGGATCTCTGCCGTACGAATCTTTGTGTGTGCAGCACCGTAGCTAAACGAAGGAACTTGAGTGTAATATCTTTTCCATTGATGGGTTAAGTGTTTCAGCCTTGATTGATTGATTCTATACCAAAAGGCCATCTTCTTTTAGCCGATTGTATAACAATTTTGCATTCTTGCGAGTAAATGTGGGAAATTTTTTGAGTGAATAAAAACCCTAGTTAAACCATTTCATTTTGGAATTCACAGAAAGACGTGCAGTAAAGTGTAGGGTGTTGTGAGGGAGGTTCCACGATGACATGATTTCTGGACAGTTGGATCTGGTAGAAAACGAAATGGGTCCACCATAAGGCAGCGTTATGGGGGGAATTAACTAACATGACGGGTGTATTTAGATTTCCCATTGGAAATAGTTGGACTTTTCGTAAGTTCGAAAAGAAGTCCAAGCTCCATTTGTATTGCCCGGCCCATGAGAGGAGAATTGCCAATACAAGATTATTCTATAAATAAAATTATAAAAAAAAAAAAGGAGAATTAACAATACAAGATTATTCTATTAATACAAAAAGAATTCATATTTTAGTTTGATTTATTAAATACCTCAAAAAAATTCTTGCCAACCAAAATACGATATGAATGTAATAAAAAATTTATTATTAATTATGTTAATATGAGGAAAACAAAAGAGACAGAGAGAGAAAGACATATAATCATATATAGTAATAAAATGTCTTTTTACTCCAAACCTTATCTCATATGACAAGTGAAAATATTAAGTTAACTCCGAGAATAATGAATCTTATCTTCATTGGTATTATACAAAATCTTGATGTTGAACTCTACTGTGTTTACTAGGGGAATGAATTTACATTCATAAATCACAAGGTTGAAGATAAAATATACTCATCAATAAAATTAAAGGGTATTTTTTTTATTATTTATTTATTTATAGATTTTAATAAAGTTATCATACATTTCATTTTATGGCAAATGTGATAGTTTAAGTAGATATTGTCTGTCCATTGCAAATTTATTTTTGAAATTTTGACAATTTAAAGTGCATCTACTTATTTAAAAATAAAATAAAATTAAAGTTCATGATTTAATTTTTTGGTAATTTATTTGATGATCATGGTACTGTCAAAAATTAATGATTCTCACTTTGAAATGTAGGTAAGGCATGAATCTCTCAAACTGAGCTTTCAACGCCTAACAAATTAATATAATTAGAAAATCAATTTACGACATTGGAGAGGCATACAGAAAACTAAACGTTAATAAATTATTATTATTCAAAGCTAAGAGAAATAATTAAATAATTGAGAGGTAGAGCGAGCCCACGATATGAGAATGAGACATATATATATATATATATATATATATATATATATATATATATATATGGTATTTCTTCATTGAATATGGCCCAAGACTTTGGATGACATTCACTTCACTCCCCAGATACGTACAGATTAATTCTCTTCAAATTAACTCATGCTACAATTAATAATAAACACAACGACTGTTTTAATAATTAGAGAATGATACATATTATAGCATCATTCACTTGTCTTTCTTATTATTCTTTTATATTAAATATTAATATTGCCTCAATATTATATTGTAAAAAATGAAAATTGCGATGTCTTAAAATCAAATAAAACGTTTAAAAGCTGAAAATTCAGGAAAAAAAGAGTATCATAATTAAGTCGGCAATATGTTAGTCATAGGTGTAGCATCCATGAGCTTCGAAGGATCATTGATTCAAAGTTAAAAAATGAAGAGGGTCAAGATGATGTGAAAGTTAACCTAATTTTATGATAAGAAGCCAATCACAATACACAACATTATCAGCCATCAATTTCAATTTGTTTTAAACTATGACATTTGCATGTATGTATAGAAGAGAGTCTTGGTCTTAGATAACACCGCAGTCCAAATTTGATGCCATGCCCACAATTACAATTGCTTACTAGTGATTTTGAAAAGTGAAAGAGAAAGATCGATAGCTAATGACTTTTCGCCTTGCAAGAATCCACCATTAGTTCTATGAAATTACCCTCGATCTTTGCTTAGTAGTGGTTTTTGGAAGTTAAAATTTGAAAGCAAATTGCCAGAAATGACTTTTTCTGTTCTTTAATTCTGATTTGAAATTCAGAGTGTACCCATTTTTCAATTTTCAAAATTGTCCTCTTTGAACTCGTATATTATATAATAGAATAGAAGAGGTGCTGAGGCATTCAAGCAGCGAACCAAATCCCTTTGAAAGTCAAAATTGGACCTACTTTCAGATTCATGGCATCTTTGCTTGGATCAAATCTGAGATTCAACATGTCAAGTAATTTGACTCTATTTTTTAAAAAAAGAATAAATATAAACAAAATGAAAATATTTTGGGATAATATTCTTCCTAATTAAATTCCCATTTTGGATGCATCACAGCATACATCATCCTCAATTTGCTTTTGATTTTTACGGGGATTTCATATGGAAAATGCCCAAAACTTAGCTTTCTAATTTATGCAATCATGCATGTATGCATGTACACAATTCCAAGTCAATGGTCAATTGATATGACAATGATTTATAAGGATAGTAACCCTAGATAATAGGACCCCGAATAAAACCTCCACATCTTATTTGTTTAACTTCAATGGAAATATTTCTTTGCCTCTTCTAGAATTTTAATTAAAATACGATAACCTTTTGAAGTTATATTTTATTACGACATGTTTTCAAATTATATATTTACCTTTTATTTCTATAAAAATACGAGAGAAATGACAATAATATACTCCTACATATATGTTTATATAGGTAAAGTTAAAAAATGCAAAAGTAAGTATTTATAAAAAAATTTCACTCTTACAAAAATATAAAATATATTTTTATCATCAAATAAGTAATACAATAATATTAGAAATACATACTATATTGTTTATATAAATTAATTTGTATGAAAGTTGTGTACACTACTACTTTAAACAATAGTAATAATATTGTAAGTCGAACTTCAAATGAAGTCTCAATTAAAGAACTTCATTGAAGAAACATACAAATTCAACAATATTTAAATCAAAATAATAATTAGTGTAGAACAAAACCACGTATGTATAGTTCTTCTTCCTCTTCATAACTGTTTATATAGTAAATAAAATAAAATAAAAGGGGGGCCATATCCATAAATGTATCAGAACCTAGACTAGACTAGACTAAGTACATTGTTTTCATCGGAGACAAGACTTGTTCTTAGATTTGATGAGTTGAAGGTGCGTACATACATACATTAATATCCGAATTGTCGATTTCTTTCTTCTAGATCTCTAGTGGTTAAGATAAGGCAGGCAGGTAGATAGCTAGATTGATTAGAAAAGAAAAGAAACAGATGTGATATGATAATGATCCGCGCGCAGCTTTTCATTTTGCAATCGATTTTTTAGTGTTGTATATATTCTTCTTCTTCAATTATGGATCTCTCTCTATGATCTTCTTCTTGCATCGCATATCTACGTTGTTGCAATATTAATGTGATTCATGACACTTTACCCACCACCACAGCAATCAACCCTTTTTATTGGACATGACATTTCCCCAAATGTTTGATACTCATCTTAATCTGTTTTCATGTAGATTCTTAAATGCATAGGATTTGAGTTAATATATGAAGTGCTGTTGTAGCCACAAACTATCTTTTTCATGTCTGAACATTGAAATTAACATTTATATAATTTTTTCAAAAGTACAGATGTGGACTTCAAAGCAACTCAATTTTGTTTTGGTAATCATCCAGTTCTATACCTTACAAATACTGAAGTTAATAATATTGCTTTTGCTATTGTCATGTTTTTTAACGTGTTGATGTTTATATGGAAACTACTGAGATTTTCTTTTATTTTTCGATTCCAACGAAAACTAATCTCAAATCTTTCTGTACTGTTCTAAGAAATTTCATGTATTGAAAAGAAATAAAGGGAACGTCAAAGTTATACAATAAACTAAAAGAAAAACAAACGCATTAAATCTAAAATGGCCTTTTTAGTGCAAAATTTTGATATTTATAGTTTTGATGATGGTCCCAAAATACATGATCATTGTGCTCATTTGTCTTGTGGATTAGAAATCAGTAAGTAGGACCCAAATCTAACTAAGTCCCAAATTATTTGCAGAGCTAGCTAGCTGTTCACTTGGCCTTTCTGTTTTTCTTAATTATTTTCTTCTCCATCGCTTTCTTCTTCCTTCGGGAATTTGGATATTGAGATTATATCGTTGAGATCCCTGCCTTTTTTAAAAATCTTATTTACAATTCCATAATTTTTTACAACCGCCCCATTTCAAATAACCACATCACATAATCCTTAGAATATCGAGTATAAGGAATCAAGATGCTGCTATAGTAGCTGTGGAATAGAATTACAAGGTGTTAAATATTAGTGAAAGAGTCAACAGGCTTATTATTAAAAGTTGGTGTTTACGAATAAATTTTTAATTATATTTTCAAAATCAAGTACGACAAATGTCAACTATATTTACGTAATCGGTATCTTAATACCAAAAGATATTTTAATAAGATAAAAACTGGAGGACTCGGATGTTATTGTTGCATTTGGAATTATTTGCGATCTCTCGTCTACACCCACCATACGAAATGAATTGAAAAAATGAGAAAATTATAGGGCGTATTGTTATTGTATTCAAGTGGCTAAGTTTAGGCTTCGAAGTTCAAAGAATACCAATAATTTTATGAATATAGTACGGTGTCTGATTTGCCCCACCACCATTTTTTCTGTTTTCATTTTCAGTTTCTGGCTGCAGACGCAAACACAGGTCACAAAAAGGAAGGCTAGCTAGCTTTGAACAGAGAATGAGAAATACATAAAAGTCTTCCAATTAATCAATTTTAAAGAGGACATATTTTATCGAAAACGTTAGGTAAAGGGACATATCTTAATGTTATATCTCTTTCCTACTGCCCCTTTATCAAACTTTTTATGTATTGAATATTTTCCTTCGTGAATCATGCCTCTCACTCATGATCAATATTTTGTTGCAATAAATCTGTTTTCACCAAACATATATGTGCATTCTCAGCAGGAGATTTGAGAATTGCCCAACTTTCTCAGTTCTCGAAGTGCATGAATGGTAGAAAGCAGTATTGTTATTAAAACAAGAGAAGAAAAGAAATGAAAAAGTACCACATATTAGTTTAAAGAGAAATGCTAAGTAATACTTACTGCATATATTAGAATGAATCGTTAATAAATATGTCAAATATAGGTGAAAGAATTGTGGATATTATTATCATTAACCGCTTTAATTCCATCCTTTGATCGTAATAAAGTAAAATCATAAGATCGATCTATAGGTATGAAAATAGATGTGGTCCTGCCCTATCTCAAAGTAGCTTAGAGGCAAAGCTTAATGTTGTTCTAGTTTTTTACCATCTACTACTTTCTTTCAATTGTTTTTTTCCTTTAAAAGAAAAGGGCAACCGGGTAAAAACAAGAACATGATCCACAATTTCAGCTGTTGACAAGTTGGCATTAACCTTAATGATAAAGCAAAGAAAATGAAAGGACTGTGTGACATGTTCCTATACTAGGGTAACTTTTAATTTTTTATTTTTTCTTTTTACGAGTTCAAGCTTTTAAATTGACTGAGGCAGGCAAGGCAATGAATTTGAAGAAAATTAAACAGAAAAAGATTAAAAAAAGAAAAAATGTCCCCACATTGACTAGTGCCCATCAAATTATGCAATGAATGCGGTGCTTTTATTTTCACAATCCATTTTCTTTCTTTTCAAACCTAACAGACATGAAACAGAGCAGAACGTTAGAACATCACACATGAATCGAAAAGGGTCACTTCATAATCTCCATATATTGTCAATTTGGTCTGATTTGTAGCTGTCGATTTATTGTAAGTACACTAGCTATTACTTAATTAAAATGACTAATATAATATTTACCATGAAATGCACATGGAAAACGCAAGAAAATTTGCAACTACAAGTGGAGGAAAAATGAGTTTGAAATATTTGCAGGCTCTAAGAATGCGTTGGCTAGAAATTAGTCGAATCCAGTAAGGAGAATGAAAGGAGAGAAACCCTAATTATGATATGACATGGACCTGACAAACGATTCCACCATTTTCAGACCAAACAAATGTACATTATTGTCTAGTTGTGAATCATAATCCATCTTATCTTCTTACCTAAGTCTTTGACAAAGCATTTTGCCAAATCATTAGAATTTTTCCTTAAAGAAAAATAGATTGCAATCATGGAAACTTACTTGAATTTTGAAGAATTTGTCCATTAAAAAATACTTAAAATTTGAAGATTTTAAACAATTAATTTAAAATTTATTTAAAAAATTACATAAAAACTTTAATTAGTAAATTATCGTGGTGTTATTATAAAAAATTATTAATGGAGTTCTATTCTACTCGCATCAAAATCAAATTAATGATGTATTTTGAAAAATAAAAATTCAAAATTAGAAAAAAAATCTAAAAAGCCCACCATTAAGAGTTCATCAAAAGTCGGCGGTTCATGGAAGCGTCCAAATAGCAAAAAGCTTTCAATGAGCTGTTTTAGCAGGCCGTTGATCTTGAGGAGCCTATGGCTATGACCTATTACTATTACTATTATGTATTATTAAATAAAATAAAATAATAATAATTTCCTTTATTATAATAATTATTAATATTTTATATCGAAAAAGTCCACATACATCCCTTTAAGTTTGTAAAAATTTTAATTTAAAAAAAAATTATGTAAAAGAACACAAATCTTCCTTATAAACAGTAAACTTACCAAAATATCATAAATCTATTTTTTTAAAATTACAAAATAAAATTACTAAACTTTAATAAAAAAAATAGTAAAATTTTAATTATTGCACTAAATATATTTTAAATATATATTTTTCAATTCTCAATAAATAATTCTTTAAAGAATACATATTTAATAATTTCTATAATAATTAAAATTATTTTGTCATTATAAAACTTATAATTAAAAAAAATCTATATAATAACTTGAATTTAAGATTATTATCAAATAATAATAAAATTATTCTTAAATATTATTAAAAAAATAAATTTAAATGGTTATAAAATAAAATTATTCTAAAATTATTATTGCACTAATAATG
Source organism: Melia azedarach (assembly GCA_028052125.1). Classification (NCBI taxonomy): domain Eukaryota; kingdom Viridiplantae; phylum Streptophyta; class Magnoliopsida; order Sapindales; family Meliaceae; genus Melia; species Melia azedarach. The sequence continues at coordinate 720,481 of CM051399.1, read as the reverse complement.
TTAAAAAATTATTAAATAAAATAAATTATTTTATTTGAAAATCTAAATAATAATATTTTTTTGAATATTTATAATTTAATGATAATAATTATTTTAAATTCAAGTTATCATATAAAATTTTAATGATTAGAAAATTATTTTTGAATTATAAATTTTTTTATAATAACAAAATAATTGTAATTATTATAAAAATTATATATGTATTTTTAAAGGGATTATATATTATGAATTAAAAAATATATTATTAAAATTTATTTTAGTATAGTAGTTAGGGTATTAGCCTTTTTCACTAAAGTTATAGCTTTAAATTTAATCAAAATAAATTTTATTTTGTAATTTTAAAATGAATTCGAAATATTTTGGTAAGTTTATTATTTATAGGGAGACTTATATCTTTTTTCACAAATATTTTTTTAAATTTAGATTTTTACAAATCTGAAGGAGGGTATGTGAAGTTTTCCCCTAATTATGTTGACTAGGAGTTTATAATTTGATTTTTGTATGCATGTACAGTAAGCTAAAGCTAAACTTGAGAAGTTTCCAAGATATGTCCTTCAAATTCACAGAAATTCCCCCGATTTTTTTTTCGTTTTTTTTTTCTTTGGTCAAAACCCCCCTTCATTATTCCTTAATAATGCCCCTAATTATTGTTTATTAATTTGTTTTTCTCAAAACCCATTAAACTTTTCTTTCTTTTCTTTTTTTAGATCTCAATTTAAAAACCAAAATAATAAATGTTAACATGTATAACTATTTACAAGCCTTAATTATTAAGAGTTATTTTCATATATTTTTTTAAATAGATATTTTATTAATAAAATTTTTATAAATAAAATTTTTAATAAAAATTTATTAACTGTTTGATTGTTATAAATAATTTTTTAAAAAAATAAATAATAATTTTGATAGACAAACTTTTAGGATATATTAAAAGAAAATAACATAAAATTTTTAAACAAAATAAAATTAAAAAATTATACTCTAAAAATTTAAATTTTGATTTTTTTTAAAAGAAAAAAATGATTTTTTTAATTTTTAAAAAAATTTGCTATTATCAATCAAACGCACAAAAAAAAAGAAGTTTTAATATTAAAAAAGTTAGGAACGAAAATTAAATAAGTGAAAAAAATCCCCAAGCTATTATTATTAGTTCATCAAACTTATTTTATTTTAATAAATTTATTATAACACATCCAAAAATTTGCATTTATATAGATAATTTTTCTAATAACTTATAAAAAGGAAATTTCAAAACGGATAAAACCATTAACTCATTTAACAACCAAATGCCTATTAAATATAAATAAAATAAATTTTCAATGATTTCTCACATGCTTGATATCCTCTTTAATAATTTTATGAGTTTTTAGTATTTTTTTTTCAATAGAATACAGTGTCTTATAATTCGTTTTATATTTCACTTTTTATTATTAAACTTTGATAATATTATCAGTCTTGTAACTTCTTTTTTTGACAATTTTTTTTTTCAAATATAAACGTACAATTTAGAATAATCTAATCTCCATAGTACAACTAAGATCCTATGCTATTGTTATCTAGTACTACTTATCATTCGTATTGTGTCTTTTTGGTAGTTTTCACTGTAAAATACGTAAAATTTGTAATTATTTTGACCCAAAAAAGGTCTAAAAAAATTAATAATACAGCAAACTATGATCACTTTTTCTGACCTAATTTATCAACTAATTATTGTCTAAGAAATCTTGCAAAGTTCCAACTAGATCTCTAATTATTCAGACAGAACAGAACAGAACAGTTTTGTTTTGTGTTCTGAACTGAGCAGTGTCAATCATTCATTGGTCCACGTGTCCTTACAGGAACCTTATTATTACAGTAGAAAATAATAATATCATTGTACAAAAAAATTAAAGAAAAAAAATTAACTTCAATCTCATTGACTCTTCTGTCTCTTCTGTACTTTCTCTCTCTATTACGCCATTAGACCAAAGTTTTGTGTGGAGCCCAAAACTGGACCTCTGCTTTGCTGGCTTCAAGCTCCTCCATTGTTGCTCCTTTATGGGTCTTGTCTGCTAAGTTTACAAAGAGAAAAGCTTCAATTTTTTTTTTCTCACATAAAGATTTCTCTTCTAGCTGAAAAAAAAAAGCTACTTCTGTGTTGTTGAATACTTCCATCATCCTTAGTTGAGACAGAGGCCAAAAACAAACCAAACCCAGTTTCATTTTTTCTCTCTTGATTTGATTGATCCATAGATCTAATGCTTTGATGATGATAATACCCACATGAAATTTTCTCCTTGTAGATCCTCTTCTTGTTCGGCAACAACTTTGTTAAAGTAGTCAAACTTCAGGGTAAGCTTTACTTTTTTGGTAGTTGAAAAAAAGTTCGAAGTTTTGTGATTAATGAATTTGTGTGTGGGGATTTCTGAAATTCAATGTGAAAGGGTAGACCTTCTGGATATCCTAATAGCTTTGATATTTAAAGAGAAAAAATGGTGGCTTTGACCCTTTTTTTTTTCAAAGTTCCTGTTTATATTGTATGTGTTTGAGTTTTTTCATTTTCAGCGGCCGTGCTTTGGTCATTTCCTGTTTCTATATTAAGAAGATTTCCCTCTGTTTTGGTGTAATTCATACCTGAAAAGGAGGCCTCTTTACATCATTTCTTTGATCTGCTAGTTTCCAATATAACATTGTTACTTTCTGTGCACTTCAGTAGTTGATGCTATTGCTATAGTATGAATTTATTGTGTTCAGTTCAAAATTAATAAGTGGGGTAATATAGAGGAAGGTACAAATAACACTTAGGTCATAGTTGCTTGATTCCTTTTGTGCAAGCACTAATATTGTGTATTTTCTTGTGTTGTTGCTGTAGAGTGTTTTTGAGAAGTAAAGAAGCATATATTTTAGCAGCTGGAATATTTGTTCAGTGTTGTTTTCGAGTGATTATTAGATGTGGAGAATTCCGAGGGTTGTCTGGATGAGATGAGGGATGTTATCAGAGTTGATGAATTATTTGAGGGCCTGTTTTCGGCCAAGGTCCGGTCGATATCACTCAAATTCGGATTCCGCGGGTCGTCAAGATGGGCTGTTATGGTACAAAGATAGTGGACACCATGCAAATGGTGAATTTTCAATGGCTGTAGTTCAGGCCAACAATTTACTCGAGGATCAAAGTCAGGTTGAGTCTTTCAGTTTGAGCTCTCATGAATCTGGGCCGTATGGTACCTTTGTGGGTATTTATGATGGGCATGGAGGACCTGAGACTTCACGCTATATCAATGATCACCTCTTAGAACATCTCAAGAGTAAGTGACTTCAACTTCAAATATCTCTATGTTCATCTTTGTTCTGTTTTGCGGGACAGTTGAAGAAAGAATGTGTCTGATGGAGGATATAGTTGTAGATATAATGGAGAGGAAGACATGGGTTCATGTAGTGCATTTTTGGTAATCCAGATTGAAGATTTTGTTAACTTGAATTGGAAAAATATTATGAAATTAATAACACTACGTTTCAATGTCTTTTATGAACAACTGAAGGAGCAATAATTTCTTGGACTTTATTTAGATGGTAGCGCCTATTTTAACGTTATTTCACATTTGTGGATGCTTTTCGAATTGGAGATCTATTATTGGTTTCTGACCTTTTATTTTGCTATTTTTTATTGCTATTTTCAGGGTTTACTTCTGAGCAACAGTCAATTTCAGCGGATGTGATTCGGAAGGCATATCAAGCAACAGAAGAAGGTTTTATGTCTCTTGTAACATCGCAGTGGCTTATGAAACCTCAAATTGCAGCAGTTGGATCATGCTGCCTGGTTGGAGTTATTTGTAATGGAACACTTTATATTGCAAACCTTGGTGATTCCCGTGCTGTTTTGGGGAGAGCTGTGAAGGCAACTGGGGAAGTGCTGGCCATTCAACTGTCGGCAGAGCATAACGTATGTATAGAGTCTGTGAGACAGGAGCTGCAATCATTGCACCCTGATGACTCGCGCATAGTAGTTTTAAAGCATAACGTATGGCGTGTAAAGGGCCTTATACAGGTAAGTTATTCACAGTGCAGAAATTGGTTGCTGTCATGACTTCTCTGTTTCTGTATGTTGGATTCTAGAGTTTGTGATACTTCTGGATTGTTGCCTTTACAAGCTCAGAACAAAAGTATTCAGTAAATTGATAGGATTAACATTCAAAAGATCATTCTGAATGATTTTGCAGTTCCATTTTCCTGGTATCCATGCAGAGAAATGAAGAATATATAGCTTTCCTGAAGAATTTCATCAAACATGATTTAGCATTCCTTTTGCTAGCTTTTTCCTGATGCATCTTCACTTCTAACCTTTTTGCTGTTTGCTGATGGGAAGAATTTTTGACCTTTCAGGTTTCCAGATCTATAGGTGATGTATATCTGAAAAAGGCTGAGTTCAATCGGGAGCCTTTATATGCTAAGTTTCGCCTCCGTGAACCTCTAAAAAGGCCTATATTGAGTGCAGATCCATCAATTTCGGTGCACCAGCTGCAACCTCATGATCAATTTGTCATATTTGCATCTGACGGGCTCTGGGAGCACCTAAGCAACCAGGAAGCAGTCAATATAGTTCAAAATCATCCACGCAGTGTAAGATTCATAATTCTATGCTTAATATTGTGCAGCAAAATTTTTATTTTTCCCTTCTGGATACCTTCATTGGATTAGAAAGTCGAGTTCTGGTTGGCTCATGTTACTTCTGAATTTTAGATTGTTCATCAATTTTGTTGCTGGTTGTCTTGAGATCAAAACACTGTTCTTTCTATCTTGTTTATTGCATATTATTGATGTACCATGAGCATATTGCTGATGATCTTTCATGAACCTAACTATTTGGTGCTGGAAAATGTCTGGAGTGTTTTGGTTCGCAGATTTGATTTTGTATATTCTTAATGCACAAAAATGTGGTCACAACAGGAGGGACTCTAAAGTTATTGGCCTTAAGCTAAATGCCTGTTCTCATGTATTCTTCCTTTGGTTCTTTGATGGTCTTAAGAATGTTCCAAAAATTTGAAGATAATGTTGCTATTACCATTTTATGCTGTGAGTGGCTTCTTGTATTTTTTATTACGAAAGCTCTCCGATTTGTGTTTTGTGCTTTGAATGTCCAAATTCACATATTCAACTGGAGCTGTTATGCGAATTACGTAACGAAGTTGTAGTGAAGAGTTTAAAATTCTTTTGGATGCTGTCATTTTCATGCACCTGCCCGTTGAAAACTGCTCTCTGATTTGTGCCAGAATCTTGTCCGGATACATAAATGCTAACACTCATGCCCCTAACATTCATGCAGGGAAGTGCAAAAAGGCTGGTGAAAGTTGCTCTGCAGGAAGCAGCAAAGAAGAGAGAAATGAGATACTCCGACCTGAAGAAAATTGACCGTGGTGTCCGCCGGCATTTCCACGATGACATCACGGTAATAGTTGTGTTTATTAATTCAAATCTCATCAGTAGGGCTAGCTCAGTCAAGTCGCCAAACATATCAGTCAGAGGGGGCGGAATCAACTTGCCCTCTAACACTTTAGCTCCTTTCACGACGCCAACAGAAGCTGGCAGTACCTGAAAATGATTATTACTATTATATGATGTAATCTATCTCGTCATGTTTCCGTATGTTGTTGTATCATTTCTCTTGTGTGAATAGCCAGGTAGCTTCCCAGAAGAGATGAAAACAGGAGCAAACCCTTCAATTCTTTAATGTACACTGTAACTTTTACCCAAGACCTGACACTTGCATTTAGCTTCTGTGCCCCCAAAAGAACATTTCTGAAGAGGAGTATAAATTGACAATTATTGTAGTTACTGCATGTTAGACTTTGTTTCCTTGCATCTTCCCCCCTTCTTTTTTCGTCTTCGCTTTAACTGGTGCTAATTGCGAACATGGAGGAAGATCCAATTGTTGTAATACTTTCAGACACCTCTTTATTTGCAGAAATGGTCGGTTTTCAAACGGGGAAAGTAGTCAACAAAAAATATATATATGTATGTATATTGTTTCAGCACCACCTAATCCTATAAATTAATATTTTGTTTTTAGTTGTCTTTTTCATTATTCTCTTTGACGCGAATGAATCGTGCATTGCTGCATCAAAATTTCATCTCCTACTTTTCTTGCTTTCATGCGACACGAAACTGATTTTGTGTTTCGAAGTCAACATCATAATAATCTTCAAATACGTTTTCCCTTCGGGCTTTTAGTTTCTGAAAGTGTTTTCTTATGAATTGTTGTTGAAAAACAAAGGTCCGTTCAAAAGTCTTAGAACGTGTCTTCTGTTATCCAATTTCAAGCCAAGTTATCTCAAGGTCTTAAACACACGTCCTACTTGTTCCACACAAGTAATTGAATGATAATCCAAATACGTCTTCAATATTTTTCTAACTCTATATAATTTTAGAGATCCTTTTCATAGCTTTTTTTAGAAAAAAACTTGCATGAAATGCATCATTTTTTTTTTAAATTACCAATAAATTGAGTATTGCAACTAAAAAGTGGAGTAACTATAAATTCTAATATTGCACCATTGCTTTACCTTTGAGAAGGAAAGATTGATTTAAGCAGAACAACTTTAACGAAATTATTCGATAAAAATGTGCAATACCATATACTTTCTCGTGTGTGATACCGTGATGAGACTATCTCGCTCTCAAGTACGGTACAACCCCTGAGATTCAGTAATAATTTTTCAAACCAAGGTTCAAATTGAATATTGAAAAGAAAGAGGAAGTGGGGATTTCCGAGGAAAGGCTAAGAGGGAAAAAGAGTAAATTTTTTTTTAATTTTTTATTTTTCAGACTTGTCAGGCATATTCTCAGGAACCCCACTCGACTCCTTTTGGTATGTATGTTGTTTCATGTTTTTTAATTTTTAAAATTATTTGTTTTATGGAAACACTTTTAAGTTTTAGCACAGCAGCACAACTGTGCTGCTTTGAGTTACAAACGGTCAGTAGAAAAAGAATAATGCTTAATATTAAAATGTTTAAAACACTGGGGACCTCCTTGAAAATAAAATTTTAATTTCTTTAGAATATAATATACAAATATAAAATGACCATTATTATCTATCGTACATAAGCAGATTTGGAATCTTAAACTTTTATACTACTTTTAAAAGTATTATTTGTGAAATTACATGTTTTTTTATCGAGTATAATAAGCATTTTTGTTTCTGTTTTTAGAAAACAGATAACAAAAACTCGGTACTTTTATTGAGGCAAAGCAAAGCACTTTTCGTTTCTTCACTTTTTTATTTCTTTCCCTTATTATTAACCCACAAGGGGGAAAGAACGAAAAGAGCAAAGGCAGAGTTGGTAGAAAATAAATTTATTCTCAAGTTCAGTGCTTAAAAAACTAAATGGAGCTAAGTGGCACAATTAATTGTACTTGCTTGATAAAAAATACAGTGAAAATGGAATTAAGTTAACAAGAGTTCAGTAGTTTCACTTTGAAGTTTGAACCTTTATTATTTTTTAGGCTAATAGATCTTTTTATTCTTTAAAATTTAATTAAATATTTTTATAAATTTTAAAAATATTTTAAAATTTTTTAATTTTAAATAAAATATTTATTATATCTTTATACATAGTATTTAATAAAAAAATTAATAAATTTTTAAAATTGTATAAAATACATTATATTTATGTAAAATATATTAATAAATAAATAAAAATATTATTTAATAATATATTAACAAAATACTTTTATTGTAATTTATTGTAAGAAATTTAATAATAACAAATTACATATTTGTAATTACTAAAAATTAAATACAACTGAAACATAAGGTATTAATTTATTAATAAAATATAGATTTATAAATTTATTTATTTTACAATATAATAAATATTTATGATTATATTGTTATTTATATAAAATACATATATCTAAAATATAATTAAAATAATAAAACTAAAATAACAATAAATAAAACTTATAATATGTTAATAATAATTATATAAAATATGTGCTATAAAATAATTATTTTATTTATTTATTAATATATTTTATAAAATTTTAAAAATTTATTAGTTTTTATTAAATATTATATATAAGGATATAATAGATATTTATATGAAATTAAAATTTTTAAAAATATTTTTAAAATTATTAAAATTTATAAAAATATTTAATCAAATTTTAGAGATTAAAAGAAATTTTACCCTATTTTTTTTTTATTTTTAATGTTAAAACTATAAGATAATGATATTACATAAAAAAATTCTTCTAAAATTGATGTGGGTATTACCGGGCATAGTTCGAGAGGTCAGAAGGCTTGCCTCTTGTCACGTGGCGATTCTGCGGAATGAAATCAGCCCCGTGCGGCACTTGAATTAGCTTGCTATCACCATCCAAGTAAGCCTTTTACCCCAAGATACACTTGTGTGTGAGTGGGTGAGTCAATTGTGCCGTGAGATATGTCAATTTGGTGCTCAAATTGGGACACAAATGGAGGAGAAATGGAATACGTAAGATGCAGAATTTTGGAGAAGGAAATGGGTCCTTCTCCAAATTGCCATTTTTCCCTTTCAATTGTGCAGCCCGTGAGTGTTATTCTCTCATCCAAATTGACTGCAATTTGGCTTCAATTGAGCCTAAGTCCTTCATCATTCACGCCCACACACACATAAGTTAATCCTTGGGTTTGATTGCTTTTTTGGACAGTGACAGTGAGCAAATTCAAGGGCAACACGGGGCTGAGTTCTTTTCGTAGATTCAGCACGTGACACTCTGCACTAACGAGGCAAGGCTTCCACTCCTGCTGAATGAGCTACTATTTAAGATAAATTTACTCCTATCATTAAATTACTGGTGAGTGCTCACTTTGAAGTTTAGACTTATTTAACTCCGTTTGGACTTAAAATGAAATATTAATGGTTTACTCACTGTTTGTGCAGTATAAACTATTAATTTAATCCTCTGCATAGTATGTGTACCTCTTTTGGCATTTTTCTTTTTAGATTTTGTAAGCACCAAGAGGAGGGACTGAGAGAGGAGGAAGGAGGCAGAAAATGGAAATGAATTACAGTCATCCACAGCATGCATCAGCAAAGAAAATGGCACTCATTACATGATAAATACATACTAAATTAGAACAGCTAAACCAGTGTTAAAGCTTAAGCAGCAGCACAATTATACTACCATTATTACAAGTTGTAAAAGATAACAGTCCAAGAAGACCAAAGATTAAAGAAAGAAACATAAATGCCACCAAAGACGAGACAAATCAAAACCAACTCCCTTTCTTCTCTTTCTCTGCAGAGTTGCGTTGTGTCCGGTCACCATCGTTTTTACCCACTTATTTATTATTATTACAGTCAGTTTGTGTTTGTGTTTGACTCCTCTTTTTACTCACAACTCTGTCCATTGTCCCTCTGTCTTTTCCCAAAAAATCTCCCACTAAATTTAGCACTTCTTTCTTATCACCTTTTTTTTTTCAATTTTTGTTTTTTATTTTTTCCACGCTCAGATTTCAGAAAGAAATTCAGAAATGTATTGCTTTGCTCTCGTTGTACGCCAACTCTGTATATGAAATGAAATGACCAAACACTATATACAGTTGTTTTTGCTTCTCTCTCTCTCTCTTTCTTTCTCGAGCCCCTACCTTCTGTCATCTTCTTCTCTCTTTCTCTCTGTGTTCTCTGATAAAAGAGCTTAGCTCAAGCCAGCTGTACGTTGTGAGTTGCAGGTTTTTGAGTAGTTCAGAGAGAGAGAAGGAAAAACTCTCCAATGGGTACAGTGAGGGAGAGGGAGAGATGAAATGGTTAGGGAGAGATGAAATGGTTAGTTCTGATACTATTTCTTGAACTTCATTCCTTGCAAAAATGAGCTTTTTTAACCAAAATATGTAATGCATTGCTGTATAGCTTCTCGAAAAGCTACGTCTTTCCTACTTGTCTTAAAATCCTTGTAAAATCTTAAGCATTCTAATTTTGGCACAACCTCACTTTCTTCTTATCAACAAAAAATACAGACGTTCCTCCAAAAAGCAGCTTTCTCATTTTACCGCAGAAGAAATGGGTTGTGTTGCATCTAAACTTGAGGAAGCAGAAGTTGTGGCCATTTGTAGGGAAAGGAAACGCCAGCTGAAGTTAGCGGTGGAGAGAAGAGATGCTTTATCAGAAGCACATTGTAAATATTGTCAAGCTTTGTTTGCTGTATCAGCAGCCATTAAGCTGTTTGTTGCTAGACACTCTTCACCTGCTTCTCCATATCTCATTACTTTTCCTCCTGCCGATGATTCTCCTTCACCACCACCAAACCCTGACCAAAAAGTAATAAACAACCCAATGTTTCTTGAACAAAGGCCTACTGAAGCTAAGCACGAAACCATTTCTTGCGAGTCATGTGGTTCTTCAACAACTTCAGATTCTTGTGATGAAGAAGAAGATATTAAGGAAGAACAAGTGGTTAGAGAAGAGCAGACTTGTATGTATTATAATTACATGCAAATGCCACCGCCAATGCCGCTGCCACCACCACAGATAGATTTTGGGTGGGATTTCTTCAACCCATTTGATGGTGTAAGACCAGAAGTTGTGAGCGGTTACAGAAGGATTTCTGAAGATGAGTTGAGGGCCGTGAGAGAGGAGGAAGGGATTCCAGAGTTAGAAGAGGAAGGGGACAAAGAAGAAGAAGAGAAGATCAATGTTGTGATGGCTGAAGAAAATGTTCACAAAGAACCTGAGAAGAGGGGTGAATCTGGTTCTGTAGAAGTAGTGGACGGCGCAGATGTGAGTCCAGGAGAGCCAAAAGGACTCACAGTTATTGATAACCAAGAAAAAGGAAGAGAACTCCTTGAAGCATTGAAGGATATTGAGGATCATTTTATGAGGGCTTATGACTCTGGCAAAGATGTTTCCAGGATGCTAGAGGTTAAAAAATTTCATTTGCTATCTAATGTGGAGGGAATAAAAGGTAACTATGGTTTTTAAAAATTATTTTACTGTAGTTTTTGTGTTTAATATTTAAAGGGCATGAAGCCTGAATCTTATTCTAAGAAAATCTCCAACCTGGCTTAAACATTGACTTAAAACTTCATCTTTATTATTCTCTGTTATCTTTGTTTAAAAACGGACAACCTTCTCTTAATTGCTCTGTGAATCTTCTTCTTGAAAAGTTTCCAAAGATCCCTCTTTCTGCTTTCTAAACTAATTAAAATGTTGTTAGAGAAGAATATCCTTCATCTTTTTTTGCTTTTCTTTTGGGTTGTCTTTTTCTTGTTCCACTATTGTGGCTTTTTCTTCCTCTAATCTGTTCAAAAGATTTCATATTGTGGGGTTGTTTTGTTAACTTTGTTTCTCTGTATTTAGTGAAAACTTTTAACTTCTCAAGAAGTTTTAACCTTTTATTTTCTGACTGTATAAGAATCCATAGTAAGCATTGCCTTTTCATTTCCAGCATGATTTGTGATTTCACAAGCATGTCAGAGAAATAATTTATATTGTAATTTTACTCGCAGCACTGTTAATAATACAGTTTACAGAACACTTGCGTGCTCTTCTCTGCAGCTGAAGTAGATTAGATATAAGCTTCAGTAGTACCATATTGACCCTTCTTTGAATTTTCTGTTTCCTAGCAGTACAAAGATTTCAGCTGAATCTCTTCCTGTTTATGAGATACTATAAAATCAAAACTCAAATGATTCCTTTCCGTAAAAGCTGATCGTTTTTTTGAATTATTCTCTACTTTTACCGAAGTGGGTCTAAGATTCAATTGATCCATTTTGCATGATTGCACCTGAATGAGTCTATTCCTTGCAACATTTCTCAAATTCTGCTTAGACCTCACTTTGTGTTGCACTAAAGCACATATCAATATTTGACTCATGAAAAGTTTCCGTAACTTATCTCATTTGATGCAGAGAACTCAACAAAACTCATGCAGCAAACTATTACATGGCACCGTTCCACTTCATCCAAGCCTTCGTCCTGTAAGAGCCTCGTAGTATGGAGTTCTAAGAACTCTTTAACATGGAAAGAGTTTGACAATGATCTCTTTGATGAATGTGGAGTGATGGATTCTGGTAGCCATTCTTCAACGTTAGATCGGCTGTATGCCTGGGAGAAGAAGCTTTATGAGCAAGTTAAGGTAAATATTACTGATACTTTAATGAAAGTAATCTATGCCACTTCTGAGATGATTTAGTGTTGAATAATTCAATTAAAGAATGAAGACAAGGAATCCAAAAATGCTGGTAGTTTCTTTTTCTCTAATGTCAGTATGGTATTTGACTTGTTTCTATGCTTTAGGCTGGAGATGATATACGGAAACTCTATGAGAGAAAATGTTCACGATTGAGAAACCTGGACGTCAGAGGAGATGGCGAACTCTTTACTAGCAAAACTAGAGCATCCGTAAAAGATTTATATGCTCAGATCTTGGTTGCAATTCGGAGCGCTGAATCTATCTCAGAGAGAATTGACAAAATCAGGGAAGAGGAATTACAGCCTCAAGTTATTGAACTGTTGAAAGGGTAAGGAACTCAACCTGTGGGAACCAACAAAATTGCATATTGATTTACATTCCTAAATTTTCCTCCTTTTAATCTTAAGTTTACCTTGTGCAGCCTAACAAATACATGGAAAATTATGATGGAATGCCATGAAACCCAGAACAAGATTATTTCTGAAGTGAGAACTTTGGCATGTCCCACATATGGGAAATTCTGCAATGACTCTCACAGGCTAGCCACACTTCAGCTTGAGGCTGAGCTTCTAAACTGGCGAACATGCTTTACAGAATATGTTGCAGCACAGAAAGGATATGTTGAAGCTCTACACACTTGGCTAACCAAATTCCTTGTCCCTGAAGTTGAATTCTGTTCTAGGAGTAGGAGCAACTCATCTGCACCATACCGACTTGATGGGCCACCCTTGCTCGTCATCTGCCATGATTGGTTGGCTTCCATGGATAAATTACCAGATAAGTCGGTAACCATTGCATTGAGAAGTTTTTCGAAGGGGATGAGAGCGTTGTGGCATCAGCAGGGTGAGGAACAGCATCAAAAGAGGAAAGTTGATAGTATTGCTGAAGAACTGGATAGAAGGACCTTGGCATTCCAGAAAACAGAGACCAGGTTCCTCGAGTCGAAGATCATGGAAATGAAGTCATCCTTGGAGGCAGAGACAATGCCAAAGGAGCATCAAAATGAGTACTTGACAGAGAAGAAGGATCAGTTGGACATGTTTAAGAGGAAACTGGAAGCTGAGAAGGAGAAACACCAAAATTGTATGCAAGAAACACAAAGGATCACAATGAATGGAATTCAGAATGGGTTTTCTACGGTTTTTGGATCATTGGTAGAATTCTCGAAGATTTCTCTGAAAATGTATAATGACCTTCTAACTTACAGTGAGACTGGCAGAAAAGATGGGAACCAGTCATATATAGCAGGCTCGCAGGTTGAAGAAAACGGCTGCAGTTGATCTCAGATTTCCCCGTGTGTATATTTCTATCAAGTCAAAGCAGCTCGCTGAGACTAAGTTTATCCATTATCCATTACTAGTGTAGGGTTTCTTTTAGAAGGATGGCTAATTGTTTGCTTTAATGGTTGCCCAATATTCCTGCCTCCAGCTCATTCTGGGCATGGTGGACAAGAAGGGTGAAGGAAGGTAAATGGGCAACCTTTTGTAAGTAGTTAAAAACTTAGGTGATGAACAGGGGATTTCTATTTGTTATTTGGCAATGGGTTCCCTTTATCTATGACTTGATAATTAAACCGGCTATTAATTTTCTTTATGCTCAGGAAAACTCTGCTATCATTTAGAAGAGTATCAATATATCTGATTGAATAATGTCGAATGCTCCACATGTAACTCAATTTATCATACAAAATGATGCATATTCTAAGTAGATAGTGTGATAAGTAAATCTGAAACGTCCGTGTCATGCCACATGAATATTTGGGGCGCGTAGCAACACTTGAATGTAAAATTACCGCGGAAAGTAGAAAGATGGGCAGCAGACTGCTACACAGTAAAAAGATGGGGAACGCACGCTCGGGTATCTCTTCATCCTTTTCCCAAGATTGGTACGAAATCAGAAAAGCTATCAGAAAAGTTCCTTTCGAGCATGCTTTTTCTGTATTAAATTTCATTTCGTTCATGCAACAAGTATAGCAGCAAAGTTCTTTTTCCAATGAAATTCACTTTTGCACTATGATAGGATATCCAACTTAAAATATCCTTAGGATTTTGAAAACAGACAAACAAGTGAAGGATAGAAAATGCTTTCTACTCCCACAACTGAAATTATAAGAGATTGAATGCATTGGCGAGAATGTAAAAAGATGTACATATTAATAGTTTCACTACAAAACAGAATTTGAAAATATAGGTTTCACTACGTTCTATTAGTAGTTTTGTACAATATGCAATGATACACATCCTAAAAAAGCTTGGCTATGATCATGCAGATGAATAATTACAGCTTTCACAATTCAAAGCTAAAATTGCAATTTCCTCTTATGGCTCTATCGTAAGTACAGGGAAACCAAGAACTGAGAGAAAAGTATAAATTCACTAACTACAGCAGCAGGCGAATGTATGCCAAGAAATGGGACAATGTCTACCTGCAACCAGTTCTCCACCGCAGAGCCCACCACAGCACCGGCCATAAGTCCCCCTATAGTAATTACAGTGGCTTTCCCTGCATCAATAAGAGAGAATCAGTTGAGATACTTCTACGCCAGCTGAAGCAAAAAGGAAATTACAACTCATACAACCTAAATGATTTGATGTACTGACATCCTTATTCCACCATTTCAGGGCAACCTCGTTTATTATGTTGATTATTTTGATTAGCATTAACTCAATATTGACAAGAAATAGTAATAAAATCCTTAACAGTTTAAAATGATAAATTGGTGCAATCACTTTAAAGAGATAAAACCTAATGTCAACTGAGATTGAAGAAGTTCACGTTGGACCTCATGATATTTGAATAATATGTTGTGACCATTCTGTTTGCTTCATCATCAAACAATACATTTGTTACTCAAGGAATCAGGGACATACAAGTGCAATATTTTATTAAGCCTACCGAGTTCCCTTTCATGTCACTCTTTCTTATCATCATCAACTCAAGATGTAGAACCAATCTGAATAAGCAATTGCAGGATTTACATATCAGCAGAACCAAATGAAATCTCACTGTTTCCGGTGACGGAATATTGTTTGGTCATATCTGGATCTCAGGCTAAGCCTTAGCCCAGCACACTTGCAACCAGCCAAGAAAAAGCCAAAGAGCTCCAAATCTCAAGCTTCTTTCCAAGATGTTTCTTCTAATCTTATAAAACATTCTATTAGGTCCAAATATAGGATATGTTCCTCAGCATAAACGGCCCTCCAAATCCCATTTCTCCTTCCCACTATTATCAAGTCTAGACAACCTAAAACAACTAACCTCATCTAAAGAACCATGAAAACTGACTGTAAAATGAAGACAATGACTTAATGTATAACAATTCTACCAAAAGAAGAAAAAGGTCAAAACTTTTGAAGGAGAAACTCCATCAAACAAGAAAAGAACCATGAAGAAAGTTATAAATAGCAGACAGCTCATTACCTAACTTAACATTCTTTCTGGTCATGAAGTACAAGGAAGCCCCAAAGCTACTTGCCAAGATCAGCCCAGGAACGTCAGCCCCAGCATAAGGTGCAAGAGATGGCATAGAAGTGCCATTAACGTAAGTTAAAACCATCAAAGCTCCATATACGCCAGCTTGAATGCCCAAATCTCCAGTTGATGGGGTTTCTACTGCAACAGTCGACTTCTTCAAAGTAGCCTGCAGCCACTGAGGCACTGATCCCATTCCCGGTGTGCCCACAGGATTAACATCCGCATACCGGATGCTACTATCCACAACTTTCCCTGCTCGACGCTGAGTCAAGCTTCGCATAAGCAACATGTCGTACGCAGCCTCAACCTAAATGGCAATCCAACCACAGTTGTTATGAGAAAATAACAATAATTGGCAATGTAATTACAGTAAAAGCTACTGGTAAAATTATAAATGCCTGCTGTCTAATAAATTAAAAAGCTAGAATTCAACATTATCCTAGTAATGATGTCAGCTACCCGATGGACCCCACCCGGAAACCATCATAATTGAATGTGAACTCCAATCAGTAAACCATATCACATACCTTTAAATCAACCCTTAGTTCATACTATCAAAATCAAAATAACCACTTTAATAAAAACTAAATCATGTATATTAAACTACAAAACACAAGTTCATGTCACATCAATGCATAGGTCTCATAAACTGCAGGCCATAAAGAGCTAAATCCTTGAGCTTTTCAGTGAGAATGGGGTAATTACAAGCCCATGACACATCAAATTCAAAGCTTAACACAATAAGCAACTACCAAAAAGCTGCAAAATTACATAGCAAAAACGACCCAATAGCCAAATTGTTTGTTCAACAAGCTCAAAATTCAAACTTTGACATTTTAGTCTTGATACGTACCAAAATTACATCTTGCATGCAACACATCACATAAAACTGAAAATACCAAAATCACACGATTCTACAGGGCTAAAATTTGATCTTTTCAACAGAATCGAAAGCAAAAAAGAAAAAAAATTGCATAGCTAAATTCACATAATTTACAATACCCATACACCAAAATAAAACAAATTCAGCGAGCTCCCACAATTGTTATGCAATAAACGAAAGGAAAAATGCGGGATAAAACTTACCTGTGCAATTGCCTCTTGGTCGTCTTTACAGTTAGCGAGAATCGAGTTTTTGGCGCGAAGTATGTCATCAAACGAAGCAGTTTCAGACACTCCCAGAAGCTTCAGCGCGTTCTCCACGGACATCTCGAACGGAGCTGAGTCATCGGCTCTGGACCCGGCTCTAGCTATCCCCGCAGCTGCTAACGTGCGCCGGGACAAAGGAGTTAAGCCTCTCCACAGCTCTGTTCTAGTGGGTTTTAACGAAGGTGAAGAAGGGTAATTGGTGGGATTGAGGAGGTGAACCGGTGGCGGCCGAGGGATGGATGAACCGGGAGAGAGGCGGTTGGGCCGGACGGAGAGAGTGGCAGCCATTTTGCGAAGAAAATGTGAGGCTGCGTTGCGATTTTTGGCTTGCGTTGAAGAATTGAGTTAGAACCAAGAAACGGTTAAATCTAAGATAGTCCGGTGGTGATGTGGAGTACGTCTACCCAACTCATAATAACATTAGTACAAAATTCAATATAATTGATTAGGATAATAACATATGAACCCTTAATATTTTGCAATTTTATAAATAAGGATATAGGTTGTCTATGTCTAGTCAATCGATTCCTAACTTAACTTTAGCTTAGTAATTCTTGTATATGACTAATATATTCTTTATTATTCAATTAAATAGACAAATATTATAAAAGCTAAAATTCATAATTTTTCGAATAACTAATTATATTATAAATAGATTTATGTATTTAAAATTATAAATTTAAATTTGATATTTTAATCATATAATTATTAATTATGTTATATTCATATCGTTTATTTATTAATTATATTATTTTAAGTTAATTTTTATTTTATTACTTTTGTGATATATTTGTATCGAATTAATTGTTTGTTTAAAAATTATCGTTTTGAATCAAAATTCAATTATAGTGAGATAGTTTTGCCAAAATTATCATTTAAACCGTTATACTTGGGGGCCTATTTGTTATAATTGAAAAACCTATGTATTAATTGTAAAATAGATAACCGAATGTTAGTATTGGTTATGAATTTATTTAAATGGTTGAATGGATTTAGTATTTCTTAGCTTAAATTTGTGGCCATTGATCAAAATTTATTCAAGATACGATAATTGTTAAGTTAATCGTAGTAAATAAATTAATTTTTATTTAAAAACATATTAAATATTTTTTAGTCAATTTATACATTTACATTCTTCAAATAAGAATGTATTTTTTAACAAAATTATAATTTATATTTATTTCCCCTTCTTCGCACGGTCATTTTTCGTTAATAATTGATCATCACCTTGCGAGTTCTACAAGTTACTCCTTCAATGTGTCGTTTACTCTTACACAATAAACCTCATGAATATTGGAAAAATAATAAATAAATTATATTTGTGGACAAGGAAAATGAATGAAAGGGAAATAAAAAAATTAAAAAAATATCTGGGTTGGTTCTTGGTTGATGAGTAGTCGTTGGAAGAAGCCGTTTACAGTTAAGCTGTTGGGAAAATGTTGGCTTTTTGGAGAATGACTCCTCCAGCACTGTGTTTGTCAAATGGAAACAGAAGTGGGTTCTGTTGCAGAGCTTCTTCTCTTCAAAGCCACGAAAACAGCGACCAAATCAACGACAGAAAGAGCAAGAAGAAGAAGATAGTCATCATTGGGTCTGGTTGGGCTGGCCTGGGCGCTGCTCACCATCTCTGCAAGCAGGTGCTTTAATTTCACTTTCTGCAACAATTTTTTATTCCTGGTGTTATTCTATTCGATATTGTCAAGTTTGTGTGTAACTTCTCATTTTGTGAAATTGGAATCGGTGGCATTTTGTTCTAGGGTTTTGATATCACTGTTCTTGATGGTGGGAATGGTTTTGGCGGTCCTGATGATGTCTGTATGCAAGGTAATTAAGTTTTGTGAATCTTACAAAAAGGTTGGTGTTGTAAAGAAATAAAATACAACTATCTTTTGAATCCTAACATCCAAAATTTTATTTTATTTTGTAGGTTTCTGGTATCCATACCAGAATATATTTAGCCTTGTTGATGAGCTGGGTATCAAGCCCTTCACCCCTTGGATGAAATCTGCACAATATTCAGAGGAGGGATTGGAGGTAAGCAATGTTATTTAGCACTATTTCAAGTGATCAAAACTGAAAATGTGATTCTTTTACCCGTCTTGCCAATTGGTTGAAAGTAGTATTGAGTAAAAATTTTAGTCTGTAAAGTATTTTTAACAGCTGAGTACCATTTTGCAGGTTGAATTTCCAATATTTCAAGATCTTTCTCAGTTGCCAACTCCACTAGGAACCTTGTTTTATTCTCAAGTATGCCTTGCATACTTTTTTAATCCACTGGGAAAAGTTTCTTTGTTGAGGCTTGTGTAAACTGATCTTCATCGCACCATGTGCAGTTTTCTAGGCTACCATTGGTGGATAGGTTAACAACACTCCCTCTAATGGCTGCAGGTGTTTGTCTGTTTCTTTTTATAAACTTCATCAAAATCTCACAATTAATTTGGCTTTAATTGCTTTAAATACCTTGCATTTGCAGTAATTGACTTTGACAACACTGATACAGCTTGGAGAAAATACGATTCAAGTAAGGATCCTAACAGATTTTTTACTGTTATCTCTATTGAAGATGATTGTGGAAGTGTCTTATTCTGAGGATTGACATGCAGTTACTGCGAGGGAACTTTTTAAACAGTTCGGGTGCTCGGAAAGGCTTTATGGGGATGTTATTGATCCGTTGCTTCAAGTGGGTCTGTTTGCTCCTGCAGAGCAATGTAGTGCTGCCGCAACTTTGGGAATTCTATACTACATCATCCTTGCCCATCAGGTTTGATAGATACATTTCCTTTATAGACAATACTGAATTTCATGAGGAAAAAAAAGAAAAAAGAAAAACTAAATCAAGCTATCTAAGATCAAATGAAACATGCTTCATTGGGATAGAGTTTCATGATGTCTTGTTTTTCTTTTGGGAGTATACTAAAGTCTTAAGTTTACAAAAATTATTAATAACAAAGCTTTTGGAATTTTACTTATCTCTCTCTTTGTTTTTTCTAACTATCATTTCTTTGTAAATATCTCACTCTTCTGCATCATTACCACTTACTTTTCTGTCTATTGGGGTTTATTTTGCTGGTGGAAACAGAAAAATTTTGATGTGCTATGGTGTCGAGGGACACTTAGAGAGAAGATTTTTGTGCCATGGATTGACTCCATGAGGTCTAGAGGTTGTGAATTTCTGGATGGTAGAAGAGTGACAGGCCTTTCATATGACGAAGAAACAGGTCGCATCTCAGAAGTAGTTTGTGGCAAGGAGACGTATAATGCTGATGCAGTTATATTGGCAGTCGGAATCTCCACACTTCAAGAACTTATTATGAATAGGTATGCACTCTCAAACCTTGAACCACTAAATTATCTTGCTTTCTTGATATTAATTACTCATGCTTATTATCCTGTTTTGACTGGCATTTGTTCTATATAGTGCAGTATTGTGTACTAGGGAGGAGTTTCTGAAGGTTTTGAACCTAGCTGGCATTGATGTAGTTATTGTTAAACTTCGGTTTGACAGGAAGGTGTGTGCAAAAGTCTCCATTGCCTTGTCCTTTGCGAGGCTCAGCAAAGAAATAGTTATCTTATAACTTGTCATATAACAGGTTATAATTCCAAATGCAAGTAATGCTTGTTCCGGATTTGGTGGTTCATTTGCGTGGACTTTCTTTGATTTGAACCAAATTTATGATGAACACAAAGATGATTCTGTAACAGTTATACAAGCTGATTTTGTGAGTATTACGTCCTTTGTTTAATCTATCAAAGAAAGCTTTCAGCCGCGAGAACTAATTTCTCTCTGTTCTGAAATATCCATGCATAGTATCATGCTAATGAGTTATTACCGCTGAATGATGAGCAAGTAATTGCAAAAGCCATGTCGAATCTCTCAAAGTGCATCAAGGACTTCAACACTGCCACTGTGATTGATCAGGAAATCAGAAGATCTCCAAGATCTCTGACTCATTTTTTCCCAGGTATCCTTGAGCTAAAGTATGCTTGTTGCTGTGATATGTATGCATCCTACGCTCAGACTACATGCAAATTCATTTGTGTATTCCCTTCTTAAAAGGTTCATACAAGTACATGATGCGGGGGTCTACATCTTTTCCAAACTTGTTCATGGCAGGAGATTGGATTACAACCCGACATGGTTCATGGTCACAGGTCATGTTCAACCGTTTCCCTTGCTTTCTTTGGTCGCTACAAGTGATTAAAGCAGCAAACTCAAAATTTTCTTTATACTTTCTTGACAGGAGAGATCTTATGTCACTGGACTTGAAGCAGCCAACCGGGTGGTGGACTATCTTGAAGATGGAAGCTTTGCTAAAATAATACCCGTTGAGGAAGATGAACCTCACATTGAAGCATTACGCAGCCTAAACAGAAGATTGAATGAGCTCAGAACACAGATCCCATTATCTGATTACTTCCTCCAGTAAACTTGGCATTAACTATTTAAGATTGTTGGCCGCTGCTGCAATGTGAATGCTCTTTCAAAGTTTTGCTTTCAGTGTTAATTTGTCATTTACCGAGCAACATTAAGTTGCAGATTCAAGACTATTGACATCAACGAGAGATTGAGAAAGAAATCATCGATTATGGAATACAAAATCCACCCTTATACAGCAATATAGTTTATCAAACACTCAATTGTTTTCTTTAACAGTTATTATTTCTTCGTTTGATTATTTTATAAGCCATAATGTCCTAACTCAAACTCTTAAAAGTCACTAGTAATACTATTCATTTTGCATAACATTAATATGGCGTTCAATAACTTTTTATATTTTCTTAAATTCCAAGATATCTAATTTTTTTTTTTGTAAAATTTCTCTTAAATATAGAAAATAATTAAATATAATTAAAATTTAAATTCATTTTCTAATTTTTAAAATGTTGTTACTATTATTATACTCGTAACTAAATCTTAACTAAAAAACCACACTTTCTGAAACTTACGTTTATCAATTTACTATAAACACTATTGTATTGTATTTCTTTCGTAATCGGAAAATTTATACGTGGGACCCTACTTACCTCTACAAACCCCGCACGTGTCACCATCTCCGCCAGTCACACTAACAGACACACTCGACTCTGTACAACCCTTCACTAATCCTGCCTACTCCAGTCCAATCCCCCGTCGCCACGTCATATATTCAACTTCATGATTATACATTTGTGTTCCTGTATTTCTACCATATTACCTGCATTGCCATTTATAATTTAAATAATAATAGATCTCATCTCAATTTTGTTCTATTATAGTTATTTCCTTCCCTTTGCCCTTCCTCCCTTCACACAGAGATCAGGGGAAAAAAAAGGTACGGCTCTTTTTTAGATCTCATTCTCAAATTCTTATCTAAAATTTTCAATTCTTTTGGAATTAATTTAGTTTAATTTAACTCGAATTATCAAATCCAGGCGTAAGTTCGTCAGATCTTTTGACTGATCAACAGTTAGGTCACTATCAATTTTTGTTTTTGGTTTTGAATTTTTTACTGCTATTGAGTCGAGATTTTTTCTTGTTTGGTTGCTGGGAAAATACGGGAAAATGAAAGGGATTAGAAAGTTTGGATTTCTATTGGACGTTTTCTGTGACCAGTTGGAGGTTGAATACCAGTATGTTAGCTTAATTTAGTCAGTCAATTGTTATATGATTCAATTGACGCATTGGTTGGTAGTTTCATGAAGAGGAACTTATGTGTTCTTTGAGCCTTTGGATCATTGGGTTAATTATGCAGTTTTGAGATCAATCTAGTGCTTGGTGCTGACTAACCAACTTTAATGATGCAATGGCTTAATCTGTCGTTGTATTTAATTTTTTCTTTTGCTAAATTTACATTTATTTTTAAATATGAATCTGCTTTTGTTTGGCACCTATGATGACTTGTTTGTTTTTCTCTTCCTCTCTTAGACAAAACTTAAAGATGGGTGTGCCAGAAAACAACCATGACTTGGATGAGGGATTGGAAGTCGCCTTGGGTATTCACTCATCGTATTTAGTGATTATTTATCTACTCTAAGCATACAGTTAGTTGGTGAAGAATCCTGGATTCACGTTCCAATAGCAAGAAGGATTTTGCTAACACCATTGTGGATAAACTTTTGGAGTTTAGTTGTTTTAGTGACAGTGGCATTCTTTAAATTGTTACTGAGTATTCTTATGTTTTTGGGTGTCGCAGAGTACAGAACAATTTGTGGTGTTGCCGGGCCTCTGGTCATCCTTGACAAAGTCAAGGTAGGTTATCTTCTTGTTCTCCGCCACATCATTAACTGCTGTTTGTTTGATTTTCTTCTCTTTGAAGTTATCTTATTTTTGCGCTATGTGATTGATTGTCTTAGGGACCCAAATACGAAGAGATTGTAAATATTCGGTTAGGGGACGGAACATTGCGACGTGGTAAGGTCCTAGAGGTTGATGGAGAGAAGGCTGTAGTTCAGGTAATTTCATTTTTATGATCTCCATCTTTGGTAACCAGTGGTTCCATAATGTGCAGTTCTGTGTAGCTTCCAAAAGTCGGTGAACTTTCATATTTGGACTGAGTTGCCTTTCTCCCTTTTTTTTCCTTTGTGAAGAAATGGGGTGATTTTTCTCCTATAAATTAACAAGAAACACTTATTGCCTATATAATTCTTTTATTTGGTGTCTTGTTGCCCAGGTTTTTGAAGGAACATCTGGAATTGACAACAAATTTACAACCGTGCAGTTTACTGGAGAGGTATGGAAACAGGATTTATATTCTTTATTTATAGATGTCCAATTAATTTGGAGTGTTATGTTTCTAGAGTTGTTTGTTAATGAAGTAATCTGTTAGAGGGTAGAATATTGCCTGGTCCGGTGGGCAGAAACATCATTGGCAAAAAGCTAGTAGTTGTTTCTGTGCTGGATGATATAACTATTATACTAGCTTATAATTATTCCTCTGCAAGACATTTTCTTTGGGGCTTAAGTGCTACCTTTTGGTCCCTTTTGCTGAAGACCAACAACAGAAGAGAGCAGGAGTGTTTATTCTCCACTGGTTTCAGTTCTTTAGGAATTTTCTTTTGTATGAAAAATACCTTGCCAATATTTTGCAGGTTCTGAAGGCTCCTGTCTCAGTGGATATGCTTGGACGTATTTTTAATGGTTCCGGGAAACCCATTGATAATGGTCCCCCAATCTTGCCTGAAACTTACTTGGATATATTTGGTAAGTTACTAAAAGCTTTTATGCAACGCATTATAGCTTTATGAAAATTATGAAGATAAATTTTGGTTCCAAAGTTGTTTAAGCTGTTAATTTATGTCATCAATTCACTTGTAATTTTGTTTTCCTTTTGTCTTCTTCTCAGGAGCCTCTATCAACCCCAGTGAGAGAACCTATCCTGAAGAGATGATACAGACAGGGATTTCTACTATTGATGTCATGAACTCGATTGCTAGAGGACAAAAGATTCCTCTTTTTTCTGCTGCTGGTCTTCCCCATAATGAAATTGCTGCTCAGATTTGTCGTCAGGCAGGTTTGGTCAAGCGATTGGAGAAGTCTGATAATCTTCTTGAGGTATATTATCATCCTAATTATTATTGGCTTGTACATGGTACATTTATTAGTCCGATGCATGTTTTGACAACGTTCTATAATCTGGTATCCTTAATTCTTATTTCGACTCTTTTTACCATGTTCACCATTCAATATACTGGAATCTATATGCCACAATTTAGTTATATCAGTACAGTAAGCTCTCCATGCTGAAATATTTTAATCAGCATCCATATAATATTACAAGTCCTATTAAGTAACTTTTTTCCCAGGGAATTTTAGGTGAAATGAATATGTACTTGAGCATATTCTTATTAACTGAGTACTGTGGCGTATGTGGAATTGAGTAGTTGGTGCTTGAGGAAAATGCACTATGCGTACTTTAAAGTATTACATCTTTTTATCTCCAAGTGTGCAAGTAATTTTGTTTGCCTGATGTTGAGTTGTCATTTAGATTTCCATTTAGAATATTACCTTTGTCCTTGATTCTCCTTGTTGATGTCTAGTTTTCAGTTCTTTCAACTGTGCCATTTAGAATACTACCTTTGTCCTTGTTTCTCCTTGTTGATGTCCAGTTTTTCAGTTCTTTCGTGCTCATAACTGGTTGAATGCTTGTTGACTTATTTCTATGATTCTTCAGGATGGGGCAGAGGACAACTTTGCCATTGTGTTTGCAGCTATGGGTGTAAACATGGAGACTGCACAGTTTTTTAAACGTGATTTTGAGGAAAATGGATCGATGGAGAGAGTGACCCTTTTTCTGAATCTGGTATACATATAGATTGACATATTAGCCTTTTGTCTGTATTGGTTCTAACAAATTGATTTTTCATTTTGTCATGGGAGTTTATTTCTTATGCATCATGCGAGTATCTTGCACCTAAAGTTTGTTTTGCCATTATTTGTGCAGGCAAACGACCCTACAATTGAACGTATTATCACTCCTCGTCTTGCTCTTACAACTGCAGAATATTTGGCATATGAATGTGGCAAGCACGTTCTTGTCATTCTGACAGACATGAGTTCTTATGCTGATGCTCTTCGTGAGGTATAAAGAACATCTCTCATTCTAGGAATTGTGTGAATTGCAATTGATGCAAATACTCAGCCTGGAAAATTTTATAGAATATCCTTGTAAATGTGTTACTGATTGCTTATGAATATTCCAGATCTTTGCAGACGGACATAGTCCTTTGCAGACTAGTAGAAAGTTTAAACCTTGTTGCCTTTTTCTCCAATTGTGGGAAAAAAAAAATTCAATTGAATACTTATATAGAAAATTCTCCATGACAAACTACTGATTGGTACTGCAGATCTCTGCTGCCCGTGAGGAAGTACCTGGAAGGAGAGGTTATCCTGGGTATATGTATACTGATTTGTCCCAAATTTATGAGCGTGCTGGTCGAATTGAGGGCCGAAAGGGTTCCATCACCCAAATTCCAATATTAACTATGCCAAATGATGGTAAATTGTCAGACCATATTGGCTGGCTTGCATACCACTCCTTGCTTTGGCTGGGAACAGTTATATGACTTTTTATTTTTTTGGCCAGATATTACACATCCTACTCCAGATCTTACGGGTTATATTACCGAGGGGCAGATATACATCGACAGGCAGCTCTACAACAGACAGGTAAAGTTGTAGAGTTTGTTTTGTGAAATTTATCAATTGAGTACTTTGGTATTACAATGGAAAATGTCTCTTGGGATACTCTTTGGTATATGGTAACTTCTGCACCTTTTTATGTGCACAATGTCTACATGTGAGAATTTTACGATCTTATCCTATAATTGGCATGCTATAGACCGAATTTTGCAGAATCAAGGTTAACTCATTCTTTGGTGTCATGAATGATAACCGTAGTCTTGTTGCCATAGACCCTTTGAGACATTTTGAATATCTCAGACCTATGTGGAATGAAATTAATCTGAAGCAAGAATGGTTAAATTTTAGTTGGCTTGATATAGAATTTCAATGTTGGTTTTGATGCATTAAGAATCCTGGTCTCTAATCCTTAGAAACAACTTTCCGGTAAATCTACTAATAAAGTTGATTATTATGTGGAGCTTATAAATACTTCAGAAACTAAAGATTTGTCATTCTGAATTGCGCAGATATATCCACCAATCAATGTCCTCCCATCCCTGTCTCGTCTGATGAAGGTAAGAATACATTCTTACCTGTTTGAACTCTGAATTTGCTTGGAGGGGTGCCAAGTTTATCAATCAAGACAAGTACATTATGAAGGCTTTATTTTAACACTATAACCTATAATTTTTTCAGAGTGCCATTGGTGAGGGGATGACTCGCAGGGACCATGCCGATGTTTCTAACCAGGTTTGATTGGATAATCATAACATCATTTTATCCTGTGTATTGTTTTTACCGCCAGGCATTTAACCATTTCATTCATTGCTTACTGCCCGACCCTTTAACATTCAGCTGTATGCAAATTATGCCATTGGGAAGGATGTCCAGGCAATGAAAGCTGTGGTCGGAGAGGAAGCGCTTTCTTCTGAGGATCTGGTCTCTCTTTTTACCACTTACCATGTTGTCTATCATCAAGTGAAGTAATTTCTTGCTATAGAACTCACAAGATGTTCTTGTCTGTAACAGCTATATCTGGAATTCTTGGATAAGTTTGAGAAGAAATTTGTTTCACAAGGAGCTTATGACACCAGGAGTATCTTCCAATCTCTTGATTTGGCATGGACACTTCTTCGTATCTTCCCTCGTGAGCTTCTCAACCGTATACCTGCAAAGACCCTTGACCAGTTCTACAGTCGCGATGCAGCTAATTGATGAAGAAAACATGCTCATAGAGACATACACCTCGCCTGCCTGCTGCTTTGCTGTTTTCCAGTCTGCAGTTTGTTTATTCGCGAGCTTTTCCGTACTAGGTTGCATTGCATCTCTCATTCATTGAGCAGAAATAATAAAGGTTGTGTAGTTCCAGCTGAGACCCCGTGCAAAGCTTTCCGGCTAGTCAGACTGTTTAGATATTGTAATTCCTGTACCTTCTATTTGTTAGTGTGTTGTCCAGACTCTGGTTTGGTGATACAGCTACTCAAATTTAAATCAGGCTAGCGAGTATTATAAAGCCCTTGTTTTATCGTCCTATTTATTTTGTAATTTTATCTCTCGGATTATTTTGTTGTGGTCCAGAAAATACACTTCGGTGTTTTCTGAAATTGTCAGCTTATTTAAATTTTTTTTTGTAATTATTTTCCCAATAATAATCTCTACTTTGGGTTGCCACTCTGCTTCTATTTACAAAAGAACAGCTTTTAAAAGTGCTTAAACATATCAAAAGTCCTTGAAGTCACATATCACCTCTTCACTTCAGTCAAGAATTAGACTTGTTCCACATCAATAGGTAAAACATATAACCATGTCAGCGAACACCAAAGATTTTCAGATATTCTATGCTGATAGTGTTGAAAGGATACCAATTTCATAACATTTTTTGTGTCTTACAAAATCTTACAGATTGCAGCAACAAACATCTCTTCCATATATTAATGTACAAAACCCTTCTAAAACATCCATGTATCCTGATTTCTCATAGGAAATAGGGAAACATCTATGGCATCCATGATCTTCCTCTATGACAAAAAGATGAATCAGTAGGAACTAATTATCATTCGAATAGAGAAAAAAAAAAGATCAGTGGATTGTACTCAATCTCAGCCTGCTTTTGATGTTCTTGCAACTGGTGGTAAGACAACTGAATCGAGGTTCCCTGGATATGGACTCCACAAGCCTAATCCACCTTTACTTTCTATCATACTGCTACCATTCCCCTTTAACTCGTCCCGTGATTTCACCCACTCTATTTTGGAAGAATGTTCCCTAGTATGTGGGTGCAATATAAACAGCGAATTGTACTCACAATTTGGAAACATATGGAACTTGAACAAACCCTTCAATCTATAGACAACATAGCCGAAACTCAGCTGGTCTCTGGGTGTGAAGAGGTTGACCTCATTGAACCACAAGCAGCTAAACAAGTTATTCAATGCGGTATGTTCCCGTATGATGATGGCTCCCTCTGGCACATCTGCAAGTAATACCGTCAATCAAATGAAACAGCAAGTGCCAATAACACAGTCTAAAGGAAGCACCCTTAGGGGGCCTTTGAAAGGCATGTCCCTGTATAAACTACTAATTGTACATACCACTAATTGTACTTTTCTTTATACTCCATGGCTCCATTCCCTCATAGCGGTAAATTTTCATGTGATAATCAATGAGAGGTCGGGCATATCGCTTTCTTCTCTTATTTGCATCAGCCTCCTCATATATACTGCGATGATGTTTGTGCTGAGCAATGGCAAAAGTATGCTTTCCGCGCCATAAGTATCTGCAGAACAAAGAGAATTCATATAATGAAGGTTAATTCTCTGCTGCAATCACAAAGAACAAAAATCTTCATCACCATGTCCTTTTAACCTACTTAACTAAACTGAGTTGCGGTTCCATTTTCAGACTACAAAAAAATGAAATTTAGTTTCTGTTAACCTCATCTAGAAGAATATACCTTTCAAGAATTAGCAATGGATCAACAATCAGCTCCATTTTACCATCAATCCAAATGCTGTACTGTGCTTGAGGAAATAACCTATGGGTTAAAATCTTAGGAACCTTCCCATTCCTTCTGGGTTCATCATAAGGTTGATGCTTAAGTAGAATAAGACGCCATATACCGACCCACTGCCCTCCTGCAGAATCTTCCTTGACAGTAACATTCTCCTTTATAAATTTAAGAGAAACCTCATCCACCGCCATGAGAAAACAGAAGAGCTTCTTCGAGCGATGACTTATGTTTGAAGGCTGTTGAGGTACATCATATCCGTCAAAAATCCCAGATGCAACCACAAACCTACACTTCTTAACATACTTGACATCCAAAGGAGCCATTTCGGCTCCACCATTACGCATAAATCCACAGTGCACCTGACTGATAAAGCACATAGTGAAATGGAAAAACTTTTAGAAACCAATAAATAAGTAAAAGAGTGCATGAAATTGACATATGTATTGTCCTCCAACCAACATTCAATTCCTTTAAAGAGATACATTCTTGTTTCAATATTCAAAAGATACTGGCTGTACATTCAAAATTAATTTCACCTTCATGTTAGAATTCAATCTGAAACTCTCTTCTCTTTGTGACCAGCTTTGACGTCCTCCAAATAGTGGGTTTGACTGAGATCCATTACTCGCCAGCTCATCCTCCAAAAAATAGGTTAGATTTTTAACGATTGTGTCAGGAGTTCTTTCCTTTGGAATTACAATTCTGTCAGGGTCATCCGCAATGGGAATTGGACAACCTAATTAACAGATCCGGAGTCAATATCAATTACTTGTACAACAAAGAGATCAATATTGCAAACAAGAGATGTTGCCATAATCTTACGGTGTTGCGGTTTTGGAACAAGTCCCATTGTGTCTAACATAATAAATACCTTCCCCTCTTTGTTACAGATAGCTGCACATCAAGAAGAAACCATAATATCAATTCAACCTTATCAAAGGAAACCTTTAATCAAAAGGAAAGTTCTCATCAAATAAATTTTGACCTTCTCGCTTCAATCTAGTCAAGAATTAGAGCATTGGAAATTAGAAAGCAAGACCAATCCTTGATTTATTCACAATATATAACCTTGACAAACGATTCCAGAATAACAACTAAAATAATATTAAAAATTCCGATTCCTTCTCTTCTTTCCAACTTATTCAGTAGCTGAGGATAAACTACTAACGATTGAAATGCTAACAGTGCATAAACCTAGGAAAAAGTTCAAAATTACGGAAACAAAATCTCAACACATACTCTTAATATCATACTGAATACCTGAAAAAAAAGATAAAGAAGATTGGCAAGACCAGACATGAAATAATAATACAACAAGAATCAGCAGCATCCACGCAATGCCGGCTACAAGAACCAATCGAATAAATCCCCTCTTCCAAACGATCTTCATTGGATAATCTTGAGACAACCTCCCAGGAGAAAAGAGACCTCCTTCAGAATCTGCATCAGCAGCACGATCTTCATTACGAGAAACAAGGCTAAACCAGAAAACCATAAAATCAATAACTTAAAATTAACCCAACAAGGAATTGACAATAAAAGCAATTTTTATTCCATTTCACGATAAGCAGAAAGAAAAGAAATAGTTGTTACATACCTTTGGAACGTGGGGTTTGATAATTTCGATCTCTCCGGTTTAACCGCGCAGAATAAGAAGGTTGAACCTTGTTCTCCATAATCACTAGACTTAATCAACACCCTCTCAAATGCCTGTTGAAATCATGCTAAATTGGAATAAAATTAACAGAGTAGCTACACTTGCCAATGCGTTAAAGCAACAAAAGAACAAAACTTTAGTCAGATTGGCAAAAGTTTGCAACAAAGTATGAACACAGTAATTTGTCTAAATCGTACAATGGCCAAAGCCACCAATTTCAGAACGAAAAAGATAAGAGCTTTGACAAGCAAACGTGCGCCTAGAAATAATGTAAGAACTACCAGTAAATCAGATCTAGGAAACTTATGAAAACTACAATTGAATAAAATAAAGGGAAATAATCAAAAATGCCCTTATTTTATAATAAAAATTCAAAAATACCCTCTCAATAAATTTTCAATCAAAAATGTCATTTTTTTACTCTTTCGGACAGAATTGCTCTCATGTCCTTTACCGAATTTTATTTGACCAACCCTTAGTACTTTCGAGTTAAGTTATACTCGAAAGTGTATTTATAAAGTGACTCGAAAGTGTATTTGTAAGGTGACTCAAAAGTACACTATCTAGTCACGTTTTAAATGTACTTTCGAGTTAAAGGTAATACTTATAGTTTCGAGTAATGCACTTTCTAGTTAAAGTAAAACCTATAGTTTCGAGTTAAGTTCAAAATACACTTTCGAGTTAGGTTGAAATTACACTTTCGAGTTAAGATAAAATTTAAGTTTCGAGTAAAGCATGGATTTTTAGTTAAGTAAAAAAAAAAGGGGCATGAGGGCTATTTCGTCAGTTTGGGAAATAAAGGGGCAATTTTTTGAAAATTAGTGACAGTGGCATTTTTGAATTTTACTTATCAAAGGGGCATTATTGGTTATTTCCCATAAATAAATAACTCTCTTGAAGATAATTAATTTGGAATAAATCTGTAAAAAGAATCGAACTTTTATTAGTTCACGCCCTGAGATTTTATTATTTTAAAACCCTATGAAAAATAAATCTGTCACCAAAAACGCCGTCGTTCACATTTATCCCGGAAGGACAGTGAAAGAAATATGATATTGAACGCAAGAAAACGATGTCGTTTTATAGGCGATAATTTTGGACGCCCATCACGCTTGTTTTAATCTCTCTAATGAGAAAGTCAAGGACTTTAATAGTAGGGCTTGCGATTTGCGAATCTAAGTTTTAATTCTTTTTTCTAGATAATTTGTTTATTGACTGGTTTCGTGAGAAGTAGAGTGAGAGATGGAAGCAGAAGTGATAGAAGCAGAATTAGTGTTGCCAACTTATATGAGTTTCAAGAAGATACAGATGTATGAGAAATACCCAAAAGGCCAATCCAGAGGCAGACATTGGAAACATCTTAAGCAGATTCTCCAAGCTGAGAATTATCAGAATTATCCTCCTGATGAACCCAACTGTAAGTTAATACAAAGAAAATAAAATCCTCTTTATGCTTTTATTTATTTATTTTTCAGTTTTAATATTTTAGTTCGTATGTAGATGTTTGATTCATGATTCAAGAATTTTTAATTTTATGCTAACCTTTTGATGATGTGCTTAGGTTCTTTTTTGGAATTTTATGATAGGAAGAACAAATTTAGGAGTTTGTCTTACTTGAGGTGTTAAAGTGGAGTGCTGGAACTGCTAAACTAATTTGTGAATGGGAAGTGTATCATTCTTTAAGTGTGCATGAAACTGAGAAAAATGGGAACAAAAATGGTCTTTTCTTCATTGATACTAATGAATCTGATTTTGGGGAAGAAGCCATGTAACAAGCATGAGAAAAAGACATGATTTTGCTTTGCCCTCTACGCATTTTTTTGATTGATGTTATTGTCAATTGTGGTGGTGTAAGGTAGTTCTACTAAAGTGGAGTTGAATCACGAATTTGTACGTATTTGGTTGTCAATGATACCATTGTAGTGTTTGGTTTCAAATGGATGAGTTTGGTTATTGCCCCATTTTTAGAATGATCAACCGTACTTGAACTTGTCTAATGAAAGGAATTAAGCAGCTGGATGCAAGGTGTGGTTTAGATAGGAATAGTTGGCATTTTTTTAAAGGACTTGATGTGATCTTAATCTAATTCACTGCACTGAAAATCTAGTGAGAAAAGAATCATCAATGTGAGCTTATGTGTTTAATAACTGAAATTTGTGTCTCCAGGTTTGAGGGATTGAAGAGCTTGTAACAATATTTTCTCCATGACAACATGCTTAACTAGATGATTTGTAGGAAATTTTGAGTAGTTTGGTGGTGTTTGTTTGTGTGTTTGCAAATGGTTTAGGCTTTCCAGTGATAAATTAGCTTTCATTGGAACAAAAATATAACAATTCTGCTATTGTTTTCACATTAGGAAGATAGTCTCCGAAACCACAGAGACATGTATGGGACTGGAATCTAAGATAATTAAGCCTTTTTTTTTTTACTCAATCTGTTCTTTTTGTCATGGAATTCAGTCTTACTCTTACCCGATGAAATTTTTAACCATTTCATTGTATCTTCTTTTGTAGATGTTAATATTGAATCGCCACCCTCTATGCATCCGTGCAAGAGAATTTGCGATATAACAGGGTTTGAGGTACCTTTTCCAGATTCATTTCCACATTGTCATCAATCTAGGAATTGTATATTAATCTTTGACTAACATATAATCTCCCTCAATACTGACTTTTTATTCTACTATGCAGGCACCTTACTATGATCCGAGGACAAATCTTCGCTACGCCAATGCAGAAGTCTTCAAGCTTGTAAGATCACTTCCAAATGAGTATGTGCAAAGATACCTGGCTCTGAGAAATGCAGCGGTTGTTCTTAAGTAATTTGGATCAATTTGTTTTCTGGAAACAATTTGCTGTCTGTGTTACCGTGTTCTCTGTTTTCTTTTAATCAAAAGCCATAGTAATGGAGTAAGTCGAGTGAAGTAGAATTGTATTGAACCATTATTGTCAATATAATTTACATTATGTCATGAAAGGAATACAGAGAACTGAGTATAAGTTGAAGCCTTACGGTTATATTGACAGGAGAAATTTTTTGTTACAATATATTCATCAAATTGAATTTACAAACTTTAATTCAGAAAAGGAAACATGATATATTGATTGGCTTTTAAAATAAAAATCCCTTTCTAACTTATTTTTATTGCTTCTAAAAAATAATAATTTGTTCTGATTATGTATTATTTACAAAGAAAAGAGAATATTAAATCTGTTAAAAGTTTCATCAATATATTTTTCTTAGATTTATACAAACGAAGGTGAGATTTTTTTTTACCCGAATTCACAAGGTTTATTTTTTAATTGAATTCTAAATAAATTTAAATATCTGACTTTAAGTGATTTATTTTTTTAAAAATATAAATAAAAGTATTTAAGAAATATATATAATAAAATTATTTGAATTTTTAGATTCAGTTAAAAATTAAAAAAATTGACTTTTTATTTAATAGAAAGAGTATTTTTAAAATTATCAATAAATTAAAAAATAAATATATGATTACCTAAACTAGAAAAAGCAAACAACTCCTAAATTTTTTTTAAAAAAATATTTCGGAGGGCTATCTGTTACCCACCCGACCCGGTACCCGATACTTATCCATATATATTTTTCAATTTTAAATATTTAATAACAAAATTGACAAATTATTTTTCGTCAATTAGGTCGGCTTCTCCTGTCGAAGGGCCAAGCACAGCATTTCTCTCTCGATTTCCGGTATCCGTCACTCCCGGCACGCTACGAACTCGCCAGTCCAGTCGCCAGCCTGACCAAGGAGTCGGCCGCCAGCCTCCGTCGTGCTGTAGGTTCGTTTTCTTCTGGGTTTTAACGATATTTTTATGTTATAGTTTTCTTGAAAATGCTTGGTAAGTTTGAAATTTTGATTGGCTTTTCTGATTTTGAGTTACTTGTTATTCTAGTTGATTTCATATTATGATCACTGTGAATTATTATGTTGCTTGCGGTTTGGTTTAATTTAATTACTTAACAAAAACTTATATTTAAGGGGTTTTTTTTTTTCCTTTAGTTGTGGTGTATTGTCAACTTCTGTAAGAAGATATGGATGTAGATGTTGATCACTATGGTGTTCTGGGTTTACCCTCTGGAGAAGAAGGGGCTAAACTAACAGAAAAAGAAATATCAAAAGCCTATAAGTTGAAAGCTTTAGAATTGCACCCGGACAAGCGGCCTGATGACCCGAATGCCCATGATAATTTCCAAAAGCTCAAGTCATCGTATGAGATCTTAAAGGATGAAATAGCCCGGAAATTATTTGATGACCTTTTGAAAATCAAGCGGGAGAAGCAACACCGCCAATCACAGCAGGATGGAAAAAGGCGAAAAATGATGTCTGATCTTGAGGAAAGAGAAAGGGCTGCTTTTGCTCCGGACCCGGCCGTGAAAGCTCGACAAGAAGAGGAGAGGATAGCAAGGCAGCTTAAGGACGAGATTGAGAGAATACGTGCAATGCATGCAAATAAAGGAGCGCCTGCAGCATCTGCTTCAGCAAAAGAGACAAAAAAGAATGGGGGTAGTGGTTCTGGCATTGGATTGGATAAGGAGAAGGTGCTTAAGGTTTCATGGGAGAAGGTTGGTGAGGATTATACTGCAGAGAGGTTGAGAGAGATATTCTCAGAGTTTGGAAAGGTTGAAGACATTGTCATTAAGAGTTCCAAGAAGAAAGGTTCTGCACTTGTTGTAATGGCTAATAAGGATGCAGCGGTGCGTTCTTTGGGATAGTTTTGATTTTATTTTCTTATATGTGATTGGAAATTTGGCAATGACTTACATTCGGTTGTATTTTTTCTAGGTTGCTGCTACAGGAAATGTTTGCGGTATTCTTTCTAATCCTCTGCTAGTTTTACCTCTTCAACCCTGCTGTAGCAACAGAGATTCCTAGAGCCCATAATCCTGTGGAGACTGATCACAGGAGATAATTTGGTTGGGGCTGGTTATCAAGCATATGAAGATTCTGTTTTGCAGAAACTGAAAATGGTATGATTTTCAATTTTCTTAGGTTATTTATTTTACCTTGGTCATTAAAATATTTTAGATTAAACTTTTGGTTAGATATTTTTCCGGAATGTTATATTCTATCTGCTTGATTGTTTCTTTGGGGCTGTAGGATTTTAAAGAAAAAATTTAGCCAGATATCTGAATAATGATTTAGTTTCCAGTGACAAATTTTGAAGTTAACTGAGGGTCATCCTTTTATTCATCAGATGCCTTACATACAGTTAATCTTTAGATATGATTTCTTCGTGGTAAAGTTAGAAGACCAGGCAAAACATATCTTGACAGTTTATTGTTACTTTCCGACAGCTGCCCAAATGGGCGAAAATTTTCCTATTCACTGGTTCGTGTTCACATGGGTCATTTTGAGTTGTTATTCCTTGTAAATACAGGTCCTTATGGACATATTTATGGACTGCTTAGTGCAGGTTCTAGCCCTATAGTCATCCTAATATGATATGGTGGCTACAACCATTGCAGAAATTTTATGAAATTTATATAATTATTCTACTGAAACCTTCTCAAAAAAGACAAGAAAGGTTGCAAAATTATTAACTATGTTGGGCATGAATTTGAGTTGGCTGTGTCAATTGAGTTTGATAATCGGACTGTGACAGACAATATCTCGGTAAAAAGGTTGCGAGTCATTCACTGGCATTGATACAGCATCTGCATGGAATAGTACTCGCCATCAAGTTTGGCAGTGAAATTTGTTCCCTCCGTTGAGCTAGTAGATATGACTGATGTTATATGCTAATGTGGGCCTTATGAAAGCCAGTCTTTTGCTACACCCTACATTGAATTCCTGCCTTATTCCTTTCTTTTTTCTTGTTCTGTAACGACTGTGTCTACTTTTGAACAGGCTGCAAAAAGACAAAAATGATATGTTAAAAGTGATGAGGACGGGCAATCTTGGATGCATCACATAGCCCAGGAACTTTTCTAACTCGACTCTAAAAGGTGACTGAGAAATTCAATTCCACTATCACACTAAATTCGCTTGAGAAGAAGTCTGTTCAAAATGCCCGAATTAAAAACGATACCACACTCTTCTCTGACATATTTAATCTTTGCAGATGCAGGAGATTCTGCTCTGGGTGTTTCCCCAGAGATTACAGTGTTGAAGAGCGTTCATCTCTGTCAGATCTAAAGTTTTACCGTCTTGATCTTTGCTTGTAAATTGGGACTAGCAGAAGAGAGCATGTTGTCAGTAATGCGGATTACCACTCTGTGATTTGTACTGTATATTAGCATTTACAGACTTCTGCGTTTATACATTTCATCCTCTGCAATTCCTACAAATTACATCCAGGGAAATGGATGCTAGAGATTACACATCAAATTTGGCTTTAGTTTCCTGATTGTTCACGAAATCTAATGTAGTCTGCTTACACAAGTGATGACTTTTTTATCTTTTTATGTAGTGAGCTGCAATTTGTTCTCTTAGGGTAGCAGTGGCAACAATAGCAGAAAGAATTCAACTAGTGAATCATCAAACAAGTAATATACTAATAATTGGGTCCGATTACTATTCATATACTAATTATTAATACCAATGAGTAGTCCAAGACTAATTGAAAATTCTATTTTTATATATGTATGAATGATAATGCTTTCTCTAATCAATAGATGAGATTTCTTCCAAACAATAATAAAAGTCAGTAATGGGGTATTGATTCGCAAATTATGATAAACATGACATGATGTTCACTTTTATATATCCTTAGATTTAAAATATATTTTGTGCTATCAAAAAACTATGACCATTGTTCATAATTTTCGTTCTAAATAAAAAATAAAAAATTATACACAACTTAATTGATTTTTTTAGCAAAAATAATTATATATAATGAAGGTGGCATAATATTATTGAGTTAATAAATGAAAATAAATAATATGTAACACGTTTACGAGCATTGATCGTGATCAACTGTATTTATAAAATTTTGATACACAGTGTTTTATCAATCAATTAATAAAACAAAAACTTTAGGTTATTTCAAAAAATAGAAACTATAAGGTCGAGTTTGGTCTTCCACGGAGGTTGAAAATGGATTTAATTAATATTTGATGTAAAAATTTTATTCATGCAAAAGAACACATACTTTTTCTTGTATAAATGGATAATCTAAAAAATAAATAAAAAATAAAAAAGTTATAGATCATTTGATACAGTGAAACTAAAAATTCTACCTTGATTATTACAGGTATTATATGTACCCTGCTTTATATATACACACACACACACTCAACTCATTTACCCAAAAGAACAAAACCCAGAGAGAGTTTAATTTTTCTGTCTCTGCCCACCAAAATCTCTGAAATTTGTCCAAACATATACACAGCGCATATTCTTTTTTCAATCAGCAGTAAAGATGGCAACGAGTGTCTCGTGGCAGCCGCAAGAACAAGGGTTTAATGAGATCTGTGCGTTGTTAGAGCAGCAGATTTCGCCATCTTCAACTGCTGACAAGTCTCAGATTTGGCAGCAACTTCAACAATATTCTCAGTTCCCTGATTTCAACAACTACCTCGCTTTCATTCTTGCTCGTGCTGAGGTGATTACCCATTTCGTATTTTTCTTTTGGTTGATATTGATGGAAACGTTTAGCTTTTTGATGAAAATTTCCAATTTTTCTTGCTCATGCTGTTGATACTTAGTTTGATTGAACTTCGGAGTTCTTGGGGTTGGAAGGTTTAGTTCCGGAATTCGGATTAGTGGGTCAGAGTCGAGTCTAATTCTCCGAATTAGGGTGCTGTTGCTTATGGTGGGTATTGTTGGATTTTTCTTATTAGGGTTTAATGACTAGTGATGTTGGTTTCTATTTGAATTCACTCATTTTGGGCTGCTTTTAGATGTGGAGTGTTAATTTACTGCACTGTTATGTTAACGATCAATTTTTCTGAACCTTTCAGAAGTAATGATTTTTGTTTGTCACATGTCGACATGCAACTTATGCTATTAGTTCTGAGCACTCTCTAAATTTCATAACGTGACTACAAAATCTCCTGATTCTTCTCCAATGGTGATGGTGAATTTTAAAGCTTTTGGTTAATTATTGGCCATTCTATTTGTGGGAACTTTAAACAGGGTAAATCGGTGGAGATTAGACAAGCTGCTGGTTTGCTGCTGAAAAACAACCTTAGAACAGCATATAAATCCATGGCTCCTGCAAACCAACAGTACATAAAATCAGAGTTGTTGCCTTCTTTAGGAGCAGCAGACAGGCATATCAGGTCAACTGTTGGGACAATTGTTAGTGTTGTTGTTCAACTTGGGGGAATTTCAGGATGGCCTGAGTTGTTGCAAGCACTTGTATCTTGCTTGGACAGCAATGACCTAAATCATATGGAAGGTGCTATGGATGCATTGTCCAAGGTATGCTATTCATCCTAGAAATTAATGAATCTTTCTGCTGTTAGTTTTCTGATTTATATTGATGCTTTCAGTGAAACTTCAGGTGCCTAACTTAAAGTACTGGGTTCAGTTGTGTAATGTGTGCATTTTGTACATGAGTTGATATCTTATTCCTATTGTCTTACAACATATTTTGACTCTGTATTGATGAGCTGGTGGCCGTAATAGTAATCTTTCTAAGTGTTGCTCTCATAGCTAATCCATGATAAAAGAATGTATGATGTTGTCCTACATTCAATAATCTGTGATAAGTCATGCTTAAATTTAACACAGATTTGCGAGGATATTCCCCAAGTTCTGGATTCAGATGTACCTGGGTTGGCTGAACGCCCCATCAATATCTTCCTTACTCGATTCTTGCAGGTGACTTAAGTGTACTCTTTTACATAGGAATTCCATTACTGTATATAAGTAATTTTGAATTCTTCTTTTTTTCTTTTCTTTTTTTTATCTTTTTCTTTTTCATGTTTTATCTTTGGATTTTTGTATTCTGGCTTCTCTATGAACAGTTTTTCCAGTCGCCACATACCTCTCTAAGGAAGCTGTCTTTGGGTTCTGTAAATCAATACATTATGTTGATGCCTTCTGTGAGTATATTTGAGTTGTTTTATTTTATTTTTACTTTGGATGTTATTCTTGTACTTGGGGTTGACAGCAAATATTTTGTCTTAATTACTTGCAGGCTTTATTTGTATCCATGGATAAATACCTTCAGGGTTTGTTTGTTCTCGCCAATGATTCTGCTGGAGAAGTGCGAAAATTGGTGAGTGCATTCTGTTAAAAGGAAAAATGGTATCAAGCCCCAAACATGTCGAGAATGATCTATTTATTTTTAGTAATGTGCTTTCTGGTGTTGAACTGTTTCTGATGG
Organism: Melia azedarach; assembly: GCA_028052125.1. NCBI lineage: Eukaryota > Viridiplantae > Streptophyta > Magnoliopsida > Sapindales > Meliaceae > Melia > Melia azedarach. Next base: position 680,642 of record CM051399.1, on the reverse strand, counting down.
TAAAATTTGGATTATTAATGATTTTTCTTAAGCATTCAAGGATTAAGATATACATCTGAATTGGGTATCTTCTAAAATAAGTATCCATCTTATGGTGCTTAAGGTGTGGCTGCCAATAGACTACATTCTTGTTCGAACTTGGCAAGCTTGAGATTTTTGTTGTCTTTTGATGTGATGGCTTATTGATGTTAAATTCTCAAGCTTGGTTATCTTCTTATATGTATAGTCCTATCTCTACAGGTTTGTGCAGCATTTGTCCAGCTAATTGAAGTCCGTCCATCTTTCTTGGAGGTGGGTTTCTTGCTTGTTTAATTTTAGTGTCTGCTTTTCAGGTTTTAATTTTCCTTCATGTTGCACACTTCTCTTCCTGAAATCTTGCTCCGCTCTGATTAAAGAGTTTTAATTTCTGTATCATAACTTTTGTTATACGTGTCTTCTCTCCTTTTTTCTCCTTTTGTTGCTGTTGCTGAATTTCATACTGTTGCAGCCACATTTGAGGAATGTAATTGAATACATGTTGCAAGTCAACAAGGACACTGATGAGGAAGTGGCTCTCGAAGCTTGTGAATTCTGGTAATCATTTCTTTCTTGAACAATAAATCCAAATGTCTTGACTAGTAATTCAATGTCCTTATGTATGCTTATGCAGACATTAAACATTTGAGAACTGTAATGTATTATTCTTTTATTAATCATTATGTAGGTTCTAGGTTTTAAAATTTAGAGCAATTGGTGAAATATGAAGCAAATGTCCTATTGTCTAATGTTATTTTTGTAGCATTCTGGTAATGTCCTGTGAGAAATTGATATTGTTCTCATCAAGGAACAGGATTGAATGCAATGTTTAACTGTAGGATTATCTGTTCATAGTTAAACTCAACACTGTATATTTGTATGGTACAAAAAATGATTAAATGATGTTTTATGATTTGCTGGAGACTGCTTGTCATCTTTCATATCATGTACCTTCAGATTCGGCAAATACTTTTCTAATTTATAGACTTGTGTCACAACACCCTAAGAAAGATAAGTTGGTGTACAGTGATTGTCAATGCTTTTATAGGTCAATTATGTAAGTAACATTAATATTTTCTTGCTTGTTATCAATCTGCAGCCTTTTCTTTTTCCGGTTGACTTTTTTTGTTCCAAAATTTTCCTATTGATGATTATTGTTGGCAGGCATTCCTACTGTGATGCTCAGTTGCCACCTGAGGACCTAAAGGAATTCTTACCACGTCTAGTTCCGGTATTAGCTAATGCTTTGTTTAGCTTTTCCTTTTCTGCAAGTTAAATTTTTCCAGAGCCATTCGAAATTGTTTCTGACAAATCTGAAACAACTTTTGTAGATTCTGCTGTCAAATATGGTGTATGCTGATGATGATGAGTCACTTGTTGATGCTGAGGTTAACTTTCCTGGTTCAAGTTGTGTTTTTGGATGAATCTGGACGTTGTAATGCATTATTAATATGTCATCAATTTGTTTTTGCAGGAGGACGAGTCTCTCCCAGACCGCGATCAGGTCTGTGTGTACTCACTTTTAAGAAGAATTCTACAAGGGAAGCTATCACTGATGTGTTTATTGAGTCTGAGCTTGTCTTCTTGTGATACTGTTTTGCCCCACAGGATCTAAAACCTCGTTTCCATTCATCAAGGCTACATGGGTCAGAAAACCCAGAAGATGATGTAAGTTACCTTGTCATCTTATGTCTTTAGGAATTTTAAACTGATCAGTTAATTGATTTCATTCAGTGAACATAACTAATTATGATGCGATTTATTTAGTGTAATGAAGATGAGATCATTTATAAATGAGATTTTTTCCTTTTACAGGATGATGACATTATTAATGTATGGAATTTGAGGAAGTGCAGTGCAGCAGCTCTTGATGTTCTCTCAAATGTTTTTGGGGATGAGATTCTTCCGTCTTTGATGCCTATTATTCAGGTTACATTAACTTATTTTACACAAAAAATATGATTTCAATAAATTGATTTCCTTATTTGTTTCGTCATTTTGGTCCTTAGTGGGATGAATCTACAAAACCTACTTGTTTCTTATTAAAATCTACAGAATGAACTTATATTGGCCAAACACAAAAGCAGCAGATGTTGGTGCTAGTTAGAATTTTTGGTTGTTATGTGGGTTAACAACCATAGGTAATCTCAGCAGGGGACCACTAGCAATATATGACCTGTAAATCCTGGGTGGGGTTTGTCTTGGAATTGGATTAGGTTGTATAAAACTTTTGCCGATCCATTTGCTCTTCTGCTCTCAGTTCTAAAGAATTTTTTCAGGCTAAGTTGTCCACTAGTGGTGATGAAGCCTGGAAAGACAGGGAAGCTGCTGTTTTGGCACTTGGTGCAGTAGCTGAAGGTTGCATTAATGGCCTTTATCCTCATTTGTCTAAGGTAATCATTTTTGGATGATCTCCTCTTACTTAAGTTTTGGATCAAATCACGGATGGCTTGTAGAATATTGGGTTCAAATATCTTTTCGAATTTTATTCGAGTAATGCTTACAACCAGTTTGGTATATTTATATTCATCTTGTGGTATTTCATTTTCTGTATTCTCTATTTTCATGGTTTTTTCTGGTCTTTTTAATTCTTAATATTCTTGAATAAGGCTCTTAATCTTAGTTCTGTCCCCTCTCTCCCTGGGTACTAATTTCCTAATTTAGTCTTCTTCCTTTATTCTTTTTCTCTTTCTAATTAGTGGTGATTTTGACTTAGTGCACAAATTATATGAGATAATGAATGTCTTATTCTCTGGATTTGTCAACGTGTCTGCTGATTAACAAACATTGAATGTTTTACATGTGTAGATTGTGGCATTTCTCATCCCTCTTTTGGATGATAAGTTTCCTCTGATAAGAAGTATTTCCTGTTGGACCCTTTCTCGTTTCAGCAAATTTATTGTCCAGGTACGTTTAACTAACGACATTGCATACTCTAGCTTAATTGATAGCTTTTTCATACATGCTAAGTAGCAAAACTGGAGAATCATGCATGGGAGAGTTTCTCCTTTGATTCTTTCCTAGAGTTTTCCCTATTTAGGACATTTCTTGAGTTATTCATTACGGTTGGAATTGTGGTTGATAACTTCACTTTCCCAACTATTCTAGGATATTGGCCTTCAAAATGGTCATGAGCAATTTGACAAGGTTCTTATGGGCCTTTTACGAAGAATACTGGATACTAACAAGCGGGTACAAGAGGCTGCTTGTTCAGCTTTTGCGACACTTGAAGAGGTTCTTTCTATAGCTTTACTTCAATAGCTTATTTCTGGCTTTTAATCCTCATAGATACTAATGGTTGTTATAATTTGCAGGAGGCTGCCGAAGAGTTGGCACCGCGTTTAGAAATAATTCTGCAGCACCTTATGTTGGCTTTTGGAAAATATCAGGTCATTTGCTGCTGCATTTGATAATATTATGCTCCTTCTGAAGTTACCAAAATGAGATGTGATGCCAATTGATTACCTTTTAAAGTTCACAGCATTTTGTGGTTACTAACATGCAGTAGTCCCTTATGAAATATCTTTTGTTTGTATATTGTTATCCAGAGACGGAACCTCAGAATTGTTTATGATGCTATTGGAACTCTAGCTGATGCCGTTGGAGGGGAACTAAATCAGGTATTATTGTTATGCTAAGGACGTTCTCTTATGTGTATGATTTGGAGTTGTACCAAAATTTATTTTATATTGCATTCTCATGAAAATAACTTTGTAGCAATTGACTACTTGACAAACTGCAGCCTGTTTTTCTTGAAATTTTGATGCCACCATTAATAGCAAAATGGCAGCAGCTTCCAAATTCAGACAAAGATCTCTTTCCACTGCTTGAGTGTTTTACATCCATAGCACAGGTATGGATTAATATTATTGAGGACCTTTTCTGTCTTTAATTTTTTATTTTTTAATCAAAATGTAAATGATGCAAACTAATGGATTGTATTGTTAAGATGGATAAATTACCATTATCTGTTTATTTTTTCACTTGAGTGGGTAAGTAATAGGTGTAAGGTATAGAGTATATAATGATGTGAAAGGCATTTACCAGTTTGCAGAATATGAAACAAGGGATAAAATCAAGAAACTTTTGACATACAATGTGGTTGGGCATCTGTTTGCAGTGTTTTGCTCCACAGACTGCTGTCTGAGTAGCAGCATCTAGAAACATTGCCTCAGATTCTCATAAATACATGTGTTATATTTTTGAATTTTTGACATGTTATAACAGCTCTACTGGAACTGTTAATTGGTTGGCAAAGAATAACCGAAACTGATTCACTCTTTCAGGCACTGGGTACCGGGTTCACTCAATTTGCTCAGCCTGTATTCCAGAGGTGCATAAATATCATCCAGACCCAACAATTGGCAAAGGTTTCCATTGATTGATGTGTAGATATTTACTACCTTGTTTAAAGTTTCTTTTCATAGTTATAATTAATTTCATTCATTCTTATTGTTTAATAGCACATGAATTAGTCCTTTTAAGTATGTTCCATCCCATAAGTTATTTTCTGCCAAACCATTTTAACAAGTGACAGAAACACTAGTACGGAACTTGTTTTTCATTATTGAGATTCCTGCTGGCACCTCTTCTCATGCTTGAAGGGGGAAAGATATTAGCTAGATGATATCACATCCCACATTGCTAGCGAGAGTGAGACTGGATTGGTTATAAGCTTTTGGTCCCCTTAACTAAGTAGTTGTGTTTTGAGTTGTAAGGCTGGAAAACAAACCTGTGACGGACTCTGCACCTAAAGTGGACAATATCTACTCGATTTTGGGTCCAAACTGTTACATTTGGCATTAGAGCGGGCTCACAACTTGATGTGTGATGTTTTGTGATAATGAACAAACCCATGATGGTCTGTATTCCTAAAGTGGACAATATCTACTCGGTTTTAGGTTTGGTCTTTTACACCACATATACACATTCCATTTAATTCGGGTTATAGATGAAATGTCTCGTACAGATTGTGCTATGTTGAATTTCTTTATTAGATTGGCTTACTCTGGGCGTCTCTCACTTTCAACTCACAGCTGCACTACGGTATCTTCTTTCATCATCTTGGTCAATGCCAAGATAGGAGAAACAAGCTTAGAAGACAAGATTTAATCTTGTTTCTCTTTCAAGTTTTTGGGATCCTCTTGTGGAAAGAATGTTTTGTATGGGAACAGACAAGCTGTCCAGACAAAAGCTATGAGGAAACAAACAAAAAAAGGCTGGAGATTCTGAGCAAATACCATGAACTTCTTAGAGCTGAAAATCTGTCTTTGAAACTTGTCTGCAAAATGCATGCAGGAACTTCTTAGAGCTGCATATAAGCTAAACTATATCTTTCATATCTTGATAGTTCCATGCCATGGTTGCAGCATGAATTGTTTGTTTGCTAGGAACATTAATGGCACTAGCAATTTGTCAAGACTTATTTTGCTGAGTTTTTGAGTCATTGGCTGAACTTTTATTGCAGGTTGATCCTGCTGCAGCAGGAGTTCAGTATGACAAAGAGTTTATCGTATGCTGTCTTGACCTGCTCTCTGGACTTGCAGAAGGTCTTGGTAGTGGGATAGAGAGTTTGGTAATTTCCTTTCTACAAAATATGACTAAAAAAAGCTCTAAAAGCAAATGCAATTTTACTAATAAAAGATATCTTTCGGGTCTTATATGAGAATTTCAACTGCAAGCCAGTGTTTTCTTTCTTTATGTTACATACATATATATATATTGGTTCACTGTATTTTCCCTACACAGAATTTCATGTTGCTTTTAACAATTTCTCCATACACTAATTTCTGCTCTTTCGCTCTTGTATGAGTTTATATATAGGTTGCACAAAGTAATTTGAGGGACCTGCTTCTGCAATGTTGCATGGATGATGCTTCGGATGTCCGACAAAGTGCCTTTGCACTTCTCGGGGACCTTGCAAGAGTAAGTTCAAAATATTCATGCCACTTTAAATGTTTGCTCCCATGAACTGTTAATGAAATGTGAAGACTTGAACCTCATAACTCCTTTAGGGGAAACTTGTGACATTAGGTTTATGACTCTGTTGGCACCTAATTTTGTTGTTTAAGTAGTTTTGGTTTGTTTGTCTGATGCTTGATGTTTATATTGCCTTTGATAATTTCAATTAGGTATGTCCTGTTCATTTGCATGGCCGTCTGTCTGAATTTCTTGATATTTCAGCCAAGCAGCTGGTAAGTGAAATTATTCTTTGGTTTGAAACTTTAAATTTGATAGTTTATATGTTTACATGAGATATGGTCCATGCAGAACACTCCTAAGCTGAAAGAAACAGTTTCAGTTGCGAATAACGCATGTTGGGCTATTGGAGAATTAGCTGTTAAGGTATGTAAGCTCTTCATGTTGATGCTTGATCAAGCTAGATTAACAACTTTTTGTTTAACTGTGTGTCTTGAGGTGGCTAGTTTTTGAATTGAAGTAAATGGGAAACCTGCTTGGCTCTGTGCTTGTTGTATGTGTTGTTATGCCAGTGGCAAGATTAAACTCGTTAACTTTGACATGTACACTCTTATATCAGGTTCGTCAGGAAATTTCTCCAATTGTTATGACAGTTATCTCATGCTTAGTCCCAATCCTTCAACATGCAGAGGTGGTTGTCTCTTCCAATTTCTTATTATTTGTTGTCTCTTTGTGTTTTTGTCTTGGGTATGTTTTATCTATATTGAACATCTCTCCATATGAAGCAGGAGCTGAACAAGTCACTCATAGAAAATAGTGCAATTACACTTGGAAGGCTTGCGTGGGTTTGTCCGGAACTTGTATCACCACACATGGAACATTTCATGCAATCATGGTGCCTTGCTTTGGCCATGTAAGTTTTCATTTAACTTCAACTGATCATTGATGAATGGCTGCTTGATGTAGTTTCACTAGAGACCAGTTGTTTTTTAGGACAGAGATGTGAGACTCCTCTTTCTTAGTTTCTCTGCTAGTGACAGCATTTAACTTTATTATGGCAGGATACGTGATGATACTGAGAAGGAGGATGCATTCCGGGGTCTTTGTGCAATGGTAAAAGCAAATCCTTTTGTCCTTGTATATACTTTTGGCTAGGATGACAAACAATTAGATCTGTGCTTACAAAAATTTTTTTCCAGGTAAAAGCAAATCCATCAGGGGCTCTAAATTCACTTAATTTCATGTGCAGAGCCATTGCAAGTTGGCATGTAAGGATGGCATGACATATCATCTTTCTAAGAGTTATGTTTGTGGCTTTTGTGGTTAACTTATCTATTTACAGGAAATAAGAAGTGAAGATCTACATAATGAAGTTTGCCAGGTGTTGCATGGTTATAAACAGGTATAGTGATGTTCTTGTTTCGTGCTTATGTTTAAATATGTGATGATGATACATTCTTATTTTCCCTTTTGTAACTACCCATATTAATTCCAGTTGATGGAAAGATTGAATTTTTTAAGCCACCTATCAATAATTAAATTAATGGTTACTGAAATGAAGAAAATATAAAAATTGATGAACTGTTCTGTCGATGAATATCTCTATAGATGCTAAGAAATGGAGCGTGGGACCAGTGCATGTCTACTTTGGAGGCCCCTGTGAAGGACAAGCTGTCAAAATATCAAGTATAATACTTTCCTGGTCTTTGTTGCTGCCAATTTTCTTCAGTATGTGGTTTCTTCAGATCTTTGTATCGACAACCCCTCTGTTGGTCATTCTGCATTCCCCCATATCAGAGTTGTTATTCATTTGAGCATAAATCCAAGTTTTGGTCGCAAATTTTTCGGTGTCACGTAAATCATTAAAGCATGAAGTCGGCATCCTCGTCAAACATTCATATAGATTTTGTTCTCCTCAAGGGTTTTAGGTAATGAAACAAGTTGAGGTTTGAAATATGTACAGGGGTGCAGCTTTTCAAGCTTCAGGGAGTAGTTGTCTTAGTGGTTTTGTGTTTCAAGGATGGCCAAAAGCATCTTTATTCAAGCTTTTGGGTTACTCTCTTTTCGTTTTGGTCCAGAGTTCTTGTTTCTAGTTACTTCAGTGGATAGGCTTCATTTCAATCTGGTTTTCCACAGATTTTGTATAAGGGATTTTAGTTTCATTTATTGGAAGTTCACCCTGCCTTGCTGTTTTAAAGGTTGTGACTTCAAAGTTTGGAACACGTCCAGTAATTCTTTGTGCATTCAACAATTGTTAATTTTGGGTTGTGGGGACAATAAATTATTTTTGTAAGCCTCCCTGAGAATGGTTGAAAATGAAATTTATTTGAATAGCTTGAAATTTGATTGCCTTGATTATGTTTCCATATCTCAAAAGCCAAAATGACCTCCAGGTTTATGCTCAATCAGGCAGCGCATGAAGAGGGTTACATATGTAAATCGTTCTTTGCAAATTATCATTTGATCTAAAGAAACAGTAGTGAGCGGTACTTCAAAGTATATAAATTGGGTAACAAAAAGAGTAAGACAAGCCAAACTCAAATACTTCCACTTTTTACTTAATTTACTAAAATCTTGTCGAATAAAATGAAGTTTATGGTATATAACTCAATATCCCATCACATATACGAGAGACCACCTTCAATCTTTCACAAAATCGTTTCTTCACTCTGCTGTGCTTATGACAAGCCTTCCCAAAGTAGAGCCCAGTCATCATTTTTAGCAAATCCATAAAGTTTTTCTGCATGGACCGCTAAAGTTTCACCATCTTAGAGAACTCTTAACATTTTCTGCTTACCATGGTACTGAGACATGAGCATTTGAAGAGGGAGTGAGATTATGCGTTAACAATGTATGCTTGAGTGTCAATTCGTGTACTATGGGGTTTTTCTGAGAAGCAAAGCCAGCAAAAGGCTGAGGGCAGAGTCAACTGATGATAGTGCAACAATGAGCAGTGCGACAAGAACAAGAGTGAGAGTGGCCGTCTTCAGCTGCACAACCAGAACAGAAACCTAGATAATCTTGAATTGCATTCACCTTTAGATTGATCCAAACTTCAACCAGATTGGCACATTGTATGTCATGCAGTTCAACAGAATAGGATACACATACTTTGATGACAGTAATCAGCTAATTTGCAGGAATCATTAGTTAAAAATATCGGCATCAACATTAAACTAATGATACATACCGTGCTCTGAAATCCTGGCCACTCTATGTACTTCAGCTGACTAGGCTGCTCAACCAGAAATATGATCAAAGATTTCAAAGCCCTACAAAGAAGAAAACATCGATGAGTTATTATATACTAACTGCATTCTTTGTTTACATATATAAACAAATGCATTCAGTTCTTAAGCCGAATCACAGCTGATGGCTTCCAATATATCAAAAATAGAAAGGAAATAATGGCCTAGTCTGGGACTACAGTACGTGATGGCTTCCTTGATGAGACTTATCCAAAAGGGCTCCTCAGGCATTGCATCATTAAAAGTCGATTGATTATAATCTCTCCCTACAGAATTAACCCATTTGTTGCTTGGACACTTTGCAAGAAAATAATGAAATCCTCCACTAGGAATCTACAAGAACAAAATTTGAAATTCAACAATGAGTACATAAGTTCCAATTGAATAAAATTTAATGAAAACGGAAAAGAAAGGAAACCGATAATTACCCTTTCAACCGGCTGAACAGCAGCCCGATCATTAAATCTGATCCTATTACATCTCTGAATCTGGAAGGGTAGTTTCTCTAATTGATTAGAAGGAACCACGCCTATTGACATATAGAAGCAATGCATGAATGAGAAAGAAAATTATGAAAACTTCAATAATATCTAAACTAGAGAAAATCAGAGGCAGAAAGAACCTGGATAATTAGGCAGCAAACTAGAAACGATCACCATTCTATAGTCTACCCCCAATCAAATCAATTTTATCGACCTGCAACATTAAGAACTATCTCAATTAAAACCCAAAAAAAGCAAAATATGCAATTTTTTTGGCCCAAAGAAAGAACTTTTTCGAGGCTGTAAACTATACATAAACATTTTTTCAGTTCCTCGACCGTGCTTGACTGTCTCGCATACTACTGGTTTTCACGAAGACAGATTTTTTTTTTGTCATTTTACGAGAAGAAAGCTCCGTGGAAGTACAAAAAGAGTTTTTTTTTAAGAATAAAACTAGGTTTGCAGGAAAAAAAAAATACACAGATGGGCAAAACGTTTTGTTTGCTTAGTTTTTTTCGAAATTAAAATCTACCGAAAACTCCAATTGAATAAAGCAGATGACACAAATTATGAGAAAACATGAAGCGAAACGCATCGTTCAGTTCACCGAGGAAGACGATGGAAAAAACGGAGGCTGCCGGGAGTTACCGCTGAAAGAGTGAGAGGACGATTTTGCATTGTTGCATTGTACGACGCTCTATTGTCGAAACTGTATCCGAGTTTACACATTTTACAATTCTATCCTATTTCTAAATGAAGCAAATACCCAAATTGTCCCTAGAAAAACGAAGGATATCAAGAAAGCCGGTGAAGGCGGGATAGGATGAACTGGCTTGAGATTGATGTTATCGTACTAGTACTACCTACTAGTCGTCCGAATGGTTAAACGACTTGATCCATTTGTAATTGCTTTTTACAGAATTTAACTCAAATCTAGAAATTGCCGGCTACGGAAATAGTACAAAAACTTGATCTTCCTTTACTTATTATACAAACCGTTTTCCTTTATTTTCTAGCTTGATTTCGATAATTGGATTTCAGGACAAAACTGGCATCTCCTTAGCTGGCAAAAATAGAATATATTTTACATGAACTCCAGGTTGGCTATAGAATTGTGGAGCAATCAGACTTTTGTTATAAGGTATATAGTTTCTATAATGGTGTGAAAAGTGAGTTTTGTTTGAATACATCACAGATTTCATCCGGCACACAACATTATGCTTTGTTTTTTCAATGAGAAACATATATACATTGTAGTTGTTGCAGCAACTGATTCTGTTTTCCTTCTGCTGCTGCCAGTCTTTCAATTCTTTCCCACCTCTCTTTCCTCTTCATCTCTTCTTGGCTCGCCGCAGATTCTCTGAAATTAATGTCTTGCAGGCATTTTTGGTATAACTTTGGATCCATTGCTTCCAGCATTGCTTTAACATTTTCTGTTAGTTGCTTCACACTGTTGCTCCAGTGTAACTTTAGATTGTTTTCCATTCCTGTAACTATCACTGAAAATACTTCTTCTTGTGCCGATGTAGCCATCTTCACAAACTGCTCGTTGTTCCATACGTAGAGTGCACGCTCAGCAACCTAAGATAATCAGCACCATGTTAAATTGTTAAACATGTGTAATGTAATGTTCAGAGATGATCAGTGAGCTAACCTGTGAGTTGCAATTGTTCAAGCATTTTGTTATTTGGGTACATAAAGGAAGAGCTAATTTCCTATACTGATCAGGGTCTATGTTGTCAACCAATTCTTCCAGTTCTCCTATAAGCAAAACTTCTTTCTGACAATTTGTGACAGGCCAATACTTCAAAATTCCTCTCACAACAACCCCACTGAGAGCTGGCTCTTTCTGCACAAACTGAGAGACACAATATGCCAACTGCCTGTGATATGCCTGCATTCCTTTGGTTTTGTGCAAAGGAATCAGTACTCTCATAAGGAAAAGTTTGTGTTCTTCCTTTAGTGGAACTGTGAAACCATTGATAATACTTCCCCATATCTCAAGCAGCTCACCAATGCCTGAATGCTTCTCTGCTTCGAAAATATAGTGCAGGAAGACATCGTTCATTGATTTTCTCATAAATGATCTATAGAAGGTAAACCTGGCGTATATTCTGTGGTATACATTCTTCAAGCTATCACGTTCTCGCAGGTCTTCAGACTGGAAGAGGGCGAGGAGATTGAGGAGAAAATGATGATCAATGTAGTCACGAAGTAACTTGGGATCGAGGTTAAGCACAAGTCTGAGAAGAATGTCATAAACAATCTGGAGATGTGGCCACAAAGGTTGAGGACTGGAAAAGAGATCTTCATCATCAGGCAAGTCGGAGATGATGGAGGTGTTGGAAGGTGGAGGGAGTGGCCGGAAGAGATTGGCTGACAACATGGACATGAGAGGTGATAAAATATAATGATCTAGTTGTTTTTTGAGGGATTTAGTGATGGAAAGAAGTTGCATAAGCTTGAGGCGCTTGAGGTCTTGCTGTGAAGGAGACTCTGAAGGATCAGTGAAGGTAAAAATGGTGGTGCAGATAGAGATTGCCGACAGGATTTCTTCATTTTCAGAATCGCGGGAAGATTGGCTGCCATTATTATTAGGACTGGGTGGATTACTGCCACGGTTAGTCCTGGAGTCTAGATCAAACAAGTACTGAAGAGTTGTAGATTTCTTCTTCAAAGAAGTTTCAGGTGAGTTTCTAATACCACCCATTTTTCTCCTCCTATGCTTTCCTTTGCTGATCTCCAATGGCGCAGACAGTTATTTGAGACAGTTTTGATTATAATTTCTATGGGAGCTGAAAGAAAGAGAATGTTTCTATAAGTCATGGAAAGAAAGGCCAAAAGGACAGCGATGTTTTATAGACAAGAAGTATTGTAATATCCGACACTGTTTATATATATAGGCAATTCTGCTCAAATCATAGAAATGTGACAGGTAAATTGGCATTGTAATGATTACGAGATCTTCTTTGTTGTTTTTCCTCATCTAGGTGAGCGCCACGTGGATTTCCATGGCTGCGGTGATTTGATGAGTTTAACAACTTTCTGCAATTCAGATGGGGACATCAGCAAAAAGACAACACTATTTCGAAATCATTCCATGCAATTGAGCTGAAGATCAATACATACAGAAACTTCACAAACATTAAACTTGATTGAACTTCTAAAAGGATTGTTAGTAGGAGGATGTGTTTCAGCAAGCTGAAATTCTACACTGAATTTTTCTGGTCAAGACACTGAAATCTCCAGCTATGGCCGTCTTTGCTAGAGAAAAAAAAAATTGAAATTAAAAAAATGTGATTCCAAAGTCGAGACTGTTCATAATATAGAATGGCTAAATATCAATTATAAGTGAAACAGTCAAAAGTTAGATTACTAATAAATATTAATAGTTAGCAAACACTTTGATAATCACACTTATAACGTGAAATGAAAACAGGCAGTACCAAAAAGACGGTAATCGTTTCAGTGAAGCAAGCCATAACCAGAACGGACACAGTATGGAAAAAAAAAAAAAAATCGGATGCCAAGCAATTCTTGATTGTATTCTGCACCTCTAACTTGGAATATGCTCATAAGCTCAAAATACATGGCGGAGATTGGCAAAAACGTTCAAAATTTTAAGTTACAGAAAAGTAGACAACAAAGAAACAGTTACAGCTGGTCAGGATTCATTATGCTCAAGATAGACAGAAGCAGAAAGAATATCTGGGAGGTCTGAGCTCATGGAGAACCTCAACCATCTCTTCTTCTCGGCATAAGTGAGACAAGGCTGTATGAAAAACCCAATCAACACAGCGATCACACTAATAGCCATGACTTTGAGAGAAGCGAGAGCTAAAACTACCAAAATTAACAGAGTTGGAGGAATGCACAGTACAATTGCTCCAGCTGTTCCGAGAGGCACCTTATATGGACGATGAACTCCTGGGTAATCCATTCGTAGTTTTACGAATGCTATGAATTCCATAATCATTGCAAAACAGTATAAGAAATTCTCAGCAGCTACAATCTCTTGGAAGCTCAACCATGAGAGCAGTATCACACCGGAAGCAGAGAAAAGGATCCCAACAAGCGGAGTTCCATAACGAGACCGCTTGGCAAAGAATGCCGGAAGCATCCCGCGTTCCGCCATTCCTAGAAGTTGGAAAGAATCGCTACTCATTTCGGCTAAAAACATTCCCATATTTGACACAGCAGAAGCACCTTGGATCCAAGATCTCAACCATACACCTCCAACCAATTTGGCAATATCTGAGAAGTACCCATCGGACCACAGCTCACGATCAACTGGAACTGCTCCGGTACCAATCAAAAGAGGGAAAAAATACGCGAAAACAACTAAAATGAGAGCATAAAAAAGAGCTCTTGGGAGAGTTTTATCTGGACTTTCCACTTCCCCAGCAAGAGTACTAATTGAATCCCAGTAGTTCAAATTCCAGAAAAGAGTGTTCAAGTACAAACCCCAGTTGACATTATTCAAATCTACAGCATACCACCTTGAAGGCTTCAATTTGGGAATTGAGATAACCCCCATCAACACGAAAGGAACAAGGGAAAACACTCCTAATATTATCGCAACCCAGCCGACAATGGTTAGACCTCTGTAGTTCATGTAAGTCAAAAGTACAGTTAAAAACAACACAGCTATTATCCTCGGAAACCCGCCTTCTAAAGCTGGGATTGCTGACTTGAGATAATCTAAAAACAAAACCGGGTATAGAGCATTATCAATAACTCCACTTAGCCATTTCATCCAACCTTGCTGGAAACCCCAATACGGACCTAAAGATGATGAAACCCAAACCACATATCCCCCATTTTCAGGAAACATTGTCCCCATTTCTGCAGTAATCAAGGCCTCCGGAATGCTCCATATAAACGGAAAAAGCAAGAACCCGAATAGGGCTAACAGTGGACCGGCTGCGCGGACACTGTCTTCAACACCAAATGGTCCACCGGAGACCTCATAGAAGATGAGGAAAACTAGAGGTATGATCGAAACCTTCTGGAACTTATCTAGATTGGGAGATGAAGCTTCACCTAATTCTACATAATGTGCATTATTTGATTCCATCAATGAACCAGCAGAAGTTTTCGTACTTAATGAAAATTCCTCTGCTTCTGCATGCAGTATCAGATAATAAACTTCAATTCAGACAAATAGGGGTGAAAGAGAGAAGAAATTGTTCATTTGACATTGTAACAAGCAGACAGAAAATTTTCGTTAAGAAATAATTGGAAAAATGCAGACCCAGAAGAGAAAAGTGCACCTGAAAATGTTGGAGGATTGAGATTGAAGTTTCAACGATGGAGCAAAGAAGAACAGAGAAAGCAGGATGCTAAGAAGAACGTAAAACAGAGGAGGGCGAGAAGTGGTGAGTCAAATATGGGTAACGTGGAAGCATGAGTCGGAGTCAACGTGTTCTGTTCGAAGTCAGAGTGTCGTCGTTACAGCGCGACAGGTGTTCATCGCCGACTTGGCTGTCTCTTGGATGAGAAACAGAGAGAACAGAATCACGGCAGAAAGCTTAGATTACATAATGTCACGTCCAAGTTCATCATAAAATTCTATAATTAACAAAAATTTTATGTTAATTTAATTGCTACGAATTATGTACGAATATTTAAAAAATTCAAACTAAAAGTACTTTCTGATTAAAAAAAGTTAAGAATGTGCTTTATATTTTAATAAATGTTTATTACTTTCAAAGAGTGATGGTTTTTATTATTTTTTTAAATTCAAAAATTGCAAGTTTAACAGAGAGTTTGCTTACAGAGAACAGAAAAACTATAAATGATGCATGAAATGGATCCAAGTGGACATATAGATCATTATAATATGATCTCTTTGAAAATGTAGTTTAAAAACAGCATTTTTAGTGTTGTACTAAATTAGGGCAACTTAGCAACTTGATTGCCATTATCCACAACCAAATTAATGTCTTCACTCTTTGAATAGAGAGCACCGTATATGGCTACACATACTTAAACTCTAAAAATAAAAATAAAAGCATACACATTTATATATAAAAATACATATATGTCAATGAATAAACATATTAGATAAACTTAAAGTACAAAAGTATGATTCGTCTAAATATATCACTAGAAATTAAGTTAAGGTCTACCTAAATTTTATTTTTTCCTTACCCTCATGTGGAAAATAAGAAAAAAAAGCTTTTAATTTAAAAATAAATATTTAAACAATAAATAATAATAATAATAATAATAAATTAAACAAATTAGACACCTCCACCCTTATGAATAAGTTTACGTAGAAAACCTGTAAACTTCATATACAAAATGCATATAGGGAGGAGATGTGTATGACACATCTTACAAACTTAATATATGCATTTGACACCACAAAGCCTTCAAAATTTCCCAAACTTGCCAAGTCAAATTGGATATGGTGGGTTTCAATCTTATTAAAACATTAAAAAAATATGTATAATTTTTTTTTGTATTAAAATATTTTTGTGGAAAGAAGAAAGAAAATTGAAAAAATGTTTCATGTGGGCAAGTAGGAAGGTGTATTTAAATATCTTGATTAGAAGTCAATTCTGTATTGGGATTTAAAGGAAATTTATAATTGTAACTTACATGGCTAGGTTTCTTTACTAACAAATGTTGATAAAATGAAAAGAAAAAAAAATCATTACTTTCATAATGTGTGATATACACTACGCAATCAATAATATTATATCCATTATTGTATATTATATGTATATTATTTCATACAGAATTAATGATATTTTTTTTACACAAATTTTTACATTAAATATAAGCTGTTAGATCTAAACACATTGAAATTATAATTAATACATAATTAATACATCCATAAACTCATTTTAAGATAAATAAAATTATGCAATTCTAAGAACAATAAACAATTTAATGATTATATTATTTATGATCATATTCTAAATTTATAATTTTTTTCTAATAAAATCATACCATTTGAATTCTTAACAAAACATGCTTATCATATATATTTGATGAAATTAAATTAAATTTCACTATTGTACCAATTGCAAATAGTTAATATGTCATTGAATCTCTTAATTTGACATAAATGTCATTTTTTTTTAATATTACATATATAAATTATCAATATTATATTAGAAATCGATCAAAAATATTGATGAAATCGTATATAACACCGTCTAGAATCGCATAAATATCACTTTAAAAACATATCAAAATGAAATATAGAACCAATTAGTAGCGATACTTCCATTATCTTTTTTTTTTTAAAGAAAAAAATAAAGAAAAAATAATTGAGAAAGTGTCTCTCAATCTACTAATAGAAGTAAGTAAATTTGCACACAACAATTGGTTCATTACTTACAGCTATCCTTATTCTCGATCCCAAACTTCATCTCAATCATTCAAAAGAATCTAGAATATTTTCATCCTAATACAATTATTTTAGGATATCATCTATAATATTATCATTCAGTATTATAATATTATGTATAAATAATTATTAATTAATTATTATTTTTTAAATAAAAATACACAACCCTGTAATAAAGACAACCTCAACAATCAGAACTCAAATTCTCTCTTCTAACTCTCAGAAACTCTTCTACTTTCAACTCCAAACAGACTCATTTTTCCTTTTCTCTTCTTTTTCTTTTTTTATTTATTTGAAAAACCACAAATAAATCATTAAAAAAGAATCCCATTTTTCCATTCTTTAAGAACTAATTAAAGCTCCATTTTTCCTTCTCTTTCTCTCCCAAGCTTTCTCTCTAAACTTCCTTGCTACCTTCCATTCATGGATACACATGACATCATTGGACATCCCAACACAGACACAAAGCCGAAGATAAATACAAACACAAATCTAGACAATGATTTGTCTTTGGATAGCTCTGGTTTTCTCTCACACAACGGCTACAAGTTCAGCAACACGACTGCATCGGATTTTCACGACCATAATCCGTTCCAGATTTCTGACATAGAGATGATATCTCTACAGTCTGCAACTTACACAAGCTTAAAGGACTTGTTGCCTCCGTCACCGCCGGCGATCACGTCGCCGACGAACAACTCCAGCTGGTACGAGATCCCCATCAAGAACCCGCTCGTGAAACACGCTGCTTTGGCTTACTTGCAGCCCATGTCGAGCCCGCCGGAAGTTGGCGAGAAAGGTCTGTTCGGGAAACTGAAGGAGACATGTTACTGTCAATGTGAATGTTTCGGGTGGATAAACGATGTCGTATTTAGAAGTGTGAGGGATGTTTTCTGGGAAAGAAGAGAAGAAGGGATTGATGAAGGAGATGAAGATGAAGAGAAAGTTGACTGAGAGAAAAGAGAAGACCCCCATTTTTTTTTTTGGAAGTTTCAGTTTTGACTGGTAGATAATGGTTTATTTGTAAATATTGGTTTTTTTTTTTAATTTATTTATTCTATTCTTTTTTGTGAGTGATTTGTAAGTATACATAGAAAATTATTCAATACTGAACATCTGTTCTTCACTCAATTTTTTAAAAATAATTTTTCTTGCCTTATAGTTTCTGAATTGTTCACATATTATTTCAGAATTATAAATATTTGGATAAGTTTATATTATAATTAATTGAATATTAAAAAGAAAAAAAAATTATGGTGGAAATTCCGCTGCATCATTTTCTGACCTCTGAAGTCGTTCTCTTATTTCGATATTAACTATGCCTTTCACATCTTTCACATGTTCTGCTACTTATTTTAGTCCTAAGATTGAGTTGCTGAATCTTCGCCTATTTATTAACCATTTTAAGAAAAGTTCATTATAATTCTAATGGAGGTGATGAACTGATAGTGCAAGTTATTAAAGGAAGTTCTTAATTGTTTCAGTGAAGCTTAGGTGGCAGTTTAAGACCGAATTTGTCATTTAAAAATATCATCTATTTCTGAAAAAGTGATATATGATTCATTTGGTTGGTGAACATTCATTCTCATCAGCATAATTTTCACTTTATTTTAATATCTGATTTCTTCTTCTCATCTTTTATATATTCGTAATGACCTCATCACCAGAAATGGAGAAAATTCGGAAATGCAAAAATCTATGGAAAGAGGAGGCTGGAAAAAAGTCATGAAATTTTTATTGCTTCTATACATATGACTTCTGAGTAATATATACATATCTTTGTGGCGCTTGAACCAGAGGTCACCAATAATCTCCGCAAGAACAGCACCCATTTCTGAAATGGTGAAAAACCTTAGGATCTCTAACTATTAACTCTCTTTTGGTGATTTTCGAAATCTTCTTTACGGCGTTATGGCAATCTTCACATATTCTGGTGTTGTTTCTGACAAGAACAGGGTTTCCGATGGTTGTAGAAATCAAACCAAATGAAATAGCTAATCTTACACTGTGATGCTCTGGTGATTTTGCCATTTTCTTCAGCAAACTTGATGGATTGAACTTAGAAACGTTATGAATGTATATATCTTCCCCTATCTTCCTCAAGAGGATATCCAAGACATTATAAATCATGTAATTTTCACTGTGGGTTCTGTCTTGATTGATGAACCAGTGAGTTTTACCATTTTTCTCAAACGAGCTATAGCTAGTAGTTTTCTCTAGGCCTTCTTTCACCATGATACCTTTAATCCGCTCTACATCTTCCCACCTCCCAGCTTCGGCGTACATATTAGAAAGCAAGACATAAGAGCCTGTATTATCATGTGTCAATGATAGAACATGCCTTGCTGCAAATTCGGCTGAGACTATGTCATTATTTTTTCTGCTTGCAGTCAGTAAGGAACCCCATATCCTAGCTGTTGGGACCAATGGCATTTCTTCAATGAAACGCTTGGCTAGGTCAAGATTCCTGGTGCGACCAAGAAGATCGATCATACAACCATAGTGCTCAATTCCAGGATCAATACCATACTCCTTTCTCATTGAATTGAAGTAATTCCACCCTTCATCCACCAAGCCGGAAATGCTGCAAGATGATAACAGGGAGAGAAAAGTACTCCCATTGGGTTTTATGCCCTTGTTCCTCATCTCAGAAAATAACTGGATGGAAAATTTCCCCAACCCATGAATTGCATGAGCCATAATGATAACATTCCACGATACAACATCCTTGCACAAGATGCCACCAAAAATTATTCTAGCAGTCTGGAGATCCCCACATTTTGTGTACATGTAAACAACTGAATTTGAAATAAATGTATTCGAAACAAGCCCCAGTTTTGTGATAAGAGCATGAATTTGCATACCCTCACTTAATGTGGCTATTTCAGCATAGGCAGGTAGGAGGGTTGCAAATGTAATTGCATCTGGTATAAGAGGTTTACTCCATAAATCCAGGAAAAGTTTCATGGCGTCTTTATTCTGTCCATTCTGTACATAAGCAGCAATCATGGCATTCCATGATACCAAGTTTTTTCCAGTAATGATTTCAAATATTTGTTCTGCCTTTTTCAACTCCCCACACACTCCATACATGTCAATTAGAGCAGTTTCCAGCACTAAATGAGGGAGAAACCCTTTTCTAATGGCATAGCCATGGATAGATTTGCCCCCCAAAAGAGCTCCTAGTTGCGTGCAAGAAGGGAGCAAGTTAATCATTGTAATATGATCTGGATTCAATTTATCAACCTCCTTCATCTTTTTCAAGCAAGAAAATGACTCAAGGAAACGAGCATTTAGCACATATCCACCTATCATAGCATTCCAAGCTATAATACTTCTTGGGAAAATCCTATTAAACACCCTCTCTGCGTAATCTACCTTACCACATTTACCATACATGTCAAGAAGTGAAGTTTGAACCATGAAGTCCATTTCAAGCCCACTTCTGATCACTTGACAATGAATTTCCTTACCACATTTCAGACAACCCACGGTAGAACTTGCACCAAGACCACTTATCAAACTAAACCTATCATGTTTCATTCCATATTTTTGCATTTCTTTAAAGAAAATCAATGAGCTCAAGCCATCACCAACTCTACAATAACCACCAATCATAGAATTCCAAGAAACCAAGTCTCTCACAAGCATTTCATCAAACACTCTCTCCGCACATTCTACACACTCAAGCTTCATGTACATAACAATAACTGAATTACATACATAAACATCCAAATCAAGTCCACACTTAACCAACTTCGCATGAACCTTTTCTCCGTCAACCAAAGACAACAACCCTGTACACGCTTTAATCACAAATGGGTACGTAAAGTAATCAGCTCTAAATCCTTCACACACCATTCTGTGATAAAAATTTATAGCTTCTCGAAGCAACCCATTATCAACAAACCCTCTTATCATAACATTCCATAAAAAAGTATCTACACAATTCATTTTCTCAAACAAGTAGAGTGCACGATCCATAGACCCAGAACCAACCAGCTCTTGTAGAGCTCGAGTGTGATTAAAGTTTTGCGCCTTAGTCTCCACGGCTACTTTCGAACCACGTGCTTGTTTTTTGCGGAGATGGGTTGATTTAGAGCTTCTTGCATTGATTTCGAAACCCGGATTATGATTCTTCTCCGAGATTCTTAATTGCTTCCGCGAAAGGTTTTCCGGTGTGTTGGAGTTGAAAAAACGATTGTGGACAGATAGTGCTGCAGTCATCTTTGGATGGTTTCAGGATTCGGTGAAATAGCCGTAAAGATCATTGAAGGAGAGGTTCTATCTTTTTGGCGGGGATGAAGAGTTAACAGTTAATTCCGTTATATTTACACACGGATTTGTTGGTGGGTGAATGATAAGTGTGTTACAGAACATCTGAAAGATCTTACCCGTCGAAACAATTGTTTAAGACACGTGGCAGCCATGGGTTGTATTATGAGCGCAATTTTGAAATTCGCTTAAATACGTTAATTATAAGTGGATGATAGATTAATTAGTTAATATTATGACCATAAGAGATCAAAGAAAATCTTTGAAAAAAAAAATTACACAAACTTCATCCTAATCATATTCTACATTCTTAATCCACACATATTAGGTAGTTGAGAATCAAATTCAATTTGACGGATTTAATTCCATTTACTTCTATGAAATTTGATAAATTGGTAAATTGAATTGAAGTGAAAAATCTGAAATATGTTTGTGGAAAAATATGACATACGCTCGTGGTGAATCATATTGTAAAATTGCATTTTAAATTTGTTATAATTGTTTTCAGTTCACGAAAAATAATATAATAATAGAAATAAAAACATATTATAGGTTTTAATCATAATATATAAGATGGTGAAAAATAAAATTTAAGGGTAATTTCATGGTTCAAGTCTCGGAGCAACGGATGACTATGAGTTTTAATTTACTGTTCTACTGGTAATTTTCTGATTATTATAAAAAATCCTTTTTCCTACATCACATTAATAATTAATTAATTGTCTGTCTAGAACGTTAATCAAGATTCGTTAATCATCAGAATCTGCAGCCGCAGCCGCAGCCGCGCGCCCACACCTTCCAATTCTCCAGAAGCTTAGGGTCGAGTAAACACGGCGCATGCGCTTAGATCTCTGCGTACATGCAATTACTCTGACGTAAGTAATGGCTGCCAATACATCTAAACTCTTCTTTTTATTTAATTGTTGGCTCTTGCCAAAATCTATCCTGAACAAAAACCCTAGTTTCTTTCCGAGGAATTTAATTACATGTTTTCTTTCTGCTGCTAAATTTTTTAATGTACATTTCTTTCTTCTGGGTGCTTATTATATATATATATATAGAGAGAGAGAGAGAGGGAGTGAAGAAGAGATGGCGTCGGAAGAGGAAGTGAAGGTGATAGAAGTCCTCTCAGACGATGAACCAGAAGATCCTGAGCCATTAATATTGAAGAGGCGTTCAGGAAATCACACAAGATCAGCAATATGTGCTCGACAGGATGGGGCGCCTGAGGAGGCTGCTACTAAAAGAGCTAGGAGTACTTCAACTTGTGGTGGGAGGGAATTAGATAATGGCAATAATGCAACAGAAATTGTTACACAGAAGAATATGATGGATATATACCACAATTTTGTTCATGAACCCTTCCAAGAAGAGTTTTCAGTTGCTGATATCCATCCAGGTATTTTACTCATACAGTTTGATCATGATAATTTTTGGAACATGTTAAGCAAAAGTTGAAAACCCCTGAAATTTCTAATACAAAACTTTGAGATATTAAACACTGAGACATTGTGATCAACACTAATTTGTACTTGATAGTTAATATATTATTGAGCAGAAATTTCAAGTTTTGCTGTTAATAAGTAAATTGTTCCGGTTTTATTTTGGTTCGTTTTGGTTGAATAAGAAACTTGATAATGATGATAACTGCAATGAATGGTGTTTCAGATTCAACTCAGTTGGAACTTGTTTCAACAGACAATGGAGAGGTAAAAGTGTTACTGATTTTCAACAACACAAAATATTATACCAAGATCCCGAGCTTAGATGCAGTTCTAGAGGCGGTAGAAGATAAATTTCACAAGGAACGTGGAATCATAAATCCTGAGTTCTCCGTGAAGAAGCTGGTGAAGGAATTGTGCGAATGCGTTTTGCAAATGAATACCGATTCCTGTAGTGAGCCACGTTTACTGCCAATTTCAGAAATATCAAAGAAATCCGACGCAAAATTTCACACTAATGGCAAATATCTTCACCAAATCCATTCCAACAGTCATCCGATCTATTTAGATTTACCGGATGATTCTTATGAGATTCAAAATGTGATGAAGAATCCAACTTTTGTTGAAGACATAACTCGAGGAGAAGAAAGACAACCCATTTCCATGGTAAATGAAAATGGTGTTCTGGAATTGCCTAAGTTTTTCTACATATCAAAGAATGTAGTGTACAATACTGCTTATGTAAACTTTTCACTTGCCCGAATTTCGGATCACAATTTCTGTTCAAATTGTTCCGGGGATTGTCTCTCAGCGCCTGCAAATTGTGCCTGCACCGCTGAAACCAGGGGTGATTTTGCTTACACAGCAGCAGGATTAGTTGAAGAGAAGTTCTTGAATGAATGTATTGCGATGAGCAGAAGGAAAGAAAGTAAAGATCATCTGTTTTATTGCGAAAACTGCCCGTTGGAAAACAGTTTAGGGAAAAGTAGCAAGCAACAAAAGAGAAAGAGAACAGTAAAACCATGTAAGGGACATTTGATGAGAAAATTTATCAAGGAATGCTGGGCCAAATGTGGCTGTAGTCGGAATTGTGGTAATCGTGTTGTTCAGAGAGGAATAACTGTGAAATTGCAGGTTAGATTATTATTTTTTGACCTCTTCTATCTATTTCCATATTGGCTAGGATGAAAAGTGCTTTTATTGTTTTTTCTATTGTGATTTCTTTATAAAGCTCACTTACAAGATCTACTCCAATAACTAACTATTTGAAAAGTTATACCAAATAGATAAAAGTACTTCCACGAGAAAAATGAAGCAGTTTTCTCTATTTGCAGGTGTTTCAAACCCCTCAAGGGAAAGGATGGGGACTTCGAACACTTCAGGAATTGGAGAAGGGAACTTTTGTTTGTGAGTATGTTGGAGAAATTGTGACCAATGAGGAACTACACGAAAGAAATGAGGAAAGTGCTGGCGAGGAGCATACATATCCAGTGCTGCTTGATGCAGATTGGGCTGCTGAGAGACACCTGAAGGATGAAGAAGCGCTTTGCCTGGACGCAACAAAATTTGGAAATGTTGCAAGGTTTATCAATCACAGGTACAAAAACAATGTAAAGTACTCTCAATGTATTTATAATATAACTCAGGAGTTTGAACAAATTAGGTTTTTATACAGATGTTATGATGCTAACTTGGTGGAGATCCCGGTTGAGGTGGAGACCCCAGATCATCACTATTATCATGTATGGAATCTCGGCATCATGATCTTCTTTTTTCTCTTTAATTAACAGTACAAACTTACTCTTTTTTTTTTTTTGGTGTATGCAGCTTGGTTTTTTTACAACCAGAAAGGTAGAAGTCAATGAAGAATTGAACTGGGTAATTAAGCAGATCCCTTGTATTGGACTGTGTTATGTGTACTATGTGGTAACTAAAATGTTTGCTTTTGTTTGGCTTCATGATTTAATAAGACACAAAATGGATCTCTGATTGCAGGATTATGGTATTGATTTTGATGATGAAACTCATCCAATCAAAGCATTCAAGTGCAAGTGTGGAAGCTATTTTTGTCGGATGAAGAATTGATCTTTGTGTTAGGGTTTGGTGCTGTTAGGTTCTATTTAACTTTGAATTCAAGGTTAAAAGAGGGATTTGGTAAACACCAACTTCTATTTGGAGGTCACTCGTACGTCAATATCAAACAAAACGTTAGGATTAAGCTCAAAACATAATTTAGTTCTCTCACGGATTGTTGTAGTATTGGAAAATTAATGTTGTAATAAGATGAATTTTAATAAACTTTTCTACATTGAAAGAGGAAAATTAAAAAAAAAAAAATTGATTATAGCTTTGCAGTGCAGGAAACCAAGAACCCCGGCGGTGGCTTTCTTTTGCTGCATTCACTCTCAAAAGATGCCTTCTCCTCAAAAGATTCCACTTCTGTTCTACAGAAAATGGTGGTGGCTGTGGTTGAGCTGTAAGGTTCTCACTACCTCTCATCACTTTCAGCATTTCCTTCAAATCTTGCTTCTTTACTACAATTTTCATCCTCACGACTCCATCTGCGTTAGTCTGAGAAATTACCAGTCCACCATTCAACATTCGGCCGTGAAATAGTGTATAGCAGGGGGTTATTCTGGAGAATTATGCGATCTTTCTCTTGCAATACCTTGAATCCTGCAAATTTCAACCCCATTTTTCTGAGTTTTGCTTATAATATAAAAATAAAAATAAAAAGGCTGTGATATTGCGACATATATATAGAGTTCTGGGGAGAATATTGGTTCACCAATGCATTTGACTTTGTTAAAAAATATGCAAATGCCAACTCCAAATTGTAGCTAGCTAGCTAGAAGTTCTGCTGGAATTATAATGTGGTAGTTGTGTGTGTGTATTAAGAGCAAGAGAGTCAAATTGTCTTGTTCTGTTGTGCATCAGATAAATCCTATATTTCTTCTTCATTCTATTATGAATTAGTTAATGCATTAAATTGTACTTTAATTTATTCATCATTTATAGATGGACGAAGAAATAGATAATTAATGTAAGTGACCGACGACGACGCCAACGCGGCTACTACTCACATGCATGCAAAACCCTAACACTACCTGCGTTGGATGAATAATGAAAGAATCTTAATTAGTTTTATGATCGATCAACTTGGAATTGTTAATTGTTTGGTTATTCGTGGAACATCCTCTGAAAAATTATGCTGGATTGAGCTGAGCTGTGTATAGCCTGTCTTAATGAATATTTTATTTTACAACTCTAACTAACTGCTCGATTCTAATATTGGTTTTGCTGTGCATGTAGAATGTCTTTCTTACAACAGATGATCACGCAGGAAATTATTTCCATACATGTAGAAAAACAAGTTGATTGATGAATAAAGACTTTTACCAGGTTAATTAATTCCCAAATTAAAGTAATAAATTAATGTTGTGCGCAATGTGAAGTACATGCATATATATATATATATATATATATATATATATATATATATATATTGCATATATGCAAGAAAAAATGACAACTTTGAGCATGTTTATTGATGTAGTTAGTATGGTGTATATATGATTGTGTTATTCGAGGTTGATATATATATGGCATAGGATCAAGGGTCTATTTTTTTTTACACAAAATCTTCCATTAAATATAAACCGTTAGATTTAGGTACATCCAATTGTTGAGATTGCATCTGACATGTGCATTAATTATAAATATATTAATTATGCATTAATTACATGGTTAGATGCAATTTTAACTGTTGGATGTGCCTAGATCCAACTGCCTATATTTGATATAAAATTTTGTGTAAAAAAAAAATTATTGATTATGCTCCTATATATATATATATATATATATATTGTGACACCTTAGGTGAATTTTACATCGACAAAGCACAAGAGAGATACGGGGTATATAGATCAACATACTCCAATTCTCAATAGACTCGTTTTTGGTTGAAAAGTTCGAAAATAAAATCGTGACGAGCTGTATACTCAAAGTGGACAATATCTTTAGTGGGCTGGGCTGTTATAATTAATATTAGAGCCACTCCACGTGTCCTCTTGAACGATTGTGGGACAAACTTCAACGAGAACGCTGAGTCCCTAATGGGGGTGTATGTGACACATATAAGATAGTAAACTCCAAAATTTAATAGACGCGTTTTTAGTCTAAAAACTCGAAAACAAAACCGTAACAAACTGTGTGTTCAAAATAAATAATATATCTTATGAGCTGAGCTGTTATATATATATAATAGGGTCCATTAGAAAAACAAAACTTGTAGCTGTCGGATATTTTTGTCAAATTCTATTATTTTGGGGCTCGAATCAACTTTCAAGTTCGTTTGAAAAAATTTCAATTAATTTAATAAACCTTTTTTTCATCTTTTTATAAGAAAATTTCAATCAACTTCATACATGTTTTATCTTTTTTATAAGAACCTTAAGTTTACAAATCCTCTTAATTTAATTTACTGATTACATATGCCAGCTGGAGGTTTATGAAGGCTAGGGAATTAAAATGGTGAGAATAAAAATATGATTTATAAAAACACGTTAAAGGCTTTTGGTTAATCAAAACACCATTTTCGTACTCCCTGAAACCAAAAAGAAAATGGATTCCAATCATTTTGAGAAAAACAAAAAGTTAAATTAATAAGAATAAGACAGTAAATTTTCTTTTTTTTTTTCGTTTGGTTCTTTTTTCTTACAAAGTTTCTTCTACAATAAATTATTTACTAGCGGATCGGCTAGAAATTAACAAGGTGAATATATAAAATGCAAAAATAAGAAAAATATTAATTGTTCCAATTCACAGCTCCTCCTCAGGTATGCTCTGGAGCACAGGCTTCCAACAACGACGTCGTCCTCGGCTTTTCTTTTGGCCGGCATTAGATCTCAAATGATGCTTCCCCCTCAGAAGATACAGCTGCTGCTCCACAGACAGCGACGACGGAGAACTATTCATAGCTTCAACCAGCACTTGCCTTAAGTCTTGCTTCCTCACAACTCCATTTTCATTGGTTTCAGAAACATTAACACCGCCTCCTCTTCCTCCGCCATTCACTTGGGTGATGGCTTCCATTAAATTGCTCATCATACTCTTCTGTTGCTGTCGACTTTTCGAAGATCGAAGCTCTCTCTTTGGGGATGCTCTTCCTCCTCCCTCAATCTTCAAGTAATCCATTATCTCTTTCTCTTTACTTTATATAATTAGTCTCAATGTTTGTTTAATGTGTTTGTTGTCTGTATGCATCAAAGAATTGAACCTTATATGTAGTGATGGATAGTCATGAACATATTTTGAATAGATAAATATTGCAATATATACAATACAAAAATGGTAGTAATTTGATTTGACGTATAATATAATTGATGATTAGTTAGAATTAATTAATGTACCTACTTTCTTCTCTGTCATTGTTGCAAGCTAGGTTGATAAATCTCTAGAGAATCTTTGTTAATTGCAAGATAATTGGTCTATTTGACTTTAGTTAATTTTTTTTAAAAGAAAAAACCCAAATGCCAACTACAAATAGCTAGCTAAATTTATATATATAGGGGAGAGTCAAATAATCCTAGTATCACATTAAATCTTAATTACCAAATTATAATATTCTTCGATATTGGATTATTACTATCAATTAGTCGGTATGGGAATTTGATTTTTTATATATTTTTTATTTATAATATTCTAGAAGAAATTAATTAAGATAATGAATTTGACCAATGGATGCACGTGCAAATCCTATATATATATATATATATATATATATATATATTAATCACTGCATGCGCTGGATTAATTAGCACAATTAATCGATATATAATATACTTATATACATGAAATTAAGAATCTTATTGTTGGATCAACTAATAGAGATTTGCTAATTATTTGGAACATTCTTTGATAGAATTAATGTCTAAGAGCACACGTTTACGAAAAATTAATCACGTACTCCAAGCTAATAATATTGGTAGAATAAATTATTAAAAATTTAATTATGTACTTAACATTTATATTAAAAACACATGCATCATTAGGAAACTTCTTTGAAAATATCAAAATTTAAATAATTGGCCTTTGGTTGGATGGCAAAACCTCACCTTTATAGTCTTAAAATTTTTCTAACTATTTTTCAAGTGTGAGTAGATATTTCTCTATATTTTTCTAGCTAGCCTATAGTTGCAGTGTGCTGTCCATAGCCTGTCTTTGTGTATATATAATGATCCGTAGAAGGACAATTAATGAAATAAAATATATAATGATCATCAGATACAAAAATTAAAATTAAAAATGAGAACGCCGTGGGATAACAAAACAAACATTTTCTTTTGGCTTTTTATAAAAGTATTTCCACGGAAGATCATGTCAATAAACTATATACATATATATAGCTAGAAGAAGTTAATTAACTAAACTAACATACATATGTATATAGTGAATGCAATTAACGTAATGCAATTAATGTATATGTAATAATAAGTTCACAGCTCCTCAGGAATACTCTGCAGCACAGGCCTCCACGAACGCCGTCGCCGGCTTTCCTTCCCTGCATTCACATGTACAGCTCTCAAAAGATGATTCCGCCGCTGCTCCGCAGATGACGACGACGATGGTGCCTGAGAAATATTACTATTATTCATAGCTTCGAGGATTTGCCTAAAATCTTGCTTCCTCACCATAATCTTCATCCTCACAACTCCATTTTCATTGACTTCAGAAACATTAACACTTCCTCCTCCATTCGCTTGAGTAATGGCTTCCATTAAATTGCTCATCATACTCTTCTGTTGCTGGCGGCTTTTCGAATTATTTCTTAGCTCTCTCTTTGGCGATGCTCTTCCTCCTCCTGCAACCTTCAAATACTGATCCATGCTAGAGCTAGCTTAAATTTAATCTCTTATTCTCTCTTATTTTTATTTGTTTCTTTGTCTGTGTGTATGTCTATATGCCTCAAAGCTATCTTCAGCAGATTCAGGTTTATATACTGATTTGATTTTTAATAAAATAATGCAATTAATTAAAGTCGGTTAATTAATTAATCCATCACAATGTGAATGTATATATATAGATAACTTTGACTTTGTTGGAACTTCACCTACTTTATAATTTGCTTCTCTGTCTATATATCTTACGAGTATTTGATTGTATTGCCTTTGCACGTATTTCTACAGAAGTCAATGGAGATCATGTTAATGCACATGTTAAGAAAAATCAGAGGTCTGTTTTTTCTTTCGGACATTAATTTGAGATGCATACATACAATATTTTTTAATTATTTATGTCTGAATTCGTTGTATTCTGTTAGACGTAATTCTATTATTATAAATAAGAGACTATCTCTATAATGCACATGTATGTTAAGAAAAATAAGAGAATGGTTTTCATTTTCTTTTCCCTGAATACATCGACAACGTACAACATTATAAGAAAGTAACATTAGATATCAAAAACCTGTTTGGTTAGCCAGAAAATTATTAGAACTTGCTTATTTTTTTCTCTTGGAATGGAATATATAATTAAACAAAGACATGTGAAGAGATATATACTTAGAGATCTAACCAATTTGCTGCCAAAATTATTGCTGGTGAATTTGGTCATTAGGTGGGTGGGCAAGTAGCTATTCAATTATGAATTTTCATTTGGTTTCACTGCAATTTATTTATTTATTTTTTGGTCAAACTAGACGAGCTGTTTAATTATAGGCTGTCTTTTATGTTTGTTGATCGTTGATATCTATTATCTAACAAACTTCACTTCCTAATCTCTTTTATCGAAAAAAAAAAACAAAAAGAGCTTCCTCATGGTTGGCTAGAGGATGGATTGTGAAAAGTGCTTCTGATTGAATAAATGGACTCCATGGCCCAATGGATAAGGCGCTGGTCTACGGAACCAGAGATTCTGGGTTCGATCCCCAGTGGAGTCGACGGACTTCAATAGCGTGGAAAACAAAGTGCTTCTCACCGAAAAAATTTTTGTTGTTTTTTCAAACAGAAGCCATAAATCTAATCATCATAACTGCAATTTATTATATAGCAATAAGAGAGGTTTTAAATGTGGTCCAATTGCCAAATTTGAAGGGTCGATTCATCTCACAATCTAAGGGGCCCCTTATCGACAGCCAAGCAATATTTGTCCAAGTACCCTATTTTTTTGTCAATGGACGGTTAAAAGTCACAAAGGTGGAAGTTCAGTCGTTATCTTGGTTTGCTTTTTAGTTAAAACACTAGCGCGGTCAAAAATATCCAGAAATTAAAAATGTAAAATCAGCAAACAAACAGTCATTTTCTCATAGTCAAAATTATGTGGGTGCCACCAGTTTGAATCGATCTCCAACCAAAATAACATTTAAAGAAGAAAAAGAAATTTTACCTTTGCACTTTGAAAAAAGCTCAAGAAGGTTTATTATTTGAAAGAGTACTATTATATAAATGGAATTTTAACACACTTTTTATGAGGTTTGCAATTTTAAAATTTAAATAAAGTATTTAAAGAAAAATATATTTATTTCTCATGAATCATTAGTTGATCATCAATTTTTATTTAAATGACTATAATACTTTTAATTATTTTAAAGTTAAAATTTAATATTTAAAATTAATTAAATAACTAAAAATTTAATTAACAATAATTTTAATTTATATTTATTTAAAATTAAAAATTTATTTAATGATAATTTAATTTAACAATTTAATTTTATATTTATTTAATATTTATTAAAATTATAAATATGCAAAGCGGCTGCCTTTTTTACTCTATTTTTTCGTAAATTCTCTAGCATTAACCATATTTCTTACTCCATAACCTTATCAACCTAACTATTCTTATAAAAACTCTTTAATATAAGATTTATGTCATATATATTCATACTAAAATCACGCTTCAACATTAATTTTATAACTCATAAAATAAATTTAGACTTTCGAGTTTGCACAAAAATATTAATAAAACTATTCGATGATAAAAATTTGAAAAAAAAAATCAATATAAGTAAATTATTAATTTTAAATATCATTAATTAAATTTTTAATTTTAAATAAATATTAAATAAATATAAATCAAAATTATCGTTAGTTGAAATTTTAATTATTTTAATTTTTTAAATATAAAATAAATTAAAATTGAATTTATTAAAATTTACTTTAAAACAAATAAGGGTATTATAGTTATTTAAATAAAAAATAGATGGACAACTAACTATTAAGGAAAAATAAGTGTGTTTTACCTCAAACTTTTTATTTAAGTATTAAAATCTCAAATTTCAAGAGAGTTATGTATTAAAATCTCCCACCAAACTAATTAATGTACAATTCTTTGCATTTGTAATTATCCAAGTATTGTATTTTTCTAAAACAATTAAATTATAGTTTCAATTAGAGATTGAGAATATTAACCTTCACATTAAAATTAAGCTTTGTTATGTTTAAAATTAAAATATTGTGACCTTTAATTTATGATAATTGTGAAATCAAGCTATCATAAAATATAAATAGATGATAATTAATAAATATTAGTTGACAAATAAAAGAGGGTATTTATCATATATTATATTAATTGCGCTTTTAGAATTAAGTAAAAGAACACAATAATTCTAAACATAGTTTATTTTTCACACTATTAAAATAATGAATATTTGATATTTATATTTTTTTGGTCATTTATTTTTTAACTTATTACGAAAATATAAAATATTTTCATACCAATGTTAAGATATGTTTTAAAATATTTTCATATAGATAAATTAAGTAAATATTTTTTAACTTTAACACTTAATATAAATATTTAATTGTTAGTTTTTCAACAGTCATCTTTTTTAAGTAGTCCTATTTATAAATTTTATTTATTCCATGTCATATAAATTATTTAATTCATCAATGTGGACACAACACATTTTCAATCGTGCATATTTAAGTGTTATAAATAAAAATAAATATTTTAATAAAATTGAAATAAGTAGATATATTATAACATTAAGTATATATAATATTTTTTCTTATCAGAAAAAGTAAAATTGTCATTCAAATTCAGATAGGCTTAATCAAATTTTTTGAAAAAAAAAACAAAAACAACCTTGTCTCTTTTCAAATATTAGATCTATTTAAATTTTAATAAAAAAAAAAGAGGAAACAATATCTTGTGAGTTAATTGAGTAGCCATCATGCATATTAATTTGCTTGTCCTACACATCAAATCTATCAAACTCTTCACCAGAATTTGAAGCAAGAAAACATATCCTCTCTCTTTCTTTTACCTTCATTTAAAGGGCCTATAATTTGCTCAAATTTTAGGAAAAATATGTATTATCGTATAATTGGTTAATATATATGGCGTACGGAGCAAGCATCATCCCATCGATAAACAACACAAACGAACAAAGTAACAAACAATCAATCAATCAATCAGTCATTTTCTGCTAGCTAGCTAGTGTTACATTTATGCTAATTATAATTTTCTTAAACAAAAAAAAATTAATTAATTAATGAAAACTTCTTTTCTTCCAAAGTAATTATTCAAAAATGTTAACATCTTTATAATTACAAAATTAAAGTTGTAAGGGTGATTAAGTCTTTCTTTAGTATTATATATAAATGTTTTTATGATATTTTGAAAGTAAAGTTAAAATGATATTTGGTAAAATTAACTTTTAATAAAAATTTTCATTAATATTTAGCATATAGTAATTGTGACTCCAAGAAAATCTGACCCTAATACCAAATGGATCAGATTGGGAGCCCAGGTAGAGTCTTTTTGGTTAATAATAAGGCACTTTGTCGGTTTATTTGGCCTGCATCAAATGCTTTTCGTACATCAATTTTTCTTGTCTATATGCATCAAATTTCTCCCTCTCTCTCTCTCTCTGCACAAAACTTGAAGCAAGAAAACATATCCTCTCTCTCTGTTTCCTTTACCAACCATCGATTAAAATCAAAGTTTTCTTTTGTTTTTAAAAAAAAAAAAGAATATCTCAAGAATCTCATTTTCCTATCTCTTATTGGTTATTGCTCTCTTTCTTCCCTACACAAACACATAAAAAGGAAAAAGCAAAAGAGAACCCATTCGTACCGCAACACGTTACAAAACGTTAACGCCGTTTACAAAATTCCCTTCGGATCGTTACTTCTGCATCACCTTTCCTTCCGTCTTCCCTTTAAACCATCACTACTTAATTAATTGTAAGAGCTTTCTTTTTTCTTCTATTTCTTTCTTCAACCTTTGTTCACAAACTCAATACCGGAACACTGCAAACTAAAACTACAACTGCAGAAGAGATATAATGGAGAAGATAACCGCGTTGAGCCACCTCTTCGTGACGGTTTCCCTCTGGGGCTTCGCCAACATGATGGTAATTCCGGCCATCACCGACGTCATGATGACGGCGCTTTGCCCCCATCAGGACGCATGCTCTCTCGCCATTTACCTCTCCGGATTCCAGCAGGCGGTACGTACGTTATATAATTTCTTTTTTCAGTTAATTAATAAAATAAAACGAATTACACTCTTGCCCCAGAGGGAAATTTTCTCTGAAACATAATTTCATTTCATAACGCGTGCATTAATTTCTCATCAGTACTGCAAAAAAAAATTAGGAAAAATAATTATATGCACACTCTACAGTCTACATATTATTTTATTATATTTATCTTTACAAGTGGATCAACGTGAAGCGTCCACGTGAAGGTTGCAGCGGATATGCTGTATTATAATATCCATCTCCCCTTTAAGCCTAAATTTCCAACGGGAGAATAATGTTTAGATCCCATTTGGGTACATTTTTTTACAAATAAGAACTCAATTGTTTACTTATGTCACATATGTCTCCAACACTGTTGAAATGATTCTATTACCTTATACAAGTTGAGTCGCCGCCGCAGGAGGACGTGAAAAGGGTATTTCAATTTTTTGAGAAGGGGTGGGGTGGGGTGGGTGATGAGCTTATTTGACATAAACAAACTAGCTATGTCTTTATATATAAATACTTTAAAGTATAGGGATCTACATATTATTATACAATTTCACAACAACCATTCTTGTCGGTTCGTGACCGTTCATTTTTAAGATATTTCAATAGTGGATAGATCATTGTTAGTACAAAAGAAAAAAAAGAAATATATATATAAAAAAAAAAAAAGGTTTTGGACATATTGGGACAGTTACCATCATTTTATTCTTTCTGATTGCTTGCTTGCAAGATTTTTTTTTTAAAAAAAACACATACAGTCATCTTCCTGTTTTGAGCTCCAATTTCGTGGGAATGAATTTCTATATTTTTCCAGCGGAATTTAGTGACATGAAAATTAGGTTGTAATGGTAACTAAACCTTAAATATTAATATTATTCATGTGTCGTTTAAGTCCGACAAATACTTAATATAACATCTTTCTAATAAGTAGGTCAAGATTTTTTTTAATCTTATTTAATATAGTAAGAAAATAACTTAAAATTCACTCTTGAGATTTAACCTCTAAATTTTTTTAATGCTATTTCAAAAAATTAGGTTGACAATTGGTAAATTTTTTGATTTTGCGTTGTTGCTGTAATGCTTGTACAGTCATATTATATATATAAGAAGGATTCCTTGGAGGTCATTCTAAGTTTTATCACTACTTTTCATAATTGGGGCAAAAAAACAAATGAAGCATGCATCATGTTACAGTATGGTTTTATATCTATGCAGAGTATATTTTTCGGTTTTATTTATTTTTAAATTAAAGTTTTGTTGTTATTCTAAATTTTACTTTCGAACAAATTAGAAAATTACACGAAACATGCATGCATAGGGTTGAATTCCTTTTTTTCCACTTTGTAAGAAAACAAGACACGCAATGCTTGATTTGATGATGCAGATCGTGGGATTGGGAACGTTGGTGATGATGCCATTGATCGGGAATCTGTCGGACCAATATGGACGAAAAGCAGTGCTCACGTTGCCAATGACTCTTTCTATTATTCCACTAGGTAATGCACAACTACAAACCCCTTTGCTTTTCTTGCTTCTTCTTCCTCAAGTGCTTTTGATTGTGTGATATATTATTGCTTTTCTTTATATCAAGCTATCATGGTCCCCAAGCTTGGCCCCTATTCATTCACCCCATTATAAATTGTTTGTCAACGGATGCGTCACCTCACTTCGCCTAACATCATTTAATTCTTGCGTTGTCTCACTAATATTGATACAATAAGCCAAAGATAAATGCAATCAAAAGGAACTTCTACCGTATATTAAGCTACCTAGCTGTTCGATTTGCATGCTGACAATTTTTCTTTGCTACATTACATACATGCCTTTCTTGTTCCTTCCTTTTCCCCATATATATACATATATATGTATATATATCAGAAAGTTTATAACAGATTGGACCAAGTTCCCATATTTATTATGCAATAAATTTCTGAATGCATCATTTACGTATAAAAATTCATTCAATAAAATTACGCCGATCGTGTATGCAAAAGTATAATGCATCCTATATATGATTTATTAATTTATTATTATTTTTTATCTTTTACGAAATAATTTCATTAAGAATCTATCAGATATTGTGCCGTATACCATCTCAATATCTCATCTAGAAATGATATAAAACGATAATTGTCATATATGTATACTAATAATATGGGAAATTTTGATCCCGTCTTTAATATGATTAACTAGAATAAACTCTAGACATGTATGGACAAGATTAATTCAGAATATAATATATTCTCTATCAAAACATGATCATAATTTGAGTAGTATTTTCAGCTCCTCCTCTTAAATTAAAGGGATAATGTGATTTATTTCGTTTTTTGAGAAAATGGAGATATCCTTGACTTTTTTTCTAATCTTACATACTTCCTGATTTTCAAATAAACTTGAGATACTCTCTAAGACACTATTTTAAGTAATATTCTAGATATAGATTGATTATTTTACCCCCTAACTATTAAAAATATATAAAATAATTTAATTATTTTTATTTTTACTATATAATAATCAATAACATATTATTATAATAATTAATTTAAAAATTATAATGATATTTTGATTGTTAATTATTTTCTTTTAAATTTGTTAATATTTTGACAATATTAATTGTAAATAATTTTATCATTGATCATTTTATTAAAATATTCTATTTTAAAAATTATATATAATAAATATTGTTAAAATTTCTTGTCAATTTTCTAAAAAAAAATTAGTTATAAAAAATGTATTGTAAAAGTAAAAACAATTAATTTTTTACAACTAAAAAAATTTCATATTCTAAAATTTTTCAATAATTTCTTAACAGTATTTTATGTTGTAAATTTTTTACAAATAATGTTGTTAAAATATGCTTACAATTAATATTATAAAAGTTGACAATTAAGAAGATTTTTAACAATATTAATTATACATAATTTTTAAATAGATTATTTTAATATAAGGAACAATTAAATTATTTATATGTTTTTATAATTGGGAGATCAAATAGTCAATTTATATCTAGAATAGTATTTTAGGGGATATCTCAAATTTCTTTGAAAGTCAGGGATATATAAGATTAGAAAAAAAGTTAAGGGGGTATCTCTCTTTTCTAAAAAAGTCAAGTGTAAATCACATTATCCCTAAATTAAAATTCAATTCGACATAGTCATGTTAAAACTAACTAATACTTATGAATTAAATGTTTTAATTTTAAAAATGATTCCTCACGATCTGAGTTGAGAAAATTGTAACAAATTAAAACTTTCGTGCTATTAATTTTTGGATGCAGCAATATTGGCATATAGCAGGACGACCAGCTTCTTTTATGCGTATTACGTGCTGAGGACTCTCACTGCTATGCTTTGTGAAGGCAGCGTTAATTGCCTTGCTCTTGCTTATGTGGTATTTTAATTCAATTCAATTCAATTCAATTAATCATACCTCTAATTAATTAATTAATTATATTATTAGATTAATCAGTCCTAAATTAATTTCTCAGGCAGACAACATTTCAGAAAGACAACGAGCATCAGCATTCGGAATTTTAACTGGTGTGCTGTCGGCCTCTTTTGTCTGCGGAACCTTGGCTGCTCGTTTCCTCTCTCCTACTTCCACATTTCAGGTTTTGCTAATTCTTTCTTCAATTAATATTAAGATTTTTGTATGCATGCATGGATGTCCGTTAAAATCTGATGAAAAATTCTTCACCGTTAAGAGTTGGACGGCAAAGCTAGCTAGCTTGCATAACAAACGTCTGCGTCTTTTAAATTGCGCACTTAATCAATTATG
This sequence comes from Melia azedarach, assembly GCA_028052125.1. Lineage (NCBI taxonomy): Eukaryota > Viridiplantae > Streptophyta > Magnoliopsida > Sapindales > Meliaceae > Melia > Melia azedarach. The sequence continues at coordinate 642,648 of CM051399.1, read as the reverse complement.
CTAAAACAACAATACATTACTTCAAATTTATTACAATTTGTAAAGAACATGTATATATATATATATATATATATATATATATATATATATTGACAGGATTAAATGTGATATGCATGTATATGTTTTCAACCTTTTTTTCAGGTTGCTACGTTTGTATCTATGCTTGCAGCTGTATACATGAGGGTTTTTCTCAAGGAAAATATACCGGATAATGATGGTTTAACCCAGCGAATGATTAAGGGAGAAATGGCAGATGATGTTAATCAAAATGAGAGTAATAATATTTCACTTAAGAAGACCGCAGTCGGTAAAAAAATTCCATCACTAGGAGATCTCATTTTTATGCTCAAGAGTAGGTAAATATTAACGCTTCATTTCTTTGTAACTGTTGTACTTTCCAAACTGTTTTGAAAAAAACTACTCACTTTTACTTGATAGTTAACATGTATAAAGAAATCTGTAATGTTATTTCACAGCGTCACCTTGACTCAAGCAGCAGTAGTTGCATTCTTCAGCAGTCTATCAGAGGGAGGATTGCAAGCTTCATTTCTGGTACTGACTCTTTGAACATCCAAGTTTTGAATGAAAATTACTAAGAGAACAAATAGCATATGCAGATTTTCACAATTGAATTTACTTGGAAAATTTCATTTATGGATTCTGCAGTACTTCTTAAAGGCTCGTTTTCATTTCAACAAGGACCAGTTTGCTGATCTAATGCTAATTGGTGGAGTTGCAGGAGCAGTTTCACAGGCATGTATACGTGTTTTCAACATCCTTTTCGTTGCCATATTTTTGCTGTTTCTTGATTCTATTTCCTCCTCATATTGCAATCAAGTAGTACTTCAAATTCCGTTTATAAATTTCCTGGGAATACTGCAGCTGCTTTTCATGCCCTTAATAGCACCCTTTATAGATGAAAGAAAGCTGCTTTCGCTGGGGCTCTTCTCAGCTTGTGTTAATGTAAGTGCTAATGACATTAATGAGCTCAGAACTCTGTACATCAAACCCAAAATGCTGAACTCTGCTTGGTTTGATCAATGCAGATGTTTGTTTGCAGCATATCTTGGTCAGCTTGGGTAAGTCATTTCTTCAAACAAAGTTTCAAGCTGCAGCTTCTGTCTGCCGATTTGTATCAATATTCTTTTGCATAAAATTCTTCAAACACACTCTCTGAAAACACTTTTCCATGCAGGTTCCATATGCCACCACTGCTTGCAGTGTGTTTGTTGTTTTCGCAACCCCAGCTGTAAGTTAATTAATTGCTTGAATTTAATTTCTGCGAAAAGCCATGCTGAGCTGATTTTATCTCCATGATTGTTGATGAAAATTTTCTTGCACAGTTACGCAGCATTACATCAAAACAGGTTGGAGCAAATGAGCAGGTAACTGCTTTGCAAATTTTATTCCGATTCTGCATTGCAAGCTAGGATCAGCCAAATTGCAACTTGCAGCTTTTGACTGTATTGTTTCATCACAGGGGAAGGCTCAAGGATGCATCTCAGGCATAAGTTCTTTCGCAAACATTCTTTCTCCATTGATTTTTAGTCCTCTGACAGGTAATTAAAGGGTATAAACTTTTTTTATTTTCCATGGTTTAAAAGACTTAAAAAGAAATTAACTTCTACCTCTGCTTTGTCCATCCAGCTTTATTCCTTTCCGAAAGAGCACCATTCAATTTCCCAGGTTTCAGTCTTATGGGCATAGGACTTGCATCGGTATGAGCTTTCACTTAGATTTCACTTATGAACTGAAGAAACTTGGTTATAAAAGATAAAAAAAATGCATAAAAACTGATATCAGAGATCATGTCTTTTCTCAGATGTTTGCTTTCATTCAGAGCCTCGCAATACGTGATGTTCCTCGGACTTCCAAGTCACAAAACCATGGTTGCTTAGAGCCCTAGTTCTGAGGGTTGTGATCTTTTACAAGGAAGAAGATATTCTTCGTAGACTGTTATGGAAACATAGAAGAAAACCAAGGGAAAAGCTAAGTAGAGTTACTGTGCATTCCAGTAAACTCTCTTTCACGCCAGAAAACAGCATAAAAACCTGATGACTTAAACAAAAGTCGGTGGAATACAAGTAATTAAGAGTCATGCAATGGGCAACTAAGACGATGAGACAGCTGTATACACTCTGACGTTGGCTACTCCGAAATATAATTTGTGTTATCTATGTAGACCTGGGAGATTTCTATTTTTCCTTAGGGGTTTATATTGTTAGTTGCTCAATTCGTCCTAGCAGTCGACATCAACCCGAAAAAAATTGATGAATCAGGAATAGTAGAGTCAAACGCAAGAAATTATACAATCAACCATAAATGCAGAAAGATCTAGAAGTCAGAATTTATTTATTGCAGAAAACCAGCCATTCCATTTTTATCCCCCACGGTAGAAACCCGACCTCAAGCAATAAATAACTGGCAAGTTATGAACTAATATGATACAAACTGAGAATCGCGAGCACGATTCTGGACAGAACAAGTTCATGTACAGGTTAAACAAAGAACGAGATTGTGTTCATGGTTCAAGGCTATGCTAATATGATAATATTGGCAAATATAGAGTGCAAATGCACAGATACAGAAATAGACGTACCCTGTCCAGGGGTAGAAAATATACAATATTACTTTATAGAGGACAGAAGCAATTAACTTTGAGAAACTGAATTTATCCAGCGTTCAAAGAGGGGAAAGAGAAAAACATATTTACTAACAATATTGCAAACAAACTAGAAAGCATCCACCTCATACAGTGCTAAAGAAACTGAAAAAAAGGAAGTTATGTAATGGAGGAATATCTTTATCTCCCTTCTTTGCTGCAGTTGATGCCAGTCCGAAGCCTCCTGTTGAGCACGATGAGAATTTCAACTTCTGCCCATGATCGCAGATTGAGGCGCAGGTGTGATTATACTTTCCACAAAAGTCAGCACTTGAATTGCATAATGAGGAAGGTGGACCCCAATGCACTTAAATGTCTCACAATGTGGATTGTATATAAGTAAACCATTGCCACCATGCCGGCACTCCCCTCGTATAAAAATTTTCCCCCGTGTTGTAAATCCTAGCGGCCACCAAATACTCTGAGGTTTGTCAATTTTGTATAGTTTAGTCCAGGACTCACTTACACCATACTTCTTCATCACCCATAATTCATAAGCACGGAATGTACCAGGAACAGTGGCAAAAACACAAAGATACCCATCCAAGACATTCAAATACTTATCAGCATCAATGGTAGACATGTCTTCCGGAAACTTGACCTTGTGAAACTCCTCCTTGGCAAAGTCAAACGATACTATAAGCCAAGGGCAGTCATTTTTAAAATAACAGCTCAACCGAGCACACCAATGCACAGAGCCCTTGACAAAGACAGAAGAGTTAATATGACTACAATTTATCTCGACACTTCGAGGGAAGCCATCTTCAATATTTTTCCATGAATTTGATCTCAGACTGTATACCTCAGCATTTGCATTGGCATAGATAGTTACCACTTTGAAATCATCAAGATGGCCGCTCATTGAATTGACACCAAACCCAAGGTAACGAGGATTATTGGAGGGCTTGGGGAGGGTTATGTACTTCTTGATCAAAGGATTCCACAAGTAGATAAGGGAACGGTCAGAACCGTTGCTGCATAAGCAGAGCATGCCATTACATGACCCTACGACATCCAAATCTGCAAGTTCTGTACAAAATGGGGGATCAGGGAGATTCTCAAATTCCTGGGATTTTGTTGAATAGAAGCCAATATGTGAAGGGCTGACACCATGTCTAAAGAGAAGAGGACGAGGATTTCTCATAGATTGATTAAGATGGAACTCGACAAATGACTGGCTGGTGATTAAGCTATTCCATGACTTGCACACACACCGCAACTGTGCCAGACTTTTTGTCTCCAGACGCAAGAAGATATCCATCATAACATCATCCGGAAGTAGAAAACTTTTCCTCCTCATCTCTAAGTCTCCACAAATCTGACAGATTTTGAAAAAAGATAACTTTTCAGTAACTAATTCCCACAATAAACGATCACTCTTCGTCCTAATCTAATTTCACCACAGCCTTTAACTCCTCCATCCTGTATCTAGATATATAACACAATGCAAATACTCATTGCCAGAATCTAGAATTTGTAAGTACTGAAAGAGCAAAACCCCAACTAAATAGTAAAAGAAAAAACTCCCTGATATCTCACAACAAAAGTTCATCAAATACCATAAACCCGATAATGTAAAATATATAGCAAGCAAGATTACACCATATGATTCCTAATCACCTTACTACATTAAATTAATCCAAAAACAAAAGGAACTTTTTCATGCCTGGATTCAAATATATGGTTTTTAATTCATACAAGCAAAAAAGAACAATTTTTCTAGGTATCTACAAGAAATTGCAGAAAGAAAAAGATTCAATAACATACAAAGCAACTGGGAAAAGAAAGAAATTAAGAATACATGCTCTAACAGAGAGAAAAACTTTACCTTTTTCATATGGGTATGCATCGTTTCCAATTGCATTGAATTCTCCTCTGTTTCTTCACTTTTCAAGTGGGGTTTTTGCTAGAGAAAAGAGTGGGGGTTTTGGAGAGAGAGGAGAGAGAAAGTATCGTCCTTTATTGGAGAGAAAAAGGAATAGGCCATAATTGAATTGATGTCAGAAAACGACACCGCTTTTTCAGTGAGATCTCTTTCTCGTGTCAACCGTGCTTCTGGATCGCCTTTCCCGATTTGATTATTCGTATTCGGTTGATTTTGTTGTCGTTTGATAATCAAACGACACCTCACAAATTGGTGAATATTAAAACTGACGTGCCGTACAATTGCCAATAGGAGGGATCGCGATTGACAAGACACTCACCAATGTCAAACGCAAGTCGTATACGAGGTGATATGATAAATGACATGTCGGTCAACGCGACAAGCATTTCTCCTAATTGCAATCATTACATTGATACATTGATACATGGGATACGTCAAATAATATAAATATTATAATTTATTTTGTATTTGAGACTGTCTCTGTCAAATGCTTTTGAATAATTTTTTTTAATTAAAATAAGTTTAAAATATATATTTTTTAAATTATCTATTAAATTATACAAAATCCATAAATTGCTTAGCAAGCTAATTAGCATCGAATATACTAACCGACATATCAAACATTATTTGTAATTTTGTATTATACTAAACGCCATGTCAAAGATCATACAATAAGTAGATTTATAACCTACTTATTTTATGAACTATATTATCCAATGCATCGAATGACATGTAGTACACCAATTTATAAATTAAGTAACAACCCATTAATTACTCAACTGTTTAATGAAAGACAATTCAAATGTTTATCATGCAATAAATAATAAAAAGAAATAATTTATGCACGAACATCTGATAAGATCATCTGATTCACTTTGCTTTTGCAAGTAAAAAGTAAAAAACAATGGATAATGATCTTTGAGGCAAGGTCATGCGAGTCTTTCCATACTCTTTTTTTCTTTTGGCATTTAGCCCATATATTTGTGTGTGTGTTTTCTAAAATATGGAATATCTACTAAAAAAATGATGCCCAAAGATCTCTTAAAATAAGCTACACAATTTGTATCAAAAATCTTATTCTCACGACTGTCACACTGCACATAACATATGGTTAGATTCTTTTAGATAATTAATAAGAAAAATGTGATATAATGACAAAAGTGCCCTTAAAAGATGGTAATGGGCCCCCTTTGGGGTGATAAAGTGGAGGAGAGCATTAATTTTCTATGATGATCATAATGGCGTTTCCCACATAACTCATCATCTGTGTTTGTGTACAAAGAATGACTTACTTCCGAAAACATAAACAATAAATAAATAAAATACAATTGATTCAAAGCAAAGCATAATAACCATTTGCTGTTGTCAACAGAAACCTAGTGCTAGAATTTGTTGTGAAACTGACTCGACACAATTTGAACTCAAGAATCTGTTGCAAGAAGCACAAAGAAAATTTCAACTCTAGAATCTATTGAAAAGAAAGAATTTCCAGCTGGATTCTGTTTTTATGCTCCAACTAAGAGTTTTCTTTTCTTTAATATCCACAAAACTGATCAATTAAAACCAATTTTTAAAGAATTTTAACTATGATACTAGTCTAAATTTCTATGTCAATCACAAATATCTTCATTATTTTTTAAAAGAAAATTAATCCGCACTTTGATCAAATAGTTTTTAAGTGTCAGTTTAGTAAAAGAATTTATTCTTTGTTTTTTAAATATTAAAAGTTGTCACCGGGGAAGAGCAGTCTTGCATCGCAACCCTACCTAAAATTCCAATCATCCTGATTCAGTATTCTTCAGATAAGCTTTAAAAAAAAGGGAATTGGTTCAATCATTCAATTTTTAATGCATAATAATAGCTGTAGGTTAGGCAACTGAATTGATACAAAACTAACATTCTTTCTAGTTTGCAATTCTGCAACTTGGCAACAAGAAAACTCAAAATCAGTTCTAGATGAAGAATCACCATGTCTGAATCATGTCAGTCTCTTAACGAATTCAACATACATAGTGGTTGCTAAATAAATGCAGATATCCTAGAAACTTAATGAATTGTATATGTGTATTATATATGACGTGATACAATGAAAGTATTATGAACTTTGCTGGTACCGTGTTTACTATATAAGAATCAAGACTTGTCCCTGATAATGCCAACTTCTCCATTTTTCAGAAGCTATGGATGATAGGACCAGCTGGCTCTTCCATCAAGAAACATGACGACAAGCAAATTGACAGTCTTTTAGCGTGGCTTGATCTTCATCCTCCAGCTTCAGTTCTTTTAGTTTGTTTTGGATCCCACAACTCCATTTTACCTGCCGAGATGAAAGAATTAGCACTTGGATTAGAAGCAAGTGAAACTGCATTTATTTGGGTTGTCAGGCCGCCAATTGGCTGCAGTGCAACAGAAGAACTCAAGGCTGAATGGTTTCCTGATGGATTCAAAGAGAGAATTGGGAAAAAGAACCAAGGAAGTTTGGTGCCTCAATGGCACCACAAGTGGAAATTTTATGTCACAAACCAACTGGTACATTCCTCAGCCATTGTGGTTGGAACTCGGTGCTGGAGAGTTTGTATCAAGGGGCACCAATGATTGGTTGGCCGCTGATTGCAGAGCAATCCTTCAACTCGAAGATGCTGGAAGAAGCTGGCGTCTGTGGAAATTGCCTGGGAAGTTGAGTCTGCGAAAGTTAAGCACCAGAAGTTGCAGAGGTGATCAGGATGGTGATTCAAAAATCGAAGAGAGGAGAACAGATAAGAAAGGCGGGTGAATTTAAGGGAAAACTGGAAGAAGCTATAAGTGAAACTGCAGGTTTCAAGGGATCTTCTATTAAAGCTATCGAGGAATTTCTTGAGGCAGCTAGCTTGATAAGAAACAAAAGATATGTACCTGCTATTTAAGTAGGCAGCATATAAACAGAAAAAATTTGCGCTGCATTGTCAGGCACAGCGCTCTGTTAGATAAAATCAACAAACAATGTCATTACTACTCATTCATCTCCGGAAAATTTCCAAGGTGAGGGATTTCTGCGATTTTAAAACCATACCAGAACCTGAAGCAATCCGAGGTAATATATATCTCGATTGGGAACTATTTATCAGAATAGCAAATTGCACAATATCAAAAATCACATAAACATTAAGAAAGAATAATGCAGAACGAATAAACATTAGAAGAAAAACACATTCGTCTTTGGATGCGTAAAAAACTTGAATAATAGATGGAATAATATGCCGATGACATGAAATTTTGTGAAGTTCCATTCAAAACATTTGAACTTAAACCCACCCCCTATGTTATGTACAATTACTATAATTTTTCCTAGGCCAAAAGGTTGACACAGCATCATTCATCAATATATATCTTCATGACCGGAGTTCGTCTCCATCATCTGAAGATCTGTCACTGTTGGTGTTGAATGTCAGTATGAGCTCTAGGAGTTCCCGGCCTGCAGCTGAGTCTTCTCCATTGCGCTCTTGTTCAGTCCTTTGCCGTTGCAGTGAAAATAATTGCAACATCAGGTCCTCCGGTGAAAAAACATGGTGCATCCAGCCCCTAGCCTTCAGGTGTGAACTGGACACAAATGGCAAAATCACAAATCATCATTATTAGAGTCATCATAACCTCCAACAAAATTATCAACATCGTTATTCCCATTATCAACTCCACTGTTGTCAACATCATCGTTATCATAGTAATCACCGTGACCAAGATCACCATCACTGTCGACATCACAATCATCAAAATCATCATAATTAGCATAATCTTCATTGCTGTCATCATTATTTTCCTCATCAACATCCTCAATATCATCATCATTATTGTTGTCAACATTTACATCAATATCATCATCATCATCATCTTCTCGATTATCACCACCACTACCATCATCGTCGTCGTTGTCGTCGTCATCATCATACTCATCGTCATTGTCGTCATTGTCGTCATCGTCATCATAAATATCATAAAAATAATCACCATCGTCATCGTCACCAAGTGCAAACCAATGAATGCGATCAGGTATCAGAACCTTTTCCAAACAACAGCAGAGAAATTAGTCCTCTGCTGCATATATATCATAGTTTATGGAGTGCGGGACATATTCATTTATTAACATCATTTATTAGCTTTCCAACCATCTGCCTTGTCTAGAAATACCAATGTTTTAGCGTAAGTGCTAAGCTGCAAGTGGGAAGGAAAAAATCTGAAGTTTAAAGAGAAATTACTAGATGTCCCATCTAGATGCAGTTATTGTTTCTTACCAGGTTTAAGAATTTGATGCTATCAGCAATAAATATTATCTTTTACCAGATTTAAGATTTTGATGCCATCCATAATTAACATGCCACCACGATTATGCTCATGGAAAAGATAGGAGCAAATCAGGATGCGCCTTATTTTTTCCAGTTTTATGGTTCCAGTGACCAGTTCATAGGCTGATGAAGCAATAGACTATTCAATATCTTAAGTTACCTTCAATCATTCAGAGTTCAAACTATTTCTCCAACCCATCTTAATAACTAGCACAAAAATTTAGAGATTTTGGCTACCAACAATTAGCATAATAGATTAAAAAAAATAAAGGCATACCTCTTCAATGTTTGTGGGCAAAGTAGCTCTGTTGACAGCCTTTGGTGTCCATATCTTAATATCATTTTCAATTCCACTGCTAGCAAGCATTGTAGAATGAGGATGGGGCTCAATACAGTTTACCACATGCTTATCTGCTTCCATGACACGAATGAGCTCTCCACCCTTTTTCTTCCAAACAAATATTCGGCCACAGTCAGAACCACTGACAACATACTCACATTTCGGCCCAAAGAAGCTCACACCTTTCACGGTTACAACATTCCTATGCCCCTTATAAACTTGGGGAGCAATTCTCCCATCAGTATTTGTAGTTGATGGAGATGCTGCCGAATGATTATCTGATCCCATTTCACTTGCATCACTGCCCATAGACAGTGGTGAGGATGGATGTGGATTGAGCCCCAATCCCATATCCTGTGTAAATAAATATATGAACTCGTCATTATAAGAGACAAGAAGCTCACTGTGATCTGAGAAGGCCAAGCCAGTAATTCCAACTTGCTCATCACCAATCAAATGTGGAGGGCAAAAGTAATCTGCAGGTTGACCAAACTCAGTTGAACCATCCCACTTATATTTGCGAATATCATAAAGTCGAGTATACTCATCCGCTCCGGCAACTGCAAAGAGATTAGGATTTCTCGGATCAATTGTAATTGCATTTAGATTTACTACTGGCATGTAACTTCTTCTATCATCAATTGGAAGGCATGTGAAAAGTTCTGTTGCAGCTCCAGTTCTCAAATCAAACTGAAAGAGCAAAAAGTATCATTTGCCTATACAGTTAAGCAATATAAAAATTTAGAAGTAAATATCTAACTACAAAATGAAAGGTTCAGCAGTGGCAGTTGACAAAGAAGGGCCCCTCTGATTGCTGCAGTAAACTTTTAGCTATAAGAATTCAGTATGTTGAGAGGAAAAAACATTAAAAATCAATAGGAAAAAAAGAATTCACTTTTTGGGTGTAGATTCTGACCCTGAATACGTAATTCCTATATAGTCATCATATGGTTAACACCTCAAAGATGAAAATAACAATTAAACTCTATGACCAACTGTTTAGGCTCATCCATTCCTTCAGCAGAAATTAGATTCTCACATGAAAGAAACTACACAACTAATGATTAAAACTTCCAAGAGGAATCAGAACTTACATGTTGTACCACTCCGTCTTCACCACAAGTATAAAATATGTGAGGGCTTCCAGGTTCAATAGCCAACTTATGAGCCCGTCCCCTATGTTTGGCAAGCAATTTTGTCTCCACTCCACCACGTTCCAGAATTTGAGCATGGCGAACCTAAAAGAGAGCACAATATCATTCACAACATAGAGACACAACTCTAAATGACATTGAAAGAAAAAAAGAGTATGCAAATTCTCTTTAATGGGATGTCTAACCAATGAAGGTGATAAGGCAAGATAAACAAGACGCAAAATCATGAATGTCAAAAAATTTTAAGGGCAAGAAAAATCTTCTGCACTGAATTGAAGACTTATAACTCTTCAAGTCCTCAAAGTTGGCATTTTTTAAAAATCAAGACAAGCTTTAGTCTGTATTAATGAAAGGTCAAACAGAAACTTTTTCAAAATGAAATCTATTACAATTTGATCCTACCGTAAATTAAAATACTTTGTTTTTGTACAAAGAAATCACCTGCCCATCTGCAGCACAGGTTACAACACTGCGGTCATCTGAGTATGGCATGAGCTTTGCTTGGAAAACATTGTTATTATGACCAGAATGGAATGAAAGTTTGACATGACCGGTTTCCCAATCCCACAGTATAACCCGCCTGTCATCAGAGCCTGATACAAGAATGTCACCATTGGTATTGAAGCTTACTGTGTTCACACAACCCCGGTGTTTATCAAGCTTCTTGTAAATATCAAGTCGAAGAATAAGATCCTAAAACATACAATAAAGAGTCCACATAAAACTTTAAACTCCAGAACCAATAAAAATTACTGTAAATTACAAAAGCCATTCAAAGATTTAAACCTCAGAACCATCTGCAAATCAAGAAAATTTTAACTGAAAACAAAACTTACTAACTCTTTCTTAAGGTTACTGCATGCCGCCTCATGCACAAACATATACTTAAAAAATTTCCCCCGCCAGCATGAAAGTGAACAGGAATTGCAAGTACACATTAAACAAATTCTCCTCAACAACATTGATGTCCGTGAAATTGCTTTTAGTGCAAGAGGTAAAAGCAACCAGACTAGTCATTCTTAGACAAAGCTCCGTTTGAGAAATACCATGTATTAAGTGCTTTTGGGAAAAGTAGTTCTAAGTATTTATCCAAAGTCAATAAAGCATTGACAGACAGAAAATCTGAAAAAGCACTTCTTTGACTATTTTAAGACAAACAAGAAGAAAATAGACTTAGCGTTAAAAGCACTTCAAAATATGCTCTATGTCACACATTACAATTAGACCTGCATGCAACAGAAATCATCAAGACTATCAAACCGCCAAACACACAATAAAAAAAACATTGCCATCAAAATTCTGTGCACAAAAATTTCCCTTCCCGGGTGAATGAATATAAGCAGAGAAAAAAAGTAATAAAAACTTTCTTATTCCTTCCCAATAACCAAACAGGATCCCAATCCTAATCTCACAATCAGAATGCTCTCCGATCACAAGCACAAACATATAAAAATAAAAGAAAAAGGAATTTTCTTTCCAAAAAGCAAGTTTCTCAAATAAGTATATCAGGAAAGAGGAATAAGGTTAACCTCGGAAGCGCGACGGCGGTGGGCGAAATTGCGGGTGGAAAGCTGGCCGAGTTCGCGTAGCCAAACATCCACAACTGCCTTGTCTACGCTACTTCTAGCTCTCTTATTATTATTATTACTATTATTTTTATGCATCCTGAAAAGAAACAAAACAACAAACAGAGACAAAAATTTGTTTTTGAGTTGTTTGAATCAGATTTGTGTAGAAGGCGGTGAGTCTGAGTGGTGGTGTTGGTGGTGGCTACTCGGTGGCGGAATCTGTGAGCGAGTCAATTGTTGTTCGCGAGAAATTTCTGGGAGGTTTTTTCAGGGGAAATAATCAAAAATGCCCTTATTTTATAATAAAAATTCAAAAATACCCCCTCAATAAATTTTCAATCAAAAATACCATTTTTTTACTCTTTCGGACAGAATTGCCCTCATGCCCCTTACCGAATTTTATTTGACCAACCCTTAGTACTTTCGAGTTAAGTTATACTCGAAAGTGTATTTATAAAGTGACTCGAAAGTGTATTTGTAAGGTGACTCGAAAGTACACTATCTAGTCACGTTTTAAATGTACTTTCGAGTTAAAGGTAATACTTATAGTTTCGAGTAATGCACTTTCTAGTTAAAGTAAAACCTATAGTTTCGAGTTAAGTTCAAAATACACTTTCGAGTTAGGTTGAAATTACACTTTCGAGTTAAGATAAAATTTAAGTTTCGAGTAAAGCATGGATTTCTAGTTAAGTAAAAAAAAAGAGGGCATGAGGGCTATTTCGTCAGTTTGGGAAATAAAGGGGTAATTTTGATTGAAAATTAGTGACAGTGGCATTTTTGAATTTTACTTATCAAATAGGGGCATTATTGGTTATTTCCCTTTTTCCAGTGTGTGTGCGTGAGATATTATTATTTATTGTTGTTATTATTATTATTATTAATATTTGTTTTTGTAGTGATGTATGTGTGCGTGTGTGCGTATATGCTATGGTCTCGTGTAACTTCGTGAAAATGACGTTTTTGAGTGGGAATATTATATAGTAATCTCTGGGCGTGGAATATTTGTTCGGCACGTGGCAATGTTACGGGATTAAGAGATTTTAATATCTTTGCTACTTATTAATTAAAAAAGAAAATGCAAATATCAATGTAAAAATTATATTTTTATCTATAATACTACCAAGTGATAATCCAAGTGCAATAACCTAGGGATATAAAAAAATTTAAACAAATCCTATTCATACACGTTGATATCATATTATTTAGTCTATTTTTTTTATAATAATTAATGTATATTAATAACTTTACACAAAAGTTTTTGTACATTATTTGTCTAATTTTATAATTTAAAGTAATTTATTATCCAACAAGTTAGATGACGATATACTATGATAAGTTAATTTTAAGAATTGTTAATATTTATTACTATGATGAAAATCTGGATAAGAGTATTACTGTAAATATTTACTTAAATTGGTTTAACAGATTTATTTTAAAAAATGATAATATGAACTTAAAATAAAATTTATAACTAATTTCAAGAATTTAGACTAAATATTTATAAAAAAAAATAAAATTGAAGCTACTTAAATTTAATTTAAGTTTCTTGGGCATTGAGGTTTGTTGTTTTAGAAGTCAAAACTGCTAGGAGGTGAAATCAGCGAAAACACCACGATCTCCTTGTTTAAATCAAATATTAGTTTGAAGATTTTGAAAGACAACAGAAAAGTGAAGATGGAATTTATAAGATGGTTTCCATTTTGGAAATGTAACAATCGTGGAGCCATTGTCTAAGTGTCTACAGAAGTCCTTAAATTATAAATAATAAATGCACGAGTCTTTTCTGTATCGTTATGCTTGGATCAAAGGAGAACATAACAAAATGTTTCTCCAGATGACAAGTTAAAAAGAAACAAACATACGATCACAAAACTTACAATTGCTGCGAATCCATTATTAAGCAACAACAAATGCTCAATTCATGTTTAACGTTTGTGTTGTTATAATTTCTATGTAGAAGGCCAGGAGGACAAAAGCAAAATGCTTCTGTCTATGCAGGGAACACATTGTTTTTGTTATCTTCCACTGATCTACCATTATACCATTAGAGGTGTAAAACGAATTGAGCCGGCAATTGAAATCTGCCGATGCAACATGCCAGCTTTTTACCTAACTTGAAACTGCGAACTCCCTGATAGAATGAGGCCTGAAATGAGAAGCCAATTTCTGAAAACAAGAATGGTAAGAAGGTTGTGCAATAGGTTTACTTTTTCATCCTTAATATAGTGCTGAACTGAAGGCCTAGCCAGAATGATAATGGGTTAGCTCCATAATGCTTTGAAGATCAATATACAAAACCCAAAGGTAGCTGTAAATAGGTACAAAATACTGGCTTGGGGCTCTGGCATCTTTGTATAGGTGTCAAATGGGACCAGGCTGGAAAGCCAGGAGCACAGCGTGTAAACCCTTGATTATGATGGTTTAGATTTATTTCTCCTAGCAGTCGAAAAAAATTTATAACCGAGGGCTACGTATCTCTAACAAGTTCTTCTTTTTCTCCTCTTCTTTCTCGAAAGTGTTGAGAGTATTTTAAACTGAGTTGAATCCTCTCATCCTCCAAGACCATTCCACATGAAAAAATGGCTGGATATCAGTCTAAGAGTAACCCAACATTTGGTGCTTGAACTAACAACCAACTATATGATGGTAAACTATCCACCTTGAGAGGAATCTACACGACTGTAGCCTGCTGGCTTCTTGATATTTTTGGTCTTCATCAGCATTCTCACTTCATTTGCATCATCCCATCGTCCCGCATCAGCGTACATGTTGTATAGCAACACATATGGGGTTGAACTTTCTGGTTCCACTTTCATCAATGCTTCAGCTGCGACTCGGGCCAACTCTAAATTGTTATGCACCCTACATGCGCCAAGTAAAGCACCCCAAACAGCCTTATCTGGCTCAAAAGGCATGCTATTGATCAAATCCATGGCATTCTCAAGCCGCCCATGCCTACCCACAATGTCCACCAGGGAAGCGAAGTGTTCAATTCTCGGCTCAATACCATATTCATTGACCATTGATTTAAAATATTCACGGCCTTCTTCAACTAGACCTGTATGAGCACAGGCACTCAAAACTGAGATAAATGTTATATATGTGGGCCACACTTTGAAACTCTTCATCAATTTGAAAAGCTCTAAAGCCTCTGCAGCAAAACCATGAGATGTGTATCCTCCAATCATTGCATTCCAAGTGACTACATTTTTAAAAAGTTTCATCTCTTCAAAAATAGTACGTGCCTCAACAATAGCCCCGCATCTTGAATACATGGTAATGAGGGCATTGTTTATTGGCAAATCTGGAATAACCGTTTTAGCTACCAGCTGATGAATCTGCATTCCCAGGTGCAGATCCACTATTCCAGAAGACACACTGAGAACTGAAGATAAAGTGTGTTTGTCAGGTTTCTCTCCTTCAACCTGCATCTGAATGAAGAGCTTAATTGCTCCTTTGTAGTCCTCATTTTTCTCGCACCCTGCTATCATTGAATTCCATGAAACCAAGTTCTTCCGCGGGATCCTCTCAAAGAAATCAAGAGCAAGCTCTAAATTACCAATCTGCGCATAACCTGAGACCATGGCATTCCACGACAATGTGTCAGGATTTGGCATTTTACCGAAGAGATTTGAAGCCTCTTCCATATCTGACACTTGAACATAGCCACTAATGATAGTATTCCATGAAAAAGTATCTCGTTCCACCATTTGGTACAAAAAGTTCCCTAGCAGAAACGATGTCTCCTGCCTTCACATAACACATAATCATAGAATTCCAGGATATAATATTCCTCCTGAACCTCACATTTCCTTCTTTTCCTTGATCATTAATCACTGGGATTTGATCAAAAAGCTTCCGAGCTTCTTCAACTTTTCCTTTCTGGCCATACCCAGCAATCAAAGTATTATAAGCATGCACTAAATCTTCTCTACCATCATATCTGTTCCCATATTTAACCAAAAGTCTCGCTGCTTCATCTAACTCACCATTCTGAATAAGACCGGACACCAGTGCACTTAAGGAAGCAGAATCCCGCTCAGGCATTCGCTCAAAAAACTCAATAGCGCGCGCCACCTCACCGTTTTGCAAAAACCCAGAGATCATAGCATTCCACGACACAACATTCCGTTCAGGCATGCTACTAAAGAGCCTCAATGCCTCCTGCATTCTACCATTTTTAGCATATCCACTAATAATAGTATTCCACGAAACACAGTCTCTCTCAGGCATCTTATCAAAAAAGTACCTAGCCTCCTCTAAAAACCCACTTCCACGACACGAAACATATCCTGAAATTATCAAATTCCATGAAACGACGTCTCTTTGAGGCATTTCATCGAACAAATTCCGCGCCTTTGCCATTTCTCTTCGTTTTACGTACCCGCTAATCATTGCATTCCATGTTTTAGTACTTCTCTGCTCCGTTTTATCAAAAACTGCTCTTGCTTCGCTGAGGCGATTACTTCTTATTAAATGAGATATGTTTTGTATTGGCGCGGGAAATTCCGCACCTCGTGTAGGAGAGATCTTGGGTTTCGTTGTTGAGGCGAAACGACAACGTTGTGAACATAGATTCCGGGAAACGCAAGTTCCGAGTAAGTGACTATCTCCTCTTTTGGTCCGCCAAACGGCGACGTTTACCCGGTGCATGTTCGTTCGATGACGATTCGAAGAAGAAAGGACCTAATACTGACGTGGTTTATTATTTTTGTTAGGTATTATGACATCCGAGTCATTAATTGTTATATTTTCACAAATAAAGATATAGTTTCTTAATTTATATCAAATAGGTTCCTCTTTCTTATTGAAGTAATAATTTATTAATCGGACGGTCAACGTAGCTGAGACTAAGATAAAATGGTTAGTAGCCTGCAAGCGCGCATACCGCCGCCCTGGAGCCACCGCGGCTGCCGGCTTCACGACCAAGAGCCACCACGGCGATCCTTAGTTCAGCGTCCGTCCGCAAACTTAACGAAGCAAGGGCAGCGCTTCCTCTCTTCTCTAGCGGTCATACGAGACCCTAAAACGGCAGGTCGGTTGATAAGTAAATTTGTAGCATCATCGCCGCAGTTTATAGCACTCAACGCTCTCTCTCATCTGCTCTCCCCTGACACTGCACATCCCCAACTTTCTTCTCTCGCCTTTCCGGTAAGGCTATGAAGCAATGCATTCATAGTGAAAAGTTCCGAAGAAAACATTTGTCGAAAAAGCACTTTTTTCACCTAGAAAAATTGTATCTTTACAAGTGCTTTTCTCCCTTCTATCATTCAACTGAGAACAAGTTTTTAACAATTTGAAAGCACTATAGCTAAAAAAATAAAATTCCTTTGTGGAGAGATTTTGTAATAAATTGAATTAGAAAGTTATTCCAAAAAACCACTTCCAAAGCAATCTTTTTCTTTTTAAGCAGTGAGTTGCATTAATTTAACAGAATTTTTTGCTGCAGTTGTACATGAGAATAACCGAGGAGTCATGGTTTAAGTGGAATTCCAAGCTAGTTGCAGAGCTCATTGCATTGTTACATAAACAAGGACAATGTGAGGAAGCAGAAACTCTAATCTCTGAAACTCTTTCTAAGTTGGAGTCTCGAGAGCGAGAACAAGTTCTTTTCTATGGAAATTTGATTGATTCTTTCTGCAAGCACAAAACAAAGAGAGGATTTGAGGATACTTGTGATCGTTTATATCTGCTTCTTAATAGTTCTTCCTCTGTTTATGTGAAAAAGCAAGCCTTGAAGTCAATGGTTAACGGTTTATGTGAAATGGGTAAACCCTATGAAGCAGAAAATCTAATTGAAGAGAGGAGAACTAAAGGACTCAAACTATCCAGTTTTGAAATTAGGTGTGTAGTATACGGGTATGGAAGATTGGGATTGTTTGACGATATGGAGAGAAGTGTTAACGAAATGGTAAGTGAAGGGTTTAAAGTTGATACAGTTTGTTCTAACATGGTTATTTCTTCTTACGGAGATCACAATGAGCTTTCCAGAATGTTTCTGTGGCTACAAAAGATGAAGGATATGGGAATTCCTTTCTCAATAAGGACTTACAATTCTGTCTTGAATTCATGCTCTATGATCATTTCAATGCTACAAGACTTGAAATCGAATGATTTTCCACTTTCGGTATCAGAGTTGACTGGGGTTTTGAAGGAGGATGAGATGTTGTTGGTTAAAGAGTTGGTGGAATCATCGGTTTTGGATGAAGCAATGAAATGGGATTCCGCAGAAGCAAAGCTGGATTTGCATGGGCTGCACTTGGGTGCCGCCTACTTGATAATGTTACAGTGGATGGAGGAGATGAGAGAGAGGTTCAATGACGAAAAATACGTGATTCCAGCGGAGGTTACTGTGATTTGTGGGTCGGGAAGGCACAGTACGGTTAGAGGAGAATCCCCGGTGAAAGCTATAGTTAAAAAGATGATGATTCGAACAGGTAGTCCATTGAAAATTGACAGGAATAACGTTGGTTGTTTTATTGCCAAAGGGCATGTCGTTAAAGACTGGTTGTGTTGAGAAAAGGAATGATGCTGTTCTAGCTAGCTTCTACTTTGTAGAAAATTCCTACTAACCTAAGAGCAGGAATTACTTCATTAACTCTTCCAAATTCAATCTTTATGACAGAACAACTGGGCAGCTATTGTAGAATTATTGATAATCTATTGTGCAAGAAAATGTTACCTAGGCACATCTCACTTTGATTCACGAGAACCATCAACATGCTAACATTTACATATTTACAATACTAGAGTTCTGATATGTTGCAAATGGCTATATACATCAGTAAACAACTTCTATGAACTTGCTACACTGTCCTGCATCTAATTCTCCATATTCCTAGCCTTTACAAAAACATTTTACAGCAGATGAAACGGTCTTGATTATAAAAGATTACAAAACGATG
The DNA here is from genome assembly GCA_028052125.1 of Melia azedarach. NCBI lineage: Eukaryota > Viridiplantae > Streptophyta > Magnoliopsida > Sapindales > Meliaceae > Melia > Melia azedarach. The sequence goes on along the minus strand of CM051399.1, from coordinate 623,818 downwards.
CAGGATACATGCCCAAAACTTGAGGCAGTGAAGAGCTCGCAGTTAACAGAAACTCTTAAAACCACGGCATCCACCATATATACATCTTCCCAAGATTTTTGTGTGAGACTGCTTCCGCGATTAATCGACGAGCCTGACCTTCTACTGCCAGAGGCAAAGATGGTGCTGCTCCAACACCAACAACCACCCCTTGCAACCTTGCCTCAATATTACTAATTGCCCGCTGCAAATGCTTCAAACGGTTAGCTCACAGAAAATGAAATACAAGTCTCCTGTCTTCGGTACAATCAGAAAAAAATTGACAGTATATTTTGTATATGGTTCTTAAGGAATGGTAAAGTGGTACTTTTCCACAACAAGGATTGAGAATATCACTAAATACCACATACCTGTGCATGAGGATTCTGAACTTCAACCCCACTGGATTTGTGAGATTTTGTCCACTCAACAAGAGGATCATGAATAAATGTTTCAAGAACACTCATCAAAGTCTCCCTGTGACTTCTTAGCACTGAAAGCGTGATTTCACAAACCCTCAAGAAGATGCCCTCATATCCAGTGATCCCCAAGCCATCGATCATGTTCTATATATTCCATCAAAGAGTATTCGCAAAAATCAAAACGCAGGTTCAGGAAGTAGGCAATTATAGATTGGCGAACAGTAAAAAAGAAAAGGATATCACGAATAATGATACAATGCAAAACATATAATCTATAAGCTTTTCTTACCTGAGTTAGCCTGAAAGGAACCAGCTCAGGCTTCTCCAAGAGCAAACCTTTGTCAAATAGGCAACTGAAATCAACATGAACACAGTCCCCTGTGGTAGAATCAAAAAGAATATTTTCGCCATGCCGATCACCAAGACCCACAATATGCCCAACCATGGACCAAACAGCAGTAGTATGCGCATAGGCAACCCGAGCCCTGAACCATGCAGCAGGCTCAGAAAATGTTGTCAAGAACCATTTGTGGAATACTGGCGGAAACATTGGAAGAATATTGGTCTTCAACATCTCATCTTCAGGCATTTTGCCTTGGCATTGATCATATATCCGTTTAATTTGGGGATTCGTCTTCTGCTTATCAAATTTGCCACAAGATACATATAAGTCTTGAAGAATATGCCGGAGCCCACGAGTATGGGGTACCCATTCCACCATACCACAATCTTCTGTTAGAGGGATTACTGCAAAGGTGCGAATATAGAGCTTCCTTCGACGGCTTTCAGGGTATTTGGACAACAAACGATTTATCATTGCAGTGAACTCCATCATACGGGCATCTTTCCTCAGGTCATCCTTAGGTTTGCAGAGGAATGGACGTTGAATGCCGTCACTGCCCAATAGAACAATCTGAAGATAGAAGAAGATCACTCTTGTCAAAAACACAATAACTACATACCATATAAGGAGGCTAGTAGGACAGTCCCCAAAGAACAGCGATAAAGGATGACAACCTCATTTAGTTGTATGCTCTATCCAGACTTGTACTAAGATCAACACAACTTGTGAGTTATATCCATGCAAATGCAATAGACCATGAAAACCATATTATGAATTCATCGGGTTCAAAAGATTTAGGAAAGGTTTGTTATTCTGCCTTATTTCATGCAAATCAGAAAACTTTAGCTCAGTTTCCTGCATTTAAAATTGACTTCATACATTAGAATGGGCTAAACCAATCATTATCAGAGAGAAAAAGCTTCTCTGACTGAATTTCATATTTATGTTTTGAAGGAATCTAATGAAAACTAGGTACTTTATTGACTCCTTTGAACATTTTTATGTGCTGGCCCAAAATCCCAATGTCAATATATAAATGAACTCAGAAAAACAAGCCAAGAAAGCAGATTTAAGCAAATGTACTTTTGAAACCAGTATCCTTCAGGAACATACTTTCTTAGGTCGCTGGAGAGATGAAAGAATCTCAGCCTCATCAGCGATTCCTGATATTGTTGGCAGATCTGACGCAGAAAAGATATCAGATGAAAGTGATTTGGTCAGATTCAAGTCATTTGTTGGTAGACTAACAGTAAGAGATTGTTGAGTTGGCATGATTATTCCCAGCGGCATCATCCTTTTCAAAGCACTGAAGTCAGTTGAGATATTAATTGTCCTTGCTTTTGGCTGGCCTGCATGGAAGCACAATTTGATCAAATGATCAATCAGGCTAGCAAACTGGCCAAACAGATTGTTGACACTATTTCCTTGGCTGAACCCCTTTCGTGCAGCTTGTAAGATTTCTGCAGCAGCCTCTCGCCTTGAAGGAACTGTGGATTTTGAAACTGCTGCCATAATCCATAGGCCTTGTTGTGGGTACTGCCGGAGAACAGAGGTGATGATGAGTTTAACCAATCGAACAGTTTCTTCATTCTGGTGGCAAATTCTAGAAACCAACTGCGGCAACACTGTTAACCACTGATATGTAGGCAAATCCTTTAAACAGCCCCTCATAATACTCATTACCTGCTAGAGAAGAAAGAGAAAACATTGATAACGTATTGAGTACAGAAGAAATAATTTCAGCAATCAAAGCAAATAAAGACTCTTATTTCAGCGTTCAAAGCAAATTAATATTATTTTTTCAACGGTCAAAGCAAATTAATACTATGTACAAACTTCTTCATTCATTCGAAGTATTATAAGTACCTTTCCATGTACATTGTTCAAATCTTTATTAGACAATGAGCCGCTTCTTTGATAAATGCTTCCAAAGTCAAACCACAAAGTTAACAACCTTGGAAGAGCTTGAAAGAGATTCTTGTGCCCCCTATGGAGTCCCTTTGCATAAAATAACAGGACATCTGGTAGGTATGACCACCAACGCTTCTCAGTGTTTGAGTTTGCAGAAGTTGACGTCGCCTTCTTGGGACCTAGTTCTGCTTCTTCTTGACGTTTTCTGGCATCAACAAGGACTTCATCGCAGTACTTAGCCATATAGAAGTATCCTTTCTCCCACGCAGGCTGCAGTTCTCTCACCCTGGAATACAGACTAATTACATCTTCCTTCTGCTTCTGCCCAGTGTAATGGATCCACCTAGAATAGAGGAGGAGGGTCTTTGCAATATCTCGTTTCTCATTCAAAGTTTGGGTATCACTAGGTAAAGGTGGGGGGTTCAGTGGAACAAGTGAGAGGCTAGTAATTGATGATATTGCAGCAGACCCTACAACCTCGACCGGCATGTTCAGGAGACATTGTTGCAGCTCTGCAATGGCACCATCAGATCTTCTGGTACTCCATAGAAGCTTGGCCTTTTCCTTGTGAACATTTGGTGCACCAGAAGCCTGGGCCTCTAGAATTGCTCTGTTTGCAGTTTCATAATGACCAGCCAAGCGACAAAGCTTTGCATATTGAAGCCAGCAACTCCCAACTTGAGCACCAAGACCACTGGCACCAAATACCATTCTCCGGAAAGCCAAAAGCGGCTCTCTTGCCCAGAGTGATGGTTGAGTAAATCTGAGTCTATTTTCCCAGTTGTCCACTACTTTTGAGAAGTTCAGATCTCCAGGATGAAATGATTTCTCCAAGAAAGAGTCATTAACCAGAAGAGTATGGAAGTCCTCTAGTTCCTGTAATAAGTGAAGTTTCACAATGAAAGGATAAGCCCGCGTGTAGGAATCCATGCCAGCAGCAGCTAGAGGAGCAATCAGAGCTTGTTTTGACATCGCAATTTTCTCAGCAACGGAGAAATGATCCTTCTTCATCATTGACTGTAGAATCTTTGCAACATCCATGTCAAAGGAAGCATTACTCTCAGAGCTGCTACAAAGTAAACCCTCTTCGTCAGCCCCAGTAAGGTACTCCTCCATCAAGTCCCACCTTCCAAGCCTCCATGCCGCCTGCACACCTTGCATACACCATGTTTTCTTGTAGTGTGGTATCCTAGAAATCAAACCATCGACATGAGTGACCATGGCCTGAAGATGGCACATGTTCAGTAAACAATTAAGTACATCTGAATGCCTCTGAACTGACGTGGGCTCCATTTGCAAGGCCTGTTCACAAGAAGTTAATACTTCTGCCCAGTTTCCTGATTTCTTGTTTATTAAGAGCTCGTCTTGTAAACTTAATGATTTACGTAAACACGCCAATCCAGATAGACCATCAGGCTCGTCTAAAAAGCTGTATATTTCCATCAGAAATGACACATCTTCGTCCTCAAAGACACCACTCCTCTCAGCCGCAGGGTTGAAGGAACCCGACTTTCCACGCACATGCGACTCAAAGTACATTAAAGACCTTGCATAAGCCTGACACCTGAAGGAAGCCCTGGCGAGGGTCACCTTTGGTATTACAGTTAAAAGCTCTGAAACATATTTACGTTGAGTAAGGAGTTGATCTTGATTCATTAAAGTAGCTGGACTTGGATCCTTTGATTTTGATGCCTGTTGCTTAGAAGCTGATGATTGTGAAAGAGCTAATTCTTGTTCAACATCATCCACCCATTGCTCAAGATTATCGAGAAGAGTGAAGATGGCTTGAATGCAAACTTCACTTTGCCCACTGATTCCATGAACTGCAGCACCACTTTTCTCGGATGCTGCAGCATCTAGAACAGATAGGATTTCTTGAGTAATGCCTTGACGTGCCTCCTCAGTGCCATGACAGACAGCATTAAGAACTAAATATGGAAGCAGATATAATGCTGTTTGCATATCATGACGCACTATTCCTCGGCAAGAATTAAAAATGCTTGCACGAGATCCAGTTGCGTGCACAGTCAGTTTTCTGATCCAAAAAAATATCCACCTTCGGAATGACATAGAAGGCCGATATATTGGGCCAGTAGATGCAGAATCAGACACATTGGGAAGCTGAAATCTAGAGGTCAAACAAGGGGCTATTATCTCTTTAATATAATTAGAAAATCGGTCCCACAACCTCCGACCCCTCATATTCATCTCGCAGATATTATCAACATTCTTAGTCCCAGATGCAGCAATTTTTAGAGGTTCTTTATCCTTCTGTGCCGGCAAAATAGAAGCAGTAGCATCTTCATCAAGTGATGCCTCACAACCTGCAATCTTTAGCAGTTCCTGTATAGCCAATGCAGCTGAATCTTGAATGATGGTATCAGGTGCAGCTCTAAAAGCTCTAGCCAGATGTTTGTGGATCAACTCAAAAATAAGGTCATCATCTGAACACTCAATTTTAAAGCGTTGACATGAAAAGCCCTTCACTTTGGCAGGGTCGACTGCACCAAGCGCTCCAAGGCAATCAGCACAGACCAACTTCAGCCTCTGACCAACTACAGTCCTTGATTCTTCTGCACATCCTCTGAGCAAAGAGGAGATCAAAGAGCTCAAAACATCCATGTCTGAACAAGCTTCTCCATTGATCAGAGCAGTAACATCCTCTATTTTAAGTTTCAGCAACTTGCTCAACTCACATACTACCATGTACCTCACATTCAAGTTCTCATGATTCAGACCGGCAACAACATCTCTTAATTGATCTTTCAATGTCATTGACCCACGTGCTTCTTGGATGGCTTTATTCACCTCTGTTAGAGCAGGAATACTGGGCAACAGAGGGAACTCGTGGATATGCTGCTTCAAGATAGCCCTGTTCTTTAAGACAAGCTCTTCCAATATTTTCACCACTTGATTCAAAAGCATAGATGGGTTAGTTTTATCTCTCTCCAAGAAGGGAATAAGAGCAGCAAAAACTTGAGAAATTATATGTTTAGTGCTGGATGGAGACACTGTTGCCAGTTGCTCAATGAAAAAGTGCAACACAGATAGACCCTCAGACTGAAGAGATTCTTTTTCAATGGCATGCATGAGAAGAACCAGAACTTTTGGCACATAAGTAGTGAGGTGTGAACCCATCATTTTGATCAGAATCTCAATACGTTTCAAAGCTTGTTTCTGCAGTGAAAAATCCTCTGCATGGAGCATTTTCCTGTCAATGCTGTTAAGGAGACCAACAAAGTGATTCCTCAAAAATCCTGGAAGGTCTTCACTACCAGTCAGAACTATAGCGACTTTCTTTATCATCTGTGGTACTCTAGTTAACCTGTAAACAAAGACATATCAGTCAGAATAGCCGGCAGAATAACTAGTGTTTTTCTAGTTGCTTTGCAGTGTGCAATTAAAGTTGTACCATCACAGTTAAAGATATTCATAACTCACTTGGTATCCAAAATGGAAATAAATATGTGCATTGATAGCTCAAGGAAAGATATAACATCTGCAAACCATCAGAAATTTTTCCTTCTAAAATTAAAGGATACAATTCAGAAATGCCAAAAGAAGGGATCAAAAGTGACAACTGGTCCATGTAATTTGATTTTAACATATTATTGTTTAATGAATCGTGCTCTATACCTTTTGTTTGTCTCATCAGTATCACCACCATCAAGAAAACATACAAGTTCATCTAGAAGTGCAGGTAATGCAGCTGCAAAGATTTCTTGGTTGTTGGAACCAGTTTGTGTGCAGTAAAATTTTAAAGCCGTGAGTAATCCTTGCTCATCAGCTTGATGGAGAGCAAAAGCAAGCACTTTTGGTAACCAGTTTACTATCAGTGGCACCATATCGGTGTTCAAACACTTGGCTAACTCATATATGATGTCAGCTGCTTGATCATTATCCTGCTGAGACACCACAAGTTTTGGAAGAACAGCAGGAATCATTTTCTTGACAAGTTCTTCAGTTTCAACACCCAAAACAGCCTCCGCAAACTCTCTGATCATTTCTGGACGGCTTGCAAGCCTCACTGACAGATAATCAAACAGCTCGTTGCATATACGAACAGCTTTTGAAACTAGCAGTTCAAATCCTCCTTTAACATGAAAGTAGCAAGATTTACGTATCAACCTCGATGCATTCAGTCTCACTGTTATGTGAGGATTATCCAGCTGCTCAACCAATAAAATTAGAGAAAACAAGAAATGCTGACTGCATATATCAACCGCCATCATAACTTCAGCTGTAGATTCCAGAAGAGTCTCAATAATCTGGGGATTATCAGCTGCAGCCAAAGCATGTTTTATTATATCCAAAAGATTTTGTTCATTGCTTCTATCTGATGCATTCTCAGCCAAAAATAAACTATTCAAAATAGTATCTTGAAGCAAGGAAACAATCTGAGCGCAGAACGCTTCTCTTATAGCCTTCTTTCTGTTAAGGAGAAGAAATCCAATGCATTTAATCCATTCAAATCTTGTTTGCAGCAGAACATCTCTAGTCCCGTGTAAAAGTATCCGTCGAATAACCCTCACACAGGAAAGCTGGACCTCTTCTGAAGACTCATCATAAAGAAAATCAAAATATAGAGACAGTAGATAACTGAAATCACAATGCAAACCAACTACCTTGCTCTGCATAGCAGATGGATTAATGAGTTTTGAAGATTGTTCTTGATTCGGTACAATACTTCTGTCACATTTAGAACACCAGAAACCTCGTAGTAAATAATCTATTGTGAAATTCAGATTCTCATCTTCAACATTAAATGACAATTTGCAGGTACTTTTATCCATATCTGAAACAGTATTGCAAGATCCAGAAAGACATGACAAAAATCCAAGAGAAAATGGAACAATTTTCTTTACTTTTTCATGCTCATCTTTCCCCAAATGCCTGCACATATGAAGTGGAAAACATACAATCACGCATATTAATTTTGTTGAAAGTCCTGGTAATAGTAAACCAATGCACAAAGAAGCATGACAGTTAACATAAATTGCAATAGTGCATCTCATTTTGTTGATTAAGTACCAATGGATCATAAAAGGTAAGCATGCAAACATATAAATTATATATCATAAAGCAAGAACAAATGAATAAACAAATTTCAATATTCACTTACTCCAACCTATTGAACATATGTGTTAGCACACCAGGACCAGACCACAAGACAATCACTGGCAAAGAAATAAAAGCTTCAGCTCTGACTTCATCAAATTCATCGTGAAGAGCCAAATCTAAAATTCCAAAATCTTGGTCAGTCACACTTTGACCAAGCTTGGAAAACACTTGAACAGCAGTGCATTTCGCTTTCCATGGAGGATGAGGTTCAGTAACCACAACATCATGGGTCCATGGAAGCTTTAGCACCACATGTAGAAGATCTGCAGCATGACTTCCATTTTTGAGAAACTCTATCTCCCTGAAATGGGAACCTGCTCAGGAGGATATAGTTGATATATCACAACCAACGTAATAACAGCATATAGTGTAGAGACAGCAACCAAACTCCAAAAGGAACTCTTAGATCAATTTAAAAGGCATATCCAATAACATCTAAAGAGTAGTCAATAGTCCCCTTTTAGCAAGCTATAGGAACAATCATACCTTCAATTTGTCATGTTTACCCACAAATTTTTATAAAGAAATATTGGAAAGGAATTTCTAGTGAAAAATTTTGAAGTGCACAGTATTTGAGTTAGAAATCGAAATATAATAATCCCTGGTCAACAGGAAAGCAATTAGAACAGATATGACCTTTCTAGTACGTAACTTTGCCGTAAAAAAATGGTTTGAGTATGAAGATCATTGCAAAGAGGGCCTGAATATTATTCCAGTTATGACTGCTAAATTGTTACAATATACTACCGGAGTATAACTTAGAAACAATCATCAGGCAGTTAATTTCTTAGCAAAAGTATTAGAATGAGTACATAATAAGCCCCTTACTGAAGCTATCTATGAAAATTGGGTCCATTGCCTTACTTTGCAAAAGCAAGATGCGATTAATTCCTTCCAGGTAGATGGAAATATTAAGTGTAACTGGACTTCCTTGCTTTGCCTACAAGACGTAAACCTTAATCAGCAAGAGGTAAACACGAGTAGAATGAGAAATTCATCAGTGCGGGCATACCAGCTCACAAATCCATGGGATCCATGCAAGCATCTGCCGAAAGATACAGCGGGATATATTAGTATGAGGATATCTGGAGAAGGCAATGCAAAGCATGCTAAGAGCTGTTATCACAACATCTGGTCTTAGACAACCTGGTTTGACGGAGGGACAGTCCAAATGTTCAACAAATGAAAGGAGCGATTCACGCATATAATCTGCATATTCTTCTTCTCTTTCACAATTAAAGACATGAGTAGGCTTATGCTCTAGTAGAACATTAGCATCAGAAAGCATAGTTTCTTCATCTAGCTTTTGACGTTTCATCTTTAAAATATTTATATCATGGATACGCCTCTTTTCTCCAATTCTCCAGTTTTCATTTGAATTGTCACTTGATGTTGATAAATCTAGACTAATATCATTTGTTATCCTCCCTCCAACACGATCAGGCCCAAGAATAGAAATAGCTACTTGAAAACAATTAATCAATGGAAAGCAAGGTTCTGATATACAAAGTGTCTGAACAAGAGATTCAGGCCTCCAGATATGAGTTGGGCAAGTTTTTGCAATTCGTATGTATACTCCGCACAATGCAACCTGAAAAACAAATCATACATACATATAAAACAGGCTAGGCCAGAAGAATGAACAAACATAAAACAATAATCTTCAAGCCTTGCCCAAATAAGAATAAGTGGGGTATCCAAACTACCTTCAGCTCCTGGCTCTTGGTTCTCCCCATTGACAGAGGAAAAATATTTACTAAATCTGCAGCGGTCAGCTTGACAACAACATCAGAACAACGAGAATGTAATGTCCCAAGGCAAGCACCCATGGAGGAATCATAAGCCACATTCCTGAAAAGTAAACCCAGTCTGATGTACTAAGGGATTGTAAAGTCAAGAAAATAGTTTAAATAACTTCATCAACAGTTCCCATGTCAAGGACAGGGGAAGTAGGATCCTTCTATAGGTGATTGAATACGCATTCAGGACAACAAGAGCAGAAATTTGACACTCCGGAGCATTCCAATTATCAAACTATACAAAATATTGATTCAAAGCTCCTCCCATCCTGGTGAATTTGGTATTCCATTTTTTAAGCTTACTATTAAGAAATTTACACACAAAAGGAGATATGTCCCAAACATCTGAAACACATACCTGAATACAGGAAGTCCCTCTTTGTCCTCACTCAAAATGGTGGATATTGACTGGATGAAATTCTCGTAAGGAATGATGTCAAAACTTATCACTGATCCTATGATGCGTGCAAAGTCAAAACATGCCTTCCACAAAATTCAATTTATCAGACAACTGTAACAAAAGGGTACCAAAAATAATGTAAATTAACCAAAAGAAGCAGCATTCTTTCAAAATGTTCATATGATGAATATATAAGCCACTATCGTCAACTTTAAGCCACACTTTTACCCACCATATGCAAGTCAGCATCTCCACCATAACTTAGGAGAGAAGATGCAGCTGCCACAAAAGGCACATTGATGAGACCTTCCACATACAGCATTCCTTCAGTTAAGCATCTACTAATAAGTTTCATAGTCCAAGTCACAAAAGGTTGCCACCTCGTTTTTCCCAAAAGGTTAATCAAGATACCAAAGCCATTATTTGGTTTAGTACTTTCTGGGAGATCACAAAGACAAGTTGAATCACCGGAAACTCCACAAAATGAATCATGAAAACACCTTAAAGTCAATACAGTGGATTCTCTATCAGCGTCAAGTGATGCAATATATAAAATATCTGTATAAAGATAAGGGCATGTTAGCTTTCTTTAATGCTTTCACCGAGTATATGAGATATGGTAAGGGACATAAAGACATCAATGACATCATGGTAAACAAAACTTTTCCAAGGTTGTGGAACTTTTCCATTCTTCAGATAACAACTCCTTGTAATTAGAGTTTCTAGAAGACAAATACTTTCTCCAACTCTTTGAATAAGAGTTTAGCAAAACTTTGTCTTTTGGCAACTCTCTTCACAAAAAATTGCTAGTCCACATTTTAGAAAAGTGTTGATGTCTACACTTGAGAAAAAGAAATTTTATGCGCCAAAAAGTCAACCCAAACTATCACATAAAATGACCAACATGAATGAATATTTAACATAGACCATAGACGACTAGCAATTATTTGCAGAATTAACTGCACTATTGTTTGGCAGAAGAATCTTCATTCTTTTTTCTTACCTTCAATGACCAACATGGCATCGATGAAAAACAGACGATATGCATCACGTGCTCCAGAGCGAAGCAAGGATAAAAGGGATCCAACTGTTTCAAAAATTACTCCGTGTCGAGAGCTGCAAATAGCGGGAATTATACAACAGTTAAAATATAAACTTAAACAATGAAAAGACTAAAAGCGGCAAGAAACTTAACATTCATGAGGGAAATTATGAAAAAAAATAAGTATCAATGCAGTACTGCTCTTGACTGCACGCACCACTAAAATCCAATTTTCCCCTTTAAAGAACATAATTTTCTTATATGATGGCCTATAGTGTCGCACACTGAATGGAACTTAACCAAAGAATATACGGAAGCCACAGCTTCAGCTTGTGCAGATTGGCATAAATACCTTAAAATGGCACTAGTCCACTGATCTTTAAAGCCTAAAAATTGCAAAATCTCCCACTTAATAGCATTTCCACTAGCATTATCTAAGAATTTGAAGCAATCTAAAATGTCAGCACATTATGTTCAATTTTTTTTTTTCTACCTTCTCTTTAATTTCAGTGAGACACCAACAAACCGCCATGTGATCAAATGGTGCAATTATGTAGTACAAAATTATCAGAAACTTCAAATGAAGGGAGACAAATCCATAACTAAACGGATATTTATAACATCATAAAATCTTGAAAACAAAAATGCCTATAACTCACCAGAATGCAGGTTCGGCAAAGAAGGGCAAAATTCGACCAATCACTGGTAGAACGGCACCAGCTTTTCCATGGTAGAAGACTCCAGGAAAATTCTTTGCAGTTTGAGAAATGAGCTTCAATATAGCTATAACCTCTCTCTCATTGGCTGCAATATATCAAAACCAAACTAACATTAGTCAGAATCAAATTCTTTTTGTATCCAAATCAATGAGACTCTATTTATGGTTTTCTTGGAATAACTTTTGACATCGGTTTGAAATAGTTAAAAATGTTTTTGTATTAAATGTACGGTGCGTCTGATTTTTTAAGCTCGAAAAAGCACTTACAAAAGCCCTTTCCACAAAAGCACTGCACTATTAGCTAGTATCTAAACAGTTAATTCCTTTTTTCCTTCTTCAGCAAGCTAACAAAACATAAAAAAAAAAAGACAAACATTGTTCAGTTCGGCTACGCATTCAAACGAAAATGAACAAATTCTAACAATCAGAAAAAGAAAATAAAAAATGCATAACATTAAGTTCGATGACTTCAACTATATTAAAGAGAGAACTTAAAAGAAGAAGAAAAAGAATACCAGAAGAAGAGGGAACGACGTAGGCGTGGAGAAGACTGGGAAGAACAGCACGAAATCTGGACTCCAAAGCGCCGTCGTTTTGGTTACTGTTCGGCGGCGTGGATGAAGACGCTGCTATTCGTTCTCGAAGCTCGTGCACTAGACTCGATAAGTTCCTAGCCATTTTCGCCTGCTTTCTCTTCCCTCCCAATTTGAATGTGTTTTATTTCTGCTCCATCCGGCGCTGCTCAGTGCTTTCCTAATTTCGTACCGTTTTTTAACCATATATATATTGGTATGCACGATGGAGCCAAGTTGCTTTTTAGTTTTAATAATATAAAACACTTGAAAAACAAAATTATGATAGGATTAAATTGAAAATAAAAGAAGCTTAAGGGTACATTTGATATTAGTGTAATAACTATTTTTATATCTCTTTTAACTTTCATAATAATTGAGTCTTCATTTTACTAGGATTAAATCCAGAAAACTATACTATGATTTGTTATTTCACTAAGATTGAGAGGAAGAAATTTTATTATCCATTTGATATTTATGAGGTAAAGTTATTGTTTCCGACATTTTATAAATAAAAATGGAAAATTTAATTTAATTTTGTATTTTTATGTTAGGAATGAGGATAATAAAAATATAGAAAACATAAAAAAAATTAATATTTAAAAAAAATTATAACCCCACAGTAGACAATTTCACTAATCATCATAACGCAAGTACTAATATCATCCATTAATAATATTTTCAGCTTCAGCTGGCTGTTGATGTTGTGTTCCAAGTAGAGGGCATTCGATCGGAGACAACAGGAGGAGGAGGAGGAGGCAAAGAGCGAACGTTGATGTCAAGAGGAAACAGGCGATATTGAATATCGAGTTCTTTAAAAATTTTAATCATTTCTTCAATAAAAAGAGCTCTTCTTTCCCATCTCTCTATCATATTTTGATGGTTCATTTTGTGGTTAACCCATATTGCTATTCTTAGCCTGGTGAAATCCTCGACGTCTTTAAAGATTATTGTGGGATCTGCACACCAGTGCTCCTTCTTAGTCTCGATGTAACTGCATGCATGTGCATATACATATATAAGATTTATTAAATCAATTAGTTAATTATAAACGATATTGCATTAATTATGAACTTTATATAGTGAGATTAATTAATTAATTATATCTTACCTGATAATTCTCTGTCTGATCAAAGTAATTTTTTCTAAAGGAGTAGAGAGGTGAATGCAGAACTCGATTGCATCTCCCATGTCTGGGCTACGATAGTAGTTGCCGATAGGCTTGGTAGAAAGAACACTATTCGGAAATATTATCTTCAGGTTGTCATATCTTAAAAATACCGTTGTCAGTATGTTCATCTCCTCTACTATCATCTGCAATATATATTTATATATACATACATGGATAAATACCAAATACAACAAAACAAGAGTTAAGCTGATGATTATATATATATATATATATATATATATATATATATATATATATATATATCTGACCAACGCCTTAATTAATTGAGCTATTTCAAATCTAACCAACGTCCCATAGTATAAAAAGAACTTAAAAATTTATTACCTGTACGCCGTCTACTTCACACCTATCACCCACATCAAAAGGGTGCATAACGAACAAGAAGATGAGAGCTTCGAATATAGTCTTGCAAGTGTTTCCAAAGATGAAGGCAACAAGTACAAGCTGCGAGCTGAGGAACAGAAGAAACTGAGAAGTGGCGATTTCAAGTATGAGCAGCCAGATGACTAATATGATTGCAGCAACTATGATATTTACTATTTGATGAAGCTTGTTCACTGCTGTTTTTGTATCATTCAGTGTCAACGCAAGCGCTTTCCTTTCCCTGAAAGCATTAACCTGCAAATTTAATAAATATTCAAAATACTATTCTGTAAGTTTTAGCTACATCATTCGTGGTTTAATCAATTTGTTGATATATATATATATATATATATATACACACGCGCGTAACATCGTACATACCACCCAGTTCTTTAGGGCAGATTTTCTGATTCTCCTGTGTTCAGTTACATCTTCGAAGAGACTCAATGTCTTCACCGCTTCTTCCTCTTGCATAAATCGCATCAAATCTTCCAAATATATGTACCTATAAATTAAAAAAAAGAAAGACAAATTGACATTAGAACTTTGTGATACTATCATTTTAATTTACTTAAATTTTTAGTAATTTAAATAGGAATATCTTGTGTATCCATTAATTCATATTTTTCAAATCTGAATTTGATGTAAATCAATACTAGTTTGAGTTATATAATGCCCTTTGCACCTGCATATTAAATCTAACTTTTAAAAATAAATTGGTACAAATTAGTGTTAAATTTGAGCTATAAAACATTAATTATTTTAAGTTTAATTTTACTTATTGTGCTTTTGAAATTAAGAAGATGATCAAAGTTTAAGACCTTAATGAAAAGCTGGAAGGACTCACTTTGAGCCAGGCCGAGCAACGTTCAAGAAAATCTTTCTAGCAGCAGCTTTAGCTTCGCATTCACTTCTAATCTGATTAGCAGAGTCGTCTTCTTCGGACAGTATCTGTTCATCCAGTGTCGACAGCGAGCCGTGCCGTACCATATTGATCAACCGCTTCATATTCCAAGCGGAAACATTCTTAGGATTAAGCTTATGCAAATGATCTATTGTAATTCCATCACGATCAGTATTTTTCTTTGACAATGGTCCTGAAAGAAGCTTCGACCTAGTACTTTTATGTCTAGAACTCTTTCCGATAACTCTTCCGCTCTTTACTGGCCCGGAAAACGCTGCGTCTCGGAGTTCAGCCGGTACAAAGGCCCCCGCTTTTTGTAGCTTGTCAACTTCAGCCGCAGTTCTCTCTGCATCTTCTTCGTTGTTTTGATATTCAATCAATGGCGGACCAGAAAGAGTTTCGATCACATACTGATAGAATAAAGATTCCTGAATTCTGTCGAAATACGTAGAAACGTGAAAGGATGAAGCAAGACTTTTAACCATTAAGGTTTTTACAAGCCATAGCAATGTTCCAATCAAAAGACAGATCAAGATTTTTGTTACGTATGAAAGGAACTTGCTTTTTGTCTCTCTTTCAACTTTCCGATCGAACAAACGATGCCACGTAAACAGCACAAGCCCTAACCACAAGCAGTTTTGAACTGGTTTTCGTACGCCATAAACAAAATACAGAAGCTTTTTACGTAGAACAAAATTTCTCTCAATGAAGAAGACGATCAAACGAATTCCCCAACCGGAAACTAATCTACCACAAATCAAAACCAAAACCAACACTTCCCATTTCCATAACTTAAGATCCCACACAGTTATTTGCTTCAATTTATGAATTAATAAACTACAAACCAAAGCAGCAACAATCAAAACCAAACTCACCCATTCAATGAAAATCAGTACACTGAAGTTAGACTGTGTGTATTCTTCAGGCAAGTCTTCACCCAACAAAGGATCATCATCATCGTCTCCGACGCTGCTTATTTTCCCCAAAAAACCGGATGATTTTACTTGTCCCGACCTGGGTGTTTTTCCCGATCTTAACTCAATTAGTTCCTCCGGGGGCGGGTCGTCAAGTCTTGATCTTGTCTTTGTTTTTGTCAAAGAAGCTGTCTTTTTAACGTTCCGATTAAACGATGCGTTTGATGTACATCTCAATACTTCGTCTCTGCCAGTATCAGCAAAGCTTTGTTCTTTGTGTTGGTGTTGCTGCTGCTGTTGCTGCTGCGTCAATTGTGAATAAATATACGTTTGATCTCCTCCTTCAGCGCAATCTTTGTAACGTCTTCTCATTGATTCAACCGGGCTGAGATCGAAGGAGACCCCGATTTCCCGTGACTGATCCGTACTATAATGCAGAGGAGATGACGTCTGCGTGAGCTGTTTCAGTTCCTCCATTTCTAAGTCCATGTCAAGCGCAATTTCCCCGCCATGATTCCTCTGCTTGTTCAAGAACTGTCCAATAAGCCTAGACGGCGGATCATTATCATCGTCCTTATTATCTACTCCTCCACCATCTTGCATGAATTCAAAACTCCCACATTTTCTCTCACCATTTCTAGTGTTTCTATTATTACTACTACTGGTTGTAGGATATTCCTGCCGATGATGATCAGCACCATCCATTTTAATGGTGACTTCTCTGCAGACGACGGGATTATTATCAGGACTGGAGATGCTATGGCCTTGATCGTGATCGGAGGGACGTTCTTGATGAAGGAGAACGGAGAACTCTTCCTGACTAGGAGATGCATCATCTCTGGTTTGTTCACTGGCAGAGAGTCTGCGCATGTGTCGGTAAGAACCGTGGGACTTGAATGATTTCTTCAAAGAGAAATCCATGTATATGGGTGAAGACTATGTAGTACATTGCAGGAAAGTGAATAAGTTGGTGTTTGGGATCCAAGAAAATGGTGGAAAATCAATGCGTTAAGTTGATTTTTTGGTTTTTTCTCGTGTGCACTTGGATTTAGGGCGAGAATGCAACGAAAATAAAAGTATGTGGAGGAGAAAGCGACAGATACACGAGGGAAGTGCACGGTTAGGTTTAGGAGAAACCTACTACGAAAGAGATTACAAAGTCAGCTCATGAGGTCAGAAAAAAAAACCCTAGTATTTTTTTTTATCTTCAGTAATGCCACCGATTAAGTGGAAATTAATCAAAATTTGCCAAAATAAAAGCAATATTAATGTAAACATACAGATTAAGTTATCAAAAATATGTTCTAGTATAACTATAGGAATAAATTAATTGCTGGTTTGATTGGACTACTTAATTATGCAAGTCAATAAAACGTTTTTTTTTTATCGGTTTAGGAGGGAAGAACTAATTAAACTAGTCAGCAAGGCTGTTAAACTGTTAATGGTATATACGAAAAACAATGTTAACAAGAAGGGTGTGAATGGAATTTGACACCAATTTAGCCCGAGTTTTTGTTTCATGCAAATCTTAAATTTCGAAAAAAAAAAAATTCTCTTGAATTCATACTCGAGCAATAAAAATTTATGGTTTAGAACATCGGCTCTTATAAGACAATAAAACTTGGAATAACAGCGCAAAAACGGATAAAAGATAAAAACAGCTATCTTCATAACATTGCTGTAAGTATGGGAGGCCATTGCATTGAAACCAAGAACCAGCTAGTAATAAAAAATAAGAGTATGTTTGATTGAAATGTGTGATATTTTTTAATCCACGATCACTCGCTATCAAATGAAAGCACATACTGCTGCATAACAATACTAAACATGCCCTGAAAGCGTCTTTCCACTCTACTTCATATACCACAATCGAAAAAGAACTATGAAGTATTTACCATCTATATATGAAGCACAAATAAGCCAGGCATTGAATATAAATGCTTGGACAAGTACACAATAAATCAACATTGACGGAAAAACAAAGCTATTATTCCTTGGTGAGAAAAAAGGCGGAGGATACTCCTTCGCTCAATGTACTCACATATACATAAACAAAGACAGTATATTACGATTATTAATTGTAAGGCCGCATGTGATAATGCTAATTACATAGCTCATCAATATCCACTGTCTAGCTCTACAAATTTGATGATTTAATGTAACAAATTATGCAAGGAAAACAGTGTAGTTAATGAAAGCCAGATAATAACTCAAAAGAAATAAGAAGGAAAAAGTGAAACCACCCCTCAATCGTCTGGATAAAAATACTGTACAGTTTAAGAAGCTGGTAAATTCCCTACACAATTAAAAGATTTATGTCCAGGTCATCGACATCAGTATATCTCCAATCTATTTCAGTGGTGGCCTCGTCTAAGGACGGACAGGAACCCCCCCTGATGATTTTTCTTTGCGGCGATCCTCACTTTCTTCACCAACCTATTCCACATTTTTATTATCAAATGTTAACCAGAAAATAAAAATGATTGATGTTTGATCATGAGAGGATACTGAACAGGTGTAGTCAACATATTATTTCAGTATTTTTGTCCATTTGATACTTGAAAGCCTAGATCATACAAAAGTAAACAAGGTCATGCTAGGATGACAAGAATATACCTCCTTGGCAATTTGCTTCAGAATCTCTATTATCTCGGAAAAAATCAGGTCTTAGAGCTGGATCTTGCTGCCAGCACCTCTCGAGCAAATCAGCTAGCTTTGGCTGAGTATTTTTTGGCATTGTAGGTCGTAAACCCTGGAAAACAAGTCAATGAAAATAAACTGTGACCTATCTCACATAGTAATCATAATTCTAAACAGACTCTTCTCTTCGTTTCTGGGTGAGTGCGGGGGACTAAGCAGTCAGGAATCTCGATCTTCATTGGATATATTTGGATAATATTCTGACAAAACATGAACAACTTACATAGTTGCCAAATTTTTTCAAAAAAAGATAGTGAAATAGACGATGTACCTTTTGGACCACTCCAACAGCTGCTTGTAACTGGAGTCAAGTATTCGTATGGAAGCTGGCAAATAAAAAGATGTAAGCGTATAATTAAGGTAGGGAACAAGAACATTTGCCATGAACCATACAGAACAAAAAAGGAAAAAAGAAACAATGTCCAAAAAATACCTTTCCAGTTAGCAACTCCCATAATACAATTCCAAAACTAAAAACATCAGCCTTGTGATCATATGGCTTGTGTTCTATAACCTACAATGCAAAAATAACCCTTATAAGAAATGATGATAATATGTACTATAAAAACTTGAGCAAAGGACAGTTTTAATGCATAAAAAAAAGTTTATTTTTTAATGAAAAAAGGAAAAATGGTAAAGACAAGAAATCATTCTTGCCAGGCAAACTGATCTGCTGCACCTACGTTATATATTAACCGAAAGCAAATAAGTATGGCAGAATATTTGGAGAGGCTAAAAACTTGGATATCACTTTGCATCACTTGCTTCCTAACATTTTTCGATTTTTCTTTTTCTTTAAGATGGAAAGAGAAAAAGGAGGAATATATACACAGAAAAGATGCTGTCAATACAATTCAAGTTAATTGCGAAGAGATATGAAGAAAGATAATGTATGCATGGAACACAGCAAATGACTGACATAAATAGACATTCACCTCAGGAGCCATCCACCGGTACGTCCCAGTTTCAGCTGTCATAACTCCGGATTGAGCTTTCACTCTAGCAACCCCAAAATCAGCTACCTTAACCACCTATAATGTAAATCACACAACGGAGTCTTTGTTAGCATGCTTCATTGACAAGATGGCAACTTAGGTGCATAAGCAGATGACAATATTTAAAATTTTATCACAGTAAATGGAATATAGCTGTGTTAGGATTTGAGAGAAAACAGGCTAGGCACGTACTATAAGGAAAGGCATCCAACACCGAGATCTGACACATGCAGCCAAAAATAATCATATTACAAACAAGTCACTGTATGATTTTGCTCCTATAGACCTCCCAAAAATTGATCAATTCAGGATATATTGACAGTAACCTTTTTAAGCCAGGTTCAGACTTATATAATATAAACTGAAGAAGAATAAAAAATAATGGTTAGGTGGGAGTGGGGGCCTGGTTCTAGGTTGCTGAAACTTTCTCTCACAAATAAAGCTCCTAGAAAGTATCCAATGTGTTCCACATTGTAACAGTATCTAGCTTTCCCAAAAGTAAATAGGATTAACAAAGTATACAGAAAATAAAGTAATGAGATTAACACTCTTTCTTTCTGATAAACAAAGTTGACATGGTAAAAGAAACAAGGATAAGGGAGCCTTACTTCATTTTCATCCATTAGAAGATTGGCAGCCTTCAAATCTCTGTGGATTATATTGTTTTGGTGTAAGTAGTTCATTCCTTTGGAAACATCTATTGCCTACTTTAAGTAAGGATGGAAGCTTGAAAACACCCTTCTGTTTGTGCAGGTAGTCATACACACTTCCCCCAGACATGAATTCTAGTTCAATCAATAATTGAAGAGGGAGAATAAGATGAAGATTATGAGAAAGAAAACAGCATGCTAAAATGGAGTACTCGGAAATTTAGAAACTGATAGGCTTTACCTGTTACAATGCACAAGCTTGGAGGCTTAGTACATGCACCTATGAATTGTACAACATTCTTATGCCGAACTTTCCTGCAAGTTCCAAAGGAATAACAGAAAGTTAAAGCAACTAGACAAATGTGCATGAAAAACTATTTCCGACTTAAAAAAAAAATTCTTGGAGTAACAGCGTCAAAATAAGCTTGACTTAAATATAGTGCTAGAGGAAAATCTGCAGCATAACTAGAAAGATAATCACTGCAGCTATATATATAACAAACCTCATGATAAAGACTTCCTGGGCAAACTCTTTCTGCATATCTGAATTTATACGCTCAGACTTAAGAACTTTAATGGCCACATCCTGACTACAGTATGTACCTTTGTACCTGAATCAATTAAAGTAGAAGAGTTAACCAACCACTGAGAGACAACCAGCACAGGCGACGGGCAAAAAACTTACAGATCACCATATGATCCAGATGCAACTTTGTTCCCAAACTTCAAATGTTTAGGATCAATTTCCCAGACGTCAGTCCCATCATTAGGTATTTCCACATGTTCAGGATGACTTTTCATCCCTGTTTCCTCAGGTTCACTTGTGGGAGATGAGCGATAACTGGGCCAACCTAGCTTCTGCATGGCAACCAATGAAAAGTCAATTGTGAACTCAATTTTCGTAATATAAAAAATGGGATAAAATCCACTTAAAATTCAAAAGAACATTTGGTCATTAAGTTCAATCAACATCATTACAAGATCACTAAGCAAACAAGGAATAATTTTTTGTTTGATCATATCTTGAAGCCTGAATAAAAATACTAAATGAACTATTTTGAAAGGCAATCAAAGTTGGTTGACATACTCCTCACCTCTATTGACTGTGTCCGCAAAACCAGGATGGCTTCTTACTCTAAAACAACTAATATTAACGAGATAATTAACAGAAAGTTACATATACATATTAACGTTTCCTAAAGAAAGATACCCTTTGTTTTCTTTTGCATGGAAATAACAGACCAGAAGCTCTAAAATTCAAGTAAATGTTTCCACTGCAGATTCAAGACTTCCACTAACAAAATCTAATAAAGATCCACCTTAATAATACCTGACCCAGGGTAATAACATTTTCAATCCCGAGCTTTGCCAAAATAACAGATCTGGACATACTTTGGTAAATTTAACAAATCAGTCCCTAACTAGTAACTCTAGTTGTTTTTTAATTTCACACACATTCCTTCCAGGATGAAATTGTTAAAATTGAACAAACTATGTCCTTATTATTTGTTTCGGAAAAGTTCAAGGATAAAAAAAATTTTACTCCGTACTGAGTTCCAGAAACATAACAAATTAAGCCTCCTTCAAACTAGCATATGTAGTAGGAGGTAAACAAGGGGCGAAAAATTGAAAAAGTTAGTAACTTCAGTAAGCATAAATTCACCAGAAACTGGTAAACTAACACACAACATTCAATTCAAAAATAACTGGCAGGAAGTAAAAGCCAACATAGACTAGAGACTAACAATAAAAAGCTGCCTGGTATACCGGAGTTTCATGAGGAGATCCCAACAGATTTAACATTGTAATGAGTTAGGACAGAGTATCTACCTCAATCTTTAGAACTTCCTTCTCCAATGCAATTCTAAGCTGGTCTGTCTCCTGACAGTTTACAAAGAACCATATGTTAAGCAGGTTCCAATAATAAACTTATTTCTAAGATATAAGAGCATTGAAGTCTGGTAAATATACTAAGGAATGAGCAGAATTTAGAAAAGCCCTAAAATTTGTAAGGAACTCCCAATATGACTAGTTTTACAAACTAAAATACAACAATTGAGGAAAAGGACAAAATGCACACAATAATCTATAACCATTCATAATAACTTTTCTCCAAATTTTGAGATCTAACAAAACCTTTTCTTTAAAGTAATCATCCAGACTATATAATTAATTGATGAATACAATCAAATACCTCATATGGCCAACCATCAACCACAAATACATCTAAGGAGTAACCATCGACTGTGGAAAAAGCATGCTGCTTCTTGGATGTTCAGCCCAATATCAGCAAGTAAGGCAGTCAACTGAAAATTTCGCACAAAGCAATGACTGTAGGGAGTGAGAAGAAATACCATATGGTCACATTAACCATCATCATAGAAAAGATTTTTCAGCAATTCACGCATATGCTCAAAAGTTTAAAATGTTAACTCATATGCAAGTCTGACATCAGAACTATTACTGCACCCAAATTTGATAACTCAAAAGATGTTTATTGGACCCATACAGATGTATGCATGCTGTGCATGGGCACACAAAGCGAGAGCATGATAGAAGAGCACAGATATAAGGCTCATTCCATTCTGAGCATTAACATGCCACAGTTACATGTACAGTAACTTTGATGTAGAATCTCAGATTTTGAAATCAGTTTTATATACCAAAACCAATACTCGAACCAACATTTGAAGCCAGAGATGAATTTTCCAAGTTCAGAAAGCAACAAGTTCGTAAGTAAATGACAACTAACTTGGTTTGTTTTTTTATATGAGGCCTGTCATATACCTGACTCAGAAGTTTAGGCTTGTCATCTGTCGAAAAAGTAATTTCATGCATGGGCCTACATCAATGGCAATTAAACAAAATGAGAAATAGATCTGTGAAAATATAAACCGAATGTTCCAATCGTAATGAAAAACAATCAGTAGATGAGTAATGGTGAAGTAATAGCATATAGATAAACAGTCAACCAATAATAAGCATGCATACACATACATAATATTGAATACATAAAAAACTAAACTCTAATATCAATACTAAAAGAAAGCAGTTATATTCTGAAATGAGCTGTGTGTCACTTTTAATTTGAATTATCTAATTTCCATTCTGGTCAGTCCTCATGCTTTGGTAATTTTGTAACTTTTTCAACATTTTAAAACGAAAAGTAAATCAACTAATTGTGATCGCAATCCTTAACTAACAGGAAATAATTGAGGACAAGGACACTGATTGCTGGATCGGGTTAGAAAATAGGTTGTAGTTAACCTATTTTGATCAATCATTTCCAAAAGGACATGTTCAGATGAAAATATTTACCGAGAAAATTGTGCATTGGCATGTACAGAACTATCCCCATCTAAATCATGAGAATTATTTGCTTCGATTGCCAGGGCTTCGAGGTTAGGTGATGAACCAAAGGCAGGTGGTGGATGCATGCTGGCAATTGAAAAGCCAGCAAGG
Source organism: Melia azedarach (assembly GCA_028052125.1). Lineage (NCBI taxonomy): Eukaryota > Viridiplantae > Streptophyta > Magnoliopsida > Sapindales > Meliaceae > Melia > Melia azedarach. The sequence goes on along the minus strand of CM051399.1, from coordinate 600,292 downwards.
GATGTCAGCATTTTTAGTTACAATTATCAAGGGACAAAACATACAATTACATAGAAGCAAGAAAACAGTTGGATTCCAGAAAATAAGATGTTTTAAAAGCCATACCTCTGTCTTGAAGATCTCTGGGCAGCTACATCACTCGAAGAGTCTGGAAGAACAGAATCAGCTGAATTCCGATCAGATATAGGATGAACCTGTGTAAAAAAGCAAGTGTACATTCCTACATTTTAAAAAATAAACTATAGGAGAATGATACACCTACAGAAGCTAAAATCTAAAAATGTTCCAGGATTAATGCCAGTGAAAATGACCAGATTGAGCACACATTTAGAACTTCTAAACAATATGATAATAACCGGCAAATGGACATAACAATTTGATCACATAACATCAGGAATGATAACAATACGTTATAGTTATACTCCACGGACCAAATACAGACAAACAATTGCAACCACAAATGGGATATTTTTAACATTTGAATATTTGTTTGAATGTTATATGTTAATTCTTACATAAATAAAGCACTTCAGAAAAAGTTGGCAAAAAGTGGGGCCTAATCAAACCCAATTTCTGAATGTAATCAAGAAAAGATACCATTGCATCACTCTTGATGATAACCATTCACCCGGTGTATACAACAGTATTCCGGTGCAAGAAACAACTTTCACTAGCCAACAATGCAAGTGATTGACGAGAAAAGGTTGAATTTTTCTGTAATATTTAGTTTTATAGCTAATAAATCAACGCTCACCTGCACAAGACGGACTTCAATTGCAGGTCTATTATTCGGATCATGAGCCAAATGCAGTAATCTCTTGTGCATGAGAACATCTTCAGCCCTCTCCACATTCACATCCAAAGCATACCTGCATACAAACAAATCAATTCCAAACAGAATCAATTTCAAAACACAACAATTTAAAAAAATTAAATAATAATAATAATAATAAAGGAAGTATTATAACTAGTTAATTCATCAAAATCGATAATCAAACTGACTATATAGCAACTTACAAATAATTTTAAAAGGATCAATCATCTCAAATATTTGCATAAAATAATAAATAAATAAATAAGCTGAATAATGCGTTAGAAACTTCTAATGTTTATCTCTAAACACAAAATTCTACTTATTTAATATTTCTGCACTAAACAAAAACTAAAGGAAAAAAACAAAAAAAAATAGTCGATCTTTCTGGACTGTGTATCCATGAGTACATGAAAGTGTACGGAACGTAGGGGAGAGGAGAGAAAGGTAAAGTTTACCGAGTGGGAAGGCGATTGAAGTGAGTCCAGAGTTGGTCATCAAAGCCAGGCTGATTTGCTTCTTGGTTATCGGATTCTTTGAGCCGACGAAGTACCTCATTGTACACCTCAAGTTTCTGGCGCTGTTGCCGGCTCTGCCGCGGCGGAGACGACGTGGACGACGTGTCGCTCGCTCTGCTACCGCAGCTCTCGTTATTTTCCTCCATCACCATTGGATAGCGACGGCAAAACGGAGAAGAAAACAAAGAGAAGAAAGAGAAAGGGAGATTTTCAGAAAACAAAAGGAAAAAATAAAAATAAAATCGTGATCCTCTTTGGCGTGTGTTTGTTTGTTCAGTTTTGTATCTGCTGTGGCTGTTACGTGAACTGAGTTCGTTTATAGAGACGGAAGCAAGATTTAAAGCGAAGCTTTGAATTTTAATGAAAAATAAAATAAAATAAAATAAATAAAATAATTGATATGTTAATATGATGAGGAGAGGTTTATTTCATTCCTTTTTCTGGCGTCGCGTGCGAGTTTGTGTGTGTATGTATCGATTTCGCGGAAAGTTTAACGGCGTCATGCGCACTTCTGCTTCTTGAAACACGCCGTTTTGCTTTTTCTGTTTTTCACCTCTCTTTTTTTTTCCAATTATTCGAAGAATTTTTTTATTTTTTTAAGTATATTGCTATAATCCATATTTTCTTTATGTAAACGAGATTTGAATTATAAATATTTAATAATAATTTTAAATTTTACTAATTAATTCAATTAACACTCAAAAAAAATTTATTTGTGAAAACATTCTAGTTGAAACTGAAACATCAAAACTATACAAATTCATAGTTAAATATATTTGAAATTATAATTTATACATTTTTTTATTCATAACAAATGTTAACAATTTTTTATAAATAAAAATCAAAAGATGAATTTGGGAAATATTTTTAATATTCTTTTTATAAAAAGTGCTTAAAATATTTTCTTAAAAAAAGTTTTATTTTATAAAAAAAAAGTGCTTGAAATAATTCCACAAACTTTAAAACTTAAAACAAACACTATCAAATATATTAACAATACTTTTAAAAAGTATAAATTAAAAAGAAAAAGAGAGGTGAAGCTACATGAGGAATGATGTGGCTGCAACGTATGGTATCAAAAAATGCAATAAATTAATTAAGATGATTAGCGTAATCTTAATTTAAATTATCTCTACGAATCAGTGATGCCAATGCACACCTCTCAATCCGGCCAATCAGCGTTCAAATTAGGACTCAGCAACAATCTAACGTTACCAAAATTAGAGTAGAACCGAGAACAGCATATTCTTCTATTGGGGTGCCCACTGGTTTTTGGATAAGCTCAAAATTTGGAAAGACAACTATGCCCTCGGGGTGTGATGAAGTCGGATGAGATAATATTATACGGGATATTTAATTAATTGATTGTATAGTTACTAAATTAAAGGAAGTAGTGGTGGACTACTTTATTTGAGGTCATTAATTAATAAAATAATTAAAGAGGAATAGGTAAAAGCCAAAATTTGGGTCGTCTTGACTTGGAACAAAGGTCAAATTTGGAAGGCACTATTGTAATTTCATTATTAACAGATACCTTGATTAACAAGAAAGTGTCCCCGAAAAGGAAAAAGAAAATAAAGATTCGTATAGTTAGTATCTAAATTAATTTTATTACCAACAAGTTGAGATGTAAAATAGTCATCGACTAAAACCAAGAGGATAGTCTTAGTTAATTTGTCTTCTCGCCATAAAATAAAGTAATTTCGATAATTAATATTTAACCAAAAATACCTAAATTTGGAGCAATATTATTATTAAAGAAAAAAGAAAAGGGACATAGTGGGCTTGCAAATAGTGACATTCACATGCATAGTGTGAAATATAAAACAAAGGAGATAAAAGCACGAAAAAGGATGAATAGACTGACATTCAAGGGTAAGGCCTGGCGGGATCCTTATTTGTTGACGACGGCTTGTAAGGTGGAGAATCAATTGAGGCGATTAGAAAATTTTGATATTTTTCATGATATATATCATTTGCATTGTCTTTATTTTTAATTTTTAAATCAAAATCTAAACAAATAAAATAAATAATCGATAAATAGTAATTTTCAATTTTATTATTATATTTTCATTATCAAGTACAAACGCAAAAAAATAAAAATAAAAATAAGCGTCGCTATGCTTTAATGAGAGTTTTTGACATTATTTTGCCACGTGGCATATCCTTGTTGGCAAAGCTTTATCTTCCCTTCAATGTTGCAGGGACCACATTGTCTCCATGTACCGGGAAAATGCATCAACTTTATCAACGTCGTATCGTATATACACAAAAACCTGGCAATGTAATGTTAATTAGGTTACGTACTATTTTGGATAATATTATCTATTAATTTATTTATTGAATATATTTTACTGTAATGTTATTGTTATTAATTTATAATACCGTATTGTTGATATTTACTTCTAGTGTGAATCAAATTGTTAACTAGTAATACTTTTGAAAGTAGAATAAGAGATTTGTCATTCAATTTCTGTTAAATTTAAAATTAGAAAATTTTATATTTAAATAATATTGTTTAAGAAAAAAGGAAAAAAAATCCAAGACAGTGTATGCAACCTACCAAATTTGAAATTAAAACATGTGTATTTTTAAACACATGGTACAACTGCACATTATAATAGCGGGAAAGTTGATAGGAGAGATAATCTCGACGTTAACAAGCTAAACATGCAAAACGCATGGATTAGTAAATTAATCAGTGTAATTAATTTAAAAACAAATTTTAATTACACGAGCTTAGCTGGAAATGTCAACATTATGTCGGAGGCGCTAACGGCGTCATCTAATTTTATATTACCGTGAGTTCATTCCTTCTTTAGCAAGCCAATTATCGGAAGCGCCGACACGCGGGGATACGAAAAATAATCAATTAGCGAACTAATATGGGATTAAGTTAATATTTGATTACGGGATTAAAAATCACATGGGAATGGGAAGAGGAGATCCGGCTCCGTACGTAAAACCACGTGGCAAGCAGGAGAAGGCTGGAAGAAGGAAGTTGACCTAGGCGAGTGAGCAGAGGATTCGCATCCGCGATGGAATAAACCGACGGGTTTTGGGTGAGGTGGAGCTGATCTAGAATGAATTACGTGGACGCACGTGGAGGGATATAGTTGGATGACGTGGCAAAGCTGGCCTTTCGAGGGAAGCAAGGGGCAAGGCCAGGTGCAAGTTATCAAGTCAAAGAGAGATCAACACTGCCAGCCAGAGGGCGAGTGGTCGCCGCTGGAATTGCCGGTTAGAATAATAATTACCAAGTAAAATACGTGAAAGATTATAAAATCTTATCCAAAACAGAACATTTATTTAATTAATTTACGGAGATTTTAGAAAGGAGTAATAACATTTACGTCCCTATTTTTTATATATTTATAAATAAGAATAGTTTTTATTATTTATATTAAATAGATTTTCGTTTCATTTTCTTATTGTTGCCTGCATAATAGTCTGCATTTTACCAAGAGTTTAAATTATATTACTATAGTATTATGTCAAATATTTTTTCAAATTATTTGATTCTTACTCTCGTTTTAGTGAGAAAATGATTCTTTAAATATTGATTGTTGAGAAAATCTTAATTTCTATTCAAATAATTAAATTATTTTTTATTTGATTTGATAATTTAATAGAGGCAGGCATCTAGGACTAATTTGATAAAAGTATAAAAACTTTGACAACTAGTAGTAGATATATAAAAATATAGTGATCTGTATGTTACTTATGATTCTAGGAACAGAGTCTAAAATATCTGAGATCTAAGTGGGGCTGCGGTGGGGTTGCCACCTACAAAATCTTGTTGGGTTCGCATGCTGTGGGCGATGACGTGGGCGGTGCAGATGTAACTGGGCGGATCAGAAATGGTCACCTAATAACTAGGTAGCTTTACTGAGCATTGGGGTGGGTCCAGTTTGGGTGCATCTGATCTAACCTGATCCGGTGAAGGGTTGTCAGATAAACATGAAAACAGAAATCAGAGTGACAGACTCGATTAACATTTGGGAAACTTTCCCTTTCCCCGCAAGAAATAGGACAATTTTGAATTCCGTATAAGTTATGTAACCATTTTGTGTGTTACATAAAATCTCATCCAATCTACGATCTAAAATGCTAAATTTGTGATATTAAATATTAAGTATTATAATAATAGCGAAATCATATTTTTAAAAGAATACAAAAGTTCTCTAATTAATTTCTATATGCCAGCCACCAACCCCGCATATATACCCAATTTGTTATAAATAAAAGAGTTTATTGGTGTGCATCTCTCAAATTCTAGGGTTTTGTTTATGAATTCATTGTTAGACCAATGCATGTAACATTATAATATATATATATATATATTTTTAAATTTGGTCCATCATTTGTTTGTTTACTTGGTAATATAAAAAATTAATGTTCATTGAATTTAGACGATTTCAAATTCATCGAACGTAGACATGCTAATTTTAATGTTCTCTCTCGTTTATTTTTAAAATAATCCTAGATCACAGTAGAAGATAATATATGTAGTATTTTCTTTTTAAAAATATTTTGTAATTAGGCAACAAAAATTATGTTATAAAAAAGTAAAAACTAGCTGTAATTATTGTTTGTTTTAATATTAAGCTGAAACTTATAGTATGAAAATATAAAATTTTTACCACATCTAATATAATAATGAATGAGAAGATGTTTGAGAAATGTAAAATTATTATTATTATTATTTCATATTTGGTATCATAATCAAAAGGATTTTGAATTGATTCCAAGGGTTACTAAGCAAACACGTGAATTGAATTGATTAGTTGATTTAATTACTTATGTATATCATGGACTATATTTTATTATTACATTATTATATCATGGAGTATATTTTATTGTTATATTATTATCATAAGTTAAACAAGTAATTTGGTTGGTAAATATTTCTGTGGAAATTCAACGGCAGCTTGAAAAATGAAATACTGTTATTAATCACATGCCTAATTTGCTAATTATTAAAAGGGTTATTGTAACATACACCTAACTTTTAGAAGATGAATAAATACCTTCCTTTTTTTTTTTTTTGTTTTTAGAATGTTTTATAGATAAACTTTATATTAATTTTATTGTATCTTTTTAAAGAAATTATCAAACACATAATTAATATAAATTAAAAAATATAAATATATACTATATTTATCATAAATAAAGATAGTTAAAATAAAAGTATTGTGACTTTCTCTAAATTTATTATGTAAGTATCATACTAAATCTCATTAATCATGTAAGATATAGAGATTTATTTATTGATAAGAAAAAATGAAAAATGAGAATGGTTAGATTGATGATAAAATAAAATTTTGAGTCAAGAATAAGGATTAAATTGATAATAATATAGAATTTTGGGAGGGCCCCAAAAGCTAGGGCAGTAGATAACAATATCTCTATAAAAAACAATAATTGAACCCAAAATATTTTTGTACAGTGACAAGGATTTGACGCATAAGATATAGGATTTAGAACCTAATAATTTATATAAAATTGAGTATCAATTTCCAAAAATAAATATATTTTATGAGTAAAGTTTAGCCAAAAAGGAAAGCAATTTATTACCCAATACTTTAAGAAGGACGTAAATGTAAATTAAATCTCTATTCTCCAACTAAAATATAAAGATAATTTGGCATTTTTAAAGTTATTATGGGAAAGAAATGATATGTTATAAGTTTAAAACCTAATAATTTATATATTGATTTTACGTTTTTTTTTTAAAAAATTTATTTATCTTATGATTAATTACATTTTAAAAGCAAACGTGCCGAACGTGTGCGTGTTTAATCTAATAACAAAATCTTTACTGTTAATGATGAAAATCTCCCTCATTATTGACGAATTGATGCATTAAAGAGGCAGAAACATCGCTTTCTTGGCCGACCCCAAACGCACCAACAATAAATAAAAAGTGTTGGTGGGGTTGACACCAAGAACACAGGATCAGCCAGAAATCATGAGAAACTCCTGTGAATTGGAGGTGGATAAGGTTAGTCAACTAAACGTTAATATCACTCTGACAACGGACTAGTCTTGAGAACTCAGAACTTACTTTAGTAAGAAAGGAGAGGTGAACGCTGAAGACTGGAAAACTAGTGGGTGCTCCCTAACTGGGCTGTTTTTAACTTCTAGCATGGGCAAAAACAGAAGAATTGAATCTTGATCAACATATAAGAGAGAACAGTTTTTCATAATGATCACAACTCCATATTAACACTAAATTTTCTGAATTTTAACAGCAGGTTTATAAGTCAAAAGAGTTGCAGTATCTACACATCCAACAACTGAACAAGTATAGTTACAGGCACAGGTATACACAAGGTGAAATCTCATCTTAGCAAAATTACACCATTGGTTCTGCATTGATTTCTGCCTCGGCCATCTCTTCATCGTCACTCTCGTCCTCTCCTTCATAGAGCCACTCTTCAAGTTCATCCACCTCACCATAGTCGTGCATGTACATACTGTCGGAGTTATCCCACTGGTCCACTCCCAGTTCCTCACCACGGCATGCCACATTCAAGAATGGTCTGCTTCTCGCTAAAGCATCTACAATATCTCTATTAACACTACCTGTCACTCCCAACCATCTTAATTTCGGAAAGTAAGGTTTCTTTAACCACCGGAATGCAAGAGGTGTAATGCCACCACATTTATACAGATCCAACAACCTTATGCTACTTCCATACCATCTGTCATCATCAACCTGCATTGAGGCTAATGCGATAATGGATGTGTCACCTATTAGTGGACATTGTCGGACTCGAAGTTCAGAAATTGGTACCCGACTTTTTGCAAGAGTCAAAATTCCATTATCAGAGAGATTGGGAAGATTTGATAGGTCCAATTCTTGCAGTTGCAGTTTAGAAGAGCCATCAAAGAGAACAGAGATGCATTTGTCTGTAAGTCTCTTGCACCCTCTAAGAGACAATGTAACTAATGAAGATATGATTCCGTGTCTTAAATATGACATACCGGCATCACTTATATCAGACCCATCCAATAATAAAATTTTCAGTTGAGGAAGACAGCTTATTGCCCGTAGGGCTTCATCTCCAAGGTTCTTGCAGTCTCTCAAGTCAAGAACTTTAAGGCCCGTATTGGATACCAAACTCTTGATGGCATTGTTGGTTAGAAGATTACACCATCTCAAGCAAACGTGCATTAAGGAAAGGGAAGTCGCAGAGATGTCATGGAAAACCAGATCAGTTAACTGAGTTCCATGAGACACCCTAAGCTTGCATAGGTTTGAGCACGAATGCAATATTGTTTTGAAACCCGTATCTGTAACACGGCAGAATCCACCAAGACAAATACTTTCCATGTTTGCACACTTGTCAGCCATTAACAGAATGCCAAGATCATTAACTCTCCTAAAATACGTAACAACGAATTCCTGGCTCCTGATGAGCGAAAGGTGTTTCAATTTCCCATGATGATTAATCTGTTGAAGGCCGGAGTTGGTGAGGTCAAATGTAATTCTTGGTTCTATGAGGGGTGTGTCTCGAAGATCCAAATGGGTCAAGGAGACAAGTCCTTGTGATATAGTGCCAACCATAGCATCAGTGATATAGTCTACTGAAAGGCACAATTTCTGAATACTGGGCAATATGAACGGTCGAATCTGATTTGGCAATTGATGGGGCTCGACATTTGGGCTAAGCAATTCAGTCACCATAACAGAAGATATGTAGCCAATCTCAAGAGAAGTGAGTTTCTCTGAAGCTAAAGCCCACACTCGAGCAAAATTATGGCGTAAGAAATAGAGAAATGTCAAACATTAGGACCAATGCCTACCAAAACAATCAAAATAAATATTAGATGACATGTACTAGAATGTCAGATAAATTTTATGCACACAAAATGTAATGTGAGAAATAAAAAAAAGAGTATCTAGCACAAAATAAATAGAAAACATCAGCCACAGGGATTACAAGGAAACTTCAGCATTTGTATAATAAATTAGCAAGTACAGATTGAGCTATGACCTATCACTCAATTGACCACAATTTTATTCATTTCCATTACTTCAAGTAGATTAATTTAGACTAACTTTGGAAATTAAATGGGTTCCAAAATAATCTTCAACATTATAATTCAGGAAGCCTTCGAATGAAATTGTCCATGATCGATGTAAATGAACAAAGTTGCTTCATGTTGAAGATCTACTTTTGTCCAGTAACTAATTGAATTAGTTTAAATACCATTTAGTGAAGAGGAATTTTTTGTCCCTACAAGCATATTTCACTTCCACAAGTTGATCTGCCGTATAGTTTCTTTCGTTATGTCAGAGATACCAAATAATCAGAACTGATAATAAAGCGGAGTCATGATACTAAAGCATAAAATTAACAATGTCCAAAAATTAGGCAGCTCATTCAATATTCTCTCATTTAATCTCTGTACCGTAATAAATACATGGTCCTATAGCACTCATCAATGTTTAGGCATATAAATTTCAAGAATTGTGAGTAAAAAATGAATAATTTATGGAATGCTAACACATCTCTCCATCACAAATCTCACCTAAGTGCTATTAAATGCAATGGCATTCTAATTATTACATAATAACCATGAGGTTCAGCAGTGGCTTTATTATGAGGCCTATGGCTAATTGATTGCAGGAGGGAGCTAGTTCTATGTTGCGTGTAAACCGTAACAACTGCTGTTAAAGTATAAGCATTTCTATTGTAGACAAAAAAATTTGCTTCCTTTTGAGATGTGTTCAACGTGAATATCAGAGGCGGATCAAGCCAACAATAAAACCACAATAAATGACTCTAAGATCAACTGATATGCGTCAAATATCAATCCAAATGTTTCCTTTATACCCATTCATTCTTTTATTAATTATTTTGGAAACTAAGCCTTACTTCTAATTGAGGGCAACCATTGAGCAACTCCTCCAAATCAGAAATATGAATAGACCGTCCCCTCTTTTCGGCGACTGAACCCAAGTACAGGGACCTGAAGGAAAGTGTACATAGAATCCAATAACAACATTGCTAATAAGAACTTAAAAGCAAAAAGCAGTAGACATTCCACCATAAACATAGGTACATAACAGTGATATGTTCTCCTGTTATGCGGCTATTATATCATGCAACTGGCCTTGTAAAAGCAACAATTGACACATATAGAGAGTATTACCTTAGATCCTTGCATTGCCCTCCGATCTCAGAAAGCAATTTCCCACTAAAATCCGCACAATTCTGTAAACAAAGCTCTTGCAATGAAGGCCGAAGCATAATCTCAATAGATGAATCATCAAGCTTACCACAATCTACCTTTAAACTCCTAAGGTATGGATTTGGTGGTAACAAAGGCCTGATAATTTCCATTGACGGCGCAATATCCTTCAACATAAAACCACTAACAAAAATTACTTCCATTTTCTTAAAATTAAGAGTAACAACAAAGAACCAAACACAACACAATTCTAACACAAAAGTACTACTGACAAAGCTTTAGAGACTCAAACTTTGACTCTCTTTTCATTTGCCCTTCAATTTTTTTATAATTTTCTCAGCTCCATTTGTAACAAAACAAAATCAAAATCAACAAAAAGCAAGAACAACCCAGATAGGCACTAAGCAAGAGCAACTTACAAGAAGATTGAAATTGGTAAGAAAAGATAGGATCTGAGAAACGCAAGTCCTGAAAGTAGTACAAGTAGCAGCAACAGAGCAGATCGAAGCCACGTCTAGTTTGGTCATTATGGTACACAAAAGAGCCCCAGGCAGGCGATCCAGGTTCTTGCCGCTGCTTTCGCTGGTAGCCATTTCCGTGTCTTTTGCTTCCTAATCTTTCCTCTCTTCTCACTCGATCTGTTAATTATGTATTATGTAATTATGATTGAAGAGAGAAGCTTTCGGGCAACTCGGGTCATGTTGCGACGCTGATGACACTCAATACGGGGTAATAACATATAGATCGGCAAAGTTTTAATGATTTACACAAAAGGATATAGTTTTTACATTTGTGTCAAATAGGTCCTTGAATGTAAATGACCTCTTTTCAGTAACTGAAATACCCTTATGCTATCTACTGGTTACGATGTTGTTTAAAATTAAAAAATATGATGGTAGTCTGATTATTTCTCTATGATTTCGGACTTGATAAAAACAGATAAGCCATACCCTTATTTCTGAAAGCATAAAAGAGAAAACTAGAGACTGGGATGTTATTTCTTCAAATCTATACGGTAACTGCAGATGCAGTTAACTTGTCTTATACTTTTAGTTTATGTTCTGTCCTTTTGTCTAATGGGCACGCACGTTGGCCCAGTTAATTTACGTCTCGTGAGGCCCAAAACTGGCCCACTTAAACTGCAGTAACTGACCCTATTTATTTACGTTTATTATTCTAATTTTTGTATGCATGAATTTTGACATTACTCATTAGAAACAATATCAGCTTTTTTTTTTTTTAAAAAAAGAAAAAACAACGAGAACTAATCAACATTGTGCGACACATGTTCATCGCATTTAGACTATGCAATGAATTGCAGACAAAAAGCTCACCACGATGCCATCAGAATGCATTAAAGGGAAAAGCAATTCATAAATGGCAACAGCAGAAGCCTGGCTTTCCTGTTTTAATCAAGAAGCAATAACATAACAGAAGTTACAGTACAATCTTAACTTCATTGTTGGTTTATTCGTTTTCCCATCTAATGATAACTCTGTAAGTGACAGAACTTACAAGGTAGACAGTACTACTACAAACACACGATCGAGACAAAATACAAATCCTGGAGTTTCCAACTTCCATGGAAGACTACCCTGTACCAGCCAGCAAGTAATAATTGACTCAAATCCTGTACTGTGTATCAAACTGTGAGATAATTTCACTACATTTTAACACTACTGAAAACCATTCATGAATTTGCTTCGCCAATGCTAAATCCATCAGCTTGATTCACCAACGGAAAATCCTCTATCCACAGCATAATCGACGAAGCTATAAAGGGGCGCTACCTTTTCACCATACTTCTCAAACCCATGCAATTCCATCTTAGCCCTCTCTCTGAGTTCCTCGGCTACTTCCGCAGCTCTCTCAATCCCATAGACAGCTACGTAACTCTTCCCCTTCTTTTTCTTCTTCTCTTCATCTTCCGGAATCTCTGATTTTGCTTCTAATATATCGTTAACCACTTGGTACAGTACCCCAACAGCTCTTCCATATCTCCTCAACCTCCGTATCTCATCATCTTCTGCACCGGCCAATAGTCCTCCACACACTGCTGAGCACTCACCCATTTCACCGTATTTTTTCTCTTGAACGAATCTAACCTGGTTGGCACCACCCTCGAGGTCAAGGAACTGCCCTGCAGCCATGCCAGTGGATCCCACAGCACGGGCGATCTCAGCAATCACACGAAGAATGCGGGCCTCAGGCACCAGATCTGAGGGCGTGTGGGACACAATGTGTTGGAAACCAAGGGGGAAGAGTGCATCCCCTGCAAGAATAGCCATGTCAACACCATAGACTGTGTGGTTTGAGGGCTGGCCTCGGCGCGACAGGTCATCATCCATGCAGGGAAGATCATCATGAATCAATGAAGCAGCATGGACCTATTAGAAATAGAGTATAACCAGTTAAAGTACTCACAGCTGCAACGTAATTTCATTCTTGAACATAAACATTTCATTGTAATGCAATAATTTTCAGTTAACATCTTGATATTAGTGGTATCAAAACACAAAGCAAATTGTGCCGGCAAAGGAAGCAGAATAACTTTTAAAAATCCTAAGCAAACAATTTTCTTCCGCTACAGGAGATTGAACATTGCAACCGTTTCAAATTCACCACAATAAGTCAAAATCCAATTTCACATTTTGATTGCTTGTAACCCAAAACGTATCTTATAACAAGAGAGTAACAGAAACCTAGCACTCCAATTAGCACGAGCTCTTTAAATCCTTCTTTAAAAGTTCTTACTTTTCCAAATCTCAGCATAAAACTGGGAATCATTTTCAATTACATCAAGAATCTTATGCAAATCATGCAAAACAAAGCTGATTGCCTAAAAGTACAAACAACCAACCCAAAAGAAAAAAAAAGTCAACTCAAACTCCAATTCAAATTTTGTACCGTAATTATCAAAAACAGAAAAAAAAAAAAAAGAGACAAAAGGTAGACAAACCATTTCAAGTGCACAAGCTGTAGGAAATGCTGCAAGCCGACTACCGCCAAAGAGTTCACAAGCCGCCACACACATAACAGGCGGAGCCCGCTTGGCGCCCTTGGCCAAGACGGAATACCGCATGGCTTCATAGATCTGTTCTGGGTACTTAATTGGAACAGCTTGATCCAAATTATTATCGATCTCTGCAATAAGTGTAGTCCAATAGGTCTTGAGATCGAACTGGGTCGAGTTTAAGTGGTTTGCAGAGACTGATAAAGACGAACAACGAACTGGGAATTTTCTGGGAAGGTATAAACATGGCGGTTTTGCCGATATTACAGATGAAAAGATCATTTTTTTTTTCTTCCGTTTTTCTGTTTGGGTTCTCTATTTGTTTCTCAAGACCAGAGACTGGAACTTTATCTATCTGCAAATTGTGCGAGAATTCTCCGTATGGAGACTGAGCTTCAAAGGTGGAAATATATTTATATATAAAACACGTGGAAATGAGGTGGGCCCACTGAAGGATCTCTCGTTTTGTTATATTAGTCGATGGACATCACAGCCCATCAGATTGGACTTGCACTTTATTTTTTATTCTCTCTTCGTGAGTCGTGAGTCTATAAATAAGCTACGATCAATATCTTTTTTTTATATAAAATTTTATATTAAAATATAAATTATTAAAGTTTAAATATATTTAATAAATAAAATTATTGTTAACAATTTATTAATTATAAATAATTAATTATATATTAAATATATAATTAAATATAATTTTTGTATCTAAATTTAATGATTTATATTTAATATAAAATTTTGTATAAAAAAAAATTATTGAATCTGTCTTTATAAATAATAATTTATTTTATAAAATATTAAATGAAAAATATAATTATTTATGATACGTATTTTAAAAATGTGCATTAAAACTTAATTAATATTGAGAGTGATTTTTAAATTAATACTTTCTTCTAGCTAGGCATTCCAAAATGAAAGGTTATCATATCATAGCATAGTAAAAAATTGTGAACATCCCATGTTAAATATATATACAAATTAAAACAACTCACATATACAGAATGTGTTTGTGATTAGCAAATTAAGGATGGATGATACCAAGGGCTAGCAAATTAATTGATCAAAATAACAATAAAAGAAAAGCAATACTATTGTTAGATTATGAAGGAATAAATTACGACAAACACAAATGTAAAAGAGGTGAGAAACTTGAGCATGCGCAGCAGCTATCATTGAGAGGCGGCCGCCGGCAGCTTGTCGCAGAATATATACACATACACACAAAAGAGAGCCTATGATTTGACTCGTCATCAACATGGTGACCAGTGTTCTTCTGGAAAGAAAACAATTTGTGTCATTTTCATTTTTAATTGATGTTTCATTTAACTCATTATCAAAAATGTCATTTACGCTTTTGGCCCTTTTTTTTTATAATAAAAATAAAATGTTTTCGTTATTGTTGTTCCTAATTGATGTTTCGATTAACACGTTATTTTATTTTATTTTATTTTTGTGTGGATCAATTTTATATATATTTATGCATAGAACGTATAATGTGACAATATGTAAATTAAAATAATTAGCATTAGTAAAATTTTCTCATTCTTAAATTGATGTTTCAAATTCTAATTAATTTAAAAATGCATGAGAATTGTTAGTGAAATTATCAAATATACCAACCTTGAGGAAAATATATATAGATATATAGCATCAGCCCTGGGGAACAGCGAACAAAATATATAGCAAATTCCATGGTGCTTGTCTGCATGCCACATTGACAACACGAGGAAGATCAAAGTTGATGATACCTTTAATCCAAGGAAAAGCCTTAACCATTATGCTTATCCGCCGACATCCACCAGATTTTCGACTCCATCAAGCACGTCAGAACAGCTTTCAATGATCGCACGCACTGCCCATGGCATATCATTGAATTGCTTGCCCTGAATGCCGAGCTGATCAGGACAGCTCAGTGATTGTCATGGGGCTTCCGTCGTTTTCAATTGCTTCAGCAATTCCAAGCTCTATGGCGCATTTCACTGCCACCATTTTCGCTAACCCCGGCCAGTACGTAATTCCATATTTCGACTGCTACAGCGCTGTTTGTGCATCTTCTTCCCTTATCACCATCTGCATTCTTTCTTTAACAAAATTTAATTAATGTCTATGTTCGTCTCCCGAACTTGTTTATTTATTATAGTAGGAAATTCAACTCTTAGGTAAATTAGTTACCAGCAATTCAGCGTATGTCAGTTTAATAAAACTACGTTCTCTCTTGTCTTTTTAATTTTTTCTTTCATTTTTATCTTTTTAATTATTCTAAAATAATTAATGTATATAAATATATTTTGTAGATATAAAACTTAGAATAGACAAAATAACGTGTTAGTTTAGTTATGTTATGTGTATTAACCGGCACGTACATTGACTGATTGTATATTGTCTGTGTGATATCAACAGTAGTACGTAGTAGTATATATTAGTGTGTACACCATCTCAGCATTCCAGTTCGTGTGTATAATTAATTATGCATATTAGGTGCATGCATATATCGTATTTAAATAATTATTTTATGTCGAAAGGTGATTATTAACACTATGATTAATTTGACCTGAAATCCTTTTTCAATGTTTAGGGGTGACTAATTAATCTTTTTATTTATTATTTATTATATTGTTGTATATGATGGATGTTTCAACTAAGATGTATGATGCATTCTTTCACTTGGATCAATTATTAAATGTGAGATAGACCATATTAACTTGAATAAAAAATTAATATCCATATTTCGTGTATTGAAACATCATAATGCAAGATGATAGAAAATTTTTGGAAATAATTCAACCTTAAACACAAACTTACCCAAGATTATTATATATATATAAAATGTAAAAGCACAGGTAACAAAAGCTAACAATTTAATCACACGGCTGAAAGTTTATTAATCACAATTAGACCAAATCCCAGAAATCAACGAAAATTTCCCAAATACGAAGATTAAGGAAAGGCCTCAATAAGGGATTGAACTGCATGAATGGGTTTAATGTTATATCTGCTAAAGCCTGATTGTCGAAGAATGTAATCCCATTCTTTCAAGGTTCTCTCTTTGCCTTCGTTAGTGTGAGCCATCATCACCATGTCTAGCATCAATCTCACTGACTTGAACTTATTGTCTCCTTCGTCTTCTTCAACAATCGCTTCAAAAATTAACACTTTCCCCTTCTCCTTTGAAATTGCTTCTCTACATTTCTTCAGGATTTGGATGCATTCATCGTCTCCCCAATCATGCAAAACCCACTACATTAAAAATTCACAAAACTTATTTGTTAATTAATTAACCAAGCTAGATATTGACATATTATTTTTATATATATCTCCATAAATTGTACAATATAAAATACTCCTTTTAAACTAATACTTCTCTTTCAAAGACCACGTCGGCATTTTAAAAAGTGATTTTGGTGCAAATCAAAGTATTGTTTCTTTTTTTTTTTCTTTTTAATTTAAAAAAAGCACTCATTAATTTTCACTGAATAAAAGTTTTACTTTGAAAAGTAGTTGAAATTTGAAAAAAAAAAAAAAAAAAACTCCACCTTGATGAGAGCAGCATCAGCCTGGGGAACAAAGTGAAACATGTCACCTCCCACATACTCAACTCCATGGAACTTCTCTGCAACTTTCACAACATGAGGAAGATCAAAGCTGATGCCTCGAATCCAAGGAAAAGCCTTAGCCAAAATGCTCAGGGTTGTACCGTCGCCCCCGCCAACATCCACCAGAGTTTCAACCCCATTAAAAACCTCAGGACAACCTTTAACAATCGCAGGCACTGCAACTCTAGCATCGCAAGCCATTGCATCATTGATAAGCTTGTTGTGACCTTCATCCGCCGCTGCAAATACCCACACATCCTTGCCATGAGCTGTGTCAAACGCCGACGTCCCGTTGGCTAAAACACGAGTGCTCAGACAGTGCCATGGAGCCAGCATCACTTGGCTGCTCTCAAGCAAGATAAAAGCAGCCATGCTGTTTTCTCCATGTCTCATTAAACGGCGAGATAACGGCGTTTGTTGGTAGGCTATGAGGCCATGGGCGCTGGGTTTCTCTTTGAAAAACCTGAGGTGAACAAGGAATCTCATTATGCGATGAAGATGAGGCGGAGCACAGTTAAGAGTTGAAGATAGCTCAGAGATAGTCATGGAGCTTCCATGGTTTTCAATGGCTTCAGCTATGCCAAGTTCTATGGCACATTTCACTACCGCCATGTTCACAAATCCAAATACATACTTCCATATTTCAACTTCGGCTTCTTCTTCCTCCGTTATCTCCTCTCTCTTTTTCTCTTCCATCTCTCTGATATCTTAACAGGCTAATTAATATTCTGTATTATACGTTTCTGAAAATTCATACGGGTGGAAGTCATTATTTATAACAATAAGATATGAAAGGAATCTCGCTTTCACTTGGATTCGATATGTTTGGTGAATCGATTAAATTATATTTTCCTTAATTAATCTTTCAATTAAAATATTGCAAATCGATCTGCTAACTAATTGAATTGCATGCTATCATATTTGTTTATGTATGAGAGACTATGATTGATGTCACAGGTACTTCATGTTAATCATGTGATTAATTGCTACCCGGCTATGTTAACTAATTTCTTTTTCCCTTTCTGTATTTACTTATTTCTTCGATATCCAATATTAATTAGGCTGGCTACCAACTCTGCCTATTGCCAATTCATTCGTTTCCCCTTAATGGGCGATACAGTGTTGTCGTCGTCGTTTTCTGTTTTGTTTTATTTATTTATAATTTGTAGGGAGATTTATTCACACGTAATTCTTTCATTTGCTGACGCCTGCGAGGAAAAATAATAATAGTGCGATCTAGTTGTTTATCAATGGGGTATAGTGAATTATTGCTGGCTGGAACCACAAAACAAGTGGGGTTGGATATTTGATGATGTTCAACTTTAATTTCCATTTTTAGCAAATATAAAATCTTAAATTGGAAAAAGTTGCATGTTCTTCTTTATTCTTTTTCTTTTTCCTTTTAACTCTTTCATGTCTTTGGCCTACAGTAATTGGCATTATTGATACAATATATACTAATATTTTCTCATTACTTAACCGAACCTCCTCCTCGGCACTAATCGGAATAGGAAAGACTATTAATTGCTTAAGGATAAACCTCAATAATTTATTTGTAGTTGTAGGGACATTTATTTGTTTATTTTGTGAATAGTTATTTCACACTAGATTCTTTCATTTGCAGCCGCATCGCATGTGATTTCTACTGTTTACTAATAGGAGTTTTTCAATATTGGATAGTACAATAATGTGGTACGTGGCTGGTGGGATGGGATCCATCTCACCTTGTTTTTTTGGGAAATGAAAAAAGGTTGATCAATAATGTATAGTGAATTATTGCTGGCTTGAATCACAAGACAAATGGGGTTAGGTGTTTGATGATGTTCAACTTTAATTTCGGTTTTGAGTAATATAAAATCTTAAAAATTAAATGGAAAAAGTTGCATATAGATGATCTTCTTAAACCTTTTTCCTTTTCCTTTTAATTATTTCGTGTCTCCTATGTATATATATAACTAAGATTTTCTTAATTACTTAAACCAAACTTCGGGACTAATCGGAATATGAAAGACTAGAATTTGATATTAAGGATAAGCCTCAATAACAGATTGAAGTGCATGAATGGGTTTGACATTGCATATACTAAAACCTGCCTGCCGAAGAATGTATTCTAATTCCTTCAATGTTCTCTCTTTTCCTTTACTAGTGAGAGCCATTATCACCATGTCCTGCATTAATTTAACAGACTTGAACTTGTCTCCTTCATCTTCTTCTTTTTCTTCAATAATTGATTCAACAGTTATTATCTTCCCTTTGTCTTTTGGAAGAGTTTAAAAAGTTACCACCACTTTATTTCATTTTTTTCGACGAAACTATTGCAATCCAGAAAATATGAGACCATCATTGTGATCCACACCATCAAAATTTTTCAGATCCAATTGATATATGATTTTTCTGGTCATTGTCGTGTAAACGTTTAAGCTTATTTACGATTTTACTCTTCTTTTAGTTTTTGGACTTTTTCAGAAGAAGAGTCGAGAGAATGACAAAGAATTAATTTTGACTATTGTGAACAGTGGATATTCAACAGCATTTCAATGATCTTCCATGCTTTGATGGAATTGTTTACGATCCTGAGGATGTTTTTCATTGAATTTTTACGATTGAAGATTTTCATTTTGATAATATTCTTGAAGAAGAAGAAGAAGATCATGTTCATTATGCATCATATAAGTTAAAGGGATTTGCATCTAAATGATGGAGACAATTACAGGCAGAACTACTACAGTAAGGAAAAGGCAAACATTGTATTTGGTATTATATGAAGAAAAAGTTGCAAAGATTTTTCATCCCTCAACATTATGTTGATATGTTGTTGGATCAATTTGAGAATTGTCAACAAGGTTGAAGATTGATAGAAGAATATGCTTGTAAAATTCAAGGATTTTTGGTTTGTCTTAGCTCAAAATCAGACAAATGGTTACTTGAAAATTTTTTAAAGGGACTACATGCAGACATAAGGAAACAAGTTTCTTTTAAATTTATTCATAATTTTCAAACTGCAATTAAGATAACTTCATGAGTTGAGTTAATGATTAAAAGAAGGAAATACCGAGGTCGAGATCAAGCCATAAAAAGGAGTCATCCGATGTGTCAACATCATAGTTCCATTATGGAAGGTAAACTTGCCTATGTTGATGAGAAAGATATTGTATAAGAAGATTATAAAGAAATTAAAGATGACACCAATATTAAACAATATGTTCTTGAAAATGTTTTACTAATTGAAGTTGAAACTGAACAAGTTATTTTCGAAGAGAAGATGATTGATATGGTTTTACATATTCAAGTGAAGGAAGACAAAGTTATCTTTGAAGATAATCAAATTGAGAAGATAAAAATAATTGGAATTCAAATTGAGCAAGATAAGAAGACTGACCAAAAAAAGTTTACGAATGATTCTTTTATGTTAAAATCAAATTCCGCCTAGATCCTCAAACAAAAGTACAAGAAGAAGAAGTTTGGTTCTTTTCGAGTTACAAGCAAGATAAAAGTTTACAAACAAGTTACAAGATAATTTGATTACAAAGTTGTCCCCGTTACCACCCCCGACGTCAACCAGAGTTTCAATCCCATCAAACACCTCAGGACAGCGTTCAATGATGGCATATGCTGCTATTCTAGCTTCGCAAGCCATTGCATCCTTGAAGAGTTTATTCTAAGCAGCATTGGACGCTGCATAGTTCAACATATCCTTCCCATAAGCCTCCTTGAACGCCGATGTTCCGTCGGTTAAGACAAGAGTGCTTAAATTTATCCATGATGCCAACACAGCTGGACTGCTCTGAAGCAAAACCAAAGTAGACAGGCTGTTTTCACCTTCTCTAATCAAACGACGAGATATAGGCGTTTGTTCAAAGGCTAAGGCGCCATCACTGGTGGGTTTCTCTTTGAAAATCCTGTGGTGTACCAAGAACCTCATTACGCGGTGAAGAAGAGATGGTGCACATTGGAGAGCTGAGGATAGCTCGGAGATTGTCATGGGGCCGCCGTGGTTGTCAACGGCAATTTTCTCAATTCCGAATGCAAGTTGCCTTATTTCAACTTCTGCAGCTGGTACATCTTCTTCTTCTTCTTCTACATTTTCTTTCATTATTATCACCCGCCTTCTTGTTTCTGTATCACATTTTCTATTAATAACATATTTTGTGTTTTTTAGTTATATTATTTTTTATTTATTTTATCAATACGTTTATATAAACAGGTTATATATATATATATATATATATATGTAGTATTATTTTCGAGTCCAGAGTTTATTAGGTGTGGGACTATTTACTTATATTTGTATTTTTCTTTTAGGGAATATTATATGCGAAAGCTTTGTGATTTGTCCAACTTCAGATATATATATATATATATATATATATATAATTATAAAACATGAAACAGATAATATTTCGTATAAAAAAATTAATTAAATTATAATTTCACAGCTCCTTAATTCGACAATTCGATCTGAATTGGCTGCATGCGTGACAATTCGATCTGATACCATCGCGTCCACACGATTAAGCCTTATAGTTAGTGGTGGACCTTGTGTATATGGTTGGTTTGATAAACTATTATTGTCAGTGGTGGAGTATAACTAGCCGACGTTTAACTCCTCTTTTCATAAAGATTGAATCTCAATTGTGAACTCCATGCGAAATTGAGCTCTTGTTTTTTTTTTAACCCAAATTTAAATATAATTATTTAAATATCTAAAAATTATTTATATTTTTATTTATATATAATTATTCTGAAATTTAAATATATATAATTGTGTATTAGAAATATTTTGATCCTACGTTTCAATTTTCATTTGTATATATATATTAGTAATTGTATTATAATTCATATATTCAAATAATTAAAATATGTATGTTTAGGTATATTTTTTAAATTTATACTTTAAAATCTATATATTTAATTTGATCCAATTTTTATTTTTTTTTAAATTTAATATAAAAATTGAATCAGTTTTTTAAAGTAACTAATTTTTATCAATTATTAGATTAATTTTAATTTGATCCATTTTTGATGAATTGACTTGATTTTATTATTAAATGATAAAACGGAAGATAAAAGAAAATGAATAAAAGAAAATAAGCAAATTAATATAAATAAATTAAGGTGGTTAAGGCGGTTATTAAATAGTTAGAATTCATTCTCCCTCTCATCACTTCTCTCACTCATTTTCTTTTTCTTTCTCCGTCAACATTCTCAATACTTTTTCCCTCTCATCACTTCTCTCTCACTCATTTTCTTTTTCCTTCTCCTTCAGCTTTCTCAATATATTTTCTTTCATTTTCTCCCACCACAATATGTCGAAATCCAACAAAAATAAGCGAAATGTTTAGTACCTGTGCATTCAATGTGGTGATTCAGTGTTTCAGAGTCGCAGAGGAATGATGAAGCACTGCAAGATCGTGCACCGAGGTTGGGACTATCACTGTGTTACCTGTGTCAATGCTTTCCGAAGCATGCATCGGCCAGCTGAAGTGGCACAGCCTGCAAATGCATGGAAAGATCAGAGATCTGATCAGAGGTCTCTTGCGTGCGAGGTTCTTGCCTTTCGGCCATTCAAGATTTATGGTAGCTTTCTTTCAATTTTCTTTTGCTATCTTGACTTCTTGTAAATTTGATACAATCGTTGTCATAGAGATCAAATGGGTTAGATATTGGTTGACGAGCTAGAGTTCTTCATTATGAGCAAGTTTCACTTGTCACCTACGGGCTTCTATTAATTTCTATGTAGATCCTATACAAGTTTTCACAAGCAAAATAAATAAAGTTTCATCCCTAATCTTTTTTTTGATCATATCTTCAACTTTGTGTTTTTCAATCTTCAACTTCATTTACCAGACAAGATTAGATTCCAAAACTCAATCTTTCTTGGTGATCCTGGTCATGTGTTATCAAGTGGTTGTCTTTGCGTCCCAGAATAGAGCATAGTTTGATAAGTCAATGTAATTTTTTAAATTATTGTTTATTTGTTATTATAACTTTCGGCCGCCAGAATTGCACTGGCAGAAGAAGAAAAACAAATTTCATAACAAACAACAGAACCCTACCTGTGCGCGAGTTGATTGCTTATAACAAAAATGTCAATCATTTGCATGTATCAATATCCATACAAAATCTCCGTTAATTTTTAGGATAACATGCATGGCTATACTTCCAATCTGCACAACAGAAGGAAGACAAATTCAGGTAGCGGTGTATCATTTTGTGTATATGTATCACAGCTGCCTATTGGCTTCAGCATCACACAAAATCCTGCAGATTAAAAGCATTCGTTCAAAACTTTCTTCTAATCTCCAATCATGATCAACCCAAAAAGACAAGCAGAGGAGAATCTCATATCCAACAAATCCAACAAGTCCGGATCCGTTTGTTGCTGATAAAGGCCATTTCGTTGTGTACACTACTGATAAAAAGAGGTTCATGTTTCCTTTGGAATATCTAAACAGAAATGTCTTCAGGGAGCTCCTGAAGATGTCTGAAGAAGAGTTTGGTCATCAAATCCATGGAGCTTTTACGTTGCCTTGTGATAGTACCCTCTTGGAGTATGTCATTTTATTGGTCCGATTACGGATTGCTGAAGAGTTAGAGAAGACTTTGCTCACTTCTATAGCAGCATGTCACCAGTTAGCATCATCTTCTCTTTCTTAAGAATAGAACCAACAACTAACACTTATACGGCTATTGAGAAGACTTTGATAGTTTTGTCTCTTTAAACTTATCGTATTTTAGAAAAGATTATACTGTTTTACACTTAGTTTTTGTTTTGTAATTCCAAAGAGGGAATACTTATATATCAGTGTAGTCATGTTCTAGTTCATGTTAGTTGGGAAATTCCTCCATATGATACAATCTTTAGCTTAGTTTCTCTATTTCGTTCAAAACTTTCTTCTAATCTCCATGATCAACCCAAAAAAGACTCCTTGCCAATGGCTTGAAAGTGGCGGAGAATGGCTGTCGTGAAGCAGAGGAGAATCTCATATAGACAAGATATATATATATAAAAAGATTTAGTTCACTGAAATAATATATGTATATATATATGCCCTAGCCTGTCGGATCGTATATCACAGTGGAGTCCAATCTCTTCTTTATTTTCCATCAACTAGAAAAATCAAATGCCTGGTACTGGGTTATTATCTTCAATTGTTTCGGCCGGGGTTGTCTTTTTATTTCATATGTGTGAGCTTGATGAAACTATAAACTGCAAATTAAAGAAGCTGCTTTAGGTATTGCCATCACAATAAGATATGTGCAACAGCCTAGCCCATCAGCTCATCAGAGGTATTGTCTGTTTTGAGCACATAACTCGTCATGGTTTTATTTTTTATTGGGCCCTTTAGAGATTTAGGGTCATCGTTGAGATTTATCTTAGCATCACTCAAGAGGACACACGGAGTGACTCTGATACTAATTGTAACAGCTCAACCCACCAAAGATATTGTCCGCTTTAGGAACACAGCTCGTCAAAGTTTTGTTTTCAGAGTATTTTAACCCAAAACGCGTTTATTGAAGGTTAGAACTTACTATCTTATATACTCAGCATCTCTCACCGTGCTTTATCGATGTGAATGTGAAATTTGTCTAAGGTGCTAGACTATATACTGATGACAATCTTAAAAAATTTAATTAATATATAATCGGATGATGATACAGGGACGTTTTTATCCGAAAGTCAGATTGAAGCTAGCAATATTGACCGTAGATCACACGTGTTAAGCCTAGAATCATGGGCAAGTCATATTGAAGTTAGCAATATTGACCGTAGATCCCATGTATTAAGCCTAGAAAAATATTCTAACTTGCCCATGATTATAGGCTTAATACATGTTAAATTATTATCATCTATCATCATTTAGGATAATTATCAGGTTCGGTAAAAATAAACAATTATCAACTAGCTAGATAGGCTGATACAACATGCACAGCATTTCTCATCCAAGACTCAAACATCGCTATGGGAGGTGCTTAAATTCACCAGAAGAAATGATAACTAAAAATGATCGTTTGTTGCATTTCTTCTTCTCTTTCTTTTAGTTTTTGATTCTATCTGTAATAGTGTTTAATTCCGATCAATATATATGTATATATATATATTACAAGTTTAATTTTCACTTAAATTTTAATTTTAATATTCTTAAATATATCTATTAAAAATTTATAAAAAATTAAACTGTAATAGTTGTTAAAGTAATTGGTACAGGCTAGGATTCTATAGCTAGTAGTATACTACCCTCCAAAATTCAGTCATAGAATTCAACAACATGTAATTAAGAATGTTAGGTTTAGCATAGGAAGTATCTATTTTTTGGCAACAATTTAGATACTTTTTCATTGAAAATCACAACACTACGACAAATGAATTTGAGGTTTCTCAACCCTTGTGCTATATAAATTAATACAATGCCTTATTCCACTGATTTATTTCTCACAAAAATTTATACTTCCGAGTGATCAAATTCATCAATTCAAGGCAACATGATCAGCACCAAGAAGCTCATGATAAAACTGCAGGCAAGGAAGTGGCAGAAGAGGGCTGCGATGAGGAGAATTTCTTCACCAAAAACCAGTAAAAAAATGGATGCCTCACCAGTAGCTGAGAAGGGCCATTTTGTTATCTACACCTTTGATCAAAGGCGTTTTGTGATTCCCTTGGCGTATCTGAGCAATTGCATCTTCCAAGAGCTGTTCAAGTTATCTGAAGAGGTGTTTGGGTTATCCAGCGATGGTCCTATTACATTGCCATGTGACGCAGACTTCATGGATTACATAGTCTTACTGATTCATGGAGGTTTAGATAAGGGTTTGGAGAAAGCTCTGCCCGATTCCATTACTACCAATCACTGCTCATTATCTGCTTCTTTCCATCACGAACATAGAGGCCAACATTCAGTTGTTTGTGGCTACTGAATTATATGTATAAGCCCACTAAGAATCTTTAATAAATGATTGAACATAATTTGTATAGAGTATGCACTCTAACGTAATTTCTATCAGGAATAAAACTACAGCATTGAAGTATGTGCTGTTGGAAGTAATTCCCATGAATTTACATGTTGATTCAAGTTCAAAAAATATAGGTAAAAGTCCCCGATTTATTGTGTAACATAAATCTATAAGGATTCACTATATGAAGATGCACATAGCAGTTCCAAAAGACAAGAAGAATCCTAAGATAACTATAGCCAAATAAGAGAGCTTGGCAAATCTACCTCTTTTGTTTCCTTCTGATGAATAATTAAGCACAAATTACCGTTGCTGTTTTCATTTACTTGGCAAGATTAGATTCCAAAACACAATCTTTCTTGGTGGTCCTGGTTTTATCAACAGGTCGTCTTTTAGTCTCAGAATAGAGCATAGTTTGATACATCATGCAGTTGTTTTTACTATTGTTTACTTGTTATTATAATTTTGGGCCGCAAGGATTTTAATGCATTGCACTGGCAGAAGAAAACAAATTTCATAACAAACAACAAGCACTACCTGTGCCGTTGATTGCTTATGATAAAAACATGTCAATCATATGCGTGCATCAATATCCAAACCAAATCTCCTTGTTGATGCTCACATGGCCATACTTCCAATCTGCACAACAGAAGGAAGACAATTTCGGTAATGCTGTGTATCATTTTGTGTATATATATCACAGCTTCCTATTGGCTTCTGCGTCACAAAATTCCTGCAGATTAAAAGTATTCGTTCAAAACTTTCTTCTAATCTTCAATCATGATCAACCCAAAAAGACTCGTTGCATTGGCCAGGAAGTGGCAGAGAATGGCTGTGGTGAAGCAGAGGAGAATCTCATATCCAACAAGTCCGGATCCATTCGTTGCTGATAAAGGCCATTTTGTTGTGTACACTACTGATAAAAAGAGGTTCATGTTTCCTTTGGAATATCTAAATAGAAATGTCTTCAGGGAGCTCTTAAAAATGTCTGAAGAAGAGTTTGGTCATCAAATCCAGGGAGCTATCACATTGCCTTGTGATAATACCCTCTTGGAGTATGTCATTTCATTGGTCCGACGACGGATTCCCGAAGAGTTAGAGAAGAATTTGCTCACTTCTATAGTAACATGTCACCAGTTAGCATCATTTTCTCTTTCTCAGGAACAAAACCAACAACAAACATTTATATATGGCTGTTGAAAAGATTGTGACAGCAATGTCTCTTTAAATTATCATATTTTAGAAAAGACTATACCGTTTTATACTTCTGAGGTAATATAATTAAACACTTAGTCTTTGTTTTGTAATTCCAAACTGGGAAAACTTATACATCAGTGTAGTCATGTGCTGCAAAATTGCTTGAATGTGCAACTCATAGTTTATGTTTCCTCTATATGATGTAATCTTTACCTCAGTTTCTCTATTTCGTTATTCACAAAAGGATTCTTACCCTTTGAAATAAGCGATTTACAACTATATATTATTAAAGTAATGCTTTATGATTCTCTTAACGTTCATCGAAGTTAATCCCTATTCTCGAGAGTTTGCTTTTTGTTTACATCTATTTTTGTGATTCTGGAGAATTAATAACCGTTTGCAAAACTAATGATAGAACCTGCTCTGTCCTTAAACCACAAGACAGAAAAAATGTACTCTCCTATGACCAGTAAAATGCCAATATGCAGATATGGCCAACCCAACATCTATTCCCATAACTAACTAGATGCTTCTTCTTCGGAAATTACAATGTAAGGAAAGCTACACGCTAAAATGTTTGTCCTCACTTCTCAATCCGTTTGCCTATATAACTACCCACCTCTATTATTTTCAATCAGCGCAAAAGTAACATTAATTTTTGAGTTTAAGATTCAAATTTCTCCTACCCCTCTGCCTCACACTCTTCAACACTTTATATACAGAGTAAGGAAAAATGATCAGCCCCAAGAAGCTCGTCAAACTTGCAAGGAAGTGGAGAAAGACAGCTACCATGGGGAGGAAAAGAATTTCCTTACCAGGGGCCAACCCAGAAGTTGATTTGGGTAGTTTTAATAAGTCATCAGTGGCTGAGAAAGGCCATTTTGTTATCTACACCACTGACCAAAGGCGTTATGTGCTTCCATTAATGTATCTAAACAATGCCATCTTCCTTGAGCTCTTAAAGTTGGGTGAGGAGGAGTTTGGATTGTCTAGTGATGGTCCTATTACATTGCCATGTGATGCAGTTTTCATGGATTTTCTAGTCTCATTTATCCAGCGAGGAGTTGAGCCTAATGGTGAACAGAAAGCTTTGATAAATTCCATTACTACTAGTCACTGCTCGTTCCCTGATTCTTTCCACCACGAACATACAAGCCAATATTCAGCTGTTTGTGGGTACTGAACATAAATCTTACTTGGTTGTTTTAAATGCTTGTAATTAGTATTGTATCTGACATACAATCTCAACCATTGGATATGCCTACATCCAACGGCTTATATTTGATATAAGATTTTGTATAAAAAAAAGGGCCTTTGATCCTACTCCATATATATATATATATATATATATATATATATATATGTTGAAGAAAGCATGAGTGACTTCCTGAAACTTCATTTGAGAGACTGCATCCAAGATCAATGTGGTTTAAGATGTAAGACTTAATTACATTCTGAGAAGTATGAGTAAATTTCTTTTGTGGCAAAATATTGTTCAACAGACCACATGATTTGTTGAATTCTTTAAACCTTTTATGGATTAGAATATTAATTGATGCCTTAAACTGCCCAATAAATTTAATGCATCCCCCTTGCAGAAGAAAACAACGAATACATAAGCCAAATAATGACAGACGACCTGCCTGTGGCGTTGATTGCTTAGCAAAAGTATATGAAACATATGCATGCATCAAAATTCAGATCAAATCTCTGGTTTAAGGATCACATGGACTACTTTGGATCAGCATAACACAAACTCCACAACTTTGAGGAATACTGTCCATCCTTATGAATCTATGTATCACTAGTGACTATTAGCTTCTGAATAACACAAATTCCTGTTAAAAGCATAAGCTCTATAACACTCATACATGCAAAATTTGTTCTGAGCCGCCTTCTAATTTTCAATCATGAGCATCAATCCAGAAAGGCTTATCAAATTGGCATGAAAGTGGCAGAGAATGGCAGCAAACCCGAGAATTGATGCAGATCCAGATTCATTAGTTGCTAATAATGTCATTTTATAGTCTATACAACTGATGAAAAAAGGTTTGAGTTTCCTTTGGAATATCTCAGTAAAAATGTCTTCAGAGAGCTTTTGCGAATGTGTGAGAAAGAGTTTGGTCATCCAACTGAGGGAGCTATGACATTGCCTTGTGATAGTAACCTCTTGGAATATTTCATTTCACAGGTCCGACCACGCGCGTCAGAAGAGTTAGAGAAGGCTTTGCTTACTTCCATAACATCATGTCACCTCTCAGCATCATCTTCTTTTTCAGGACCAAGCCACTAGCAAACGCTTATAGTTGGCTATTGAAAAATTAATTTGGATAGCTATGACTCTTTAGACATGCTTGTAAATAGATTATACAGTTTTGGAGATAAATTTTTTTATTTGCAAATGCAAAAGCAAATACTAATTATTTTATGAAACGTTGCCTTCTGAACTAACCTGCTATTTAAATTGAAATGGTAATTTATTTGCATTCTCATTGAGTTTCAAGATATTTATGAACTATATGAAAAGATATTTTCACTGTTTTCCTGTTTTTGTCCATTTCCACTATTTTCAAAGATTCTTAACTCCAAATATTCTCATCTAGAATTAGTCGCAGTCATACGACATTCTTCTTTTGGAAGATATCAGCTAAGTCACCATGTAAATTCATTGCTTCTATGAATTCTCAAAATTGATCGAAGGTAGATTCCTGCTTGACTTCTTGGGAGCTTCTGTTTCGTTTATATCTATTCTTTTAGTTCTTGGAGAGATTTAGGACCGTTGTTATAAATGATAGTGGCTGCTCTATCCTTAAACCACAAGACAGAACTTGTTACAGGCTAATTGCCAAAATAATGCAAATATTGCCAGCATAACATCTATACCTATATAACTACCTGTATACTTTTGCATCGATAATTGCAGTATAAGGAAAGCTACGCGGCTGAAAGGTTGTCGTCAAGTCTAAATCCTTTTGCCTATATAATTATCCCAGTTCCATTGCTTCTAATCAGCCTAATAGTAATATTTTACAGTTAAGATATCCAAATATCTCCGACTCTTCATGATAAAAGTGCTTGATACAAATATACTAAGCCAGTATGATCATCCTCAAGAAGCTCATGACACTAGCAAGGAAATGGTGGAAGATGGCTTCCATAGGCAGAAAAAGAATTTCTTTGCCACGGACTAGTAAAGACGTGGGTAGTTCTAATAGATCATCAGTAGCTGAGAAAGGCCATTTTATTATCTACATCATTGATCAAAGGAGTTATGTGGTTTCCTTGGTGTATCTCAGCAGTAACATCTTCCGAGAGCTCTTAAAAATGTCTGAAAAGGAGTTTGGAATATCAAGTGATAGGCCTATTACATTGCCATGCGATGCAGTCTACATGGACTGCATAGATTCTCCAATCAAACATGGTGTAGCAAAAGGTTTAGAGAATGCTTTTCACAATTCTATTACTAGCAGTCTCTGCATATCTCTGCTACTTTTCCTCAAGGACGTACTGGACAACAATCACTGGTTTGCAGCTACTGAAAGGAAAAAAAAAAAAAAATCTTGTAGTCTGTAAATGCTTAAAATTGCTATAATATACAGTGACTATCCATCTGTCAACAAACTGAGGGATGTTTTTATTGCAAAATTAGTGGACGTTTTATAACTAATAGAACAAATATCTGAAACCAGCATTCCTTCTACTTAGCAACTTTTCCAAGAACTCTTAGATTCATCACTTGACATGGGTCAAGTGTATCAGTTGCATCTTATTACTAAATCTAGGGTGGTATTTTCTATTTTAGATTTGTATTTTTCGGTCTGGATAAAATAAAATGTAGACGGAAAGAAGCACAACAGTTCACTGTGAAATTAAGAAGAGCTGTAGAAGAGACGAGTGATGCATCAGAAAACAGAATCTTGCATGACAAAGGAACTTAATAGTCTTAATAGAGCACAGTTGTTTGCAATTGCATAATATGATTAAAGAAGTTTGACTAAAAAACAAGCCCATTTTGACAAAACCTTGTAAATTTGTTTTATTCCGTTCTTCTGACGTCTCTTTTATTTTCAGTTATTGTTCCAAGGAAAATATATATTATAACCTTTGAAACTGAATAAGCACAAATCATTAGCATTGAGATTACAGACAAAAGTCAGCACATGGTTTTAAACCTTGTTGCCCCAATTTATATATTAAGTAAATTCTTGTGGCCATGCTTGTATTCGTAAGTTTGTTATGTAAGAGGTTTGGTCATAGGCTTTGATCTTGTCAAATAAGTAGTTTAACAAACCTCGTGATTTTTAATGAATTACTAGTTGTTGCTATCTGCGTTCGGTGTACTGTACTTTAGCTGTTATTTCTGCTTAATAATTCTAAACCGGTTTCACAACTTCAACCCTCTTACTACATCCTAGCATCATGCAATTTTTTAATAAGAAAAGTTGCAAAACCATCTGAAAATCGCCCACAGAATTCCAGCGTACGGTCAAGCTGTACCGTATGAATGTTTTAACTTAGCTCTTATCTAGAATTCTTGTTTGTTTACGAGTTTACTTCCATGTATATTCTTGTACTTTTACAAAGAGTTGAAGATAACCTCCTGGCAAATTTGATGGTTCAATATGTCCACAGTGAGAGCATTGGTTTTCGAGTAACTAATAAGATGCTTCTGCATTGTAAATCACAACATAAGGACTGCAGAAGATGGATTTTCTCATTCTTTCTGCTCTATATAAATAAAGTAGAATTCTTCCACTGGTTTTACCCAGCACACTAACACATGCAAGTCTTTCAATTCTTTTCCAAAGTCATCCATTTCAATCATATAGAAATGATTGTCGCCAAGAACCTCTGCAGAATGACAAGGAAGTGGCAGAGGATGGCTGCAGTAGGGATGAGAAGGATTTCTCCACCAGGAACCAGCAAACATATGGGTGAAGATGGTTGTAAAAAATCATTAGTTGCCGATAAAGGCCATTTTGTCTTCTACACTACTGATCACAGGCGATTTGCAATGCCATTGGCATATCTCAGAAGTAACATTTTCCAGGAACTCCTCAAGATGTCTGAGGAAGAGTTTGGACTAGGATGTGATGGGCCTATGACATTGCCGTGTGAGGCAGTCTTCATCGACTACATAATCTCACTCATAAAGAGAGGTGTACCTGGGAATATAGAGGGAGCTTTAATCAATTCCATTGCAACTTGCCATTGGTCACTATATGCTAACCATCAAGCACAATTGTAACACCCCAAATTTGCCATACCAAAACATACCACGAATTCAAAATAAAATCCAAAACTCCAAAATTTTTAAATATACAATTAAATCACCAAAAAGAGTAAATAAATCTTAACGTACAATTACAATGCTTAAAGATCCAAGATAATATTTCTTCAGATTAAATACAATACCCAAAATTTTACTTCATACTAACTTCAATATTTCCAATAGTCTAAATTCAATTAAAAATCTCTATTATTTCACAATTCGAACTTCAATAAACTGTAAAATATTAATGATGAGGAGTGAGTCAGTCAACTCAGCAAATAAATCTGTGCATAACATTTATGATTTATTAAAAATTTATATTTATACGTAAATCATTGTTTAAAAAATATGTAAGTATAATTATAAATATTTATTTAATTCAATTATTAAAGCTCACGTCATATAGAATATAATTAAAACTGTATGAAGCATTCCGTATAACAGCTCAGCCCATTAGAGATATTGTCCACTTTGGCACACAGCCCGTCACGATTTTATTTTCAAGCTTTTAAATCCAAAACGCGTCTATTGGGAGTTTGAGCTTACTATCTTATATACTCAGCATCTCTCCCGTGCTTTGTCGATGTGAGATTTGTCTAGGGTATCACATATACCCCCCTTAGGGACTCAGCGTCCTCGCTGAAGTTTATCCCACCATCGCTCAAGAGAACAAGCGGAGTGGCTCTAATACCAACTATAACAGCCCAGCCCACAAGAGATGTTATTCGCTTTGAGTACATAGCCCATTCACGATTTTATTTTTCAGGCTTTTCAACCCAAAACGCATCTATTGGAGATTAGAGCTTATTATCTTATATACCCAATATCTCTCTCGTGTTTATCGATGTGAAAAAACGCGAAAAATAAAATCGTGATGGACTGTGTGCCCAAAGCGGACAATATCTCTTAGTGGGCTGGGCTGGGCTGTTACATTATACCCAAAATGATCTATTCAAATAAACTTTTGAAGATAGCAAGCAAGTGGGAAAATCTTGCTGTCATCAAAAGGAAAAGCATTTCACTGTCTAGAAATGAAGCAAGTGATAGCAATAGTTCTCATAAGGGCCATTTTGTTGTCTATACAGCTGATCAAAAGCGCTTCTCAATTCCCTTGGTGTATCTTAATAAAAATATTTTCAAAGAACTACTGAAGTTGGCTGAGGAGGAATTTGGGTTCGAGCTCGATGGACCTATCACATTACCATGTAATGCATCCTTTATGGAGTACATAGTCTTGTTGATTGAACGTGGTGCTGCTAAAGATGTTGAAAAATCTTTGTTGCTGTCTGTTGATGCCAGCTGTTTCTCATCACTATCACGTTTCCGGGAAGAGCAAATAAAGCAGCAAGTACTTGTTTTGAGTCGTTGAATGTTCAAACTTGTTTGTAAATGGATAGATAGAATTAGGCAAAATATGTATAATAGAAACTAGATTTCCTTGCATTCCATGATCAGCTCTTTCAATGTCTGATTGGCTTGTGTATGTATGTATAGTACACATTTCTTGTGGCTGTATGTATAGTACACATTTTCTTGTGGCTGATGTGATTGCTCCACAGAAATCATCTGTCTGGCAGTTTACAGACATCTTGGGTTGAAATGTCTTTGGTGATACTTAGGTTCATCAGAGTACATACCTAAACATGATTAATGCAAGGAAATTCGTGTTCTTTGTAACTTGACCAATAGATCTATATTCATATGGATGAGACTAGTTCTAGAGATTTTTAGCCATCGCCAATTTTAGAACCACTTGTCTGGAAGAAATCAATTTAAATGATGCCCTGCAATGGTCCACCATCATGTGCTGAGTTTCAAACATAACCAATCCATGCCAAGCCAATCTTGATATCAGTTTCTCCTTGTATCACATGGTTTTGTCTCGTGCAAGCCCTTGCACAAGTGAAGCAGTATTAAACATGTTGTCTCTAGCTTGGGCCCTGGAGACTATATAACCAACCACCATCTTGCCTTCTGCGAGGCAAAATCATTGCATTCCAGTATCCTTGACATTAACTTTTCTTTCATAATTCACGAGATCATTCCTCTCTAGTAAACAAGAAGCAACATGATTAGTCCAAAGAAGCTAATCAAAATGGCAAAGAAGTGGCAGAAACTAGCTGCCAGCAAAAGGAAAAGAATCTCATTTCGAAGAACCACTACTAAGGCTGTTGATGAACAGAGTTGCAGCACATCATCAACTACTGAAAAGGGTCATTTTGTTGTCTACACTGCTGATGAGCAACGCTTTGTGATTCCTTTGAAATACTTAAACAACAATATCATCAGACAGCTCTTCAAAATAGCAGAGGAAGAGTTTGGACTACCAAGCAGTGGACCTATCACATTACCATGTGATGCAGTTTTCATGGAATATGTAGTCTCTTTAATTCAAAAGCACACGGCAAAGGACATAGAGACGGCATTACTCACCGCCTTGTGTACCAACGGCTACTGTTTACCATCTTCATATCTCCATCAAGAGCAAAGTAACCAACATTCACCGATTTGCAGTTTCTGAAGCAAACATTAGCTTAGTTATATCTCTCTAAACAGTTTATGAAATTGTAGCAAAATATACAGTTGATAAAAATAGAAAATTTTCCTTCAATTTTTGTACCTCGTGAGGAAAACAGCTCAGTTAGTTTAATGATGCCATAAAAAATTGATTATCAAATAAGTTAGGCTATTTTGCGAATTGCATTAAACACTCATATTAACAAGAATGTAAAATCTGAAGCTAATTTATCATGTCAGACGGTAAATTTTCCAGAAATCAGGCATACTCTGGAAGTAGAAGCTGCACAAAAATATTAACTATGGCATTTCACCATTGCAGCAAATATAGTTGATACATAAATACAAATTCCAAAATACCCTTCCTTTTAAGTTTTGCAATTCTTCAGCAAATCAGTATTATTTTCAGTAGAGAATATAAATATATTCTGGTTATTACAGTATTTAGTGCAGCTTAGGGAATAACTCAATTTTATTGATTATAAACCTCAACTGCAGCATTAAATTTAGTCATCAAATAGACAATCAAAGCCAAGTGACTTGTCAGATTATAATTTTTAAATCGATAAAAGAATACAAAAAAAACCTGAAAGCAGAAACTGCACAAAAGTCTCAATTATGGGATTCACTATTGATTTCTTGAGAATCATTTAACAAACTGCATTATACAAATCTGTTGGAAGCATAACAATTCTTTGAACTTGCCTGAGACGGTTCTCTGACTTAAGTTAACTATTAACAAAGTTATAATGGGACAGACTTACTTTGATTATGAATTTGAAAAGATTATTTATAGAAATCAAGAGCTGATTCAAGAGTTTTAACTACGTTCTAACTGTTTTCTAAGAAACTGATATGGTAAGATGAGAAGTTTATTTTACTTTCACTGTTTACCGAAATAGACTTAAAAGTTACAGTATCAGCTTGTTCATTTCATGTTCCGATAGAAATGGTTGTAAATAGTAGGCCAAAGCTGTCTACGGAAAATACTGGCAGAAGAAGACAATTGCTCAACTAACAAACAAGTGAAAATGGCCTACCATGAAAATTTGATTCTTATCAGAAACTAAACACAATCACAAGTCCATTACTCTCTTAGCTCTTCGATGATCACCAGGCCATAGATCCCATCAACCCAACAGAAAGAAACACAGGCATACATGCTGTCTTTCCTCATCACGAACATATATATGACCACTCTCGTTGCTTTGGCACAGCAACACTTCACAAGGTCTTCTCACCAAGAAAATATCATCTCTTGAGCTTCTAGTTCCGGTTGCTTCAAAATCCTTAACTACAACCAGTGATCAACTCATAAAGGCTCGTTCAATTAGTGGCAGAAAATGGCTTCAATGAAGCACGGGAGAATTTCCTTGCCTAGAAGTGGACCTGCAAAGAAATCGTCTATTACCAATAAAGGCCATTTTGTGGTGTACACCACCGATAACATAAGATTGAGCTTTCCATTGGACTATGTTAGCAGAAGTGTCTTCGAAGAACTTTTACGATTTGTCTGAAGAAGAATTCGGACTTCCATCTGATGAACCTATCACTCTGCCTTTTGAGAGTACATTCTTGAATTATGTCATGTGATTGGTTAAAGGATGAATGACTGAGGATCTAGAGAAAGAATTGATAAGTTCTCTGTCTACATGCCATTTCTCAGCTTCATCTGCTCTTGCATTAGGACAAAGCCATCAAGAAGCACTTATTTATAGCTATTGGAGAAATCAATTCTATACTTGTGTAAACAAGTTACAAAATTTTGATTTAGTATAATTTCTTCAGTTCTGCAAATTTTAGATGAAAACTATTTTTCTCATAATTTCTGTCCCTATGCCTGAATTTTACTTTTATAAGTATCATGGAATTCATCTAAATAATAAGCCTTCCTCTCACCTGTATTTTTCAATATGAAATGTTTGGAGCACGATTTCTACTGAAAGTTTCCATTTGGTCAGGAAGGAATTTACAAATTCTGACATAATTCATTCTTATTTCAAATGTTATCTATTATTAGAGGTAAAGCTGATATACTGCCACTAAGAAGCTACATCAGAATTCAAAGAAGATATTTTTCGTGTTTGAAGTTAGTTCCCAAGAAATATACAATGAAAAATTAATGAATGTTCTGGGAATACACAACCTGTTACAGTTTTATTTTCAAACTTTTTAATCTAAAATATGTCTATTTAAGATTGAAGCATGCTGATTTATATATCCAGCATCTCTTGTAATACTCTAAACAAATCCCACATCGACAAACACTAAAGAGATGTTAGGTATATTTCTAATCTCTGCGTTTTGGGTTAAAAAATTCGAAAAAAAAAAATTATGACTGACTATATATCTAAAGATAATATTTTTAATCGGCTGAGCTGTTAAATCAGAACCACTTGACTTTTAAAAATAAAAACAATGCCCCTCCATTGGTCCACCATCATGTGCTGAGTTATAAACATAACTAAACCAACCTAGATGTCAACTTCACCTTTTATCACATGGTTTTGTCTACCATAAGCAATGTTAAAGGGATTGTCTCTTGGGACTATATAACCACCGCTTCCTTCAGACTTCTCCCAGGCAAAGCAACTGCATGTGGTCTGTATTCTTTCGATCCAATAACTTTTCACAATTCCTGAGATACCTTTTTTTTTCTAGTTAACTAGAAAAAAAAAATGATTACTCCAAAGAAGCTTATCAAAATGGCAAAGAAGTGGCAGAGACTGGCTGCTAGCAGAAGGAAAAGAATCACTTTGCCAAGGACCAGTACTGGCAACGTCACTTTGTTGATGGAGAGTGTAATAGCTCAGCCCACAATAGATATTGTTCGCTTTAGGACACACAGCCTACCACGAGTTTTTGTTTTCATGCTTTACAACTTAAAATGCGTCGATAGTTTCAAAGATTAACAGAAAATATGTCGTGCATAAATCTACTTACCTGGACCAAAACAAAACTTTTACGATACCTCTAAGCATTCAAAGCTTCTAGTCAGCCTATTCATAACAAAGTATAATTTAATTAAAACTATATTAGTTTATTAATCTTAAATTGTGGATAACTTATTTCTAGATCTCACTTTCTATGTACAATTCCTTTAATTATATATCAATAATTTTATCACATTTTAAAATCCTTTGAATTGTAATATCTTAACCTTTGTTCTTAAAACTCTTTACTCCTTAAATAATAAAAGTTTTAGCATTTATTCAAGTCCAAAACTATACATTATAAAGTCTTAAATTTATATCGTTATAATTTGTCCTTTCAATTTCTTATTGATTAACCTCAATTCAATACTTTTTATCTCTTAATCTATTAATCAGATTAAGCTAAATTTTTAAAAAATTATTGAGGACACATACAAATACATTGTACAAAACTTTCATAATATTTAGATATCAAAAGTATTTTCAAAATATTTTCTTTTCGATTAAAGGTAAATTGTTATGAAATTTTCAAATTTGAGGATAACTTATTTAAAAATTCATAACAATTTTTGTAAAAATCTAAAAATTACCAAACTTCGTAGAATATTAATGGACATGCATATAAAGTAATATACCAATTTTTAGAATATATTAAGATCATATGGTTAGGAAAATAAATATATATTTTCGGACCTATAGCAAAAATTACTGTTTTCATAACAATAGGGTAAAATTTGAAAAATTATTAGAAATTAATTTTGTAGTTTAATGTTATGAAAAGATTATTAATAAAGTGTATAAGAAAATTTGTGTATCAACTATTTAGACAATTCTGTAAAATCCTAATCCTAATAATCATCAATTAATTCTCAATCAATAATCCAATCAATCGAACATGTAATATATGATAAGAACATCTCAAATCACAAAAGAGATATAATTTAACATCCAAGAAAACTCACTTAAAAGATATTCAAACAAGGAATAGATTAAGACATTGTCTTTTCTCTTCTTTTTGATTTTCTTTCTTTTCCTCTTCCTTCTGCTTTTCTCTTTTTTTTAATCTACTGCCTAAGAGAATAAGAACTCTGATTATAAATTCACTTGACCTAAACTTCAACTTATATAAAATATCACTCAACTTCCTTAACTTCTCTTTTTACATTTTTTACTCATATTAAAATTCCTATTTTCCAATAGTTTCATTCTTTTAAAAAATAAACATATTCATCCATAACAAATAAACTCTACTCAAAATAAATATACTTTATTTTACAAACTATAATATTTTATATTCTCGCATAATATGATATAGATATATCTATATATATGCTTTCCTATGAATAATAAAATTCTGGGTATTACAATCACTGATTTGTAGCTTCTGAGCCAATCTTAGCTTATTTGGATAGCTTACAACAATGGAAAAAAATATATAGTTGATACACTAATACAAATTCTTAAGTTCTCTGTTTTCTCTAGCAGTCCAGTATTATTTTCTTGACTAAAGAATATATTCTTGTTAGTATAAGTATTCCATGCAGTTGACACAATAACTATATTTTATTCATTGTAAACTTCAGATTCATCATTACAGTTGGGGATCAGATATATAGTTGATTTCTTCAGAATAATTTAACAGACTTGCATTTTACCAAATTTGTTTGTAAGGACACTAAAGCTTTGGAAAGAACTTAGACGGCTACTAGACTTTAGTTAACTATTAACTAAGTGATGATGAGGCAAAAATTTATATAAAGTACCTTTAAGTTGAAAAGATTCTTTGCAGAGTTTTAACTACCTTTTTAACTGTTTGCCTAGGAAAATGATCCGGTTAACATTGGAAATGACAGTTATGAATCATGCAATCTGTTTGGACTTTTTGTTGGTCACCTTGTTGCTAACAAACTGCATTCTACCAAATCTTTTGGATGGACAATAAATCTTCAAACAGGTCCTGAGATGGCTACCAGATTTAGTTAATTATTAACCAACTGATAATGAGACAAACTTTCTTGGATTATAAAATTGAAAAGATTCTTTGTGGAAATCAAGAACTAATTAATAGTTTTAACTACTTAGTAAGCTTCAAATTTTGTCGGTTAACCAAAACAGACTTGATGTTACCTTTCCAGCATATTAACTAGTTTACTTCATTGTCACATAGACATAGTTTTAAGTTGTAGGCCAAACCTGCCTAGGCAAAATCCTGGCAGAAAAAGACAATTGCTCAACTAACTGACAGGTGACAATGGCCTACCCTGAAGATTTCATTCTTATCAGAAACAAAACACAATCACAAGTCCAGCCATCTCTTTGCTTCGATGATCACATGGCCATAGATCCCATCAACCCAAAAGAAAGAAAGATGAACCTATGATACTGTCTTTACTCTTCGATATATATATATATATATGACCAAACTCCCATCTCTTCCACACAGCAAAACTTTCACAAAATCTTGTGAGCAAGAAAATCTCATCGCTAAAGCTTCTAGTTCCAGTTTCTTCAAAATCCTCATTCTACAACCATGATCAACTCAAAAAGGCTCATTCAATTAGCAAGGAAGTGGCAGAAGATGGCCGCAATGAAGCGCCGTAGAATTTCTTTCCCAAGTAGTGGTGCATCAGAGACATCAGTTGCTAATAAAGGCCATTTTGTTGTGTACACCACTGATAACATCAGATTCACAGTTCCATTGGAATATCTTAGCGGAAATGTCTTCATAGAGCTCTTAAGAATGTCCGAAGAGGAATTTGGACTTTCATCTGAGGGACCTATCACTCTGCCATGTGATAGTACTTTCTTGAATTATGTCTTGTCATTGGTGAAACGATGCATGCCTGAGGATCTAGAGAGAGCTTTGCTAACTTCTCTGTCAACATGCCATGTCTCGGTTTCATCTTCTCTTCCTCTAGAACAATGTCATCAACAAAAACTTGTTTATAGCTATTGAAGCAAATCAATTATAGACTTAGGTATATAGCAATGTTACAATTTTAATGCAGTAAACTTCAGTTCAGTAAATATGAAATGAAATCTTTTGTTCCATAAGTTCTTCCCTGAAATATGAAACTACAAGCTAGTTGGCAAAAGTTAAGAAATTTTACCAAGCATTTTCTGATATAAGTCCTTCAGCTTTTGATTATTTCAGTAATAAGAGGTAAAAATCTCCTGTCCTCCCCTGCTTTGTAGTCCATTCCTTAACTTTAGAATTGCAATGTTTCAAGCGAAAAATGACATTAAATGGATTCTTTCGTAGTAAGAAACAAAAGATCTAACAACGAGTAAGATTATATGAAAGAAAAGTTAAGTGATGAGAGTTCTACAAGAAATATTAAATAGTGACAAAATCAAAAGAGATTCATTATGTTGAACTTAGTCCCAAGAACATATTAGTTACTTGTCAAAAGTTACCCATTTTGATGAAAACAGAATTATTTACCCATCAGTTTGTTTTGAAACAGAGGAAGGAAATGTACATAACTGTCCTCTTTGCCCTAATGTTCAAATTTGTAATTTTACTCTTCTTGTAGTTGTGTTCAATGGATTTTTTCTTGTTAAAGGATACAGCCACTTCCATTTACAATGTAACTTGATAGTTCTGTAGTTACTGCCCTTTTTTTGTTGTAATTGTCATTTTCTTCAGGATGCTGTACCTGGTGAATTACTTGAAGATGCTAAATCATTGGAAATTCCATTAGGCGTATCTGGTGAGGAAAGGGATTCAGATAAAGGCTATGATACAATATTTACTCTTTGTTTGAGTCATAATACAATATTACTCTGTTATTGTGGTTGTGGTTGAAGGGGATTCATTGGAAAAATCTCCCACAGGTTAAGTGTATTCAAATCTTTAGTTATATATTTATATAATACACCCAGTTCCATTGCCTTCAACTTTATCACAATAATCCTGCTTTCAGATTCCCTCTGAATTTTTAATCTAGAATGATCAGATCCAACAAACTTTTCAAGATAGCAAGCACCTGGGAAAAATCTTGCAGTCATCAAGAGGAAGAGCATTTCACTATCTAGAAATGAAGCAAGTGATAATAATAATATATCACTGCTTGTTCATAAGGGTCATTTTGTAGTCTATACAGCTGATCAAAAGCGCTTCTCAATTCCCTTAGTATATCTGAATGAAATAATTTGCAGACGACTATTCAAGTTGTCTGAGGAGCAGTTTGGATTAGAGATCGATGGCCCTATCACATTGTCATGCGATGTTTCTTTTTTGGAGTACATGGTCTTGTTGATTGAACGAGATGCAGAGAAACATCTAGAAAGAAATTTGCTGATGACTGTTGATACCAGTTGCAGCTCATCAGTATTTCTTCTCCATGAAGAGCAAACAAGGCAGAAAGTACCTGTCTGCAGTTACTGAATAAATCAGACTTTGTCATAAATTAAATATAGATTTAAGCACATTATGTATCATATCCAGAAACTAGCCACACTTTTAATGTTTCGTATATAACATTACTCTGCTGCTATCCAATAATAGTATATGTAGGGTCCATATGCTGCCTGCATCAACCACACCTGCCACTAGAAGCTTGCTGGTATGA
Organism: Melia azedarach; assembly: GCA_028052125.1. NCBI lineage: Eukaryota > Viridiplantae > Streptophyta > Magnoliopsida > Sapindales > Meliaceae > Melia > Melia azedarach. The sequence continues at coordinate 557,699 of CM051399.1, read as the reverse complement.
AGTTTAAACATTTTTGGGTATATTGCACCAAATAAATCATCTGTCGGGCAGTTTACGAGCATCTTGGGTTGAATGTCTTTTGTTATACTTTGTTTCATACGAGAACATATCCAAACATGATTAATACAAGGAAATTCGTTTTCCTTGTAGCTTGACCATAGATTTATATACTCATGGAAGAGACTAGCTTCATAGATTTTCAGAATTCTCAATCTTAGACCCACTTGGCCGGAAGAAATGAAAAACGATGACCTGCAACGGTCCACCAGCATGTGCTGAGTTTTAAACATAAAGAATCGATGCCAAACCAACCTAGATATCAATTTCACCAGACTTCACATGGTTGTGTTTTGTGTAACCCCCTCAACAAGAGAAGGCAACATTAAAGAGCCTGTCTCTAGACTTGGGACTATATAACCAATGCACTTCCTTAGACTTCTACCAAGCAACATCATTGCATTTCAGCATTCTTGAAATCCAATAACGTTTTCTCTCACAAGTCAGAAGATCCTTCTAGCTAACAAGAGGAAAGATGATTAGTCCGAAACTTATCAGAATGGCAAGGAAGTGGCAGAAACTGGCTGCTAGCAGACGGAAAAGAATCTCAATGCCAAGAACCACTTCTGAGGCCAGTGATTCTGAGATTTGCAGCAAATCATCGACAGCTCAAAAGGGTCACTTTGTTGTGTACACTGCTGACCAGCGTCGCTTTGTGATTCCCTTAAAATATCTCAAAAACAACATCATTGGAGAGCTCTTTAGAATAGCCGAAGATGAGTTTGGACTGCCAAACAGTGGACCCATCACATTGCCATGTCATTAAGTGTTCATGGAGTATGTAGTCTCTTTGATCCAAAGGAGGGTGACAGAAGATGTAGAAAAGGCATTACTCATGTCCTTGACCACTGGTCGCTGTTTACCAGTTTCATATATCCATCAAGAGCAATGTCACCAAGAATCTCTGCTTTGCCGCTTCTGAAGCAAATCTTGGCTTAGTTTGATCTTTGTAAACAGTACACAACATTGTAGCAATTATATTGACGATACATATTAATACAAATTCACTAAAATTTCCTTCATCTTTAGTTTCTCTCGAAGTAAACCAGTATTATTTTTGTGAGATAAGAATACATTCTTGCAATTGTCAGCTAATTTACATGCCAGATTATAAACTCTTTCAAAAACTAATTTTTCCATAAATTGAAGTAAACCCCTTGAAGTAGATGCTGCACAAAAATCTCAACTATGGCAATTACAACACTGTAGCAAATATATAGTTGATACATAAATAGAACTTCTAAAACTCCCTTCATTTTTAGTTTCTCATTTATTAAGCAAACCTGTATTATTTTTTTACAGAGGAATATATTCTTGATATTTATAAGAACTTACTGCTGTTTATTGCATAACTCAATTTTTTAGTGCTAAAACTTTTGGTTACATCTTTAAATTTAGTGATCAGATAATGTTTGAAGCGAATCTAATTGTTAAACTATAATTTCTTTAGTTTTTCAATAAAAGAAGAAAAACCCTGAAAGCAGAGGCGGCAAAATGAATCTTGAAAATGACATCTACAGTTGATTCATGGGGAATCATTTAACGAAATGCATTATACCAATCTCTTGGAAGCATCTAAATCTTTGAACATGTTAGTTAACTATTAAATAAGTAATTATTGGACAAAAATACTATGAGTATAAAATTGAAAAGATTCTTTGTAGAAATCAAGAACTGATTCAGGAGTTTTAACTACCTTGTAACTGTTTGCTTAAGAAATTGATCTGGTAAAATGGGAATAATTTATTTTGATTTCTTGTTACCATATTAAGTATTTTATTTCATTTTCACAGAGACATTGTTTTAAGTAGTAGGACAAGCCCGTCTAGGGCAAATCCTGGCAGAAGAAGACAATTTCTCAACTAACTAATAAGTGACAATTGCCTACCCTGAATGATTCTTATCAGAATCTAAACACAATCACAACTCCAGCTATCTCCTTGCTTCGATGATCACATGGGCACATATCCTATCTACCCATCACAAAGAAACATGGTCATATGATTCTGTCTTTTCCTCGTCAACATAAGTATATATATGACCAAACTCCCATTGCTTTTGCACGACACAAAATCTTCTTAGCAAGAAAATCTCATCTCTTGAGCCTCTATTTCTAGTGTCTTCAAAATTCTCATTCTGCAACCATGATCAACTCAAACAGACTCATTCAATTAGCAAGGAAGTGGCAGAAAATGGCGGCACTAAATCACCAAAGAATATCTGTCCCAAGAAGTGGTGCAGCACAGACCTCATCAGCTGCCAGTAGAGGCCATTTTGTTGTGTACACCACTGATAACTTGAAATTCACAATACCAATGAAGTTTCTTAGCAGAAGTGTCTTCGTGGAGCTCTTGAGAATGTCCGAAGAGGAATTTGGACTTCCTTCCAGTGGACCTATCACTCTGCCTTGTGATAGTATTTTCATGAATTATGTTATGTCATTGATTAAAGGAAGCATCCCCGAGGATCTAGAGAAAGCTTTGCTAACTTCTCTGTCAACATGCCATTTCTCAGCTTCATCTTCTATTTCTCTAGGAGAAAGCCATCAACAACAACCACTTATTTATAGCTATTGAGGAAATCAATTATAGAGTTGATGTATATACATGTAACAATTTTGATATGCATGTAACTTCAGTCCGGTAAATATGAAATGAAATCTTTTATTCCGCAATTTCTTTTTCAAAATGTGAATGGCTGAATTTTACTAGCATTAATTTGTTGAGAAAAGAAAACAAATTGGACACCTTTTAATGGTTAAATAACTCACTTGTATATAAGAAGAAAAATACAAATGTTATACACTCAAATATATACACACTAACACACTAACTTGCTACACATATACACACATTAGTGTTTCTCATGCATGACTCACTCACAAAACAGAACACAATCTCTATATTTATACTAGTCTATGTCGGTGATAAAGTCGGTTAACGTAGCTTCCTGTTTTCTGGAATTTTCTATAACATGCTTTGAAGAGTGATGCCGGTTGTATGTTGTAGAAGCTTCTAGATTCAGCTTGAACAAAGAAATTAAGAAGAAGCAGGAGGCTGATCAACGTTGATGAATCCAGAATTTTCTGGATTGTCGGCGATGATTCTTCAATTCTCCCCCTCAGCGTCGACTTTCAATTAACTTCTTCTCTTTTAATCATTCCCAGCTGTGTGCGAAACTCCTCGACCTTGGAAGCATTTAGGCCTTTGGTCAACATGTCCGCTACTTGCTCTTCTGTACTTATATACTTCATTTTTATCTCTCCTTTAAGCACTTTCTCTCTGACAAAGTGATAGTGCACTTCAACGTGCTTCGTTCTTGCATGAAACACCGGGTTTTCTGCCAAACGTATTGCTGATTGATTATCACAGAATAGCTCCACTACTTTCCCTGTAGGTTGGTGTAGATCTTTCATGAGTTGCATTAGCCATGTGCTTTCCTGTGCTGCCATCGCTGATGCTCTGTATTCTGCTTCTATTGTAGAGAGTGATACCGTTGGTTGTCTCTTACTGCTCCACGATACTGCTGTACGTCCAAAATTGAATACGTATCCAGTGGTTGATCTTCGTGTATCCCGACATCCAGCATAGTCAGCGTCGCAATAGCCAACTATTTTGTTTTCTTGATTTTTCTTATATAAGAGCCCCAGATCAATGGTTCCTTTGACATACCTTAATATTCGTGTACTGCTTCAAGATGTAGCTTCCTTGGCTTCTCCATATATCGACTAGTTATCCCAACTGCATACGCAATATCCGGACGTGTTAATGTTAAGTAAATTAAGTTTCCTACCAATCGTCGATACATGGTAGTATCTTCCAAGTCTTTGCCTTCTTCTGCACACAAGTTGGAGTTGGCCTCAATTGGAGTTAATACGGGCTTGCACTCGAGCATTCCAAACTTCTTCAGGAGATCTTTCGTATATTTTTGTTGGCATAAGAATAGTCCTTCGTCTGTTCTTTCTACTTCTAAGCCCAAGAAATGCTTTAGCTCTCCCAGTTCTTTCATTTGAAATCTTACCGATAGATTCCTTCTAGTTTGTCGAATTTCCCCTTCATTGTCTCCAGTGATGATCAAGTCATCCACATATACCAGAACAATGGCTAGTCTTCCATCTTGTTTCTTGACAAACAAACTTGAATCTGCAGATGAAACTGAATATCCACTTTGAACCAAGAATTCCGCTATCTTACCATACCATGCTCGTGGTGCTTGCTTTAACCCATAAAGGGCCTTCTTCAATTTGCAGACATAATGTGACCTTTCTTTGCATTCAAACCCTTTTGGCTGTTCCATATATATCTCCCGATCAAGCTCTCCATGGAGAAAAGCATTTTTCACGTCCATTTGCCATAATTTCCATGATTTGCTTGCTGCCAACGCTATTAACACGCGTACAGTAGTAATTTTGGCTACTGGACTGAAAGTTTCATCATAGTCTAGCCCATACTGCTGAGAAAATCCTCGAGCCACCAATCGAGCTTTATATCTTTCTACTGATCCATCAGGGCGTCTTTTTATCTTATACACCCACTTGCATGATATAGGTTTAATTTCTTGTGACTTCGGCACTAAATCCCAAGTTTCATTTTGCTTTAGTGCTAAGATTTCTTCTTCCATTGTATTTCTCCATTCTTTATGCTGAACTGCTTCTTCGAATGTCTCTGGCTCTTTAACACTTATGTCTTCTTCTAAAACAGCATTAGCATATTTGGGATTTGGTTTTCGTTGGCGAGTCGATCTCCTCACTGATGGTTGTGGACTTGTTTCTTCCTCCACGTCTTCGAGTTGACTTAGCCTTTCTTCTTCTGATATTCTTTGATATACCCCTGATTGCCAAGGACTTTGTACTTCTCTTGTTGGCTCTATTTCTTCTTCTTCACTACTCTGCTCTTGTGTTGTTTTTGGACTTTGCCGTACTTCACATTCTTGCTCTCTCACCTGTTGTTTGACTTTCTCTTCAATCTCTTTCGAGTCAGGTGATTCTTCTTTTTGCGGTGTCCACCATGAAGAAGCTTCATCAAACACCACATTCCTCGATGTGTAGCAGCGACCAATAGTTGGATCACAACACCTCCACCCTTTTCTTTGACTATCATATCCAACAAATATACACCTGATAGCCTTTTTGTCAAATTTGCTCCTCAAGTGATCAGGTACAAACACGTAACAAATGCAGCCAAAAACTCGAAAATGGCTAACTGTGGGTTTTACTTTCCACAGTTTCTCAAATGGTGAAGTGAATCTTAACCTTGCTTGAGGAAGCCTATTTATTACGTGTGCAGCTGTTCTCATACACTCAGCCCAAAACTTTCCTGGAACATTTTTAGCATGCAGCATGCTTCGACATATCTCTGCAAGATGTCGATTCTTTCTTTCTGCTACGCCATTCTGCTGTGGAGTGCTTGGGCATGTTAATTGATGACGAATTTAACATCTTTGCAGATATTGAGAGAATTCATTTGATGTGTACTCTCCCCCATTATCTGTGCGTAAGCATTGAATTTTTTTTTCAAGTTCGCCTTCAACTTTTTCTTTGAACTCCTTAAATTTTGTGAATGTCTCAGATTTTTCTTTCACAAAGAATGTCCATACGTACCTTGAGAAGTCATCAATGAATGTCACCATGTAGCGGTGCCCACTAATTGATGGTTGTTTAACTGGCCCAAACACATCTGAGTGTATAAGTTGTAATGGTTTTTCAGCCCTGAACCTTGACTCTTTATATGAAAGTTGATGAGCTTTTCCATACTGACAACCTGCACATACCGTATCTTCTTGAATATCAAGTTGCGAGAGACCTTTGAGCATTGTTTTTCTCATCATCACCTTTAACTTTTTGAAGCCAACATGTCCTAGTCGTGCATGCCATAAATCTGCTGTCTCATTCTTTCGAGTCTTTTCTACGTAGCAGATTCTGCTGACATTATGTAGACAGACTCTAGTCTTCGTCCTTCTATAGTTGGTGTTCCAGAAATTTTAATATTCCGATATACTTTGACATCATTTGGACTGAATAAGACATAATTACCTGATGATGTCAGCTGAGCCACTGATAGAAGATTTTTCTTCATTCCTGGAACATGATAGACGTCTTGTAGTTGCACCTAACTAAGACTAAAGCGAGGCTGGATCACTGTCTTACCAATATTGGCTATTGGTAGTCTCGAGTTATTTGCTGTGACCACTACACGACCTCCCTTATATTCTGTAGCATTTTGCAGCTTCTCTTTATTGCCAGTCATATGATTTGAACATCCTGAATCGACGATCCAATCATTTTCATAATCAATTCGCTCGGGGATAACTGCTGCAAATGCTGATTCTTCTTGCCGTTCTACTATTGCACACGATGCTTCAACATCCCATTCTTCTTCACTATTATTCTCTTCTAGATAGTTAGAGCTTACCATGTTACCTTCTATGGGCTTTTTCCTGAAGCGACATTCTCTTGCGTAATGGCCTTGCTTACCACAAACAAAGCAATGGCCTTTGCTTTGCCGATAACCTTGAACTTGTTGGCTTTTTCTTCTACGATTTTGTTGTGCTCCCCCTGATTGAAAATCTCCTTCTTGTTGTCTTTTCGATCTATCATCTTTTAATCCTTTGTTATTTTGCTGCTGAGGTCGTCCTTTTCTTTTATTAATGAAAAGTGCTTGATCCTCAGTTTTCAGCGAAACCCCCGCCATTTGTTTAGCCAACGCTTCTTGATCAGCTAGTAAATTTTCTAGATCGACTAGAGAAGGTTGGATCGGCCAGCCTTGTACCGCAGCAATAAAGCTTCTATACTCGGGTTTTAACCCGTGTATAATTATTCTTCGCATTCTAGATTCTGAAATTTTACTCGTATGATCTAGTTCAGAAATTTCTCGACAAATAGACTTTACCTTGTTGAAGTATTGACTTATTGTTTTCTCCCCTTGAGCAATTGACAGTAGCTCATTTTCTAGAAGCTGTAATCTCGTATCATTCTTCTTTGAGAAAAGTGCTGCAAAGGTGTCCCACGCTTTCTTTGGTGTATCTGCATCTCTTATATGCTCCAGCATGTCTTCTTCCACTGTAGTCTTGATTGCGAACATTGCCTTTCCCGCTTTCACTTTGCACTTCTTCAAAGCGGTAGAATCTTGTGGTGGTGTTATCTCACTACCACCCACGATTTCCCACAAGTCTTGACCTTGGAGATATGATTCCATACACGTCGACCACATATTATAATTTTGATTATTGAGCTTCTTAATTCCACCGACCACCTGAAGGTCACCCATCGTGGCTTGGCAAACCTCTTCGCTACAACAAGCACGCTTGAATTAAACTCAAGCTTCACAGTTCCAAACTGTGCACGACGTCAAGAAGCTCCTCTAGTACTCGACAACTTGGCTCTGATACCAAATTGTTGAGAAAAGAAAACAAATTGGACACCTTTTAATGGTTAAATAACTCACTTGTATATAAGAAAAATACAAATGTTATACACTCAAATATATACACACTAACACACTAACTTGCTACACATATACACACATTAGTGTTTCTCATGCATGACTCACTCACAAAACAGAACACAATCTCTATATTTATACTAGTCTATGTCGGTGATAAAGTCGGTTAACGTAGCTTCCTGTTTTCTGGAATTTTCTATAACATGCTTTGAAGAGTGATGCCGGTTGTATGTTGTAGAAGCTTCTAGATTCAGCTTGAACAAAGAAATTAAGAAGAAGCAGGAGGCTGATCAACGTTGATGAATCCAGAATTTTCTGGATTGTCGGCGATGATTCTTCATAATTATATGGGACTCATCTATATTTTAATTTGGTTAGTCGTCAAGATTTATCAAAACTACAATCTAATCAGCAGAAAATTGACAAATTTGACAAAGCATTTTTCTGATAGAAGTCCTTCAGCTTTTGATTGTTTCTGCAATAAGGGGTACAAGGCTCCTGTAAGTGGTTTTCTGCATGCCTCTACCGAAAACATTGCAACGATCCAAGCAAAATACGACATAGGAGTAGTTAAAAAAGAGAGAGAGAGAGAGAGATTCTCCTGAAGAAAATATGCAGGAAAGGCTAAGTAACGGAAATTCTACAAGAAATATGCGGATAGAGGTAACCAGTGAAGAAGTCAAAAGATATTCTAAGTTGAACTTAGTCCCAAGAATTTGCTTATGTTAGTTACTTAACAAAACTTTGAACCATTTTGATTAAACTAGAATCATTTACCTTTTAAGTTTGTCTTCAAGCAGGGGAGGGAAACGTACATAACTGTACTTTGTCCTAATGTCCATTTTTGTATTATTACTCTCCTTGTAGTTGTATTCGATGGATTTGTTCTTGTTAAAATATATAGCCACGTCTATTTATCGGTCACTTGGTAGATTTCTTGTTACTTTCTTAGTTTCTTTTTTCACTATGTTGTACTTAGTGATAACTTGAAGTTTCTAAGTCTTTGGAATTGGCATTAGGTGTATTTAGCGTAGATAAATAAATGAATCTAATGGGGCTATGAGCAAAAATAAATAAATAAATAACTACTCTTTCCTTTAGTAATGAAATAAATTTACTTTGTCTCGTGGTTAAAAGGATTTCTTGGAAAAATCTCCAACAGATTGTCTTCATGCCTTACTGTTATAAAGATAACGAACCTATTTCCATTACATTCCACAATAACAAAATAATCCTGCTTCCAAATTCAAGTAACTCGCCCTCTAAATTCTAAATCCAGCATGATGTCTTCCAACCTCGACAAGATGGCGAGCAAGTGAGGAACTTTTGGTCTCGTCAAAAGGAAGAGGATTTCACTACCCAAAAGTGAAGTCAATGATAGTAGTAGTACATCAGTTGCTCATAAGGGCCAGTTTGTTGTCTACTGCTGATAAAAAACGCTTCTTGTTTCCCTTGGTTCATCTTAATAGAAGTATTTTAAGAGAAATATTGAAGTTGTCTGAGGAGGAGTTCGGATTGGAGATCGATGGTCCTATTATGTTGCCATGTGATGCTTCCTTTATGGAGTACATAGTCTTGTTGATTGAACGTGGTGCTGCTATACATCTAGAGAGAGCTTTGTTGATGTCTGTTGTTTCCACTTGTTCCTCTTCACTGTCACATTTTCATGAAGAGCAAACAAAGAAGCAAGTGCTGGTTTGTTCACTGAATAATTCAGACATTTTAAATGATGAGAATCATGTCTAGTAACTAGGTTTTGTAGCATTTTTTGATCAGCTAAACCTTTGAAGTTTGATCAAATTGTAAATTTTGATAAATCTTCATTATATAGCATTTCTCTGCTGCTTTTAGATAAATGGTATGTGTAAGTCCACATGCTGCCTGCATCTACTACACCTGCTAGCAGAAACGACCAAATTTAAATGGGAAGCAACAAGATTTGTGGGTACTGAGATTGAACCACAAAAATTCTGTCTTGCAGCCAACAAGCATCTTGGGCTGAATGTCTTTGGTTATACTTAGATCTATATGCACATACCCAAAAATGATTAATGTCTTTGGCTGAATGTCTTTAGTTTCATATGAACACATACCCAAAAATGGTTAATGCACAAAAATTGTAATAGCCCAGCACACTAGAGATATTGTCTGCTTTGAGCACACAGCTCGTCACGTCTATTGGGAGTTAGAGCTAACTATCTTATACACCCAACATCTCTCTCATACTTTGCCGATATGAAATTCGCCTACGGTATCACATATACCCTTTTAAGGACTCAGCGTCCTTGTTGAGATTTGCCTCAGTATTGCTTTAGAGAACACGCGGAGTGACTATAATACCAATTGTAACAGCTCAGCCCACAACAGATATTGTCCACTTTTAGCACGCAGTCCGTCATAGTTATTTTTGGGTTTTTTAACCCAAAACGCGTTTATTAGGGGTTGGAGCATACTATCTTATATACTTAGTATCTCTTCCGTACTTTACCGATGTGAGATTTCCTTAAGGTGTCACATATACCCCTTTAGGGACTCAGCGTCCTTGCTGAGGTTTGCCATTGTAGCAGCTCAGCCCACAACAGATATTATCCGCTTTAGGCACACAGTCTGTTACGATTTTATTTTTGAGCTTTACAACCTAATAGACGCGTTTTGGGTTGCAAAATTCGAAAATAAAACCGTGACGGGCTGTGTGTCCAAAGAGGATAATATCTTTAGTCGGCTAGGTTGTTACAATTGGTATCAAAGCCATTCTGCGTGTCCTCTTTAGCGATGGTGGGGCAAACCTCAGCGAGGACGCTGAGTTCATAAGGGGGGAGTGTATGTGAGGTAAAGCACGCGAGAGATGCTGGGTATATAAGATAGTAAGTTCCAACCCCCAATAGACACATTTTGGGTTGTAAAGTCTGAAAACAAAACTATGACGGACTGTGTGCCCAAAACGGATAATATTTCTAATAGGCTGGGCTATTATAATTGGTATCAGAGCTACTCTGGGTGTCCTCTTGAGCGATGGTGGGGCAAATCTTAGTGAGGACGTTGAGTCCCTAAGAGGGGTGTATGTGACACCTTAGGTGAATCCCACATCGGCAAAGTACGGGAGAGATGCTGAGTATATAAGATAATAAGTTCCAACCTCCAATAGACGCGTTTTGAGTTTCAAAACTCGAAAATAAAATCGTGACAGACTGTTTGCCCAAAGCAGACAATATCTCTTATGGGCTGATTTTAGAAATTTTGAGCCATCACCAATTTTAGACCTACTGGAAGAAATCCCAATGGTACTCTACTATGGTCCACCACCATGTGCTGTGTTTTAAACATAATCAATCAACTCAAACCAAGATACAATATCTCTGATGGGCTGATTCTAGAGATTTTGAGCCATCACCAATTTTAGACCTACTTGTCTGGAAGAAATCCCAATGGTACTCTGCTATGGTCCACCACCATGTGCTGTGTTTTAAACATAATCAATCAACTCAAAACAAGATATCAATTTCACCTTGGATCACATGGTTTTGCCTCGCATAAGCCCTGCAGAAGAGAAGGCAACATTAAGGAGACTGTCTCTAGCCTTGTGACTATATAACCAATCGTCTTCCGTTAGACTTATACCAAGCAAAAGCATTGCATGCATTTCAGTATTCCTGAGATCCAATAACTTCTCTTTCACAATTCACAAGATTCTTCTTCTCTAATAAAAAAGGAGCAAGATGATTACTCCAAAGAAGATAATCAAAATGGCAAAGAAGTGGCAGAAACTGGCTGCTAGCAAAAGGAAAAGAATCTCATTTCCAAGAACCACTACCGGGGCTTTTGACGCAGAGAGTTGCAGCACGTCATCAACAGCTGGAAAGGGTCACTTCGTTGTCTACTCTGCCGATGAGAGGCGCTTTGTGATTCCTTTGAAATATCTGAAAAACAATATCATCATAGAGCTCTTCAGAATAGCAGAGGAAGAGTTTGGACTGTCGAGCAGCGAGCCTATCATATTACCATGTGATGCCATTTTCATGGAGTATGTAGTCTCCTTGATTGAAAGGCCGGGTGACAGAAGATGTAGAGAAGGCACTACTCATGTCCTTGACCACTGGTCGCTGTTTACCAACTTCATATCTCCATCAAGAGCAATACAACCAACAATCACTGGTTTGCAGCTTCTGAAGCAAATCTTAGATTAATTTCATCTCTGTAGACAATTTACAACTTTGTAGCAAAATATATAGTTGATACAGTAATTCATTAATAGAAATATACAGCTCAAATTTTTTATTATATACTATGATCGCATCATTAAATTTAGTGATCTGATAAACTTTCAATTTAATCGAACATGTTCGATTATCAATTTTTCCAGAATTAGCTTTTGTATAAAGGAAGAGAAACCCCGAAAGTAAAGACTCGCCAAAAATCTCCACTATGGTATTTACAATTGATTTCTTGAATCATTTATCAATTTCTTGGCCTATTTTATCACGGTGAACATGATTACTTCTTGGAGTTGAGGGCAGATAATTTAATGTTTCTAGAATAAAATCTCATTCAGGAACATACTGGGAAGCTGAATATGGTTATTGAATTAGTTCAGGAACATTGTCTGTCCAAACAAAGATATTCTTGTAGCGAACACAATTAACGAAATTTTATGAAGCAGAAATTCTAACTTGTTAGATAATGTGTAGTCCTTTCTAGCAAATTCTGTAATCAGACTATGAACTTACTCAAATGCAAAAGCTAACCTCTTGACTCGGGCGACATTACATGTGACAACCACAGCAAAAGCCAACAGTAATTTCTGGGGGTAAATTGGTTGAATTCGTGCAAAAAGAAAATCTCATTCTGATGGACAAGTTTTAACTACAAATTTCAACTTGTTTAGCAGGGTCATGAAAATTATGGGTACAACAGACTATCCTAAGGATTTCCAATAAATAATTATTTTCAACCCTGTGGCCCAAGATGACTCTCATATGAGCAGCAGTAATTTTGGACTAGCATATAAATGTAGTTAAATCACTAGGCAGAGAAAAGAAAATAATAGTTTTCTTTGCTCTAGGTTGTTAAGAAGATAGTAAACATATAACTAAATATCCCAAAAACAGCAGCAGTTATTCTTATTATACTACTGTCACATGATTTTGAATCCCATGAATTCCTGCAAAATAAAAGCTGAATTGAAGGAACTGTCTCTTTCTTTATGACTATATAAACAAACCAATTAATTAAATATGCCGCGGATAACAGTTTCAGTGTATTTAGATGTTATTCTTTCTTGCCATCAGAAAACCAAACTGTTATCTCTAATCATACAAAAAGGTAAGATGATCAGCACTAAGAACCTCATCAAACTGGCAAGAAAGTGGAGAAAACTAGTAGCTAAGCGAAAAAGAATCACATTGCCAATCTTTGAGGGTGATGATGCAGAAAGGTCCAGCATACCATCAATGCCTAAGAAAGGCCAATTTGTGGTGTACACTGCTGATCAAAAACGCTTTTTGCTTCCTTTGGAATATCTTAACAACAAAGTTGTTCAGGAACTATTTAAATTGGCAGAAGAAGAGTTTGGACTGCCAACTGATGGTCCAACAAAATTGCCTTGTGATGCAGCCTTTATGGAGTATGTAGTTGCTTTGATCAAGCAGCACTGTAGATGAAGATATAGAGAAAGCTTTGCTGACATCAATAGCTGCTGGTCGTTGTTTATCATCCTCATATCTGCAACAAGAACAACCAGATGGGCAGTTACTAATTTTTGACTTTTGAATTGTATCATTCCTTAATTTTGTAAATATAGAAAAATTTTGTAGCTTGAGAACATTGGAGAAAGGAAAAAACTTTCTTCATGTTTGATGTTGTCTTCTATGGTAACAATCTTATTATTCTAATGAAATTAACTGAAATAATTAATAATGCTATTCATTATTAGAGTACCACAATTTTCCCTCAGCCATCTACAGAGCAATGGTATTTGAAGTTAAGACCATTCTGAGTAACAATCAGTATACTCAAAATTTTAACGTTAAACTGTAAATAACTTTTGGTTCTTTAAAGAAATGACATTATATTTTGATGCTTTTTCTGCATTAGACCTTGGCCGATATAGTTTATTTTTAGCCCTTCCTGATTCTAGACTAATATGGACAGATAGGGATGTTGGTATTATTCGAGAAACAAACCAAAAACATGCTAAAAACTGGAATACCAATTGAATGATATCTTTGATGATTAAAAATCTGAATTATTATGTTTAGACAGAGAATGAAACCTAATCCATAAGAAGACTAGTTTGAGCCATAAGATTATTCTGTTTGGAAGGATCATACATGGTTTGTCTCCTTTTCTCCTGGGTACATCACCAAAAATGCTTGACTAGTCGAAATTTCTAATGCATCTAAAACACCACATAAATTAGGTTGCATACTTACAAGACAGTTATAGTTGGCATAATATTGATATGCATTTTCTTCTCAATTGAACGATAAATGTAAATCTACATTCCTGTGGTCGATAAAGTCTGTGATTTTGGGCCACTCATGGCTTTGGGCCAGAATGCTGTCGAACCACCGGGCAGGAAGGAAGTGAAATAGTTCTCTGCGAGGGTCCGCCTTGATAGTGGTTCTTGCACCTATCACGTGGCAATGTCTCTGGCCTTGTGACTATATAACTAAACCACTTCATTAGCCTTCTATCCATCAAACACAGCATTTCAGAGTTTCAAGATCTAGTACTACTTTCTCTCTTTTGATTCCAAATCTTCTTCTCTATTAAACAAGAAAGAAGAAACAACATGATTAGTCCAAAGAAGCTAGTAAAAATGGTCCAAGAAGTGGCAGAAACTGGCTGCCAACAAGAGACAAAGAATCTCATTCCCAAGAACAACTAAGATTGCTGATGCAGAGAGCTGCACCACATCATCAGTGGCTGAAAAGGGTCACTTTGTTGTGTACTCTGCCGATGAGAAGCGCTTTGCGATTCCCCTGGTATATCTGGAAAACAATGTCATCAGAGAACTCTTTAAAATGGCAGAAGATGAATTTGGACTGCCTAGCAGCGGACCTATCACGTTGCCCTGTGATGCAGTTTTCATGGAGTATTTAGTCTCCTTGATACAAAGGCATGCAGCAAAAGACGTAGAACAGGCATTGCTGATGTCCTTAGCTACTGGTCGTTGTTTACCTTATTCATTTATCCATCAAGAGCAAAGCAACCAACAGTCACTGATTTGCGGCTTCTGAGAATATTACAGATTTAGCTTATTGTAATACACAGTTGTAGCTTGATAGTTGATACATTTAATGAACAGACAGAAATTTTCTCACGCCTGGTTTCTGCTAAATCCAAATAGTAGTTGACAACAAAATTTTAAATCTAGTGATCTGATCTCCATTTTAAATAATATGGTTCACTCAGATTGCTTTTCTTATTGATGTTACTAATAATCAAGAGATAATTTTCTGTAACTTTTATTATGAATTCCTATAAAAACAGAATAAATTCTTTTGTTGCCAGATATATGTACGATTCCTTTGATTTAGCCGTCAAGTTAGCCAATCATAAATTTATCATTTAGGTTCACTTATGCTTCAACACATTAACATAAAAAAAAATAAAAAGATCTCCACAAAAAGAAATATGAAGTATTTACTTAAATCGGCTTATCACTTACAGAAAAGTCTGGATTCAACAACTATAAACTAGTGCTCGCTGCTTTGTTTGCTCTTGATGAAAAAGTGATAGTGATGAGCAGCAGCTGGTATCAACAGACATCAGCAAAACATTTTCTAAATTTTTCGTGGTGCCACGTTCAATCAACAAGACTATGTACTCCATAAATGATGCATCGCAAGGCAATATGATAGGTCCATCAACCTCAAAACCGAACTCCTCTTCTGCCAACTTCAGTGGTCGTCTGAAATACTTTTATTAAGGTACACCAAGGGAATCGAGAATCGTTTTTGATCAACAGTATAGACTACAAAATGGCCCTTTCACGCAAGCAATGTTGTACTATTAATATCAGTAGCTTCGTTTCTAGATAGTGAAATTTTCTTCCTTTTGAGGACAGCAAGATTTTCCCACTTGCTTGCCATCTTTAAGAGTCTCTTGGAACTGATCATTGTGGAAATAAAATTCGGGGGGAATAATTACTTGAAGTTGAAAGCAGGGTATTGTGTTAAAGTTGAATGCAGTGGAAGTGGTCTTGCTATATACAAAACACTAAGGCCTGAAGGCATTTCAGTGGTTGAAGATTTTTCCAAGAAATCCCTTCAACCACAAAAACGAAGTAAATTTTTGTCATTCTTCGCTAGAAAAGAGAAAGAAAGAGAAGTATTTGTCTAATAGCTGCCTTGGCATCCTCTTTCTTCACCAGATACGCCTAATGGCATTTCCAAAGACTTAGAATCTTCAAGTTATTGACCAAGTACAGTGCACTGAACAAAGAAAAAATTAACAAGAAAACAACCAAGCGACCTCATAAACTGGAAGTAACTATGCCCTTTAACAATAACAATTCCCTCAAATACAGAAGAAAGAACAATATCGTTACAAATTAGAGCATTAGTAGTTATAGTATGGCCTTGCATAGCCTTGCTAGAAAATGAACTGAAAGATCAGCAATTCTAGTTCAGTGAAGTTGCTCCAGAAATACATGTATTAAATATTGTGTCAAGTAAATAACAGAAGCATATTCTTTTGTGGGATAAGTTTAAAGAATAGCTCTTGTCTTTCACCACTTCTCCCAAATCTATCAACATATGTATTTTAGAACAGTCAGTACTTAAACTTTCAGTCATTAATTATTGACGAAATCCTTTGCTTTTTACTATGAAAGACCCCCATTTGCTGTTGTTTTTTACTTTAATCATTGCAAAGTTTAAAATTAAGGATTGGGGAAAAGTACAAAGGGGATTATAGGAAGCCTTTACCTGTTATTAGCCAAACATTTAAAAAAGCTAAAGGACTTGTATCAGATAAATCTTAGTCAAATTGGTTGCACTTTTGCTGACTAATTTGATGTTTTTGGAAGAAGTCTTTTATCAAATGTTACGAGTCAGGTGTGTGACAACTGACTTCTGTTATTGAATTTGTTGATTAACCAAGTTAATAAATATATACATGAATATCAAATAATTGATAGGAATAACATTCAGCCATTCATTGGGAGACAGAAACTGTGGAATAAAATTTCTCATGTCATATTTACCGGACTGAAGAAATTATACTATATCGAAACCCTGTAACATGTATACACCTAGTCTGGAATTAATTTCTTCAATAGCTACAGATAAGTGTTTGTTGACAGCTTTGTCCTAGAGCTAGAGAAGATGAAGCTGAGAAATTGCAAGTTGACAGAAGAGTTAGCAAAGCCTTCTCTAGATCCTCAGGCATGCATCCTTTAACCAATGACATGATATAATTAAAGAAAGCACTGTCACATGGCAGAGTGATAGGTCCATCAGATGGAAGTCCGAATTCCTCTTCAGACAGTCTTAACAGCTCGCTGAAGACACTTGTGCTCAGATATTCCAATGGAACTGTGAATCTCAGTTTATCAGTGGTGTACACAACAAAATGGCCCTTACTGGCAACTAATGAGGACTGTGCTGCACCACTTCTTGGGAAGGAAATTCTCCGGCGCCTCATTGCAGCCATTCTTAGCCACTTCCTTGCCATTCGAATGAGCCTTTTTGAGTTGATCATGATTGAAGATTTGCAAGAAACTGGAAATAGAAGCACTAGAAATGATATTTCTCGGGTAATATCTTGTAAAGTGTGTGCTGTGCAGAAGCAATGGGAGTTTGGTCATTTATATATTGATGAGCAAAGACAGAATCACATGCCCATGTTTCTTTGTGTAGGGTTGACAGCATATGCCAATGTGATGATCGAAGCAAAGAAATGGCTGGACTTGTGATTGTGTTTAGTTTCGGATAAGAATCAAGTTTCTCAGAGTAGGTCATTCTCAATTTGTTTAGTTGAGCAATTGTCTTCTTCTGGCAGGATTCTGCCTCGACAGGTTTGTCCTACTAGTTAAAAATATGTCTAAAAGGTAACATCAAGTCAATTTTGATTAACCAAGAAAAAAAAATATATATATGTCCATGTATCAGATCTTTTCCTAAGCAAACAGTTACAGGGTAGTTAAGACTCCAGACTCAGTTCTTGATTTCTACAAAGAATCTTTTCAATTTTATAATCAAGGTAATTTCGCCTCATTATCACTTAATAGTAAACCAAGACAGCGAGTCGTCTCAGGCATGTTCAAAATTTTATTATGCTTCCGAAGATTTGGTATACTGCAGTTTGTTAAATGATTCTCTAGTCAATTTTAAATGCCATAACGGAATCTTTTGAGCAGTTTCTGCTTCAATTTTTTTTATTTTTTAATATTTTAATGAATTAAAAATCAAAGACTTATAATACTTCCAAAAGATTTGGTTTCGCTTACAAGGTAGTTAAAACTCTGGATAGGCTCTTGATTTATACAAAGAATCTTTCCAATTTTATAGTCCAAAGTAACTTTATCACTTAGTTATTAGTTTACTAAGTCTGCTAGCCCTCTGAGGATCCGTTTAAAGATTTTGTCTGCTTCCAAAAGATTTGGTATAATGCAGTTTGGGGCAACAAATTAACGAATAAAAATCCATTAGAGTACATGACTTGTAATTGCCTATGTCATTTTGTGAGGCTCTCTGGATCAAACCATGTGAACAAGAAAGATACAAATTAGAGCACCAAAACAGCAAAACCTGAGAGGACAGAATCTTGCTCATCTCCTCAAATTAGAGCAAGAAAGAATGCATAAAAAATTAGAGCACCAAAAAGTAATGCATAAAAAAATACCTAGATTTCATATAACTTAAACAGAAGTTATATCTTCATTGATTGCTAGCAAATATGTTTCCTCCATGTGGCAGCCAATGTGACTGCTAGGATTGTATTGTAGTTGATTTTATAAACGAAGGCATCAATAAAATCTGATATTAAGCAGAGGATTTCAAACATGAGGATGTCATTATTAAGACATGGAAGAGGAATCAGCAGAATGCTGGTTGTCTCTTGTGTAAAGAACAAAACGGCCCCTTATTCATTCAGGTTAGACAGATCCCACGCAAGGTTTGTCCCATCTTCACATGGATAAAGCACTATAATAGCTAGAGCAGGTATAATTTCTAAAAGCAAAATCACCCAGATAAATTTTGATTGCATATTTATGAGATATTCATATTTTAATACTCATCTGAATATTCTTGTCATTTGACAGGTAAAATCTACATTCCTGTGGTTGACAATATCTGTGCTTTTGAGCCACCGCAGCTTTGGGCCAGGATGCCATCAGCCACCGGGCAGGAAGGACGTGAAATAGTTCAAGTTTCCACCTTGACAGCCATTCATGCCCAACTATCACATGGTTTTCGCTCCCTTAAGTCCCTGCACATGGGAAGGCAACATTAATGGCACTCCCTCCAGCCTTCTGACTATATAATCAACTCACTTCATTAGCATTCTATCATGCAAACACAGCATTTCAGAGTTTCAAGATCAATAGTCCTTTCTCTCCCTTGTTTCCAATTAATCTTCCTCTCTAATAAAAAAAGAAGCAACATGATTAGTCCAAAGAAGCTAATCAAAATGTCAGAGAAGTGGCAGAAACTGGCTGCTAGCAAGCTGAAAAGAATCTCATTCCCAAGAACAACTGGGGTTCCTGATGCAGAGAGCTGCAGCACATCACCAGTGGCTGAAAAGGGTCATTTTGTTGTGTACACTGCTGATGAGAAGCACTTTGTAATTACCTTGGTATATCTTAAAAACGTCATCAGAGAGCTCTTTGAAATGCGTGAAGATGAGTTTGGACTACTAAGTGGTGGACCTATCATGTTACCATCTGATGCAGTTTTCATGGAGCATGTAATATCTTTGATACAAATGCATGCAGCAAAAGATATAGAAAAGGCTTCGCTAATGTCCTTAGCTAGTGGTCGCTGTTTACCATCTTCATTCATCCATCAAGAGCAAAGCAACCAACAACTAATGATTTGCAGCTTCTAAAGCAAATTACAGACTTAGCTCTTTGTAATACAATGTTGTAGCTAGATAGTCGATAGATTTAATGAACAGACACAGCTATTTTCTCAAATAGTCTGGTCTATCCCTAATCCAAATATTTACGATGGCTTTGTTGTTACCAGCATATTGCAAAATTTTCAAATCTAGTGAACTGAACAATATGATCATGGCATAGAAAACAAAAGTAGACCTAGGAAGTTCGAAAAAGCAAGTGGAAGTATATGTGAAACTGCAATATCAACAGACACGTAGGAGCGCACCCTTAAATCATTAATTTCACGATAACTGTAATGTAATGGGACTTAAGAAAACAAATCATTGGCTTTTGATGTTTTTTATGTTGCCAGAAAATTTCTGCCTCCTTCCCAACTTGTAGCATGACACTGGGTCACTCAGATTTCTCTAGTTATTGATATTACATTATTACTTGTAGTCAAGAGACGATTTTCTGTAAACTTAATTATTATTGTACCGAATTACCCTTTTTCTTAGCTTCCCAGCAAGAACTTCATCATTTAGGTTAATGCTTCACCACATGACAAAAATCTACCATAAAAATTAATGCCTATGAAACAAAAAGTCTGAAGAATATTTTTTGCTTAAATTGATTTATCATTTACAAAGAAGTTTGAAGTATTCAATAACTGCAAACGAGTACTTGCTGCCTTGTTTGCTCTAGATGGAAAACTGATACTGATGAGCAGTAGCCAGTATCAACAGACATAAGCAAAGCTTTTTCTAGACTTTTAGCTGCACCACGTTCAATCAACAAGATTATGTACTCCATAAAAATTGAATCAGATGGCAATGTAATTGGCCCATCGACAACCGATCCAAACTCCTCCTATGCCAACTGCAATAGTTCTCTAAAAATCGTTTCATTTAGATACACCAAGGGAATCGAGAAGCGCTTTTGATCGGCAGTATAGACAACAAAGTGGCCTTTATGAGCGGGCAATGATGTAGCGTTAACATCATCGACTTAATTTCGAGTACGTGAGATTCTATTTCTTTTTGTGACAGCAAACACAAAAGTTTCCCGCTTCCTTCGCTCCTTGAAGAATTTCTTGGAACTGATCATTCTGGATATAAAAAATGAGAGGTAAAATTAATTGAATTTGAAATCAGTAGAATGCAACGTTAGTGGGTTCGTTGATAACAGCATGGCCTGAAGACACTTCATCTGTTGGAAATTTTTCCAAGAAATCCCTTCTACCACATAAGTAGGCTTTTGTCTTCCTTCACCAGGAGTAAAAGAAAGGAAAATTTTTGTCTCATAGCTGCCACTAGAATCCTCCCTCTTCACCAGTAACACCTAACGGAATTTCCAAAGACATTGAATCTTCAAGTTATTGACCTAGTATAGCGCAAGGAACAATGAAAAAAGTAACAAGAAAGATAGCAGGTGACCTGATAAATGGAGTAACTATGTCCTTTTAACAAGAACAAATCCCTCGAACACAGCTACAAGAACAATAACGTACAAATTAGAGCATTAGTTATAATTATAAGGTCTTGCATAGATTCTCATGCATTTCTTGAAAGACGAAGTAAAGGTCGGAAATTCTAATTTAATCAAATAGTACAAAGAATGCATGCATTTATACTGTCACTAATTTTCAATCAAAATTATCCCTTTATTTCCCAAACTGATAAAATAGCCCTCATGCCCCCTTTTTTTTTACTTAACTAGAAATCCATGCTTTACTCGAAACTTAAATTTTATCTTAACTCGAAAGTGTAATTTCAACCTAACTCGAAAGTGTATTTTGAACTTAACTCGAAACTATAGGTTTTACTTTAACTAGAAAGTGCATTACTCGAAACTATAAGTATTACCTTTAACTCGAAAGTACATTTAAAACGTGACTAGATAGTGTACTTTTGAGTCACCTTACAAATACACTTTCGAGTCACTTTATAAATACACTTTCGAGTATAACTTAACTCGAAAGTACTAAGGGTTGGTCAAATAAAATTCGGTAAGGGGCATGAGGGCAATTATGTCCGAAAGAGTAAAAAAATGGCATTTTTGATTGAAAATTTATTAAGGGGGTATTTTTGAATTTTTATTATAAAATAAGGGCATTTTTTATTATTTCCCTTTAATTTATGTCAAGTAACTAACATAAGCATATGTTTTTCGAATAAGTTCAACATACTGATGTAGACATATACTTAACCTTTCCAGCATAATTTCTTGATGAGAATCGTCTGTTTTTAAATACAAAAGACCTCATTTAGTTTGGTTTTTGGCTTGAATCATTGCAATGTATTCAATCGAGGGATGAAAAAACGCAGAGGTGAGTATGGGAGCCTTTACCTGTTATTATACAAAAATATGCAAAAAGCCGAAGGACTTATATCAAATAAAGCTCAGTCAAATTGGTCTTTTCACTTTTGCTGACTAAAATGGAAGTTTCAGAATAGATCTTGTACCAAACATTATAAGTCAAAGAAAACAGGTTGTGAGGATTACTTCTTTTATTAAATCCTGTTTACTGACCAATAAATATAAATATGAATATCATATAAATGATAGAAGTAAAATTCATCCATTCAATTGGGGGACAGAAAAATGGAATAAAAGATTCAATTGACATTTACAGAAAAGAAAAGTATACTCATCAAAACTTTGTAACAGTATACAGCCTAGTCTACAATTAATTTCTTCAATAGCTATAAACAAGTGTTTGTTGATGGCTTTGTCCTAGAGCTAAAGAAGATGAAGCTGAGAAATGGCACGTTGACAGAGAATTTAGCAAAGCCTTCTCTAGATCCTCAGGGATGCATCCGTTAACCAATGACATGACATAATTCAAGAATGTACTATCACAAGGCAGAGTGATAGGTCCATCTGATGGAAGTCCAAATTCCTCTTCTGACATTCTTAATAGCTCTATGAAGACACTTGTCCTGAGATATTCCAAAGGAAGTGTGAACCTTACATTGTCAGTGGTGTACACAACAAAATGGCCTTTATTGGCAACTGATGGTTTCTGTGCAGCACCATTTCTTGGGAAGGAAATTCTCCTCCGCTCCATTGCGGCCATTTTCTGCCACTTCTTTGCTAATTGAATGATCCTTTTTGAGTTGATCATGGTTGTAGAATGAGGATTTGGAAGAAACTGGAAATAGAAGCTCAAGAGATGAGATTTTCTTGGTAAGAAGAACTTGTGGGGTTCTGCTGTGCAGACGCAATGGGAGTTTGGTCATATTTATATTGATTAGGAAGGACAGCATCATATGCCCGTGTCTTATTCTGTTGGCTTGATAGTATCTAAGTCCATGTGATCATCGAAACAAAGAGATGGATGGACTTGTGATTATGTTCAGTTTCTGATAAGAATCAAATTTTCAGTGTAGGCCATTGCCCCTTGTTAATTAGTTGAGCAGTTGTCTTCTTCTGTCAGAACTTTGGCTAGACAGATTTGGCCTACTAGTTGAAGCAAATGTGAAAATGAAATAAACTAGTTCATATCAAGTCTGTTTTAGTTAACAAAGAAATAAAATAAACTATTGAAACTTACAAGGTAGTTAAAAACTCTGGATCAGTTCTTAACTTCTATAAAGAACTTCTTCAATCTAATAACCAAAGTAATTTGTCTCATTATCACTTACTTAATAGTTAACTAAGCCTGCTAGCTGTCTCAAGCCCGTTTAAAGATTTAGTGTTCTTCCAAAAGATTTGGTACAATGCAGTTTGTGTGCAAAAAAGATCCAAACACATTGCTTGACTGATAACTGTCTGTATCATTTTGTGAGACTCTCTGGATCAAACCATGTGAACAAGAAAGATGCAAATTGGAGCATTAGGACAGAAAAACCTATGAATTTGGAATCTTTCTTATGTCCTCAAAAGAAGATAAAAAAGGAATTCATAAACTCTGATTACATACATTTAATCACCTCAATTTTCATAAAAAACAGAATTTACATCTTCATTGCTAGCTCGCAAATATGTTTTCTAATCTGGCAGCCAATGTGGCTGATATGATCACGTTGTAGATATTCCTTTTTTGTCCTGTTACATGAAGGCATCAACAAAATCTGATGAGCAGTGATTGTGCTATTGTTCTTAGAGGAGTTTGTCAAAATTATTGTTCTTTTTGTCTGGCCTGGAATGGATAAAGAGGCAGTGAGAAAGTTGCAAAAGGAATTCTCATTTTTTGCAGTAAAATTAATTCACTCCAACAAATTGCCAGAAAAATACACTGAAGATGACACAAGAAAATGACACTTGGTTATTCAGGTTAGACAGATCAACTCATGGGTTGTCCCCCTATCTCGTAGATACAGCAACGAAAAGCTTGATAAATTTGATTGCGTATTTATATGATAGTATGTCATTTGATCTGTAAGATCTCCATTCCTCTGATTGACAATGTCTGTGCTTTTGAGCCACTCGAGACTTTGGGCCAGAATGCCATCAAACCACCACGCAGGAAGGAAGTGAAATAGCTCAGTACAAGGCTCCACCTTGATAACCATTCTTGCCCAAATATCACATGGCTTTGCCTCCTTAAACTCCCTGCACATGGGAAAGCAACAATAAAGGCACTGTCTCTAGCATTTTGACTATATAACCAACCCCATCTCATTAGCCTTCTGTCCATCAGACACAGCATTTCAGAGTTTCAAGATCTAATAGTAATTTCTCTTTTGTTTTTCAAATCTTCTTCTCTATTAAAAAAGAAACAACATGATTAGTCCAAAGAAGCTTATCAAAATGGCAAAGAAGTGGCAGAAACTGGCTGCAAGCAAGCGCAAAAGAATCTCAATGCCCAGAACCACCGGAGTTGCTGATGCAGAGAGCTGCAGCACATCACCAGTGGCTGAAAAGGGTCATTTTGTTGTGTACACTGCTGATGAGAAGCGCTTTGAAATTCCCTCGGTATATCTTAAAAACGAAATCATCAGAGAGCTCTTTCAAATGGCAGAAGATGAGTTTGGACTGCCAAGCGGGGGACCTATCACTTTGCCATGTGATGCAGTTTTCATGGAGTATGCAATATCTTTGATACAAATGCATGCAGCAAAAGATGTAGAAAAGGCTTTTCTAATCTCCATAGCTAGTGGTCGCTGTTTACCATCTTCATTGATCTGTCAAGAGCAAAGAAACCAACAACCAATGATTTCCAGCTTCTAATGCAAATTACAGACTTAACTCTTTGTAATACAATGTTGTAGCTTGTTAGTTGACACATTTAATGAACAAACACATAAATTTTCTCAAATTGTCTGGTTTCTGCCAAATCTAAATAGCTATGATATGCCAAAAGTCTTAAACCTAGCGATCTCAGCAATGATCGCAAATCCAGAATATAAAACAATCATTTCTATTCACACATCCTTCACAGAGGCGAAAACAATTAAAGATAACAGATCAACATGATCATGCTGTGGGAAGAAGCAAAAAGAGCAAATCTATGTAGTTTGAAAAGCAATGGAAGTATATATGAAACTACAATCTCAACAGAAACCTGAGGAATCTAACCATAATTTCACAAGAATCGTTTAAAATGATATAATAATATTATATTTTCATGTAATCATATCAATATTGCATTTTTCTAATAGGAAAAATATAACTTTGTGAAGGTTCGAAAATCATTTGGTTCACAAGGTAAATGCAAACCCGTGTTCTCTTTTCTTTTCTTTTTCCTTGATTAAAAAAAAAGGTCTAAAGGGTAAGCTACACAACATATGTTGATTTTCTTCTCCATTTTTCCTCTTTTCTCTATTTTTTGGGCGTGTACCTGTTTTCTGTCAAATTTTGAAAAATAGTAGCACATTGATCATCTTAAGAAAGATATTGTGATGAACATACACCAGTAGCCTAATGGTAAGTGCTAAACTCTCTTCCCACTTGAGAAGGGGACTGTAAATATCACTAAATATAGTATGCAAATGAACTAGTTACTGAAATGGCTCCAAGAATGCATACATTAAACTTATGTCAAGTAACGAACATAAGCATATGGGGAGTAAGTTCTACATGAATAATATCATTGGTCTTCTACGAGCTGCCTTTTGTCTAAAAACATATTAGTAGTAGAATAGTCAATACTCACCTTTCCTGCATTACTTCTTGAAGAAAATCCTCTGTTTTAACTACAAAGATCCAATTTACTGTGGTTTTTGGATTGAATCATTGCAAAGTTAGAGTTTATAGTCCACGCATGGAGAAAATGCAGAGGGTAGTACAAGACCTATGTTACAGAAACATTCAAAAGCTGAAGGACTTAGGTTAGTCAAATTAGTTGGAATGTTACTGACTAGATTGAAATTTCCAAAATGAATCTTCTATGAGACATTGAGTCAAAGGACACCGATGTATGAGGATGAATTCTGTTATTGAACCTTGTTGACCGGCCAAATTAATTATGGATGAATATCTTATAAATGATAAGAAGATTAATTCAGCCATTCACAGAGGGACAGAAATTATGGAATAAAAATTTTCATTTGATATTTACAGAACTAATGAAAGTATATAACAGTCAAACTTTGTGACATGTATAGACTGAATCTAGAACTGATTTTCATTAGCTATAAATAAGTGTTTGTTGATGGCTTTCTCCTAGAGCTAGTGAAGATGAAGCTGAGAAATGGCATGTTGACAGAGAAGTTAGCAAAGCCTTCTCTAGATCCTCAGGGATGCGTCCTTTAACCATTGACATTACGTAATTCAAGAATGCACTATCACAAGGAAGAGTGATAGGCCCATCAGATGGAAGTCCAAATTCCTCTTCAGACAGTCGCAATAGCTCTATGAAGAGACTTGTCCTGAGATATTCCAATGGAAGTGTGAACCTTCTGTTATCAGTGGTGTACACAACAAACTGGCCTTTGTTAGCAACTGACGGTTTCTGTGCAGCGCCATTTCTTAGGAAGGAAATTCTCCTCCTCTTCATTGCAGCCATCTTCTGCCACTTCCTTGCTAATTGAATGAGCCTTTTTGAGTTGATCATGATTCTAGAATGAGGATTTTGAAGACACTAGAAATAGAAGTTCTAGAGAGGAGATTTTCTTGGTGAGAAGATCTTGTGAAGTTGTGCTGTGCAGAAGCAATGGGAGTTTTGTTATATATATATTGGTGAGGAAAAGACAGCGTCATCTGCCCATGTCTCTTTGTGTGGGGTCGATAGGATTGAAGTGCATGTGATCATCGAAGCAAAGAGATAGATAGACTTGTGATTGTGTTTAGTTTCTGCTGAGAATCAAATTTTCAGTGTAGGCCATTGTCCTCTGTTAACTAGTTTAGCAGTTGTCTTCTTCTGTCAGACTTTTTCTTTGACAGATTTGGCCTACTGATTAAAGCTATGTCTATTTGAAAACAAAATAGACTAGTGGATATCAAGTCTACTTTGGTTAACCAAGGAAATAGAATAAACTATTGGAACTTATAAGGTAGTTGAAAAACTTAATCAGTTCTTGATTTCTACGAAGAATCTTTTCAATTTAATAACCCAACCCAAGTAATTTTGTCTCATTATCACTTGGTTAATAATCCAAACAAATTGCTTGACGGATAACTGTCTGTGTCATTTTGTGAGACTCTGGATTGAACCATGGGAACAAGAAACATGCAAATTGGAGCACTAAGACAGCAAAACCTATGAAGTTGGAATCTTTCTAATGTCCTCAAATAAAGATAAAAAAGGAATTCATAAACTCTGAAGACAATGTTACATACATTTAATCACCTCAATTTTGATAAAAGACAGAAGGCTTATCTTCATTGATAGCTAGCAAATATCTTTCCTCCATCCGGCAGCCAATGCGGCTGCTATGATCACATTGTGGATATTTTTTCTCTTTTAAATGAAGGTACGAATGAAATCTAATGTAGAGAGGATTGTTGTACAGTTCTTTCATGAGTTTGTGAAAATTATAGTTCTTTTTGTCTGGCCTGGGAAGGATAAAGAGGTATTGAGAATGTTGCAAAAAGAATTCACTCAGCTTTGCAGTAAAATTATTTCATTCCAACAAATTTCCCATTGTAAAATACACGGAAGATAACACAGCAAAATGACCCTTGGTTATTCATGTTAGACAGATCACGCATTGTTTGTCCCCCAATCTCATGGATGCAGTTGATAATTTGATTGCATATTTAGAATATACTCAATGCTTTACCATAATACTTATCTGCATATTCTTGTCATTTGACCTGTAAAATCCACATTCCTGTTGTTGACAATGTCTGTGCTTTGAGCCACTCACGGCTTTGGGCCAGGTTGCCATCAAACCAGTAGGCAGGATGGAAGTGAAATAGCTCAGTGCAATGCTCCACCTTGATAGCCATTCTTGCCCAACTATCACATGGTTTTGCCTTCTTTTAAGTCGCTGCACATGGGAAAGCATAAATAAAGGCACTGTCTCTAGCACTGTGACTATATAACCAAGCCACTTCATTATCCTTCTATCCATCATACACAGCATTTTAGAGTTTCAAGATCCCTTAACACTTTCTCTCTTTTGTTTCCATATCTTTTCTCTAATAAACAAGAAACATGATTAGTCCAAAGAAGCTAATCCAAATGGCAAAGAAGTGGCAGAAACTGGCTGCAAGCAAGCGGAAAAGAATCTCAATACCGAGAACCACAGGAGTTGCTGATGCAGAGAGTTGCAGCACATCATCAGTGGCTCAAAAGGGCACTTTGTTATGTACACTGCTGATGAGAAGATGAGTTTGGACTGCCAAGTAGCGGACCTATCACGTTGCCATGTGATGCAGTTTTCATGGAGTATTTAGTCTCTTTGATACAAAGAGATGCAGCAAAAGACGTAGAAAAGGCATTGCTGATGTCCTTAGCTACAGGTCGATGTTTATCATCTTCGTTCATCCATCAAGAGCAAAGCAATCGACAATCAGTAATTTGCAGCTTCTAAAGCAAATTACAGATTTTCCTTTTTGTAATACAATGTTGTAGCTGGCTAGTTGATACATTTAATGAACAGACAAATTTTCTCAAATAGAATTTTTTTTTTTTTTTTTTTTTGGCTATATAACTAGGTATTTGTACGTCTAGTAATCCGAACAATTACAGTAGCAAATCTAGAATATGAGACCATCATTTCTAATCATTCATAGAAAAGGAAAACATATACAGACAACAGATCAACATAATCATGCCACAGAAAACAAAATAATTAAGTACTTATAATTTCACTAGAATCATTTTAATTAACATGATACTGTAGTACATATTGGATAATATGCAGTATATTTCCTATCTTAAGAAAGATATTCTGATGGGGACATTCAAGTAATAAATACCTTTTGTTTTTAACTGAGTATTACTAATTACCAGTGTTAGGTGCCTTTTGTGTGTACATTGTTCATTCAAAAAGGGAGTACTGAATGAGATTGAGCCTTCAATGTTATGATGTTGCCAGAAGAATAATTTTGCTACCTTCCCAACATGTCACATGAGATGGGTCACTTAGATTGCTTTAGTAATTAATGTTACTTATAATCAAGAAACACTGCTGTAAATTTTCTATTGAACTCTGTCAAACTAAATTTTCTTTTGTTGCCAGATATGTGCGTTATCCCTTTTACCTCACAACTAAAATGTACCATAAAACAGTATACGTAAAAATGAGTATGAAGATATTCAGAGACTTTCTAACTAAATAAATTACATTTCTCTCTAGCAAAATCTGCTGCATCTACAACATGTAACAATGATCAACATTTTAATTACAAACAAGAATATGTTGATTCCTCGGTCCTTGATGTAAAGATGATGACAATGAGTAGCAAGAAGAAATTACTGACAGAAGCTTAGCTTTCTCTTCATTTTTTGCCAGCTCTGTTCCTATGAATGACACCAAGTACTCCAAGAAGAAGGAATTACATGGCAATATAATAGGGCCATCTCTCGGCAACCCAAACTCCTCCTCGGACATTTTCAAGAGCTCTCTGAAGATTTCATTGTTAAGATATGGAAGAGGAATCATAAATCGCTGGTTGTCTCTTGTGTAAACAACAAAATGACCCTTGTTAGCCACTGCTGAAATGTTACACCTGTTTGAATTCATGTTACTATCTGCCCTTTGCAACGGTATTCTTTTCATCCCAATTTCAGCTGCTTTTTGCCACTTTGTTGCCATTTTCATGAGCTTCTTGGTACTCACCATGATGTCTTACTGAAGGAAAATTCAAGCAAGGAGATTAAGCTTTGATTCTTAATAACACAAACGAATTCTATTGTTTGCTTGAGTGAAAATAGTCAGAGAAGGGTTTGGTTATATACTCAATTGGCTGAAGATTTCCCTCAGATGCAACTTTCCGTATGATAGATCACATTAAAGCAACATCATGTGATGGTTTTAAGGAGATAGAAAACTATAAAACCATGACATGTTAGGTTGTGCCAGAAAATCAACAAATCAAAAGAACATCACCACAGACTATCCATTCAATTTGCAAATGATCTAACATTGTATTGGGTCCAATCAAATTTATCACCACGTTCCAATAAGCATAGGAGCGAAATACCAACCCCTATGTCTAAAGTGTCAGTAATTATTGAGTACTAGGGGACTGATCAATAAACAGAACATGTGCTAGTTATTCTGTCCTGAAGATCAATGAGCATACATGTGAAACAGAAAACCTGTGTGGCCATGGCACCAATCACTTGGGGCCTTCCAGACTTCGCTCTCTAATTTCTTAGGTGACAAAGGAAAGCAAATAGAATTGTGTGACTGAAAGCATTTGAGTATGAAGATGGAACAGTCCAAGCAGTGGTAACTTGCAAGAGATAAACTCTTAACAACGACATTTTAAAGCAGGCGTTATTTGAACCACATATGTATTTCTTGTTTGGTAGCTCACCAAGAACATGTTGGGGCCAACATGCTATAGGTGTCTTTGCACATGACTTGATTTGCCAAATCATTATCCTTTTCCAAATTGCAAAAACCACTTCTTCATAGATGTTCATGAAATTATAGCTTTAGATCTAGAATATCCATTCTTGCCAATTTATTGATCTTAGCCTATCTCAACTTGTGGCTCTCATACACTCAAGCAATAAAGATTCAACAACTCAGGACCCTTGGCGTCTCTTATCTACATTGCAGAAAATTTGTTGATTGGCAAAGTATGCACCCAAGAAACGTTACACATAGAACCCACATGCCAATAAACTTACTCTAGCCTTGTGGTATAAAGTCAATGCCATTGCATTGCTTTCCGTCTCAGAGTTTCAAGAACTAAATCTCCTCATCTGTCTCTAGCAAATTTCAGAAGCTCTACACAAACATGATCAGCTCCAAGGAACTCATCAAGATCGCAAGGAAATGGCAGAAACTAGCTGCCCTGAAGAGGAAAAGAATTTCATTTCCAGGAGTTAACAGTTCATCAGTAGCAGATAAAGGCCATTTTGTTGTTTACACGGCAGATCAAAAGCGACATGTGTTTCCCATTTCGTATCTCAACAATCAAATCTTTCAAGAACTCCTGAAAATTTCAGAAGAAGAATTTGGCCTGCCAAGTAATGGGCCAATTACATTACCATTTGATGCACTTGTCATGGAGTATGCAGTCTCATTGATCAAAAACTGTGTTGACGAAAACATAGAGGCAGCTCTGCTTACGTCCATAGCAAGCATTAGATGTTCATCATCTCATAATTCTGTGCTTGATAACCAGATTAACAGCCCGCAGTTAATAATTTGTAGTTGTTGATCACTTGATGATCACATAAAAGATTTTGTAAATGATCCGTAGATTCTGCCAACTATACTGCCCCCGAAAATTAATTCTTAAATTAGTTTCATAATCTGTTTCAATTATCAATTTTTATTTTTTTTGTAGATAGATATCTTCTTGTATTAGATACTATGAATATGACTTTACCTATGATCAACTTTAGACGGCAGAATACAGTATTGATATTAATGCTCATTTTCCTTGCATAAATTTCTTCATACTAAAATATAAAAATATAACAAATTCTGAAGGAATAATCCAAGATTACATGCTGATGATGACTTTCTTTTTTGTGTTGCTTTTTTCTGCTATTAGAATTTAGAAAACTGACAGTTTGGTTTATGTCGTTTTTTCATTTAAATTCTTCAGGATTGCAACACCTAACAGCATAGGAATAGGAGGCTGCTAAAAGGACTATGATCGCCCACCATTTCTTGGCTGCACGATTTTTTATTTCTTTTTTGTCATTATTTATGAAACACACTATATATAATTACATATGTTGATATGGTCAGATATTTTTATTAATTAATTATCAAATAAATAATAAATAAAAGTCGCAACAAAATACATTTATTTCAACATTATTGTTTTAGTACAAATTCATACTTTATAAAACACCACGTGTATATCGAGTTTTTTTTTTTTTTTGGGTCTAAATACAGAGAATTTGGAATATATATAGTGAAGGCAACTGAATTGAATGGGTGAAGTCAATTGATTGAAAAATTCCACCTAGTTTCATCAGCTCAGTTGTGGAATATTAAGTTTATTAGTCCCCTGAAACAAGTGGGAATGTTTCATATACCCATCACAGTCTTTCCTCTTCTTTTTTTTTAATCTCATCTTGATATTATGAAAGATGTGATTTAATTTTTTTAATTGAAAAAAAAAGTTTTTGTTTTCTTATTTACTACGTATCTATTAATTTAAATTAATTAGATATTAAGATGCCACTTATCTTCTTTAAGTACTTCAAAAAGTTTATTAATTAAACTAATTAATCAATTAAAATGGAAATTTGTTAACAAAAAGTGGAAGACTTTCCCATTCTCCAGGACTAATTTACAAGATTTATATATATATATATATATATATATATATAATTAATCAATTCTTAATTAGAAAACCCACCGACATAATTTATTTTTTAGTTAATCATCAGTTTCATAATCCACTTTAATCATAAGTGACTTTTCCTTTATTAAAATAAATCCTCTAAATGTAATCCCTTTTAAAAGAGATGCTTAATCTCGTATTCTGTTCCCATGCTAAGTCAAGTCTTCTTTTCCCGTTCATAAATGATAATTCACACTAGAAGTTGTTTCCCTTCTTCTTCTTCTTTTCTTTTAAGTTATGATTGTTGGTACAGCAGTCTGAAATATATCAAAAAATTTAAATTTATACTATTTTACAACATTTTTTCCCAAAAATTACCCATTAACAAAAACAATTTCTACTCTTAGAAAAATTTTATTCTTCAAAAGATTATAAGAATTAGAATTTAAGACGAGAGGTCAGATCATCGAACATGATATTTTTGTATTGAAGGTTTAATTAGCTTAATATCAGCTACAAATTTTTCAATTCACAAATATATATATAATCTTATTGGATAATTATGTTATATTTTGCACTGTTTGAAAAATAAATGTAAACAGTGTAGTCAATGTCAAAAAAAAGAACATACCCACTTGTGATTAGAATGGAATACAAGAGTTGAACAAATAATAAATAATAAAAAAGAATTTTAGGAATCAACTCTGCTGATTTTGGTGTCTATCTTTAATTCGATGTTAGAAAATTTGACCATTTATATGTTGATTTTATCTTCAGTCTAATTTGGTTGCAACATTTTTTTTTTTTTTGGATAAAAGACAACAAAGAGGCTGCTCGGTGATCATCCTGGAAAACATTCTAACATCACCCATCACCATTTCTTTATTTAAGGCTGCACTATTTTTTATGCTTATAAATCAAAGGTTAAATATGAAATTGAGAGCTACGAAAAGTTGAAAAATAAAATGATGTGAGACATATATAATAAGAATTTAAAATATTTGAATTGAATGATTAGAGTCAATTACTTGAATGAATTTATCATAAAATCCATTGGTTTTATTTACCAAAGAAAAATAATGGAGCTGACACCGATTGATTTTTACAATACAGCTGACAATAATATATAATGTTATTTTAATTCTGTATTTATTTAAATCTTTTGTTATATTTCATAATTTTTTTAATTTGTTGAATAGCGTAAACTTGTGTATTATAATGTATTCGATGAAAAGCAAAATTAAATGATGCGTTGACAGTTGCGTAATTTAATAATTACCTACAATTCTAAGCTACCTTTGATTTGAATTAACCCTAAAAGGGTACTTAATTTTAAATTATTGCTGAAGCAGACAGGCATGTACAGTAGTTGAAACAAGAGCAGCTGTTGTATTAACTGCAATGGGAAACGTACACATATCTCCCCTAAGTTTGTGAAAATTTTAATTTAAAAATAAATTATAAAAAAAATACAAACCTCCCCTATAAATAATAAATTTATTATAAAAAAATATAATTTAAAAATAATTTTTTAATTATTAAAATTCTATATAATAACTTAAATTTAAAATTATTATTATCATTAAATTATTATTATTTAAATTTTTAAATAAAATAATTTATTTTATTTAATAATTACTTAAGAAATAATTTTTTAAAATTATTAATACTAATAATAATTTTATTTTATAATCATTTAAATTTATTTTTTAATAATATTTAAAAATAATTTTATTATTATTTAATAATAATTTTAAATTCAAGTTATTATATAGATTTTTTTATTATAAATTTTATATTTTGTTATTAATTATTATAAAATTATTACATATTCATTCTTAAAAGAATTATTTATTAAAAATTAAAAAATATATATTTAAAATATATTTGATATAATAGTTAAAATTTTATTTTTTTTATTAAGATTTAATAATTTTATTTTATAATTTAAAAAATATATATTTTAAATATTTTGATATATTTATTATTTATAAAAAAAATTTATATGTTTTTTTATAAAAGTTCTTTCAAACTAAAATTTTTACGGAACTTAAAAGAGGTATGTGAACTTTTTCTCGACTACAATTAATTAGCGGTACTTATTTGAATTCAACAAAATTAATTAATTAATTTATTCTTTGTCATCTTACGTTTCTTCTACGTACAAAAGAGAATTACATTGTAATAATTAAATTAAAGAAAATATTAAAAAATTCGATTCTCACTACTTTTTCTAATTTTGGTTTGACTCAACAAACACTACCGAGACCCTCTTTATTTTCTTTATTTTGTTTTTAATTACCAACTTAATGTGTAAAATATTATTCCAAAAATATTAAAGAAATTTAGCCACAAATATCCCAATCCAAAACGTCCAAAAACATAGCAATTCTCAAAGAATATTTTTCAATTTTTTATAGTATTTTTCACTTATATACTATAAAATATTATTAGTATTATTAATCCTTTAACCTAACTATCATGTGATATTCTAATATATATACTATATATTTTCTTAATAACAATTAGCAATTAAATTAAGTTAATAAGACAAATATAGGTAGTAAATAGTTATTGACTTACGATAATGTACGACAAATATGTCCACGCAATTTATCTTTTGGTACCACTAGAAACAGTACCATATATAACTTATTTTTGGTTGATGGTATTACAATTAACTAGTTAATTAATTGGCATTGCGCCCATTCCATGAAATTTCTCTTGTATTATAATATTATATTATAAAGTTTCTATTATATCTTATTATTATTTATCTCGAATAACAACCAAGGCAACTTTGCCCTATTTCGACGGCTTCATGAACATTTTGTTTCCACGTTAATCTATGTGCTGTACTGCATGTGCTTCTTCATCTAAATTCTAAATATATAATCTTATATATATATATATACTTTAATTTATAATAAAATTAATTCCCAGTTTTTTATTTTATTAGGAGTTCATTATTATTTTCCAGTCAAATTTAAGATAAGGGCGATGACTTCTTCGGACAAAGTTGGTTGGCAGCTGATACATGCAATCAAGATCTCTTTCATTTAATTATTACTCCGATGTCACTAGGATTATTTTTACCAACTTAATTTTATTCTAAGCTCAATGTGACCAAATATTAAATAAACTAGACCCCTTTTTTAAATTTAGCTAAGTACATCTTTTAAGACCAAATTAATTTCCAATGCATGTAATTATTTAATTTCCTGTATTTTATATATATACGTAAGCATATAACACGAGTAAAGAGCATTCTCAATCCGACGCCACACTGAACCAAGGGATGAGAATGGGAGAAGTAGTTGATGAAGTGAATGTTTCCAATCCTGCAACACCAAAACTAGTGTCAGCACCGGCAACGCCGCCGATATCAGCTCCTCCGTCGCAGTTTCACTCTCCGTCTCTGTCACGTTCGCCACTGCTCACCCCCGTTGATCAGATAGAACCTGCAGCCAAAACCCCGAAAACTTCAACTCCCAGAAATGCAACTCCGAGAAATTTAACCCCAAGAATCCGAACTCCTCGCTTTATCACTCCGCTCGGAAGTCCCATCAGGAAAGCCCTTAAACTCACCAGGCTTGATCCTCACGACGCTTGGCTTCCAATCACTGAATCCCGCAATGGAAACGCTTACTACGCTGCGTTTCATACCCTCTGCGCAGGAATTGGGATCCAAGCTCTCGTTCTCCCCGTTGCCTTCCCTGTTCTTGGATGGTAAATGATTTAATTTTCTTCCTCTTTCTTTCACTTTCTCCCGGATTTTCTTATTTATTTCTCAGCTTTTTTTTGACGTGTTTGATAATAATTTCAGGGCTTGGGGAATTATAGCTTTGACATTGGCATTCATATGGCAGCTTTACACTCTTTACATACTGGTGCAACTCCATGAAAACGTCGAAAACGGTGTCCGTTACAGCAGATATCTCCAGCTTTGCGGTGCAACTTTCGGTAAGCTTCTGATTTTCTTCCAGATTGCTTTTAAGAAAAACCATTTTTAGTACTCACTCTGATCAACAGGGGAAAAGCTGTCCAAGTGGATTGCCATCATCCCGCTGCTGCAGCTGTCAGGAGGAACGTGTCTTGCCCTGATAATCATCGGAGGTTCATCCATGAAAACGTTCTACCAGACTGTCTGCGGCGCCACATGCACATCGCAACCATTAACAACAGTCGAATGGTACTTGGTTTTCACATGCGCAGCAGTGGTTCTTTCGCAGCTGCCCAACTTGAATTCCATCGCCGGCATATCGCTGATCGGCGCCGTCACAGCCGTCGGATATTGTACGATAATATGGGTGGTCTCAGTCGATAAGGGCAGGCTGCCTGGTGTATCGTACAATCCGGTTCAATCAAGTTCGGAAGATATTGTTAGAACTGTTGACATTCTTAATGCTCTTGGGATCATTGCTTTTGCTTTTAGAGGCCATAATCTTTCTCTTGAGATTCAGGTATTCTCAAATTTCTTCTGCTTTTGCTCTCGATCTCTTATTATTTATTTTTTTTCAAATCTCATGAGAGCTAATATTCATAATAAATAATAAAATTAACCAAGTTCTTGCAAAAGTTGTCTAAAACAAGTTCTAAAATGTTACATGAAAATTTGTTTAATGGATAAGTAAAAAAAAAATCGGAGGTGCGCAATGAAATTACTGCTTGAATTTTGCAGGAGTTTGATTCTTATATAGGTAATATTAAGAAAATTTTGACTACGTAAAGAGTTTTTATATTTTAATTTTAGGCATTTGAAGAAAATAAAAAAACTGTGTTACGTTTACGTGTAAACGTGACAAAGTTATTTGAAGGCTACAGTCTGTATTTCTTCCCTATGTTATAGTACCATGTAATATGAACCGTAATCTGGAAGGAAGTAATTTTAAGTGAGAAAAACAGCTAGCTACAAAAAGTTGACCTTTGACGTTTTTTAAGCTAATATGAAGTTTTTCTTTTTGAAGAAATTAATATGACGTTTAGGTAGAGAAAGTGACAGAACATGGAGTTAGGAAATTCAATAATGGAGGGCTTTTTCATATTTTACCTGCCTTAATTATTTATATATATTAACTGGATTAATTGTCAAATAGAAATAATTTACTTTTGGAAAAATAAAATGATTTAAAAAGTTTAAAATATTTTCTTAATGAGATTTTGGTAAAATTGATTGACTGCAGGCTACAATGCCCTCGAGTGAGAAGCATCCCTCAACTGTACCAATGTGGAAGGGTGTCAAATTTGCTTATCTTGTTGTTGCAATGTGCTTATTCCCTATTGCAATTGGTGGCTATTGGGCATACGGCCAAATGGTACAATTTTTTTCTTTTTTTTTTTTCCTTTCAAAATTTCATCAAAATCATCTCATTTTACTCGAATCTAAATCCATTTTTTTGTTCTCCTAATTAACAGATACCACAAGCTGGCATGCTTACAGCCCTCTATGTATTCCACGCCCGCGATACATCACAATTTGTGCTAGGATTAACAAGCGTATTTGTTATAATCAACTCTGTAAGCTCTTTCCAAATCTATGGTATGCCAATGTTCGATGATATGGAATCACTATATGTGAAGAGGAAGAAGCAGCCGTGTCCGTGGTGGCTCCGAGTACTTTTCCGGGTATTCTTTGCATTCTGCGTCTTCTTAGTTGCCGTAGCAGTCCCGTTTGCCGGAAGTTTGGCTGGTCTTATCGGAGGAATGGCGTTGCCGGTTACATTAGCTTATCCTTGCTTTATGTGGCTTAAGGTTAAAAAACCTAAGGCATACAGCCCTATTTGGTGCCTTAATTGGGTACTTGGTGTCCTAGGAATAGTACTTAGTGGATTATTGATTGCTTCCGGGCTTTATGTTATAATTGAGACTGGAATTAAGGTCAGCTTCTTCAATCCTCAATAAATTGATGAGGAAACATATTAGGGTTTTTTTTTTTAACTTTAGTTACGTTACGTTACGTTACGTTACGTTACATATTAGGTTAAAAACATTGTCGAAAGAACCTCGATAATTGAGGCGAGAAGGTGAGCAACATCAATTATTTGTTTAATATATAAAGTGTTTCTCAAGCACTGATATTTGTAGTGGACTTATATTTCAGAATTTCTGCTCCGTTTCTCTTGGGCCCAACTTTCCATGAATTATTTGTTCACGTAGGGCCTACTGTTGGGCCTTATTTGGCCCCAAAGTAAATCATTAAACCACTGTCTCTAATTGACGATATCCTTGCAGCTAAGTACAATTAAAAGGTGAAAATAAAATAATAGACATCTACGAAAAGTGACATAAAATTAAAAGAATAAAATAAAATAATCTTAAGGGAAGGGAAGGGAAGGAACTTTCAAAATAAAAAGATAAAAAAACTTATCATGAGTATAAGAAACCATTCCACCATATATCACGTTTGAGATGTGTTAGATTCTTTATATAAAAAACTTGCAATTAGACGAGAACCCAATAAATCGAATTACTTTTTCTGTGAATTTATTTCAATTAAAAAAAATTCAGGCTGCAAAAAGTGATAGAAATTGTTCTTTAATTCTTTGGCATCATCATGCCTCATGCACTAACAATTGGAAACTAAAGGATTATAAAACTAGACTATTAATTTATAATCACTTTCAAACTAAATCTCTCATTATATATCTAAATTGTTATATTAAGAGTTACACAAGACCTTTACTGCACTAAAATTTACAGCAAGTTTTAAGTGCACTTACACAAGAATCAGTACTTTTCTTTTTCTACCGTGTTCCATAGATTCTGAAAATATTTTAGCAATGAATTGTGTCGGTAATACCATATACCATGCCCACTTTCTCATTGACCCATAAACCCTGCACCCAAATTCTTATAACTTGACCTAATTATCAAAGCAGCTAATTATTAGATGCCCATTTTCTCTTTGACCCACCGTTGTCATACACGTACATTTTGGGATATGTTATATATAGTTTCTCATGGGAACAACGAGGGCATGGAAAGTTTAATTTGGATATATATATAAATATAAATATTCATAGTGGAATTAATGCTAGCTTTTGAATTTACGGATGTGAAATATACGGTGCGGATGTAAATCTGCAGAAGGTGACCACCATGAATTGTCACACGATAATGGCACACCTGGCCGACAAATTGAAAATATAAATGAATTTCAATGAAAATGGACTGCCCACTTGTCACATTCTTGCAGCTGTCACTTCGATTAAAGTTTTACCCCCAGTGATGGACTCTGTTTAAATGGAAGTTTTCTTTAGGTCTCAGTCACTATGTACCCAGACGGCAGGGTAGTAAAAAGTAAGAACTTGTTGAGAGAGAGAGAGAGAGAGAGTTTTCGACTCTGATCAGTATTTCTGAGCACAAAAGTTTAGGTTAATTTTCATAGTAGTTAATTAAAACAATTTACACACCGCTTCCAATAGAACTTGCGTCACGGTTCAAATAATTTAGAGGTTAGAACTTAGACCGGTCAGATCGGTAGATCGATTTTACTCATAGAATCTAATACATAATTATAAAGCTGGCCAAATTAAAAGGAATTGAAGCTAATTAATTAAAAATAGGGTAAAAATTTAAGTTGCCTACTGTTGAATGACGTAGAGATTGTCCCGATAAATTATTGCAATTGAAATAATAATCTAGAGGCATCTAATCTGCAAGATTAGAAAAATTTAGCATTAATTAGAAAAACCGACAGTAAGCAAGTCTTCCTCATAGAATTGAGTTGAAGCTGATAACTGTATATATAGGAATTGACTGATGCCTCATTATATTTTTTCAAAAAAAAAAAAAAAAAACTTGTGAAAGTATAGGAAGTGATTGATGACCTATATACATGCCAAAAGAACGAATTGATCTGATGAAAAATGAATAAGGTTTCGATTCACTTGGCATATATGTTTTATATATGTTTATAATGGCATATTTATATATATAGATGCGAGCTCTGTTTGTTCTCAATTAACTCATATATGTAACTTACTAGCTTTTCATATTAATTGTTCTTCTTTTTTTTCCCTTCTTAAAGAAATTATGATTCTTGCGCTCCCCAGTGGATAGAAGAATTCAAGAAATTGTCTTGTTCTTGAAGCATATATATATATATATATATAAAGCAGTTGTTCAGATCGAGAATTTTGTAGCATCAGCACAAAGAATTAATTAATGGAATCAAATCTATATATTG
Source organism: Melia azedarach (assembly GCA_028052125.1). Taxonomy (NCBI): domain Eukaryota; kingdom Viridiplantae; phylum Streptophyta; class Magnoliopsida; order Sapindales; family Meliaceae; genus Melia; species Melia azedarach. The sequence continues at coordinate 517,153 of CM051399.1, read as the reverse complement.
ATTGTTTTAATTAGAAAGTGGGATTTTGCCTGTATTTCATTTCAGTATTAAATGAAGAAACCTGCCTGATTACAAAGTGATGATCCATGTAACATGCATTGACAATAGAACGAAGAAAAACAACAGGGTTTTTGTGAGTGGAAGAAAAAATGCAACGGAGAGAAAATAACTCTAGAAGAGGTATAAACTATAATGGAGCTGGACCAGAATTCTCTTTTTTAATTTTAAAATACAAGTCTGTAATGAATAATTAATTAAGAGGAGAGCTTATCAATTCGATTTATAATGTGATCTCAATTACCTAGATCCCGAATAGCCAATGGTGGACACTCGCTTGTTCTCATATAGACTAGTGAAGTCTTTTCTGGAAAAAATTGAATGCATAATTATGGTGCAATGCCACCAACATTTACTGCCCAATCACAGCTTGAAAACAAAACAACTAATGCTTAATGTGGGCCTAATGAAGAAACAATTAAATTAATTAATATTGGTCATCATTTACCTAATTAGTGATCAACTTTTCTATAGTCTTGTAAGGATTAAACCTATTTTAATAACTATCTTTAAAAACTAAGTAGTATCTGTTATTTCTATTTAAAATCTAAATATGGTTAAAATTGACTGAAATTTAAAATTAAATAATATATTTATTTTTTATTTTAATTTTTTAATATAAATACTAAATTATTTATTTTATAAAAAAATTAAAACTAATATATTAATATATATGTTCTAAAATAAATTATATTAATATATTGAGTTAATGACATATATAAATATTAAGTAATAAATTAAGGGTATTATTGACAAATAAAATATTTAAATTATTTTGACATTTACTTATTCAAATTTAAGTTAAAAATTTTAATTTAATTATATTCATATATTTTTTATAAATATTTAAATATAAGTTAAAAAACAAACGACTATTACACATCAAAATATTTATATTTAGATTTCAGCTAAAAAACAAAGAGGCCCTAAACCCTCTTTCTAAACTTTCATTATAAAATCAAATTTCACATTGTTTACACTCGATCGAGAAGAAAATAAATAAATAGATTTGCATACAATTTTGTAAGTATATAAGGATTTTTATTTATTTAATGTATAATTTAAGAAAAGTGGTATATATTTGAAATTTACTTTGATGAACAGAAAAGGAACTAGTAGAAACTCAATAGTTTTTTTCTCCCTCTCTTTTTTTTTTTGGTGGGAGGTGTCAATATTGATTTCTAGTTCATGCACAGGGGAACAATGTGAAATTGGTTAACTTGAAAAGTCCAACATGTCTCTTCTCTTTAATCTTCAATCTTGCCTGCCCAAATTTTGGAGTAAAGCAAAAGCCATTTTGGTATGCTTATACTTCGGAAAGTGCTTCGAACCAACCATATTCTTATGACTACCCCGCAACTTTCTTCCAAAGACAACGACAATATACACCCAGTTTTTCATATATATGTATAACTTTTAATTTATAATAATATCGGAAACAATAAACATGCATATTGAAAAATAAATGAATCGAAGTTTCACGGAAAGCAAGCAGTAATATATTGTCAAAAATGAAACAAAATGTGATTTTCATTTCTTTCTTGAACCCTAAATTGTCTTCCTTAATTAAAGTCTAACAAGGCATGACAACTAAAATAATTAATTATTAGGTTTATTACGTGGGCATGTGAAAACATAGGTGTTTTGACTCATCCTCCACTATGTATATATAATCAAACTACAGTAACGTCACCTCCTTAGGTCATCATGATGATATCATTCCTGATGTTGCAAAGAAAATTTTAATATATATACGTGTTCAATTTTTAGGCACGTAAAGGGGCCCTTCTAGCATAGAGACTGCAAAGATTTTCTGAATCTGGAGACTAATGACGATAAATTCCCGCCGTTTTCCGTAAGCGTTTATGTCACAATTTTGCACAATATAAGCTAGATACGTAACTAATTTAATCAAACAACGAAGAAGAAGAAGGAAAGCTTTCAGACATGGGAGAAGTAGCAGAAGAAAGTTTTATGGACGAGTTGCCGCTTTACGAACCCCCAAGTAAAAGCCCTGTAGAGCCAGTGCAACTGCAATTGCAAGTCATCACCATTCATGGATCCAGCAGGTCTTTTACAAGTTTAAACGATTTTTCAGATGATAGAGTCAATAATAGTAATAATATTCCTCCCCTCGACGATTGGCTTCCCATCACAGAGTCGAGAAATGGCAATATTTATTCTGCAGTGTTTCATTTAATTTCTTCGGGAATCGGACTCCAGGCCCTTCTACTTCCTGTTGCATTCGCCGCTCTTGGTTGGTATGTTCCTGAATCCTGGAAACTATATGTATATAAACTGTAATGTATTTGTCTAAATTTCTGTACAATTTTTCAATGGTCCCAGGACGTGGGGTATCATATGTTTGTCAATAGCATTTGCGTGGCAGCTTTACACTATCTGGCTCCTGGTTCAACTCGCTGAATCGACCCCTGGAACTGGAACTCGTTACAGCAGATACCTCCATCTCGCAATAGCTGCCTTTGGTGAGAGAGAGAACACAACTCTTTTTTTGTCTGAATCACATGTTGTAGCAATCCGTAAACGTGACTCTTTATTTCCCTTTATGTCCAGGTCCAAGGCTTGGGAAATTGCTTGCCATATTTCCTGTGATGTATCTATCAGGAGGATCATGCGGCATGCTGATCATCACAACAGGCGGGAACATGGAAACTTTTTACAAGATCATCTGCGGCCGTGACGCCACTTGTGAAGCCAATTCATTGACTTCTGTAGAATGGTTCTTGATATTCACTTGCGCGGCCATTGCTTTAGCGCAATTTCCTAACTTGAACTCAATTGCAAAGATTTCAATGGTGGGCGCAATCACAGCCGTTGGGTACTGTACTCTGATATGGGCTCTATCCATCAAAAAAGGCCGGCTCAGTGATGTATCTTACGGCTCAAAAGATGTTGGAAAATCAGAAATGGCTGAATTCGGGAATACCCTGAATGCGATTGGTATAATTGTGCTTGCATTTAGAGGCCATAATCTTGTGGTTGAAATTCAGGGTACTTTGCCTTCAAACAGAAAACATCCATCCTCTCAAACTATGTGGAAAGGAGTCACGGTTTCATATCTTCTAATAGCCATGTGTCTATTTCCAATCGCAGTTGCTGGATTTTGGGCTTATGGAAACAACGTAAGCATACTGAGATTGACTTTAGATTTATAAGGGCCTTTTTTTTCCTTATTATTTATTACTATTGTCTAAGCGAATACGCGGCTTATTTGATTTCAGGTTCCGATAAACGGTGGACTGTTGGCAGCATTTCGGGAAGCACATGGACACAACACATCCAAATATGTGATGGGCATAGTATACCTACTAGTACTAATAAACAGCCTTAGTTCATTCCAAATCTACGCCATGCCGGTTTTCGACAACCTGGAGTTCCAGTACGCCTCCAGGAAGAAGAAGCCGTGTCCCTGGTGGGTTCGGACCGGATTCCGGCTGTTCTTCGGAGGCCTGGCATTCTTCATAGCAGTGGCATTTCCATTCTTGGGCAGCTTGGCACCTCTCATCGGAGGAATTGCACTACCTTTGACATATGTTTACCCATGTTTCATGTACATTTCGATCAAGAAACCTCGTCCGAATGGTGCAATGTGGTGGCTGAATTTGACGCTTGGTTGCTTAGGCACCATTTTGACTGGTATGTTAGTAGTAGCGGCAGTGTGGAATTTGGCTGATAAAGGCTTACATGCCAACTTCTTTAGGCCTTAAATTAAATTAAATATCCGAAATGCTAATTACCAATAAAAATTGCACATAATTTTTCCAATTTATAGTATCCGTTAACGAGAATACCCAATTTCCCTTATTGTTTGACTTAATACTTCGATACCCTGTGTTATTTCTATAATACTCCAAATCTTTCATCTATTAGTTGACAGAGTTAAAAATAATAATATCTAAGTTTTTAAAATTTTATCTATTAATTTACATAGTCTTAATATTATTAAAAATATTCACAAAAATTCTAATTTATTAAAAAATAATAATTATACGCTTATATAATAATAATTAAAAAAATTATTTTCAACTCTTAATTGATAATAAAATATTTTATTTTATAACATATTAATAACTAATTTATAAATTATCTTTTAAATATTAATTTATTTAAACTTTAAATTTCATTTTAACATGATATTTATAAATAGAAAGATAAAATTTTATAATTTTTAAAATAAATAAAATACTAATAAAATTGATCTTTTAATTTTGTTTAATATTTAGATAATTTATTATGTATAAAACAATTCAAAATTTAGATAAATTTTTATTCAAAGAATAATTTATAATATTTTATTTAATATTTAATATAAAAATATTATTTATATTGACTAACACATATAAAGATTAATATATTTAAAATTCTTTAGTCTACATATGGAAGATTAATTAATTTTGTAACGTTAGTCAATGCACATATACATACAACTACTACGGGGTCAACTTGATTATATTGCTGTATTGCATGTATTTACACATAGAAATGTAACTTAATTTTGAGTGATGGTCAATTGAAAAATTGTAACGTCAACTTTGAAGTTTCATCTTTTATATATAATATTGATTTAACCAATAAATGAATTTTAACTATATATAATGTCAACGGCTCCCACCTACTCCATTTTACTAATTTTGTATTTTTAAAAAAATATGATGAATTATATTAAAGAATTATTTACATTAAAAAATTTATATTTTTTAAATATTTTTTTCAAAAATTGTTAAAAAAATATTAAAAATTATAAATATTAATTATATTAATACTTATTTTTTAATATCGTCAAACTGACATAAGGCTAATGTAGTTAATAGGATGGTGTATAAGAATAAAATATAATTGTTTCTTATTAGACGCTGCTAGGATATTGAGGCTAGAAAGCTTTCCCCCTTCTTCGTAAAAGTAAAACTCAAGTCAATTTAATGTTAAAAATAAAATATTAGAAAAAAGTCTACATATCTCTTTGAGGTTTGTGAAAATTTTAATTTAATAAAAATTTATAAAATATGACACAAACCTCTCCTATAAGTAATAAGCTTACTAAAATATCTTTAAATTATTTTAAAATTATAAAATAAAATTACTTTAGTTAATCACTATACTCCAATACCCTAACTACTATACTAAAATAAATTTTAATAATATATTTTTTAATTAATAATATATATAACTCTTTTTAAAATACATATATAATAAAATCTATAATAATTATAATTATTTTACTACTATAAAAAATTTATAATTCAAAAATAATTTTACAATCATTAAAATTTTATATTATAACTTAAATTTAAATTTGTTATTATCATTAAATTATAAATTTTTAAAGTAATTATCATTATTTTGTTAATAAAATAATTTATTTTATTTAATAATTACTTAAGAAATAATTTTTTAAATTATTAATTTTAGAATAATTTTATTTTATAACAATTTAAATTTATTTTCTTTAATAATTATTTAAGAATAATTTTATTAATAATTGATAATAATTTTAAACTCAAGTTATTATATAGAATTTTTTAATTATAAGTTTTATAATAACAAAATAATTTTAATTATTATAAAAATGATTAAATATGCATTTTCAAAAAAGTTATTTATTAAAATTGAAAAATATATATTTAAGATGTGTTTGGTACAATGGTTAAAGTATTGCTCTTTTTCACTTAAGGTTTAATAATTTTATTTTACAATTTAAAAAAAAATGAATTTAGGGTATTTGGATAAATTTATTGTTTGTAGGGGAAGTTTATCTCCCTTTTTATAAATTTTCTATTAAGTTAGAATTTTCACAAACCTCAGGGGAGGTATGTGAACTTTTTCCTAAAATATTATGAGATACAAATTATTTATCAATAATATTATAAGTTATAAACCCTATTAGTGAAGTCTACTGTAACAATTTTATATTATTATAATATATTTAGTTTTCTTTCCCTTATTTTTGTGAAAATATATTGTTATTTGTGATAATTACAGAATTTTTCACATCAGTTTGTACATGTAATAATATTCATCATCATTTTGTACATAATATTAATTCATATATAAGTATATTAGATCAAGAAAAATTACACCTAATCAAAGAATTAGTTTATATCATATATAATTCAACTGACTCATTTTTATATCATTTCTCACAAAATTACAATTAGTTCTCATTTATGTGAAAAAGATTTTTTTAAAAAGCAATTAGGTATGCTTAACCAGGAGTAGCAGACTGAAAACAGCCAAATTCTGCTTCATGGGAGAGCATAAAACATAAGAGCATAGGTTATGAATTTAATACAATTATCTCGAAATCCACACATCAGCAGACACTTAGCATCTCTTGATTAGTGCGGACCGACCACACCGTCCTTCCCCTCGGTCCGGTAACAGAGCCGGTGCAAGCCCCTCAAGATGTACTTCTGTATACTTTCATTACATTTGTCACAAATTCTGTAGGACATTTCTTTGAACGTTGGTGCACAACACAACCACCAACAAAGCTTAATTCATTTTTAATGCTGCATGTGAGATTATTCCATTCACTGCCAATGATCATCAATTTCTAGTACTAAGATTGCCTAAATTTCTCCTATAAATACTATCTCTTCTCAACGTGAAATCCACAAGTCTTGCTATCATCAACAGAGATTGCTTAAAGGTTTTGTTTGTCAGTTCACTTTGCTACTAATTTTGTTTGTGTTTTTCTTGGCACTATGGCAGAACGTCAGGCTCAAGGAAATGAAGAAAAAGGTTGTGGGATGTTTGATTTCTTGAAGAAGAAGGATGAAGAGAAATCTCAAGAGGATGTGATCACGGCAGATGTTGAGAGGAAAGACCAGGGGAAGGAAGAGAAGCATACTCCTGCGGGAACTCTGCAGAAATCTCACAGCAGCTCAAGCTCGGTAAGCTCTTGATAATTTTCATTACAAGCAAAAATGTTGCTTTTGCCATCAATCTTTTACTTACAAAGCAGGGTTGCCTGAGAATTTGCAGTCCAGCGATGAAGAAGTGGGAGAAGATGGAGAGAAGAAAAAGAAGAAGAAGAAGGGTTTGAAGGAAAAGATCCAGAAGAAAATATCTGGTGAAAAGGAAGAAAAAGCAGAGAAACATGAGCCGGAGATGGCAAATGCAGAAGCGACACATCCGGAGGAGAAGAAAGGTTTTATAGAGAAGATCATGGAAAAACTTCCTGGTCAGCACAAGAAAGCTGAGGAGGGTGCACCCGGAAGTCATCCGAACGAGCATTCTCCAGAAGGAGATAAGGAAAAGAAAGGGATATTAGAGAAGATCAAGGAGAAACTGCCTGGTCATCACAATGAAGAGGAGAAGGCCCACAAGGAAAATTAAAGCAAACCCCAAAAAAGGAACTGTGTTAAGGATATTGGTCTTGTGTTGTCTTGTTAAGTGTTTATCAGTTTGTGTTCCTTCCTCCTAGGGGAAGTTCTTCATCTTCTTGTATTGAGTCTTAGTTTTCAGAATGTTATCTCCAATAAGTGTTTAGTTCCCTCTGCCTTCCACAATTTCTAAAATAACTATTTCTACAAGTTTGAGATAAGGAATCCAGGAAGAAGAAGAAACGGATGCAGACTAAAATGCAAATACACACAAGAGCATGTGAAACTAAATTGAAAATATTTTAAAAGGAAGATTACTAGATTCAGTCGGTCGAGATCACATTTTCAAAGCAAGAATATCAACACATCTCCAAGACAATTATACCATCTCTGCAACTCACACTACTCATGACATTAGCATTAAAATAAATAGATTTTACAAGATAGATGACATATTTTTGGCTGATATGAAACAGAGAAATCAATACCATTGTCGTGAAATTATATCTCTATGCACAAAAGCATATTAAACTAAAATGAAAGTAAGCAAGCAATGACGAACAACAATCTCAAAAGAGTAGAAAGGAAAAACAAAATAACAAGCGAACCTTTGCACATGTAGTTAAATCTAGCTTTCACTCAGAATATGTATCAATACACCCAGTAAAATTTACATTTTAAATTAAAAGTAATAATAAAACTTCTTAAAATTCGACCATTTGATATCCCAACCAAGTGAAAACTTTTGTCCATGTGAACAACAGAAATTTCAAGAAGCAAAAATGTAACAGGATGCCGATTTGAGACATCTACAGACTGAGGAGATCATAAATCACTGATAAATGCATGAATTGGTTAAATTAAGGGGCTTGCCAAGTTTATTGCCTCTCAAAGTGACAGAACATCTAATCCGCCGATAGAACTTAGACTTTACCAGTCTCCCCAAAATGTAAGCCCTTGACCTCATCACAAATGTCAAGTTCAATGGAACCGCCACTCTATCAAGATGCTCTCTAGCAGTTGCAAGAACCGGAACCCCGCCATACAGGGGCACTTGATACCCCTTCACCACGGTTACTACTGCCCGCTGACTCTTCCTTGATTGAGTAAATTTCTTCATCTATTTTATCCATTTATCAACAAATTAATTACATCAACAATAAAACACGCCACAAATTGACACCAAACATTCCAAGTCAAGCAAGCAGCGAGGCTACAAAATTCTTTTAAAATGTTCAGAATTCATAGGAAACATATGTATTGTATGTATGTTTGACAGAATTTCTATACTAAAATTAAAGTGATATGAATATGGTAGATGCTAAGTTGCTTAAAGCCAAAGAGACGAGAAACTATTAACAGCGGAGTGGACCCAATTGCACTTCCCAAAAAGAGAACCAATATGATAACATTTTCCCAGGCTGCAGTCTTTTGCAGGCATTTCAATAAAGACAACCAAAATTTGCACTACCATACAAACACCTCTCCCTACCCGTCTCAAGGCTGCAACAAAACCACGCCTAAAGTTCTTGAAACTTTGACCCATGAAAAGGAAATGCCTGTTAAATGACCATTTGAACCTTGATTAACAGTGGAAATATGATGACAGTGAGCATGGATTTTTACCTGTCCGGATGGCCACTTTGAGCTGGAAATAATGAAGTTCAACAGGAGAAGAAGTGACGTGGACGGCAAAGAATGTAGCTGGGTTTCTGTATAATATCTTGACCGTTGAATTTAGTGACAGCATGTCTGTTGGCACCCCTGATTCATCGTTTCCTGCTTGTACATTAAAATTCTCGAACACTATGTTCTGCCCACAAAAAGCACCATTTTTTTGTTTAATTTAATTAATCGTAATAATTAAATTCAATAAACAAATGGCTAAAAATTCGGGATTTTGAACACCCAAAACGGTGTGTTTCATTTCTCGATGAAACTAGCGGACTGAGTCCCTGGCTTCGCTCGGGTTTTCAAAGCAAAGCACATAGAAATGTGTGCCAAAACCGAGTAATCGCCGGGTCAACTCAGCAACCAAAAGACTCGTCGGAAAAGACCGGAATGCACCGGAAAAAAGGAAAAAAAAACGTACCTTTACGGTGATTTTAGGCTTGTAGGACTTGCTGGCACCCCATAGAATCAGACAAAACACTGTGAACAAAAGAACGAAAAACAAAGCGATACACAGATACAATCTCACATTACGACCGGAACCCCCATCACGACCGTCCATTTCGTCGTCGTCGTTGTCGTCTTCTTGATCGAGTTGCACGTGCTTCCAAGTCGAGAGACCTCTGGGGTTCTTAAGCGAAGCGGAGAACCGCGACGTCGACGACTCGCGAGAGTGGTGAATTGGTGAGCAATGGTAGTAGTGGTGTGCCGGGGAGCCCGTTGGGCTTGACCCGTACGACATCTTCTCGACGTCGTGGTTGGAAGGACTTTGGACGTAATATATCGGCCGGCGCGGGGACCTCGGCAGCCAAGAGGCGTCGATACTCGTCCCTTCTGAGTCGGTCTTTGCATGCATTTCCACCGCGTTAAAATACAGAAGAAAAACGACGAAAGATTAGGGTTCAGACTTCTGTTAGGAGCAATAATGGCGGGTTCTTTGGCCTGTGATTGAATAGTAACGCAACAAAGGAGACAATGCACTAAGAAAGAAAGTGACAGTTAATACTGAGGAAGTCTCCGAAGCAAGAACAGAAGCAGCGAGTTTGTCAATTTAGGCCGCGTGCGTATTGTTCACGCCGTAGCCAATCGTACGCGCGACGGAGGCAAAACAAGTGGAGGGACTTGATCGAACGGTTTGTAAGGGAGAATGTGAGTCCCGCGGTTGGAGAGCGAGTGGTGATGATGGATTTAGCGGATTTTGCAGGATTACAGAATGTCGGAATTGACCTTGGTTTAAACAAAGGATGATGTAAGGAGCGAGGATATTGGTGGTATGTCGTGGAAAATTATGTTATTTTATGAAAACGGGTCGGGTCAAAATTATTCCGCAGGATTGCGTGAGGCATGGCTAAGTTAAAGAGTGGACTTGGTTGGATTTCGGTCGGATTAGATCCAACTCAAACCATATATTAATAGATTATCATGTTTGTTTAAATATAAATGTAGGTTGAATTTTGCATTATTTTTCTTTTTTATGTCAACTTATTTACGATAATTTATTTTTTTGACATAATTAATTGGGTTAAAGAAATTCAAGTCAATTTAACTTGTATGATGTCTTACGCTTCCAAGCATATACTATTCTTACTAGTATAATATGCTTATCAATAAGGTCTTTTAATATAACATGTTAAAGAGAAATGGGCTTTTTTCAGTGCTAGGATTCAGAAAAAAAATAAAAAATGGATCATCCCATAACATGATCTAATAACTAGAGCACTACGAATCAACCTACTGTTTTTGCATTATATGGATTCAAAGAAAAGTCAAGATTGAATATATTGATTATATCATTATATCAACCGAAATTTATATTTTGTTTACATGAAAAAATCAATATAATTATGAGTCGTGAAGTTTTAAGCTGTGAAATGAAATGGAAAAGTATGCCGATAAATGACATAGCAGGATTCTAATTTATATAGTCTTTGGGTTATCTTATAAAAAAAAAACAATGTAATAAAATGTTACCAGTATCCATATTAAGGAGGATTCAGACCTAACCATCAATCCGAAAAGTAATGGGAACAATAAAATTCATAAATACCGAAGAATCTTTAATAATTTCGTTGAGGGGAATGGCAAAATCAATCCAAAGATCTTTTCTTTTCTTTTCTTTTTTGAGAGGCGATAGACTAACATTATAACTGAAATAGATATTGGCTTGCAGTAAATATCACTACAATTTAATTTTATGGGATTGATAAATTTTTATTCATTTAAATCATAACTTTTGGTTTTTTAGATAGATATACATAAGAAATAATTACTAAAATTAAAAGGCATTGATTTTTGTTTTTGCTAAATGAAGTGAAATATTTTTGCTCTTCAATCACATTAATCAAAAAAAAAAAAAAAAAACTCTACAAGCGTTTGTTCCCATTTGCTTTTGTCCGAATATCATCTAAACTCTAGCAGACTCTTGGCCTTGAGCCTCACTTAACTGAGCCTGGGCTTGGGCCCCTACATCACCAACCCCATCGATTTGACTCTCCTCAAACTCCTTGATCAAATCAGGATCAACATTCTCCTCAGGCTCCCACGTTGCCTCATCAATGTCCGTCCATTTGACCAAATACTCGCTCTTCCCATCGTCCCCCACTCTCTTTCCAAATACACCCTCTGCCACAGCATATTCCAGCCCAGCCTCGTAATCCCTCACCAAATCCTCGCCAATCAATCCGGCTTTCACCCACTCGTTATCCGAGCCGTCTTTCCATTTGACCAAATACTCGACTTGATCTCCCTTCCCTCTCTTCTCCAGTATCTCCTGCGCCTCCGCGTACTCGTATATCGCCTCCTCCAGATTACGAATTACCGTTTCTAGCCCTAATCTTCTAGCAAATTGCATCGGATTACCCTTCGGCGTAACTCTCAGTATCTGCTTCGCCAATTCTAACGGCGTCAAACTTCTGTCATCTTCCACCTCAGCATCCGCGCCGAGCTCCAGCAACAGCTTCACCACTCCCGGTTTCACATACCCAGCCGCCATATGTAACGCCGTCAATCCGCCGCTGTTATCTCTATAATTCAAATCAGCTCCAGCTTCCGCTAAAAGCCTAACACACTGCTCTGACCCGAGACCAGAAACAAAGAGAAGGGCAGTACGGCCGTCACTATCAACGGCGTCAATGTCACGTCCGTCTTCTGCTTCTATAAGCTCTTTGAGCGCCATTTCATCGGCTTTCTTTGCTGCGGTCCACCAGGGAGACTCGTATTCGGCGACGACGTCTTTAGCAATGAAATCCTGAGGAACCCAGGAAGGAGCGTGGCCGTCTTTCCATTCTATCAAGTACTCCATACCGGTGCCACCCTCAAGCGCTCTGCTTCCAATAATCTTGCTGACTTCGCCGTAAGCTTCGTCGTCATCCTGAAGAGTTCTCTGCGTTTCCTGGTTTTTGATAGCGAATAAAGCTGTGAAGGTGAGCCTGTGGAGGGGCTTGACGGAGAGAGAATGATGAGAAGGGATTGGGAGGAGTTTAGGATTAGGGGAGAGTTTAAAGCGGGAAGGAGAGTGGTTTAGTAAGAGAGAATCCATGGAGTTGAAACTGAGTGTCGGGTAGTTTGTTCATGGAATGGAATGAGTTTAGATTTGGAAAAAAGTAGAGTAGTGTGTCGTCGTGTAATCTGGAGAAAGTGAAAGGGGAAGAGAGAGCTGTGTTGGTGGATAAGAAACGCAATCTAGTTCGTGGATGATGTTTTAGATTATGTTTTGTCCACGTAAAGTTAAGGAAATTACGGGGAATTTTTTTTTTTGGTGACTAGGAATCGGTCGGTACTAATTAGTATGATAGAAAGTGTTAAGTATGATATAAAGTGTTACTCTTTTGTTTCACTTATTATAATAAATCATAATTAGATTTTTTTTAAAATATAAATATAAATATAAATATAAAAATATTAATTTAACTAAAATTTAAATGATTATATTTAAATATTTTTTAATATTTAAAAATAAATATTAATTTTTTATTTTTATAAAAATAAAAAATTTAAAAATTAATATTTTTACATATATAATTTTAAAATAAAATATTATTTACTTATCGTTGTCGAAAATTTTGATAACATCCTTGCTTTAATATTTATTGAAATTCTTATAGATTTCATTTTCTTTTATAATTAAAAATTTAACTACATCAATAATCTTTATCATAATAATAATCTCATAATATGAATTAAATTATCAAACTCCACCAATGAAACACATTATATTATGCATAAAAAAATTTAATTATAGAAAAAAAAATTAACTTGCAAGCGAAAGAAAGTTGAGGAGACAAAAAAAATTAACTTACAAATGAGATAATTGATAAGAGAGCTGAGGAGATAGAGAGAGATTGTCGACACAAAAAGAGATGCATCAAAATTAGTTAACTAAATTTTATTTTTATTTGTAAATAAAATAATAAATAAAATATTTTTTAAAAATAAAATATTAAATTATTCTGATTTTAATTTATTTAAATTTAAGTTAAATTTTTTAATTTAATTATATTCAAATATTTTTAACTTATATTTATATATAAATTTAAAAAAATATATAAATACTTATATTTAAACAGAAAAAAAAAAATCAAATAAGTCCTTACATGAAATTGCAGCTCCAATTTTGAGGGGTTTTGGATCTATGAGATGAGAACCAGTTGAGTTGAGCCCAACTGACCTGATTACACTTACACTTGCTATCATCAACTTAAAAAAAATAAAAAAGTTGCATGAATATGAGAAAAAAAAAAGAATTTTTTTTTTTAATTTTGTTGAGGTCTCAACTCAAATATGACAACCGAATCACATTTTATAACTCAATTGTTTTTTAAATTGTTAATTTGCAATTATCAGAAATGTGGTAATGAAAACATTTTTTTTAATTTTTAATTAATTAAGCATGCAGTACGAAGTGTTGAGTAATTAGGAATGAAAATGACAATAAGAATTTGTCAATGTTTTCAAGGCAATTGAAAAAAAAATAATTATTAAAAAATATATTAAATAACTTGCTTTGCCATCATACGTGACTCGATTTTATTAATATGATTTGTAAATAATAATGATATTGATAAACACATTTTATTATGATTTTTTTTCGATTTTATTAATAAACACACTTTATTCTAAGTTATTGTCAATAATAAATTTACTTATTTTGTAGGGAAGACAATAATTAACACATTTTTTAAACGAAAAAGAATCAAGATTTGTTTGGTATAAAGTTTTTATAATTTTTCAAATAAAAATTTTTAGAATAGAGATTTTACTCATAGAATTTTTCTAAATAAAATTTTTAACAAAATTTTATCATTTGTTTAGGTGTTACAAATAATTTTTTTAATATTTTATTTTAAAAAATAATTTAAAATAAAATAAAGTTATTTAGATAATTTTGCTTTTTAAAAATAAAAAAGGTGGAGAGTACGAAAAACTCAAATTTTGAGTTTTTTTCAATAAAAGAAAAATAGTTTCTTTAATTTTTAAAAAAAAATTTAATGTCAATTAAATGATATCAAAAAATTTAAAAAAAAAATTTATTATTAAAAAAATCTTCTTGACTAATGAAAAAATTAAATCAAACCAATAATCAATATACTAGAGATTTCATTCTTACAATATTTTTATTTCTTTTATTTTTCTAACTAAGAAATCTATATTTTCATTATTAATACATTATAAACTAATAATAGTAACGGTAATAATACCAGATTATTCTAATCATTTGAATGGCTACCGTTATAAAATTAAAAAAAAATGCACTTAGTAATTTTATGTTCTTCTGACAAGCTGCTTCTCTTTTTGCACCGAACAAAAAACACTTTCTTGGAAGCTACTTCCAGAAATGAAAACACTAATTCCATATTGTTATTTAAAAAACAAATGAGCATAACACATTTGACTATCGATTAGCCCGCAAACAGCTGTGCGTTGCTAAGAATTTTGACTCACATTTTGTCTTATTTTAATTTATTCTCATTTTCTCTTGCATGGAATGAAATTTATAGTTAATGATTTTATATAATAATATTAAAAGAAAGTCAGTCCATATAAAAATAATTTCCCATTTATAAAAAAAAATTAAATATTTTTGGCAGCAATGTAAACGCAGACAGCACAGAAATAAAGGAAGCAAATCATTTTATTTAATTTTACAGCCCGGCCCACAGAAACGTCCTAATTTACACCAGTTGAAGTCTTATCATCTAGATCCCTGAATTATAAATTGCTTTCAGATAAGAGCAAAAGTTTTTATTTTTGTTAAATACATATCCCTTAGTTTTTAATTATATAGTTATCTATAATGGATGGTCTAAAATACTCCTTTATTCCAAGTTTACGTACTGTTCAGTGTCGGTTTACTACGGTTTATCAGTTGACCAAAAAGACTCATTTTTATTTTTTTAATTTTTTTATATTATTTAATTATTTAAAGAATGGCGGTCTAAAATGTTGAGTTTTATATGATTGTGATTTTAAAACTTTTAAAAGATTAAATTTTAAAAAATATAATCATTTTATTTAGTTAAAATTAATATTTATTTAAAAACTTATATAAAAAACCATAGTATTACTCGGTAATTTGCTCATTCAATAGGTTTATGGACCTTCTTGATATATACGGTAAATTATAAATTTATTTGAAAAAGGTAAAATTAAAGGGACCTATATGATAATACTCCAACACAAATTCTTTACTCCATCTCACTGTCAGTTACCTGTCAATAGGCAAATTAGCTGCACCATATAAAACTTTCCACATCTCCAGCAATCATAGTTTCCGCGTATAATAATATCATCAATCTTGAACCCTAGATTTCCGATAGGGTCCAGCCAAAAGTTCAATCTCCGCCGTCGATCATGTGGCATGTGGGATCACCAAAGGTGGCGTGTTAGGTGGTGAGAAATGGGCACATGGAAATACCGTGTGTCGCGTCAGAAATCACGGGCATTACACCAATCCATCGGCCTCCATTTCTAACCCATGCATGTGAAAACAACCAAACGCGGTCTTGTTAAGCACTTATTTCCTACTTCCAAGCCCACCATCACAGGCTCGTTCTTTGTCCTTTAAAACACTGAATTTGCTTACGTGGAGACGAATCATTGGCTGAAAAATATTGGGTTGGACCCCATGACCGCTTCTACTACCACACTAAGCACTTTGTAATGTGACGCGGAAGACTTTTTGGGTTGGCAGCAGCTTAGTGCTTACTGCTTTTGGCTTCCTACTTGTAGCTTCCTTCCCTCCTTTGAATTGTACTTTAAATAAGTCGTCTTTCGGTTACCACTCACCATATTAAAGTGTGTTTTTTGTAACTTTCTCCGCTCATTTACACAAGTCTTTTGTTCTCTTATTCAATTTCTGCTATCCAATCCATTTTTTCCCTTACTACTGTTTCTGAAAATGCTGTTGCCGAGTGCTGCTTTCTGGCAGCTACGTGTTGTTGTTGTTCTTGCTGCTTTCGCCATTGTTGTCACGGCTGAAAGTCCTTACAGGTTTTTCACCTGGAATGTAACATACGGTGACATTTACCCACTTGGCGTTCGCCAACAGGTTTCTGAGATTCGCTCTACTCTTTTCTGGGAAGAATATTTTATCATCTTTTGGCTTGTTTGACTTGGGAAAATTTAACAGGTTTTGATATGATTTCTTGTTTGTTTCCAGGGAATTCTTATAAATGGACAGTTTCCAGGTCCTGATATTTACTCAGTCACCAATGACAATCTCATCATCAATGTCCATAACAGCTTGCCTGAGCCTTTCCTCATCTCCTGGTTAGCACTCTTTCCTTCTGTTTCTGTAACCTCTCTACTTTCTCTCCTGCAAACGTCCAAGATGTAATTTTTTTTAATTACTGTTCAGATTTTAACAAAACGAGAACGTTGACGTCATGAAATTCTTAATTATCCTCATAAATTCTCCTTCTGCATTTTAAATACAATACGCGTTTCCAATAAACAGTTGTATATCACACAATTCACCACCACATACAAATACATACGTACAAGATTTTTCTTATATGTTATTTTTGGTCACGTAATTGGTAGGTAACATGGTCGGGATCATATATTTTATGTTTTAAATTACAATAATAAGCAATAAAACAGGAAAAATGATATATGGGAAATGAAAAAAACAGGAGTGGTGTACAGCAAAGAAGAAATTCATATGAAGATGGAGTGTATGGAACAACATGCCCTATTCCTCCAGGGAAGAACTTCACTTACATTTTACAGGTCAAAGATCAGATTGGCAGCTTCTTCTACTTCCCATCACTTGCTTTTCACAAAGCAGCTGGCGGATTTGGAGGCATCAGGATTCTCAGCAGACCTTTAATTCCTGTTCCATTCCCTGAACCTGCTGGTGATTTCACTGTTCTTATTGGAGACTGGTACAAAGCTAATCACAATGTAAGTGATAAAATCATTGTTTCCAATTTATTGTTCATTTTGCTGATTATGATAACAAACTCAATACAATTCTGTTGTGTTTGCTACAGAGATTGAAGGCTGTTTTGGATCGTGGTCATAGGCTTCCTTTACCTGATGGCATTCTGATCAATGGTCAGGGCAACTGGTGCATCTTTCACTGTTGAACAAGGTAAAATTTTCAACCATTCGCATATGTGATATTTTGTTGATTACCATTCGCATATTAAGCAAAATGTGAATAATATTTTTTGGTTTTTGTCTTTTCAGGAAAAACTTACAGGTTCAGAATCTCAAATGTGGGTCTGCAGCACTCGCTCAATTTCCGCGTTCAGGGCCACAAGATGAAGCTGGTTGAAGTTGAAGGAACTCACACTGTCCAGACAACATATTCATCACTCGATGTTCATGTGGGTCAGTCCTACTCTGTGCTGGTTACCATGGACCAGCCTGCACAGGATTTCTACATTGCCGTCTCAACCCGGTTCACCACCAAGGTCCTAACTTCGACTGCCACCCTTCACTACAGTAACTCTGCCCGTCCGGTCTCTGGCCCGGTTCCTGGTGGGCCCACCACAGAAATCGATTGGTCTCTTAATCAGGCCCGTTCAATAAGGTATTTACATTTATCAATGCATTTGAGAATGTTTATAAAAAAATATTTGTTTTGTCAATAATTATGACATGGGTGATTTTTTCTGTGTATTACATTGCAGGACTAATTTGACAGCAAGTGGACCAAGACCAAATCCACAGGGATCATACCACTATGGTCTTATAAACATTACAAGAACAATCAAGCTAGCAAGCTCAGCTGGTCAAGTTAATGGCAAGCAGAGATATGCGGTTAATAGTGTGTCTTTCATCCCAGCTGATACTCCCCTGAAGCTTGCAGATTACTTCAAGATTGGAGGTGTTTTTCGTGTTGGAAGCATCCCGGATCAGCCAACTGGTGGCAACATGTACCTTGACACATCAGTCATGGGTGCTGATTTCAGAGCCTTCGTTGAGATTGTTTTTGAAAACCATGAAAACATTGTCCAGAGCTGGCACATGGATGGATACAGCTTCTGGGTAGTTGGGTAAGAACCTGCAAATTCAAATGTGCCAATGAAACTGTTCAGCATAAATTGAGCTAATAATGGATTGAAATCTGTATTGCAGCATGGATGGAGGAGTGTGGACGCCGGCAAGTCGTAATGAGTACAATCTGAGAGATGCAGTCTCCCGTT
Source organism: Melia azedarach (assembly GCA_028052125.1). Taxonomy (NCBI): domain Eukaryota; kingdom Viridiplantae; phylum Streptophyta; class Magnoliopsida; order Sapindales; family Meliaceae; genus Melia; species Melia azedarach. Next base: position 498,426 of record CM051399.1, on the reverse strand, counting down.
GCACTATTCAGGTTAGTTCTTTGCTGATGGAAAATTTGTTGCCTTATGTTGATCACTTGAAATGTTGCAGAAAATTAAATTTGGCCTTTTGTGTTACAGGTATATCCCAAGTCATGGACTGCTATTTATGTAGCACTTGATAATGTGGGAATGTGGAACATCAGGAGTGAGTTTTGGGCAAGGCAATATCTTGGACAACAATTTTATTTGAGAGTTTATTCACCTGTGGAATCAATTAGAGATGAGTACCCAATTCCTAAGAATGCTCTTCTATGTGGCAGAGCCAAAGGCAGAAGCACAAGACCATAATAAAACAAGCTACTAAAGAAAAGATATAGTGAATTTTCATTTACAACTACATATGGCCCAATCTTGTGGTTCCATTCTTTTATAAAAAAATCCGTATTCTTGGTTTGTAACAATGAATGTGTAGCAATTATTTTGTTCATAATAACTTGATTGTAATTTTTCTTGATCTTTAATAAAAGAAAAGCAAGTGATACCTTCTTGAGAGTATTTTTGAGATTGTGGCGTTGTTGGAATAACCAAAATTCATGATTAACTTTTTTGATTCGTGCATTGAAGAGGTTGTGAGGAACAATTTCATGGGCAAACCTCCAAGAATACAAATTATGAGAACAAACAATGCCTCCTTGTTTCTATCATAGGAACTGTGGATTTAGTTACTTGTTGCCACCAAATAACTCAAGAATCAAAGACCAAACTTGTTCAGAACTGAATGCTAAGTAATACAAAGACGGCAGCACCTTTGACTGATTCAATAGACTATTGTGACGACCGCCCTACATTACCGAATAAAAAAATATTTGAATTAATCGGTTTCTTCACTCTTAGTTTTTGTAAGTTTGTGTTCTTGCTAGACGTGACCTTTACAATTTTTTTGTATATAAAGAGTATGCTTTGCGAAAGTATTGACAGAATTTTAAGAAAGAAAAAGCTTCATTGAATTTAATTTCTCATGGCAAGGAGACTAGGTTTTTTGGCTATTTCCTTGGCTATAGTAGTTTTACACCCAGCAAATGCAGAGGTTCCATCAATTTTCATATTTGGAGATTCGACTGCTGATGTTGGAACGAACAATTTCTTGCCTGGAAGCAAATTTAGAGTTAATTTTCCTCACAATGGCATAGATTTTCCTCATTCAATACCAACCGGAAGGTTCAGCAATGGCCTAAACAGTGCTGATTTTCTTGGTTAGTACAGTTTTCAGTAGAGTTTCAAAAACATAAATTTTTCCCCAAGGCATGCAAGTTTACTCTGACTAGTTGCATAATATTGCATTAATTTTTTTTTCAGCCAAGCTACTGGGTCATAAAAAAAGTCCACCACCCTTTCTGTCTCTGAAAAGTTCATCTACTGTCAACAAGGAAAGCTTCAAAGGTGTAAACTTTGCCTCTGGAGGTTCTGGGCTGCTTGACATAACTGGACAAACAATGGTAAGAATAATCTCGTACTCACCATTTATAACTTTTGGTTTTTTATTTGCTTTCATTGATTAAGACCAAATTATCTTCTGATTTCCTGCTCAGTTAATGATGACGAATTTCGAGAAGAAGGAAAATTCAAATGATGCCTTACACAGCAAGGTAAAAAATGTTGTCCCATTGAGCGAGCAGATAAAGCAATTTTCTATAGTGTATAGAAATCTTGTGGCTGCAATTGGCAAACCAGAAACTGAGAAGTTTCTCTCAAAATCTTTATTCTTCATCAGTACCGGCAATAATGATATTTTCGGGTATTATCATTCTGGTAGTAATATACCAAAACAAGTATTCATCTCCACTTTAGGACTTGCTTATGAGAAGTACCTGAGGGTGAGAATTCCTTTTCTCCATATTGTTCTGATTATTACTTCATCCTCCCCTGTACTTGGAACTAAACTTGCTTTGTTTTCCAGGTGCTACTGACTCTTGGAGCAAGAAAGTTTGGAATAATTAGTGTTCCACCAATTGGATGTTGCCCATCTCAGAGGATTTATAACACTACTGGTGGCTGCTTGGAGGAATTGAATGAGCATGCAAGAGCTTTCTATGCAACAATGGAAGCCCTCTTGTGCAAGCTCAGTTCAGAATACAAAGACATGAAGTATTCACTTGGAAACACATATGAAATGACAATCAATGTTATTCAGAACCCTCTTCCATTCAGTAAGCTGCTTATTAATTTTGTTACGTTCATTCATGACAGTGAAAAACATTTGGACGATTCCTTAAATTAGCTCCCTCTTGATTTTCAGATATTACGGATGTGAAAACTGCATGCTGTGGAGCTGGGAAGTTCAATGCAGAAGCCTTCTGTGATCCAAAAGCAAATCTGTGTGCAAACCGGCATGAATACCTGTTCTGGGATCTATTCCATCCTACCCAAGATGCTTCTAAATTGGCAGCTGTGACACTCTATCACGGTGAACCAAGATTTGTATCCCCTATCAACTTTTCCCAGTTGGCTGAAGCTTAACCAAAATCACTCCTCACAACTTCCTTCCAATATGATCAAGTGTATCCCAAACAACAAATAAATTCCATATATACATGTATTGATGATATGTTTGTAAAAGAGTGATGTACCAAATGAATGACACAATTGAATGTCATTAAAACCTAAGCTTGATTTGCACATCTAAGGACTTCCTGTAATTGTGTCCTCATGTCTCACTGTAATAATCAAAGGATGTTGGTATTTATTAAAACAATAAACAGACATTTGTATGAAAATTTTTTAATACAAGTCACAAAATATACTGAAAAAAACATCCAAATTTGTGATAGTATAAATTAGGAATATTCATTCCAAAAATAGGGCATTGCTTACATATACGAAACCAGGTGAAATTGTTTCTTCTCACCTTTATTGTTATGTATCTATAATACATGGATGCCATGAATTGGATCTGATGTTGACAATCGTTTATTTTGAATGGGGATGCAAAGTTCACGGCAAAAAATCTAACTGTTGTGTCATGTAACTAGGGATGATCTTGTGATATCTATTTCATCTATGCATATTTTTTCAGTCAGCTGATTCATGTAGATACCAATGATTGAGAAGTTGCGAGGAATGACTATATATCATAAATGGTCCTAGCTGCACTACAGTCAGATTCAGCATAATGTCTCCACAGATCTGTTTCTCCTTTGGAATTAATCCCCGTTAGGAGCTCATCTTTCTCCCTTTTCATCTTTAGCCAGTACGCAGGCTCCTCAAATAACCTCAGTATCTGCACAAAAGAGAACAAATGTTAACTTGAAACCGAAAACATAAGCAGAAAACTTTACTTTTATCCTTACGTTGAGAAAGTTAATTCATTTTCTTCTTAGAAAAAGGCAAGTTTACCATCTTCATCGTTGGCCTTCTTGAGGACGAATGCAAGAGGCAGAGCCGTGCTGCACACATCATTATTTCCATTTCCTCTTTGTCGTAGTCTTCATTCAAATTAGGATCAATTAGACGTTCGCATAGGCCACAGCTGAGTAAAGACCTTGCCTGCAAGTTCATTGGGAACATACTTTTTAAAGCTTTCAAATATAGAAACTTCATTTCAAGATGAACTCAAGTACTAATTTTCTCCTATTACCCAAAGCACTAAGCTTTCGTGATTTGCCTGGTTGGTTTGAATAGCCTCTTTCCCTGTGATAAGCTCCAGCAGCACAACCCCATATGAGTACACATCAATCTTCTCATCAACTTTTCCATACATCATGTACTCTGGAGCAAAGTATCCGAAGGTCCCAACAACATTAACTGGCTTTAAGTTTGCTGAAACTTGATGAGATGGATGGTGAACAAGCGCTGCCCCAAAATCTGATAGCTACGAAATACAAGCCAATCAAATCGCATTGGTCCAAATGGAAGTTCGCGGACATTTGAATATAAATTGAGGTAGAACTTACTTGGGGTTGGAAATTGTCAGAGAGGAGAATGTTGGATGATTTCACATCTCTATGAATGATTGGAGGATCACAACAGCGATGAAGATAATCCAGTGCCTTTGCGACACCAATTGCAATAACTATCCTCTCATTCCACTTGAGTTGTTTCAAATATTGCTTCAGGCTTCCCTTTAGCAAATTGTAGACAACTGCATAAACTTCCTTGTTATGACAGTATCCAATTATCTGGACTATGTTCTCATGTTTCATACTTGATAACAGCTCTATTTCTCGGAGAACCTCCTCTTCCGACCAGCCTGTAGATTTCAGGACTTTTACCGCTGCCAACTGACCATCACCTAGATTGGCTCGATAAACTTTACTGTTCCCACCTTGTCCTATCAACATTTCATGGGTGAAATTTCTTGTAATATGACTAAGCTCGTAGGATGTGAAACGTCTGCAGGTTCCTTCAGCTTCTAAGACTGCCAGTTTCTCAAAAATTTTCTGTTTCAATGACCCTGGAACCTGTGCTGTCTTCTTAACACTGTATCCTCCCACATCACTTGCTTGTTTCATAGTTGATGACATTGTGGGAGGTGGTACAGTCAGATATTTCTTTAGTTTTCGGGTTGCTGCTGACTGCTCGAAGCCAGGGTATTTTGATGAAGAAAACGAAGATTGAAGTGCCAAATTATTTGATCCTTGTTGTGAAGTTCCCTGTCTCTGGACTAGAATTCTTCCAACATTGTCCATTACAAGAAGAGTACAAGTAGGTGGCAAAGCCTTAAGACATCTGTTCACTACTGAATCTTTTGGCCTGCACAACAGAACTAGAATCAAAATATATAGAAAGAGAGAAAACTTTGGTTACAAGTTATCAAGTTCAAATTCAATACCCTGAAAGGCTGCAGCCAAGAGCCAGGATTGTTGCATAGCTAATTCTCACTTCATTTGATAGTTCAGAAATGTAAGAATCTCCAAGACAGACTTTCACAAGGAAATCAATATGCTTGGTCTTGCATAAATCTTCGTGGATGTGAAAAGTGTTGAGATCAACGGCATCATTCTGCTCTTGAACATGAACTACCAGCACACTATCTCCAGGATTCACAACAACAGTAAGCAACTGCAAAAGCACCTCTCTGCTACAGTTGTCTGATTTCAGACCAAAAATGATTGTCCTCTTCTGCACTGTCCTGGTTCTCAGAAGTGATAAAAACTTGTGCTCAATCCTTAACTTTCCAACCATCATAAACAATTTCAGCTTCGAGTTTCAGATACAATAATCCCATTGCAGAAAATAAACTGCAACTTTCTTGTGTTGCTAGCTTGCTTCTTGTTTCGAGGATTTATCTCCTCCCTCTCCTATTACTACCGCCATAAATTTTGAACTATAAGTAGAAAGTACTGCCTTTAATTCATTAATTGACAACAGTGACTTGTTTATTGTCATGATTCATGATTGTTTCTATAATTGACTTTTCTCTTAACAAACAGCAACCTACTGGTTGATGAGCTTTTAAGTAATGAATCAAATTTATTACATTGAGAATATGTCACTAGCTGTCAAGTTTATGCACAATTTTAAAAGCATATAATAATTATGAACTAAAAATCGCTATATTTTTCTTTAATTTATCATTATAAAAAAGAATCAGATTCATGTTTATGTTTATGTTAGAAAAACTAATTTGGTACTTCACAATTGGTTGAGAATCAGAGGATGGTATGCTTTAAATGATGGGAGCACGTCCTACACCTAACATCATTTGCTTATTAATAATCTGTCACAAGACAAGGAACATTTAGATATGACCCCAAATGGGAGTTTCCCTTTTCTTTCATCACAGCCTAACTAGCTAGCATTTAAGACTAACATCCATCATGTTAATACAAAGAATAAAACCATCTTCTTACCAATCCAATTGTATTTGTTGATGGGAGAGATATGAGGCAGATTACTTCAGAATTCTGTGGTGGGATCGTTTGAAGAATAAGCATATTTCGTCAAGCCAAAGAACAATAGGTTGGTCCCCGTTAAATGGCGCATTATTAAAACCCCACATACACAAATATTTCATGTCCCCGCCGGAGATGGGTACAATAAATCCCTAATTTTTTCTGTAATAAAGGTGCACTTGCATTCAACAATACCCAATTTTCCATTGAATTAAACGACTGCGAATTTGCATTTTAATTTGGTCATTCTATCAGAAAAGACATGCTGAATTTTTGTGGTTAGATATAATCACAACTAACATTTGGGCCTCCAGTAATTACAACGAAATTGTGCGAGCAGAGTGTAGTTTCTACCTACCCAATTAATGGTTAAGTTCATCAAGAGCCATGTTGCAATGCTGCAACGTCCTCTACAACTACAAATCAACCAGCCTGTAATAACACTAGATTTGGAAAAGCGACTGAAAAATAAATTCATGACAAGGTACAAAATTACTAAGTGAAAAACCATCCGCAGAAAAGGAATCTTTGATCAAAGCCGAAAATTTATTTTGGGTGGGTAGCCCCTATGGGCTCCATCAAAGCCGCTGCCTCACCTAATGTTAGTAGCAGCAATGAAAGGATCACCATACAAAACAAGCCTAGTGTACCAACTACCATGTGCAGAGAACATGAACTGCCAAGATAGAAGTGCAACATTCTAAACAAAGAAAAATAATACTCACATTTAACAGAAAAGAACTACTGTTCATGTACATCAGTCAATTTTTTGGTTAATTTCACTGCTGAGGGGAAAGGGGAAGGAAAGAAAAAAGAGAGGCTTAAAACAAGGCCACAACCATACTTATGTGATAGTAATAAATAAGTACATAAACAGATTAATAATAACTAGAGAACATTTCACTCAGATATTATTAAGTTTAACTGGGCACTGGGCACCTCACATACAATAACATCTCAGGCATAAAATATAAATGCACCGCTACATATGGATGAATCATGGCTCAAAATCATGCCCCGAGCAAAACTTGCCTGCTACTGTAGATTCAAGATGCATGATGCTCACTCTGCAATCTGCACAAAGGAGAAAAGAAACTGCATGATAGACCAGCCTCAGATTTGGAAACCTCTATATAACGAACAACTTGTGATTACCAATGGCAGGTCTAGGTTTACACACTGCTGTTACATTAACGAATTACCTATTATATCCAGACATCAACCTCTGTGATCAAATAGTATTACTCCTCTCTTAAAGAGAATCCATTGCAGAATAATCTATCCAGTCTTACAAAGAGAACACATTGTGGAATATTCTTATCCAGGCTTATAAAAAGAATCCATTCCACAATTATCTTTATCCAGTTAATGAAAAGATGAATTAGCTAAGATTACAAACCAACATCTATAAATGATCTCATAAATCATGTCTCAGAAGTCTGAAGCTAACCTGATTAAGAGGATTGTCTGGAGATTTTTTCCATAACTTCCATATCATGTCCTTGTATTGATTGTGAGTAAGACCTGGTTTCTCTTCCTTCAGCCTCGGAAGCTCAGCTTCTTCAAAAGCCTGTAGATATTCATAAGCACATAATCAATACAAGAATCAAAATTATTAGTTTTTAAGTTGTAAAAGGATGAAAGAAACAAAATGACACTATATAACAGTAGATATCCAATTCAGGGTTTGGATTTCAGAGAATGTATCAAAACACTGCACCAAAAAGAGTGTCATCGGAAGACCACCACAAAATTAGATGCTTACAGTGACCACAAATGAATCTTATAAGGCGATTGTCTAAGAAAAGATCGGAAACTAAAAAGATGGCAACTATATCAAATAAAACCAGAGCAAAGCATATGTTACCAACCAAAGAAATTAAATCAGAAAAGGACACTGAGTAAACTAATTAGGCCATCTATAATGGTTCAAGGTCAGTGTGTCTATCTTGGCTAAGTTGTACTGGACTCAAAGAACTCTAAGCAGACTGTATTGAGGTTCCAGAATTGAGTTTTCACACTTGACATAGACTATCAACCTTAAAATGGAAACTCAAAACTTATTTGCTACATCTTCTACAAACACATCAAAGAAAGCAGTCCAGAGTAAACTAAAGCGATTATTTTCATAAATATATCTATTCTAGTATCATTCATTCCCCTAGTATAGGTACTGCAATGAAGCTGGTTCCACGCCAAGGGATCCTATCCATCCCCACTTGGCCGCATGCTTTAATTTCAACATATTTGTTCTGCAATAAATCATTGTCTTTCCAAATGCTGTTTACCCGCGACTGTCTTGTTAAGCTATAGCTTGCTAGGATTATAGGCCACATAGGGAAAGAAAATTACAGCTTCTAAATTCATTTAAACAAAAATAATATTTCGCATGGCGTAAGCTCATGAAAGATCTCTGCTTATCGTTTTTCACATTTTTCATATACATCTTCCTAAGCTTTGTATAACTTCAATCAAACATCCCATACTGCAACCATAACGTCGCTCGTAAATAACCAATAGTTTTAATTCTTTAAATCTACGCACCTTAAACGACGCCTTGAGCCGTCGTTCTGGATGCCGGTCCACCGGCAAGTTATCAGACACCACCATTTTCTCCAAGGCCTCCTCCACGCTGCTTGCCTCGATCACCGACTCGTCCCGATTCGTATTCGACACCAGAACCATCCTTTCATACTCCTCTTCCGCCGCCGTCCTACTCTGCTTCTTCTTCGCCTCCTCCGCTTTTCTAGCCAACTCCGCCTGCTCCTCCTCCTGCCGCTTCCGCAGCTCCACCTCCGTAACCTTCGGCACCGGAATCGAAACCCTATTCGCTTTCTTATCGGGCTTTTTCATAGACTTTTCTAGCTCTTTCTCCTCCATCTCGGCTAGGCGCCGGGCCTCGGCTTTGCGTGCAGAAGCTTCGGCCCGCTTCTCGGCTTCCTCCTCCCGTTTCTTCGCGGCGCGCGACTTGCCTCCCTCGGCTTCGCGCCAGTACTGGTCCTCCTTGTCCCTCGCCTCCCGCTCCTTTCTCTCCGTTTCCGTCGCGCTCTTGCGAGCACGCGCCGCCTCGGCTTTGCTGTTCACTCCCATCTTTTTCGGCATCTTCGGTCAATTACTTGATCGAGCGATCGTTCGCAAACAGAAAATTTAGAATCGGAGAGCGTTTGTTGTTTCGATTTTTGTTGATGGAAAGAAAAGAAAATGCTAGAAAGGCCTGAGACTGAGACACGAGAAGGATATTATTCAGGAATTCCTTTACCAATTAAATTCGTAAATAATTTTTTCTTTTTTAATTTTATGGATTTTAAAAATCTATAAATAGTGAAATAAAATATTAATTAGTTATGTTAATTACATTAAGTTATACTCGTAAGTTGATTCAGTATTATAAAAACATTAATGTACATAAATATAAAATTAAACCTCTTACTAATTATGAGTACTAAATTTCAACTCTAATTTTTTTGTATTATACAAATAAGTTTTACTTTTATAAATTGAATTAATGTATTAATATCCATTTATTAATAAATTTAATAAACCATCCTAATATTTTATGTTTACTTACTACATTTTACTAATAATTATATTATCAATTATCAAAGCCTTGGATTAAAGAACCAAAGTTTCTATCAATCCTCTTTTATAATAACATCATAATATTTTGAAACATACTATATTTTTTTAAAAAAGAAAATTTGAAAAATTATTACCTTTCGAAAATATATATATTATACATGTGTTTATTTTAAATTAATTAACAGTTTATAATAATCAAATAAATTAAAAAAATTAAAACTTAAAACACACTATATAGTTATGATTTAATTGCCTTAACAACTTACCAAGACTATTCTAAAAAAAGCTTTCAAGTACCGACAGATTTTGTTTAGAACTTTAAAAATAAATTGACTAAATGTTGTTAAACAAATTAGAAAATCTAATATATATTAATACCATGTCTCTTACTAAGGCGCACAGTAGAATTTAATTTTAATTTATGTCTTGTTCGTCTTTTAAACTGAGATATAAATAAAATTATCTCAACAGCTAAAATTATTTATTTTTTAATTTATATTTAAAAATTTATTAAAAATTTTCTACTAAATTAAAATTTTTAATTCAAATTTAAATAATTAAATATTTTATTTTAAATAATACTCTTATTTTATTAATTTATTTATAAATATTTTAATTTTAAATCTATATAACCCTTTTATCTTTTTGCAGTGTCTCTCTATCTTTACATATTTAGAATAATGTTATCACATAAATTATCTTTTTATTTATTTTTCATATTACTTGTATGATTGATTAATAGTTTTCATTTGTTCATAATATTAAATAAAGAGAAAATATATATTCGCTATAAAAAAATGAACATTTTAATATTAATTATTATTAAAAGTTATTTTTTATAAACCATTATTTTAACATAATCAAACTTTTTATAAAATATAAGTATAAATTTATGTAAACGTTATGATTATATATGTTAAAATATCAATTTTTTAACTTTTGTATAAACATAAAATTTAATATTTATATTTAGATAATATATATGTATATAATTATACAACTTAATATTTATATTTAGACATTATATATTATATAATATGTATTATTACAGATTTAAAAAAAAGTCGCCATAATATTGTTATTATTTTAAAAAATAATATCATATTTTTATAGTATTTTTTAACTTTCATCTTAAAGTGGTTTTCTTCAATTTAATAATAAATTTGACCATTTTAAAAATGATTGATTATGCTTATAACAACTTATCTTAGTACAACATCAAATTTAGATTCTTATCTAATTTTAAATTATTTAAATTTTAAAGAATCTCACGTAACCATCTATAGTTTATCACAAATTTCATATTAAAAATAAGGTCTTGAATTTTTTAATTTTAAAAAATAAAAAATATTTTTTAATTTGTATCCAATAAACCTCTATTTTCGATATTTCTTTCTCATTGTAATAATCCAACAATATGCATAATATCAAAAATGTAAATTAAAAGTAAATGGTGCTTGATTATTTTAAGAGGTTTTAACACATATCTTCCTTAAAATTTGATACTTTAATATTTACGTGAAAGGTTTGAGAAAAAATACACTTACCTCTACTGAATCATTATTTCACCATTCATTTTTAATTAAATGACTATAATGCCCTTATTTAGTTTAAAATAAATTTTAAAAAATTCAATTTCATTTTATTTAATATTTAAAAAATTAAAATAATTAAAATTTTAATTAACAATAATTTTGATTTATATTTATTTAAAATTAGAAATTTAGTTAATGATAATTTAATTTAACAATTTTAGTTTACATTTATTTAACATTTATTAAAATTAAGAATTTAATTAACGATAATTTAAGTTGATAATTTTAATTTATATTTATTTAATATTTATTCAAATTAAGAATTTAATTAATTTTTATTCATATGTCATATTTATCAAAATTTCAAACTCTATTATACAAAACGACCGTCTTTCTTACTTATTTTTTTTACAAATCTTCGGTATTAACTATATTTCTTTTAATTTTTTACCAAATAACTCCATACTTTTATCAACTTGACTATTTCTACAAAAACTTTTTAATATAAGATTTATATGATACATATTTACACTAAATTCACCTTTCAACATCAATTTTGTAACTCGTAAAATAAATTTAAGTTTTCAAATTTGTACAAAAGTTTCAATTAAACTAATCAATGATAGAATTTTAGAAAAAATATCAATATAAATTAAAATTATTACTAATTAAAATTTTAATTATTTTAATTTTTTAGACATTAAATAAATTAAAATTAAAATTTTTAAATTTTACTTTAAAGTAAATAAGGGTATTATAATCATTTAAGTAAAAATAGATGTTCAACTAATAATTCAGAAGAGGTAAGCGCGTCTTTCCTCAAACCTTCCATTTAAGTATTAAAATTTTAAATTTTAAAGAAGGCATGTGTTAAAATTCCGTTATTTTAATAAATATTATAAATTTATTTAATATAAAAAGATATTATCATATTCTTTCAAATTTGAAATTGTACCGTGTAAATAAAAAGAATATAATGATTAAAAATTTATTTAATATAAAAGGACATTATCATATTCCTTCCTTAAAAAAAAAATTAAGAATGTATTATTTTATTTTCCTATTATCATCAAAGATTTAATTGTCAAGTATAAAGATAAAAATGTAAAATAACATAGATTTAATACTTATTTTTTCTATCAACAAATTAATGCCACTTTACCCATTTCTTATATTTGAGTAGAGACGAAAACTTTTTGATTTAATCTTGAACCCTCTTTCAGGAAGAAAAAAAAAAATTCTTACAACTTATTTTTCTTGCTTAGTCTAATCTTAGATGAGAAGATATGATATATTGCTGGTTTATCGGGTGAAGGATTCTAATTCTAATTCTGCTTCTGTCTAATCTTTTGTATTGCTTTGAGATTGAACCTTAGGACCATGCGCTTAAGAGGAGGACCTTTTTGTGTGCAACTAACTTACTGGTCTCTCATTTCTTAGTTAATTAATTAATTTTTTTTGTTGGTATTGAAGTTTGTTTGGCGTCCAAGGAAGAACGTAGTTGTTCCCAGAAATTCTGTTGGGATTTGTTGCTATTAACTATTGTTTGGGATTTGCTTTATTAATTTTTCAATGGGCTGTTAGGCTCTTTTATTCTATTATTCTTGTATTGTTTATCTTAATCTTTCTTATTAATAATGTATATGAATTCGCATTAAGAATATTAGTACATCAATTGCAATACAGCTGCGATATCATAATGTACACATGGAATCGTCGGTTCGAAGGTCAAAGTCATCTATGTCAACGGTGATCGTTGTGTATTGCATGTCAATCAACGTAACAAAACCATGCTTTATATTATTCCGTAAATGCCGTTGGCTTGAGCACCATTTAATTTCTTCGTAATCAGTGTTATCGTGAACTCTGTGTTATTAAGTCAGACAATTTAATTAATTAATTGTGCTTAAGTCCCTCAAGAGGATATACTATTATATTCCCGCGGCCACAGCGTGAAATCACGAATCCACATCAAGCTAAATATCCAATCAAACGGTTCAAATTCGCTTGATCAAATCAACTACCAAGAACAAAAGAGATAATAACATTAAGCTCCCAACTTTCTATATCTTCTGTAAAAAAAATATAATTATCTATTTGTATTAAATAGGCCCTTAACTATTTTATATACTAAAAATTTTAAATAAGAGGAAAAAATTTCACCGCTCATTGTTACCTAAACTTGAGATACCATACAAGGGTCAAGTGCAATCCATATTAAAGTAACAAAATATGCTTCTAATGTTAAATTATCTATTATTATGTATAAATTTATGATAAATGTTAACTTTTAGGAAGATTATTTATTTTGTCATTCAAGTTCAAACTACTTTAATAAAATTTATGGTAGTATTGACTCCGGACCCTAAATGTTAAAAAATATTTTAGACAAATATATATATTTTTATAATTTTTACTCTTTCAAATAAGTTTTTTTATATTCATTATAAGTTTAATTTTGTTTATTCATCTCTAAATTATGAGCTCATTATATATTTTAATCTTTAAATTAAGCTAATTATAAATTTTAATTATTCGTATTTTAGCCTTTGAGTTATAAATTTTGATTCCATCCATGCTTTCACTAATATTGAATATTTAGATATATTTTTTACAATAATTATAATTTAAAATCACAGTATATTAATTTCTAATTTAGTTTGTGGTGGAGACTATTTAATATGAAAGTTATTTTGTCATTTTAATATAGATTACATTAGGGATGTATTTGATAATAAATGAAAATAACATATCTTAATTTATGAAAACGTAAAATATAGAGACTCCGAGGTTATTAACCTTAGAAATGGAACCATGTTTGCCACGTAATAGTAATTTATTCCCTCCGCTCGTCTTCTACTGGCTCTAACCAAACAACCGGTTGCGCTAACTGTTTATTCTAGGCTTATCTTTTTCTGCGTAGAGCTACCCGACGAGCCGACCTAGTGGTTTTAACCTCACCCCCAGAGGTTACTTAAAAAACTCACCCCTCAGAGGTTAATCACGTGCACGAAACTCTACGGTGGTCCTCACACACATCATAAAAAATAATGCTTACTTTTATCGATCAATCATGTGCAGAAGGCTGAGATTTAATTGATTGGCATTCAATTATCTGGTGTTATTTGCCACAAGTCATCTGATTCGGTGATTTGCATGACGCGATAGAAATCCGCATCGGGAGAGATCTTTTCCAACCAGGATCCGACAGGTGTTGAGTTTCGCCCTCTTGGGTTAAAAATTGTTCGCGTGTTCGTCCGAGACCGCACATCATCGTCAGTGCTGGAAATGCAGAGAATTGCATAAAGTAAAATGGACTGTACACGTAATGTAATCATATCCGACACCGTATGCTTCTTCCTCACACAATGTCAGACTTTTGGCGGCCAAAGGATTCCCCTTGACGAGATCTAGACCGTTGATTCTTCATTGGTCCTAATTCAGTTAATGGCATGCATTAAAGGATTCTGGTCGGAGTGCTGTTATCATTTCCATCCGTTCTTAATTGAATCATTTAATGAAGCTTGCACTGAAAAATATATGAATTAAAAATGGTTAAATTCCGAGATCTACTCTCTAATCAATATTCCAATCTAACGCTTAGAGATTCGAGACCATGGTTCTTAAACTGAGGTTTCCCGCTTCGGATTATCCGCTGTTACGTCTCCCTCACGCGCCATTCCCTCCAAAACCCTCCAAAATCAACGGCCGTCAAATATCACATGCATGTAGACCCCGCATCTAAGCTTCTAACAAATAATAATAATAATCAATTTTCCTAAGTAACAATATTTTGTCAATTTATCACCTCATTTTGATTTTGTATACTTTTAAGTTGACGAAATTTTTTACTAATAAATTTATTGGTAAAAAATTAATTAATAAATAAATGTACGTTTTCAAAAAATAATATACGAGAAAGAGATAATCTTTTACATTTTTTATAATTACGAACAAGTAAATATGGAAAATAGATAATAATAGAATGGTAATGTTAATTTAAAAGCGGACCCCACCAAAAAAGGGCCGTGTCGGGTGCTAAACCCAGCCGTTTACGGAAAGACAACGTCTGCAGACGCCGTCAGCTTCTGCTTTTGCTTTTGCTCCCACCACCACCTTCCTTCCTCGCTATCATCAGTACCACCACATCCACAGCAATTAATTTTTTTTTTCTTTAATAACAGAAAATAAAAAAGAAGAAAAAAATAAAAAAAAAAAAACGAAAACAAAATAATCACTCCATTACATATAAGAGAAAGAAAGAAACAGACAGACAGAGAAAAGACCAAAAAAACAAAAAGCTTATAATGTGAATGAAGTAAAATACTCCTCTGCCTTGTTGTTTCTGCTTTGCTTTCCTCTTTTATCCTCTCATCACTTCACAGCAACGAATGCTTCACAGCAGAAGAGACTGAGATCTTTTCTCCACCGTCCGATCTCAAACGAAAGCAATGGGGAGTGTGTCGTCCGACGACGACGTTTCGGATCAGCAGAGTGAGAGGTGCGGTAGCTACTCTCTGAGCGCTGACGTCAGTGAGTCCGAGAGTTGCAGTAGTAGTAGCTTTTCTTGTAGGAGGTTTGATGCTGAAGGTGCTTCTAGCTCGCTCACGTCATCTCCGAGACCGTTGAACGGAGGATTCGGTTTCCCGGTCCCTGTTATGGTGCCTGTGATTGGCGGGAAGGACGTGGTTGTTTGGGATGAGAAGCCGGAGAAATCTGACGCTGACTTGTCTGGTAGTGCATTTTCTTTTTTTTTTTAATTATTTTCCGGAAATGAAGAGATTTTGTTGTTTAGTTTGGTTACGGAGAAAGTGTGGGAAACATCGAAAAAGTATATAGATATAGTTATTTTCTCTAAGTGGAGATCTCTGCAATGTGATATTTTAGTATTTATGAGTTAATGTTAATTATTTCCGTTTTGTTTTATTTTTCTTTTGCCCATTTATAAAAACGAATCATTTTTACCAGCTACTAAATAAGTTGAGATTTCAATATTTGATCAGTGCTATTTAAGGATTGATAATTTTTTTTAATTATTTATATTTTAATTAATTAATTTGTTTTTTCTTGCAGAAGTTGAGATGATGAAAGAGAGATTTGCTAAGCTTCTTTTAGGAGAAGACATGTCTGGTGGTGGTAAAGGAGTATGTACTGCGCTTGCCATCTCAAATGCAATCACAAATCTCTCAGGTCAGGTCAATTTTCAGTCTACAAATGCAAGTTTAATTTTTATAAGGGTTTTCGTTTGTTCTGATATCCATTTTGGTTTGCAATATTCAGCAACTGTGTTTGGCGAGTTGTGGAGATTAGAGCCATTAGCGCCACAAAAGAAGGCAATGTGGAGGAGAGAAATGCAGTGGCTACTGTGTGTTAGTGATTCAATAGTTGAGCTGGTACCTTCTATTCAACAATTTCCAGGTGGGGGCACATATGAAGTGATGGCGACAAGGCCACGCTCTGATTTATACATGAATTTGCCTGCGCTTAAGAAGCTTGACGCAATGTTGATCAGTATGCTTGATGGATTTTGTGAGACGGAGTTTTGGTACGTTGATAGAGGGATTGTTGTCGGTGATGGAGGTGATTGTGATGCTTTTTCATCAATGGTTTCGAGTGGTAGACCATTGGTTAGGCATGAAGAAAAGTGGTGGTTACCATGTCCGAAAGTGCCACCAAATGGGTTGTCAGAGGATTCAAGAAAAAAGTTGCAACAATGTAGGGATTGCACGAATCAGATACTGAAGGCAGCCATGGCAATTAATAGCAGTGTGCTCACAGAAATGGAGATACCGACTGCATACTTGGAGACCTTGCCAAAGGTACTGGTTTCTACGACTGAAATTGTGTTTTCAGCAAGACTCAATCGCAGATACCAGTTTCAGCATTTGCTGTGAAATACTGTTTATGAAATGCATTCATTGAACTCTGCTAAGTGGATTATTTCTAACATTTTCTTTCTGTTTACTGAATTGCCATCAGAGTGGAAAAGCTTGTCTTGGTGATATCATCTATCGCTACATAACTGCTGAACAGTTCTCACCAGAATGTCTACTTGATTGCCTCGATTTGTCATCAGAACATCATACTCTGGAAATAGCTAACAGGATTGAGGCAGCAGTGCATGTCTGGAAGCAGAAAGATCAGAGAAAACATTTAAATCACAAGAAAAGTAGGCGCTCCTCATGGGGTGGCAAGGTTAAAGGCCTAGTTGCTGACTCCGAAAAAAATCATTCTCTGGCCCGAAGAGCTGAGACCCTCTTGCAGAGCCTGAGGATTCGATTTCCTGGCCTTCCACAGACTGCATTGGATATGAACAAGATTCAGTACAACAAGGTATGGACTGCTGATCCTTTTACATGTTAAATTCAACTGACTGCTTACCATCCATAACGTATAATACCGTTAAATAACAATGTATTCTGTGTGGTATATATTAAAAAATACGCTACTATTTTGTGGCTTTTTGTTGTGCATAGCTCTTTGCATGAGGAATGTGAGGTGAAGAAAAGTTAAAAAATTTCTTATTAAGAGACAAACTTGGGAAACTTTAATCACTGATGGGCCATATCAAGATGTTCAAACTACAAAACTCAAAGCCATAGACAACTAAAGGAAGCTGTGCATAACTCTTGGCAAGGGGAATGTGCGGTGAAGAAAAGATAAAAAATTTCTTATAAAGAGACAAACTTGGGTAACTTTAACCACAGTTTCTTTAGTTGTCTATGGCTCTGAGTTTTGTAGTTTGAACATCTTGACATGGCCCATAAGCAGCAGAGATTTTCGCTACTATGTCATGTAACCCTACATCTCCTTAGACTAATAACTTTGAGAAAGAGAGACATACATATGAAATTACATTTTTTACATATGGGATTTCCTGGGGGGTTTTCCTCATTGCATCACTTCTCAATGAACAGGATCCAATGAAGAAAAAGTCAGAATAATTTTTTTACAATAATGTGTTGATAAATCTATTGTTTTCTCTTTCAGGATGTAGGGCAGTCAATTCTTGAAAGCTATTCAAGGGTGATGGAGAGCTTGGCCTTTAACATTATGGCAAGAATAGATGATGTTCTTTACGTTGATGATGCTACCAAGAGATGTGCTGAGGCTGAATCAATCTCTCTATTCAGCAGAGGAGGTCTGAGTGGTCTTCCAATCCAGAAGCGCATGTCGCCAAGCCCCTTCTCAATCCAACACACTCCGTATGCCTCTCCATTTGCGACCCCAACCTTCTGTTCTTCAACTCCTGTGGCTGGAAGCCCGGGAAGGGCACCAACCTCTATTAGGAGGAGCAGTGTTAAGGAGGCACCGGACTGGAAGTTAGAAAAACCTTGTCCAGCTGAGTTTGAGAGGGTATGGTCATATGCCAGTAACCTAAGTTCAAGAAGAGTTTCAGGAGATGCTCCTGAGAGAGATTGATGTGATATTGTTTACAAATCATGTATATTGTTTAGCAGTAGGAATATCATGTTCAAAAAGTTTTGTTCATGGTTTCTGTCAGGTGGTAGTTAAGGAAAGAAGATTATTATTATGATTATGTTTTTTTTTCTTATTTTGTCTAATGTCGGTGAAAATTTTCTCTAATTTCTCCACGACGGATTTGATAGATAACGGTCAGTGTGACCCATTGCCATTAGATGTAGCAATTACTTGTACCAAGACCCCACTGGGTCGTCCCTACAAGTCGATTTTACATCATTTTGGAGCGACAAGTCATTGATGCTTTCGACCAGAAGACAAACAAAAAGAGATTTGTGATTTTGCTTTGTGTCGGCATAAAAGCACATGTATATTTTCATTCGATTATTGCGCATTTGGTTATGATACCATGCTCCGAGAATCTGTTTAACAGCATGAAAACAGTCTAAATGCTTTGACAATGAGCTTTTCAGCAGCAAGTATGCATAAATTTGAAATAGAAATATAAATATTATTTACAATCCTGGTTTCAGTTCTGTACAAATCTAAGATAAG
Organism: Melia azedarach; assembly: GCA_028052125.1. Taxonomy (NCBI): domain Eukaryota; kingdom Viridiplantae; phylum Streptophyta; class Magnoliopsida; order Sapindales; family Meliaceae; genus Melia; species Melia azedarach. The sequence continues at coordinate 479,483 of CM051399.1, read as the reverse complement.
GGGAAAGAACAAAGAGAACTAGTTAGAGATGACGTTTTATTACTTGTTGGGCAGGAACACTGAAATGAAACGTGGTTATCCACAGAGAAGAGATGCTCCAACAGAAAAGGAAACTTCATACGGGTCCATTAGCAGTTGCTTCAATTATCAGATAATGTAGCAATTCCACTTAGATATCATCTGCAGCTATTCAAATTAACTGGATGCTGTGTAGGGGAGCCAAGAAGCAAGAAGAAAAAGGTATTTTGTTGGCAGCTCTTTGATGTGATTTTTACACCTGCTGCATTACTTCAGATGATATTAGAAAATGAATGGGGGTTTTGATTTAAAGAAGAAACAGAACAAGAAAGTTTAGTAAGCAAGTATTTTGCAAAGGCATATATGCAAATGAACAACCTCATTAAGAAAATTTACAATAAATTCAATCACACGATATAACTGTGGGTCTACAACTTGATAGTTCAAGAATCATCACGTATGGCAATGGATTATGTAACAACTTTGTATGTAGAAGTTCTTCATGCCAATTATTATTTCTCAGCATTAAGCTAACTAAATGCTAACAAAGAAAACTACAGAAACAACTAAATGTAACAGCAAAATTCAAGCGCAAATCCAACAAACATAACTTGCTAATGGAGACTATGAGACATAACATGGAAGAACAAGCAATCTGAACAAAATATACTTACAAATTCACAAAGTTAGCTAATTAACCATAAAGTTGGGTCTCCTACATATTAGTTTAAGCAAAACCGTACACACATAACATAAGAAATTGTGAACTGCAGTTAGCCCAAAACAGAAAGAGAACACTTACTTCCAACATTGTTGGAGTGATCCAACTGGGAGGTGGCCAAAACAGCTTGGAAAGCTCAGGGTCATTCCCTAATGGCTTAATGCAACCACTTTCCAGATCAAAGATACCCACACCATGATCACGGTACTCATCATCTTCACCACTCAAATAAAAGAGATTATCCACAAAAATTATGCAATTACCTTTACTTACAGAAAGATCACCAGCAGATGCTGAAAAAACACAATCTTCACCTAAAAATAACACGTCATTTCCCAAATTCTTCACCTCAATCCATTCCTTCCTCCCCCAGTTCAACCTAAAAACCTTAAACATTACTGTCCTCTCACTCATACAATAAGAAAATTGTAGCTCATGCTCATTCAAGAAATTCGAATCCACTGTGGCATCAATGCTCAAATACATATCAACCAACAATAAATCACCCTTACACTCAACCAAATACTTCTTATCACCACCAAACACAGGATTTGCAACTAAACTCATATAACAACACAAATGATCAACGAACACAGTCCTTCCTGTATTATCAACTGCATAAAACTGCCCTTTGTATAATATCACATCATCATAGGGTGATGGCATGTGTTCCAGTATTATCCACTCTTTATTTTCACTCTTGTACAAAGCTAATTTACCAGAAACGTGTATTGTAAGCAACACAAATCTGTCAAGACCGCTTTTTTTATCAGTATACATCAAAATTAATTTCTCCATGTACCAATTACAAGCTTCGTTTATCGAATTTGGAGGATAATTTACGTAATTCAGAACATATTCATGTCCGATTTCCAAGATGTTAAGGTTTTGAATATCTAATACCTCTGAAAAATCGAAACGCTGCCGTTTGAGTGGATTCAGCAAGTGTTTTCTGTTAGATGCGTCTTCTTTAACTTTGATTAGCCAGCTCGTCCCGATCGAGTCTGTGCGGTCACCACCTTCCGGTGATCTGATAAGAAAAACGGTGCGTTTGGAGAGGCAGAAACCGAACGTCGGGCTCGGAATAGTAGAAACGCTGTTTTCGGTAGGAATGAGCGGGAAACGGCGGGGTAAACGGCGGTGTTTTGGTGTGACGGAGGACCGCCACGTAGAACAGACCTGGCGGAAGCGGAAGACGTCGAAAGAGGTGTCTTGGTGTTTGACGATGAGGCCTAGAAGGTCTTTCGGGAGTTCAGACCAGTCTGCCATGAATACCGTTTATTTATTTTTCTCGCTAATGGAAAATTGAAGTGAAGATGCTGGAAGATGAGGTAATCTTTTATGGCCAGTGGTTAGACTAAAAATGTAGGACAGAGGTTTGGGCCTATGACCCACTGGAGGGCCTAATTGAGTTAGAGTTCATGATCGTGGCCATTTTAAATAATAATGGGTGATGATATCATGCCCCCACCAATTGTCTGATTACACCCAGCTCAATCAATTTATCAACCGTTGAAACTCGAAAGTGCGCAACAAAAGAATTGCTATTTTGCAGAAAGTTAGTGTTTGCGTTCTTGTTATTTAGACATTAAATTACTTAATTAACATGTATATGCATAAATTTGAGGAAAGTTCGGTAACCCATAAACCAAGTATATATATTTCATGTTCTAAGAACATATTTATTTCATTACATTTATAATTACAATTTCTAGTTTTTTATTAATTAATGTCCTTTAGGAAGTCCATAGTATTAAAATAAAAATATAAGCACTACATAAACTCATCAATTAGCATGGTATTATCAAAGAAAAAAAAAACTAAATGGTAAAATATATATTATCATCTCAAAAGACTGTAAAAAGTTCTAAAAATTTAGAGATAAGAGCATTAATCATATATTCGTCCCATATCAAATTACCTCGCTCTCTTTTATAATACCGTCAAACACTATAACCATTAACATTTTAAGTTTAATTGCCACTTCAACGTCTGCAAGAGAATAAAAATAAAAATAAACAAACGTTAAAAAGAACAAAGATAGAAGAAGAAGAAAAAAAAAAGGAAAAGAAAAAGAAATGAGGAATTAGAAATCAAGAATAACTATATATACCTTTGGCCCTACACCACTTTTTTGTATATTTCGTGCTCTGCTTTGTAAGTGAATTTATTGTAGCAAGAGTCACAGAGAAACGACAACTTTCGGTGTATTGTTTGGCACTGGTTGTATTTTAACATGATACTCTTTTTTACAAATATTTTACTATCGCATATTAGAGATACGTATTATTTTTTTTTCTTTATCTTTTTAGTATAGGTGGGCACAGTTTAGTTTGAACTTTCAAAATTCAGATCAGAACTAAAAAATTTAAGTTTAAAATTTTAGAACCGAATCGGACCGAATAAAAAGAAAGGATCAGATCGGACCGAACCGAATGGTAGAGGAACTTGAAATAAAATTGTACTTAACAATTAGATTTTTGGTCGGGTTTTATGCCCCTTAGCTATTCTTGTAAAAAAACTAATAGATAGAATATGTAAAGAAAATGAAAAGATTAAAATAAAAAAGAAAAGAATTATAAGATGTGAGTTACGTGGAAAGTAATGAATATTATAAGGAGAAAATGGGTAAAGAAATTGAAAGAAGTGAAAAAAAAAATTATGAATGTCACTGAGATCAGACAGAAGCACAGACTCAAAATCCAATTCATATATACTAACTATGAGCGGGAAAGTTCGTTAATTAGGTTTTATATATATATATATATTGTGTTATTCGTTCGGAATGTGAACGTAATATTTATATAATTAATAAACGTGCATATGTAAATTAATTGTATTATAATATTTATGTTATTAAGACTTTAAATAATTAATTGTATACATTATTTTATGAATTAATAATACTTGATTTAGGTGATTGTGCTTACGTGGCTAGTTACTTTAAAAAAAAATTCTTAGAAAATATTTTAATAGACAAATTCTTAATATTTTACTTTAAAAAAATAATAATATAAAACTTTTAAAATAAAATCAGAGTTTTTTAGAGAATTATATCTTTACAAAAAAAAAGTTAAAAAAACTCAATTTTTGAGTTTTTTTTTCAATATCAATCAAAATACCTCTAAAATTTTGAAAAAAAATTTTAGAAAAATCTTTTTGACTAAAAAAAATTAAATCTATTCTTATTTTCTTTTTGTTTTCACATATACCGAGCTTCAGCCTAAATCAATTTCAGAATCAGCTAGTCCTCCTTAAAAGAATACTACTTGAGTTTAGTAACGTTATTAATTTCATAAAAATTCTCCATATTGTCTAACGTCACAACTTAAAGTTCATGTAAATTGCAAGCTTTCAAACATATATATACACGTACACCGATTTCATCCGACACAGTTTATTGAGAAACCTAATCTGTACTACGATTAATACTAAGTTTAATCTAAAAAACTTATATATTTATGTATATGACACTAAATTAAATTTGCACTAAATGCTTCATTTAGTCAGTTATGTTACCGCCATAATAATCCTTGTACGTAAAGGATTAATAGTACTGTGGGCATAAACGTTAATTAGTTATAGACCAATTAGAAAACGGAATCCTTGCATGTGTATGTTTGTTTACTGGATGCTATATAAGTATGTATAATATTCACGTTCTAAACTAATCTTAATCTTTCCGTCTCTTCTTCCTTCATCAGTGCTGTGTACTGTTTTTGTATTTCTTTTTTCTTGCAATTAATATACATGGCTTCAGATTGGTCAGAACTTGATGAAAATCTTCTTGCTGAAATTGCCCAGCGAATAAGATTATACAGAGACTTCCTTCCTTTCCATTGTGTTTGCACTGCATGGCGTTCTTCTGCTAATATCGATAACTTTAGATCTTTAGGTCATAACTCTTTGTTTGCCATTGAAGTTTTAGATGATGATAGTCAATGTAAAGCTAATTGTATTTTTTACACAGATGATTGTGTAGAAGGCATACATGAGCTACGATCGTAGGAGAGGAGGAAAAGATATGAGAATTTATAGCATGAAGGATGGAAATATTACTCCGCATTTTAGTGGTAATTCGTATCATCCTGTTACACCACCTATTTGGGTTGAGTAAACTTTTGATTAATAAATAAATTTTATTTTTGAGGTCTACATACGTATGCTTGTTTATTGTTACTAATTCTTCACTAAATTTGTTCTTTTATGACAAATAAAATACTATATATGAGTGGTTAATTCAAAGTGATTTGAAAAAAATGTTGTGATATTGGAACTTTGTATATTATATTTGATTGTACAAGCACAAATACCAAGAGCTCCTGTTAGTAATTAGTTATGAGTTTAGTTAATTATTTATTTTAAATATATTTGTCAAATATGTTTAATATTTAGTTAATTTTTAGATTAATACAGAATTACATATCAATTAAGATAATATTTGTAGTGTTTTATATATACTATTGGAGTAAATTTTTTCAAGTGTAAAAAAAAAATGTTACAATGTTTTTTTTTAAAGTTCTCTAATGGATCATAAGTAGTTTCTTTATGATCCCATTAGCATATATACAAATAAATTTTGATGAAAGGAGAGAATTTTATTAAATAAAATAAAAGATTAAATTAAGATAAAAGTTAATTTAAGAACAATTATTGCTCATTTGGCTAATTTTTAAAAATTCATCAAACATTTATATTTATTTAATAAAAAAATAAAATAATTATTTAGTAAGTTTTCAATTCCGGCACATGTTAAAATTGTAAGAGAATTGATTATCGAAAAGCTACACTAGATGAATGATATTCTTTTAATCAACATTATTATGTGTGAAAAAATCATTTTAAGGTTCATGATTTTCAAGAATTTGTATTTGTGAAACAAGGATCTATTATATTTTATTTTTTGAACTGGTTGTAAAATATTTGCATAATTTTATTTTTTGAAAACGTTTTCAGGAAACAACCGAAACAAACGGAATCGTATGGAATAATTATTTATAAATAAATAAATTTTCATATAATAAGAAAGCTTGTAAGGGAGGACCAGCAAAAACCCTCTCTGGTTCGGTAAATGCTAACACGAGAAGTCGAAAATCCCATTGACTAATGGAGAAGAAACAGGGAAACAGCGGCAACAAAAGCACTTCCTCTTCAACCCAAAAGACATTTGCAACAAACAAGCTTCAAATTGGTGAAGACGTCGCTTCTCGCTTACTTGGCAGTATAATCGAGAAAGGAATCTCCGATAAGCCTCAGAACAAGCCCACTCCAGCACCTAAACTGACCGTTTTACCTTTCCCTGTAGCTCGCCACCGCTCTCATGGACCCGTAAGTCAGCTTTTTCGGTTTTTCATACTATTGGTGTTGTTTAGCTGTTGTAGTGCATATGAGATTTCTTTTTGCTACGCTATAAGTGGTTTTAAATAGTTAAAAAAATGTCTTCTTTAATCTATTTTCACTGTTTTGGCGAAATTCACAATAGTTCTTTTGGGTATATGTTTAGAGAAACAGATGATGGCTGCTTTTGTCAAAAATGCTTTCTAGGTAATAACAACAACAACAACAACAACAGTAATTGAACTTTTTTGAAAGCATTTGATATGTGCTTCTTCAGAAATAGATTTTAAGTCCTTCTGTAAGAACCGCTTTTACTTTGAAGCACTTGCTCCAAATATTCCTTATATGAATAGAGGGTGAAGAGATCAGGTAGTGCATTGGGATATTCTTATTGTAAGTTTGTCTGCTATTATTCAAATACAAAGCCGTAATCTGTATGTTGGTAGCTTAGGCAGTTTTTGGTCTTCTGATTATTTGTTGAACCAGAAAAGTACTTTCAATAAGCTTAGTTATTACTTGATTGTTGTTTGATATGCATAGTTCGATAGATTTAGAAAATTAGTTACGTTACGTGTTTTCAGTCTATGATTGGTGACAAAATTTAGGAAAGGAGGGAGAAGAAGCTATGAATAATGATATATAAATTGACTCAACTAAGCATCTAGCTAATTTTGAGTCGGGGTTTTCCATTTTCAAGGAAAATTTATAACTCTAGATGCACCAATGTGAAGAATTTTACTTGAAATTTGAATATGCATGGAAATATTGGTTTCATAAACTGATTTGAGGATATGATTCTACAGCGTTGGGATCCAGTAGGCAGTAATATGGCCGACAACGATGATAATGCTGATAATGAGGATGATGAATATGACAATCAATTTGATGTTCAGCCAGTTGCTGCTTTTGCTAATCCAGTAAAGAGGAAACAGAAAAAAGGTTTAGATTTTAGCAGGTGGAAAGAGATAGTCCCCAGTCGCGATTCTTCAGCAGGTAAGGAAACAAAAGAAAATGCCTCAAGCCTAGGGAAAACTGTACAACAAAGGAAGGGTGTAAAAGAAATAAAAACTGCAGACATTAGAGACATATCGTGTGGCCTATCTTTAGTTGATGAGGATGTATCTCTTCCCGAGAAAATTGATGTAGAGCACGATTCAAATGTGTGCCTACCAGTAAATAAAACCGAAGAGGCGATGACAAGTGATTCAGGTGTTGATTCGGTTTCTGGCATGGAACTTGATGAAAATAGTAAAATTCAATATCCAAAGAATGTGGAAGATGGTAATTCTAGTACGAGACCTGTAAATGACCAACATGGTGTGGACAGAATGTCAAGTGATGACCTCGCAGAAGCACATTGTGAGAAAATGGATCCTGCATCACTGGGGGTGCTAAAGAAGAGGGATAAAAAGTGTTCAAGTGCAACTACAGTTTTCAGTTCCAGGTCCAATAACATTGGAAATGATCAAGGGTCCATGTCTCTTAAGAGTGAAATTGATGCAGAAAATCGTGCCCGGTTGCAGAGCATGTCACCTGATGAGATTGCTGAAGCACAGGCTGAGATAATGGAGAAGTTGGACCCTGCATTACTAAATTTACTAAAGAAACGGGGCCAAGACAAATTGAAGAAACAAAAGTGCTCAAGCTCAGTTCTGGACACCAACATTGTTGAACCAGATAATGCTCTAAATGAGAGTCATACTAACCAAGATGCAATAGTCTCTCCACAACTTCAGGAGGGTATCCATCCTTCACAAAGTGGGCAAGATGATGGTGTGCTAAAAACTTCAGATGGAGCTGGTAGCTTTTTGTGGAATGCTTGGAGTGAGAGGGTAGAGGCTGTTCGGGAATTAAGATTTTCCCTGGATGGGTCTGTTATTTCACGTGATATTATCCCAAAATCCAAGACTGGTAAGCATAACCTTGTTTTTGTTCATTTTTCTTTTCTCCCTATATAGTTTTTCTCAATGAAATCCTGTATTTTTACTTGATGCTTAAACCAGTGGTAATCTTCCGTTCATCATTTGAATGCCACTCAAAATCTTCCGTTCATCATCTGAATGCTACTCAAACAAAATGTAATTATACTTTCAAAATTTTTGGAATGCCACAAGGTTCCGTACGTTCTTTTTTCATTTGTAACTGCTCTGAGTTTATGTTGAGTACTCTGTTCTTTAGTCAAAAAGTTGATCGAGTGAGTAATTTTTCTGTCTAGAATTTGATCAAGTGAGTAATTTTTCTGTCTAGAATTTTACTGTGCTATAGGTGCTGTACTTGTTATTAGAATGATAAGATATGTCTCCATCCTATCCAATCAGTTAATTCTCAATTTATTTTATATGTTTCTTGAGTCACAGGTGATAACTCTGCTCAGAATAGGCTTGGTGCTAATAATGTTGGTGAACGTGACTATCTAAGAACTGAGGGCGACCCTGGTGCCACAGGTTACACAATCAAAGAAGCTGTTTCTCTTACTAGAAGTGTGGTCAGTTTTATCATATCATCTTAATAATTCTCTGATTTGGCTAATATCTTTTCCTTTTAGTTTAGCTTCAATCTTTTATTTTAGTTTATTTTGCCTTTTGAGGTTTGAATTCAATGATGGAAAACTATTCTTGGTTTTCTAGAAATCAGTTATGCGTGATATTCCTTGTTTTGCTTATTGATGTAGTGTCCTACATATTTCCAACTTTGGTTGTTTCAGGTTCCTGGACAACGAGCCCTTGCATTGAATCTCCTTGCATCTGTTCTTGATAAGGCATTACACAACATTCATCAAAATCAAGTTGAGCTTGCTTTGAGATATAATAATAAAGTTGACAAATCTACTGATTGGGAGGCTGTTTGGGCTTATGCACTTGGCCCTGAACCCGAGCTTGTTTTAGCATTAAGGTATAATGCATTGTTGGTGATTCTTATTAACTTTTCATAATGACCAATATTTTCTGCCTATAATTTGCAACTTATTTTTTTGATAAAGGATAATGTTCAAAGAATTAGCAAATAAACAATATGCATGAATCAATATCTGCTGATCCATGATGTCTTCAAGTTTTTTCTGCACCTTTTGAGCTTCAAATCTTTGGTGATTTTACAGAGTAACGATTTAAATTAATATATATTTTTTATTTGTAGGATGTCACTTGATGATAACCACAATTCTGTGGTTTTAGCGTGTCTCAAAGTTGTTCACTACACCCTGAGCTGTGACTTGAATGAGTACTTTTTTGATATCTCAGAGGTAGAGTTTTATGTTTATTATTTTAAGTGTGCACACACATTAACATGATTATGAGGAAAAGCGTAATATATATTGTGCTTCAGAAAGTAGCTGTCTCTGGGAAGGACATTTTTACTGCTCCTGTATTTCGAAGTAAACCAGAGATTGATCTTGGTTTCCTCCATGGTGGATACTGGAAGTACAATGCCAAAGTTTCTAATATTCTTCCTCCCAGTGAGGATATTATGGATGATGAGACTGAAGAGAAGCGTACAATTCAGGATGATATTTTTGTTGCTGGACAAGATTTTGCTGCAGGTTTAGTTAGGATGGAAATCCTTCCCAGGCTTCGCTATATTTTGGAGGTGAGCATGTTTGTGCCAAACATAATCTCTCATCTTTCGTCATATTGCATAGGGGAATCCATGAAACCTTCCATTGATTATAACTGGTTTCTGGTGCAAGATGTGTAGATGAAAATGAACACTTCACACTTTCACTGTCTTCTTTCTCCCAACAAATTTTGTATGTTTCTCTTGGATGCCTATATGCTTTCATCAAATTAGTTGTACAAAATTGTTGACATTTGCTTATTGTTCATGTTTATATATTTATTATTTTTTTAATCTTTCAGCAGTTGTCGTAATTACTTCTGCAATGTTCTAATGTGCTCTGTATATGGTTTCAGACAGACCCTACCGTGGCTATGGATGAATGCGTTATTTCTATACTTATTGCCATAGCACGACATTCACCAACTTGTGCAAATGCGATTATGAAGTGTGAAAGGCTTGTTCAAACAGTTGTCCACAGATTTACCATGAATAACAGTGCAGAAGTTATCCCTTTCAAGATAAAATCTGTGTGCCTCTTAAAGGTGGGGATTTAGTTTCTGTTGCTCTTTTTTGTGTTCTAAATATCATGTCTTCTGAATATAATGCTAATATAAAAGATGACTCTGTGTGATTGCCTTTGTGTTTAGTCCTGATAAGTTGTTGGATGATTAGTATTTAGCTTGGAGCTAGTTGAAACTTATATGTGTATTATTTCTAAAAGGTGTTGGCTCGGTCTGATAAGAAGAATTGTCTGGAGTTTATAAAGAATGGGACTTTCCAGGCTATGACATGTAATTTATATGGATCTGTTTCATCTCTTGAGCAATGGGTAAAGTCGGGAGGGGAAAACTGTAAAATTTCTTCTGGCTTGATGGTTGAACAACTTCGCTTTTGGAAGGTTTGCGTTCAGTATGGCTATTGTGTTTCATACTTCCCAGATATCTTTCCTGCCTTGTGCCTGTGGTTGAATCCACCTTCAGTTGAAAAAGTAATTAAGAATAATGTCCTAAATCCATTTGCTTCCATCTCAGCTGAGGTCTATCTTGTTCTTGAGGCTTTGGCTGGAAGACTTCCGAACTTCTATTCTCAGGAGCATCCAGAGGTTGGTGATGATATGGAAACCTGGTCTTGGAGTCATGTTGGTCCAATGCTTGATTCAGCATTGAAGTGGTTAGCATTGAAGAATAATCTACTTGCATCTAATTTCTTAGAGAAGCATAAAGGCATTGGGAGTCAGTGTGCTTTTCAAGATCTATCTCTTTACCCCCTGTTGTGGGTGTATTCAGCTATCATGCTTTTTCTTGCTAGAGTTCTTAAAATAGTGGTCCCAGAGGATGGTAACAACTTGCATGGAAGTGGTAGGCATTTGCCATGGTTGCCGGAGTTCGTTCCCAAGGTTGGACTTGAATTACTTAAGAATGGGTTTTTGCGCTATTTGGACGCAAATAACTCAGAATATGGAACTGATATTGCTCCAGGAAGCTCTTTTATTGAGCAACTATGTCATATCAGACGACAAGTTGAATATGAAACATCATTAGCTTCTGTGTCTTTCCTTCGTGGGCTGGTTCAAGTTATCTTTTCAACTGATAGCTTGATCAGGTTATCTAAGGCTGGGATACCTCATACTACTAACCAAGGAAACAATATCTCTAGAGAAGAAAAAGTACTCGAGGAGGGGATATTGAAGCAGTCTCTGGTTGAATTGAGATGGGTGCTGAAGATTTTCGTCGAGTTGGTTACAACAGAGTGGCACTCTGTGCAGTCCGTTGAAAAGTTTGGTAGAGGTGGCCCTGCTCCTGGTGTTGCAGTTGGCTGGGGTGCTTCTGGAGGAGGGTTTTGGTCCACAACTGTTTTGTTGGCACAAACAGATGCACGGTTGCTCATTCATTTGCTGGAAATCTTTCAAACGGTGTCTGTTTCAGAATTGCAGACAGATGAAGAGATGAATTTTGCTGTGCACATTGTTGATTCTGCCTTGGGAATATGTTTATCTGCTGGGCCAAGGGATAAGATTATTGTAGATAATGCAGTAGATATTTTAGTTCAAGTCCCTGTTTTGAAGTCGCTCGATCTTTTTATTCGTCGTTATCTCCAGTCTAATGAGAAAATGAAATTATTTGGGTGGGAATATAAAGAAGAGGATTACCTGCACTTCAGCAAAATATTAACTTCTCACTTCAAAAATAGGTGGTTGGGTGTTAAAAGAAAATCCAAAGCCATTGTTGGAAATAGTAGCTCTGAGAGTAAAACTAATAAGAAGGGTAGTGCTTTTCTGGACACCATACCTGAGGAGTTAGACCCATCAATTCTTTCAAGTCAAGATCATTGCTGCTGTTCTTTAGCAGTAGAGTGGGCTCACCAGAGATTGCCCCTGCCCATGCATTGGTTTCTCAGTCCTATCTCAACCATCTGTGATGGCAACCAAGTTGGTCTTCAAAGTGTTTCCAAGACACTAAATTATGCTCAGAACCCTGATGTTGTTGAGGTTGCTAAATGTGGACTTTTCTTTCTTCTTGGTATAGAAGCTATGGCCTCACTTGTATCCTCTAAAATCCCCTCGCCTGTTCAGAGCACACCTTTATTTTGGAAATTGCATTCTTTATCTGTGACACTACTTGCAGGAATGGGTGTTCTTGAAGAAGAGAAGAGTAAAGATGTTTTTGAAGCTTTACAGGAGCACTATGGGCTGCTATTGGATGAAGCACTGTCAAGTAGAAGTGCCAGGCTTGTTTTGGAAAAAAATGCAAATTCACTGCCTGAGACTGGAAAGAACAGGAATGTAGAGCTTCTGAGATTTAAATCAGAGGTTCATGAGAGTTACTCAACATTTATAGAAACTTTTGTGGAGCAGTTTGCTGCTATATCGTATGGTGATTTGCTATATGGCCGGCAAGTTGCAGTGTATTTACACCGTTGTGTTGAAGCTTCTGTCCGACTTGCTGCCTGGAATTCGTTGTTTAATGCTCGTGCTCTTGAACTTCTGCCACCTCTGGAGAAATGCCTCGCTGAGGCTGAAGGGTACCTTGAACCTGTTGAGGTAGTGTTCACTAACTATTGACTTTATTTTTTGGCTAAATTATAGTAAATATAGTCTCCAAAATTTGTTTCATGTACTGGATTACTTACAAGTTTTCATTTTCAGTATAATAAAAGAAGATAGCTAAAGATTGGTCACCGTGCAGGATGATAAAGAAATTTTGGAGGCTTATGTGAAGTCTTGGACTGCTGGGGCTCTTGATAGAGCTGCATTACGAGGATCCATGTCATTTACAGTGGCCCTGCATCACCTTTCATCTTTCATATTCCTCTTCCGTCCCGATGATAAGTTACCTCTCCGGAATAAGCTTGTAAAGTCCCTTCTGCGAGACTACTCCCGTGAGCAACGACATGAGGTATGCAAACTATTTGAAAAGCATGGAAACTCTTGTTTTGGGTCTTGTAAAACGATATGGCAATAAATCAAATGCGGAATATGTATGCAATATACTATCATCCTTATTTATCCAAGTGCTTATCACATTCGTTTTCATAGGTGCTTTTGGTACATTTTACCGGATTACCAAATTTAATTTAGGATTCCGTGAGCAGTATGGTTGATATTTATTTTGATGGCTTTTGTTGCATTGTTGTTACAGAGACTGATGCTGAATCTTGTACAATATAGCAAGCCATCTAAATCTCAAATGCTCGAGCAAAATGGAGGTTCATCACTGCAGCCAACGGATGTGGAGAAGAGGTTTGAGATATTAACAGAGGCCTGTGAAGGGAACTCCTCTCTGTTAATTGCAATAAATAACCTTGAAAATGCTGTTATGCAGTAACAGAACACTGTTTACCTGTGACTGACTCATTGTATGTAACAGAAAAAGAAAACAAAGAATCTCTACTTAACTGCTTCCGGAGTGAGGCTGTTTGCAAGCACACTTGGTTGACCCCTCGAGATGTTAGATATGTAATTAAAGAATTGAGGAAAATCTGCAACTTGTTTTGATTTCAGTGATCCAATGGAATTTTAGAGTTTTAACGTTTAGAAAGTTTGGAAAAAAGCACGCGTAAATTAACTATTAATTTTAAACTCTTTTAACACTCTGAAAACTGCACGCGTAAATTAACCATTAATTGAGAATCAATCTATCAAAATTACTTGAGTATATCTTAATTTATTGTTTTCAATTCGAAAAATGTTATTACCACAATTCCAAAAAACGCAAGTATGTATGCATATGCTGGTGCTGGACAGCATAGCATGCAAGAGAAGAACCCATCGGATATAAAGAAGCCATATTCTTTTTCGTAATATTATATTAATGTATAGTCAGTACGAGCTAGGTCAAACATCAAATCATATTGTGTATGTATATCTTGTCTGTACGCAATTAATGGGGGCGGTTGACTGGTCAGAACTTAATCACAATAAAATTATACATGGAATTTGTTGCTTTCCGTTGCATGGCATTCTGCTGCTGCTGCGCTATCGAGAACTTCAGATACATGTCGATGCAGTTTCCATGGCGGCTTATACTCGCACGGAGAAAGAACACGAACTGGCGGGATTTCTTCGACATTTCAGAGAATAAAATCACTCGTCAGGTTATATTACCTAAAGCTAAACTTAGAAAGCGTTATTCTTCAAAGGTTTGACTTTTAACCATTGCAAAGAAAATCAATCGGGTAAAAAAGATGTCCTATTATTTATACTATTGACACAGAGAATCAATCGGGTAAACAAATGGCGGATCTGGAGGCAGTTACGTATAAGACAGAACCGTTTATAATGAATATAATATATAGTCTCTTATTTACGAGATGTTGGCTCAAAAATATCAATTAGGTACATGAAATTTCCCTAAATATAAATACAGGGCATGACACGTCCTTATTATTATTTACACAAAAATTGTAAAAAAAAATTAAAAAAAATTGTTAAAAAAAATCACTCCGCCGCCGGCCGTTCTCTTCGGAGATCAAACGCCACCTGCGGCTTAGATGCTTCCTTGTTCTTTCAGCAGCAGTTGAGAACCTACCTGAATACAAAATATTACAAATACAAGTACAATCGTTCAGCAGCAGTTGAGCAGCTGCCAAAGACGGCTGTCTGAGTACAAATACAAGAAGATTTGGGCGGGACGACTAATTAGTCAAATTTTAGAAGGGAAAGGTAAGGTGTTTGTGCAAATGCCGCTCTTAAGTTTTAACATTATTATTTTAAAAAATTATTACAATTATGATAATTTTGTAGTTTTTTTGTTTGTTTGATTTTTTTAATTAATCCAAAGAAAGAGAGTGATATCAATATGTGGACATGCGAAGAAGCCTTATCTTCCCTGTCCAAGAAGACCAAAATTTATAGAAGCCTACTTGGGATATCCAGTTAGACACGCACAGAGAGATAGGAGGACAGAGCCATGGGAGGCCTGCTACTGCCACACTCTCTGCCTGCTACTACCCATGGCGGGAAATCTCTTATAATCTCTTTTGCTGCTGCTTCATCATCAACAACTACTACAGACTTTTTTCCCAAACCAACCTTCCTAGTCCAACCAAATTACGGTTCTGCCATCTCCACTGGTGAGTGTTCTCCATAATTTTTAATACTTGGTTGTTTTTTTATTCATTTTTTGCCATAATTTCTGTAAAAATTTCCAGCTTGGAGGCATTTGGCAGAGTAGTGACCTTTGATTTGTAATTTGATTCTTTAAAGGCAATCCCATCTAGCTTCATTACTGGATTGCTTAGTTTGTTCGTTCTGTGTAGTTACGTATGGAATTTTTAGCACGTAAGGTGGTTCTATTGCTGGGTTTCTTTTAAAATTGTAGAACTCTCAACCTTGAAGTTTGAAGCTTTCTCGGATTAAGTAATTTTAAACTGTATTGTTAATTGTCTACATCCGCTTTCTGTAGGGAATTGCTTAGCTTCTTATGGTTCTGTAGCTTTACAATTAATATTTTGGATTTGTGAAGCCTATAGAAAGACACTGATATTTTGAATTGAAGGAAAGAGTGGAAGAAAATTGAATTGTTTGATAGCTCAAGTGAGGAGATAAGGGGAGAGAGTGAAGGGAAATTGAGATGCCAAATTTCTCCTGGTTCATGCTATTTTTTAAGTTGAGAGAAACAAGTGTACCCTCCAAACAAGGGATAGCTCTCCATCCTTTTCTTTCCTTTTCTATCTTTAGCTTTATTTTTGTTCTTTCAAGTTTTTCCAGCAGGTGAATGTCGCTTTAAGAACTAAATTAAACCACATATTGTGGGCTTGCATTTTATTAAAGTATCTTTATTTGTTAATGCTTGGAATTCATGCACTAACTATCAATTTCTTTTACCTTTATCTGCTGTATATTAGCATGTATGATGTCAATATCGTTGAGTACTTGATGCATCAGCTCTAAATACTAGTCTTGGTGACATTTTGCAGGCTTTATTATGAGAACAACGGCCCAGTTTTTCCCCAGTGTCTTGCCATGCAGGCATTTTCTTTTGAGAGGAGCTAGAGGTGTGCAGTTTGGAGCAAGAAGTACATCAGGTTGCTGTATTAAATATAAAACTTGTCAGAGGAGTTCTATCAGTTGTTCTTCAGCTTCTATCTATAAGCATATTGTATTTATCATGTTGCTTTTCAGCATCTGTACAGCCTGTGACTGAAGAAGTGGAAGACAAGTCCAAGGATGTCCCTATGAGTGGGGATTCCATTCGCCAAAGATTTCTTGATTTTTATGCTTCTCGAGGCCACAAAGTTCTTCCAAGTGCTTCTCTTGTGCCGGAAGATCCGACTGTTCTGCTGACAATTGCAGGAATGCTTCAATTCAAGCCTATATTCCTTGGAAAGGTATATGTATGGTATAAATGTATGCAGTATCATATGTCTTTCTATGAGCATCATGATTGCTAATTTTGTGAATGCATAGGTCATTATGGTTGCATTAGTGAAAAAATTGAGCCTCCTCAACAGAGTTAAACACTCCATTTTCAGGTTCCTAGACAAGTACCTTGTGCTGCAACTTCACAAAAGTGCATTCGTACAAATGATGTGGAGAATGTTGGTAGAACAGCCCGACATCATACGTTCTTTGAAATGCTGGGAAACTTCAGTTTTGGAGATTACTTCAAAAAAGAAGCAATCCAGTGGGCATGGGAGCTGTCAACAATAGAGTATGCTTCATTTTATACTTTTCATGGCTTGTAAATCTTTGGATAAGTTAGTTGTACTCTTTTTTGGAATGGTGATGATAATTTCTTGGTTATCGAGTCAGTATTGTTTCTCTTTCAGGAGCAAAATTTTATTTACATACTGCTTTTGTTACAGATTTGGGTTGCCAACCAACAGATTGTGGATTAGTGTATATGAAGATGATGATGAAGCGTTTGAAATATGGAATAAGGAGGTAAATTGGGGATTTTTATTTTTCTTTTTGTTTAATTATGTGTTTATTACCTTTTAAATCTTCTGTTCTTGTGCAATTCCTCTGTTTCTTTGATTATAGCCTACTTTTTACATTAACACTGAAACATCATGATTCTTGTTCTGCTTGTCAAACCTATGAGGATACTTACCATTTTCTATCAGTGATTTAATGAGACAAGTTTGCATCAGGTTGGTGTTCCTGTCGAACGTATAAAGAGGATGGGTGCGGAGGATAACTTTTGGACCAGTGGAGTTACCGGTCCCTGTGGCCCATGCTCTGAAATATATTACGATTTCCATCCCGAGAGAGGATATTTGGATGTGGTATGTTTTGATGAATCCAAGTGACTCTAGATCATACATTGGTACCCTTCTTTATTTATTAATTTATTTATTTTTCACTTAGGGAGGAGGGGAACTAGATTTTGATTTTTAGATTCTATTTTCATTTCTTAGATCTTTCCTTTATTTTGGATGATAATTTTGCAGGATCTTGGAGATGATACTAGGTTTATAGAGTTCTACAATCTTGTTTTCATGCAGTATAATAAAAAGGATGACGGATCACTTGAACCCTTAAAACAGAAGAATATAGATACTGGTCTTGGCCTGGAGCGTATGGCTCGCATCCTTCAGAAGGTATTCAACTATTAATAAGTCTTTCCTTATCTTGTTATTAAGTAAACAGTCTTTCTTCATGTGAAGACCAAATTAATGAGATCAACAATCTATACTTTTATACCAACACGTACATTGTTAATATGCTTCAGAAACTTTTGTTTGAGTCATACTTTTCCCTTGCAGGTTCCAAACAATTATGAGACTGACTTGATTTTTCCGATTATTGAGAAGGCCGCAGAATTGGCTAATGTCTCGTATGCTCTATCTGATGACCGTACAAAATTAAATCTAAAAGTATGTTTTCATCTAAAGTGTTGAATGAATATGAGCTCATTTTGATTTCAGATATTGTCTTCTTTCCCTTCATTAAAAGGGTTAAAATTCTTGCAAATCTATGTTCTTTGCAGATTATAGGAGATCATTTGCGTGCCATTGTCTATCTCATATCAGATGGGGTTTTCCCATCAAATATTGGTAGAGGTTATGTGGTTCGAAGGCTTATCAGGAGGGCTGTCCGTACAGGCAGGTTGCTTGGTATAAAGGGGGATGGTAGGGGTAATCTTGAAGAAGCATTTTTACCTTCCATTGCTGAAAAGGTAATAGAATTAAGTACCCACATCGACTTGGATGTGAAGGCTAGAGCACCACGAATTCTTGAAGAGTTGAAAAGAGAAGAGCTTCGGTTTGTTCAGACACTGGAGAGAGGAGAGAAACTGCTTGAGGAGATGCTAGCAGGTGCACTATCAAGTGCATGTGAAAATGGATCTGTCCCTTGTCTCTCTGGCAAAGATGCATTTCTTTTGTATGATACATATGGATTTCCAGTGGAGATAACAACAGAAGTGGCTGAAGAACGTGGCGTTAGTGTAGATATGAAAGGCTTTGATATTGAGATGGAAAACCAAAGGCGTCAATCGCAGGCTGCACATAATGTTGTTAAACTTTCAGTTGATAATAGTGCAGAGCTGGCCGAAAAAATTCCGGACACTGAATTCGTAGGATACGACACCCTTTCTGCCAGGGCAGTTGTGGAGAGTCTCTTGGTGAATGGAAAACCAGTGATAAAGGTTTCTGAGGGAAGTGATGTGGAAGTTTTGCTGGACAGGACCCCATTTTATGCTGAATCTGGTGGTCAAATTGGAGATCATGGTTTCCTATATGTTACTCAAGGTACAGATCAACAGACAGCTGTTGTGGAAATAAAAGATGTTAAAAAATCGCTAGGAAATGTCTTTGTTCATAAGGGCACTATTAGAGAGGGAAGTCTAGAGGTTGGCAGAGAAGTGGAAGCTATGGTCGACCCAAAATTGAGGCACCGGGCAAAGGTACTGGCTAACTGTGGGTTCAGTTGTCGTTCTCCCTAATTCAGAATATGATTTGACAATAGAGCTGAATCAGATCGAACTTTGGTATTCTGCAGGTTCATCATACTGCTACTCATTTGTTACAAGCTGCTCTTAAGCAAGTTATTGGGCAGGAAACGTCACAAGCTGGTTCGTTGGTGGCCTTTGATCGCCTGAGATTTGATTTCAACTTCCATCGACCACTGCTGGACATGGAGCTTGAGGAAATTGAAGGATTGATCAACAAATGGATTGGAGGTGGAACCATTCTTCAAACGAAAGTGATGCCTCTCACTGATGCAAAAAGAGCTGGAGCTATTGCAATGTTTGGAGAAAAATATGGAGAGGAGGTTAAAATTTCTTCTAAATTCTGTTTACAGTCTGATGAAAAATTTCATGTACCTAATCACTTGTGTGTTTCACCATGATTCTTCTTTAAGTATATGGTAAATATTGAACTCAAACTTCTTATCTGCTAACTGTTGTAATTAGGAACATGTTAATGACTAGATTTAAACAGTTTCGAGTTTTTACTTATCAGTCAAACTTAGCTTAGTTCTATGTCATTTTTGTTTCCAATGTGCAATGAAATGCGGAGCAAAGAGCTGATGGTTTTTTAGTATCCTGTTTCCTTTTAGGTACGCGTCGTAGAGGTTCCTGGTGTGTCTATGGAGCTCTGTAGCGGAACCCATGTCCACAATACTTCTGAAATACGTGCCTTCAAAATTATCTCAGAGCAGGGTATTGCATCTGGAATAAGACGTATAGAAGCTGTGGCTGGCGAAGCTTTCATTGAATACATCAATGCCAGGGATTCTCATATGAAACATTTGTGCTCCACCCTCAAAGTATGCTTCCCACAAGACTTCCCTCAATCCTCTAGTTTGATGCGTTCTAAAACAAGACTCGGAATAACTTATTGGTCCCCGACATCTGCATATGTTAGATAGTACCATAACTGCTCGATTGTTGCCTGTATGTATGTGTAAAGTCTCAAGCATATTCCTAGTAGGTCAGGTCAGCAGTTCTTACTGTTTAATTTTTTGATCTTTTGAAAGGTGAAAGCTGAAGATGTAACAGCAAGGGTAGAAAGTCTATTAGAGGAGTTGCGAGCAGCGAGAAACGAAGTTGCCAATTTGCGTGCAAAAGCAGCAGTGTATAAAGCATCAACTATGTCAAGCAAAGCATTCACAGTGGGGACTTCAAAAAAGATTAGGTAATTATAACTATAGTATGTTCATCAACACTTATGCAGTTAAAATGTCAAACCAAATTCATCTAATTATACTCTCTCTGAATGGAGTTTTCCTGATGTTCATTTTCTTTCTAATTTGAATTGAAAGGCATAATTAATAATTCTGCTGTCTAATGAAACAACCCGAGGATTCTCATTGTGCTGAAAAAACTCCTATTTCAGGGTATTAGTTGAGGATATGGATGACATGGATGCCGATTCATTAAAAAGTGCAGCCGAGTATCTGGTGGATGCATTTCAAGATCCTGCTGCTGTAATTTTGGGCTCACGTCCAGATGAAGGGAAGGTGAGTTTGATTGCAGCCTTCACTCCGGAGGTTGTTAATCTGGGTATTCAGGCAGGGAAATTTATAGGGTCTATAGCTAAGTTGTGTGGCGGAGGAGGTGGTGGCAGGCCAAATTTTGCTCAGGCAGGTGGAAGAAAACCTGAGAATTTATCAAGTGCCCTTGAAAAAGCTCAGTCCGATCTCATCTCGATTTTATCTGAAAAGGCAAGTGGAATTAGTACATCAGGAAATTAGCTGTTTGGGATTACCATACTTCCACTGAAAATTACAATGGCTGAAAAAAGTACCATTTAATTTCTTATTTGGGAAGAGGGAGAGATACCGTAATATTCAATACCAAATTGTAAAATCTTTAGGTTTTCAGATTATGGTCCTCGTGATAGTTGTAGAATGAAAATAGTTTACAGAAACAAAAGGACTACAATATGTTTTATGGAAACGTTGTAATTCTTCAACTGGTGGAGATAATTCACATTAAAAAATCTCCTCGTTGTTCATAATTTCTGATGATTTTGTGGAGTATGTATTAGGCTTCGTTTAGTATTAAGGTGCTGTAGTTTAAGATAAAAAGTATTACATGTTAAATATATGTAAGTTTTATTAAGGCTTGATGTTAACTCGAGACTTTAAAAGCAGTTCAAAATCACAACAATACCAAATTAAGAAGCCCTTGCATTAGTTAGAGAATAAATTTGTGATAACGGAGAATAACGCAATTAAGTAAATCATGTATAATTTTGAATGATATCGAGAGTAATCATATATTATGAATTTTGCCAACTGTTATTCTCCACGTGCCAAGTTAGAAAGAACCCCCTAAAGATATGCATCTTGTTTTCTGAAAATAATTTTCAGATCTTAAACCTTTAATAAATTCAATATTATTTGAAAATTTTTGGAAAGAGAGTGTTATTGGAACGCTTAAAAATTTTCACGTGGGTATATTAAATATTTGGCATAAAAAAATATAATCGGGAAAAAAGGTCCGGTTTAGAACGAGATAAGATAACAACCCAAGGGGCCGGTTTTTCTTGGAAATGACAGTCTGAAAGCACACAAGCATTGACTCGCAGTCCTTCATTACAAAAACCCCAACAGGTATCTTTAAGATTCTATCTTTGTATGCTCATCATATTTTGCATTTCTCTCTCAATCTTCTCAGCAAAATGAGCGTCTTTCTTTGTTTTCTCTTCCTTCTCTTATCCTCCGCAACTGCTTGTCAGCGCTGTGTGCGCCAGACCAAGGTTTCTTATTTCTCCAAAGATTCTGTTCTTTCGTGTAAGCACAGATCAACCTTTCTTTTTTCTTTCGTACGTGAAAATCAAACATTGACCTAGAGGATGTTTTGATGAGATATTTAGTGGGTAACCTTTTTTTTTATGGATTTGATGATGCAGCTGGGGCTTGTGGGTATGGTTCATTGGCATTAGGCTTCAGTGGTGGATTTCTTGCTGCTGGAGTTCCTTCCCTTTACAAAGATGGAGCTGGCTGTGGTGCATGCTTTCAGGTTTAATAATTATTTGTAAAAAATTTGAATTGTTTCTGTCATGGAAATTGGTTTCGAACTATTTTTGTTACTGGCAGATGAGATGCAAGAACAAAGCTCTATGTAGCAGAAAAGGAACCAAATTCATTCTGAGTGATATCACTCACAACAACAAAACAGACTTTGTTCTCAGCAGAAAAGCTTTCATGGCTATGGCTAATAGGGGTATGGGAAAGGATATTTTGAAACATAGAGTTCTCGACGTGGAATACAAAAGGTAATTAAGCAGACGCAGACTCTGATGAATTTGAAGCTCTAATATTGAGGTTAATTATAAAATGACAGTACTATATATATGTATAATTAATAAATAAACGAATTTTTCACAGGATTCCATGTGAATACAAAAACCATAACTTGTCTCTGCGTGTGGAAGAATCAAGCAAAAAGCCAGATCACTTAGCAGTTAAATTGCTGTATCAGGGTGGTCAGACAGAAATAGTTAGAATTGTCGTATATCAGGTTGGTAATAAATTAACCACACATTAATATTTACCATTGAAAATTACATGCCAGAGAAAAGACGACGAATTAATTATTTTTTGTTGTTGGCATATATATAATATTTTAATTTCCTGCAGGTTGGTGCTACATTTCCGATAGACATGAGCAGAAAAAGTGGTGCAATTTGGGAGACAAAAAGTGCACCAAAGGAGGCATCGAGGTTTGGATTTGTGGTACTAGAAGGTGGCTTCGATCCCAGGTGGCATTGGGCAGATTATACTGTTCTTCCAGTTGATTGGAAGCCTGGAATGATTTATGATACTGGAGTTCGTATTAATGATATTATACAGGAGGGTTGCCCTGAATCTGAATGTGATCCTCAGATTTGGAAATGAACAGATTCTGAGTTTCCATTGTAAATTTCAGATTTGATTCCTTCTTCACTGCATACAATCAATAACCAGATAATTAATTTTGGAGTATGAGAATAGATCAAAACGTATGCTCTATTTTTGAAATTTCTATTCGAGTTTTTAATTGCACAATAAAAATATGCAATTTTTCATAGTTACTCCCTCCCTCTCTCTCTCTTACTCTCTCAGATATGCATGAAATATACGTATATATGAAGTAGAATCTTAGTCAATATATACATATTTTGTAATCTATAGGCCAAAAAATTGAAGTAATTAACGATCTAAGAATCAAATGATCAATAAAATAGAGGTATGACGGTGAAAGCATGTAAATAAATCTATTATTAATTTCGACTAAGGGAAAAAAAAAAAACTCAAATCCCCTGATATGGCCAGTGCGAGCGACCTCTTGCACCACCACACCACAGAGATTTTACTAGTTGAATACACCCACATCAATTTTTTTTTCTTTTAAATTTTGAATTGGAAATCATAATTAATAATTCTCATATTGCTGGAAAGACTGTACTATTCAAAATCAATGTGTAAAAGGTTTGGGCTTTCAGGTTCTGGTCCTTGATAGTTGATGCAGTAAAAATATAGTTTACAGAAAACAAAGAGCATTGCAATATGTTTTCCGGAGAGATGACTGTGATCTTTGAACTTGTGGAGATAATTCACATTCAAAATTAATCTCCTATTTCTTCATAATTTGTGCACAGTGGAGAATTACCTACCTAAGTAAATCATGTATATATAATTTTTTAATGATACTGAAATCATTTATTATATATAAAGTTTACAAACTGTTTGAATTAATTATTTTGTGTTATATGGTATCAGCTAGCTGGTGCAAGAGATCTTCCTACCTAGCTCCAGTCCATTGAGACATTGTAATAAATAATTTTATTAGAAAGTGAAGATGGAAACTTCTAATGAAGTAGTCATATTGAAGAGATCAGAGTCAAAATTAAATTAATAATAGGGAACGGGAAACTCATGACACAAAACATAATCTAATAACTAATGTAATGAATGATAACATGAAAAGATCTGAGTTTAATTAATAATACTTTTTATTAATCAATATTGAATATGCATGTATAATAATAGATTATGCCGAAGATTCGCATGCTACGTATTTTGGAAAGTGAGGTATTAATTAAAATATCTTGATCCTAATTGACTACATGACCAACTCAAAATGCATAAAGAAATTTTTTTTAATATTTATAAAATCAAATAAAATCTTAAATAATCTAATATTTTATGTGATTTTATATATAACTGTAAAATTATAGTGCGTGCTTTTACATCACTATAAATATTTTGGCATTAAAAAGCAGTTTACATCGAGATGAGATAACGATCAAATTAAGTGCGCCGGTTTTGTTGAAAAAGGGCAGTCGATCTGTAAGCTCAAAAGCATTGACTTGCAGTCCTTATAAATCTCAAGACTCGCTCTTTGTTTGCTCATCAGCTTCTCTTCAATTTTCTCAACGAAATGGTTGGCTTTCTTTGCTTTCTAGTCTTCTTTCTCTTCTCATCATCTGCCTCTGCTTGTGATCGCTGTGTGCACGACACCAAAGTTTCGTATTTCTCCAACAACTCTGTTCTTACAGTAATTAAGCACATAGCATCTTTCTTTTTTTGATTTTATGAAAATCAATCATTGACCCAGATGATGTTTTGACGAGATATTTAGCGAGTAATCTTTGTTTTATGGATTTGATAATGCAGCTGGGGCTTGTGGGTATGGTTCATTGGCATTAGACTTCAGTCGTAGATTCCTTGCTGCCGGTGTTCCTTCCCTTTACAAAGATGGAGATGGTTGTGGAGCATGCTTTCAGGTAATTAGTTAATTAATTTGCATAATAATACATACCTTCTTTTGCCAGTATTGTTTCTTTTGAGTACAAATTTTATGTGTTGGCAGATGAGATGCAAGAACAAAACTTTATGTACCAGCCAAGGAACCAAATTTATTCTGAGTGATGTCACTCACAACACCACAACAGACTTTGTTCTCAGCAAAAAAGCCTTCATGGCTATGGCTAACAAGGGTATGAGAAAAGAGATTTTAAAACTTGGGGTTGCCGACGTCGAGTACAAAAGGTAGTTAATTAACCAGTCATAAAACTTCAACTAATTAATATGAATATGTATGCAATATATATAAAAGGGGTCTTATTTTCTCTGTTTGATGTGCTTCAGGATTCCATGTGAATACAAAAACCATAACTTGTCTCTGCGTGTGGAGGAATCAAGCAAGAAGCCAGATTACTTAGCAGTTAAAAGTGCTGTACCAGGGTGGTCAGACTGAAATACTTGGAGTTCAAGTGGCTCAGGTTGGTAAAAGAACACTCCCAAAAAGCATAAAACCTGACGAATTAATTATTTGGGTTAATTTGTTGTTGCTGCTGGCTGCAGGTTGGTTCAGCTGGATTTCGGATTGACATGAGCAGAAAGAATGGTGCAATTTGGGAGACAAAAACAGCACCAAAGGGAGCATTGCAGTTTGTATTTGTGGTACTACAGGGGTTTGATCCCAAGTGGTATTCGGCAGATATTGTTTTTCCAGCTGACTGGAAACCAGGAATGATTTATGATACTGGAGTTCGGATTAATGATATTATACAGGAGGGTTGCCCTGAATCTGAATGCGATCCTGAGATTTGGAAATGAACAAGATTCTGATCATTTGCACTGCATGCAAATTTCAGATGTGATTCCTTCTGCATACAAAATAATAATCAAGTAGTTTAGAGGATTGGAAAATAAGAACAGATAAAAAAGGTCTATTTTCCACTTTTCCTTTTAATATACGTACGGAACGTTGTTCTTTCTTTGCCAAAATAATAAAATTAATGTCCAATTGGTCATACTGACTATCTCTCTCTCATATGGGGTAGGGTTCTTACAAATATGTATGTATGTATATATATATTTGTAATTGATAGTCCAAACAATTAAACTAATTAGTGATGGAATAAATCTAATCATCACAGATGATCAAGGTTCCGCAAAATCATCACACGTTTACAGAAACAAAATTATTGTGGAAATATTGTGATTCTTCAACTCTTCATTTGGTTTAATTACATACACCTTTCTGGTGTTGTGAGAGCAAACAAATGGAGATAATTCTCATCACAATCTCTTATATGTTCTTAATTGTGGATGCTCTGCAGGGATAAGTATTATTATTATAAGAGAACAAATTTATGCATATATAATTGAAAACTACTCTCTCTCTCTCTCTCTCTATATATATATATATATATTATAATATATGATCCTAATATCATTAAAAATTATATATATGACTTACTTAATAGAGTCCTGCGCTGCCAAGTTAGAGCCCCTAAAAATATGCATTTTTTCATAAACAAAGAAAAAATTGTGTTATATGTACTATCTCCTGCGAGAGATGCATGCTTTCCTAGTGCCAACCAATTGAGACTTTGTAATAATTAGTAATTTTCGACATTTAGTAGGAACTTTGCTATGAAGTTCGAGGTGAAAATCTATATATAGTAGTCCTATTAAAAGAGAGTAATTTTTTTTTTCAAATTTGTTTGTAATTTTGCTTATTTTGGGATAAAACCTTTCATTTGTTCACTGAATTGATATTAGTTTCTCGCTCAAAAAAATTGAAATTAGTTTCTCAATCGAAAAACTAGTGTTGTTTATAGAGAAAATAAAAAGCGTGTAAGATAAAAAAAAAAAAACAAAAAAGAAAAGAAAAACTTGGTTCTTTGGTGGTTTAATCTAAATCGGAGATAACATTCAATTCAAGGCAATAAATAACTTTGGTAGTGGTAAGTCAAGGTGCACACGAGCTTGGAGTATTTAATGACTTAAAGTTTGTAATCCTCAAAAGTCTAAAATTGAATTTTACTTTGACTAAATATGTTAATTTGTAAGGTAACAAATTAGTCGGTACTAGTTGGTTCAATTAAACTAGTATAAATCCATTTAATTTCCTTCTTATAATATTTAACAGAAAACAAATTTAAATAAAAAGCCGAAATCTAATTGATACATTTATATGTATGTATATTTCATGGTACCAGTTAAAGCAACGGGACATTTTAATCTTATTATTGTAGCAGGGAAGGAGCCAAGTTACAGTAACAAGGTGAAAGTACAAAAGTTGCAAAATAAATCTTCTTTTGATCTATTCTCATCTAGAACCTGTAATTCCTCCAAATTATTGGATTATTGATGACATCAGAAACACTTCATTACCAGTTCTCTTTAGGGCATCTGGGGACAGAGCAAGCCTCCAATCTAAACTCATTAATCTGAAGTCCAGAGTCAAAGATCATTCCAGGTTTCCAGTCAGTAGGAAAATCGTTTGGTGTGGAAATATACCAGGTTTCTGTTCCTTTTATTACCGCAAAGTTAATCCAACTTTGCCCAAATGGACTATCCAAGTGTACTGCCCAAACTGCACTGCGATTTCTTTCCAGCGAAATCCCTGATAAACTACTCTCCTGGAAGACAAAAAAAAGTCGGCATAAAATTCATCTGAACATAAGCAAGTCAACTCAATTATGGTAAGCTTTTCTCACCGGACTAATAATAATATGTAGGATTTTAGTCTGACCACCCTGGTACAGCACTTTAACCGCTAAGTAATCTGGATATCTGCTTGATTCTTCCACACGCAGAGACAAGTTCTTGTTGTTGAAGAAATCACAAGGATACCTGAAAAATCAAATCCAGAAGATCAAATACATATTTACTTTAATTTAATTATGACATGTAAATACATGCATACATATTATGTATAATTATTAATTACCTTTTGTATTCGACATCGACAGCTCTGTGTTTCAAAAGTTGTTTCTCCATGCCCTTTTTAGCCAAAGCCATATAAGCTTTCCTGCTGAGAACAAAGTCTGTATTGTTGCTGTTAGTGATCTGATCAGTCACAATCACTGTGGTTCCTTGGCTTCTACATAGTGCTTTGTCCTTGCATCTCATCTGCCAATACAAAATAATTCATTTTGTATCCAATTAAGTTAGAACCAAATTTAAATTCATATATAAAAAAAATTAATTAAGGAAGGAAAAAGGGAAGATTTATTATATTATACAAACCTTATAGCATCCACCACAGCCAGCACCATCATTGTAGAAGGAAGAACCAGCAGCTGCAACGTATCCATCATTAAAGTCTAGTGCCATTGAGCCATACGCACAAGACCCAGCTGCATGCATTGTCAAATCCAAAAAGCAAACATTAATTACCCACTATAAATCTCATGAAACGTCGTGTGGGTCATTCCCATTTTTCATTTTCATAAATTGAGAAACAAAAAGAGGAAAAAGCTGATATATGCATGCTTACAGGAAAGTGCAGAGTCTTCGGAGAAATAAGAAATCGTGCCCTTTTCCACACAGCGGGGACAAAGAACTGCAGATGCAGTTGCAAATGAGAAGAGAACGAAGAGAAAAAGAAGAAAGATGGTCATTTTCGAGTCAAAAGATAGAGATACAAATGCAAAATATGATGAGAAAACAAAGAGAGTCTTGAGATTTATCTACACGGAAAAGCTGAACGGACAAGCGGACGTTATAGTGATTACAGGTCATCAGCAGGGGTGGATTTCACTTTAGTCCTTAACCTTTCTCGAAATTTTATTTTACTCGGCTAGTTTAGATACTATGTCACATACCTAATTTAACAAATTTAGTAAAATAGAAGACGAAATATTATATTAGATATACTTGTCACATAGTAACAACTTGGTTGAATAAAGTAAGATTCTAGAGAAAGTTAGAGGAGTAAACTGAAATCTACCCTTGAGAACTTAAAGAAGTCAACACGTCATGCTTTTGACCTATCAGGATTCGGACTGTCATTTTCCAAAAAGACCGGCGCACTTGCATAGTGTTTTTTTTTGCTGTAAACCGATTTTCTTAAAAAATAAAATATTTCAAAAATTGAAAAAGTACATCAATATAAATCATATAATAATAGTATACTGCCACTTGAAATTTTTTTATTAATATTGAAAAAGATGAAAAAGAAAAAAATTAAAATGCTTGTATTGAGTATTCAAATAAAAATAAATTCTTTTAATTAATAATAAAATATATTCATTTTTCTAATTTATATCATTCTTATAGTCATATATATCACAACAATTTCATAGGACTTTAACATGTAAAATTAAATACAGTTATGTATGATTTAGGGTTTAGCTTGGTCTTAATTTATGCATTTTAAAATTGAAATTACAATGTTAATAAAACGAGTTCAAAACTTATATATATAATTATTTCTCACGTTCAATATAATACATTGCATATAAATTTTTTTTATATAAAATATCATGCACACACACACACACAAATATTGTCCTTATATCTTAAACTATTGGATTTAATTATTATTCTTTTATTATATATAGATATTAGTATTGGTATCAGTATAATTAATAAAATATTATCAATTTGATGTTTAATATTATTATCAAGTACGCAAGAGAGAATCCATTATATATATTAGTAGAATAGCTTCATGATTATGCATGAGTTTGAGGTTGAATATCAATATATAATTTGATTTTCTGTAATTCAATAATATGTGGATCCATCCATCGGTGTTTTCTTTCATCTAGCCATCTATCTAGGTATCACACACACACACACACACATATATATATCAAATTAAAATATTCATACTAATAAAATTATTATTTTTTTACAAATTTATTGGTCTCAATTGGTCGGCGCTAGGCTAGCAAACCTTGCAGACCACTTGCAGTGATAATATATATTACTCTGTACAAGATATAAATAGATTAATAAATATATAGCTAGATATGAAATTAAACCCACGTGTAGGAAATCTTCTTTAAAAATTATTGTGGGTTCGCTGTTAAATATACTCAACTCACCCCTTTTCGTATTCTAAATGGAATAACAATATTAAATAGGTTCTTGATCAATTTAATTGGACCAGCATTGCATTGTTTGATCAATTTAATCGGACTCTACGGTCACAATAGCATTGCATTGTTTGATCAATGACAAGAATTATGACAAAAAGAGAAAAAATTTGAAATATATGACTTAATTTAAGTGGATTTATAATTATATTAACTTTCTCAAAAAATAATTGTGACTTTCTAATAAATCATTCTATTAGCATTTTCGTTATAATAAAATATATTACCTATGCCGTATATGGAAATCTATATTAAATAGTCATGTTAAAGAGAGTCAAATTGATTAATAATATGTAACGTTAAACTCATCATTACACAACCATTAAACTAATGATTTAATAAAATAAACGATATTTAAAAGATCTTTAATAACACAAAAATAAACCCAATCCTAATCACACTAAGTTGGAAAGGATCCTTGTACACATCTATAAGTTGAGTTTCAATTTTTATTTGGTTTAAGGTATTAGCTTCTAATTAATTTTAAAAATAAAGTTGAAAGGATATTTAAATTTAAATAGTAAATATTACTTTAAAAAATGCCCAATTTTCCTTTTTTGATTTTATCATGATTGACAACTAACACACAAGAGCATATGCGTAATTATCTTCAAAAAATCATTTTTTTTTTGGACAAATATAATGTTAAGGGAGTGATTAAGTTATTTATTAAAAAACAGAAAATAATAGAATATTAGGCTAAACTAGAGGGGTAGTAAGGAATTCTCTCTATAAACTTTAATAGAAAATGGCAAAGGTTTGATTTAGATTTGGATCTCCTAAAACTATGCATCATGTTTTCAACACTCTTATATTTAAATTATTTTAAATTAAATATATTTAAAAAAATTAATTTTTTAACAAAAATTTCTTTTTTTTTATTTATGTTTAATATTTTAATAATTTATTTTACAATAATTATAATTTTAAAGTTAGGGTGTGTCAGTTCCATCACAAATGTAGTTTTATTTGTGTTTAATATTCTTTTATTTTATTAGGTTGTGTACATGTGGCTTCTTCCTACCGCCCACCAGCTGAGACTTTGTAATAAAGAAAGTTAGTATGAATGTTAATATTTTACCCCCCACAATCCTCGCATGCAAATAAACCAACCTCCATTCCACTCATGAGAGAGTCAAATTAATAACGTATAAAGTTTATTAAACTCATTAAACAAAGATCATACTCATATTTTTAATATAAATAAAAGTAGATGATAACACAAAATGTTTGTTTAGTAAATATTAAACGTTAATAGTAATATATTATCAATAACATTCTTTTTGAAGTGACATCTCAAATTTAAATAGATGTCACATCACTTGATATAAAAAAGAATTTAGATCAATATTTAAAAATTGACATGTATAGTCTTATAAAATTATTAGACATTATAAATAATATGAATTATGGACAGATCTTGAACACCATTTTATTCACATACTCGTGCCTAATTAAAAAGATTTAAAAGTTAAATTTTGCTTTATCCACCCTCATAAATGTCTAAACAACTCTTAAATAAACTTTTATTCTTATTATTTATTTTAATTTTTCTTTATACTCATAAAATATTCATCAAACTCAATTACTTCTTATTTTTTAGTAAAATTTTAAAATTAAAAGTAATAATATTTAATAAAGGAGAAATTTATGATATATAGTTTTTTACACATTATAATTTTAGAAAACTTTGAATTTGGAATTATGATTTATACGTTGTTCCTCATTTTGAAGAAATTAGTGTGAAAAATAATACATTTTTGTTTAGTTAATTTAAATTATTCTTAATAGTTAATTAGATAACTGGTATTTTTGTAATAATTTTTTTTTATTTAGAAAAGACCATTTGGAGTAAATTGTTGGGTGTAAATAGATCCACTCTTAAACAATGTATATGAAAGTTAAAATGTAATCAATAATCTCGGTGCATAATAATTTACACTAATGATTTGAATGAATTGTACTTTAAAAGATGAGATATTATATAAAATTTTTTTTATCTAGATTTGCTACAAACCTCAAAAAGTGCAAGAATTAGTTTTGAAATATCTTTAATAAAACAAATCCCTATTAACACTAAATTAAAGGAAAATTTGATTATTTCTTAAAATATTTTTATAAAAAAGCGTATATTTTATTTTACTACATATATACAATTTCATATAATCTTAATTATGTAATGCCACATAATCTAAAGTTTATCTCAAATATTGTGGTAGTAGTATAACATTAACCAAGTGTAAGGTTGGGTAGAAATGCCCAATCAAACTCGGTTTGGTTCGATTTGAAAATGTGTTCGATTTCATATCAGTTATACTCTAATCAATTTAGTTTGGATTTGAATAAAACCGAAATCGATCGAATCTGAAAATAAAATTTTATTTAAAATTTTATATTTTATATAAATTATAATTAAGATAAAATATTTATAATTATTTTCATAAATGTACAAAAATATAAAGGCTATTATCTATATTTTTTAAAAAATTTATTTTTATGTAATTTTGTAATAATTTAAAGACTTAAATAAAATTTTTCTAAAACTCTTTAAATCAAAATCGAAGTAGAATCGAAGCTTAAGAATCGAACCGAATCGCAATAACTACTTTTGTTGGAGTCAGTTTTACATCTTTCATATTTCAAGTTCGATTCGATTCTTATAAAAACTGAACCGAACCCAAATCTATCCATCCCTAATCAAGTGAATATTACGTTTTTATTATTTATAAATTTATTTATAATAATATCTCATAACTTAAATTGTAATAATAATAAAAATAATAATTATATAAATTTGAATTAAAAAAATTAGTAGATTCAAAAATTATTTAAAAGTAAGCAGTTATTTGAATACATATTGCAAGTAATTTTTTTTTTCATTCCATGTATTATTTAAAAATTTAAAGTGGGGTATATATATTCTTGTACTTTTTCAACTTTTGGGATATATAATTACTAAAAAAACCGGGTTTACAGCAAGAAACTCACGATACAAGTGCCGGCTTTTTTGGAGGACACTCCGAATTCTGAAAGCCTACAAGCATTGACTAGTTGACGACTTTTTCTAAAGAGTTGCTTTAGCTCCTCATGGGGAAAATGGGCTAGCTATATATATCTCAAGACTCCCTTTATTTTCTCATCGCATTTTGTATTTGTGTCTAGATATATCTTTTGACTAAAATTAAAAATGGCTATGTTTCTTCGCTTTCTCTTCTTTCTCTTCTCATTTGCTACTGCATCTGCAGTTCTTTGTCCTCGCTGTGAGCATGAGGGCAAGGTTTCTTATTTCTCAAAAGACTCTGCACTTTCATGTAAGCATGTATATGAATATTTTTTGTTTTCAGTTTATGCAAATGAAAATAATTGGTATTGACCCATAGACTAGAGGGTAATGTTCGGTTTTTGGATTTGCTACAGCTGGGGCTTGTGCGTATGGTTCATTGGCACTAGACTTCAATCATGGATACGTTGCAGCTGCTGCTTCTGCAATCTACACTGATGGTGCTCTCTGTGGTGGATGCTATAGGGTCTGTTTTAATTTTATAAAAATAAATCTTTCCTTTTTCCTTCCTAGCTAATTTTGTTTTTAACTTAATTGGCTACAATACTTTGTGTTGGCAGATGAGATGCAAGAACAAAACACTATGTAGGAGCCAAGGAACCACAGTGATTGTAACTGATCAGATCTCTAACGGCAACAAAACCGATTTTGTTCTCAGCAGAAAAGCATACATGGCTTTGGCTAAAAAGGGTATGGGAAAACAACTTTTGAGACGTGGAGCTGTCGACATCGAATACAAAAGGTAATTAATTGTACATAATGTATATGTATTTCAACTTGTAAATGGAACCATATCTGTAATAAATTAAAGTAAATATGTTTTCGGTCTTGTGGGTTTGATTTTCCAGGTATCCTTGTGATTTCTTCAACAACAAGAACTTGTCTCTGCGTGTGCAAGAATCAAGAAGAAACCCAGATTACGTGGCACTTGAAGTGCTGTACCAGGGTGGTCAGACTGAAATAAAAATTTTTTGGGTAGCTCGGGTATGAAAAACTTACTTTTGAGTAAACCTGCTTACATATATATTATGTTCAGATGAATTTTTAAAATGCTAACTTTTTTTCTTTTCCATATTTTTAATTTTCCAGTATGATTCTACAAATTTGATTCCCCTGAGAAGAAATCACAGTGCAGTTTGGGACATATACAATATTCCAGATTGGCCGTTGCGGTTACAATTTGAGGTATTACAAGAATCATTTTCCTGGCATATATTGGCAGAAAACTTTATTCCTGTTGACGGCTGGAAGCCTGGAAGGATTTATGACACTGGTGTTCAGACTACTGAGTATATAGGATGGGAGAGTTGCTCTGTCCCTAAATGCCCTGAAGATGGCTGGTAATTAAAAGAAGTAGTGTTTCTAATTTCATCAATAATCAAATATGTAATGTGGAGAATTAGAAAAGAAGTGATCTGTTTTACAACAGTGCAAAGTTTGCTTGTTACAATATTAATAAGATTAAAATAACCAGTTGCTCTAACTGGCACCCGGGCCCTTCTCTCTTTTTCTCGCATGCGTCTGCATGAATTAATTTAATTTGGACTATACCATACACTTAAATAACAGGTACTAATTTGAAAATAAGTAATACCATTATAAATTAATATTCTGATACGAATCTCTTATTTGTTCAAAATCAGTTCATAATTTTTGGATGATTTACTATTAGACAACAAACTTGTGGACGTACATACAAAATGGAGGGAGGAGTACTCAATTGAGTAAATAATATACAATTTTTAATGATATTAAAATTATATACTATTAATTAAGTTTGACAACTATTATTCTCCATGTGCCATCTTTTGCGAGAGATCTGCGTGATTAATTTGCTTGCTCCAACCGATTGAGACTTTGTAATAAATAATTTGGTTAGGATTTTCGCTATCATTTCTTAAATGAAAAGCTCGATAGTCACATTAAAAAGCAAGTCAAATTAACATTATGGAACATTAAATTCATGTTACTCAAATAAATAATTAAGCATTAAAATTAGCAATATGTTCATACGACTCCAATACTAAATATTAATGGTGGAAACTTTATTAGATATATAGAATAAGATTAAATGATGTCAATGCATGATAAGTTATATAAATTAAAGATTTGCACCCATGATATTGTATAAACATAGTTTGAGGGAGAATATCTTATTCCTTCTTATTATTTGACTTAATATTTCAATACCTATATTGTTTTTATAATATTTTAAATCTTCCTTCTCTTAATTGACAAGATTAAGTACAATAACATGTAAGTATTTAAAGTTTAACTTATTAACTTAAATAGTTTTAATAGTTTCAAAAATATCTAGAAAAATTTTAATTTATTAAAAAACAATAATCATACTCTTATATAATAATAATTAATTAAAAATTTATTTTTAACTCCTATTTAAAAATAAATATTAAAATAATAATATATTTTATTTTATAAAACATTGATAAAATAATTTTTTAATTATCTATTATTATATAAGAGTAAAATTATTATGTTTTAATAAATTAAAATTCTTATGAATATTTTAAAAATTATAAAAATTATTTAAGTTAATAGACTAAATTTTAAGAACCCACATGTTATTATATTTAATAATATCAATTATCAGAAAAAATTCGAATATTATAAAAATAATAGAGGTATCATAGTATTAGTTCAAATAACATGAAAAAATTTAAAATTCTTCCAATATTAAATATGCATTAATTAACACACATTAATTAGTAATATATATATATATATACATATATATATATATATATATATATGATTCCAACACTACATATAATAAGATTAGATGATGTCGGTGCATAATAGTTTATATATATATATAAGATCATTTCCATCGAATAAATGTACTTTCAAAAGATAAAAAGTATTATATATCATATAATTAATTAAACACACTTTGATCTATCTCTCATGCTATCCCTGAAATTATTTATTACACAATTGGTTGGCTCGAGGATATCTTACAGATCTCTACACATAATATTATATGTCAATTTATTTATTTATCCCACAAGTTGGTAGGTCGTCTTGATCCAGTTCAGTTTTGACATTTTAAAATTCAATAAAATGTTACTTTAATTCATATTCAATGCTAAATTAGTAACATACATTATTGATCATGCACGTGATAAAATAATTAGTAAACAATATACAGATGACACAACTAAATACAATCAAATAAAACAAATCATATGTTGGCGTATAATAAAGTATTAATTTTGAGCTGAATTTATCACATGATTATCTCAAAATGATAAATAAGCACTTATTTAAATATCTTTAATAATGAAAAAAAAACTAAATTTGGATTCTATCAAGTTAGAGAGAGAGATTTGTTTTACTCCTTGTAATATTTAAAAAAAAAATTAAAAGCAAACTAAATCTTGTATATAAATAGGACTTTATTATAAAATACTAAGTAACAGTACATATTTTAAATTACGTCTCAATTTTTAATTAATTTTAAATTTTGTTGACGTGTCATTTAAGTGTATGGTATAGTTTCACTATTTTTAAAATTAATCGATGCCGGTATTTTAATATTTTTCGCCTATCTGTAATATATTAGATAAAAATTTCAAGTGGGTATATAATACTCACTCACGTACTTCTTCATTTATTGGGATATATAATAATTTACTTTTAAAAAAAAAAGCATGTTTACAGGTAGAAACGCACCGAGTGTGCTGGCGTTTCCGGGAAAGGACATGCAGTCCGAATTCTGAAAGCCTACAAGCATTGACTTGTTGACTTATTAAGAAATATTAGTTAATTATATATTAAAGAGTTACTGCTTTAGCTCACCCACAACTTGAATCTTTATATATCCGGATTCGAATTCAGGTAAACACCAAATAAGTGGGATGAATCATCTGAGCTGAACACTCCAGGTCGTCTCTCTTTGTTTTCTCATCGCATACATATTTGCATTTTTACAAAAATTAGAAATGGCTATCTTTCTTCAATGCTTTCTCTTCTTTCTCTTATCATATACGACGACTGCACTATATTATTGTGCTCACTGTGAGCATAAGGGAAAGGCTTCTTATTTCTCCGAAGACTCCGCCCTTTCATGTAAGCATATATATATATTGATAGATCAATTTTTTTTCCCCCCTTTTTGTTTTCAGTTCATGAAAATGGATGATGTTTTGATGAGATATTTTTAATGGGTTATCAATTAATATTGGTTTTTGAAATTGATCATGAATATTGCAGCTGGATCTTGTGCTTATGGTTCAACGGCACTAGACTTTAATAACGGATACCTTGCTGCTGCTGCTTCTTCCCTCTACGGTGATGGTGCTTTTTGTGGTGGATGCTATAGGGTTCGTTAATTCAATTAATTTGCATAATTAATTACTTATAAATCTTATATATTCCTTTCTTATATAGTTAATTTTGTTATATTATGGCTAATTTACATAGTTTGGCAGATGAGATGCAAGAACAAAAAAATTTGTAAGAGCGAAGGAACCACAGTGATAGTGACCGATGAGCTCATTAACAACAAAACAGACTTTGTTCTCAGCAGAAAAGCTTACATGGCTATGGCTAAAAAGGGTATGGAAAAACAACTTTTGAAAAATATTGGAGCTCTCGACGTCATATACAAAAGGTAATTAATTAATTAATTAATTAATTGCATTATACGTATATGCAGATTAATTAATAATTGGGTTAATTTCCTGCAGGTATCCTTGTGAAGTTTTCGACAACAAGAACTTGACTCTGCGTGTGCAAGAATCAAGCAAATGGCCGAATAACTTAGTAGTTAAAGTGCTGTACCAGGGTGGTCAGACTGAAATACGATATATTCATTTAACCGCTAAGGTACAGGCTAATTATATACCATTAATTAATTGAGTAAATTATATTACTTGCTTTATATATGTTTCTCTGTTCGGATCAAAAGCAGATGAATGAATTTTATGTATATATATATGTGTGTGTGTGTGTGTGTGTAAATTTTAATTTTTTGCTGCAAGCAGGATGGTGCGTCTGCTGCGTTTTACTTGCAAAGAAACCACAGTGCAGTTTGGGAGATACACAATAATGATATTCCAAAGGGGCCATTGGCGTTTTATTTTGAGGTTTTACAAGGAAAAGGAACAGAAAACTCGTTGGTTATTGCAGAAAATCTTTTGCCTGCTCATTGGAGACCTGGAATGATATATGACACCGGAGTTCAGATTCGCGAGTTTACTTCCGAGGGTTGCGGCTCTGTCCATCAATGCCCTGATCCTGATTGGTAATTAATGGAAGGAACACTTTCTCATTTCATCACTCTATAATCAGATAATTACTTTGGACTCTGGACACAAACAAAAATTTGTGTTAAATTTCAACTTCTTTTCCTTTCGCTTTGTTGCGTTGCCTACCGCAAATTTGAACGTAATTTCGCTGATAACAATTAATTAATAATAAGATTCCTTCGTCCTCCAAATAATTTTGGAATTTTCGATTGAGTTTTTATTGTAAATTAAATTTGCTCTCTCTGTCTCTCTCTCTCTGCGCAAATAATAATAATAAAATTTGCAATTTATAATCTTTGTTAAACTCCTAGGCCCTGGCTGAAAATCTATATACATGTATGTATGTGCGTACGTACGTACGTATATAGTCTTAATTCAACAGATTCACAATTCTTATTTATTTTATTATGTTATTGGGATGCATGCAATGAAACTAGTGATGGGTGGTAATTAATCAGAATATTGATAGGGACGATGTCGTGTTTCAAATTTGAAAAAGTTTTAGAAATATTGTAATAGCTGATGCAAAAAGAAAATCAGTAATGAATATTAATAACAATAAGTTTATATAAACTGACGTGGCAACATTATTATCTTAGAAATATAAAATATATGATCAAAATGTAATATTATTACATGATCAAATTTATATAAATGAGTCGACGCAAGAACAAAACTCTATGTAGCAGCAAATTAAAGGAACCAAATTTATTCTGATTAACATACATTTTCACCCGCAATTAATCTTGGGAAAAATATTACTTTACTTGACTAATTTAATGTACGCTGTATCTGCAATATTAATTTAAATTTTATTATATTTAAGTCAATTTTATTTGATCTTTTAACTCATTAAATTTCGTTCAATCCGATAAAAAAAATATCTTTTATCTATAATATATTTTTCAATCAAAATTACATATTTATTCATTCTTTTAATGAGAAAGATTGGATTAGAAGTTCATTTTCTTGAGAGGCGCGAAAAGATATAATTTTCTTAATTAAAATTTAGACAAAATTGTTTTACTATGGTTCTCTACTGAGATAAATATTAATGAAATTTGGTTTTAGGAGCTGAAATAAAATGAAACTTTAGAAAAGTTTGTGATACATTATCAAATTAGTTGAGAGTTAAAGACTAAACACGCTCAGTACAATGAAATTTCCAGAAAAGGTTAAAAGATTGAAGTGAATTCTCCCACTCCTGATGACCTACCTGTACAGATTCAACTTTTTCTGTATAAATTTCTCAGGATTCACTACGTTTTCTCATCACATTTTACATTTGTCTCTTGATATATCTTTTCATTAAAATTAAAAATGGCTACCTTTCATCGCTTTCTCTTCTTTCTCTTATCATTTGCAACAGCAACTGCAGTTCTTTGTCCCCGCTGCGAGCAGAAGGGCAAGGTTTCTTATTTCTCAGAAGACTCGGCACTTTCATGTAAGCATATATATATATATATATATATATATATATATATATGTATATATATATGTATATTATATATATATATGTATATGTCTGTATATATATATATGTATATATATATGTATATGTGTGTGTGTGTGTGTATATATATATATTCATTTTTGCTTTTAGCTTTATGAAAATGAAAATTGGGATTGACCCAGACGATGTTTTAATGAGATTTTTAGCGGGAAATCTTAGCTGGCTAAGCCAACTTTTCGGATTTGATCATATATGCATGCAGCTGGAGGTGCGTATGGTTCAATGGCACTAGACTTCAATAATGGATACCTTGCAGCAGCTTCTTCTACAATCTACGGTGACGGTGTTGCCTGTGGTGGATGCTATAGGGTTTGTTTGTTTGTATAGACTATAGTATATATAATAAATATTCCCTTAATTTTTTTATGAAAATTTGGTTTCTAAATTAATTGGGTACAAAAATTAATTTTGTGTTGGCAGATGAGATGCAAGAACGACAGACTATGTAGGAGCCAAGGAACCACAGTGATTGTGACTGATCAGATGACTAACAGCAACAAAACAGACTTGGTTCTCAGCAGAAAAGCATACATGGCTCTGGCTAAAAGGGGTATGGGAAAACACCTTTTGAAAAATGGAGCTATCGACGTCGAATACAAAAGGTAATAATAATCAAACATTTATCATATCATATATGTATATATTTCAACTTGGCAAATATGTAATCGGTCTTGTGGGTGGTTTGATTTTGTAGGTATCCTTGTGATTTTTTCAACAACAAGAACTTGTCTCTGCGTGTGGAAGATTCAAGCAAAAATCCCAGGTTACTTAGCAGTTAAGGTGCTGTACCAGGGTGGTCAGACTGAAATACGATATATTAGCATTCTTGAGGTCTAACAAGTAAAATCGTACCATTGAATAAGATATTAAGTCTGCCTAATTAAATGTTCAGGTGAATTTTAATTATATGCTGATTTTTTGCCGTATTTTCCAGATTAGTGGTTTCTCCGATTTCTCGCTGAAAAGAAATCACAGTGCAGTTTGGGACGTAGACAATGTTCCAAATTATGTACTGATATTTGAATTTGGGGTAATAAAAGAATCATCGGATTGGGTGTATATTTTTGCAAAAAACGTCATTCCTACTGACTGGAAACCTGGAATGATCTACGACACTGGAGTTCAGATTACTGAGATTAAATGGGAGAGTTGCTCTGCGCCTAAATGTCCTGAAGAGAACTGGTAATGAAGTAATTTCGATTTCATCAATAATCAAATAATTAAATGATGAGAATATATGGATCAAGACAAGGCTAAGGCCAAGGGCCCCTTTTATACATCTTGCTCTCACATGTAAGCTGTATATGGGATGTACGAATCAAGATTCTCTTTGATTTGAACTTCTTATTTAATTTATTTGTTCTCCGAAAGCTGATATTTTAATTTGAGTCAAAGAATCTGTCAAGGACGTACCTACTTGTTCTATCTAAAACTGAAATTGACATTACTTAAGCCAAAAAATAAATCCTTAAAATTGACATTAGATCGTATATCTAATATAACAAAATTAAATGGACTAAGTATTAAATTAAAAAAAAAAGAAAGAAAACAAAGAATCCCTGATTAAGGCACAGCAGGAATAAGTTGAGATGAGTAAGATGTGAAAAAGAATTAAGTATTAACCAATGAAGAAAATTGGTCGGCAGAAGGTGGTCCTAAATGGGCATGCAATAATGGCACATCATGATGTGGCATGCAATATATATAATATATTTGTTGTTGTGAATTAGTTAGTGTTTTCAATAATATTTATCTTATCAATTCCACATACGAAATCTCCCATTTGTGATCATAATTAGTGCGGAATTGTACACGCGCAAGCTTATGCTTAATTTGCAATGATATTATGACATATATATATATATATAATAGCAAGATAAATTGACTATTCTTTTATACAAAATTTTACATAAAACATAAATTATTAAATCTAAATACATTTAATGGTTGAAATTACATCTGATATGATCAGATGCAATCTCAGCCGTTATATATGCTTAGATCAAACAGTTTATATTTAATATAAGATTTTATGTAAAAGAAAGGTTTTTAATCCTATCCCACATATATAATTATATATGCAATGAAAACTGTGGTTTAATTGCCAGCTCAATCATCGGCATCATTATCATCATTAACTCAATTCCATCATTGGCTTTGCAACTACAATAATATTTGTATTTCAAATATATTTTAGATACAAGGAGATTTGGTGGGATAT
Source organism: Melia azedarach (assembly GCA_028052125.1). Taxonomy (NCBI): domain Eukaryota; kingdom Viridiplantae; phylum Streptophyta; class Magnoliopsida; order Sapindales; family Meliaceae; genus Melia; species Melia azedarach. Next base: position 437,507 of record CM051399.1, on the reverse strand, counting down.
GTATTATTTTATAAAGGGCATGATCAATAACTATTTTTTTTACATAAAATCTTATATCAAATATAGGTCATTGAATCTAATCACATCCAACGATTAAGATTGTATCTGATTATGTAATTAATGTACATATCAGATGCAATCTCAACTATTTGATGTATCAAGATTCAACGGCTTATATTTGATGTAAGATTTTGTGTAAAAAAAAAAAAATCATTGATCCTACCCTATTTTATATATATATTAACTAGACAACAAATAATTATATTCAAAATTAATGTTATGTAATTGTATATAATTAATATAAATTTTTTATGTTGTTGCAATGCAAGCATATATATATATATATATATATATATATATATATATATAATTACAAATTTTGACAATTGGTTTATTCTCCATAAGTCGAGTAGCTTGAGCCCTAAAATAGTACGTAGCCTGGTTTTGATATAATAATCCTACACATGGGTTTTGAAGAAATGTATGATTTCATTTCTTAGTTAATACAATGCACACAAGGGGACTTATGGGTAAAAGAACAATAATTAAATCTGTTAATTAAGGAAGAAAAATAAAAATGGTGAAGACACTTTTGTATTTTCGGTTTGTAATTCTTAAAATGATGAAGTTTGGTGAAGTCTTTAAAATGGTACAGTCAGTGTACAACCATTGTTGAAGAAATGTTTCAACGCTCCCCCTCAAGCTGGTGCATAGATATCTCGTATGTCCAGCTTATCAATAAATTTTGTGAATATCTAATTTGAGATAGCCTTTGTGAGAATATTAGTAAGTTGATCTTCTAACCGAATCTTGGCTAGTTTTACAATTTGTTCTTCTAACTTTTCCTTGATGAAAAATCTGTCCACTTCAACATGCTTTGTACGATCATGTTGAACTGGATTATGAGCAATATCACATGCAATTTTGTTATCACAATATATTCGAATTGGTCACTGAGGTGAATAGCATAAATCTTATAAGAGAAATTTAAGTCATAATGCTTCACAAAGTTCAACAGCTACTCCTCTATATCCTGCTTCTATACTTGAACGAGCAATTACATGTTTCTTACTCTCCATGTGACAAGGTTGGCTCCCACAAAAGTGAAATATTCTGAAGTAGAATGTCTATCATCAATTGCTCCAACCCAGTCAATATTAGTATAAGCATCTATATTTTAAAAGTTTGTATTCTTGGAGAATAAAATTCCCTTCTTAGATGCAGACTTCAAATACCTTAATATGCGCATTACTACATTCATTTGTTGTTCTCCAAGAATGTGCATACATCAATCTTCCAATAAATCTTTGATATCTTGCCAGGTTACTTAGTAGAGTGGTCAGACTGAAATACAATATATTAGTTTTCTTGAGATCTAACAAGTAAAAATGTACCATTGAATAAGACATTAAGTCTACTTAATTATATGTTCAGGTGAATTTTAATTTTTGCCGTATTTTCTGCGTTTTCTTTTTCCAGATTACTGGTTTCTCCGATGTTTCGCTGAAAAAAAATCACAGTACACTTTGGGCCGTAACTATGTTCCAAATTATGTACTGATATTTGAAATTGGGGTTATAAAAGAATCAACGGATTGGGTGCATATTTTTGCAAAAAACGCCATTCCTACTGACTGGAAACCTGGAATGATCTACGACACTGGAGTTCAGGTTACTGAGATTAAATGGGAGAGTTGCTCTGCTCCTAAATGCCCCGAAGAGAACTGGTAATGAAGTAATTTCGATTTCATCAATAATCAAGTAATTAAATGATGAGAATATATAGATGAAGATAAGGCTAAGGCCAAGGCCCCCTTATATACATCTTGCTCTCACATGGAAGCTATGTATGGGATGTATGAATCAAAATTCTCTTTCATTTGAACTTCTTATTAAATTTATTTGTTCTCCGAAAGCTGATATTTTAATTTGAGTCAAAGAATCTGTCAAGAACGTACCTACATATATATTAATTTGTTCTAATATCTAAAACTGAATTTGCTCCTGCCCCAGAGGAGGGTTCTACGGCTAGCCTCCTCCATCTTAACCTTTTATTTAAATCAAAAGTTATAACTAATGATTAATTAAAAACAAAACAATGGTACATGTGAATAAGGTAAAAAGCGAAATTGGAATTAATGAGCTTACCGCGTCATTTATATATGCATCAATCTATTAAAATATAATAATATATCATACGTGCAATTAATATGTTTTGTTTAAAATGAATCAATTATGATAAAAAGAGAAATTTAAAATATGTATGTAACTTAATTTAATTAGATAATCTCATTAAAATTATCCTATCTAAAATTTTGAAGATAGTTATAGACATTCTAAAATTGATTTCAATATATATATATATATATATATATATATATATATATATATATATACATCTCAAATGATATGAAATTCATCCGTTGTTAATAAATTTTTACAATTTTTAAAATTATTTATTACACATCAATTATTCACACGGTAGTAGAAATATATGCGCTTTTCAAGATTTCTAGTATTGCTCCTCATGTCTTTTAAAAATTTTATGCTAATGACAATGGACCTAAATTTACAAGGTGAAAATGTAAATGATCTTATATAGATTTGAGTACTTTATGGTCTCGTAGATACAAGCCTAAACTTAAACGACATTAAAAACTTCGCCGAAATCAAATTATGCCGTAGTGTGTGGGTGTTTATATATATAGATATACATAATTTTGGGACATAATTAATGATATGTGATATGAAAATTTTGGACTTTTTTAAGCAAAAAATTTATCTTAAAATTGACATTGGATTATACGACACTATCTAATATAACAAAATTCAATTAATTAACTATTAAATAAAAAAAAAGGAAGAAAAAGAAGTTGAGTGAGAGTAAGATGTGAAGATGAATTAACCAATGAAGAAAATTGGTCGGCAGAAGGTGGTCCTCAATGGCCATGCAATAATGGCACATCATGATGTGGCATGCAATAAATTATAATACATATTTTGTTGTGAATTAATTAGTGTTTTCAATCATATTTATCTTATCAATTCCACATACGAAATCCCACCTTAAGCAATGATATTATGACAGCATATAATAATAATATATATATATAATTAGTGTTTTCAATAATATTTATCTTATCAATTCCACATACGAAATCCCCCCTTAAGCAATGATATTATGACAGCATATAATTATATATATATATATATATATATATATATATATATATATATATATTCAATGAAAACTTCCGTTCCTCCATCATTATATGCATATATCATCATTAACTCATTTGCAACTACGTACAATATCTCTATTTCAAATATATTTTAGATACGAGGAGATTTGGTGGGATACGTATTATTATATATATATGTGTGTGTATTAACTAATAATTGTATTCAAAGTATACTTTGAATTAAGTAATTATATATATATATATATATGTATATTGTGTTGTTGCAATGCAAGCATACATAATTACAAATTTTGACAACTGGTTTATTCGGATCTCCATGAGCCAAGTAGCTTGAGCCCCAAAATAGTAGGCAGCCTGGTTTTAGTTATATGATTGATATTCCTACACATGGGTGGTTTTTGATTTTGTGTTGTGTTGTGTATGCTATATATCTTTTGCAAAATATTTGCTTGCTTAAATATTTACATGTTTACCAAAAAGAGTTTAAACTCACAATTTTAAAATCGAGGTAGAGAGATGAACACCTTCAAATTTAGTATTAATTTTTTAAAACATGAATTTTTTAGTAACATAAAATTTCATATTGATATATGGAGGACTAGTACATCCTATGGGTATATATACATATACATATGCCCATAACAATAACATTTTGCTAGACCACCTATCATAATTCATATGGGCCATTTCCAAGCTTAGTTGCTAGAATATTTATAAATGGTGGTGTCAAGGCTCGGCATCGATCGACCCACATGTCCAAGCAACTGGATATATAATTTTCATATAAATTGATTTTTTTTTATTATCGTTATAATTCTTTTTATACTAAAAATTTTGATAGACGAATAATAAATATGCAAACGATCTAGCTAATACGCCTAGCCGGCTATCACACTCAACTCTGTAACGCATATAAATCAAGTGAACTTATTTTCTTGGAAAACGATAGTCTGAGAGCCAACAAGTTTTGACTTGTAGACTAGACTTCAAAAATTAATTATTAAAGAGATAAATGGCATCGGTAGGTAGTAAATCCGAAAGAGAGGAACTATTGCTTTATCTCTTAACTCCAACAAATTTTTAATGTGATTGATTATTCCTCTTAACAACTGTACAACAAAATTGATTAAATCAAGCATGGAATTAAACTTAGTAAATCCAATCCAGAGAGAGAAGGAAAGCATAGGTTAGATGTTAAATTTGGGGAGATATATATTCTCGCTCTTGCTTGGCAAGTGGGAATTTTTGTGGGGAAGTTGTTCTTATCTTCCCACTCATTAACAAGCAATCATCATCATCACCATCACCAAAACTTATCTCCTTCCTTTTCTTCCTTTTTGGTTCTTCGATTGGGACCGTACGCGTAAGCATCTTTCTTTAATGAACTCCACAAAATGTTTAACATTTTTTTTTAATTAGGTATTATCAACTTAACATCTTATATGAATTTGACCCCTCAACCCACTCCATTATCAAATAAAAACTAAAATCCTATTTAATTAAATGAATAAATTATTAAATGTAGGTTTTCCTTTTTCTTTTTTAAAAAAAATCTACTCAATATTATTGTTAGCCATAATCAATTTCTTTTGGTTAAAATTCAAATTAATAACTTAATTTGAACATCAATTTGTGGATCCATTTTAATAAATCGCAAATTTATACACGATAGACTCGTAGAAAGATAACTTATCAAATATCAATTAAATCGATTGCTACTACGGCTTGATTAAACTCACAAATTCTCACCAGATCTAAAATTCAGACCATCCTCACATCATATTCATATTAAGCAGGGTTTGATTTCTTTTTTTTTTTTATAATATATATTAAAAAAAAAACTATAAACACCTCAATCTTATCAATTTTCATTAGTTTAAGAACTACTAAATCTAGAGTTTCAAGGCACGCGGATTGAGCAATGGAAACAGAGATCAAAAGCGACAGTAAAAGGGTACAGCATAGGATGATAGCATTAAGTCATATGTTCTCACACACACACAACAGCTGTTAGAATACAGGCAAAGAGTCGGTGACAGGCCCCATGATTTTCTTTCCTTTGTCCCTCCGCGTTTCCACAAATGCTTGTCTCTTTCTTTCCTGTCTAAGCCAAGCCTCCCCGATATAATTTTAATTTTACAAATCCAATCCCATAAATTTCCATAAAAAAATTGTCCAAGCTTTTTTGGTAATGCTGACCTGTTCTCCATACTAAACCTCTGGTTTTTTACGTGTTCAGTTTCTTCCATTTCTATATATATCTCTCCACTTCCTCTTTGTTTTCTTGTCAAATTGTAATCTTGATTCACCTTCTTTCTCATTCAAGACTATGGCTTTCTTTATTTGCTTTCTCTTCTTTCTCTTTTCATCTTCTGCGACTGCTTGTGATCGCTGTGTGCACCAGACCAAAGTTTCTTATTTCTCCAAAGCCTCTGCACTTTCATGTAAGCATGTACCGGTTTTTATTTTTTGGTTTTTAGTTTATGAAAATGAAAATTGGTACTGACCCACCCAGATGATATTTTGATGAGATTTTTAGTGGGTAATCTTCGTTTTTCGGATTTGATGCAGCCGGGGCTTGTGGGTATGGTTCATTGGCTATAGGCTTCAATGGCGGACACCTTGCTGCTGGTGTTTCTTCCCTTTACAAAGATGGTGCTGGTTGTGGTGCATGCTTTCAGGTTTCCATATGTATATATTTACATTTTCCCTTATTTCGACATTGTTTTCTTTATGAAAATTTTGTTTTCTAAAATACAAATTCTTTTGCTTTCTTAGATAAGATGCAGGAACAAAATTCTATGTAGCAGCAGAGGAACCAGAGTGATTCTGACTGATCTCAATCACAACAACAAAACAGACTTTGTTGTAAGCAGCAGAGCTTTCATGGCTATGGCCAACCAGGGCATGGGCCAAGACATTTTGAAACTTGGACTGGTCGATGTGGAATACAAAAGGTGAGCAGATTTTCAGCTTCATTATTTTAATATAATTTGTTTTTAAAAATGCAACAGTAATATAACTTAAAAACATTATATACTGCCCCACCTTCACCCACCATGGGACAAATTCCCAGGCAAACATTAATTGCGTATAACGGTCCAAATCTAATATATATGTATAACTATATTCATAGATAACACGAAATACTATTGGAAGTCATAAATTAATAAAGAGATTTTTGAAGTTTGAATTTGCTTTCAGGATGTAAATGCAACTAGTAATTAAATACATTTATTTTTTCTGGTTGAATTTGTTCAGGGTTCCATGTGAGTACAGAAATCAGAACTTGGCTGTGCGTGTAGAAGAGTCAAGCAAAAAGCCAAATTACCTGGCATTAAAATTGCTGTACCAGGGTGGACAGACTGAAATAGTAGGTGTGGATGTAGCTCAGGTTGGTGAAAAATCACACTCATTGAATTTACATGGCCTAGAAACCTGCTTAAATTCAGCAAGAGTGTCCAAACCCGAAACTGATGATAATTTGTGGTATTATTGCCAATTTTCCAGGTTGGTTCTTCAAACTGGGGTTACATGAGCAGAAATTATGGTGCAGTTTGGGACACAGATAGAGTTCCCAATGGAGCTTTGCAGTTTCGGTTTGTGGTAACAGCAGGATATGATGGAAAATGGATTTGGGCACAGAATGTTCTTCCTGCAGACTGGAAACCAGGAATGATTTATGACTCTGGAGTTCAGATTTCTGATATTGCACAAGAAGGTTGCCCTGAATGTGATAATGGAAGTTGGAAATGAACAGATTCTGATTTCCACTACTACTAATTTATGTGAATACACATAAATTTTGATTCGATTCCTTCAACATACAAATCAATAATCAATCAAATAATATACAGGATTAGGAAAATGAGAATACCTAGATGTGAAAGGTCCATATTCCATTTTTTTTTCTTTTTTTCTTTTTAGACTGTGTTAAATGTAACATTGTTCTTTGCCTACTAAAATAATAAAATGTTCACATGGCTCATATACTTATCCCTCTATCTCATTTGTGCGTGTTAACATTGATCTAATTTTGCCTCAACTGCTGTTTATTTTCTGGGTCATTAAGGGCCAGAGAATGATTTGGTTTGGCCTAAGTTGATTTTATTCTAAATACACCAACTATCAAGGAGGACACAATCTTTTACAGGAGTGGGTATATTTGGAAATAACAAGGTGCACTTATCATCAGTCCAATTTAAAAGGTGGAAAGCCCATCATAAGTCATAATGTTAAGCTTCAATTCAAATTTTGGTAAAAACACAACAGTCAACAGATACAGACTTTTGATGGAGACTTGACACTTCAATTTTCAAGTAATTTGATCTCACAATCGTCATACGCTTCAAAATTTCAATACTTCAATATCAAACAGAGTCGATTCTTATATGAATCCTGCCTAACAGACCCATTCATGCAAACATATCAGCCCAAAAACTTGGACCTGTGAGAGTACCCATTAATGAAATCATAACCAAGATTTCCAGCCCAATGGGCTTGATTAACCCAAGTAAAAAAAAGTTATTCCAGCCCACTGCTTTGTACAAAAACCTTAGAAATAAAACAGTGCCGTGATCTTCTAAGGGAAATATGCATGCACACAAAGTCACAGCCTGAATAATGAATATTTGAAAGTTCAAAGGAAGTGAAGTAAAGCTGTTGTATGGTGCCATTTCCTTATGCCCAAATTAAAGCCTCAAACTAGCAATGTATCTATCAATCACTGTTGTGGGTTGGCTTTGATTTGGCTTCTCTCTCTGCTGAAGGAATAGTGATATATACCTAAACATTAATTGTTAAATTATTGTCACTGAAAAAGACGCAAGAAACTCTCTGTCTCTCTCTCTAATTTCCAAACTTCATAGGATTCTAATTTCTAACTTCAAAGCTTCAATTAACAATACTGTCTAAGTTCAAGAATAAAACTATCAATCAATTTGGGTATTATTTGTTATTTCTTTAGGTAGGTAGCCTGACAGATATATGTCCCATCTTGGATTTTGACAGTCTTAAGTTTGAAGGATTGACTCTTCCGGTCAATAATTGTAAGATAAAGTATTCTTTATATTTATATATTTGTAGGGATAGTGGATGTGTGACAAATTGAACATATACACCATATCGGTAGGCAGCACCAAATACTTAATCCTTTTTCTTTATTCAATAATGCAGAATCCTAAACCCAGTTATATTACAATAATATACAAAATATGTTCAAAATTGAAATCGTCTTATTTCAATTTACATACACAAACTAATTACTATGTTTTAACCACAAGTGTAGTGAACAAATGAACATTAAATATTATCTTTCAAGTAAAAATTAGTGTTTACCCAATCATATTTTTTACTTTTTCTTATTTTTAGTTAAATATATAAAAATATAATAGTATCAAATATATACCCATAACTCGTCTTAATCTCATTAAAAATATTTCAAATTTTTAAAAGAATAGTATATTAGCTTAAAGTTGAAATATAATTTGTATCAGTTAATTTATAGTTAAAGAAATTATTTTTGAAACTCAATATGTATGTATGTATATGTATATATATAATACGAAGTATTCCATTTATAAATTTTTTTCATCATATACAGATTCAAAATCTAGAAGATAGATAGACGTGGAGTTCACCAAGAACTTACCAACAACTAAGGGAATGAAACAAGTCACTTTCAATCCCAGTAGACGCCCAATTATGTGTATTTAATAAAGGAAAAAAAGCATTATTTGTTGCAACTAGATACATTAATTAGTTATTAATTGATTATTCAAAGTATAATTTTTTTTATATATTTATATGATGCTATTGATTATTCAATGATGCAATAATCAATAGCAGGCCATACACAACTTGATCAAATAAATAAATATATATATATATTCTCACAACTTTTTCATCAATTCCATGAATATTTATCTAACACCTTTTGAATGGATATATACGTACGTATAGGAAATGGTAAGGGACCTAATAATTAGATCTTAATAAAATATCAACTTTAATTTTATTATTTTTTTCTTTTACAAAAGTTAGTTTTCTTTTCTAATTATGTATTTTAATATGCAAAAGTTTGTGTTGATCTACATCGATGATACATATATATTCAAATTAAAAACCTCTCTTAGTAATGATTTAATTCTAAACAAAGAATATATATAGCTAATTAATTAATGTATGAAAATTATTACATATAAATATGATAAAATGAAATAAGCATTTAGATAGATATATATTCCATGAGACTGAGATTAATTACAAGATCTAATAACATAATATCAAAAAGTATTAAAACACTCTAAATTAGTGATATCTATATCTAGTAAAAGTGTTTATGATAATTTAGTTAAAAAGGAAAAAAAGATTGAAAGGGAGTTGAAATTTTGTATGAATTTATTAATTTCTCGTGGTAGCTAGGATAAGAATAGCTAGCGTGAATCTCTTGCGACGGTGTTAGTTACAATATTAATCTACAGATATATAACATATATATGTAAACTATGCTTAATATTTCAGTAGCAAGGATACCAAATCCCCATTAATGTTTTACGTGGGAGTGGACAGAAGAGTGAAATACAAATCCCTAAAAGATAAAAGGGAGTCTGAGTAGAACACTTTCCTTAAACCCTAGACAAACTTCGTCCTTCATTTAAATGAGAAATAGGGCAGGGCGAGCTTTAACTGATATTATAGTTGCAGTAGCAGATGCACGATATATAAATGCCCGATAGAGATCGACGGCGGAGGGTAATCATTGCACGCCGTTCGTAATCCCCATCCTTTTCTCTGTTTCCATATTAAAAATGAAGAGGATCAAACCTTAAATGGGAGGAATTCCCATTTGGCCATTTCACTGTCCAATCGAATAACTAAAAATATCTTCATCAAGAAAATATTTTATTTTATTTACCTATGAATATTGGTGGCTGCTGTCTTTTTGGCTACAATTTCCAATTTCATCAACTCTCCTAACAGGGTCAGGGATTAAAATGAATTGATCGTCACCTGCAAGTCGCTTTCTTTCCAACTTTTTTATCGAGTTACTGTTAAAAGCATGCAGAACTACGAGCAATAGCCAGCGCGTAGCTGGTTTTCTGGCTTGTCTTGATTAGTAATATGGCCTGATTGATGACTAAACATTCCTGGAATGTTTCCGCTAGCTTTCATTAGAGATTGTTTTTCACGCACCCATTTGGCTTGTGTGGCTGCTCTTGCTGGCTCTTTTGGCTATATTCAGCTACCAGTTTTTTCTTTCTTGGGATAACCAAACGACTTCAGAATTCAGATGTTGGGATAACTTAAACCCTAATGTGTTTGACATGTGTACATGAAAAAGCCAAAATTGTTTTGCTTCTACAATCACATGCATGCGAAACGGCAAGTTATCAACAGTATACAGTCAAGTCTTTCATCTTGATTAGCGGAAATTATAAAAAAAAAAAAAAATGAGGATAAACGCTTTAATACCCAATTAACTACACTGTTGGATTACTTTTAATTTACATCAAAGGTCCGTAAGGAGTTTTGGTTTCTATTTTCATAAAAATAAAGAGATTGCTTGCGAGAGAGCATTGCTTTAGTGTGTGGAAAAGATATTGGTAGCTCAAAGCAGTAAAAAATAGGCTTTATGGGTCTTTGGGAATGATAAAATGGCTGCAGCCTACGATATATGTGCAGAAGACAAGCTGTGTTGTGGTAAATAACTCATCAGAATCTCCAGAACCAATCATAAAACAACATGCATGAGAACTCCAATAATCCACACACATGCCATAATCTCTTCATTCATTGGCTTCTTGTTCTACCCTTTCCTACTCTACTCAAAAGTTCGGCTCAGCCTAAATGATTAAGCATTAGTATATATTCGATTAATATACTAATATTAATGTTAGTTTTGATACCATTTTATGATTAGATGCCTTAAAAGTATAAAAAAATTTGTGAAAATCTTTTTGTTCTCTAATTAAACAAGGCTTAATATATATTACAGGAATTTAAATGAAACTTCCATGATTCTGGCATCATATAAAGACACGTGTAAGCCACGGGTTGTGGTGCAGGAGTTCCCATTCTGTCTGTCTCTTTTGCCTTTTTGGCTTACTTCATCTCTATTATCTATCCATTTATCTCTTAAATATTTTTATTTAAGTATCTCGATCTTTTTATCTATTTATTTATCTGCTTTCTGAATCCAACAAAAGAAAGTCAATATTTTATGTTAGTAAATAAATAATTTTGGAGTCTATATATATATATAGGCTGGCCTGTTCCATTTTGCTTTGTGCTTGAGTAACAAGGTAAAGCAAATACTGTTTTTGCCTCAAACTTCCTTCTTCAGAGTAAGAAAACAAAACAGAAAAAAACAGGGTAAAGCAAGAATCGACTTTTGAAAAACAATGGAAATGGAGAGAAAAGTTGTGAAGAGTTCTAGGTTTAAGAGGGTTTGTGTATTTTGTGGCAGCAGCACTGGCAAGAGAAATTGCTACAGTGATGCCGCCATTGACTTAGCCCAAGAACTGGTACAGTACTATTACCTCATTCACAAAACTACCCAAAGCTTAAGCTTTTCTCTCATTTTACAGCTTTCTGAAAATGGTTAAAATTTCATGGGTTTTTCGTATTATGTTTGTTGCAGGTTGCTAGAAGATTGGATCTTGTCTATGGTGGAGGCAGTATTGGCTTGATGGGTTTGGTTTCTCGTGCTGTTCATCGTGCTGGAGGAAATGTTATTGGGTATAATTCAGTTTATTCAATAACGAAAAAGAAAAAAAAAAACTTTTTTTACATTTTTCATATTTTTTTTCCTTTGCATTGTGTTATCTTCTGATGAACTTACCTGACCTTTTTTTGCAAATATATTCACTCTAGGATCATTCCAAGAACGCTGATGCACAAAGAGGTATACAAAGATTCAATTTTTGGCGATTCCTGAGTTTAAATTTTTATTCTTTGTGTTCAAAGTTTGTTCCTTTATATTCAACGATACTCATAACTCGTGTCTCCAGATAACTGGTGAAACTGTTGGAGAAGTACGACCAGTTGCCGACATGCATCAACGCAAGGCAGAAATGGCCCGCCACTCTGATTGTTTCATTGCTCTTCCAGGTTCCATTTTTTTGTTTTAAACTTCTATCAGAACCCACGTTTATCCCTTTGTTATTCTCCTACAATGATCTAAGTATCCTTTTGTTTCAGGTGGATATGGAACTTTGGAGGAGCTGCTAGAGGTGATTACATGGGCTCAACTGGGCATCCATGACAAACCTGTAAGTTTTTTTCTAAAAAAATCTTATCTTTTGGTCAAAAGAACTTAACTTTAATTTGTTTCTCATTTTGAATAATATTATATGTGATGCAGGTAGGCTTGCTTAATGTTGATGGATATTATAACTATCTTCTCACTTTCATTGACAAAGCCGTTGATGATGGCTTTATCAAGCCTTCTCAGCGGAACATCATTGTCTCTGCCCCAAACGCCAGGGAACTTGTTCAAAAACTTGAGGTGGGTTAATTAATGTCCTTTCTTTCATTATCTTTTTCTCGTTGTATTTGTTTACTTGCTTGTTGTAAATTTGTAAATGATGGAACTTATTTTTGGGTTTTGATTAGGAGTACGTTCCTGTGCATGATGGAGCCATAGCTAAGGCAAGCTGGGAGATTGAGCAGCAGCAGCAGCAACCACCACCACAGGCACAGGTGGGGTTCAAAGCTACAGCTTTGCAGACTCAGATCGCTCTATAAAGAGAAACATCATATCAAAAGATGAAGAAAAAAGTTAGGGGAAAAGGAGTTTTAGGTCGTTTGCTTTGCTTTGTTATGATTTTTGGTCATATGCCAACCATTGCATAATGGTATTATGGTAAGCTTTGATGATTGACTTGAGAGATAATTGAGAAAAGACAGTGACAAAAGTTGGTTTTTTCTTTTCCGGATGTTAAAAAGTACTTAAAAGAAAAATAAAAAGAAAAGAAAAGCAAAAACTAGTTTATTAATTAAGTTTGGTATGATTTAAGAAATATATATATTTAAGTTTGTATTTTGTTACCTCGAATCATGCACAAAGATTATAGTAAGAACAAGAAGCAAAAGTCCAAAAAGTAGCAGCTTTATTCTCTTTGCCAATACCTCCTCTACAGCATGCATTACTTCCTGCTGGTGTTATCAAGTTCTCTTTCTTCTCTGCTACTGTCATGGGTTTTGATGCTTTATGCAATTGCATCACTTTGGCAAACTTTTTAATTTCATGAGTCCTGAGAGTAAACTTAATTGGGTTTGTTAGTTTTTACCAAACTTGTGTTTTGGTTGGATTCATGAGGTGAGTGTAAGCACTAAGCAGAGAGTAGTACGATACTACTACAGCTCATGTTGCAGGGCCAGGGTGTCTTTGAACTTTAGCTGCTGCAGCCTGAATGCATGTTGTTTGTTTTGATGCTTCTGCAAAAGCTAGCAGAGAGAAATGATGACACGGAAACAAAAGAAACAGAGAAAACAAAAAGAACAAGAAAATTAATAGCACTCTTATAACATGGAACTTCCTATGTTTTTAGGGTGTTCTTTGATTTATCAGTATTTTATATTATAAAGAAATTGGAAGCTTTGACAAAGACAAGGGAAAATGTGAAGTTTTATAATTTATGATTGCCATAGATTTATAAAAATGAAAGTTATTATAGAATTTGAAATTATGGGTAAACTTTTAAGAGGTTTAAAATTTATGATTGTGATAAATAATAATATTAAATATAAAAATTCTATTTATAAATTAATGTGATAATATTTTTTTGTTTACATATATCTTATATGATTTTTCATAAAATTTATTTAAAAATCTCATCCTCGTAATTTGGAATCTTAAATAATCAATAAATAATAATATAATATTTTATATAAATTGATTATCTAATAAATTAAAAATGATTAAGTTAGTAAAATATCTAAAATACTTTTAATTCTAACGATTTTCTGACGGTTAATTAGTAGTCGAGAAAAAAATAAATGAGTTTATCTAAACTTGTCATTTAAGTGCATATTTTTTAAATTTTAAGAAAAACATGTGTTAATTTTCCGTACAAACTAATAAAATTTTGTCACTGTGATGTGTTGTTAATGTTAATGGTGGCAAAGGCACATGAATTTCTCTGGCGCGATGGGGGAAACCATTGATGGGTTATAAAAAGCAATATCATGAATATATAACAATTCACCCAGAAAAAAAAAAAAAGCATGAGAATGATAGAATGTTCAGGTTTTGGGGCAATGTGACGAACAATTGGGGACCAGGTCAAATTTTGTGCTGTTATGTATGCCCTTTTTGGTTCTTCTTCCCTTTTGCCAAAGGGCAACAATTATGGTACAGAGAGTGCCGCCCCCTCCCTTAAAAGCTTGTCCTAATTAAAGACACACGCCACTCCACTCATAATAATTATAGTCAACTGAATAGCGGGTCCAACACCTTGTAAACCCTTTTCAAATCATGGGGAACAACAACTAGAAAGCTTACAAGTATAGTTTTTATGATATGGAATCACTACCAATTCAATATTATAAGTATACGTAATACACACGTAGGTGAGTATCAGTAAATACCATATATACCAGTCGTTGAGAAAAAAACAAATGTTTGATTCGCAAGTGGTATGGTCAAACGACTTTCAATTTGAGATACATATGTATATATATACGTATGTGTTGGGATTTATGTGTTAGAATTGGGCTTTTGATGGACGATCGAATACAACTTATTTCTCCTAACAATGATCTTTTTCGGTTTTCATCAAATTCAAACTTATTAAAAATGATTCTTATAAATAATGATATTTTTGTGCTTTAGGAAGCTCAAGTGTAAACTCTAGTTTTTGTGGCGGCTTTTCCCCCGGCCACATTAATTATAGCCAAATATTTGAAGGACTATTGTGATTCGTTGAATCAATCACAGGACTCACTCAAATTGAAAAGGAAATAGTGATTAGGAACCAAAAGTGGTGGAGCACAAAAAGGAAAAGGAATCAACCCAAGGTGGTGGTGGTGGTGGTGCCCAAACAGTAGTAGCTGTAAATAGAATTCTAAGACTAAGAACTAAGAGTCCCCAACAATGTAAATTAAGAAGCTAAAAAGCTTTCTGATGATAGCTCAAATAGTTTTACTTTTTTGACGGACAGAATTGAATTCAGCAATGGAGATCGCAGATGTGAAAGATTCAACCATCAATCCTGATAGTTTACCTGAAAGGAGTGAGAGAGTGGGTGATGGCTCGGTTGTCAGCACAGCAATCACATTCACAAATTCTATTCATCACCAGGCCTGAAATTTTTGGCCCAAACTCTTAACAATTTTGTGGACTTCAGAAGTTCTAAGACCAGCCCATGATACATTTTAGTTGGCCCCGTTTCAGACGGCAATTCATTCTTTCACATCGTAATTAAACTTGGAAACCTCAGAAAACGCTTGGAATATAATTTTTGTTTACTTCAATCAATCAATCAATTAAATAATATAAAATAATAATTTTTTTTTTAGTTTTGTTTTAGTTTTGTTTTGTTTTGCCATCTAATAATACATTGAATATGTATGTAGGTATGTATATGTAGGAAAAAGATGAAGCAATGTAACATCGAGAGGTTGCTATCGATGTCTTTCTCTTGTTCATGTGAAAGAGTTTCTTTTTGTTTATGATTTGGGCCCCTGAACTTAATCTTCAACACTTACTTCAACTTAATTAACGCCTCAACTTGAGCTAGGCCATTGAAAAATGCTGCCATGTTCATAACCGTCTTAACGCGGTATTAATTGTGTCGCATATAATATATATATATTAAATTATTTTAATTATCATATTCATACAAATAAATAAATAATGTAATCTGCCTGTCTCACACTTAACATTTATTTTTTCCTTTTCAAAAAAAAAATGGATCAAATTTGTTTAATGGATTGATTTGATTGTATCAACCAAGGATTGTTACATATGAACGAGAGAGAGTGAAATTTTCAATAATCCTGGAGAAAGTGGAAGCGTGTTTTCATAACTTTGTACAACTTTTTAAACGAAAAAGGCAGCTATATATATATATATATATATGGATAACATATTACATGAACTGAAAAGTATCATTGCCAAGGACTCATGAACATTCCGAGAAATTTCTTGGAACCTACTCGTAGGCCACTCTTTATTTTGTTATTTAATTAATAGCACCAAACTTTGAGATTATAAAAAGAAAATTGTGAAATTTCACTCTATTTTCTAATACTTTTATTGATGTTTACTATTAAGATTCTACTGACAACTCGTTCAAATATTATTATTATAATTTTAAATATTTACGTCTAATTTAACCCTTTCTTAAAATTAGAGTAATTACTTATGGTTTAAATTATGGGATTAAGAAGATATTTATATGTATGTATATATTTATATGCGGTACGATGTGAAAAATAAATAATTGGAGGGTCAAATTGTTTAAAAATAAAAATAATTAAGAGTAAATATATAAATTTATAAAATATAGAGGATTAAATTATATATAAACTTAAAAAAAATAATTTAAAATATAAGTAAATTTTTTTTAATAAAAGTATGGGACTCGGGGTCAGGGCCTCTCGTGTCCTAACCACGCTCCACCCTTCAACGTTCGCCAACTTGTTTGAATTTACAATTTTAATTAATTGAGCATAAATTAATTTTGTAGTCAAAATAGTTAAGTTTTTTTAAAAAGAAATGGATTTTAATTACACATTATGATGGTAATCATATCTTCTATTAAGACTTGATTTGAATAAATAAAATTTCCTAAGAGAATATAAAAACATATTCCATGAGATATTACCAGAAGAAATTAGAAAGTCTAGAGCTAAATAGTTGGGAAGGGAAGACTATCAATTATCATTTACCTTTAGGTGGAAAGACTTCTCTCTGGAGTCTTTGGAGGAGACTTCCAAGTCAAAGCATCCATCAAAACCATGAAGTATTATTACTTTTAATTCCCTTTTTCATATTTTTTAAATAACGCAATAACATTTTGATCCCCGAGTTCTTAGAATTTTATAAATATAAAAAAATAATTTTTATTTATATCAAATAAATCCCTAAATTAAATACCCTTTATCATTGAATTTTTTTTTAAAGTTATTTATTTCTACTTGACTACTAACACATTAGTTATATTTCTACCAAAAATCTATATACAACTAAAAATTCGGTATATTATAAGGGCTCATTTGATTATTCCTAGTAGATGTATTAGAAACTTATTTGATATAAATAAAAGAGAAGTATATCTTTATTTGTCAAAATATAACATATGAGGGAGTTAGGTGTTATTATTCTTTTCCAGAATAGTCATCATATATGAACAAAACAATATATTGCTGACAACGCGTAGTTGCTTTTGAAATTTTTGGAATTATCTTTGTAGATTGTGGTGGCTGTATTGTTTAAAGACTTTGTGGAATATAAACAAATTGACCCAATACACATAGAAAATTAGATTGTATAATAGATTCATTGGTAGGACCTTTTCAATTAATTTATTTGACAACTAGCTTTTAAAGCATGATTTGCACCAATTATATTATTATTATTATTATTATTATGAACCCTTGATTTCTTCATTAAAGAGGTTTACCTTTAGCTGAATGATAGTGAGGTGGAGGATATTATTTTCTTTAATTCTAATATAAAAATGGACAAATTGTGTAGATGATCAACGTATGCATTATTGAATTGATTGGAGAATTTTACATTAAGATAATTAGTTAAGAAAGTAAAAAGAACTTGTTGAATTATGTTAAAGGAAGTCTTTGCTTTGGGATTTGATTATTGTTACAAACACACATATTCATACTTTCCGATCTAATTATTATTATATACACACATTAAACAATGATTTTTTTTACCTAACAATTAAAATTTTTATGTTAATTTCTCTGATATTGTAATGGGGTCAAATTGATGTAAGATTTATTTTTATTTTTTAGCAGTATCAATTAATTTATTATCGATATTTAAGTTAAATATATTTATTTATAAGTCTTTTGTTAGTTTATTAACTTGAAAGTGCTTGTTTGATATGATTTTTATTAATTAAAAGAGTTTTTTGTGATGAAATTGTTTTATTTTATATTATTTAATTATAATAGGAGAAGTAAATTTTGTAAGCAGAGAAGGGTTTTTGAAGAATTTAAAAAAAAAATTGTTACCAAGGGTTTTTTTTTTTAAAGGAAAAGTTAAATTGTCTTTATTAAAATATCTTTGAAATGTGAAGTAAATTCAGATGAGAGGGGGATTCTAATTCTAAAATAGACCCATTTTCATTGATTAAATGTTTTCCAAGTTTGTAGGGGTGACTCTGATGAAGTAATTGATGAGTCTGCAAACTAGAAGCTTACGACGAAACGATATACGAACAAATACAAAGTTAATTTACCATGACCATTTCAAATTTATTATTAACATTGCGCAGACGAGACTATATGTGTTTGAAACTTGAAACTAGAAACTAGAAACTAGAAACTAGAATGTTGTTCAAAAAAATAAAAAAGATCAAATGACATATGTGGCAGAAATTTACTTGGAAAAAATCCCCTTTCTGCCCGGAATTTCCAAGTAAAAGTCCAAAAACTGAAGAAAACGTGTTCTGTTGTCCACTTCGCATCACAGGCAGGACACACACACATATATATGCAATCAGCCTCACTGCTCTGGAAACTGACTGACTGACTTTATTTATCGATAACCGTGTGGACCTCCACCATTAAAATTTTCCAAATTTTCCTAGACTTTGATTTTGATTTCTCCCCCCACTGTTTGATGACTTGGTCTTCTGCTCTCTCTCTCTCTCTCTCTCTCACACACACAGACTCTTCTTTCAATCCTTTACATCTATGTATTAATTATTTAACTTATAAATAGCCACTCAATTTCTGTGTGAATACATCCACCAACATTAATTCACTTATCAGTTTCTGACAACCCGAGACTATACACTAGATGAAACTATGACACCAGAACTTGATCTTCCGGGGTTCCGATTCCATCCTACAGAAGATGAGCTTCTCAACTTCTACCTCAAGAATATGGTTTTCGGAAAGAAATTGCATTTCGATATTATTGGTTTTCTTAACATATATCACCATGATCCCTGGGAGTTGCCCGGTATATATGTTTATATATCTGCACTTAATTCTGTAAAGATTTTACTTGGTTTTTTATATTTTACCAGGAACATGAAAACTTAATTAAAATGTTTTTTTTGACAGGATTGTCAAAGATTGGAGAGAGGGAGTGGTATTTCTTTGTGCCTAGAGACAGGAAGCATGGAAGTGGAGGAAGACCAAACAGGACCACCGAACATGGATTCTGGAAAGCTACTGGTTCTGACAGGAAAATTTGGAGCTTGTCTGATCCCAAACGCATAATTGGTCTGAGAAAAACTCTTGTTTTCTACGAAGGAAGAGCTCCGAAAGGACACAAAACCGACTGGGTTATGAATGAATATCGCCTGCCTGATGGCTGCCCCTTGCCCAAGGTAACCATAGATAGCAACTTAATTTCCAGGAGCAAGTTTTGAATTTGCTTTCCATTTCATTTCTAAAGTCTTCCTGATTATGAATTCGAGGTCTTAATGTTGTTATTGCATGCAATTAATGCAGGACATTGTACTGTGTAAGATATACAGGAAGGCAACTTCCCTCAAAGTCCTGGAACAAAGAGCAGCAATGGAGGAAGAAATGAAGACGATTTTCACATCACCTTCTCCACCATCACCCCCGTTGGATACCGTCTCCTTTTGCGGCCAACCTGAAGAATTCATAACGCCAATGTCTGTACCTCATGTGATGCTAAAGCAAGAAGAACAGGAAGTGTTAATGGTAGAAGAAATCACAGAGGAAAAAGCACAGCAGAAAAAAGGTTGTACGACGACTTTGCAAATGCCACTAGGGAATGCAAATTTGCCAGAGCTCCAAGTACCGAAAACGGATTGGAGCCAGGATCCATTCTGGTCTCAGTTGAGCCCTTGGCTTCAGAATTTGACACAAAATTTGACCCCTTATGCCGGCATTCTGAATTGATAATCAGATTACTGGCAGCAGCTATTTAAATTAAGTCATCATCGGCAATTAAGCATGGAAATAACAAACTTTGAAAGGTAGCCTGTACCTGTAGATAGATTTTGTTCACATCCTACTTTGTGGACGTTGATGTAATTTTCTTCTCACTGAGTACTAATTAATTATTAAGAGTTTTTCCAGCTGCAAGTAACCTCCGTAGCTTGGGTTTTCAAGAATTTTTGGGAGTCTGTTTTTCATGATGTTCTTACAGTTAAGGAATTCTGCATTTAATTCATTTAATAAAATTAGTACCTTTTCTTTAATGCTTTTCTCACATACGAGTTTTTCGCAGAGATATATATATATATATATATATATATATATATATCCTCGGTAGATTTCTAACAACAACCATTCATACATATTCATTCACGTTTAAAAAAAATAAAAAGGCCAATACTCCGTAATCCCACCTTTAATTTAAGTGGTCTAAAAATTATTGAAAATTAATTAATTATGTATGAATGGTTGTTGTTAGAAATTAGTATAAAAGTGCCCTTTTAATTTTAATCAATTAATTAAGTTTGTGAAATATTTAAAATTGGGTTCATTTTTTCTGATCAAACATTTTCAAAATTTAAATATTAATTCTAATAAAGGTAAGGTAAGCATAGCATTTTTCTCAAAGATATATTATATATATAGAAGTTGCATTTGTAAAAGCACTTGCCTAAATCACATGAAGTATTTGAATCGCCTTTTGAGTTGAAAAGTTACTTCAGGAAAGCACCCATCAAGTTCTTGTTTCTGAAAAGTTGTCCCAAGCATTATCGTCTTCACCTATACTTCCAATTAAATATTGTAGAATCAATCTGTAAACACCTTCGATGATTCCAAAGCAGTTTTGTTATATTAAAAATACTTGTAAACCCATATATTATTTTTTAGAATAAATAAATACTTTCCATTCAATCCAACATATATGAAACATATTTACAAAAATGGGTTTGTTCGTGTTAGAATTGACTTGTAGATTATCTAAGTGTTACAATCGTACTTTAATAAGAAAAAAAAAATTAACTGCATATGTAATATATCTTGTTACATTAATTACGGATCAGAACATTTATCAAATTAAACAATTCTTCAATTATTATATATAAGAATTTTGTTAAAAGATAAGCGGGAAATAAAGAAGAAGGTGGAATTCATGTGAAATATATATTATATTAATTAATTCTAGCTAGTTAGCTAGTACCAGGAAATGACAATAAAACTTCATTACTCGATTCATGTGATGTGCCCACTTCAACTTCTGACAACTAATTGCCACAAGAAATTGATTTACAAAAACCTTTTTTTTCTTTTAAACAATGGAGGAGGGTGTGAAATTTTCTTTAAGGAACCTTTTCATTCGTCAAATTAAAGGGATAATTTTATTTTAGTCCCTAATATTTTAGCTAATGTCACTTAGGTTACTATAGTTTACATATTAGATACAAAAGTCCTTAATTTTTTCAAAAGTCATCACTTTAGTCCTTAATATTTCGGTCAATGTCACTTAACTCCCTTGACTAAACTTCCGTCCATTTTAGCTGTTAGATACTTTTCAAATTTATCTCTCATAATATAATAATATTTAATTTATCTCTAAATTTTATGAAACTCATCATATTACTCCTTTATGTTAATTTTTATTTTATTTTTTAACAACTAAAAAAATAAAATCATATCTTTATAAACTTAAATTAATAAAATTAATTCTTTAGTATAGTAATATTTAATTCAACTTCAATTCATATTTTTATTAAGTAAGTAAATAAATTGTCCAGTAATAAATAAATTATTTTTAGGATAGATTTTAAAGAGAAATTTTGTAAATTTTAATTTTGTATAAATTAAATTAATTGATTTTATTAGTAAGATTATATGATTTGAATAAATTAATTTATTTATATATTAGTTTTTTCTTTATTTGAATTAAAAAATTAAATAACTAATTTTAATTTATTTTAAATTCATTATAATTTCTCCTTCGAAAAAAATAAGAAGAAAAAGAGATAATAAAAACGAAGAATAATGAAAAAAATAGAGAAGAAAGGCGAGGAAGAAGAAATAATAAAGAGTTATTTTTTATTAATTTAAGTTTATAAAAATATGATTTTTATTGTTTTAGTTGTTAAAAAATAAAATAAAAAAATTAACATTGAGGAGTAATATGATAATTTTCATAAAATTTAGAATTAAATTAAATATTATTATATTATGAGGGATAAATTAAAAAGTATCTAACAGCTAGAATGGACGGAAGTTTGGTCAAGGGACTTAAGTGACATTGACTGAAATATTAGGTACTAAAGTGATAATTTTTGAAAAAGTTAAGGATTTTTTTATCTAATACGTAAAACGTAGCAACCTAAGTGACATTAATTGAAATATTAGGGACTAAACTAAAATTACCCCTCAAATTAAATATATATATTTAAATTATTTAAAATATCTAAGAATTAAAGACTTGATAGAGTATTTATCAACCATATTTTTTTTTTTTACATTTTCACTTATTCCTTACCCATAGAAAAAAATTGAAATAAAAGAAAAGAAAAAAAATTATAAGTTTTTAAAATTTAATCTATTTAATAAATTAGTCTTTATTATTTTAAAAATATTTATTAAAGTCTTAATTTATTAAAAAGTGACAATTGTATTCTTATTAATAATAATTATTTAATAAAAAAAATTAAATCGTTAAAATTTGACGAAATATAATATACTTACCTAAAATATATTGATAAAATAAATAGTAATATTATTTTTTTACATGTTAGTAATATAATATAAATTTATATATTTTATAAATAATTATTGTATTTTTATTATAGAATTATATATATTAGCTATATATAGATATATATTATTAATAATTTATTTATGTTTTATTTTATTGATTTTCTAATACCTAATTAATGTTGAATTGTTAATATATTATAAAATAAATAAATTTATATTTTAATTATAATATATTAATAAATATATAATTATTAATAGGTTATAAAATAATATATTATTATATTTATTTTTAATTAAGATTCGAGAGTTATAAAATAATTTTTTTAATTAACTATCATTAAATAAAAATAAAATAATTATTTTTTAGTAAATTGGGACATTGAAAAACAATGGATCAAATCTTAAGAAGTTATAGGTTTTTTTATTCTTAAAAGAAGTTTCTTCGTAAAGTATCAATGCATTGAATTGGTTTTTTATTCTTTTGGAATAAATAAAACAAATGATGACTTCATTTTCTGCAAGCTAAGCAAAAGACAATAAGACAAAAGAATAGCCTAATAACCTCCATTTTTTCCTTCAATGTAAGCAAAATTGATCACATCTATGACCTTTTTATAAGTGAAGTAGAGGTTGTGGTCATTAATTAAAGGCAAGTTGAAATGGTAGCCTAAGAATGGCAGTCATGTAATACCCCTTTAATTAATAATTATTTTAAATTAAGCTTATTAAACAAATTCATATGGCAATCTTAATTTTCGGATTTGAAAAATGAAGAACAAATTAAAGAGCCTCCTTCGTTCCTCATATATAAAAAATGAATATTAATTATAATATATAGGGGAATGATCAATATTCTCATATTTTTACATCAATTATTAGCGTACATGAAGAGTGTAAATAAAATAAAATAAAATAAATATTTTATATTCATTAATTAAGATTTTTTTATTTCTTTGAACTCTTTCTTACCTAGTAACTTGTAAAATCTCTTTCTAATATTTTTTCTACTTTATTACGATGCTGTTGAAAAACATAGAAGTGATTTTAAACTGTCAGAAATTATTTTTGATGTTTGGTAATTTTTTTTTAAAATCACTTTTGACAAAATCACACAATTCTACAATAGATTTTGAAAAATAAGAAAAGAGTTGTTTTTTTAAATCTGATTTTGAAAAATAATTTTATATTTAAGTATAAAACAAATATATCCATTTAAATTACAAAAATTCAAAATTAACCTTACAAATAATTTTTAAATTTAAACTTTGATTGAGAAATAAATTTATTAAAATCAAAATTTTTTCTTTTCATTATTTTTTTACTTTTATTTTTAGTTATAATATATATATTTTTCTATAAATTATTTTAAGTAAGCATTATATTATATTAGATTATATTATATTATACCATACTATATTATATTAAGTTATACTATATTATATTAAACACTTAAAGTAATTTTTATTTATCACTTTTCACTGTGTACATTTTAGTTATTTGTATTGCTACAATATTTTTAACAATAAATTTACTAAACATACAAATTTAATTTTCAAATTTACAATGCTTTTAAAAATAAAATTTACCAAACACTAAACTAATTATTTTTAAAGCTGATTATTTCTACAACACAACAAAAGTAGACTTTTTCAAAATATATTTCTTTATTGCTTAGGTTATAGCATGTCAAAACCGTGTAATGATTAAATTATGTTTTAAAAAAATAAAATAATTTTGGTTCAAAGGTAATTATATATTTTTTTATTTTTACCATGGAATATTTTTTATGTTGAAATATTATTATAAATTTTCTTAAATATTGCATTATACACTAAATGTTATGTTACAATTTTAAAAAAAAAAAAAACTTTTCAAACTATTCAAATGTTACACGTATAAAAGTTATCAATTTTTTCTTAACGAATAAAT
The DNA here is from genome assembly GCA_028052125.1 of Melia azedarach. NCBI lineage: Eukaryota > Viridiplantae > Streptophyta > Magnoliopsida > Sapindales > Meliaceae > Melia > Melia azedarach. The sequence goes on along the minus strand of CM051399.1, from coordinate 412,531 downwards.
AAAACATATAAAGACAAATAGAAGAGTTATATATATGTTTTTAAAGTAATATCAATACAAAATTAATGTTAGAAATAGGGGTGCGCGAAAATGTCCAATTGAACCGAATCGAATCAAACAGTTTGGTTCAGTTGGATTCGATTTCATATTTAAGTTTGATTCTAATCGATTTTTGAATAATCAATTAAGTTCAGTTTCGGTTTAAAATCGAAACCAATTGTAAAATTTTTTTAACCCCTATTAATTTTATAAATTACAAATAATAAATAATTTGATAATAATTTTCATAAAAATACATTAAAAATGATTAAAATTAATAATTTTTTAATTTTATTTATTTATTATAATTACGATATAAAATAGAAATTTTAATGAAATTATATAATAAAAAAATATACGAAATCGGAGTAAGATTTGAAACCAAAGTTGGATCCGAATCGAATCGAACCGAACTTAATTCATCACGCTTGTGTATGCATAATAATTATATGTGGGAAGTTAATGAGAATTAAGAGAAGTTATAGAGGAGTGGCCAATTTTTATTTTTGTTTTTCAAAAGAGAATGAAATATTTAGTTTTTAAAAATTTAGTAATTAAAATATTTTAAAAGGTGAAAATTAAAAATACGAGTATATACAAATATATATAGCCAGGGTTCGGAAGGGCCTCCGCCCACTCTGTTCCGCTCTGGCAGGGAATTGGGCCCAATGTTTTGGGTGAAATGGATAAAACGGGTCGGAAATGAGAATGAAAGCTCAACTTTGTGTCGCAAGCGGGCCGAAGATGGGGATTGCAAGCTTGGACCGAGCCCGCCCACTTCCCCAGTTTTGTGCAAAAAAGTATTATATATTATTATTAATTTTCTTTTTCGAAATTACAATCTATCCGGTTCTAATTCTCATCGCATTCGTCTCTTGCAAAGGTTTTTTTTTTTTTTCAAATTAAATTAAATTTCTTATTTTTGTACCCATTTGTTATTTTTGATTGAGGCATGAATGTTGAATTGATTCTCTGGTGGGTTTTCGTTTTCTTATAATTCTTTTGACAAAATTAGGTTTGACTTTGGTTTTGTGTGCAATACACATCTTGATTGCACTTCTAGCAGTTGGAAAAAACTTTATCCATCCCTTCAGTTCTATACTTCAATATCGCATTGTATTTTGAGCATAAAGTGACTTATTAGTATATTCTGGATGGCTTTCCAACAATCGGGTTAATTAGCTAGCAGTTTCATTTGCTGTATTTGCATAAGCAATATATATATATATATATATATATATATATATATATATATATATATATAGTATAGTTAATAAGAGAAGAATAATATAAATATATATGACGGTAATTTCATCGATCGATCAATCGAAAACCTCTATTTTTTTTTTTTTGCTTCCAATTTTTCATCGGAAAGTTACGTTTACCTGACCACTTCATCTTGAAGTTTTGTTGTTTATGGCGACTAATATTTAATTGGAATTAGCTTTACTCTCTCTCTCTCTCTCTCTCTCTCTCTATATATATATATATATATAAATATAATTGCTTCTGTACAGATTAGGAGGGATTAAAACATAACTTTATATATGATTATTTTGATAATTACTTTGGGCGCACTGTACGTACCACCAAGAGAACAATTACGACGGAGAGGAAACAACCTTCTCCATGGTATTTGGTTCAATAGTAGTAGTAATGGCCCCAAGATCGACATGCATGCCTAACTACAGCATGCAACATTTTAATGCTAAAGACAATGACAACCAATTGTGCTTAAATCGGGACTTGGAATTGCTAGAAGAAATTAAAGAGGTTGAATACAGAGGTCAGGGTCGTCGTCACCAGCTACCAACAAATATATGGTTGCCCGCCAGCCATACAGTAAGAGTGTAAAGCACAAGAGTTTTCAAGTAGGGACTATGTTCTAATTAGGTTGGTAACCATGCTCAATCGAAGCGCCCTTGGATTGTTGACATGTCAAGGAAATTCTGCCAGTATATAGGGCCATGTATATATAATTGATGTTTGACTCTAAACTTCATTTTAAACAAAATTCTCCTGTGTCTTTCCGGAAAAGCCCAAAGGAATGAAGGTTGTTCGAAGAATTTCACCAAAGAAGTTCAAGAACATGCATACCATTTTTTTAAAATGTTCATAAGTCCGTCCTTTGGGAAATTCCAGAAATATGGGATTTGTTCGCACTATAGGATTCTTTTCTGTCTCAGTTGAGCCCTTGGCTTTAGCATTCTGAATTGATCATCAGGTTACTAGCAGCTATTTTAAGCCACTGGCCGCAAGCATGAAAATAATTACCAACTTGGGAATTGTAGGCTGTAGATAGATTTTGTTGATCACATCATTCTTTCTGGACTTTCATGTAATTTTATGTTCAATGAGAAATCCTGAACCGAGTACTAATCATTAAGAGTTTTTCCAGTTGCAACCTATATATGTTGCTTGGGTTTTATAGATAATCCAATAATTACACAATAGGTCGAACTCGTTAGAACGATACTCACAAACACAAATAAAAAATAGAAAATTAATAAGTGCATAATATAGATACTTTTACCAACCCCCAAAAAAAAAAATATGAGACTCAATTTTTTTTTGTTTTGTTACAAATTAAACATTTATCAAATGGGAAAACGATTCAATTATGATAGATAAGAATTTTGTTAAAAAATAAGCAGAAAATAAAGAAGAAAGTGGAATTGATGTGAAATATATATATTCTAGCTAGCTAGTTCTAGGAAATGACAAGAAAATCTCATTACTGGATTCATGTGATGTGCCCACTTCAACGTCTAACAACTAAATTGCTGCAAGAAATTGATTTATGAAAACATTTTTGTATTTTTTCACTTGAGGGTGTGCAATTTCCTTTAAGCATCTATGAAATTAAATACCTCTTCAAACTGTTATAATTTTCTATAAAATGTTGTTAAGTTTATATATAATACTTGATTTGATTATTAAATTCTATTCTGTACGTCTTCACATTTTTATTTTCTGGGTTTGTTTGGTTTAAAGGAGGATATTGTATTTTTTTGTCGAAATTTCGGGGAGAGATTGATTGAATTATTTGCAATGGTTGTTTTCTGATCTGCTTCTCTCGTATGTACTGGAATTTTGCTCATAGGAGGATGAAATTAGATTTAATTATTTGGTTAAACTTTCAATTTATCAAATTATATATTCACAATTTTCAACAAGTCGGCAAGTTTTATGAAAGTTAACGTGATGCTCTCACATCGTTAACTCCTATTGTTATACTTATCAGTTTACTCCAATCAACTATAGTTGACATACAAAAAGATGATTTTACCCCTTATTAATATAAATGTTAAGTAAAATGGTCGGAAAACTAAAAACTCTGGCAAGTTTGATGCTCTCTGACTACTGCAAATTTTATATTATCATATTCTACTTTTAAATTAATGGGTTTCATTGTTAATATTACGAAATTAGTTTGATTTATAAGGTTATAAAATTAGTTTCGTTGGGTTATTTTTTATACTTTAATTATGAATTATCATATTTAGGAACAAGTGAGAGAATAAGAAGGAAAAAAAGAGGAATAGACTAGGAAAGAAGAAAGAAAAAAAAATGCAAAAAAAGGAGAGGAACATATGAGGGAAGAAGAAGGAAAAAAAGAAAAAAAAAAGGAGAGGAAGAAACGAGAGAATTAGAAGAAGAAGAAAAGAGAAATGGTAATAAAAAAGGAGGAATGGATAAGGAATAAAATAAAATAAAAATAAAGGAAAGGAACAGACGGATTGTCAATTGTCCCACATTGTCATCTTACTAGGCTGTCATCTTTTTTATATATGGATTGAACACCCTCTTCCTTTAAGCTAGTTTTTGGGTTGAATTCTACTCAATTCCATTTCTAACACGGTATCAGAACCAGCTTCTAGGCAATTGTGAGATTTTGTTCCTTTACCTTCTTCGCTAGCTTTTGGGTTGAGTTCTACCAAAGTCCATTTCTAACATGGATGAAGAGAACGGAAAAAAAAAAAAGAATTATTTTTTATTTATTTAAAATTATAAATTACTTTATTCTTTTGTTGTGTTAAAAATAACAATAGAAGTTAACATTTGGAGGTAGTATAATAATTTTTATAAAATTTAGTTGTGTTTTGAAGATTATTAATATATGATGGGGGCAAACTAAAGTTTACCCTAATAATTTTCTTAGGCTTTTCCTCCATGAATGATTGCATTTGGAGATTATCCTTTTGTCGTAAAGGCACAAAGACAAAAACTCGTAGGATAAGGTTGTTGAAGAATAACACGTGGGCAAATGAGCACATCTTCATTTTTATTTTGATTGATGTAACATTACATTCACAAGTTGATTAAATGTATCTCTCCTAATTCTGTCCAGAAAAATTAAAAGAAAAATATATATATGAATGATTTTATTTATTATAAGAAAAGTGGGGGCAGATTTTATTTGGTAAGAACAGAGACAAAACATGCAAAATGAGTAACACATCGTTATTTTCATTTATGTAGTAACATTTTCACTCCATATTTTTTCATGTTTCATGTTATATATATATATATATATATATATATATATATATATTATCATCTATATAAGATCAATATAATTTTAAATAACCGCACCCAATAAAATCACTTTTTCAAAAGACATTTGACACCTATGATATTGACGATGATGATGGTAAATTGTCTGATACATTTAAATACCCGAAAATCCATCCGTGTTAAGAATTTTGTTGTTAAGTTTACAGAAAATGGATTCTTTTACAATATTACCGTAATTTTACTGACTGATGCATTCATAATAAGAAAAAAAGACAATCATTGTCACATGGTTATAGTTTTTATTACAAAATTCATTTTATTAAAAAATATTACACATTTTCAATGGCATAATATTGTCATGGGCGTAACTTTTTCTTTATAATATATTTTATAAATTGACTTAGAGTTTATAAACTTGCCTTTAATTTTCTTAATGTTACAAAATAATTATCATTTTATTTTTATAAATAAGAATTTATAAAATCATTATTAGTTTGATATTACAAAAATATATATATTTTTTCAATTTTTATAAATTGCTTTGAGATCATTATTACTCTTTAATCAACCCAAAATTTAAAACTAAAAAATAAAAGAATAAAATGAAAATCCATCACCACAAAAAAAAAGATGAAAATAAAAATTAAAAAGATAGACAAATCTATTTTGACATCTAAACTTCTCAACCCTGTAAAAACAAGCTAATCAGAATCTCTTTCTCTCAGTTCCACCTCTCTTTTCCATTTCTCAATCGAGTTTACGTGCATACTCTATATATTTTCGCGTTTAAACTCTATATTAGCAATTTTTTAATTTGGTTCCCAAGAAAATAATCAATCATCAAATAAATTAAAAGGATTAATCCACTTGTTAATATTACAGTTAATCTAGCTAACATCTTCAGAGCACTAATTAATCCAAACAACAGCTTGATTTTATTTATTTATGATAACATGATACAGAAGCAAGAAAGCTAGCTAGCTTTTATTAAAAAAACTTCTGAGGGTAGAATTAATCCAGCATCTACAGATGCTGAACGGCACTCTTATTTTATTTGTACTTTAATTAGATGTCCACTGCCAACATCTAATTGTACAATTAACAGCTAGCTAGTTTAGCTAGGTTACACAGATTGCACCATTGCCAATAGACTAAGACTAGATCCGTAATGCTGCTGGGTGTAGCAGTCAAGATTTTCACCAGGCTCTATTCCAAACTTCCCAGTGAAGGACGTAAAGAACCCAATTCTGTTCTTTACACGGTCATCCGGACCTATACCGCATTCAATGCCGCCGTTAATTATATTTGTAGTTAAACCAAATCCTGGAAGCCGACCTGCGTTTATATCATTCTGCGACGCGGCCCACTCATCGATGATCACTTCATGACACGATGGCTTTGGTGGTTGCGCCGTCATCCAGAACCAGATTGCTGACTTGAACGATAACACCGGATCAGTTATCAGAAGGTCTGGATTGTTCAATAAGTCCACTCCCAAGGCTTCTCCGCACCAAAGATAGTTGTAATTCCTAAAACCCACGCCACAATTAGTTAACTAGTTAAGTTGATATATATATATATATATTATTGGTAATTGTGTGTATATATATTATTCATTATTTATATACTTACCAGGTAAGTTGAATGGGACCTCGTCCGTAATACTTCCCTGGCAAGGGACATGGATAATCATAATTACAGTAATCTGCTGAAGGATTTAACTCTTTCTTATAGCAATATCCCCAAGCATATGGACCATCAGGTGCAGCTGCCCATCCACCTGCAGTGCATGTGCATGGTTAATTATCATCATATACAATTATATATATCATTTATTAAATTTGAGTTAGCTAGCGACTCTCATTAATTAAAAGCTGGTGATTATAAAGAAGACTTTTGAGTACCAGTAGTTTCGTGACCGGTTTGGGCGAAGAAGGCGGCGATTTCCTTCTTACGCATGGTGTCATTTCCTGTGTTACCGAACGCAGGGAAAGCCTTTGCCGCCTCAATGAAAGCGTCGTAAGTGTAGAAGCATCTGGCGGGACAAACGCCATCATTCCTATGCTTAAGCATATCTTCAAACATTTCTCTTGAGATGATCTTCCCAAGCTCACCGCCGTCCGTAATGTTTCCGGTGTCACAATCGCCGCAAACAATCTGATCACAGTTGCTTTGGCAGTTGGTGCAGCAGTGGTCTACTGTTATGCCGCACCAACCGTGTTGGCTGCAGCATTCTCCTCCGGCGCATGGTTGGCCAGAGCCGCAATTCTGGGCTGAGACTGCAAGTGCAAATGAGAAAACCAGAGAGAAAACTAAAAAGCTCCGAAGCCTCATTATTATTATTTTTAACTAATTTTAATTGCCTACGGCTACGAGGAGTTCTTGTTGAATATGGTCGCTATTTATAGAATATTACTAACATCATAAATAATTATGAAATAAAGTTTATATTTTTAAAATATTAAATAACATTTCGAATTTGTGTATCCACGTGCCAATTTTTTAAAATACTGTACTTAAATATCTGTCGTATATGCCACGTGCTAAGATTCCTTCATTTAAGAGCCTTGCCAACGATATCGGCCCATGTTGCTGTGATTGAACGCTTTTTTTTTATATATGTATAATAAATATAGGAAAATTCTACAATACTGGAATTAAAATTTCCAGTATTAATAAGCCATTGATATTGATCATTAAATTTCAAACTAAAATTTAGACCATTTATTTTATATAATAATAATTAATCTGTTTAATAAATAATATATAAAATTAATTTATTATTAAAGTTTAAAATTATTTTATTTTTATTTTTTAATATATTATAATTATTTTATTATAATTATTTTTTAGAAATATATTTTAAATACAAATTCATATATTAATTGAAATTTAATGTTAAATAATGTGTTATGTATTCTAAGAATAATATATTTAAAAAATATTAATTTAAATATTATCAAATTACATATTCTTTCTTTATTTTTCTAAAAATATTATTAATAATAAAATAAATTATTGTAGCTCAAAAATTAATATTACAAATAGGACACATCTTATCTATTACTTAAGATAATTGACTTTATATGAATTAACGAAAAATATATATTAATTTAAAGATGTAAACGTTATTGTAATAGTTAAGAATGAATAGTATAATAAAATAATCATATAACTAATATCACATTAATAAAAAGAATTAGAATATTTTGAAATTGATAAATTGTGAGTGAAAAAAGCATACATGTAATGTACAAATATAAACAAGAAATTTTAAAATAGATAATTAAGAAAAGTAAATGTTAATTAATCTAATTTTATGAAATTGGTACTAATTACGACGAACACAAAATTTTAAAAATTTTAATCACATATAATACAAATTCAATTTAACATAATAAGAATGTTATTATTAAATTCCTGACATTTACCATTTGTAAAGTAATATTTTCTCTAAAATCATACAACTAAGAAAAAAAAAGACCGAGAAAAAATTGATTAATATTCATGTAAAATCAAAATTATTAGATATTTTTAATAAATTAAAAATATCAATAATCATTTTTTATTCCTTTGATAAAGCATAACCATATATTCAGAAAAAAAAACAAATGTTTATGTATTACATATACTTTATTTACATAATAATAATAATAATAATAATTTTAAGCTATGCAAAATTTTGAAATAATTTTTATAATTTTACAAGTATTATATTTTTTATACAACTTTTTTATTATAATTATATTTTTTATATCATGCTTATAAGTAGATTACTGATTCACAATCTTTATATGTTACATTCAGATTCTTTTTGTTTCATATAAAACTATAATATTGTTGCTTATTAATTTGTGTTCATTTAAATTTAACTCATTAAAATTATATTTTTTATATTATATTTATGAATTTGATGTTCATTTTTACTCTTTTATATTGACTTATTATTTTTAATTTTTAATTTTTACAAGTATTTTATTTTACTTGCATGTTATATATTATAATTTAATCTTTTAAGTAGAGATTACAAATTTTATGTGGATTTATAATCTCTACGTTACAATTATAATTATTTTATTTTGTTTATAATTATATTGTTGTCATTTGATAATTTGATATTAATTTACATTTATTTCAATATATTTATATTTTTATGTTAAATTTATGAAATTGATGTTCATTTTCACTATTATAGTGGCTTATATTTTGTTTTTAACTTTTACAAGTGTTTTATTTTACATACAAGTTGTATGTTATAATTTAATTTTTTATGTGAAGATTACAAATTTTACGTGAATCTATAACTTTTATGTCACAATTATATATATATATTTTGTTTTGTTTACAATAATTTTGTTATCCTTCAATAATTTAATGTTAGTTTACATGTATTTCAGTGTATTTATATTTTTAATGTTGAATTTATAAAATTGATATTTATTTTTACTTTTTTATGTTGAATTATATTTCATTTTTAATTTTTACAAATATTATATTTTACATATAAAGTATACATTGTAGTTTAATCTTTTATATGAAGATTACAAATTTTATGAGAAGTTATAATTTTTACATCACAATTACAATTCTTTTGTTTCGTTTACAACTATTTTGTTATCACTTGACAATTTGATGTTAATTTATATGTATTTAAGTGTATTTATATTTTTTATGTTGAATTTATGAAATTGATATTTATTTTTAATCTTTTATGTTTGTTTTTTTTTAATTTTTTAATTTTAACGTTTACAAGTATTATGTTTTATATAAAAGCTTTATATTGTAATTTAATTTTTTATATCAAGATAATAAGTTTAATGTTGATATACACATTTTATGTTATATTTATAATTTTTTTTGTTTTGTATATAAATATAACATTGTCATTTATTATTTTAATGTTAACTTACATTTATTTCATCGCATTTACATGTTTCATATTAAATTTATTAAATCGATTTTCATTTTTTACTCTTTAATATTAATTTATTATTTTTAATTATTAATTTTAATATTTACAAGTATTATATTTTACATACAAATTTTATATTGAAATTTAATTTTTTGTATTAAGATAATAAGTTTAACGTCGATTTACACGTTTTATAATATATTTATAATTTTTTTGTTCTATATACAAATATAATATTGTTATTTATTATTTTGATGTTAATTTATATTTACAGTATAAAATGTAATTAATTAAAATTTAAACAAGTAAAATATAATTACTTTATATGTTTGTATTTTCATAAAACTATAATTAATTATATGTAACAAATTTATAATTGAAATAAAATTAGAATTATTTAGAGGAGTTTTAGAATTTGAATAAAATTAGAATTAATTACAAGCATAAATTTACATAAACACATAACAAGAAGATTTTTTTTGTTTACTTAATTACAGAAAAAAAATTTAGATAAACACAAAATATATATTTTTTTATCCCTCATTGTATTTAACCAATAAAATTATATTTAACCGCTAAATTATAATAGTTTAGTTAATTATTATAAATCGTAAATTTAATCTAACGATTAGAATGATCTCCATTATCAATATTGGAATTTTTATCCCGGTATGGTAGAATGACTCATAATATATATATATACTGCATTTTCTTTATCTCTATCTATCCATACAAACTGTACTTTCTTTATCTAAAACTTAATTTTAATTTAGAATATTTTACTTTACCCCTAAAAATTCTTGATGAAAAATAATATATTTTTTAATTTTTAATAAGTTAAAATATCTCTAATTTTTAAAAAAATATCAAGATAATATATGAGATTATTATTCTTACTTTAAATTCAGTATTTTATCTTTTAACTATTTAAAAATATATAAAATAACTAAATTATTTTTATTTTTATTTTTATTTTATAATAATTAATATAATCTTATTATAATATTTAAATTTAATAATAATAATAATAATATTGTGAACCTTAATTATTTTTTCTTTTCAAATTTGATATCAATTTTTTTACAATATTAATTATATATAATTTTTAAAATAAATTATTTATTTAAAATAATCTTATTTTGGATTATCTATGTAACATTTTAATACAAATAAGGGTACCGACATAAAATTAAAGGGGTGTTGGGATAGAGGGTAACTGAGTATATTAGCAAAATCAATAGATAGAAATTGAGAAGTCTCCTTTCATTTAGTATCATCGTATTAAAGTAAAGGCAGATATTTTATATTTTAGGTTTTAATTATTTTGCCAAAACATAGACGCAAAAGAATTAGGATAAACTAAAGAATAATATTAATATATATATAATACATATGTTGTCTTTGGATGTAGTTCAGATGGCTTGAGATATACTTGATACTCTCAAATCATTCTGAATTTGAATAATAATAAAAATAAGAAGATGATATTTCGTAGGTAAAATTTTTTACTTTCATTCAAAACTTTTATACATATATATATATATATATATATAAAAGCATACAAAATGAGTATTACATCGTCATTTTGATTGATATAATATTTCCACTCCATATTTTTTTTCATTTGCTAGCATTAATTATTTAAAAGACGACTCTAACAAATACTACAAATCATTAATTGTTTGCAATTTTTGTTTTGTTTGAAAATGTACATGCATGGGACCATATCTCTCTCTCTCTCTCTCTCTCTCTCTCTCTCTCTATATATATATATATATATATATATATATAGAGAGAGAGAGAGAGAGAGAGACTGCAAGTGAAAATGAGGGAGAAAACTAAAAAGCTTCGGAACCTCATTATTATTATTATTATTGCAATTAATTTTAATTGCCTATGGCCACGAGGAGTTCTCGGTGAATATGGTCGCTATTTATAGAATATTACTAACATCATAAATAGTTATGAAATCAATTTTATATCTAAAAAATATTAAATAATATTTGTATTTTGTATATCATCGTGCCAATCTTTTAAATTAGGGATAATTTCAGCTGGCTACTCAATTTTAGGCTGTATTTCATTGTGATACAACAAATATTTTGACATTACACTGCAGTCTAAAAAAATGACAAATATCTCAACGAGTTACAGATTTATAACGTCAGTTTAAAAAAATTTAATGGTGAAAGGGAAAATTTGTCTTTTTGATAAACAAAAAGAAATAATTTCATCCAACTACTTAACTTTAGGCGATATCACATTATGATATAACAAGTATTTGCATGTTACACTACAGTTTATAAAGATGACAAATATCTCAATAATATACAAATTTATAACGTCTATTTAGAAAAATTTAGTAATAAGAGAGTAAAATTTTATTTTCGATGAAACTAAAAAAAAATTATTCTTTTTTTTCAAAAAATTTAGAAATGCAAATTAAAAAATTTAGGGACAAAAATATAGTTATTCTAATTTAACCTAAACTTGAGTCTATCCACACCTTAGTTCAAAAACACTCTCATCTACTTTCCCTTCTTTATGTATATATAAGAAAAGTATAACTCTTTTATCATTCTTCATTCTCCTTTACAAAGCATTCTCTCTCTCCTATTTTTTTCTCCTTCCCTTGAATCCCAAATTATCCACCACTTAACTTTTTATGTTCTTTCCAAAATTATCGTTGAATTTACTGCTAATCAATGTCATTTCCTTTACTCCTCCGGCCAATTTTTTTTTTCTATTTCGAAATCACCGACAATTAGTAATGTTCGCGACGTAGAGAGTAATTATTGCTAGTTGTGGGATTATTAGAATCATGAAGAAGTTAAAAATTAAGATTTTAAATTCAATTAGAAAATTAGGGTTACGAATTTTAATCTATTTCAAAATTTTATTTTTTTAGGGATAATTTCATATAATTGTTTAATTTTTGACAATATCTTATTGTGATACAATAATTATCATAACGCTATACTATAATCTATAAAGATGATAAACATCTCAACGAGTCACATAATAAAATATATTAAGGTTATTTTTATAATTTTATTATATATAACAATATTAAGGGCATAATAGTCATTCATCTTTTACCGTTAAATTCTTTTGGACGGACGTTACAAATCTGTAATTCATTGAAATATTTATTATTTTTTTGAACTGTAGTGTAATGTCAGAATACTTGTTGTATCACAATGAGATACAGCCTAAAGTTGAGTAGCCAGCCGAAATTATCCCTTTAAATTATTGTAATTAAAATATCTGTCGTATGTGCCACGTGCTAAGATTCCTTCGCTTAGAGCCTTGCCAATTATTATTATTGCACGTTTCTTTCTTTGTGCACATTTGTCTTTCGACTTTTAGTATAAACGTGGCTGTGAAGATAAGGTTGCATGAAGAAAGGGTTAACGATTTTTTGTCAAATATATAAATAAATGTTTTCATATATATATATATATATATATATATATATCACGTGCAAAGTAAACTTATATGTTGATTTTATTAATTTAAGCTAAAATTTGAGGATATTTTAGTTATTTGAATACCAATCACAAAATGTGCTGTTTTTTAATTTAATTAAGCAAATTATATTCAAATTGGTATATATATAAATATATAAAATTAACTTTTAAAGAAACTGAATATTATAAAATTAAGAAAACTTTGAGAGTGTCATATATATATCACAAAATTTTATAATTTTGTGATAATTGAGAATAATTTTTGGCGTCTTTCGTTTAAACTAGAACCTTAATTTGGTTTTCGAGTTATGACTAATTACCAGCACAACGTCAAATAAATCTTCTTACTTTATAATCTTGAGTTGTGAAAAATGTAACACTGTGTTTGCATATATTGTGGGTAGCTTTTGGAACTTGGAACAAGGTACTTATTCAAGTTTTTAATGCCATAATATAATCGTTAGGGGTACTGAATCTGATAATAAAATTAAATATATCTTAGACAGAGACAAGGACATTGAAGAACTAACTTTAATTCCCATGGTGATGATGATGAGAATAAGCAATTTGTACAACGTTTCATATTAATTAATTTTCAACGGGCGGGGATCCGAGCTGGATTGATATCAAATATAGTAATATTAGTTACTTACATTTACAAGTTGATAATTCTGTCCGCAAAAATAAAAGAAAAAACAAATTGATTTATTTAGAATCATCGCATATATTAAAGTGGGGCCGGGGGAGATAATTGTCTTTTAGGTTTTAATTATTTCGTAAAATCAGAGACACAAAAAGCTAGGATAAGACTGAAGAATAATATATATACAACACATGCAAAATGAGTATTACGTCGTCATCTTCATTGATGTGACATTTCCACTCCATATTTTTGTATTTTGCTTGCATTAATTACTTAGAAGACGCCTACTGCTTTTGTTTTGTTTGACAAAGTATATGCACGAATATGGGACCATATGAGTGGGTGATTTGGCAAATAGGGAAAAAGGCCAAGATCCCCCTCAGATTTAAGTGAATTATCCATTATTCCCGTCAAATTTTAAAAATACTTCATTATATCTTTTCGTTAATTGAAATGACGGAAAATTTTCAATTTTTAATTAAATTATAATTATACCCCTCAACCAATAATAAGACAACGAGAAAAAACTTTATACCCCTCTTAAATTTTAATAAATTACCCATTATCTCCCTAAAATTTTAAAAATATCTCGTTACATCCTTCTGTTAATTGAGATAATGGAAAAATTTAAATTTTAGGAGTAAAATAATAAAATAATATCACACTATAGTCAACCAATATTTATTTGTGACTGGGCCTATTAATATATTAATATTTATATGTGCTCGAGCCCATCATTATTTATTTAAATTAATTTTTATAAATATTAATTTTATATAAAAATAAAATAATTATATATTTATTTTACATAATAATTATTTATGTAAATACTTACTTAACATAAAAATAAAATAATTATTTATTTGTATAATAATTATTTCATTAAATATTTACTTAATACAAAAATAAAATAATTATATATTTACTTTACATAATAATTATTTTTATAAATACTTACTTTATATAAAAATAAAATAATTATTTACGTTACATATAATTATTTCTATAAAAACTTACTTAACATAAAAATAAAATAAATATGTTTACTTTTCATAATAATTATTTCTATAAATACTTATGTTATATAAAAATAAAATAATTATTTATTTTACATATAATTATTTCTATAAGTACTTTCTTAACATAAAAATAAAATAATTTTTTACTTGCATAATAATTATTTCTTTAAATATTTATTTAATACAAACAAAAAATAATTATATATTGAATTACATATTAATTATTTTTATAAGCACTTACTTAACATAAATATAAATTGTCACTATCTGTCATACCTATTATTAGTCATTACCTATTGTTGTTATTCGTTTGGGATTGTCATAAATATTATTAGAATTTATTTTTAAATTTTTAAATTCAAATTTATGACAAATAATTTCCCAAATGATGATGGTAATAGTATAATTTCATTAAACGTTCAACAAGAACCAATTAAATAGTAACAGTTTAACGTAATATAATTTAATTTAATATATAACAACAAAACATAATATTAGTCACTGCCCTAGCTGACAATAGCCAAGGTATGGTCGGGAAGGACGATTTCCTGGATTTAAAATAGGGCCGTTATTAGTGGATTGATTTATGAAGCCGTGTATGGTAATCATTCAAAAGGAATTAAGATCATTGGCAAAAATTAAAGACATACAATTCGTCAAGAATACTATCAGCTCAACATGCTAAGTTCGCAAGGTTAAGAAGTGTTATAAGTTCGCTGATGTGATGTACCAAACGCAACCACCAGAGAAGCTGATGTGCGTATTAAAAGTTAAGAAGTTGATTTATAAAAACATTACATTTTTTGCATTTTTTCAATCGACGGTCTGCAATTTCCGTGAAGCATCTATGAGATTAAATACCTCTTCAAACTATTATAATCTTCTATAAAATTTTAAAATTACTTTATTTGACTTGATTTTTGTTTGGTTTAAAAGAGGATATTGCATTTTTTTTTTGTCGAAATTTTCGGGACTGATTGATTGAACAGTGGTTGTTTTCTGATCTGCTTCTCTCGTATCATATGTACTAGAATTTTGTTCAAGGAGGATGAAATTAGGTTCAATAAATTGGTTAAACTTCAATTTACCAAATCCTATATTCACAATCTTCAACGTCAAGTCCCCAGGTTTTATGAAAGTCAAATTGGTGCTCTCACACCATTAACTCCCACCCTTATACCTTACAGTTTACTCCGATCAACTGTAGTTGAGAGACAAAAAGATGATTTTACCCCTTATAAATATAAATGTTAAATAAAATGGATTGAAAAACCAAGAACTTGATTCTATGGCAAGTTTGACGCCCTCTAACTGCGAATTCTATATTCTCATATTCCACTTTTAAATTAATGGGTTTCATTGTTTAGATTACAAAATTATATAATTTAATTTATAAGTTTATGAATTGGTTTCGTTAATTTATTTTTTATACTTTAATTATGAATAATAATATAGGAACGGGTGAGAGAAGAAAAAAAGAACAAATTAGAGAATAAAAAAATTGAAAAAATGAGAGGAACATACTAGAGAAGAAGAAGAAAAAAAAAGAAAAAAGGAGAGGAAGAAATGAAGGAAGAAGAAGAAGAAAAGAGGAACGGTTTAAAAACAAAAAGAAGAGAAGAAAATAAAAAATAATGGAAAGGAATATGCGAGAGAACGAGAAAAAAGAATTCTCTTTCATTAATTTAAAATTATAAATTATTTTACCCTCTCATGTGTGTATTTAGAGGCGACGTGATCATTTTCCTAAAATTTAGATGTATATTGAAAATTATTAATATATGATGGGGGCAAATTGAAGTTTACCCTAATAAGTTCCTTGGTTTTCCTCCGTGAAAGATTGCAATCGGAGATTAGACTTTCGTCGAAAAAACACAAAGACAAAAAGTCGTAGGATAAGATTGTTGAAGAATAACACGTGCAAAATGAGCACATCCTTGTTTTCGTTGATGTGACTTTACGCTCACAAGTTGATTCAATGTATCTCTCCTAATTCTGTCCTGAAAAATCACTTCCAGTTAATTACATTCATCTGTCGATTAAATGTATCTCTCCTAAGATTATATAAGTTTAAATCATCATATCCAATAAAATTATTTTTAAAAAATTTACCAAACTAACAAAAATAAAAAAATTTAAAAATTATTCAATAATAATTTTTAATTTTAAAATTATTTAAAAATTTTAAAAATAAATAATTTTATTTTTTTTTAAATATGATATCAATGATCAGTAAAAATCAAATCAACATTAAAAAATGATCTAACTAAGTCTCAATCGACAATACAAAATTTACATATTTAATAAGTTTTTTTTTAATACCAATACATGAACATAAATGCGATAACTTAAGTTAACAATATATTTTAATTAACAATAAAGATACACGAACAACCAAATAAAATATTTTGATAACTCACTAATAAACATTGAGTTGTTCATAAAAGTGAAATTTAAGTACATTGTTCAGTTCATAAAACATAAAACAATAGTTAAAGCTCACTTTGTATATACTGATTTCGTTGTGATATTGAATTAAGTTAGATTTATCTCATGTCAATCATACAATATATGTAAAAATTCTTTGTACTTAATATTCTTCGGCACATCAAAACCACTTGAGTGGTTTTTTTTTTTGTTCACTTAAATATTTTAGACTTCAATTAATTATACACTGTATGACAGGGCTGCGAGGGTAAGGTTTTGTGAAGAAAGGGTTGGGGATTTTTTCTTTTACAAAAAAGTCAAATAAATAAATAACTAATAAAAATTCCTTTGTATATCACGTTCAAATTAAATGAATTTATTTCATTGATGTAACATTTCCGCTCCATTTTTTTTTCATTTGCTTGCATTAATTATTTAGAAGATGAGACTAACAAATACTGCAAATCATTAATTGTTTGCTGTTTTTGTTTTGTTTGAAAATGCATACGCATGTGGGACCACATATATATATATACACACACACACACGCAGAGGGAGAATACTGTTAATTTGGCTTAATATTTATTATCCTCTATTGTTTAACAAATACCACATCATTCTCCTGGTATTATCTCTATTAAGAAAAAAAAAAATTTTAAGAAAGTTATACGCATAATATATATATATATATATAATTTTTACCATATATATGTAGTTATAAGATCAATTATATATGTTGCTTATGATTTGTGGAGTAAATATTCTGATTGATTGTTGCAAGGCGGTTCGATTATAGAGTTGCAATTGAAATGAAGAAATGGTAAACGGAAATAATTAAATGGTAACAGTTTAACTTAATTTAATTTAATTTGCTAGCTAAATTTTAAAGAAAAAATATTACCACAAATTGATCACATTTCTTGCAGTCAATATATATAGTGCCAAGTTATTGCATTAATTGCCCGTCCTTGAATTTTTCTTTCTAATGATTTAGTTCTAACGTTAACTTGTCAAGGCTGCAATCTCACAGTCACAGATTCAACATTATATAGCATAACTTGAACCGGAGTTCTTATAAATAATAATTGTCATCAGTATATATAAACCCGCAGAAGAAAAAAAAAAGACAACAAGGCTGATTTGTGAATTTCAAGTACTGTAATTGATTTATGAACAAAATTAGTATTCATTTACATTTACATTTTGGTCATTTACAAGACATACATGCACAGCAAAATTGTATCATAATCATCATCTAATGGTTGATAATATTGAGAAGGGAAACTCTTGTTTTGATCAAACGCCTTTGAAGACGCTCTAGTGCTTCTTCGAGGTCTTGAATGCTCAATTCCAGGTTTTCCAAAAGGTGCAGTGCATTTTCAGCAGTCGCGCTGCTACATTTTCTTGTCTTCTGATGCATTAGGCTGTACAATTCAGCATCAACTTTTTCAAATTCATTACCATCTTCTGGTTTTGAAACGCGTTTGGATTGCATCAGCTTTGAAACCAGTGACCATCCCTTTGCCTTTGATTGTGTTTTTGTCCCGCAAGTATAGGACAGGACAGACTCAAACACTGCGAGAGTAACTTGTTCCACTTCCCTTAAAATGTTCAGTATTACTAACATGCCAGCATCTTCATTATCCGAGGAAGAGAAAATTTTGCATCTACTCTTTAGATCTCTTATGGACTTTTGGATCGCCTTGTTTGCCTTCTTCCTAGAGCTCAAGTATTCCCCAACTTCATTTGCAAGGCTGGATTCACCGCCTCTTCTTCTCCTCAAAATTGATTCAAGTTCTTGTGTATCTTCCTTGATCTGCAGCAATGCATTGTTAGTGGTGCTGCAAACATCCATTAGCCCGAGAGACAGGTCAAGAACTTGATCAATTTGCTTTTCATTGCATTCTTGGGCTAAGGCTTGCTGTGTTAGAGGCAACAGGAGCAAATTATTGAATGAATCGCACAAATCTGTAAGGCCAGTTATGTTGTTGCGTATGGAGGAAGAGGTAGCAGCAGCTTCCTCCGTAGACTTCAATATGCATAATTTCTCACCTATTTGAGAAACAATTGGGTGAGGTCTAGATGGCAAGCTGTTTGATCGAGCATGGAAATGGGATTTTGCATTCAAAGCTGAAGAAGAAGCCATTTTTTCTTTTTTCTTTTTTGTTTTCTATAGATTGAATTGATTTTGCATGCCTTCCTCCCTTGTTATTCTTCAATATATATTAGTCCAAGAAGACATGAAGAATCTCATTTACGGATCTCAATAACACCTAACATGATCCTGCTTTTGATCTTATCATCTTTTGTGCCGATGTTTGCTCAATGTTTCCCACCACCCCAGCTCATAACACATGCATATATATGGTATTTATATTAGATGCACGAGCGGCATTAACGCCCTGTCTCCTCTCATACAATAAACAAATTCCTTCTTCTTTCCCACATTATTAATTTTGCACAACTCAAGAAAACTTTAAACAACTCCGAACTAAATCCGAAAAACTTTCTAGCTGAGATTAGCCTTCCTGGATGCTAGGAGACAGCATTGCAGTGCCTCTCGTGCAACAATTTTAATACTGTACCACTCGTGTTAATATGTATTTTTTTTCTTTTATCCGTTTTCTGAAAGATTTGATATTTATCTTCACCATTTTGTCTCCCCCCAACCAGGTTTTCCAGCTCATAACCCAATTACGTCATATTTATATGTTTTTTCCCTATGCTAATATAAAAATGATGTGCACGGGTGGCATTGACAATCATAATTATATTATTTCTTGTATGTACAACCTATAGGAAATGCTATATCCATGTCTATCCAGGTTGGCTGATCTACGAGGAAGAACATGACTGCATCACTCGTGCACACATACATACAACCCATGATTGTTATGTTTCTTTGATTTTGTTCTGTTTCACTCAAGTACTCCTAAAGTAGATAAAATAACTTAGCTAAGGAGAATAATAATTGTAATGAGAACAAATTGACTTGTGAGAGAAAAGGCTATTACTTTATGACTTTATGTAACAAGGATACATGTATGTTCATGTTCATGTACAGGATTGTACAACAAAACTGTAAGAATTTTGAAGCTAGTGATTGATGATATTTACAAGTGACAGTCTGGTTTTGCTTAAACGCCTAAACAGGATTTCCAGTCCCTCTTCAAGATCTTGAATACTAGATTCTGAGTCTTCCAACATCTTTAGTACGGCATTTTGGACACTTTTGTCAGAGTTTCTTGTCTTGTGACTAATGAGGTTGTACAAAGCAGCATCTACCTTCTCAAATTTACTGGTTTCGGCTGTTTCACTCTCGCATTCTAGATGTCTTTTGCACATCAATTTAGAAACCAAACGCCAGCCACTTGGCTTGAGGTTTGCTTTTGTCCCGGAAGTAGAGGACGTGAGAGATTCAAACACTGTGAGCATAACTCCTTCAACCTCCCTTAACAAGCTAATTATTGGCATACTTTCATTGTCCAAGGAAGAGAATATACATGTGCTCGTCAAATCTTTTAAAGACTTGTGAATCAACTTGTTTGACTTCTTTCGAGAGCTAAAGTACTAACTTGTATGCCTGGATTTATTCCCCCTTCTTTTCCTCATTGCTGATTGAAGCCCTCGTGTGCCTTCTTTGATTTGCATCAAGGCATCTCTCGTGGAACCACACGCGTCCATCAGCCTGAGAGACCGATCAAGAAGTTCATCAATCTGTTTTTCGTTGCATTCTTGTGCTAAGGCTTGTTGTGTATTAGGCAACAGAAGCACATTGTTGACTACCTCATAAAAATCCACGAGGCCATTTATGTTATTGCTTAGGGAAGAAGAACTGGATTCGGTAGACTTTAACCTGCACAAATGCTCATCTACTTGAGAAACAATTGGGTGAGGTCTAGATGGCAAGCTGTTTGATCGATCATGAAAAAGAGATTTTATGTTCAAACTTGTAGAAGCCATTAGAACTTCAATGTACAATTTGGTATCAAATTTGCCTTAATCCTTTCCTTGTCATTCATTCTTCAGTATACATTTGCAGGAGGAGACATAAAGAATCTCATGCACATCTCAATAATCCTAACACAATCCTGATTTTTATCTCAACATTTTTTTGTGCTGACTTTTGCTCATTGTTTCCCACCACCCCATCTCCCCACACACGCAGATTGATATATATATTTCAACATGAAGAACACATTATACTAGGGAAAATGTTTATAATATATATATATATATATATATATATATATATATATTTGGTACACGAGTGGCATTACATCTTGTCTCCCCTAATGCAATTAATCATATTTCACGAAACCTTGATAGGATTTCCGAATGGGATATGCTTTTGTGGGAGATATATGGTTGTTGCAAGCTCCTGTTTGTTTGTATTTTAAAAGAGATTGAAATCTTCGGTAGGCATTTTTTTTTTAAAAACTGTGGTTTATGTCTGCAGCCAACCAGGAATCCCAACTCATTAACTAATTTTTTTCACGTTTGATACCAAAAGGTTATATCATATATATTGGCTAAAATATGTATTCTATTATTTAATTTCCTGATAATTGTATAAAAGAATTAATGCAGTGCACGAATGGCATTGACAGTCATAATAGTTTCCTATATTCTTATACTAGGATGGAAAAGTTATGAAGTTTTGCCATGTTTTGAGGTCAAAAATATATAATTCTAGCACTGATTAGTAGTCTAATCTTCATGAAGAAGAAGATGAAGAAACACTTCTAAAAGTTTTAATGCATGACTTTTCAGGAACACTTGTCGTTTCTTCATATATTATGTTAGTGATTATTAAATTAATAAATCAATTAGTTAGCATATTCGGTTGTCTTGCAGTAGTCTAATTGCTTGCTTCAGCCAAAAGGGAGAAATAACAAAGAGGAGAAACAACATATATGAGTAGTTTGCAGGAGTACTATATTAAGTTTGTTATTGATTATACACGTATATTTCTATCATTTACAATGATGTACATCAAAATTGTAATCAAACATTATGATTTTCCAATCTAGTGTTGAGGATGTTGAGAAAGGAAACTCTGGTTTTAATCAAACGCCTTAGAAGACTTTCAAGTCCTGCTTCAATGTCTAGGATGCAGGACTCAAGTTTCCCCAGCTCATTCTGTGCATTCTTAACATTCAAGCAAACTGATTTTCTTGATTTATTTCCAATGAGAGAGTACAATGCAGCATCCACTTTCTCAAATTCATTGATCTCAGCTGCATCTCCTTCACACATTACATGCTTGGTCTGCATCAACTTCGAGACGAAGGACCAACGGCTTTTCTTTGACTGTTCTTTTGTCCCAGAAAGACATGACAAGATAGATTAAAAAACTGTGAAGGTAACTCCTCCACTTCTCTTAATATGTTAATCACTGCAACATTGTCATTGTCTGAGGAAGAAAATGTACTACTCTTCACGTCTCTTAAGGACTTCCGGATTGCCTTTTTTGCCTTCTTCCTGGAGCTCAAGTACTTGCCAACCTCATTTGCGAGGCTGGATTCATCTCCTCTTCTTCTTCGCAATGTTGATTGAAGTGCTTGTGCATCTTCCTTGATTTACAACAAGAAATCCTGGGTGGTTCCGCAAACAGCCATAAGCCTGAGAGACACATTTAACTCCTCATCAACCTGCATTTCATTGCTTTCTTGGGCTAATGCTTGTGTAAGAGGCAACAGCAGCAAATTGTTGACTGAATCATATAAATCTGAAAGGCCATTGATGTTGTTGCATATTGATGAAGAGGTGAATTTGGTCGCCCTCAACCTGCAAAGATTCTCATCAATTTGAGAAACAAGCAGGTGAGGTCTAGCCGGCCAGCTGTTTGAGCGAGCATGGAAATGGGATTTTGTGTTGAAAGCTGAAGAAGCCATTTCTGCTTGAGAAGGCCTAGAACTTCAATATACAAATTGGCTTGTTTGTTTCCCTTCCTTGCACTGCTTAGTATATATATATAATCAGTTGTAAGGGAGACGTGAGGAATCTCATCTGCATATCTCTCAATGAGTCCTAGCATGATCTCGATTTAGATCTAACGATTTCTGCGCAGATGTTTTCCCATTGTCTCCCACCAGAAGTACTCACGCCACAAGAACAGATCTGGTCTTTATCTTCCTAAAGCCACATTATTTCATGAAATGATGCATAAAATACTTTATGCACGAGTGGCAATAATTTACAACTGCTCATCTTATATTTTGAAAGGACTTGATCTATTTCTAATAGTCCTATGACCATAAAAAAATCTTAGAGCTCACAGTTTGGTGGTTCAAATTCAAAAATGATGCTGCATATCAAGCTAGGATTGGCCTTGAAATGGGGACAAAATTTCACTGGCATAATGGCCAAAATAGAAAATTTCAGTGCCACTCGTGCTACCATTTTTATATGTCATTGAGATCAAGAACAGGTACAGACAGGTCAAAGTTGTTATAAGAGAGACAGAGAGATGCTCATTTTCTGCACCACTCGTGCAAACTTGTATTTCACAATCAAAACGAAAGAGTGATTAACATGCGGCAATTTGGACAAACATATTATAAAACTGACACACGTTTTCTTAAAGATCTGGAGAAAGAAAAACCATAGGAGATGATTGTCTTAATCCGCGTAGAAGGCAAACATTTAAGAACCAAAAAGCTCTTATGAGCCATTGACAGCAAGGATTTAAAAGGAATCCAGTCTGTATACAAGCATATATCTGAAGGCCTAGATATATCATCACTGGTGAAATTTTACATGTATTAATGCAACAAATGTTTCTCTACTCTTCATTTTCGATTAAGAAGAATGTGTTAGTTTCCAGCTCAGGTTTTATGCAAATTTTGGGTAACCTCAACAAGAATGGGTAATGGTTTATAGACTTTATATTGACAAAAGAAATCACTCTTAGGATGTTCTTGCACCTCGTTGCTTCTTTTCTTCCATTACAGCTCCCTCGTTCAACATGTCAGCAGAATCCTTCTGCATGTTCAGTTTGGAAAGTGCAACTGACTGCATGTAGAAGGCCGTGGCCCAATCTGGATAAACACATTGAGCTTGCATTGCATCTAGTAGGGCAGCATCTGGTTGATCAGAAAAGAGATAGCATAGGCTACGCCGTGCATAGACAGTTGCAGAGACCATGGTTCCTACATTTATAAACTGAAAAAGAAATAAAGAGGAACGATAATGTTACGATCCAACCAAAGTAGTTCTGACGTTAGCCTGATTCTATATTTTATTCACCTAATTAATGCATGGACATCCTGAGGAAGCTTGATTATGAGGATTCAGCCTGTAGCATACATATAACTCAAAAGATCATTTTAGACTAAAAGGAGCTGCTCAATACCTCTTACATTCGCACAAGTGAATGCATCAGTACAACATATAATTTCATTAAGAAATCCAATTTTCTACCACCTTCATCCAATCAGCCACACATGAATTAAAACTACATATAATAACAGGTCAATTTTCATATTGATTTCATCTGGTCATGCATATTGAGACTAT
This sequence comes from Melia azedarach, assembly GCA_028052125.1. Classification (NCBI taxonomy): domain Eukaryota; kingdom Viridiplantae; phylum Streptophyta; class Magnoliopsida; order Sapindales; family Meliaceae; genus Melia; species Melia azedarach. The sequence goes on along the minus strand of CM051399.1, from coordinate 387,982 downwards.
GAGCAGATGCACAAGATATTCAAAACTATACCTGAGTGTAATAGTCTATGGCAGTTTTAAAATCTTTGTCACGGAATGCATAGTCACCTTGCTTCCGGGCCTCTAGCATGTCTCTCATTTGTTGGGTCCACTCTTGGAAAGATAACTAAATAAATCCACATTCACATAAATCTCTTAGCATAAATCAAGGGTGGAGATAAGCAAGAATCTTCTTGTACGTCAATCATACCTCATTTGTTCCTTCATCATCTTTGTAGTGAGTGTTAACCAAGATCTGATGAATTGCAGTGAGGTCCATCCGTGAGCAAGCCTCACCCATTGGTGAAAGTGGGCGCTGTGGGGTTGACAGTGCTTCCACCTGTTTTGAAATTTGAAGCATGACATGTGATGGAACCTGAAAACAGAGAACCTAATAATTAGGCTCTCATAGTGAAGTAACAGTTTCTTGTATAAGGTTTTGGTCATCGCAGAGCCTATGAAATCACTTATCAAAAATGTAACCGGCTCACTAGGAAAATAAGGTTGGACTGATGATTGGAAAATAGAATAGTTAAAAAAGAAAAGCAAAATTCCTTACGTTGGGTTTGGTTTGCAGTGGAGCAAGTGTCATAACAAGGTCCTTTATACTAGGCCGCTCCCTAGGTTCATATTGCAAACATCCAAAGGCAAGGTCGATAACTTTTGTTGCTTGTTCAGTAGAAAACTTTCCTTCCAGATGTGAATCCATTAAGAGAGTGAGGTTTTTGTTGTTTATCATATCAAGAGCCTGCATACATTGGTTGCAAGCAAATTAAGCTACTCGCCCAAGATAGACCAAAATTACAGAAATATCATCATGCTACTCATGCAAGCTACTTGCATCACATGTGCAACAAATGAAAGATCATGAAGACAAAACAGATTGAATCTGCCAATTTAATAGACCATTTAACTATGTTGTTGATTCATCTTTAATCAAATTTGAATAAACACATTTATAAATTATATTACATGACTTGCAAAGGGAGAAAACTAATCCAAATTCAAAAGCTGCCCCAAAGGTAACAGCTAGCAGAAAGAACTTAAATCTGATTCCCTTTCCAAAAACTGAAAAATGAGATGTAAAAAAAATTTAAATGAATATTGAAAAATAAATATTCGACTTTATCATGTTACTGTGTTGCACTAGCAAGACAATTAAAGTTATGACAGCTACGCTAAAAAAGATGAGAGGAGAGTAACAGGTGGTACTAGGAAATCCCATATGCGTTCAAGATTGACAATTCATTATGTGTTAGTAACTCACAGAAGACAAGGACTGTTCTAACTAAGGGAAAAAAAATCTAAAAATATTTAATTTCTCTGCATTTGGAGTGTGCTAGTTTTGACTCCATTTAGCGAAACAACAAATTACAGATCTATAATTCATCACCCAATGTACAGCAAATATAAGCCACTTACTTGACTAGGAGGGATATGTTTTCCGCTTAGCAAATCCAGGAGGACAGTGCCAAAGCTGTATATAACACTCTCAGGCGTGACCCGTCCTACAACACAAATTACGGCGAAGTACCATAAGCATAATTAATACATAGAAGACAAATAGGTATTTAATTCAGCAATTTTAGTAACTCACATAAAATAGACCAATAGACAGCCAGTAATGTATTGTAAATTTTCATCCGTATAGCAAATCCCTCTTTTGGTTTCTATATTACCACCTTATATTCAGGTGTACTTAGTCCATCTTCTTCATTTCCCTACAATGTAGTTGTAGCCAGTGAAGTATCCTGAACAATCACTTAATATTATTGTTACTAGTCTCTTATCCTTTTTAGTATCCTTTTATTCAACTTGATCAGAAAACTTAAAAGTACATGAATTCTATAGGTAAGAAAAACACAAGATTAGTAACAGCAATAAGATATCTACATTGAAAGTGAGGGCAGACAGAACCTGATTCAACACAAGTTCCAGGGACAATGAATACAGGCGACTCTTCTTAGATTGAGAATTTACGGAAAGCTAAACTTAGAGCAGCACAATAATTACCATTCTTCAGATACTCTGGAGGTGTGTAGGCAAGATTAGTGCTGTAGCTTCTTCCATCCCTGCTGTTTTTCATCAAGCCAAAACATGAAAGACGTGGATCACCATCCTACAAGGTACATAAGAAAATTTACTGTAGAGGACAATGAATGGCGACAAATAGAATCATATATTATTAGTGAAACACAAGCTGATTTCATATTCAAGAAATTGGATACCTCATCAAAGAGAACCCTGTAAGCATTCAAATCATGGTAAATTGGACGACCCTCGGTGTTGCAGTAATCTAAGGCTTCCCCAACGTACAAGGCTACTCTTAAACGCATTGCCCACGCAATGGTTTGTTTTTCAACTGCAGGCAGTGAGAAAAGACAATAAATCACCCACAGGCAGAATCGCTGTTCTCAATTTGAAAGCATATACAGTAGGGACAGTTACAAAATTATCAATGATCCAAGAAAGATCTGAAACAAAATGCTATCACTTTATGAGAGACAAACTAACACAATGCCTCCAGAACCAGTTTATACTAAGGCTATACCAGTTTGATTTTTGAAAAATTCCAAAATTTCTGATAAATTAATCTGATTCTTTCAAAGCATACTCAGAAAATATCAATAAATAAGCCAACTCACCAATACCAACTGAGTGATTATCCAAAGCAGCCACTACTTGAAGTGTGTGAACTGAAACGGAAATTTTGATTCACCCGCAGACAATACAGGCACAGACAGTTGCAACCGTTAACATCAATTACATAGCCATTTCATATTCTAAATTTACATGCAGCGCATATACCCAAGAAACTATCAGTCTTCAAATTCAGTCCAAATAACTATCTAAGGGGTGTGAAATTACAAAGACCATAAACGAACAAAACGTTTCTGGGTACTTCAGTTAAAATTCGAACAACATATTAAGAATGGACCAAACAAGATAATCGTTACGGGATGAGAGACACACTAAAAGGCACTTCTTGATTCCATTTTCAGTGAAATGCAGTTGGAATACTTTAGCAATCCATATAGTATCGCACAGATTCACACAAATACCTATCTATGAATATAAACAAACTGGTGAGAGCTAAAGTATACAATCTTTGGATGAATTATTTAACAAAACAAGAAATGAGCCAACTACAAAACATCAAAAGAAATGAAGGAATCACACGTACAATGGAACAAATGCTTGGCGAGAGTATCATTGGGCATGTACTCAGCAACGAGCAATCTCTCATCGCCATCACAGCAATAACCAATCAAATTTGCCAGCCTCTTATGCCTCAACTTCCCCACACCCCTTGCTTCCTCCTGCAACAATACAGCCACATTACTCACACAAATCAAAAAAAAGATCCAAAAAAACCCAACAAAGTGAAGCAGCAAACAAAGAAGTTCAGTACTGCAAACTGCTCTGGGTCAGGCCACGCCATCTTCGTAAACTTCTTGACTGCAATCCACTGGCGATTCTCAAGACGACCTTTATACACAACATTGGCAGCCTTGTCACCGCTCTCAGAGAGTACGTTAGCTTGGCTGAATTCGCTGGTGGCCGCATTAAGGTCCAAGAAAGAGAATTCAGAGAAAAATGGAGCTCCATTTGCTGGCTCGTCAGCTGCGGACGCTGACAAAGTTTCACGTTTTGGTGGTTGCGGATTCTGTTCGTCTCTTTCAGCCTGAGTTATTCCGAACAACGATGATCCGCAGCAACCCATGATGACTATACTCAAAACAGTTTCTTTATTCAACTCAGAATCAATGAGAAAATTATTCAAACTAGAGAAAGAAGAGAATTTTGCGTCGAATTATTTTTCTGATTGAGTGTTGGAATGTAAAATATATAATCGGCTTCGTTTCTTTTCACTCCCTTTTCTTTCTTTCTTGGCTGAAGTCGTTTCAGTTCTTGGTCTCGGGCTCTTGGCTGCAACAGTTTCTCGTTGAGGTAATAGCAAACAGTTACAGAATTATCAACTGTCTTTTACAGTTAAAAGGAGGCCGGGTAACAGTAACGTCCCGACAAATACAATATAATATATAATTATGTATTTTAAATTAAAAAGAAAATAAGGATAATAATGATTATTTAAGGTTCATATCCATTAGGTGTTCGATCAAAGTTCTCACCTAACAACCCTTTAACAGACAAACTCGAAACTTATTTATCACTTGGCCTCATTAATTGAACCTAATTGTTGTAACAAACTGCTAATTAATCATAATTATTCATTCTTACATGGGTTAGAATGGACCATCATGAATATATATTCTCAATCATCGTGTGGCATTTCTTCTCAAAATAAATATTTGTGTTTGCACCAAGTATAGTGTAGTAGAAGTTGTAGAAACTTGAAATGTGTGCTGAGCGAATTAAGAGTTGTTTAATTCAAGTTGTGGATAGATACCCAATCGTGTCATGTCATTATGTTGATGCATGCATTAATTCCTTAATGAGAGCTATTTTTTAGAAGTGATGGAAAGCAGCATATATTCTCTAGCAATTAGCTGTCCCAAACATTCATTTTTTCCTTTTGTAGTAGTAGTACTAGTAGAGCAAATGACGACGTGCCGATTCTCTTCTTTGATGCTTTCCCTTTGTAGTTTAATAAGTGAATACATTTAAAAGTTAGAATGAGACTTTAAAGTTTTATGCTTGCAAGTGTTTATCAAGCAAATGCTTTTGAGCAAGCACTTTTTATGTCTTGCACACGTGCAAGGACATGATGGGTTTCGTACAGGCCAATTTCTCTGAAGAAACTTAATTAAAACATGAACACCCTTTGATGGGGGTTGTTTTCAGTTTTGCTGCTTGGTGTCACGGTTCTTATGTACAATATAAATTAATATCTAAAAGAAAGGCAAAAAATATGGATTATACAACATACGACATCTGGACATTTTCCATAACTTGCGTCACTGGAAATAACCCCCATATGCCTAAATTCCGATGACTGTAATGCAAACAACAGAGAAATCTGCTCACAGGGATAGTTTGGCCAGGTTGCTGCTTCTTTGGCATCTCTTTCTCGGCAAGCCAGAGCAGATACCCAACAAGTTCCCGCTTATGCTGCATTTATGTTTCAGGAGTAAACATCCGGACAATCTCCAGAGCTAATGCAGGCTAGGCAGGTGGCTTCCCTTGATTTCAATCCAGTATGTCTAGGTCTAGCCCCTTCACATTGCATGTTCTGACACAATTACATTGGTTGGATTCATATGAACAAAACAAACTGCCGCTGCTCATCCATAGATATCTTACATGGGATTGGCAATGAAATCCTCCCAAATTCAAAACCACCGATATGTTTCGGTGCTGACTTTGACATTTTTGCCATCATTATACTATACCCGCAACTTAGAAGACCAGCCAAATAGACCATGCCAAGGAGCCGCCGAGATCCCAGCTCCATATAATGTTATGATATGACTACAAGCCACCATAAACAACCAGATCAGCCATGCTATAGAAATAACAGAATTTCATTGCATTCAGTTATGAATTTCTGTCACTCTCTCGAGGAAGCCTTTCTTCTTCAGCACGTTGCAAGAGCTCTTCATAAGCTTTAACTGATTCAGCTGTGAACCTCTCCATGGCCTCAAAAATGCGTTGCAGACTCCCCTGGAGGCTACTACTGCTAGTGTCACTCTGATACACGGCATGTCCAGCTACCAACTGATTGCTACCATCCCCAGATACCAGAACAATTTTCTTATCTAATGCCTGAATCTCTTTTTGTATCTTCTGATCCTCTCTATCCAAGCTGCGAACTTTTCTTTCGTAATCCTTATTCGCCGCCATCTTCTGGCGCACTTCCAACTTATCATGCTCCCAGAGTTGAAGCACACTCATAGCAAGGACACGCATAGAATCAACAACTTCCTTCTCAGATATTCTATCCAAAGCCTGAAACCACTGATTACAGATAACAAAAATAGGAGGTGCACCAATCCTACCAGGTGAAAAGGGAACTATTCCATCAGGTGTTTCTTCGGGTTCATAGAGAAGACACTTCAGAAGCCAACTATTCAAGGCTTTCACATAACCCTTCTGTGCACCAATCCAAGTACAGAATCTGAAAATCCAATTAAGAAGCTCATGTTCAAGCTGTGATGTTGCTTCCAGATGAGCATCACCAAGTTTCTTCCCTACGGGACCTAAACTTTTGGCTTCTCTAATAGCTTGGCATTGACTACGATGGCATTCAAGCATACCCTTCCACATTCTGGTTAACCTAAAGTAAACAATTTCAACACAAACCATCATCAAACCAAAATACAGGATGAATATCTAGATAGAGAGCTCAAAAACGATCACACACACACAAGGACATTGAGGTCACAAAGAAAACATTCAGAATAAGCTGCCATCAAGAAAACAAAGCCCAAAAACATTTTGGGGTCCAATATGCAAAATTTTATATTCTCGAGATTTATAGAAACAGTAGAATATTTAGAAAAACATTGCAAGTTACACAAACATAAATACTTGTGCAGTATTATTGTCACAGAAGAAATTACCACACCACAGCAGCAATGTATGCCTGCTGTGGGTTTAACATTTCCCACCCAAGAATTTCTGGAGCCTACAGAGATCTACCAAAAATTCTTAAGACCTCTCACATGCTAAAACTACCACAGCCCTCTCATGAATTAATTATTCGACAAATTAAGATAGTAGCCAACACTTAATGAATCTTTTCAGAACTTTCACTCTCAAAAGCCAATCTTCCACAGTTTTCCAGTAACTATATATCTATTATTCTTTTCTCAAGACCTTCCCATGGTAAATCTACAGGCTTTGGCCCATCCTTCACAGTTGACCTCTTTCTAAGACCAGCCAGTGTTACGGTTGAATATGCACTCCGTTGTAATACCATCAACTGCACATGCCACAAGTTTCCTCCCAAACCCTACACCTCCATTTCTCATAAGAATGATCATTACCCAATAACAAGCCATTGCCTCTCACCAAATAGCTTTAGCTGGAGGCTTTGCCTCAGAAGTAATACAAGTCTACTACGTATTATCAACTGCAAACAACTATACCCCTTACCAAGAATTGGCGCAAAGTTGAAACATAATTAAATAAGCAAACCCCTGTGAAACATTAATTAGCTTATCTTACTTGAACAAACTATGGACAGCAGCAGGAGTAGGCCCTTTTAGTTGCCAACAATTGACTTGTGCAATAGAATAGTCTAGTCAAAATACTTTCCATATCAAAAAAATTTCAAAGGCATAGCTGTTTCAGCTCAATGATGTCAGAATCTATTATACAAGTGCGTTAAATAGAGCAAGTTCTTTAAGGTTTCTATTGCCATTAGAGTTTCATGAAGACCCTATTCTGAGATAATGTTACCACAAATAACAACATACTGAAAGCAACTGTAAACGAACTTCCACAATCTCCAGTTTTGACAAAAAAAAAATTGTGTTTTCTTTTTCTCTTTACTTGTGCTTCACCTAATATAGCTCCCTTTCTAATAAGCATATAATTTATTTAGAACTACCTACTTATAATTATTGATTCCTCAATCTTTCCGGACAACCACCGGGGAAATGATGTAATTTAGTTAAGAAGTATCCAACTTGACGGGCCCAACCCACAGCTCTACCCAACTACAAGTTAAATAAAGGACCACACCCTCCCCCATGGCACAAAGCATTTAATAAATATGTCAAGCATCAAGGATTTGAAGTAGCCCAAATAGTAGATCACACCCTGACTAGATTAGATCAGTTTATCTGCTAAATATTCATGTCAAAAATCATGAGACATAAGATACAAAACCAAAACCAGCAAAACTATACAGAGAAAATAGAAGATCATAGATTAAATACCCTTGAATTAATTCATTTAGCTGTGGCCACAGCTCTTCATCCCTAATCTTATTGATTGTTACTGAAATCTTGTCAACAACCTGAATTGCCATTCCTATTTTTACTGACAGACTCCGAATGATTGTTCGTGTTGCATCAACTTTATGAGCCTCAGCACCCCTGTCATGCAAACGCTTCAGCTTAAGAACCTTCCTGTCATGAACTACTCGCATCTTTTCCTCGGCCTGTAAAAGCATAACCATAGAAACCTTGTCTTAGAATGTATGAAGCCAAGAACTAGCAGGATTAAACACGGGGAATACAAAAAGGCTTCAGTGTTACAAATATGCAAAAAAGAATCCACCAAAAGCCATAATTCTTTTTTGCATAAAACATTTTGTGATTAAGTTCTCACCGAGGAACATAATTACATGGGAGAACATACTTGTAGGTGAAATGTGGAATTGTAGTGGAAAACAGATAACCACCAATAAGGGCCTCACAAAGCCACATGCACCAGTATTACCTTCTAAAAGTAATCCTAAAATGAGAAATAAACACAAAAGCGAAAAAGGGAAAAAAGAAAAAAACACTGCATTTCAAATTAAAACAAACACAAGCCCTGATGAATAAAAATGTAGACAATGAATGGACTCCTAAAGACAAAACTCTCTGCACTATAAAATATTAAGGGAGTTCAAATAGTTTTAGTAAGGATAAATGGGCCATAATACATGCACTTTTTATGCAAAGTAAGGTAATTTTGAGTTGAAGCAGAAGTTCTACAGCAGATAATAATTCAAAGTATTAAGGGAAGAATGAAGTGATTCAAAGTGAAATTACAGTTTCAGAAATCAACAAGACACAACTTACCTTAACTTCACTATGGAGTTTCTTCTCCCAAAGATACAGCTTCTGTAAGGTTGCAGAAAGACTTCTTGTCCTCATGACTATATCCTCATCAATATCCAGGTAAGCAGGGCCAGCCTTCTCGGTGGAAGATGAGGCTTCAGCACTTTTAGACGTAGATGGTTGTGAGGATACCACCGACAATGAAGGTGAAACTACATGCAACATCTTGGAAGCTGGTTCATGAAGAGCCATTACATTCGAAGTTAAGTTGCAGCTAATTTAGTCTAATTCAGCTGGAAATAAACCTATAAAACTCATTTCTTCAGTAAACAGATTTCCATCATAAACTTGAAAGACAGGATAAACTGATCTCTGTGCTTGACATGAGGTCACTAAATTAGGCAGTTATACAAAATTCTCACAGATCAAGCAAGAAGATACAGAATAAAAGTTCTCACTCCTAGAGAAAAATAGGGGCAACAGAATAATCAAACTAGGAGAGTCTTTGATCTAAAAATGGTCCGTAAGAAGATAAAATCTGAAGGAAAATTTCATACCATGTTTCTTCTGATAGGGAAACCTTCCCACCTCGAGCATCTTAGCAATTTCACTCCCAGACTCTGATGCCCTCACAAATTGAACTTCAATTTCCCTCGCTACATCGGCAACATCTCGTGAACCAGGTCTGGCGACATTGCTGCGTTCTTCATTCCTCTCCTCATCCACAACTTTCTTCTCCACCACATGCACCTCATACTCAACCCCCTCATCATCCACACTAGGCCTTGTCTGATACAGAGAAGCCTCTGCATCACCACCACCAATATGACCACCCTCACCACCCGCCAGGACACCGCCACTGCTGGTACCCCCACCACCGCCACCTCCACTACTACCATCCACCAACTTCTCATCCACGTGTACTTTCTTCACGACTTCATGTTGAAAGTCTTCGTCTTCCAAATCAGGTATACCCTCTTCTTCTCTCAGTTCTTTCGAGTCCCTACTGGGAGTATAAGGCGGGTAATACTTATCATAACTCTCAAAAGGGTTCAAGAAATCCCAGGCGGATGCCCTAGGCGGAGAAGGTGGAGGCGGCGGTGGTTTTGACGAAGAAGCCACCGCCCCAGCCGGCGATCGGGACGCCGGAGATCCATAACTAGGTGCCATACCATAATATCCACCACCAGTACCACCAGCACCACCACCAAAACTTGCTGGTGGGTAATCATAATAAGGTTGAGCACTAGAACTAGAACTTAAATTATTGCCCGGAAACGGATAGGGATACGAACGAGGATAATATGAACTTGAAGAAGATTCACCCATATGATAATTTTGAACAATCTCGGGATTCACAGGCTTTTGTTCATAAACTATACTGGGTTTCGCTTGACTTTTCATATAATTCATCTGCGTATATCCACCACCTAGGGTTTCTTGATCTGTACCCATCATCATATAATTCACATCAGGATTCCCATAATCCGTATGACCAAAACTATCATGACGATTAAGATGGTGAGTATTATCATGCAAAGGCGACGAATGACCCGAGAAAGAACCCGACCCAGAACCGGATTCGTCATCATCCAGATCCGAATGGAACTGAATATGCCCATCAGAATTAGAGTGTGAATGATGACCTGCTCCTCCTCCGCCTTTCACAGCTGAGGACGACGTCGTTTCCTGGATACTAACACCACCACCACCACCCTCACCGCTGCTGCCTTTCTTGGTAGGAGGCAAATTAAGCTTGGGAGACAAAGACGAGCCACCTCCACCGCCACCACCGCTAAACTCTTGATTGTTAATGAAGTTATGTAAGGAATGACCCATTTGTTTCAACGAGTGAACATAAGCAATATGAGTTTCAGCGAGCACATAACGCTGGCGTATAGCTTCGTCGAGAAAAGTACACCGTTCACGACAAAGCGCGACGGCCGGTAGATCGTCGAGCTTGGAGTTAGTACACCCCATCAAAGTATATCTCTCAATGAAACCTTACTAACAGATCAAAGAAAACATGACGCAGAGTGTTTGTTTCCGAGAAAAGTTTTAGGGGTAAGAAACTAGGAGAGAGAGAGAGAGAAGCAGCAAAGAGAAGGACAAGAAGGGAATCTTGCCAGCGCGGAGTATGTCGTCGGGTTGTAGCAGGAGAGAAAGCAAGCAAGAGAGAGAAGAGAGTGAAAGTAGAGAACTGAACAGAACAGAACAGAAATCAAAATTGAAAAATTAAAACAACAAAAAAAAATATCCCTTACTTTTAGTCTAGTCGGTGTGTAACGTAACATGTGTATAAATATTAAGTATTATGATTATAATATATATTAATAATATAAATTTATTTTCGTACAAAAGATTATGCGAAGTGAGAGTTGCTAGTATAATTATTTATTTATTAATTACTATAATCTTTCTTAATATTTACATTTACATTTACATTTACATATATTAAATATTTATAAAATATTTGATAACAGTACTTTTAATAATGAAATTTTTAAAAAAGATTTTTTACTTTTTTTTTTTTTTTGAGAAGTGGAGTTAAAAGTACTTTTTGTCTGGTTAGTACACTAATAACGGGAAATTTCTTGAAAAAAAAACTAATAATAATAATTAATTTTGAAGGCCGTGTTTGGTTTGACGTAGATTTTGCCGTCACGATTTTTTATTCCAATATTTCAATCTTATGCCCAAATTAATTGTGTTCCGTATTTACCCTGTGAATTGAATATTTCATTTTTCCAATATTCTATCACTATATTCCTTTTTTTATCTAAAAAAAATTCATATTTCGTAATTGTAGGGGAAAAAAAAAAAAAAGGCACTTAACAAAAGTGCTTCATGATATAACAGTTACATAACAGTAGAATGTGAATGAATGAATGAGATTTGCATGATTAAATTATACACAAAACAAATCTTATTAATATTTTAGAAATTTTGAGTCGTGAATTCATCCCTAATAGGATTTAAAAATCTGAGGTGATAACTCTAAATATATGTATTCTTTTTAGGTCCTCTAATTAAACCAAAATTATTAATAACCTTAAAATAGTATAAGATTTGTTGTACCAAAAGCATTTATATTTTTACAAGAAAATTAATAAAAATGGTATTAAATTTTATGGTACATTTAATGGTGATAAATTGTCCACTTTGATCACTTAACTGTTAAAAGTCTCGTAATCTTTGCGGTTACATTTTCAAGAGATCTTTAATTAATATATTTTTATTATTACAGACTTATCAACCTTAATAATATTGAGTATTATTTAAAATTTGTAATTTAAATTTTATTCATCACAAAACTATATCAAATGAAATATTTTAATTCTTAAGATTTTAGCTGTTTAACTAATTAATTTTAGTGATTTTAAAAATCTATTAATCAATTGACTAAATTTTAGAGATTAAAATACTTTTGTAGTCTTATATTTATTTACTGAAATAAATTTAGTTAATTTGATATATAAACATTTTATTATATAATATATCAATCCCATAACCTGATTTTTAAAACAAAAAGAAAAAGTCATCCTATGTATTAAAAGAAGTTGATTAAAAATTGGGTACCAAATAGCAAATAAATTAAAGAATATGCCAAGTAGTGTATATTTCTGGTAATCAGCGTAGACTTGCATGGAAAAATAATATTTGTCAAATAAATGGATATTTTGGTCAAAAAATAATAATAATAATAATGATGACAATAAAAATAAAATTAAGCAGTCAACATTTTACAAAGTCCCAATCAAACATTGACCGGCTTCTCATTATGGTAACTTAAAATTAAAATAAACAATTAATTATTTAAAAAAGAAAAAGAAAATAGGAGTTTGGTAGCATGGCACACAGGCATGAGCCGTGTAAAATTGGGAATTGTTTTCTTTGTTTTTGTTTTTGTATATATATAATATTATTTCTTTCTGCTTCCTGCTCTGCCTCTGCGTTCCACGCTGTAATGACGTGGAGTCTTCCAAATTTCAAAGTCTCTGAAAAGAATCCCGCCTCCGACGCATTTTCCTCTAAATTGCCTTCACCTAGAAGCACCTTCATACTTTTACCCTTTCTTTTAATTTACAAGTGATTTTACAAAAAAGTGCTTCTTCTACTAAATAAGTTTTTTTTTAATAAAAAAAAAGAAAATCGCCTGCCTTCTTTAAAGCAGTTCATGAAATATAATTAACAATTCAAATTGAAAATGACTACAAACCCCCGAGAGAGGGAAAAGAAACCCTAAATTCTAATACTTAATTGGAATATTCAAACCAATTGCACGTGGGGAGGGGAAGTGCTTTTCTAAGGTTAAGAAGAAAAGAAATGCATTGAAATTGTTGAGCTAGAGATTGACCTAATATTCTCATGCAACAACCATCCCAAATTGGAAATGTTACATTAAAAAATTAAAAATTAAAGTAATTATATGATTTTATTTATGGGGTTTTATTTTTCGTTCAAATACAATATTAATTACTTTGATTTGTATATAAATTAGGGGCATGTGATATCATGTTCTTTTCAGTCGTATGAACTTTCTACTAGTGGCCCTCTTCCTCTTTGATGTGCTAGCTTATGCTTAATTTAATTAATATTATTTTTTATTCTTCGTCTATATCTATATGATTTATACATTATAGTGCTAGCTAGCTTTAGCGCTACCACTAATTTTAACTTTTTTTTTATTATTATTTTCTAATCTCATGATTTGAGTTGGTGTTGTAAACTTGTAACATATGTAATAGAAGAATTTTATAATACACCTTAAATTTGTATAATATATTTTATTATTATTATTATTATTATTATTATTATTATTATGATTCTTTTTATTTTAAACAGACAACTCGTCACAAGTTTAATTAATTTCTTAATTTTAATCTTAGCCTTATCAAATTCATACTTTCGACTATTGAATTCACTATTTTTCAAGTTTACAAATTAAAATTTGTAAAATATATTTAACGTATAATTTTAAATAAATAAAAGTATCGAATAAAAAATAGTGAAGATGATAGACTCACCTCAATTTTATGTAAAAATCAATTAAATGGAGGAAAAGTAAAACAATATTTTTAATGTTAAAATGAGTAATTCCTGTATTTAGTCTAAAAGCGTGGGCAAACTAAATTTAGAAGAAAAAATTAAGGGAAAATTCAAAGTTGTTGAACATAAAGTGATTTTCCAAAACACAAGCAAAATGAATTTTCAAAGAAATACCCAATTTGGATCTAGAGGTGGGTTATCTACTAGTGCTACTATGAGCTGTTGTTTATTTCTTCTACCACTACATTTCTCTCCAATTTTCAAAAACGTTAAACCAAAATTTTAAACAACATTATAGATTTAATTTTAATTTGAAGATTTGCGAATTTTCTTTTTGTTTTTCCACGTATTATTTGAAAAGGCAAATTAGTAGTGGGTTTAGTTCAATCAACTCCCTCCCCACTTAATTAGTGCTAAACACGAATTCCGTTCAAGTTGACACTAATAATTATTAATTTGTTTGAGGCTCCCGTGTATGTATATGTATATGTAAATGAAATGAAAGAGTCCAGCTAACCCACATTGATATCATGTTCCAATCAAGTGGAGCAGTGCACCCACAATCACATTAGCTCTCGATCTCATTCATAATAGTTTGGCTGGCTAGGGCTAGGTAGCTAGCTAGCCATAAAGATGTTGTTGTTGGACCACCAAACCGACACTGCGTCTGCATATGATGTATATAGCCCAGGCACTGTTGTTTTCTGAAAACAATAATTAATTTCTTAACACATTGTTTTCTACAACAAAAGTCTCGTCGTCTTTGTCAATGAACTCTCAAACATAAGTAATTTATAACGTATTTATTTATTTAAACAGAAGTTCACAGTTTTCTTATTTTATATGCCTTTCTTTTGATATCATATATGTCAATTATTACTACTATCGAATTATTTAAACTCTCTAAGAATAGAATTAAAATGCCTTGGGGGAATGTGATTTGACTAGGCCAGGCCACGTGATTGGACGATGATAACAACCATTCTATGTATGCATTTGTATTGTATTGGCACTAATCATCACCTGATTCTCATACATACAAACATTACACTCTTTTATTTTTTGGTCCCCCACTGGCCACTGGGCGCTTCTTCTTCTATTTTTTGTGTACAAGAAAAGTAAGTAATAAGGAGGTGGAGAAGAGAGTCAAAAAGATAAAATGATATGATTGCAAATAACACCAACCAAGCCAAGAATTTAATGGCTCTAGTACCACGTCACTTTCACTTTTAGTATATTATTATTATCTTTTTAGATCTTATTATTAGCATTGGGCTTAAACGTTTCCTTTCCAATTAAATTACTTACTTTCCTGACTGACTGACTGACTGACTGAATTAGGCAGCGTTTGTATTAAATGACCAACACAACGGCGTTTGTATTTATTATTTTTCTTGGACAAAACATTCCAACCTTAAAAATTAAGTACATTTTCAGTGCAGCTATACATATACATACATACACATACATATTTATGTCTTGAAAACATTCAAGCACAAAACTTGAAAACATCCATTTGGAATTGGATGGATCGGATCATATGAATAGGGTAATTATATTCCATTGCATTTTTAATAAAAAAATCATATGAATAGGGTAGTATAGATAGAATTTGTATTTTGAACATTGTGAGAATTTTAATATGTTTTCGTGTATCAAAAATGATATTTTTATTATTATTATTATTTTCGATGGATTATGATTGGGAGATTGATTGGGTGAATTCATGATGTGATGAGTGACGAGTGATGATGTTCAGAATTATCCAATCATCTAAAATGAAATTCCTTCCACTCACACTTCACTAATAATATCGCTGCCTTTTCCTTTGTTTTCTTTTCGTTTGTTTTGGCCTGCAGTTCCACTTCGATTGAACCCACTACCATTCTCTCTCTCTCTTAAAATTAAAAAATTAAAAAATAAAAAATAATAATAAAATCACTCAAAACAAAGAATCCAATGTGTCGCCGCTGTCAATATTTGCATTATTATTGCGTTATGACATGTGCAGCGATCAACATTTAACTCCAAATTAATTAATTAATTAATTAATTAATTCAAAAAATTACAAAAAAGTCGGTATATATTGTAATTAATTGTATACTCTCTATCTTTTCACTATTTAAAATTGTGACCCAATTTAAATACCCTTTATTCAGACTCTAGTGAACATTTACACAATCGGCGCCAGAGAAGATTCTAGAAAATATGATATCACTAAAAATTATATCATAACCAAAATATTTGAGATCATATTCGTGACTTTAATATGATATTTTTTGACCTTGTAATTAAATAAATAAAATAAAAATATTTCGTAATTAATTAGTTATGTATTAATTAATTTCGTCCTAATTTTTGGTATATTTAGACGTCGCCGGATGCATGGTTGTTGTCGATTATATAATATATTATTATTATTATTATTATTAAACGCAGCACCGGTGATAATTAAAGTGAATGCATTTGATTGATGTTGCATTTTACAGTAATTATTCATTTGTCTAGGCCCCAATTTCATCAACTCCGTTAATTTCTTCCTGTATTCGCATACTTGGCTTCTTCTTCGCTCATTCTCTTTGTTGTTGTGATTGTATACATAATAAAAAGGTAAAAGAGTCAAGAACCTATTTTTGTTATATATAAATAAAGAAACTGCAGTTTCTACTTGTGAAAACGTCAAACATATGGACCGGGAGTGATATTATCCTTCATAAATTTGAGGTTTTTGAACCAAGCGGAAGAAAGACGAAGCCCCTTTCCTTTGAAACTGCTGCATTTCCTGAAACAATTGAATAAAAAATTAAACAGTACTATTAGACAAAGAAAGAATCGATGGAGAATATGCATAAACTGGCCTACCAATGTCTAAAGACTCTGTGAAGAATCCTTTTGATGAAAATCCATTCCCTTTTCCTTTTTCTTTCTCTTTCTCCCAATGAACACAGTGATGATCAGAAGTTTAATCATAATGGCTCTTGTGGAAATATGGGAAAGTTAAGTTAATTAATAATAACCATATTATATATATTTTACATATATGTGGTATTTTCGTACGTGCTAACTTAGCAATGCAGTATTCAACGTGGCCGGTTGTACAACAATAATAACTTGTTTATTAGTCCGTGGTAATGGTACTTTTTGGCATTTTATGAAGTGTTATTTGTATTGCTTTTCCAATTTGCTTGCATTGCACGTGAGTGTATGCTAAATAAATAGATCAAAGATTTGCATTTCAATGCGCTTCTTTTTCCACATCACGCTAGGCCTTGGTGGGTAATTGAAAAGAATGGTTCTGGAGATTTCTGGGCCTGTGAAGTTGAATTCAACCAGGAAAGAAAGACACCCACAAAATACAATAATAATAGTAATAATAGAAACAGAAACAGAAATCGAAATCGAAATCGAAATCAAATCCAACCTCCAAAAAAGAAAAGAAAAATAGGAGCCCCCACCCCCCACAACTCTATAATTGCTTGTCCTCTGCTTTTTCCATGACAATAATTATTATTACCATTATTATCGTACCCACTTGATTTTTATTTCCTCTATTCAATTATATCTTCAACAGCGATCTTTCTTATTACATCATATTATTCCTATTTACTTAAAAAAAAAAATTCCAATTTAAAAAATTAGTAGATAATGAAATTTTATTACGGATGGATGGATGGATGCCTGCTTGAATTGGCAGCCTGCTTCCACATGGGATTCCTTTTCTTCATCATTTAGTACTTTTGACTGCTACACAAACTCCATTGATTCATCACCAGTAACACAACAGTACCGAAACTTGTGAGACAACTTTCTTAATGGAGAGGAGAGGAGAGGCTGTACATTTTTGACCAAACGACGTGTTCAATTGTAAGTAACATCATATCTAAAACTTCACAAATAAGATTGGAATTGGAGCAAACCAAACCAAACCAATCCAAAAAGAAAGCTGAAGCCGAAGCCCTTTTGGTTTCCAATCACAAATTATTTGATTGGACTTTGGCCCTCAATCTCTCATTCATTCTTGTCTTCAGATAAAAGGGACAATAATTTCACCCTATTTTCATATCATCAATCATTAAATCCACCCTCCATTTTTCTTTTCTTTCTTTTCTTTTTCACTTATACTCACTGTGTACATATATAACACTGCTATTTATTGCTATATATATATATATACATATATCTTTTCACTTTCACTCTATGAACTTCTCTGATTTCTTTCGATTGCAGCATATGTATTTTGACAACAATTTTAATTGATATTTATTTAAAATTAAAAATTTAATTCATAATAATTTTAGTTTATATTTATTTAATATTTATTAAAATTAAGAATTAAATTAAGAATAATTTAAGTTGATAATTTTAATTTATATTTATTTAATATTTATTCAAATTATGAATTTAATTAATTTTTATTTATGTATCATATTTATCCTAAATTTCAAATTCTAATATATAAAGTAAGTCGTTTTTCTTACTCTTTTTTTCGCAAATCCTCCGATATTAATCATATTTCTTTTAATTTTTTACCAAGCAATTTCATAACCTTATCAACTTGACTATTCTTACAAAAATTCTTTAATATAAGAGTCCATTTAGTTTGGGAGCTGACACGGTTAAAGCAACTAGTTTTTCCAATTAAATCTTGAGCAGATTTATAGGAGGCTAATAAAGATTCAACTCTGGTTAAAGTATATGAATAGCCATAATTCTCCTTTCCAAAGAGATTAAGATTTTGGACCCTCTAAATTGACCAAGTTACCACCACAAAGAATTCAAAGTTTTCCTGAGACAGAGATGCAGCTAAATTTTGAGCCAAGAGTAATTTAGGAAGATATGTCACTTTAAACTAAACCACTCAAAAATATTTTGAAAAAATTATAATTTTAATCAAAGCATGATTAGAAAATTACTATGATCCCAGTATAAAAAAAAAAACTTAAAAAAAAATTATATAAAAAAAAATGAAATACTTTTCAATAATGCTACTGATTACTATCATTTTGAAGAAAACGACTAAGGCAGCAGCCCACAACCCAATATTTTTTTTTTGAATATTACATATCACATGTACAATCTACCAACATTAGATTGTATGCACCCAAATTTGGGTAATTTACCAACATGAGATTGTCTGCCCTTATGAGGGGAGGGAATTGTGTCTTCAATGAGGTAGGAAGTCAACCCACACACTAATATAGTGAATCCCACTAATAGTGAGTAAAAGATCCCATATTTATTATGAGTCATACCTAAAATAGAAAAATTTTCTCACATGTAAATGATGAAGGACTGAAGCTGATACTCTTCGGTGAGGAGTGTTAGCATCTGACTATTCGGACTAGGGCTGAGTGGTTGCCCACAACCCAATGTTATTTGCGTAACAATTATGACAAATTTTTAGCCCACTACGGAGCATTTCCCAGCGCTTCTGTTTTTTAAGCTTCCACTTCTATTAATAGATTGAACTAACAAAAATAGTGATTCTTATGGTCATAAATTGATATTCTTATTCATAGAAATTATGAAGTACATTCATAGAATAATAATGAACTTAAATGTAAATCAAAATACTGAGGTGGCAATATCCAACTTAAGACTGATGATATGTATTCTGAAAAACTCTATATGCTGCAACGATTACATATACAGACATGCCTTCTGTTTTTGGCTAATCTTTTGCCTCTTTCAAATTGAGTTTTACAGTGCATGAAAATCTTGTCATACGCATACAAGAGCTTCATTTACAATTGAAAATGGTCTTCTTTCAGATGTAAAAGTCACTTTGCTTCGATTGTGCTTTCAGATCTTTCAGTTTCTTCAATATGTTTGTGAAGTAATCCTGCAAATATTTCTCCAGCGTAGCTATGTCCTTGACATCCACACCGAGCAGGTCGTATGTCTCATTCATTGGAACGGAGAAAACAATATCACTTGTAAGAACCTACATTTTTTGGCACAAGATGACATAAGAAAAGTAGCATTTTCAGTTATGAATACAAGCGTTATCCATAATGAAAATGCTTTTATACTCAACACTGAAGATCTGCAAAATGAACTATCAAGACAGAAGTAAGATGCAGTATGTAAGCAATTTTTCAAGGTTTTCTTTTTTTTTTTTTTCAATTACAATGCATACGAAACATAAAATATATTTCTAATTCAGTTTGAATTCGTTATATGATAAATTATTACCTCTGAGAATGCCAATCGATCTGCAACATCATTTGTCCACTCAAAAAACCGAGTCAGCTGCCGAGTAAATCTTAAGACAGAAACAGGGACTGTTGTTACATTTGCGTCCTGACCTGCGAGCCTCTCACACAATGTTATCACCTGAAATTAAGAAGGCACATCAAATTAAACAAAGAGGATTTTGGAATCATGTAAAATGTACTCCCACAACATTCTACTGAGAAGCTTCATGTTGTAGTTGACTAAGGTAACATATTATTGCTTACCTCTTGGGTTGTCCATGCACGAGGACCAGCAAAAGTGAGAACCCGCCCGTTAATATTCTCATTGCGTAAAGCTATGAATGTCAATCGAGCTATATCCTAATAGCAAAATTGATAAAACACTGAGATATAATGAAGAAGTAATCATTGAGTTATAGCTTTCTTTGTGAGACTAATCAGGAAAGAGTTTTATGCAAATAACCTGAGTGTCCATGTACGCAATTCGAGTTGGGGCATCTGTTCCCCAGACAGATTTTTCTTCTAGTATAGGGACTGCATATTGCCCAATAAGGCCCTGGGTGTATTAACAGCAATTTTCTATTAGTGCTGGGAAATAACTCAGAAAAATAGATCTGATGCATAATCAAGGACAATCAACCATTAAGAATGTCAAGCAGACAGATAAATAGGAAACTGAGCTACTTCTAACAAAATTTCAACAGCATGCACATCTAGGATTTCAGTTTAGAAACACTTACTTGCATGAAACCACATAACCGGATTACAACATGAGTTAGGCCCGAGTCTCGCAGAAACTTCTCTGTGCAATACTTGATCTCCATAAGTGGAACTTCAGGATGCTTGTCACAGTTGTGAATTGAATAAAAGATGTACTTCTGGATTCCCATTGCTTTTGCACATTGTATAAGAGCAACTTTTCCTTCCCAGTCTACCTAAACAGAACAGATGGATTAGATAGAACCCACAAACTACAGCAATATGAGGAGGTTAATCAGAAATCTCTGAGAAAAACTCAATGAAAGACCGATAAATAGGAAGGAATTTCCAATGTACAGAGCCAAATAAATGACTAAGTTAGCACACAAAAGAGGTCCATTTTTTACTCAATTTTAAAGATGAAAAATGCCAGAGATTTCTGATCATACCATGGCATATCTTACTGCAAAACTGTCAGTTGTCGGTTATAAAATGAGACTGCTTGCACTTTAATATTATGAATACCTTTCATAAAGAGGAAATACAAACTTCATTGGACCTGAAACTAGTAGAATTATAAAGATCGAGCAGTGTATAGTAAAATAATAAAAGCAGCCCAATTTATTATATTTTTACGGAAAAAAAAAGAAAGAAAAAAGCAAATCTCCACTCCACCTTGAAACTTACCGTTTTTATGGGCTCTTCAGGACGCCCTGTGGCACAGTCAATGATTGTATGAACACCAACCAATGTTGCAGGAATAGTCTCTGGTTTGCTGAGGTCTGCCTGCTCAAATATATTTAGCATTCAGTTCATGAGCTAAACAGAAACAATCTGAAGTTTCTACATAAACATTTTTCCATGCAAATATAAGAAACAATCTTAAGTATCTTCAATTCATAAAGAATAAAGATCAAACGTCATTGGAATGAAAACCTAAATAACATCGCAAACAAAACCTCATAGTTTCCCCTATTTTTTTCAATCTAAATATAAACTTCATTGATCAAACACACAAATTATACCATGAAATTCACTGCAGCAAAAGAATTAACAGAAAACAAGAAGAAATGAACGTACATTGACAACGGTTGCGCCCCAATCGCGGAGAAAATCAGCAGGGGCAGGTCTAGGTCTCACGAGGCACCTAACATCATACCCTTCATCGAGTGCACGCCTCACAATCTGCCTACCAAGTGTCCCGGTTGGACCAACAACTAGTATGCTCGTGGGTCTCACCGGCGTCCCCGGACCCATATTTACAGCCGACGCATTTGCAGTTCCAGCAGCACTGCATTTCACCACCATTTGTTGCGTACAGGATTTCCCTTAAAAAAGAAGTAAAATTGGAATCAGATAGTTGAAAGATGGCATTTTTAAAATCCCATTAATGAAAAAAAATAAAAAAACCTTTTCTTTCGTTACCTGTGAAGGAAGAAGAAGAAGAAGAGGAAGAAGAGAAGAGAGGGAGAGGGGATAAAGTGCGGCACCATGAAAGTCGGGCATTGTTTGAAGAGGTTTTGATGTGGTGGTGGTGGAGTTTGACAGGTGTTGGTAGCTGTGTGGGCAGTCTCAACGCCATTGATATTCTGTCTGTACAGAGGGTGAGAGAGGAAGAAGAAGAAGGAAATGGGAAGAAAGGAGAAGAAGAATGTGGGTGGCAATCTTGCCACGTCGTTCGCTGCAGTGGATTACGGTGTGTGCTGATAACTACTATTCTCTGGCTGACATGCGCTGGGGCCCTTGCTTGCCACGTCACCAGGGGGTTAAACGCTGTCGTGTCGTTTGTCTTGCCAATAGCAATATGGTCCTGGTAACAACATTCACATTTAAGTTATACATACAAGTCTGTCTATTATCAGAGATGAGAAATCTTTGTTTATATTACATGTTTTGAAAATGCTATATTTGACATTTGGACAAAAAAGAATAATAAACGTATCCCTCACAATTAAAACAATCAAACAAACTCCTATATTCCCTTTTCCCTCCCTCTCCTACTATGAACCCCAGCCAGCCTTACGGCAGGAATCAATAAAAACTGAAAGGAAAAAAAAAAAAAAACTACTACTAGCTATGACTTCATTTACTGATATCAGTGACTTCTAACATACAGTAAGTTTTCATCCAGTTGATCATTCCTCAAAAGTCCAATTGTTGCTGCCATGTACCAAATTCGGACGCGGAAAACTGCTTGATTTCAGGATTTTTATATACAGAATGCTTTGCTGCAGAGACTGTCCAAGAAGCAAATGCCAAAAGGATCACTTGAAGCCCCCAAAAAATTCCACGAAGATTCGGTTAGGAATAGCATATAACTGTTGTTAATGGAACATGCTATCCCCATATTTAATCCGAGAAAAAACTATTCGGTTTCTGGTTTAACCAATGAAATATTTGAATCTTTAGCTTGATGCGCACCTCCATTGTCCATATAATCCATATCTGCCCAATCATGATCATTTTCGTTGACATGATCATCAGTCACAACACTGGTATCCTTCCTCCGGTTGTTCTGATTGTATAAAGTTTGATTTTGGGGAGCAAGAAGTTCCCTGTCCTCACATATGCAGGCTGCTGGGTTTTCATGGAACTCCCCCCTGCCTAGTTTCACCTCATTTGGTTCTCCCATGAGACCAATCTGACTAGTTCGAACCCTTGAGGCAAATTCTTCCCATGTCATGTTATTTCGTTCTGTGAACAACTTGTTCAGTCTTTTTGCATTTGGTCGGATTGTTGGTTTGTGCCCGAAGTATCTCCTGCAGTAGACAAATATGTTTAGACCTGTAGCCAATTTAGTATGAATGTGGAAACAACTATAACGAAGATTGACCACCAGTGATCAATTAAATAATTATGCTAAATAAAACATATGCTGATGTATCTATAAAGTAAAAAGGTGAAGCCAATATATGAAACAACTTGAAGCTACACACTTCCCTTAATTCTCCTAGAAACCTAGAAATCCAGTTGCACTCTTTCCTTGTTGAAATTACACAAAAGACAAGGACCTGTAATATAAAGGTGGGGCATGCATACCTTCGTCCAGCTAAAATTCTAGCCATGTTGCCATTGTTGTTGGTGACAAAAACATCACTTTCATCGCAAACTATGAAATCCAGTGCCGCCATTCGCGAAGAAAATGATGAAAATGGTTCCAACTCATACTTGCTGGCTAATGTCTCTTTTGAATGAAGATTTGGAAAAAGGGCTTTAAGTGGTGCCAGTGTCTCTTCTCCTCCATAAACTTCACCTGAAGCAATATACAAGTGAACATCACTTCCAAATCCCAATGCTCTCAGCATAAGACCAACTTCCTCTGGCGTGAGCGGGCATCTTCCATGGCTCCGTACCTTGTCCGGATTGCTTGCCTGCATGTCATGCAAAAATGAATATGTCAAATAAGAGACTATTTAAAATGCGTGATGTTTTCTCGAGGAAGTAGCAGGATCTCACATGTAAATTTTTCCACCGCTTCCGCATTGCACCCAGTTCTGTCCTTTCTTTGTCACCTCCACCATAATAACATCCCGAAAATGCAAGCATGTCAGGTTCAAACCTACAAGATGACATATTTTAATTTGGATCAATGGCTAGATTGTGCTCTGTGCTACTAGAATAAGATAAAGTGGAAAACCTTTTGAATGCCGTCAAAATACAGGTCTTTTTTAAAAAATGTCATTAATATAACAATGAGCAATACACATGGAAAAGAGCATCTTACCGCAAGTGCAGAGCAATAAAATGCTTGGTTTTCAACCTCATCCTCTCAACCAACATTTTACCTATGTCACGAATGGAATCGGTGAATTTTAAACCATGGTAGTTAACTCTACATCTTAGCTTTTGCAAATCTGTATCCAATTTATTTGAAAGCCGGTAATCAAACTTAGTGAGTTGAACAGCCTGCAAGAAAAAGGACAGCCAGCAATTGTCATTTCCTGAATGAACAAAATTTCACATGCTCGTCTTGAGCCAAATAAAGCCCTCAGGAAACATCATTAACATCATAATTATTAAAGAACAAAATCACAAGAGTAGCTACAATTAATGACACAGGGCAGGAGAACGATCGAGTGTAATTGTAACGTTCAAAATGGATTGAGTTTGGCAAAGTTAAACCCTTTAAACTTGCAAATTTGTCTTTCCAGTTGGTAGTAAGATTATTATTAAATAAAATATGAATTTAAAACCTAAAAATGGAGAAACAGGAAGCATATCCAATGTACTTAAATGAGAAGTAGATGAACTTACATGCTTCTTATTAAGAACAGGCAAAACACGACTCTTGTAGAAGTTCGGAGAGCATTTTCTTGGGACACGCATGTTATGTGGAGTCAAATTTTTCCCTTTCTTTCTAGGAAGCTCTTTGATGATTTTAACATCTCTTGACAGAGATGAAATGAACCAATCCACATCAAAAATCTCCTCAAAATCGCTGCAGCAGACATCAAATTACATATCAATTCACAGGCTGTATCTAAGGAATCAGTCATGATATGGGGGTGATTTAACCATGAAGTATGACTGCAGACCTGGTATCCTTCCAGTATGATTTCTGATCCAGCTTTGGCACAATGAGAGTTGCATTCAAAATATATGCTGCAACAACACCATCTGTAATCTGCAGACATAAATGTAGAAAACATTTAGCATTAAAAACAAGTTCAGCAACATTCCCATCATTCATACATAATGATATGATCCTGAGATGAGAAATCCATATAACAAAATAGCCAAAAGCCACAAGCAAATAAAATTTTTTCAGGATCCCTGAAAAATTTTAATAAGCAGCAGATTCTATAGCAAAATTAATTAACAGGATAGATTAAATCACATCTATCATAGTAGTTATGGTCTTTAAATTTTGCAGTGAGCGATTCATTTGGACGATAAATCAATATAACCAAATAGCCAAAAGCCACAAGCCACAAGCAAACAAAATTTAGGTGCACCACTACATTTAGTGTATACGTCCACATACATGAAACTTTTCTTCCCTAATCTTTTGTGCGTTCAACTGGGAGACTTTATTGCGCCTAAAAGGAGACAATATAAATGAAGTAATCTGCTCATGGTACCGCCAAATCCAAAGAAAAATTAAAAAGGCCAGTTAGGCCTTTCTGTATCTTCGTGCCACACCGTAAACGCACGTTAAGATTCATGAGTGATGTCAAAACAAACAACAATAAAACCCCGTGACTAAATGCCTATAATGAAATAATAAAGTGGAAGTGGAATTTAGAATTTGATGTTTCATTTTTCTCATGAAAAGTAAAATTAAGAGTGATATAAAGCTCATCTCAATCGTTGATTTGATTCTGCAACCACAATTATCTTCAAACAAACAGTAGCTGAATTGCTCAGCTGCCTAGAAAGCTCAAAAAACTTACCCCTGTTCTCTGTTGATTCAGCCCTCCACTCGTAGCAATCAACAAATATCGATTAGGATGCGTTTTGACATTGGCAACTGCAAAATGTTCACAACCTAAACATACTCAGACCAACTAGGTTCAAATATACCTGATTTCATTTCAATCGTACAGAGCTCAATTAATCTAGAAAAGGCATTAAGTTGTCAGGGGTTTGATTAATCAAAGCAAAATGAGATAATTTAAACTTCAAAACAGTTAATGATAATTAAAAAAAAAAAAAAAGAAAACTTTATATCGTTCACATCAATAAACAGAGCAGAAACATTTAAAATAAAATTTGACATAAATTCCATCTTTATTTCTCAAACAACTCAGAATCATACGTTTCAATTACTAAACTTCGAGTTGATTTATGCATCAAATGTTAAAAATTAAAAAACTCAAATATTATCAATGTCAAAATCAGAATTCAAGTTCAGCTTACGTTGAAACTTATCGCTTGGACTGCTGCAACCGTAGAAGAATTTTGATTCTCTGGACCTCCACAAATCTCGAACTAAGCTCCCTCCATTCTCCTGTAAACAAGGAAAATAATGCAGAAAAAATTAAAATTAAAAAAAAAATCTATATTCAAACAGAACACAAGATTCAAATGAATAACCCAGTCAACAAAAATAAAACACCATACCGGAACACGAAACACCGCAGCAGAATTAGAATCCGAATCCTCATCCGGAACTCGAAACACGATACTGGCATTAGAATTCGAATCCCCCGCTGCTTCGGTATTTAGCTGAATCATATCAAACAAACAAAGTTATCAAAACGACGAAAAAATCCACAAAACGCTGAAACCATGCATGACGTATGTAACAAGAAGAGCTCAAAACAACGAAGGACTTAAAAATGGGAGCTGACAATGTGAGTACGAACAGACGATTGGCGGTGTTTGGAGATGGGCGGAGCAGAGGAGAGGAAATTGAAAGCGACGAAAGCGAAGAGGACACAGCCAGAGGCGGCGGAGATTAACGGAAAAAACTGACGTCGGCGACGGAGGAAGATCAGGCGGAAGAGAGCAACGGCCAAGCGATTGCTTGCGTGGTTGTTGTCTCGCTTTTTCTTCTTCATTGTAGTGTAGTTTAAGCTGGAAACAACTACGGCGATCGAAATTTTGAAATTGTTATATAAATAATAATATTAAGAGTTATATTTAAGAGGTTGATTTATTTTTGCTTTTGAAAACAACGGCAACAACAGCAACACAAAAATATTGTCGTTGTTGTTGCTGTTGGTGTTGGTGTTGGAGATTGGCTTTGCTGCAACAAAAACATTTTTCATATCCAACAACACCAGAATCTAAAAGCTCGTCCTTGAACCGATCGCGCGAAAATATTGCTGGGGGTTTATTCGCGTGTGCTTGCTTATACCGGGTTTGAAGAAATAGGACGTTGACACGTAAGCAAAGCGGTTGTAATCTAATGCAACTCTTGTTACTAAACACTAATAGGTAAAAATCTTATCCCAACAAATTTTAGTATTAGAATGAAATTAGAAAATGCTATTTTTTTTTTGGTAAAAGGAAAAAAAAAATCCTTAATTAGTTCGAAAACTTTAGTTGATGAAGAAATCAAAATCTGATAAATTAAAACTTTGAAAAAACTTATTTTTATCAAATTTTTGTTTTTATTTGAATTACAATTTATCTTTTTTTTTATTTTACTATAAATTTAAAATTTTAAGTAGGCTTATTTATTAGAAATAATATTGCAACCATAGCAATTATATATCATGACAAAATCTACTCTATTACTACTAACATTTATTATGGGAGTGCTAGTTAATTTAATCGATTAAATTTTATTAAATAATTTAAAATACTTGAGGTCTAAAATCGTACACACAAGGACACAAATTAAAAATACTAAATTTATATATGAAAGCTTACGGTGCGAGTGCTCACACCGTAACATTTTCAACATCCGTATTTCTTCTCCGGCAACATCTTTGTTATTAACCCTCACATTCACGTGTATCGCACGTGCTTACGCAACTTCCCTCTTTTTTTTTTTTTCCTTCTAACGAGAATTCAATAATTCCACTCTTCACTAAAGCGCGTGCGTTGTTTGGTCGAATTAAGAAAAATAGCAGCATGCGGGGCGGACATGACCACGCTCCACGAAGCGCGTTTCAAAGGAGCCGTCATCATCTAATACACCGTCGTTTTAGAGTCGGTAATAACGCTCAAAGGTATAATTTAAGTGCTCGACGTTTGTCTCGTAGCGTCATTCGATTTCGGAATCTTGCGGTGTTTTACTTGTGAAATGTGTAACCGATCGTTCGAATGTTAATATTGTAATTATCTAATTATTTAAGGGCATTTTAATAATTAATTAAACTAAAATAACAATTTATTAATTGATAATTTTGCCGGCTGTTTTTTTTTTTGAAATTCATTTTTTCATCATAGATCGTTAATAATTTTTTCAACATATTCTTTAAGGCAAATACTACTAGGAAGTCAATAAAATCAACAATTTTTTTTTAATAATATGGAAGTTTATGATGAAATGTTTTATTTTTTAATACACACACTCAAAAGGAGGCCTACCAATTGCTTTTTTTAAATCGTGGGTGATGATTGACTCAATTGATAAAAATTTATTATGATACATAAATTGCTTTTTTCTATTGTTGATAAGAATATTTTTTAAAAAAATGATAGAGATATATTTGAAAAGCTTTGGATATCTTTCAGTTTTGTAATAACGAAAGAGGTGTCGATCCATCAATTCGAATTAACAAAACTTAACAACTAATCTCCCTTTTTAAGTAATTAAGAAAATTAATGAAACCAGGCCACCTAATTGGTTTCCTACCGTAGTTAACTACTTTCACAAAAATTGAAAAGCTTGAGTTGCGAGGCATATGATGCGGATCCAACGGTCACAATGCGGTCAAAGATTATTTAATTATCACTTAAATTGAGATAATTTAATGGGCGACTCCTTAATTAGTTAATAGCCATGGAACTGGTGTTAATTAGGTGACAATTACGATGGTTAGTTGAATATGAAATAAAATTAATAATCCTATACCTAACCCTTTATTAAAATATTAGGTAAAACAAAAGACCAAATTTGTTAAAATGTTAAAAAAATTACAGATATGAGCATTGTTTTATATACAAACCCACAAGCATCGTGTAACAATATTAATTTTATACAATAAAACATAACACGATTAGTGTATCTAAATGTATTGTAGTACGAGTAGCTTATTAATTAAAAAATATATGTGTGTATTTACAGTGTGACGGCATTTAATTTCGATTGATAAAGAAAGAAAGCTCATAACAGAAAAAACCGTGGGTATGTTACATACGCAATTAATTAATTATTTAGGATATTGAGAGGCACGTGAATGTAGGAGTCATATCACATGTCGTGTTTGCAAGGGAAATTAAATGCCATATGTTGTCTATGAATTTAAAGATCAATTCTGTACATCGTATCTTAGAATATTTATGCAATCTTGTAAATTTTTTATTCTTTAACACCAAAATGGTCATCTAGTTAAGAACGCAACTAAGTTTGGCCTCGACCTAGGAAGGCAACTCTCGAACCTACTGCGTGCTTTTACCTAATTTGATCTTATTAGTTTAATTATTCCCCTGATCGGCCACCCCTATGGAAAGAACTTATTGGGGTACCCATTATGTATGTGTGTGTATATATTTTATTTAAAAAGAATATCAAGTTGTTGTTGTTCAGATACTTAATGTGATTTAACCACAATCAAATCATAATTATATGATGTAATTATAATTTAATTTTGACGTGTGATATTGCAATTTGCAATGAGGCAAGCACGTCCACGTTGAATCCATGCAATAATGGATAGCATTTTGACAATAAATTAAAGGCCATTTTTATGTGAATCTATAATTGAATTTGCATTTAAACAAAACTCTTATACATTTCAATTAATCAAAATAAATAATAATTTATCACCAACCACCTCTAATTTTCTAATTAAGCCGTCAATTTATCTAATAGATAGTTGTTTATTCCCACTAGGCCACTAAATTTTATGTCTACACCAAAAAATAATAATAAATAAAAATCAAAGTTTCTTATTCATTAGTCAATGAATTAATAAGTAAAATAAAAATTCAGAGAATTGGTCAGTTTGAAAGAAGTTTGCTTCTTCTTATCACATGATAACAACATCAATCTATTTATTAAGTTCCCGGCGTCTTAGGAATTTTGATTTAAGGGGTTAGGAGAAAGTGCTTTTTTCTTCAGCTCAATAATCTTCTTAGGCCTTTTTTTTTTGGGCCACGAAAAGCGATTCTCCAGGGAGTGCTTTTGGATATAAAACCCAAGATTCTTTAAGTAGATCAACCGCCTTGCCTCCGAAGAATGCTTAGAGGCAGAGAAGTTTGAGGGTTTATTAACCATGTGTTGTAAGAATTAACGAAGATCAACCTAACCCACCCTGTGTGTTGCAAAATTTTTCCTTGGTCTCTTTTTTATATTTATTATTACTATTCATTTTCTACCAACATTCTAATTTGAATTAATTAAAACTAGAAGTGTGGACTAAATGAGCCATAAAATATAAATTCTATTCTATTCGCGTTGGCCAACCGCAGCCAAAAATCAATATTCGCCAATCAAATGTTTGCCCTACTATTCTCATTGGGATTGGGCTCTATCTAGTGTCTATTATATTATCTAATCTCTATAAATGCATTTTATTTACCCTTACTAAAACAAAATATCATATCTTAATTAATTAGATAAATATAAATAATTAAATATTACTAAAACAAAATATCATAGCTTTTTCTACGAGCTTCGTTGAGTTGCGTGAAGGACAGTTCAGTTTCTAATAAATTACCTGACCACAAAAATACTAATAAAAAAAAAAAACAATAAAAAAATGGAACACATCAATTTAACTTTCTTTCACCACCAAATCTTTCTCTGAAACGACGGAATCAATCTATCAAACGAAACGCGGAAGCCGAGATAATGAGCAGTCCCGGTGAACTGAAATCGTCGAGCTCCGAATTGGATTTGGATCGACCTAATATCGAAGACTATCTCCCTTCCGGAGCCTCCATTCAGGAGCCCCACGGCAAGCCCCGTTTGTACGTATTCTATATGTATTCATCTGATTCGTAGCTTTTATTTTTTTTAACTCTTTCTTACTGAATTGTTTGCTTGATTCGAATACGTAGGCGTGATTTGCTCGACATTTCGCCGACGTTAACTGAAGCTGCTGGTGCCATTGTGGATGTGAGTTTTTCTCTTCTCTTAAAATTTTTGTGTTAAGAGTTTCTTTTTTTTCTTGGGGCAAAAAGAATTTCATCTTTTAGGATAATTTAAAGTGCTTTTACTGATAAAGCATGAGCAGGACAATACACTACCAAATGAATATACAAAATATTATTAAGTTGTAAGCTTGAAATTTAATAGTGTGATGGATTTGTAATGAATGAACAGGATTCGTTTACCCGGTGTTTCAAGTCCAATCCACCGGAACCCTGGAACTGGAATATATACTTGTTTCCTCTGTGGTGTTGCGGTGTGGTCATTCGTTACTTCATTCTTTTCCCTATTAGGTTAGCTGTAAATTTGTGCCTTTTGTGTTAGTGAGCTTCCTTTATACTTTTCTAGCTGGCTGATGAGAGTTGATTGAATTTGCAGGGTTATAGTACTGACTATAGGATGGATAATATTCCTCTCATCATTCATTCCGGTTCATTTTCTGCTGAAAGGACATGATAAATTGAGGACAAAGCTAGAGGTATGATTTTTTTACTTGTTTTTAGTTATTATCTATAGCATCCGGTGTAGTTTACCTTGCAAATGTTTCGTTTGCTTCCTTTCTCCAATCTATGCTAGTAAATAAACTGGCTTTTATAACAGTGTAGTTCTTGATTATATTCTCGGAAAGTGAACTGGACTGCCTGTGAGTTGTTTCACTTGATCTTGTAATGGTTAACATGAGTCCTTGATTTTCTTTACTTTTTCAATCTTTATCACTATGGGTACACTTTTGGAAAGAAAGCTTGTATTAGAAGATGAAATCTAGTCATGTAAAGAAATTCTTGGCTTTGGAAAGCCATGAACTTTGGAAAAACATGTATTTTGGTGAGGTGTATGAGGGAATCCTAAAACTTTGGCTTATGGTAATGGACACATGATAAGTGGGTGTAGGAGAATGTATTCGTGTGATATTTGGGAGTGGCCCCCATTATGCGTGTTGTAGCAAAGGGAAATATTCACTATCAACCACTTATACTGAGACTCTGTCTTATGAAAAGTCCCACTAATTCCTCTCCATCTAAGTGGACGTAAGGAAGAATATTTGTAGACACCCTGAGTACACGCTCAGGTGATTCTGTGGAAGTAGACCATGAATTCATCTCCATCTTATTCGGACTGGACTGGTATAGAATATGTGGAAATGATAGAAGCATAGGCTAAAGTTTTTTAGAATATACTATACATTACTAGAGGATGTTTACATATTAATAATCATCTTCTTGATTTTTGCCTTTGCTTCTTGATAACTTAAATTCATTCCCATTGCGGATTGTCTATCTAGAGGTGTTTGGTGGAGTTAATTTGCAGCTTCTTTGTTGCTTCATGGACTGGAGTTGTAAAGTACCATGGGCCGAGGCCCAGCATCCGGCCTAAGCAGGTTAATCTGGCTATAACTTTGACTCTGTTATAAGTAGCCTGGATATGAAACATTTCCATGAGGTTGGATTTTCATCTGACGTTCCCTTTGTTGGTTGAATAGGTTTTTGTGGCCAATCATACGTCCATGATCGACTTTATTATCTTGGAGCAGATGACTGCATTTGCTGTTATTATGCAGAAGCATCCTGGATGGGTTGGTAAGGCATTAAGCTCATTGCATTTATGGAAGTTAGAACTGTAATGTACTTAATGAAATGAAAGCAATTAATCTTTGTTCAAATTTGATGTAGGACTCTTGCAAAGCACTATATTAGAGAGTGTAGGATGTATTTGGTTCAATCGTACAGAGGCAAAGGATCGTGAAATAGTGGCAAAAAAGTAGGTGCAATAATGGGATAGCTCAATAGAAGAATATTACAATGACATTGAGCATATCATGGTAACTTGAGCTTGTATGGTTCAGGTTAAGGGATCATGTGCAGGGGGCTGACAATAATCCTCTTCTCATATTTCCTGAAGGGACTTGCGTAAATAATCACTACACGGTTATGTTCAAGAAGGTATCAGGAATTTATTGTTTTGGGCACAATTCTGAGTTTATCATTCCTGTTGTGTTCTTGATACTTACTATTATTTCTCTTGATGAAAATTAGGGTGCTTTTGAACTTGGCTGCACCGTTTGCCCAGTGGCAATCAAGTACAATAAAATTTTTGTTGATGCTTTTTGGAACTAGTCGGAAGTAAGTAGTTAATTTATTTCTTTAATATAAATTTTTTATTTTTCCCAAATACTATCTGTTACTTTGTTAATGAATGGAAATGCCCACAATCAACCATATGTCTTGGCATACTTTTGATGTTTCCGGCTGGGAAATTCGCAGATTGATTGTTTTATCTGCAGGCAATCCTTCACAATGCATCTGCTACAACTTATGACATCTTGGGCTGTTGTTTGTGATGTGTGGTACTTAGAACCCCAAACTCTCAGGCCTGGAGAGACTCCCATTGAGTTTGCAGAGAGGTAAATAATCGTCTTCTTGACTTGCAATCTGTAAGTAATGGTAAAGAGCATCTACTTCTCTTTACAAAAGTCGAAAATATGTCTCTTATATGAACTGCAAACGAAAACAAAACTCTTGAGTTGAATTTGTCTGATTCTATTTTAATCTTTTTTGCAGGGTCAGGGACATAATATCTGTTCGAGCAGGTCTTAAAAAAGTTCCTTGGGATGGATATCTGAAGTATTCTCGTCCCAGCCCAAAACATAGAGAGGGGAAGTAAGTCAAACGCCTTTAATTTCCTTCATACTGCCCCAGTCTGAACATTATCGAAAAATCACTTGGAACTTGTTTTTCTTCCTTGTCAACTTCTTTGTGACCATTGTATGGCTTCTCACTTGTAGTAGCCCATATTGATGGTTGAAATTGCTAGTAATATTCCATCTTAACCATGAAATAAATTGTTTCAAGACCAAATTCCATTTTTAAAATTTTTTCTTTGTAAACTGGTTTCTGTTACTGAGGTAACTATACTCTTTAAGTTCAATTTTCATTTTCCAATTGCAGGCAACAAAACTTTGCTGAATCAGTGCTTCGGCGCCTGGAGGAGAAGTGATATGTAATTTATCATTCTTCTTGTTTGTTGTATTTAACCATAGTACAGAAACATGGTTGTGCGCTTGATTTTCCCTTAGTTAAATGCAATGTTTGGTCTCAGGAAAATTTGGTCTCAACAGGACCTACTTCAATTTTGTTATTCAAGCAACATTAATTTGCACTTAGAACATGATAGAATTCTGCCTAAATTGTTATCCTTTTTTATCTTTTTTATGACTTGACCTGTAAGGATGAAGTCAAATTCATACCTGCCTTGGCATGAGCATGCCATTTGATATCCTGGTCATAGTGTATACCCAGGTTTTCGATGTTAGAACCGAAATGATAACGGGGGAAGATGAAATGCCTTTTTGAGGTTTTGAGTAGAGGATTTGATTATTTGATAGCAGAACTGAGGTAATTTGAGGATATTTTAAAGTTTAAAGCTGTGGTGTTTCTGATGTGGTTTCAAAGTCACAAGTGTGATGTCTGGTTAGTCTCGTTGAGACCTGTTTTTTTCAGATTACTTGGTCTAGACTCTATAGTTAGAATTGTCAAAGTTGAATATTAATGCCATTTTAAATTTTTTGTGGGTAAACCATAGAAAGGGGCATCTCCTCCAGCGGTGAACCCATTGACCTGCTAAACTGAATACGACTGGGCTGCTTGTAAAGGCAATATTTTTCCGAGCCAAAGGAAAAGCCGGAAAAGTAAATGGAGAAAAGACTTTCATTCGTTGTGTTCACATGTCATATGATTTGATTTCGCAGCGTCAAATTATTTAATCAAGAATTGTCAACAAGCAATATGAGCTGTAATGGAATATTGATCGTCTTTGGTGCGTTAGTGCATCAAACAATGATGCTCTGATTGACAATTGTTCTCGTGTGGGTTTCAGTGCTCTTGCATAAAAGCCTTTTATTCTCTCAATCTACAAATTTTTCATTTAACTTTTTTTTTTAATTATAATTTTCATCATTTGCTTGTTATTTGTAGGCTGATGTTTGCAAAATATGAATTCAAGTCTTCAAAGTTTGGCTGAAATGATTTTTTTTTTTTAATTTATTATTACGCAATCATATTTTAACCTTTCCCAATAAATGGATTAGTCTCAACCGTCCGATTAACATCGAATATGTGAAGGCAATACAGGAAATAACTCCGAAGTGGGGTAATGACAATCCGAATCCTGCATTTTTCATATTTTATAAATAATTAAATAAGTTCCTGACAATCCGTAATGAAATAATCAAATAACCCCTATAAGATATTATGTATTTTGAGTATAGAATATAAAAGGTAAGCTAAGCTAAGGTGCGTGCAGTTGATCATACTAAACTTTTATGTTACGTTGCGCAATTTTGATTTTGTTCCAATATTTAACTTTTCTAGGATTTTTAACTTATGGTTAAGATAAAAAAAATTAAAAATTATAACAAAAAATTAAAAATTAACGAAAGCAAATAAATACAACAAAAAAAATTGAAAAAAGTATATGCTTATATAAATACTCTAGCATAACCCAAATACGTAATTTAACATTTAATGGATTTTTTTCAATTATTTGAACAAAGTTAAGTTAAAAGGACATATTTGGTATAAATAAATAAACTACGTCCTTTTATTTATTAAAAACACATAAAATCAGGGAACTAGATGTTATTATTCAAGAAAAAGAAAAATCCAAACTAAGACCAAGGTGTTCAAACTTCAAAGTCTTCTCAACATATACACATATCTCTATAAATTTCCCTTCATCTTCTTCCTCTGCTTTCACCTTCTTTCTTTCTCCAATCAAATCATGGGCAATTTCGGCAAGCTGCCGCTTGTGCTCTTCACACTCTCCGTTCTCTCCACCATTTCGACCGCGCAAGACTTCAAGTGCAGGTCTCCGGCAACATGCCAAGCTCTTGTCGGCTACGCTCCGGTGAACAGAAGTTCCATTTCCGACATTCAATCTCTCTTCAACGTCAAAAACCTCCGCAGCATCCTCGGCGCCAACGATTTGCCTCTCAACACCCCGCGCAACTTCACCGTCGAAGCTAAGCAAGTCGTCAAAGTCCCCATCCCTTGTCTCTGTACCAACAATACAGGTGATTTTTCTCTTTCTTTCTTCTTCCTTGGGGTGAAAAAAAATGTTTTTAACTCTTTTACATAAATATTTTTTTATCATTTCATTATCCGGACAGCCCGTCAACTGACAAGACGGCTCTGACGTGTGCTGTCTTGTTCACGTGTCATGGGGTCCCCTGTTTCTGTCTACATGACACGTCATCGTATTTTAGTAAAAATGTGCCCTTTTTTTTTTCTTTTTGGCAGGTGTGTCGAACAAAAAGCCGACGTACATTGTGAAGAAAGATGACGGATTATATTTTATAGCAAGAACAGGTATTCGGGGGATTGCTGAAGTACCCGAAAATTCAGGAAGCCAATCATATTGTTAATGCAGACTTGATTCAAATTGGCCAAAACCTGACGATTCCTTTGCCCTGTAGCTGCGACGATGTTGAAAATCAGAAGGTTGTGCACTATGCACATGTGGTGGAAGCGGGGAGTTCGTTTGGGTTGATTGCTAAGCAGTTTGGAACTGATGCACGGACTTTGATGGATCTTAATGGTATTAATGATAGTATGCTTATCGCTGGGGAGCCCGTTGATGTTCCTCTTAAAGGTATCGTGTTTCTATCAGTTTCGGTTTCTGGGTTCTTTGTTTTTGTGAATGTCATCTACTTTTTAACAAAAGAAAAGCAATGACAACTAAAAATGGTTATATTTGGGAACATAAATGATCATGGCAGCACCGGACAACATTCAGTACGGCTAGTCCCCCACATAATTGCTTTTCTTCTACTGTGCTGCCGACTGCTTTAATGGTATGGTAGGCCGTTTCTAAGTAGTTACAACCGCTGGCTTGTCACTTAGGGTCGTCTTATATTTAATAGGTTATAGTATTATGGTCTACATTTTCAGCTGCTTGCGATAAATGCATCATGACTGTCCTTCTATCGTTGACTCGGTTATTGGTCAATGATCCAATTGGCTTTGGCAAGCCAATTGATTCAGGGAAATGCGCAGAAGAATTGTCGATGTTAGCTAGTGGCTTGCTCGTTTTCTTGCATGCGTAATATAGGGGATTGTGATGATGAGAAACCTGCAGCTCCGTTTCTTTTAATGATTGGTCCTTTTCTAGGCGTCTGGATCGCTCTCTTGAGTTGTCCGACTAAAATTCCGAGCCTATTGTAGAACATGACTCTGTAAGACCTAAATAGTTTTGGTTTGCATAACATGACATAAGTGATCAATATGTATGTTCAAGCCTCAGGCTGCAAATTAAATAGAATGCGGATCTGGTATCCATATAAAGGAGGTTCTTCTATAGCTCAGTGATCTAATGATGTTTTAATGCTTATATGCAGCTTGCAATTCATCGATAAGAAGTGACTCATTAGACAACTCTTTACTAGTTGCTAATGGCACTTATGCTGTTACTGCTGATAGTTGTGTGAAATGCAGTTGTGATTCTGCAAACAACACGACGTAAGTGTTTTACACGATAACTACTTCTTCGAATTTTCTCTTTCCCATGGATGATTTCTCAAAGATATCTTCTTGTCTCGTGTAAACTCTTTTATGCATGGGTCAGATTACAATGTGAGCCATCTCAAATTCTACGACCGCACAAAGCCAAATGGGATACATGCCCGGCTATGCAGTGCGAGTCAGAGTCTTTATCACTTGGCAACACCACTTCTAATGGTTGCAGTCAGTGCACCTATGCTGGTTATAACGAAACCAGCATCCTCACGAGCCTCAAGACTTTGTCGACCTGTTCAAGTAAGTCAGCTTTATTTTTTCGCATCAATTCTATTATGCAAGTTGTGTACGAACAACAGCATTTAAACCCCAAATGGTCTCCAAATTTATGTTCAGCTGAAAGGTTCTTCCTATATCTATCTACAATATTGTTCCATCACTAGTTTTCCTTTAACCTTGTGTAAAGTTCTTGATTACTGAAAGTTTTTATCAATGACAGAAAACTCATTTCCTTTTTCCAATTTTGTTGAGCAGCTCCCTCAAATAACGCGTCCAAGATGGGTTCAAATTGGAACTTCCTTTTAATCTCCATTTTCATCTTATTCCTTAACATGTAGTCACTCGTTACGGGTTACACTCATTCTTTTGGGTCATGTCGAGAGTGGAAGCAGATGAGTGTAATTTAGAGTGTCTTTACTCATATGTGTTCGTATTGTATCCTGTTCAATGTAAGTGCTGTAAATGAAGCTCTTTCAAATTGAAGAGTTGTATTTTTCTGTGGTTCTGCGGCAGGTTATACATATAAAAACGTGTTTGTGCTCCATTTGATTGTGGAAACGTTTTCTTTATTTTTGTTTTCCAATAAATTATATGTAGTGTAATAATGTATAAGGAATTAAAGACATTGTTTCCAATGCAATGAGAAACATTTTCATCTCTTGGTAACAAATGTTTTCACCTGCTTCCATGACTCTGCAAGAAAGATAAAGCGTTCGATATTAGTGGTTTTAAGTGGGAATAAAATAAAACTTTTAAAAA
The DNA here is from genome assembly GCA_028052125.1 of Melia azedarach. Classification (NCBI taxonomy): domain Eukaryota; kingdom Viridiplantae; phylum Streptophyta; class Magnoliopsida; order Sapindales; family Meliaceae; genus Melia; species Melia azedarach. The sequence continues at coordinate 349,083 of CM051399.1, read as the reverse complement.
TAAAATGACAGTATTTTAAATAATAAAAAAAGTTCAAAAAGATTCTCCGAGAGCTTTTCTAATCTTTTACTAAAAAAATTTTAAACTTTTCTCCATAGATTAGAAAACATCTTTTACAAGCTGTTTTCAATTACAAGCATACCCCACCAAAAATTCAAAAGAAAGAAGAAAAACGAAAGCAACAACTTCTAACAAGTAAAAAAAATTCACCAAATAGAAATGCTAGGGGTGCGTTTAGTACGATACTATACCAGTAAAGTGGATCAAACACTCTGGGCCCCATATAGTGGGTGAATTTAGTAACCTAAAAGCCCAACAGTGAAAATCAAACTGGCCCACTAAGCTATCGCTAACACAAACATGAAAACATGCCGGCAGAAAGGTTCCAAAAACACAAACCAACTTCCCAGTTGAGTTTCAGTTTCAGTTTTGTGTATCCCATTTCGTAAGTCCAGTTGTTGTAGTGGAGAATAACTCTTTATTTCAGTTTTGCTTTTTATATTCCTTGGCATTCAAGTAACAGGTGCATTATATATCTCTTATTTGTTTTTATCCCGTTACTTTTTCGTATCTTATTTTATTCTAATTTTTTACCTTATCTAGTGGTAGTAGCCAATTTCGGATTTTCATTTCCTCTCCGGGTCTGTCTCATTTCTCATTTTTCACGAGAACCAAACATAGACACTCTTGAATTTTTGGTGAAAATATTTATTTTAAGCCGTTTTTTTGGATCATATTATTCTTTACTGAAATTCTGTTTCTGGGTTCTGTGTCTCTGTCCTTCCGTAGTTGAGGTTTGAGACGATCCTTCGAGTGTTTGCTTTGTTTTCGTTTCTGTTTCCCTTCTGTTTCGGTTTCTCAACCTACTGCAAGACCAAAGTTTGCTTTTTTGTCCATTTTTGTTTGTCTGTAAATTATTTTTTAATTGAATACGTTGCTAATACTCTTTGATTCCAGTTTTCTTCTGGGAATGAACTAAAAGGATTTTCTTTTTATATTTATATTCGCATATTTCACAGTTAACAGAATCAATCCATTTGATAAATATATATATATTTTTTCTCAATTTGGAAAAAACCAAGGCATTAATTCATTGTATAATTGAGATGATTATGAACATTTATGCTTCAGTTTTGAATTTTGAAATTCTGATAACTTACTTTTTTGCATGGTCTTTCAGAGGCACGGTACTGGTATAGACAATGACGATTACACAACTTAATAGTGGTAGATTTTCTACTGGACTGAGAAGTAGAAGTAGACTACAAAACACAGTTGCGAAAACAAAAACATCCCGTTTATGTTTGCAACACATTGGAAATGGTGATTCTTGTGCAGCATTTGATATGAATTGTCACCTATCTGTGGAACATAGAAATTGCGTCTCTCCCTTGGTGATTCATGGTAGAAAACCCAATCTTCTGGTGGTTTACGATCAGTTGAATTCTGATTGTGGTGTTGGTTCTGCTGACATGGAGGAGAGACTGGTTTCAGGAGAAGAAAGTGTTTTGAGCGGTTCGAATGAGGATCACAAGTAAGAGCCGAATTCATCATCTGGTTGTTTACTTGGAAATTATTTGCATTATTGTATTGAATTTGTATAACTTTTGTTTGTATTTTTGTTGCTTGTTTTGAAGTCTGTTTATTTGTATTGAGAACATTGATTTTTAAATATTTCTCCATTTGAATTGATTTATGATAGCCTTTGCAGTGAGATGAGAGGGATAACCGTCAGTGAATCACATCCTCTAGTTGCCAAAAGTGAGGTTGTCAGTGAAGCACGGACGGCGGATGTCAAATGTGAGCTTGTAACGCTTACTTTGCCTGCAATTGCTGGACAGGCCATTGATCCCTTAACACAGCTAATGGAGACAGCTTATATTGGTAGATTAGGTAGGTTTGATTTTTATTCAAATCATGCTATTGATTTATTTCTAAATAATTTATAAGGTTAGGGGACCTACTGGCTATTGAAACAGAAAAAATATGGTGTTGATAAAGTATACTTTTTTTTGTTTCAACCTATATAGGTGGCATCATCACTCTTTTGATAAATGTTGGGTTTTGTTCCGGATTATGGTTTATGGTTTGTGTGTGGTTTATAATTTCTTTCATAATCTTCTAGAACTGATGCTGGTTGGATTTTCTATATTCGTATTTAGTAGTTGATCCATTTATGCAATTAACACTTTGATATCAAGATTTGCTTTATTGGCATGCATCGGAAAAAAAAAAGAAAATTTTTTTGAGAACCTCGGTTGCATTGCTTTTTGTTCTGTTTTCTCTCTAGCTTGAACTTGATTTAGGCTCTTTAGTTTTGAGATTGTTTCCAAATGAAGGTTTAATTTATTTTGATGCTTCTGTAGGTTCAGTGGAGTTGGCATCAGCAGGTGTTTCTATATCAATTTTTAACATTGTATCCAAGTTATTTAATATTCCTCTGCTCAGTGTTGCTACTTCTTTTGTTGCTGAAGATATTGCAAAGAATTCATCTAAGGATTTAGCTTCAGGTGAATATAAACTGACATTTGATGATTTTTGCTGAACATGCATCGGTTTCTTGGTTCATCCTACTAGTTGAAATCTAGAAGATTCAACAATTTTACATTCACTCTATCTAACTTGGGTTGATTGTTATCCTGGTTTAGAAGGAGGTAGTAATGGTAAACCTTCAAATGGGGTAATTGAAAGAAAGCAACTATCCTCAGTATCTACTGCTTTACTATTAGCAGTTGGCATTGGTATCTTTGAGGCTGCAGCATTATCATTGGCTTCTGGACCGTTTCTAAACTTGATGGGCGTTCCATCAGTAAGTTTTATATTTCTAAATTCATGTAGCATATTTGCTATTCTGATGCTTCTCTCTCCATTTCCAATTGTTCTAGTACACATGCTGACCAATTTACAACTAAATTTATGCTTGGATGTTTTTATCTGCTGATTTTTGCTTTACTTACTAATCTCATGGTCTATCCTCCTTGAATTCATTTTCTAACAGGCATCAGAGATGCATGCTCCTTCACGGAGGTTTCTTGTACTAAGAGCCCTTGGTGCTCCAGCTTTTGTAGTTTCTTTGGCTCTTCAGGGCATTTTTCGTGGTTTTAAGGATACAAAGACTCCTGTTTATTGTCTAGGCAAGTACTTAGAATTCCTTGCTGGCTTGAGTTTTACTCACTAAATTTCCAAATATATGTATCTCATATTAGCTACTGAAGCACACTAGTATTCCTGCCTCTAAAATCTATATACCATCTTTTTCGTTTAATATATTTCAAGGCTTTAGATGATTTGTTCTCCACGTGGTGAAAAATTGTCTATCAGGAACGGGAAAGCTCTGTATGTGTTCCTCTATGTGAGCATGTAAGCTGTTGATTCCTATTTTCCTAATGCGTGGATCTCTTTTTGATGTAATCACATTTATAAACATTATTAACCTTCATGTTGTAGGATGTAGGGAATAATTTTACTTAGATATGTATTACGTACATCCATATATGTTATTGAATGATTATTATCTAAGGCAAGCAAATTTGAAAGAGGAGCTAGCTATGTATACTATTTTCTTAATTAGTACTTATGTGTGGAATGATTACTTTAAAAGATTGACTGATTTGTTTTTCCTTTGTACTCTATTAATTCTTTTCTATCTTTTATGTTCTTTCTCTAGCTGCTATGATTAAAACTTTAATCAGATCAAGTTTCACAGTTGCTGTTTTTCTCTTGACTGATGGTAGTTGCTCTTTAATGCAGGTATCGGTAATTTATTGGCTGTATTTTTGTTTCCTTTACTTATATATTATGCTCAACTGGGTGTAACTGGAGCGGCAATCTCAACTGTTGTGTCTCAGTATGTTCCATATCCATTGGTTTTCCTCTTCCTTTGTTTATTTTCTTTACTTAGTTATAATAATGATAAAAGTTACATGTGTTAGGTACATTGTTGCTGTTGTAATGATCTGGTGTTTGAATAAGAGAGTTGTATTATTGCCTCCGAAGATAGGAGAACTGCGATTTGGTGATTATATAAAATCTGGTATCTTTCCTTTAGCCTTCTCTTTTAAAATTTCTCTTCTCTTTTACTTTTTCAATCAATGCCAGCAGTTTTAAGGTACAAATATGCTATGCTTTTGTGACAGTTGTTGATCTGCATCTCTTACAAGTTACAATAATGGGCTTCTGCAGGTGGCTTTCTTCTGGCAAGAACACTTTCGGTTCTGATAACAATGACACTGGGGACGTCGATGGCTGCTCGTCAAGGTTCAGATGCTATGGCTGCACACCAGATATGCATGCAAGTCTGGTTGGCTGTATCTCTTCTTACTGATGCTCTAGCTTCTTCTGGTCAGGTACAGCATTTTATTAGTATGAGTCTCTTTAAGGTTTATTAAAATTATTTAGTTACTTGTTTGTCCTTTATCAAAACACTGTTTGTCATGGTGAACATTGTAGATTGTTTGTAAATTTGAATTAATAGGAAAGCTCATAAATAATTGTTTTAGTTGAACATCATATCTGTTTAATTTATGGAACTATTTATATGTAGGCCCTGATTGCAAGTTACTTATCTAAAGGGGACTTCAAGACTGTTAGAGATATTACCAACTTTGTGTTAAAGGTAAGCTTTTCCTGGTTGCCTCCTTTCTTTTTTTCTCTTTGTGTAGCTCTGAAGCTCTTCTTAGAAGTATAGTTTTTGTCCCCTGGAGCTGTCTATTTATTATTCTGAATATGCAGTCTTAAGATTTTACTTTGACCATTTTCTTTTTCAGATAGGAGTACTCACAGGTGTTTCCTTGGCTGTAATTTTGGGGCTATCTTTTAGTTCTTTGGCCCCCTTATTCACCAAAGACCCTAAAGTTTTAGGAATTGTTGGAACTGGAGTATTGGTACGTCTGCAAATCTATTCCATGCTATTTTCATCTTCCTTTTCTCTCTTTTGTGCTTTTGGTAATGTGGATTCCAATACATATTCTTTTGGTTTAATGATTTCATTTTAATTTGTTGCAGTTTGTTAGTGCAAGTCAACCTATTAATGCACTAGCTTTTATTTTTGATGGCCTTCATTACGGTGTCTCAGACTTTCCATATGCTGCTTGCTCTATGGTAACCACCATCTTCATAAACTCATAGCTGCTGATATATGTCCACATTTTGTTATTTAAAACTATTCTATGTCCTTGTTTGACAACTATATTGTGATACGCAGATGTTAGTGGGAGCAATGTCATCAGCATTTTTGCTATATGCTCCTCGAGTTATGGGTCTTCATGGGGTTTGGTCAGGCCTGACACTCTTTATGGGCTTACGCATGTTGGCAGGATTTTTCAGGTAATGCACTAAAATGGCAAATAGTGGCATATTTTTCTTTGTTTTTTAACTTCAAATTTTCCTGATTATTTTCTCACATGTTCAGGTTACTATCAAAATCTGGTCCATGGTGGTTCCTCCACTCAGACTTAGCAGGTGCCAAGGTTGGTGAATATTGTTGATTCTGTTTGTAGTTTTTCTATTCTTCTTAGTTTTGTTTTATGTTTCCATTCAACCTAAGGAATTCAGCGTATCATATTCGAAAACAAGCTTCTCTTTCCCATTCGTTCTCTGTTTATTTATCTGTTCATTTTCTGCTCTTGATTTGGGTTGAAGGAATCTTCTTATTTCTTTGCTTTTCTGGTTTTAATATTTTTGGTCTAGAACTACTCAACTTGTTTCTTTTTCAGCTGGCAAGTTGATGCCACAACAATCTGGATTCTCCGAGCGATGTTGCAATCATGCAACATAATTCATAGCTCTGGATGATATATTTTTGGTAGCTGATTATATTAGTTTTCAATATTCAATTCATTGTAGCTCATAGATATTGTACAAAACTTGAAACCACATGATACTTATATCGGTGATTTATTTTTAAGGGAACTAATTTTTTTGTTAAAGATCAAATATATGTTGATTTCAACTATTTCGTATTAATCTTTTTATATTTTCCTTTTTCACTTTAAACTATATACTGGCAAACGTTCTATCATAAAATAATAAACTACTAGTAAATTTTATTACATTAGCAGAACTGTTAATTAATCCTTGAAAATTATGCAACAGAAGATGATTACTACAATGACCAGTTGTTTCTTCAAGATGGAACATAATCCATTGGCCCGTAAGGCTCAAACAGTTCGGCAAATATTCCTTTTTTTCTCTTTGGGTTCATTCCCATGTCCTTGCATAATTGATCACTGTACCAAATGTGAAGAATAGATAGGCAGGATCTTCTGCAGTATTTGCCTGAGTATCTCTTCATGTATTCATTCCAATTCTCCATATCTTTCTCCATCTCCTTTATGGCAGGTGGCTTGAATGTTCCGGCAAGAAACTCTGCTAGCCACCGGCATCTCATCTCTGAGGTAAACAAGTTTGAAAGACCTTCTGAATATCCAATTACTGCTAGTTGAGGAATTTGTGGATGAATGATTTCCCTGAATCCAAATATAAAATTAATGTTGTAATTTGTTAGAAACCCATAAGAGATGATAGAATGAAATGCTTCTGACCTGTAGAGTTGAAATGTTTGCTTAGGAGAGCCTGCTATATAGTTTTGAAAGGTTTTGGAGACAAAAATGTCTTTGAGCTTTTTGTCACCACGGAACCCTGTTGCCAGTATGACCAAATCTGTCTCCAGAGGTGCAGCAGCCTCACGTCTAATCAAAATTCCTTCTTCACAAAAGCTGAAGCTTTGTGATTTCTTCAAAATGATGCTGCCCTCTTCAACTTTGTCATAGAATTTTTCTGGCACTGTAGCAGTCAAACATGAACTGATTTCATGCACGAAACTATGTTTTGGTACCATTCCATATCTTGCTAATCGATGCTTCCTCTTAATATAGCTTTCAACAAATTTTGAGAATATCGATCTCTATAGTTGTTACATTGAAAATAAGTTAGTATACCAGGTTCCTTGAAACGAAAGAAATAATTTGAAATATTGCTAGAAGGAAAAAGAAAATGAAGAATTAGTACCAGTGGCAAAAGCATTGTAGCCAAGAGACTCAGTAGGATTCCTTCTCCAGGCTTATGAAGCAAAAGCTCTGAGAACCTGTTAAGGTAAAGATATGCCAAAGGAATTCCCCAGGGAAGGTAATCAGGGAGATTCCAGTGTTCTGTCTTGTACAAAACTGTACATGGTTTTGTCACCCCTGTAAATAAATTGAAGAGAATTAAGTACAAAGCAATATTTCTGTGCAGGAGGATTATGATTTGCTCATGTAAATCTCTGTCAAGTGTTTTTTCATACCATTGACTGCTGAGCATTCCATCGCAATATCCATAGCAGATTTCTGGAACCCAACAACAGTAACTCGTTTTCCCTTGACAAAGTTGGCAGCACTTTGATAATCCATGGCAGCATAGTCCATGGAATGAATCACTTTTCCACTAAATGCTTCTGGACCTTGGTTTGGAGGAAATTCTGGGATATTTGGAACATCACTGAATCTCCCCAAACAGAGAATTACAAAGTCCACTGTGTAAAGCTGAGTTGAATAGTTTTTCAAATCTTTTACCAAAACCTTCCACTTCCCATGAGATCCAAAGGGCATACCATTCCCGTTCCATAGCTTCCAAGACTTCATTTCTTCATCAGAGAAGCCTCGGAACTCAATGCCAACAACTTTGGCATTGAATTTGATGTGCTTAACCAAGTCAAAATGGTATGCATAGGACCGAACATAATCCAAAACTTGATCATGGGTTGGGAATTCCCGAGTAACAGAAGATGGCCATGGAAAATCTGAGAACTGATACGATGATCTTGGAGTTTGTAGCTTTGTTGTGGATAAAGTTTTTGTCCATACTCCTCCTGTACTGCTCTGTGTCTCAAAAACTATTGGATTAAACCCTTTTGACAAGGTGTACTTACAGGCTAGAAGGCCACTGATACCAGCGCCAATAATGGCTATTTGTTTCTTCTCCATTTGCTGTTCTGTCTGTTTCTGTTTCTGAAATCTGTTTATCTGTTGCATGGCAGAATAGGAAACAGATACTTGAAAAATTAATGTTAGCGATATTTTTCGAGATATTTTTGTTCATTTAGTCTCCATGCGGACGACAAGTCGAACATCAGTGGGCGATTTGTCGTAGATTTATCTTATGAGTGAGCGACGTATCAACCATGTATAGGTGAATGACCTTTTATGTATACTCTCTCTCTGAACAGCTTGCTATTTTGTCATTCTCCAACTACAACTATTTTGTGTTAAAAAAATTTAAGTGGTGGAAATAGATTCTTATAAATTGTTCTTTAAATATTATATAAATATATACCAAAAAAAAAATTATATAAGTATCAAATCTCTTAAAATATTATTTTAAGAAATTTGATTACTTGAACCAAGCAACACGCATTTAGAATCATAACAATCAAGCATTCAACGTTTCATTTATTAACAGTGCTTAGTCAAATGTTGCTTCATCACAGTATCAAATGATGGAAGCACAATTATTTTCAATTGAAACTGAAACAAAACAACTCCATCACAAACAAGAGAAGGAAAAACCAAAACAAATTGAAAGTGCTGCATTTGGTTAATTGTTTTTCGAAGTTGGAGCATAATCCAATGGTCCATAAGGCTCAAATAATTCAGCAAACCATCCTTTCTTTCTCTTTGGATTCCATCCCATGTCCTTGCAAAGCTGATCATTGTACCAAATATGAAGAGCACCAATGCATGATCTCCGGAAGTACTTCCTGGAGTAGCGTTTCATGTATTCATCCCAATGTTTCATGTCCTTTTCCATCTCTTTTATGCTAGGTAGTTTGAATGTTCCATCGAGAAGCTCAGCTAGCCACATGCATCTCACCTCTGATGTGTACAAATTCGAGACACTTTCCGAGAATCCTATTACTGCTAGCTGAGGAATTCGCGGATGAACCATTTCCCTGATCACATTTATACAATGTTTTATTGTTACAATTTATAGATTTTGATATGTTAATTGACCAAAAGTTTTGGCAAAGATATGCTAATTACCTGTAGAGTGGAAGTGTTTCGCTTGGGGATCCTGCTATGTAGTCTTGAAAAGTTTGGGACACAAATATGTCTTTGAGCTTCTTATCACCTCTGAAACCTGTTGCCAATATGACCAAATCTGTTTTCAGTGGTGTAGTTTCATTATTAACCAAAATTCCTTCTTCACAGAACCCGAAACTTTCAGATTTCTTCAAAATGATGCTGCCTTCTTCAACTTTGTCGTAGAATTTTTCCGGCACTGTTGAGATCAAACATGAACTGATATCTTGCAGGAAACTATGTTTTGGTACCATTCCGTACTTTGCCAAACGATGCTTCTTTTTTATATCAGTTTCAACAAATTTTGAAGATGCCCATCTCTGTTTATTTGCATACAAATTAAGTTAGTTCTTTTTCTTTTCTTTTTTTCCCTTGACATCAGAAGAAATAACTTGAACAAAATATGCTACCAGTGGTGCCAGAATTGTTGCTAGAAGACTTAGGAAAACCCCTTCTCCAGGTTTATGAACCATTAGTTCTGAGAACCTATTGAGGTACAAATATGCCAAAGGAAATCCCCATGGAAGGTAATCGGGAATATTCCAATGTTCTGTTTTGTATAAAACTGTACAAGGATTTTCCACTCCTGCAACCCAACAAAAAATGTTTAAAAGAGAATATTTATACAATAATTTAAAGCAAATAGGTAGATGATTAAGTTACAAGCATCTAAGTTCTCTTACCATTTGCTGCAGTGCATTCCATTGCAATATCTAATGCAGATTTCTGCAGCCCAACAACAGTAACTCGTTTTCCTTTAACAAAATTGGCAGCACTTTCATAATCCATAGCGGCGTAGTCCATGGAGTGTATAACGTTGCCGTGAAATGCTTCTGGACCTTGCTTTGGAGGAAACTCCGGGATGTTTGGAACATCGCTGAATCTCCCCACGCAGAGAATCACGAAGTCCACTTGGTAAACCTGCATGTATAATTTTCCCAAAAAAAAAAGGAAATTTATACGCTGTCGTTGTTTATATAATTCTGAATACCATAGATATTTACACATAATACCTCAGTAGAAAGGTTCTCTGTCTCCTCCACCACAACCTTCCATTTCCCTTGAGAACTAAAAGGCAGACCATCGCCATTCCATGAGCTCCAGGACTTCATCTCATCGTCAGAAGGGCCCTCAAATTCAATACCAACAACCTTGGAGTTGAATTTAATGTGTTTAAGCAAGTCGAAATGACTTGCATAAGAATGAATGTAATCCAAAATCTGGTGTTGGTTAGGAAAATCTGTAGTTAACGAAGATGGCCATGGAAAATCTGAGAACTGATAAAATGGTTTTGGTGTTTGAAGGTTTGTAGACTCTATAGTTTTGATCCATACTCCTCCAACACTACTTCGAGCTTCGAAAGCAATGGGATCAAAACCTTTTTCCAATGTGTATTTACAGGCGATGAGGCCACTAACACCAGCTCCAACAATGGCTATTTGTTTCTTCTCCATCGGAACTCAGTATCAGCTATCAATTTCTTATGCTTCTCCCTCTGCAGATACCTGCATAGTTATATGTTAATTCAAGAGAGGGAGAGAGGCTATAATTGATGAATAAAATATGAAGCATTGACAACTTTTTATGATTAAAATATTTCATCAGATTTAAAAAAATATAATTTCCAGATTAGCACAGACTGTTTTAGAACTTAAACTAAAGTTCTATCATTTGATTAAGCCTCTCAGGTGTTTCTAAACAATATAAAACTATTTAACCTCATGTGTGCTCACATGTATGAAGATTTGAGCACAATTTCCCCCACATGTAAGTTGTTTTGTAGCTGAGTAGATTCTGAGACTTGTTTATTACATTGATTCAAGAATCCTACCAATTTCTTTTAATCATTCAAATCCTGCAGCAATTTCAAGACACTACACGTCATAGATCTCTGATATTGTACTTCAACATTTTCTTCTTGGCAAAATGAGATGAGCACTTACAGTTACATACCCACAACAACAACAGCAGCAGCAGCAAGAAAAATGGTGGAAACGCTAAACAAAAAAATAAAAAAGAAAAGAGAAAGCCCTTTACCCCTGCTCAAAGTTGGTTTGTAACTTGTTAGCTTTGTTTTTCCTCTGGCTGCTCTCAGCAGAAGGAAGTAATGAACCTATTCAGCTGAGCTATAAGGGATGAAAATAGGCAGCTGCCCCTGCCCATGTTGAATATTGACTTCATATTTTATTACGTCATCCCTTTCTTCTATTCTAATCTATTATAATTATATTGTTTTGTCGTTATCTTCTATTCTATTGAAAATAAGGAAGTGATGCATTGAAAATGTTGATAAGATAAGAGATCGGAAATTAATTTGATCTGAATATTAATTCTTGAGACACGAACACCCTCTTCAATCAATCATTCACGAGTAATAATTTTCAATTTTGATAATGTCATATCGGGACATTCAATTCCATTGAATAATTGGGACGATTGATATCTGTCATGACGAAAATGACAAATTGGGAGTGGGAGCGTTAATTATTTATCTCCACGTTACTTCTTCTGGTAAGTCAAAAGTGCTTTTGTTTGTGGTGGTAGAAATTGGAATCTCAATGCTTTCAAAACTGATTTGGACCCACAGCTTACTACTTTTAGAACACAAAAGGACAATTGATTTTACCAATCTTGGTACAAGACACAACAGCTATCATCTTCATCTTTATCTTCGTCGCAACGACAAACCTACATGATTTATTCAATTCTGACTTTCTCACATGCAACGTTACTTTCGTCCACTCAAAAATAATTAAATTATTTTTTTATCCATCTTATTAAAAATTGATGCAGATGCGTCCCTGTAGTGTACTACAGTGTATAAGAATATTAGGTCAAAACTAAACAAAACCAAAATTCCCTCTTAAAAATAAAATTTACAACCTATAATTTCTTTTAAGAAAACATTGCAATCTATGATTCCCTTAAAAAAGACTACCAACCGAAATTTCCTTTAAAAAAATTGCAAACTTAGATTTTTCTAAAAATAGGGAGAGGAAATGGAGGAGAGAGAGAAAAAAGTGAACAAAAGTTAATAATATACATTTTCCAAATATTAGAGAGAAGTTGGATATTAAGCCAAAATTACGGGTTATCGAACATTTTTTTTTTAATTTTAACGGTAAAAAACTAGTAAGTATAGAATTAGGGTCATTTTAAGATTTTTTAATATAGGTAATAAAAAAAATATAGACCATTAGATAAAAATTACCGGTCTCATATTTTTTTATTTTAAAATATAAATATAATTTTTTAAACATATATATTTTAATTTATCAATTATTCAAGTTTTAACTATTTTATTTTGATTTTTTATCAATTTCAACAAACTAAAAAATTATAATTATAACGTAAAAGTTATAAATTTATATAAAAATTATAATTTTACATTAAACATTCAATTATACCATCTAACATGTATTTAAAATAAAATACTTTTAAAAGTTAAAATTAAAAAATATAAGCATACGTAAAATCAATTTCAAAAATTTAATATAAAAAATATAAATGCACAGAAAAAAATATAAATTAATATCAAATTATCAAATAATAATAGTATAGTTATAAACAAACTAAAAAACTTATAATTATAACGTAAAAGTTATAAATCCACATAAAATTTATAATGTTCACATAAAATATAAAATTACAACGTATAATTTGTATATAAAATATAATATCTTTAAAATATTAAAATAAAAAAATACAAGCCAACATAAAAGAGTTAAAATAAATATTAATTTTATAAATTTAACATAAAAAATTTAAATACATAAGATAAATATAAATTAACATCAAATTATCGAATGACAACAGCACAATTATAAATAAACCAAAAAAATTATAATTATGACATAAAAATTATAAATTTATATGAAATTTGTAATTTTCACATAAAATATGAAATTACAATATATAACTTATATGTAAAATATAATACTTATAAAATATTAAAATAAAAAATAAAAAATACAAGCCAACATAAAAGAGTTAAAATGAACATCAATTTTATAAATTTAATATAAAAAATTTAAATATATGAGATAAGTATAAATTAACATCAAATTGTCTAATGACAACAACACGATCGTAAAATAAAACAAAAGAATTGTAATTATAACGTACAAATTATAAATTTACATAAAATTTATAGTATTCATACAAAATATGAAATTACAACATATAATTTGTATGTAAAATATTAAAATAATAAAAAAAGTACAAGCTAACATAGAAAAATTAAAATGATCATCAATTTCATAAATTAACATAAAATTATAAAATGATAACAGTATAGTCATAAACAAAAAAAATATATAAATATAACGTAAAAGTTATAAATCCACATAAAAATATTAAATTATAATGTATAACATGTATGTAAAATAAAATATTTGTAAAAGTAAAAAATAAAATAAAAGTTAACATAAAAGAATAAAAATAAATATCAATTTCATAAATTCAATATAAAAATTATAAATACACTGAGATAAATGTAAATTATAACAAATTGTCAAATAACAATAATATAGTTATAAAAAAAATAAAAGACATGTGATTATAAATAAACCTCATAGATATGCATAAAATTTGTAATTTTTACATAAAAAATGAAATTATAACGTAAAACATATATGCAATAAACCAATATAAAAGAGAAATAAATATCAATTTGATAAAGACAATAGAAAAAATATAATTATAATGAAATAAATGAAAATGAATACAAATTAATAAACAATAAATTATTATTATATATGGAACAAAATGAATATAAATGTAACATAAGGACTGTAAATCAAAATTTTATTTGTAATTCTGATATAGAAAATTGAATTACCATAAAAGTTTTGTAAAAAAAAATACAATACTTGTAAAATTATAAAAATAATTAAAATTTTTACATAGTTTATTATTATTATATAAATAATTTATATGTGACACACACACACACACACACACATATATATATATATATATATGTTCTAAATGTGCGTGTGGGGCTGTGTATTTTGCCGTAGAAACAAAAATTGATTATTGATGTTTTTTAATTTATTTAATTATTTTTTTACATGTGTCATAATAAATTTTTTCTCATTCTTTTTTTTTAGTTGCATGATGTTAGATAAAATATTACTTTATAAATGACAAATATCAGTATAATTTACTAATAGCATCCTTGTTGTACTAAATTGAATTTGCATTACATGTGATTAAGCTTTCTTAAATTTTGTGGTAATCACAAATAACATTAGTTTTAAAAAATTAGATTAATTTACATTTTACTTTTCTTAATAATCTTTTTTAAATTTTCTTGTTCATATTTGTACTGTTACATATATATTTTTTTCACTAGAAAATTATTAATTTTAAGATATTTTTATTTCTTTTTCTATTAATGTGATATTAGTTATAGGGTTATTTCATTATACTATTTATTCTCAATTATGACAATAATGTTTGCATCTTTAAAGTAATATAAATTTTTCAATAATTCTTATAAATACAAACAACATAAATAATAGATGAGATGTGTTGTGCTTTATAATATTGATTTTTAATTTTTAAAAATAATTAATTTTAATAATTTTTTTATAAAATTAAAAAAAATTTCGCATTTTAATAATATTTAAATTAATATTTTTTAAATAGATTATTCAAAACATGCATAACATATTTTTATCATTATATTTTTTTATTATGATATATAAATTTGTATTTCAAATATATTTTAAAAAATAAATTATATCAAAATAACTTTAATATATTAAAAAATAATAAAATATAAGAAAAATAATTTTTAACTTGAATAATAGGTTAATTTAACATATTATTTGTTAATCAGATTAATTAATATTATTTAAAATAAATGAACCAAATTTTAATTTCAAAATTCAATAATTAATATAAATAAATTATTGATACTGGAATTCTTTATTCCAGTATCATATAATTTTCCATAGAATTAAATTACTCTTTGGACAATAAGTAACAACCAAAGTAGTTTCAACAAAATCCGTTAACATTAACTCTCACCTTTTGTGCTGTGTAAAAGCCTTATGATGACTAAAAATAAAAGGTTGACAGACGTGCTATATATCAATAAATATTGAAATAGAGTTAAAAAAATAATAACCCAAAAAGATGTAAGTTGATTTAATTTTTATTTGTATAATATTTCCGAGAAAAATCCTCCATATATCATAAGAATAAGGGCAGCGTTGAGAGAAGATTAACTAAATAAAGAGGCTCTGATAGAACCCAAGAATTTTGGCAATTACAATGGCAGTTTTTTTATTCATACATTTCTCAACCGCAGAAAAGATCAACTCAATAATTTAGGGGGAAGAAAAAGAAAAAGAAAAAAAACTAAAATGATAATGCTATCAAAATAGTAATGCAGCTGGAGAGCTTAAAAATGATATTCAATAGACTTAAGAAAATCAAACAGTGAAAAATTTGGCCGGGTAAAGGAATGAGAAACTTGAATGATGTCCACAATTCTGACAGGAATGCTACAAGTCGATCAATCTAGATTAGCGATGACAGCATCAACAACTTCTTGAGTTGTGCAGTCTCCACCGAGATCTTTGGTTCTGTATTTACCTTCTGAGATTACGCGTTTCACAGCAGTTTCCAGTCGATCTGCAAATGAAGGGAACTGCAAGTGTCTCAGCATCATGGCTGATGAAAGAAGCAAAGCCACTGGATTTGCTTTTTTTTGTTCCAATATCTTCTCATTTCCCACGTTTCCTGCTGACGCCCCTTGCTCAAAAACGGCATGATCAGCCCCCACATTACCTGTGTAGTCCTCAAAAACTTGATGAGACTCGTTCACAACTAACCGGCAGAACACACTAAGAAAACTCAACACAATTAACCTTTCATTCGTTTGTATACTCAAAATAAAGAAGCTTACTAATTATTACCGCTATTTAATCTGAATATCACAGCTCATCAGAGTTTAAGTGAAAATTTTCAAAGAATCAAACCCGAAGGTCAGTGATTTTTACCTCCAGGCATGTTACCAGTACCTCCAGCAATACCAGCTGCTGTATTTGCCACTAGATTGCCATAAAGATTGGGGGTAACCTACAGAACATAAAACAGGCTACATCAGTTAGGCAGTTGGAAAGTTGAATAAGGTCTGCGGCGAACTGGGACAAAATCATTATTCGAACAAAAAATAAAACCAAATCATAAACTTGACACAGTAGATCAATGTAGACAGATTCAGCCAATCATCAGCACTTTCAGCAGCAATAAGAATGTTTGCTGCAGGCAACACATAACATCTCAAACAGAGAGGTGAAACCAAAATAGAAGGGCGTAGAATACCACATATAATGCCCAAGTATTCAATTCAATAAAATATTGCGCTTTAAAACATTCATGCCAACATACATAATATACCCAAACATGAAAAGTGTTAGATTTCACTATTTCTATTTCAAAATCTACAAATCATAAAGGATTAATTTAAGGTTAAAGCTTCACCTTAAGACATCAGCATCATCTTGACTCAAAATGAAACATTTGCAAAGTTGTAGCCAAAATGTCCATCAAGAAATTTTTTTTTGTCACTGCAACAAAAGTTGCTGAATTGACGAGACACATTAAAGTATTGAATCATATTCATGTCAACCAAAGATATTATAAGATCTATTGTTCAATATCGAATAACATATGACAGCAGGAAACAAAATTCATTAACACCCACAGCTACAAAATATATACATTATAGAGTAGCAATGCATTGATAACAAAAGCTATGCTAGACTTCAAAAGTCGCATACCATGACATCAAATTGTTCGGGCTTTGCAACAAGTTGCATGCAGCAATTGTCAACAATAATCTCATTGTACTTGATACCGGGATATTTTTTTGCAACTTCCCGGCAGGATTCCAAGAACAAGCCATCGGCAAGCTTCATAATGTTCGCCTTATGCACAGCAGTCACTTTTTTCCTGTTGTTTAAGTAGGCATACTCAAATGCATATTTCGCAATACGTTCTGAGCAAAACTTCGTTATTACCTAGCAAAATATAGAAAGAAACTATTAACAATCTAATAAAACGAACCAAGCCAAGTCAACTAAAAGCTTTATATCTTTCTTCCTTAATTTACTATATTTATCATTATTCCAGATTAAATTAAGCTCTAACAAATGCAATCAAACTCGAGATGACACCAGCAGCTCTAGCTTGCATTGACCTCAGCAAGTTCCAATCTTTGCACTTTTTCTAGTTTTCAAATTGATCTTCCTCTCATTTCAATTTGTAACATAGTCAAACTAACATAAACAAGCTTTTAACACTAGTAAAACTAGTATAAAATTTTGAATTAATTACCTTAAGACTCTCAACGACGCCGGGAACAACTTCGTGCTCAAGTCCAGAGTACTCGCCTTCGGTATTCTCTCTGATCACAACAATATCTACATTCTGATGACGCGTTGGCAATCCAGGAAGATTAAAGCAGTTGACCAACGAAGCGTACAAGTCAAGCTCTTTCCTCAACTGAACGTTCAACGAACTCACACCGCCGCCGACCGGAGTCTTCAACCCGCCTTTTAAGCAGACTTTATTCTTCTTAATAGAGTCCAACACTTCTTGCGGCACGCGCTTCATGTCGCCGTGGACTTCGTATTTCTCGAAGTACACCGGCGCATGCATCGCTTCCATCACTTGCTCCACCGCGTTCGTCACTAGCGGTCCGATTCCGTCACCGGGAATTAGGGTTACGGGTCTCGGGGCGCCGTCGCCGGGTCGGGGCATGTAGGTTACGGATCGGGTCGTGATTAGGTTCTTTAGGAGAGGGAGAGATCGGCGCGCCATATCGGATATACGGAATTTCTGTGCTTTCGAGAGGACAGAAAGAGAGAGAAAAGCGGGGTAATTAATCGTTTTGGGGAAAGGAAGAGACTGGAACCGAAAGGTCGGAGAAAGTGGAGGGTAAAAAGGTCTTTTGAATGAATTTTTCATACACAATATTAGTATTAAAAAAGATATTTAAAATTTAATATTATTTCAAAAAAGAAAAGGTATATAAAAGTTTATACATTGATTCAATTAGTCTAATATCTTGGTAATACAAGAGATTTTAAGTTTACGTCATATTCACATCGAGATTAAGAGAAATTTAATTTATATTTCTGTTCTATTTTTGAATATAGATTTAGAATATATTCAAAATTAAAGAATCAGATTAAAATGTTAAATGTATAAACAGAATAAACAGCATTAAACTTCTAACAGGAACTTTTAAACAATTTCCAATCAACAGAAAAAAAGTAAAGCTATGAAATATCAAAATGAATCTTGAATGACACTCATATATATGATGTGGATAGCATTCACAAATGATTATCTCTGAGGTTACGGTTTGAAAATTACAGCAAAAGATGAAACATATGTATTGCAACAACAGAAAACTTGCTCGGAAGATGCCTACTTGTTATAATAAAAGCCGAAAACATTTTCTAGATTGTCAAAAACAGTATGTCTGAATCTCACAAGGCAATATGATCAATAAAGCAGCGCACAGACCAACCCCAATTCGTCCCTTCATGGATATTCAGCTTCAAAATCTGTATTTTCTCAGGCATGGTGTTACCAGATGCCAGCGTTTCATGCATAAAACCACCAAATAGAAGTCTTCCAACTTCTTAGAGAATCTGTATAACAACTGTTAATGGGTTGAAGGAGACCCTGGATTACCTAATCCCATCTTCTGACCCAAAGATGCGAGCTGCTCAACGAACTCAACTCCTGTGAGAATCTCAGTTGTTCCATAGATGACATGCTTGACAGGCTGCTGACGCTTTGCAAGCTCTTGCAAGCTTCCATATTCCATGTAGTTACCGCCTCCAATCATGAAAACAATAGCTTCTTTAAACGGTCCCTTCAGATGGCTGCTACCAGAGCTTGACTTTGGAGCACGAGGATCAAACACAAGGTATGAGTCAATCTCGGGATTTGGTTTCCCCTCTACTAATGCTTCCACAGTCCTTGTCAATGCCAACTGCCTGTCGCTAGACAGTAAATTTTTCACACCAGCAGTGACAGCACTGATTGACTGCCCATATAGTTTCTCGGCCCAATCAACAATGTTATTCCTACTTGCAGAATTTGCGGATGCCAATGATACGTTTAATGACTTGATCTTCTTCACATATTGAAATGCGCTAGTATCAACCTCAGACTCTCTCAGTGCAGCTTCCACTGACTCTACTTCTGGCTGATTGATGGTTTCCGAAGAAATCAAATACATAATTGCAAACCGCAATTTGTCCATCTTACTTCCTTTCCCTTTAAGCACACCCATCAGTTCGCTTCGATCAATGCCTCCTCTGACCATCATGTCATTTTCCTTTTTCGCATAGGAATCAAGAGATCTCTCTTTTATCTCACCCAACAACACAGTCGCAATGTTTGTGTGCTTATCAATCACCTGCTTCCTCTCTGTCAATTCAGGGAGTGAGTTCACTGCATTCATCAGATGCTTTGTGTTTCCAATTAAGTCAGTCCCATCGAACTCAGCCCCAGCATCACCCCCGGTTCTTTTATTCACCTCGTCAACATCTTTCTTATACTTATTCAGTTGAGTCTCAATCTCCACAGCAACTTCAGGAAATTCCAACCACCCATTTGCCACCCAAAAAGGGTCGGTACTATCCAACTCATATGACTTCATACCTCCCTTCTCCCCCTGCACGCTCAACCTATTAAGCTTCAATCCAAGCACATCATGCACAAGTGGTCGGTACCTAAAATCATGCTGTATGCCTACTGAAAGCTCAAAGTTCCTATCAAAAATACACAACATTGGACGCTGAAATGAGGTCACAAAATTACCACCTTCTGAAAACAAATTGTTCTTAGACAATAAATGATCTCGCAGCTTCTGATCCAAGGCTGAGGCAACCATCTCCGCTGGCCCACCACGTGGACACCTTATAACAGGCACCACCCCGAGAGTAGCCAAAACACAAAACAGCCCACTAACAATCCTCTCAATAATCTCCTCAATCTCTCTGTCCCCAGCTTTTGGATCGTTCAACTGAACATAACAGTTTTTTTGTGCCAATGAAAACAAATTCTCCTCCAAAGTCACAAACTCCAAATACTGATCATGGACCTTTGAAATCCTCTGAATCGAATCAGAATTCAGTGTCCCGGATGCCAAATCCTCAAGCAGTGCTCGCGGTATCGAGGACGAAAAGTTCAGGTGAAAACTATCATATAGCGAAGCAGAAGCATCGGCAATGATTCTTTGTATATTTTGCTGGTTCGCTTGAACAAAATACACGGCAGGTACATCGTGAACTGGTTTACGATCCTTATCAATGAGGAAATAAAGAGTAACCCCATGTTTTCGGAGATCCTTAACATGGATCAGTGGTGACAAAATATTTTGACAAAATCTATCATAGATCAAGATCTTATAAACCTCTTCATTTGCTGTCCCGGTTGCATTCACAGGTTGGTTCAGATTCAACATCCGTGCGATGCATTCTGTACTCAAAATTACCAATTCCCAGATCAGATTGTATAACCCAATACACAAAACATAACATACCAAACTCAATACGTACAAATTGAATCAGAAAACTAACACAAACAAAACATAGAGAAACTTCAAATGGCTACGTAAAATTTAAAAATAGAACAAGGGTTTTCACTAAATTACGCCAATTTCACCTTAAGTTTGTTAATTGAAAGAGAGATCTGTAGGAAAAGAAAGATTACCGGTTTGCTTTTGGCGAAGATTGAGAGCCATAGCCGCCGGAAATCCGAGACCTCCGATGCCGAAACTTTCTCAAACTTTGTTTTCTGCAGATTCCTCTTACTGTTTAAAGCTCTGCAAAAATTGAAGGCAGTAAGAGTGAAAAATAGAACGAGCTGAAGAAGAGTAGATGCAGAGACTCCAAATGGGAAAACGAAGATTAAAAAAATGGTGGAAACGTGAATTAAGGTTTTATTTTGGTTTGTAGTGCGTTTTTCCTGCGTTTATTTACAGCGGTAGCGGACACGTCATCAATTGAATTACACGTCAGATCTATGCAAGTGAACCAATGAAAAAAGTTTCTTTTTATAAAATATATGTATATATATATATATAAATGTAAGGTCGTGTTTGGCTTGTCTAAAATGAGAACAGAATGTTTTACAAAATAACATATTAATATATGATTTTCGTAAATTTAACATTTTAGTTACCGGCGGCGTAATAATACCTTCCGGAGAGCATGTACAAAGGGCAGGAGTAAATTGTTAAAATTAAGAAAACTATATCCTGATTTGTTATTTTTCTAACGTGTAGGGATGAACACGTTGTATCCCATTATTTTATCATCCAAAACGCAAACCATCTGCCGCTCACTCCATTTATAGTGGACGATCAGAGAGCGCAGAAGTAGAAGCGCTACTTTAAAGTGAACGCAGTAAACAACAAAATTCGCAGAGCTTCCAGAGAAGAAACAACAACGACAGACAGAGACAAGATGTCTGTGCGCAACAAATACTGGATTCTGAGACATGGAAAAAGCATTCCAAACGAAAAAGGAATTATAGTCTCTTCAATGGTCTGTCTCTTCACTCTGTTTTTTTTTTTTTTAATTTTCATGCATTGATACTAATAATTTCAACTAGTTTATTTCTTTGAATTATAGGAGAAAATGAAGGACAGATCAGTTTAGTTTGATTTTCGTTGGTTTTGTCTGATTTTGATCTGCTGATACATTATCACAGAATTCATTTCATTTTCCTTTATGTGATTGATGTACGTATGTATGTAGCTCATGCTTGAAATTATGTTAATGGTGATGAATGAATGAACCAAATTAGGAAAATGGGACGCGCAGCGAGTATCAACTAGCAAAAGAAGGTGTTGAACAAGCTCGGTTGGCCGGAGAATTATTCCTGAAGGTATGTATATGCATCTCATACATGTCATGCCATTATTCATGTCTTTCCAAGATGAAATTTTTGGAACAAGATATTGCATTTTTTGTATTGTTGTTTGCTTGCCTTTGGGGGAGTGCCTGTTTAGACTGTTAGAAGATTCTGGGAATGATTGCTAATAGCTTCAGGGGGTGATGAGCATCTTATTCACCGTAAGTTTTGTGAGGCACAGGTATTTTGACAGAATGTAGGAACTTCTAGAGGAAGATCAAGAAGAAACAGATTTTAATTGTCTTTCAATGGTTTTTTGCTTCACTGGATTCATGCTTAGTTGTCGACCCTCTTCTTTTAATCACATACTGGACTTTTGTGGCCAACGTAAGCGGAAAACATACCACTTTATTGTGTGTGCAGGAACTGAATGAAAAAAACATACCACTAGAAAAGGTTCGCATATGCTACTCTCCATTTTCAAGAACACGCCACACTGCTGAAGTTGTTGCGTCTGTTCTGAGTATCCCATTTGAAGGCCCTCAATGTAAGGTAAGCTGCTTTACCATTACAAAGATCCATCTTATTGAGGTTTTTAGATATTCTGTGCATTGAAATGTGCAGAATGATAGACAAAATTATAGGTTTTCAATGATGAGTAGAATGATGGGCAAAACATACATGTGTACAGAAATCTCCCAACTTATGCACGCTGACTTGGAAACAGATAAGGATAAATGCTTTCGGATAAAAAAGTGTTAATTTGGCTTGTCAAATATATTGAAACTTTTTTTTCCCCTCATTATGCATTCCCTTGCACTGATCATGAAGTGAATAATGCTGGACAGGTGATAGAAGATCTTCGGGAACGTTTCTTTGGTCCTTCATTTGAACTTATGTCAGATGATAAAGTAAGTGTTCTGTTAAAGACTAAATTTTATTTGCCTGTAAGAATGTGACATAGGAAGATCACTTCTCCATAATCAATCTGGAGGTTGAGTTGATAAGTTCTGATATCTGTAGCAGCTGCCCCATTTTATCTGAACCTGTGCAGAAGCTTGTGTTACTTTTCCTCCCTACTGATTTAGTTTTTGAGGATTTCTTATTTTCTACTTATCTTCCATGAACAGTATCATGAGATATGGGCGCTAGATGAGAAAGATCCATTCATGTGTCCAGTAGGTGGAGAAAGTGCTAAGCAGGTTTCTTCTAGACTTGCAAATGCTTTGTTGACAATGGAATCAGAATTTCAAGGGTAACAATACTCATCTCTGTTAGATATCAGGGAAAACAAAACGGGAAAAGATTTTTTAATTCACAAACATTAGCGAGTCATTGATTTGGTCCATCGTTTTTTAGATTGGAATAATACTTCAAAAATGGGTTCTTGGATTAGACTGCTTAAAGCCTTCAAAAATAAAAAATAGCTATAAATCTTGTAATTAGAATGCTTGGCATTAAGTATGTGTTACCTGAATAATCTGTTTAGTAGTTTTTCAATCATAATAGTGCACATTGCTTAGCGAACTTTACAGGTTTCATCTTCTGAGTAGCTTAAAGTAATTAATGCTTAATTTTTAATGTTTACTTGTTTGTGTGGTAGATGCTCGATTTTGGTTGTCGGCCATGGTGATCCCCTACAAATCTTTCAGACAATCCTTAATACAACTGAGCATGTAGCGGCATCTTTCTCTAATCCCCTTGCATCAGAGGTTCACATTGAGGTACCCAACATCTTGTCACAGCACCGGAAATTCGCATTGCTCACTGGAGAACTTCGGGCACTTGTACAATAGTTCACTGATTCTGCCTGGAGATTAAAAATAGAGGCCAGGATATTACTGAGATGAAATCGTTGGAAATTATTTCTGGTAATTAGATGAAGTTATTGGCACTGTATTGTCTTTAAAATAAAGCACCATTCATTCCAAGATTCTGCTTTTCTTTTTCTTTTCTTAATTTCATGGGCAGTAATAGAGAGATCTGACTATAAGCTGATATCATTCTGTCCAATTCCAAGTGCTTGAAAAAATTGATGAATGAACGCTTAGGCGAATGAGCTCCAAGGTTTCTTTTTGGCAGTCATTACAAGAATGTGGTAGGCAAGAAAACCTAATTTGAGCATGCCTGCACTGTCAATTTATAAGAAAACAGTTTTGCAATAATACAATGCATTGCCAAGACAGCTTATAGGTACATTTTACCTGATGAACATCTGCTGAACAGAAGAAAGAAAATTTCTCAATCATCCTTAATCCAGTGGCATTCACAATAATCCAAGCCTTAATAAAACTCTATACAACATATTGAACTCCATCATGCGTAAACCGTACACCTATTTGCACAGAACTCAGGATTTGACAAGATACGATTCATGTAGTAGAAGCCTTGAAGCGATATCTTCAGCCTCTGGCTGCAGCAGAAATGGTTCTCGTATAGATCAAGCAAAAGCCAGAAAGCAGAGAAAAATTGCACTCTTCTGACTGAATGCTGATGAATAACAGTTCATTCTTCGTGCCAGAACCATCCTTGTTAACTATTGAAACCATTTTTTTTTTCTGTTCAAATTGGCACAATAGCTTATCTTAACTAATCTTTGGTAACCCACCTACGACCCCTGACCAGGTAACCACCGTAGCCTTGATCACTGCTGCTTTCTCCCCCGCTCTCTGCACTGGTGTATCCTGATTTTCTCCGGTGCTTTTTCCGTGTGGACGCACTATCGCTAATGCTTCCATTTAACAGGGGGTCATCAATACCGCGTATCACCCTCCTTGTGTGTGATGATGAGGCAATACAACTGTCATCCTTTGTTCTTCTCTTATCCTTGTCATGCTTCTTTATATTTTGGGAGATCTTATGTATCTTCTCATTGAATTTCGTAATCCCCTTCTCCATGGGCTTTGCTGCTTGGTTTACAGTGAATTTCACATCATTTACAATCTGCATAGGAGGCGACCATCAAATTCGGCACTCAATAAGAGCAGGACTATATAAGGAGGATACAAACAACAATTAGTAACATTATGTTCTACAACAATTACAGTTTTTCCCCAACATTACAGTTACTCTTTGAAGATGGTAAAAAATTTTAAGTTCCAGGCAACTGAAACAAATCCATCCCCTTTGGTTATAACTAGCAATGGCCAAAAGATTTGCATTTCCAGACTGCTTCAATATCACAACATAGAATGAAAGAAACTCACATAACCACCGCCACCAACAAAAACGTCTCGGACACTTTCTCTGATGGTCATTCCACTCCGAATATCTATGTCTGGCTGTGGTAGACGTAGCTTCGTGGGTCTCTCACTGTCCCTAATTTCGTCTGGGTCCAATGGACAATCAGCAGAATAGTCTCCAAGAACCGAAACATTTCCAGGAAAGCGCTCTCCCATTAGCTCATAAGGCTTTGCAGGGAATACATACAGGTGAACAATGGAAGCAATTGCCATCTGCGCTGGATGAATACCAAGATCTGTTAAACTTCATTATTTTGAAAGAGATTTATAATGATCATACAACTTTCAAGGGAAAGATAAGCTAACTTTTATCTATGGATGTATTAGACAAAAGATTGAGAATACAAATGGCAATAATGACTGATCATGACTCTTGGAATCCAAGCATATAGATGTATCCTTGGACCAGCAAACACTAAAATGTATAAGAGCAATGCAACTCATAAATGCAATATATAAAATATAGTTACAAGGTTCAAGATAGATTATTTGCTTAGATTAATGTGTCCTGGGCTGACATACTTTCCACCAAGTACCTCCTCAGGTTACAGGACTAACAATGTTTCCTAAGACTATAAACAAAAATCAAAGTTATAAAAAAGTTATTAATATGGAAGAAGATGACGTGAAATAAACCAAGGTACTGAAAATTTAAGGAATATTGCAATATGTTTGTAGATGATGGAAGGAATTACCTCTATACAAATGATGAAGTCCTGGACGCTGGATTTAAACTGCAAGCCTTGAGCTATAGGACTTTTAAACAAACCAATAGCATAAAGAAGAGCAATGGCTACACCTTGCCACCAAGTCAAAAATACAATTGATTTAAATGTCAAAAACTTGGCCAATGGCTTTATGTGTGCTAGTTCATCTTTTGTGACCGTATAAAATTGAACTAAACAATACAAAGCCCAAGACTGACTAAAATTAAGAACCACCGCCATATAAGGATACCTACAAAACACAAGAATGCTCAGGGAATCAGAGATATTAAAATTGAGTAAAGGTCTGGTGTGTGTATTACTGCTAACATATCTCATACTACATGAAATCATATTGTTTCCTAACAGCAAATTTGCATGGCTACCAAATAACAAACAAGCATCACAGCCACAAGGACTGTAAAAGGTACTAAAACAAATTCAGTTCCCAACCATCTATCCCAGCAGAGATGCATGCTGCTGACTTCAACATCATGCATTAAATAAGGCAATGAGAAAGCAACACAATTAAGTATTTAAGGTCCTTAAAATTCATTGACATAATCTTACCCGCATCCCCACTTAAACTCTCCTTCACAATATACACCGAACGCTTCAAGAACTACAGCTAAAAGAGCAGTGAGAGACTTTATTATCATCTGCCAGAGAAAGATAGAACTCACCCCTATTAAACAAAGAAAGAGAGACAAATCGGAAAACAAGAAGAAGGCAACAAAAGCTAAGACTTCACTAAGTGAAAGAAAACATACATATTGAACAATACCGATCTTGACAAGTTGGTAAAACCATTGACCAAGTTTCCAAGGTTTTAAGATATAGTTCATCGGGAATGGATGCGTCACAGTTCCTCTTTCAGAACCATGTTCTAATAGAGGAGTTTTGTAACTTGCCCGTCCTTCTCTTTCCATAAACTCGATAGTCCTTTCTTCCCCACCTTTCATAAATTATAAAAAAACAATGAATGACAAAGGAAGAAACACAGAAGAAAGTTGTTGAAAATCTACAAATAAGTCATACATTCTACATCAAGCACACACAAAATTTAAAATAAAAATTCTGTATCACATAAGAAGGTTGTTGAAAACTACATACCCAAGCAGGCAACAAGATATCTTCCGAAGCAATACATAGCGAAGGACTCATAGCAATCCCGTAGTATCTCACAATCAACACTAATTGATGGATTTGTCAATGAAACAAACTGTTCAAACCAATCCATGTTAGAAAAAGAGAAAATGATGCACTAATGCAGTGAAGGGGAGACTAATAAACAAATCTGTAACCCTAAATTCTCTAACCATTTCTGCTAATCATTAACACATCATAAAATCAAGAAACAATATCCCAATTATGCCACTGATTTACACTGATAAAATACAATGTATACATAATAATCCCCAAATTGCTTCCCCTAGCCAAACTGACTATCAAAAGACATGTATGCAGTCTCATGCCAGATTCACCAATCCAAACATGTCAGAAACCAAAGCATATTGATCCAGATTCTAAATTTAAATTTGAATAGCACACCTTCACTACAGACAGAATGTACACCCATTCAACAAGATATTAACTTCTAACCTACCATAAAAGTTTTGCAGATAAAGTTAAGTAACACTATTAACTTTCTATTAAGCAACTTACCGATTCCACTGCATAGCAAGGAACCATCAAAATAACTCCAATCAAAAACTTTTGCTCCTGAAGGAAGACAAAAAGAGGTCAAGTAAACAATAGTGAGAACGAAACCTATGAAAATCTCAATAAAATTCAAGAAAGTGTAGCAATAAATTAAGAAAAACCTCAGGATTCTTGTACGCAGACAGGTGCTCAAAAACCAGGTACAGTGATAGAGAAAGAGTGACAACTACTAAAACACCAGCAATCAGACTTGCCCATATGGGAGTTGTATAAGCCAACACGGAAACTAGATCGTGATAAGTTGTAATCCTCATTAGCTGCACTAACTGATTTTCCAACACTCTCAAATATAGCCAGCATAATGGAACTACCAACCCCCAAACTCACTCATAATACAACTGTTGATGAGTCAAATGAGCCAAAATAATATAGTCCTGCCATCATGCACCCAAAAAAAAAAAATGTTAATTCAAAAAATAAAGACTTGCCTGAAAAACTATTTTCTTATATTTTACTCAGTTATACCCACTTAACCATCTATAGAAACAGCTGCACCCTGAAGCTTTTTACTCTTTTTTTCCCTTTATTTTGCATTATATTAGTAATATGCACAGAGTATTTGAGTCTTCAAGGTAGTAAAACACAATCAAATAAACTTCTACAAGGTAATATCACCGTAACAATTAATAAACAATAAATGATTATTAAAGAAAGAATATATATACAAATCTGATGTCTTCATATTAGTTTGTATCACTTCAGTTCAAAAAGACGGAAACTTTAAATTGAACTGAGAAGATTAATTAATCGATGATCAATAATAGTTCATTGAATTCAAGAATTAAGAAAAGACAAACAGACGGATCACTCACAGAGATGGGTCAGAGCTATTCAGAGTGCGCGAGGAAGAGAAAGATGGAGAGTTGTCGTTTTGGGACGCAAATAAACCCACTAAATCTATTTTGATACTCGTAGGAAACTGAACCTTCGGCTCGCTGGCACGTGTCCTTTTTTCATTTGATAATTTTGTAAATGCATAGACGATGTCGTTTCAAATACTTTAATTTAGAAAGAAATTAATGGGATAATAACATTTGGTTCCCTATGATTTTTACTTTTCACGAATGAGGGTATAGGATTGTCAGAATAGGGACCCTATTGTTATTATCCAAAGAATTATGTTTGAATCGCGAAATATCATCCTGATAAAAAACACTAGCACAGGATTCAGAAGGCGGAACCGGAGACGACGGAGTCAACTCGAACGAAAATGGAGAATACGATTGTTCTGAGAGAGTGGTTTGATCGAGTTGACTCAGGAAGAACTGGAAGCATCGCAGCAGCTCAGCTCAAGGTTTCGAATTTCTTGTCTTTCTCTAAATTCAGATAAAATCTCTTTCTATTTAACGTTAATGAAAAACGACGTCGCCTTTTCTCTATCAGAGCGCTTTTGCTGCTGGCAACCTCGATTTTCCTCTCTCCGTTGTTCAACAAATGATCAGGTTTCTCCTTTTTCATGTAAAAAAATGTTCTTTCTGTATGATTACTGTTTATATACATGATTTTTTCTTTTTCTTTTTGCAGGATGTATGATTTTGATAGAAATGGAACTATGAGTTTTGAAGGTAGTTCAATCTTAATTACGTATCAATTTATTGAATTAACTTTTTATAATTTTGTTGATTATTATTATTATTATTATTTTTGGAATCCAGAATTTGTGGAGCTTAACAAATTCCTTCTTAAGGTTAGCACTTTCTCTTAATCCATCGAATAAATTTTTAGGAATTGAGTCTAAATATTTGAAATTCTTCCCAACTGTGAATTAAAGTGAAGTTATTACCTCTAATTCGATTGCAGGTTCAACATGCCTTCTCAGACTTAGAGAGGTAATCTTGTGCTGCTTGTACTTTTATAACTTTATAAGCAGTCTTATGACTAGCCTAGTGTAATTGGGCAGCAGCTGTTGCTTTCCTTTAGTTAAATTGTGTTTCGAGTTCTGCACTTGACTGTGAATGCTTATGTGCAATTTAGTTGTCTGTTGGTTGCAATGTCGAAAATCCTGAAGATTGATTGATAAATTATTATGCAAATAGAGTATACTAGCCCCCTTTAACTCAAGCATGCATCAAGTTATATCTAAATGCAACCTCAGCTTTTTGTTTCATTGTTGCAGGGGTCGCGGGTATCTTGTTCCTGATGATGTTCATGAGGTAACTTTTGAGATGATTTTTACCATTATTTAGATCATATTGTCATGTCATATAAGAATAGAAAATATTGTTCAATTTCCCATTTTTATTGATTTGCCTTTCTGGTCCGATTAGTCCTACAATTCTGGATTCTAACTGCTGAGCTGAATTACAGGCATTGGTGAAAATTGGTTTTTCTTTGGACTCCCCTGCTTTTTACACAGTTTGTGAGGTAATGCACAAAATACTTATATTTTAGTTAGTAAAAAAAATCTTTTTTTCATGTAAAATAATGCCAATATCCTACTTAAGCATGAATCATTTCACTCACTAGAGTTGACGATGAAGATAGTAAGCTAACGTCTTTTAGATCTTAGCTTTGATTAAAATTGACCTGGTATCTGCTTATTGAATTTGCTTGTTTGACCTATTACATTGTTAGTTAATGAATAAAATATTTATTCACATATGTACTGTGAGAATTGTTTTTTTCTTAGTTGAATCTGATTGCTTTGCTTTGTTGTTCAGAGTTTTGATCAGAAAAAAAATGGAAGACTTCGTCTGGATGACTTCATATCTCTTTGTATATTT
Source organism: Melia azedarach (assembly GCA_028052125.1). Lineage (NCBI taxonomy): Eukaryota > Viridiplantae > Streptophyta > Magnoliopsida > Sapindales > Meliaceae > Melia > Melia azedarach. The sequence goes on along the minus strand of CM051399.1, from coordinate 318,739 downwards.
GTGCAGTCTGCTCGGTATGAATCCTTTCAGACATGAATTTTGAGCACATGTTGATAGACCCAGGCTTACACTAACCTCTCACTCATACTCCATCAAAATTGCTTGACCTAGAGCAGAAAACATGAATTTTGAGACGCAGCTTTTATGCCATTTTAATAATGAACTCAAAAATTGTAATTTCATTATGCTAATCAGAGATTATTGTTTATTTTATTTTGTTTTTTTTTTTTCTCAGGAATCTGTTTAATTCATTTGATACAGCCAAGCAAGGCAGGATCAATCTTGATCTCAACCAGTTTATCTTCTGCAGTGAGTATAATAATTTAGCCTGAGCAGAACCATTTTTGTTTCTGATGATCATGATCGTTTCATTTAGTAGAAAAAGGGAACAGGAAACCTAAAATTTGATTGGAATGTGGTTCAGTCATAATCATATGTCAAATTCATTTCATAAAGGAATTAAATCTGCTCCTTGACACCTTTTTGGCTGGAACTTGACAATGAAAATTTTCTTGTGTGTTGCATGCATTTTCTGATGACATTAATTTGTTATGTTAACATCTATCTGTTCTGTTGCAGCTGCAAATTGTAGAATATGAAATCAAATTCATGGTACCAAGCAAACAGGCGGCCGTCTTTGTATATTATGGACCTTATGTATCATTCTATTTTCATCTTATTTGTTTTCTAATTTGTTCTTCTTCTGGTTTGATACTAGGTGAGCTTACAGGATATATACATTTTTTTTGTTGCAAAAATAGTCGAATTGCCCACGAATATTCTGATTACACTGCTAGAGGGTGCAGTCTATATACATGTTTAATATTCTCCATTTCTGAGACAAGAAAGTGCTACAATAAAATGGTATATAATTTTTGGATGGAATTAATTAAAAGAAAAAGTAATACAATAACCAAACATGGTACATAACTTTGCATGGGATTTATTACAAAAGGGTTGTTAAAAATAAAGTAATCAATCAAAAAGAAAGAATCATATTTTACATTACACGCAAATGCACAAATTACACAATTTTAAGTTACTGATTTATTAAAATATATAAATACATATATGTTCGATCAGTATTCGAATCAACAACATAAATACTACAAAATTTTAAATTCAAAAGACTCTTGAGTAGATTCAATCTTGAACACTTGGAAAGTACAATTGGCCATCATTGATTATATCAATATTAATATATGATCTTCCTTTTTTTGGATGGTATCAAGAATATCGTTGGTATCATCAATGTCAATAGCATCCCTTATTCTTTAAACAATCAAGACTTCCCCTTCGGAATTCTATCACATATGAACACAACGTATTCATATTTTATATATATATATATATATATAATATTTGACAATCTTTGACTTGTGTGAAGGCAGATTTTATAACTTCAGTCTTCCCAATACACTTCAAGGAGCTTGTTGTCGTGGACCAAACCATTTCTCTTTCAATCCAATTTCAGGGGTCCAACTTTTACTTTCTTCCATGAAAACAATTCTATCTTTTTAAACTTATGATGATCACATTATAGAGGTTGTTGGAAAAGTTGAATTATCATCACTAGATGCTCCAAACTGTATAGTTGCATCAACTTCTGCAACTTTACGACATTGGCGCTGTGCAGACCAAGAGACAGGAGATGGAAAGTCTTCCAAATGTTTGATGAGAAATTTGATTATTATTTATTTAGACTTTACATTTTCTGATGGTGTTAATAGTTCATGCTTGTAATCTCCCCAACAACATGATGAAGTTGCATTTGCTATATATAAACACAGTCAAACTAGGAAAAACATGAAGTTGTTCTGAAATTAATCCCCAATCAGTTTAAAGGTGTTCAAATCTTTTTTGCATCGAATACATGAATCTCATCCGGTTTATATACCTAGCAGGCCTGCATTTGATTGGCATTTGGTGGAATCAGAAAGTGATTTTTTATTGTTTGAAAAAGAATGAATATCATGAACAGTGTAGTACTTGAGGATTTGAAGTGTACAAGGTTGATCATTCCATTAGCCACATGCAAACAACTCGATTAAATGAGTTGAGTGATAGAATATTGTGGATCAATTATAGGTTCTAGCTAGAGATTTTCATGGACTAAAGAAGAACTATATTTCTTTTTGATACTTTGCATTGTCATTTTGATCCGCCTATATCTCCTGAATCAGGAGTCTTTTATCTTGAAGATGGAAAGATTGAAAGATGTTTTCCAAGCATAGATAATTCATTTCGCTGTTGATGATTTGGTTCTCCCGAACATAGAATATAGAGAGAAAATTCAGAACTACCTCCCGTAGACATTATTGCACAAGATCATCTGTGTTTTCTAGTTCTCATTTTCACTTATTTGTATTTTCGACCTTCTAGCACCCTAGCTTAAAAACATAATTCAAGTTTTTGAATGTATGTATATGAGTATATTTATGAGTACTTTCTAATTTTTTTCACTTTATGTTCATATTTAATATTTGAATTGGAAGGAAGCTCTAAACAGAAAAATGAACTCATAGTAAATTAACAAAAATAAACTGTAATAATAATATGACATTTTCTTCCAGTTCCATTGGGCAACTTCTGTTGCTTAGTTGGGGACACAATACGGCTAAAAAAATCAAATTCTGGTCACTGAACTCTCAATGATCTAAGAGAAACAGAGCAGGTTCAACTCTTGCTGCATATCCAAATTTGCACGTACTGTACTTCCTGCATACTCCCCTCAGCTTCCCAGTTGCAGCCTTCTGATGGAGAGTAACCATCAACCTTGAGCACTCCCTGTAGGCACACATAAGAAACACCACTCATCATTGTAAGCCTTTTCTTGTTTCATGATATATATATATATATAGAAACTATTAGGTACAAATGTTTACCTTTTCTTTTTCAAGCCATAGCACGCAAAAGTTCGCACTAGAAAATAACTCTTATAGTCCTTTAATACGAATTTCCTATATTCTAATTCAGTGAAAATCAAGATATTTTAGAGTAAACCAACTTTGATTTACTCTAAACATTGCTTATTTACGCTAAACTCATTCTTTATAAAGTGGAGCGTTTGCCATTATGTATGTATGTTTGTGTATATATATTACTGAGATTGAGCGTTAATGTGCAAAAATGTGAAAGAAACTCACAGAAGCTGATATTCTGAGTAGTTGGTATGCCATTCACTTGTTTTAGTCCATTGCTTGAACTGGTATATGCTGCATTGAGCAGTGTAAATTGCTGCAGCAGCCAGCAAAGATGGAGGGAACTTGAGCATTTCATACTCCACCAAGCACAGCTCAATGACGAAGAAGGACAGAAGCTCAAGCTGGTTCAAATCCATAGGCAGAAAATTTCACAAAACTTCATAAAATAGAAAGTTCTAGTTCAAAACTAATTAATTATTTGATGATTAGTAAAAACTTTAGTAATTTAGTTCACCTTTTTGTCAGATTCAGCGGCCTTCAGAAATCTTCTCATGAAAACGTAAGGGGTTGGCAAAGACATGTTGAATTGTAATGTCTTCACTATTAGTTTCTCCTACAAACACAGATGAAAATGAAATAATTTAGTAATAGGCTCCTTGTGCGGACCGTGATTCGATTTTTAGGTCACGTGAATCTCGAGAGACAAAGACAAGGGTTTGAACATCAAACATTTTTCTTCAATATCATATTAGTTAAACTACCAAACCCAAAAGCTTAAGGCTCTCGATATTTGAAGACAAGTTTTAAAGGAAACATAAAAGGTAAATAAAAAATTACCATATCAAGAACTTCTTTCCTTGTGTAAGCATTGTCTGAAATCACAACAAAATCATCAACGATGGGGACAGAAACCTCTTCATACTTGCAAGCTAATAGCATTGCTGTCACTCCAACCAATTGAAGCTCCTTTCTGACCACTGATTGCTGCTGTAAAAACCTGTCTATGATATTGATAGTAAGGAATAGTGTCTCATCCATAAGGTCAAATTTGTAGTGAACCTGTTACAATATGGTCAATCCTATTACTGATTAGTTCATATTTTCATTTTCAAAAACCAATGAAGTGATTTCCAAGAAAATTAGATGTTTTCTGAAAGCAAAAAATATAATTCTCTTTTCTGTTCTACCTCAATGAGCCAGTCAATGAGGATAGCCCTCATTTTCTCATTGATGTCAGATTGATGGTCCATGTAATTGGGAGAAACACAGCTGGAAATCTGCATAAAAGTAAATTAAATTTTACAATTTTTAGATTTCAGAACTAATATGTTTTTCAATTTCTATCAAAAACTTACCTCAATTTTCCTGTAATGAGTATAGATATCATCAACATATTCAACAACTGCTAGTGGATTTTTCAAATCAATGCTGTCAATATCCATAATGGGGTCCTCAATATCTACCATTTCATCAACATCCTGCAGATTTGGCCATACATATTTCCTTCAAATCCTCACATTTCAACAATGAATAAGTAAAGTTTTTAACTAAATTCTCATACCATCCTATCAATCTCATCGAGAAATGCTTCAGTGTGCCTCACAAACATAGGGACCCCAACATTGTTATTATCCTCAGATTCTTCAACATCTATGGCAGCACAATCTTCAGCTAATGTATTTGGTTTCTCAGAAATTACTTCAGGAAAATATTTCTGCTTGCTGACCAGTACTTGTGCTGCTAACCCAAGATTTGGTTTGTGTGGCAAAGCCAAGTTCTTCTCACATGTTAAATCATTCCTGAATATGGTAAAGTTTTCATCAATTGCATTATAAATTGAAGATTGGAAGTTTTGAAACAAGAAATTATCCCAAAGGCAATAAGATAATAGGAAAATTTACCCTGAAAATCCTGTTTTGTAGATTGCATTATCGTGAATATTAGCTCCCATTATGTTTTGATTGATGCTGCTCAAAGCCCTTCTCTGATTTTGTGCCCTCTGGTTCATTTTCTTGTCACCTTCCACTTTCAGACCATCTTCAAAACAGAAGATATTAAAGACCAAAAACAGAAAACAAAAAACAAAAAACAGACAAATCTACCTTGAAAAGTAGAAGCTACTGCTCCAATGAGATATGAATTGTTATCCTTTGGACCGCCCATTTGTGATTGTCTGCAACACCAAACCCCGAGAAAAGAACAAACCCGCAACTGAGATTCTGTCTTGCACTCTCTTAGTTCATTGTGTTTCGATTGTCATGATGAATTAAAAGAGAAGCGAAATCAAAGGGAAAGAAATGGAGAAGGAGAGAAGGGAAGTGCTGCTGTGCAGTCTTTCGTTCCTTATTTGAAAATAACGGCTAGTGAATAAGGACCGTTGGATCTGAATAAAATGAAAAGTTACGTTGGTCCGTTTTAACGGTCTAGAGCGCGTATAGTATGATGACGTGTTAGGCTTTTCAAAATAATTTCGAGGCCGTTTGAAGTTTTGGGCTTCTACTTTTTGAGCCCGTCATCACGCTCTTCTCCACTTGAGAGCCGTTGTGGGGTTCCTCAGAAGCTCCTGATTGGTCACATGAGACGCCAATTAAAGTTATGTTAATCCAAATTTGAAATAAAATTTATAGTAATTAAATTTTAAATATATATATATATATATATAATATATGAAATTTCGAATTCACCTTTTTTTTAATCTCTATTGGTTAAACCTTGGTTGCCATCAATATTTATTTGTAATTTTTTATAAGAAAAAAATAATAATAATAATAATAACAATTGGTAGGGTTCTTTGATCAATTTTTTCTTTGAGGTGGTTGTTTCGATTTTACTTTTTCTTTTTTCTCTCTCTTTTTATGGCAATTGATAACTTTACTTTTTAGATTTGACAAAATATTCTTTAATAAAGTTTATGTCATCTTATTGATAATTATAATTGATGGGAGTATTAATTAATTTAATTAATAGAAAATTTTGAAGCGGTTTAAGAATTAAAGAATTAATGTGGAACTCAAAGATATTTATTTATGTATTATTGTGAGTGTTGTTTAGTTAAATTTATGAAAATAAGGGAGAGAATATGATGAATTCAGGAGCATATAAAAGATACAAAAACATTAGTTAAATTTGTCTGTGATGGGGAATAAGAAACATAATTGAAATTATATACATATAGACCTTTTTTGGGTTCTTATTATTGCTATTATTATTGTGTGGGCACATCACAATCACATCAAATGTGAACAACACAAGCAAACACAAGGACAGGTTCTAAGTTAGCAATCTTTTTCAGAGATACCACAAATTCAACACTAATCATCATATTTCCCACTTTCTTTGTTGGTGAAAGAATTAATGTTGTTGTAAATTTAATTTAATGCCAAAAATTAAGACTGTTATTATTTTATGTGAAATGGTATGGAAGTGGTGATTGTGCCACCATAATAGGTGTATTAGAAAATATATATAATAATTAATAAATTAAGTAATTAAATAATGTTTATATATTAAATATTTTAAATTGTAAATTTTTTTTAAAATTACAATAAGTACAAACTAAGTTAAAAGACAAATACTCGTTAGTGTTTGAAGATAAAATAATTGACTGCATAGTAATTGCCAAAATCCCTGTTATAAAATAGAGATAGGGTTGAGACTTGAGAGGCCTCACGAGATCAGATCCTGTGAGTTTAAGTGAGGATTATATAACATAATTAGAAACCGCCGCTTCGATTTCATAACCAAATATTTTATTTTAAAACCCATATTCTTTAGAATATATTTCTTTTATCTCCATATATCATCGTAATTTCAAATTCAATTATTTGACACTTAAACAATCCATCTAATTTTATTATTTTTGTATACTAAAACCCTCTTTGAATTGCAAATACCCTTTTAGAATTCATGCCCCAAAAATCACTCCAAAACCAAAAGTGCTGCTGGCCAAAAAAAGCCAAAAATGGAGATAAACACCGAAGGAAGGGTAGGACCCATGCACTATGCAGCATGCATGTATAATCAATCAATCACCAATCACACAAAATTCAAAGGAAATATACATATATATATATCTGTGAGTGTATGGGACCCTTTAAGTGCACTGAAACAAAAACACAGAACAAACCGTAGAAAGTTGCACGTGAATACGCGTCACATTGTCAAAAAACCGCGTGAACCGACCCATTTTCCGTCATTTAACTGTTTTTCAATTTCATTTTACTTCTCTCTACCTTTTAGTAACCACAAAACCCGCGAAAATTCTCTCATCCTAACCGTTAATCATGTGTAGCTCCCAAAAAACCGCCAAATTAAAATATTACACAGAATCTCTCTCTCTCTCTCTCTCTCTCTCTCTCTCTCTCACACACACACACACACACCACCACCACCACCACAATTTGCTATATCAATGGCCGCATTAGTGTCCCCTCTTTTTCTTTTTTGGGAGAAAATTGTAATTTTTCCGGAAAATTCAAGATTTCAAGTCTATTGAGCTGACCCCTTTTTGACATTTGTGTTGAAAACCATATTCTGAGACTACCCCTTTGAGTTTTGAGCTTGTTACTGAGAAATGGAGAGGCAGACGGTGGTGATGGAGGAGAATGGCGTTTCGAGTTCGTTGGCTGAGTGTGATCAAGTGGTCACAGAGTTGATGGAACTGATTGAGACCGTTGGATCCTATGGTGGGTATAGGAAGACTCAGAAGAAGGAGTGCTTCAACATGGTCAGGAGATTGAAGCTTTTGGTGCCGCTTTTGGAAGAGATAAGGGAACTTGATAGAGCAGTTTCTTCTGAGGCTTTGAATTGTTTGGCTAATTTGAAAAAAGCACTTCTTGCAGCAAACAAATTGTTGAAGAATTGTAACTATGGAAGCAAGATTTATCTGGTAAAGTTGCTGCTAATTAGTAATCTATATATCTTTATTGTTTTTAATGTTTAATTTAAGGTTATTTTCTTACTTTGATGTTTTGTGTTTGCAAAATTAGGCAATGGAGAGTGAGGCAGTGATGGGTATATTTCATTCGGTTTACGACAAGCTGAATCAGGCTCTTGATGATTTGCCTTACGATGAACTCGGAGTCTCTGTTGAAGTGAAAGAACAAGTGATTAATTTTCTCTTTTTGTTTATTATAGCTTCTTGAATTAGCTGCTCTATTTGTTCTTGTCGGTTAGATACTTAGATCTACTACTTAAAGTTAGATTCATTTACGTATGTAATGGTCATTTCTTTTCACTTAGATGAAACTTTATAAGGTTCCGGTGAAAAATGACGAGAGGATTTGATTCTTAATACATGTTTAAGGTCACGAGCCATTTAAATTGAGTGGAAATATTCATCGTAAATGGATGTTAGTTGAATATGACTCACAGAAGATTATGCTGGATAAATCGAAAAGAATCTCATTTTATCTCATTTCCAAAAGGGTCCTCACATATGGTACTATAGATGCTTTAGAAGTTCAGATGTAAGTAGGAGTTTGTGTGCAGAAGTTAACATTTTGCATTTCTTGTTTTTACTGTAGACATCTTTAGAATTTATTGCCTTCTCCCTCAGATATGGTTGTCTTAAGTGTTTATTTAGCAAGCTTATGAATAAATTTTTTTTGTCGTCCCATGCTTGAATCATGTGCTTCTATTTGGCCTGACTTGCAGGTTGAGCTAATGCGTATGCAGCTTAAAAGAGCAAAAAGACGGACAGATACACAGGATATGGAGCTAGCAATGGATTTGATGGTAGTTTTCTCCAAGGAGGATGACCGGAATGCAGACAGTGCAATACTAGAAAGACTAGCTTGCAAGTTGGAACTGCATACTATTGCAGACTTGAGAGCTGAAACATTAGCAGTCAGGAAACTAGTAAAAGAAAGGGGAGGGCAGAAAGCTGATAGCATTCAGCAAATCACAGACCTTCTGGGAAAATTTAAACAAATTGCTGGTGTCAAGGAAACCGTTGTGCCTGATGGTTCTGTTTCAGCCAGAAGGTTACAAAGGTGTCAAACTATGCTGATCCCTCATGAATTCCTCTGTCCAATTACACTGGAGATCATGACAGATCCAGTTATCGTGTCAACCGGACAGGTAATCTCATAGTTCAATGAACATTCTTTTATCTTTTAGTGTACATGCCATGGAAATTGAAACAGTTTTTCGTGACCTTTTTTGAAGACTTATGAGAGGGAGAGCATACAGAAGTGGCTGGGTTCCAATCATAGGACTTGCCCCAAGACAGGACAAACTTTAGATCACTTGTCCCTTGCGCCAAACTATGCTCTCCGTAACCTTATTGTGCAGTGGTGTGAGAAGAACAATGTTGAATTGCCAAAGAAGGATACTAATGTGGGCTCAGATGGCTCCTCAGCTGAAATCAGGGAGGAAATCTGTTCCTTAATTCAAAATCTATCCTCTTGTCAGCCGAATGTGAAAAGAGAATCTGTTATGAAGATTCGTATGCTCTCTAAAGAGAATCCAGACAACAGAATTTTGATTGCCAATAATGGAGGAATTCCTCGCTTGGTTCAGCTTTTGTCCTATCCAGACTCCAAGATTCAGGAACATACTGTCACTGCACTTTTGAACTTGTCACTTGATGAAACAAATAAAAGACATATAGCCAGAGAAGGAGCCGTTCCTGCTATAATTGAGATCTTGCAGAATGGAACTAACGAGGGTAGAGAGAACTCTGCAGCAGCCTTGTTCAGCTTATCAATGCTTGACGAAAACAAGGTAATGGTGGGAAACTTGAATGGAATCCCTCCTTTGGTGGATCTTCTGCGTTATGGATCAATCAGAGGTAAAAAAGATGCTGCAACGGCTCTGTTTAACTTGTCTCTAAACCAAGCCAACAAGTCAAGAGCCATAAAGGCAGGCATCATACCATCATTACTCAGACTCCTGGAGGATAAAACATTAGGCATGATTGATGAAGCTCTCTCAATCTTGCTACTCATTGCATCTCATCCTGAGGGTAGAAATGAAATTGGGCGGTTATCATTCATTGAAACTTTGGTAGAGATCATAAAAAATGGAACTCCCAAGAACAAGGAATGTGCAACATCTGTTTTGCTTGAGTTGGGGTTGAACAATTCATCTTTCATTTTGGCTGCACTTCAGTATGGGGTGTATGAACATCTGGTGGAGATTACAAGATGTGGAACAAACAGAGCACAAAGAAAAGCAAATTCCCTTTTGCAGCACATGAGTAAGTGTGAACACATTCCCTAAAATTTTGGAAAACATTTTGATGTTATCACATTGCTAGCTGCCAATTACCACTGTGTTAATTTTGGAGAGTGTACACATTGAACTTCATGTTTTGCATTGTATAGTTTACAAAATTGTTGCCAACTTCTGTTAGGTGGAGTGTATATATTTGATTTTTTTTTTTTTGGTATGTTTAACGAATTGATGGGAGTGACAAAGGTAGTTTCTCATCATAAATTGAGATCTGCTGCATATCAAATTTAAAACATGTTTCTAAAAGTAAATTTATTAAAAAATATGGTTGGTTAATAATTCTTAAGAATATTTTCAAAGTGAATTTTTAGACTCCATTTTGCTGAAACAATGATTTTCATAAGACTATCTAAAAAAATTATTTAGAAAATTGAAAATAAAAATTTTATTTCTATTTCTATTACATCTTTTTTTGTTTATTTATTTTTACAGTGGATCGAATACATTTCTAATACATCTTTTTCTCGATCGAGCCTAAAAGTAAAGGTCGTCGTTCAATTCCTTAGTTATCATTATGTGTCAAGATCCTATTTGTTAACAACGGCGACAAGCAATCTAAATTTTAGATGCAAAATAGAATACTGTGTCAAACATTAGATGCTTTAAAACTCCAAAACTGTTACGTAATAAAAGAAACACTCTAATAGAAAAAAAAAATATACACTTTCTATCATTTATAATTCATCCTTTATTATTATTTTTATTTTAAATAAAAAATTATGCCCCTCCAAACCCATTAATTTTTTAGAAAAATATGCTATGGTTATCTTCTAATCCATTAAAATCATTTTCCAGAATATAAAAATTATATTAGGTGTTGTATAGCTCAATATGCTTAAATTTTTTTTATAGTTTTATTAACAAGAAACTAATTAACACTCACAACAATTACCATAATATAATAATTATATAATTAGTATTAAAATTATTGATTTATTATATCCAATGCAATCAAAACAAATCACATAAATTATTTCAATATTTTTTATTTCGTAAGATATTAAAAATTGCACTATTTGAAATAAACAGTCCAAAATAAGGCAGTCAAATGTAAAGTGCCCATTTATTCATTTTTCTTAAAAAAATTAAAGGAAAGGGAAAAAAAAATTATATTGCGCCAAAAGCAAAGCTTTTAAACTTCAACGAGGGGCTAAACGAACAACCAAGAAAATAGAAGGACTAATTTGAAATTTACCTAACTTCGTTAGAGCCAAAGCTTCTTCCTTTTGAAACGAACCCCTCTCTCTTTTTCGCTCTGTCGCAGCGGTTTCAATGAGCTAAAGGTAAATGCCTATTCCCACTCTGCTTTTATTCCCTCTTTTCGTCAATATTTTCATTTTGCAGTAGCTTAGTTTCCCAATTAGGTTTTTTTGGTTTGTTTTATGGTTAATTTTAAACCGAAAGAAATGAGCAAAAGCTTGATTGCATGGAAGTTTGATTGTGACTGAATTTTTGAACTCTTTAGTGGGTGTCGTATATACTGCATGAAACACACAACCCACGCCTCAAAATTTTGCTTAATTCATGTTTTCGATTCTGGGTGTTGCCTTTTGTGTTTTGTTCAGGAATTTTACGTGAGAGATCAGTAATCGGTGGTAGAACAATTAATTTTGAGTCCTTGTATTGTGTTTTTCTTCTTGAAATAGTGCTGCTGTTGATTTCTGTTATCATTTTTAGTTCTTTCCTCGTTTGAATATCTATTTTGTTGTGCATATTAGTGAAGGATGTTTGCTTTTAGTGCTGCACTTTTTTTCCTTTTCAATTTCAACATCAAGTTTAATCTCAAAGAAGAAAAGAATGCAACTTGACTTTGATTTTCTGTGTCTTGTGGCAAATGTGTGCTCTAACTATGTGTGTTTAATGCTTTACCTTAAAGTAATCATCAGGGCTTCATCAGGGAAGAGTAGTCATTGGCAGTGTAAATCTGCTGTGATTTTGTGCTGATAATTGCATAACAACATAAAAATTGTCATAATATGTTATCACATGAGGGAATATATGTATATGGTAACTTATTTAATGAGCCGCAGGAATGATTTTAGCGTGGACCTTATTGGATCTTAGATGACACAACTCTTAGATGTTGCTTTGCAACTCTTGTGAAGTGGCTTTCCAGTCATATGATTAAACTAATTGTACCACCTGTGTCTGTCACTAGTATTAGCCATCCTAGGAGAAGTTGCCTTCCTTTGTGTGTAACTGTTGTAGAATTACAGGAGTGCTATCCATATGCTGTCTTGAAACTTTTAAATCATGTTTTTCATTATTGTTTCACTATCTACGGTTCTTCTACAGGGAACTGGACGTTGGATCACAGTCTGGCATGTATGCTTAGTATTTGAAATCCACAAAGATATACATGTATGGTTGTGTTCTCATGTCCAGATTTCTGGATGCTGTGGTCAGGTTGAGACATGATACATTATCCATATCTGCAAATCGTTACGAATTGGACATCAATGCAAAAAGATAAATGATGTGTCTATGGTCTTTATTTACACAATTTTCTTCATGGTTGGTAACTCTTCAAGAAACCTCACTGAAAGGAACTAAAGAAGAAAAAGGAAGCCATTGTCAGTTGGCAATATTGAGGTGCAATTAGGTGTTTCATTTCCTAAATATTAAAATTACATTGATATGCTCTCATGATCTCAGGTCTGAGTCAATAATTTACTTGATTCAAAGCTTTTTGTTGCATAGTATCTAGTACTCCTTTGTCCTTATGATTTGTCGATGGCTACCCGCATATTTGTGGTACATGAAGAATGCATAATTCGTAACTACTTTTACATATTTGTGGTCCTTATGATTTGTCTCAGGTAAAAGGTACTCAGTGGTTTATGTGATAGTAAAAAGAAATATAATCAATATAAATTCTTTTCCATAAACAGTATTTATTTCCATTTTATTGCCATGTATTCCAGTAAATGTGCTTCTAGGTGATTGTCAGTATAAATTTAGCTTGTCTGTTTGGTTTTCATAACTACTTTTACATGATCAAAATGTTTCCTCACTCCAGTCTTTTTTGTTATTAGCTATATGCCGTTGTTATAAGTTGGGCTTACTCATGCTGGATGGTGATGGAAAATAACATGGTAATTTGTCTAAAGGCAAGCTTTGGTTATATTCTTATTTGGTTGGGATCATTCATGGCTGGCCAATATAATTTTTGGATTTTATTCTTAATTGATGAACATTATTCTGTTACCATTTTAAATGTTTTGCTTCAATAAGTTAAGAAGAAGATACAGTATACTTGTGAAATTTTCCTGGTTGTAATTTGTATTCCTTTTGAAAATAACATGTATTAGGAAGGATTAGGGAGATATCGGTGATTCATGCTTGCGGTAATTTTTTTCTTGTAAACAAATATATATGTTGAGGTTTCCTCCCAGATTGCCTTTTTTAAAATTGCTTTTGGTCTTTCACATGGTCTATCTTCACTAGTGTAGTTGCATATTTATGTGATATCTGTTGATTTGGCTTCTCTTTTATACCTATGTGTCCTCTGAATTTCTTTATGAGAAATAACTTTTTTCCTTCAGATGGTTCAGCAAACAGTAGACTCTAAATTCAATGAATATGGGCTGGCAAATTCTGAAACTAACTTGGCCACTTGTGATAAGCAACAGCCAGTTGCTTTGAAGAAGAAAGCACTAAGAGAACTGCATAATGAAAACAGAATTGTGGTGCCAAAATCTAATGGAAATTCTCCATATTCAAAGGATAGAGTGCCTATTATTGATGCCATGAAGGTTTCTGGCTCCAAAAGACCATTACATGAATTTCCAGTTAGTCCCTCTAGAGACGGTAATGCTGCAAATGGACATCTTGTGTATGTCCGCAGAAAATTTGAAGCAGACTTGGGCAAGACCAGCACTTCTGACAGCACTAACATTAGTGCCGCTGATTGCACGCACTCAAGGTCAGTTGGTCACCCAGAGAACACTCACCAAAAACCACAGACAAAGGAGCCAAAGGTTTCTTGTTTCCCAGTATTTACACATTTACCGGCAACTTCCTTTGTGAGTCCACCTGGGAAACATTCGGTTCCTCTACTGGGGAAGTCTGTTATGAAATCAACACCAACAGACTCCAATTATCATCCAATTGCTTCTGCTGCCCCTTCTTTGGATAATTCAAGGGGAATGAAAAATTTGCACTGGGAGGAGCGATATCATCGATTGCAGCTGCTGCTGAAGAAATTGGACCAATCAGATCAAGAGGATTATGTCCAGAGTATGTCTTTATTATGCGAAAACTCCAATAATATACTCTATTTAGCTTAGTTGAAATTCTTACCGCACTGATTTATGTTACTTTACATTATTTTATCAGTGCTTCGGTCATTTTCCTCAGTTGAACTTAGCAAACATGCTGTTGAGTTGGAAAAGAGATCAATCCAGCTTTCCCTGGAGGAAGGTAAAATGAGATTTTGTTTTTATGTCTTTTTTCCCCTTTCTGTTTAGTAATGATAATATTAGGAAAAGATATGTTCTAACAGAATCATGCTAGATCTGAAGGAGGGTTGTTGGCACAACATAATTTTGAGTTGATATATTGTTATCCAATTGGTATCTGTACAACAATGTGCATAATGCAAGTCTGACTTGTTTTGTGTGACAGTCTTACATACACGCACATGCGCAGATTTGTTGGCAATTATATCATGCATATTCTGCTCCTGTTGATTGTACCACCTTTGAACATTTTGAGAGATGCGAAACAAATATTGCTTGTTCTCATTTCTTTTTGCATTTTTACAGCAAAAGAGGTGAGCCGTGTTGGGATGTTAAATGTGTTAGGAAAATCTATCAAGAATCTCAAAGAGCACTCAACTCATCAGGATCAGCCAAACAAATGAAAAGCCAAGGTTTTTACTCTTGTTTTTTTTAAGCCAGAGAGACTGTGGGCACCAATATGCCTACTTTTGCTTTCCCTCGTCTTTCTTTTTTGGTGGTTGCCCAGCTTCAGGTTGGCTGGTCCTCTCTATATTCCTCTCTAGTGCTAAAGCCATTGACTGTACGAAATGCCAACTGTATTAACTGTTACATAGTGCTAAAATATGATCATTTATGCAGCTTTTACTCATTCTAGCAATGCTGTTGATAACAGAGTAGCAATTTTTATAATTTCAAATCCCAGAAAGCTAGAAGAGAATCAGGGATTCATTTACGTCCTTTCCAGTTACAAATGCACACGTCTTGCCGAAAGCGAAGAGATGAAAAATGATAATGATGATGATGATGATCTTCAAGTCACAGGTTTCAATCAAGCCTATAAATCAAAAGATATAAAGCAATTTTCTTTTAGTTGCACAGAGACTTTTCAACTTAATGAAACAATCATGAAAACTAGAATTCTATTCATGGGTGTCTTATCTCATATTCCAGCCCACTATTTTCCGCTTTCACCCTCACAAAATGGGAGCAACGGCAACAGAAAAGCAATGTTGTCCTAAATTTGAGTCCATTCTTCTCGAATAGGGCTTTTTGAAGTGTATTTTTTATCCATAAAATTCTTATGATTAGAATTTTTAATAAAAATTTATTAATTGTTTTAAGTAAATTTTTAATATTTTATTTTAAAAAATAATGTGAAAATTTTAAAATAAAACAAAAATATTTTAGATTATGTTACCTTTTAAAAAAGTTAAAAAAGCTTTACTGTTAAAATCAAAATAGTTTTTTTAATTCCTAAAACCTTTTTTGCATATTAATTAAATGACATCAAAAAATTTTAAAAAAAAATTTATCATTAAAAAAAATTCTTTTGACCAATAAAAAAGTTATATCAAACGAATACTTAGTGAGTTGTAAGCAAGCAAGATATTCCATTTCAAATTTACTTTTAAAAATTACCATTTAACCTCTTTAATATTCATTCAAATTGACATAAAATAACTTCAATTTCTGTGATTAGATACAAATTCCAACAAGACATAATTGTAATTTAATTGCATGTAGTAATTAGGAAAATAGTATAATAATTTTATATTTTAAAAAAAAAAGCATGTTCACATCATTAATCATAGAATTTATATATTTTGGAAGTAATATTTCAATAATCTCCCAAAAAAAATTATGTCGATGAATTATTATTATTACTATTATTTTTCATATTTTTTTCAAAGGATAAAAATTCTTTAAATTCCTGAAATTTGGTTGAATACCCTCATAAATATTAGTAGTTATAAAAGTTCTATTTTTATATAAAATATTCATTATACCATATACATAATATTTATTAAAAATAATTAATAAATCTCTAAATTTTGATAAAATACAATATATTTATCTAAAATATATTAATAAAGAAGTAGCAATAATATTTTAGTAATATATTAACAAAATACTTTTATTATAATTAATTATAAGAAATTAAATAATAACAAATTACATATTTATAATTACAAAAAATTAAATACAAATAAAACATATATAAATATTAATTTATTAATAAAATATAAATTTATAAATCTACTTATTTTATAACAAATGTATAGTAAATATTTATGATTATATTGTAATTTAAATAAAATATATATTTAAAATCTAAATAAAATAATAAAATTAAAATGATAAATAAATAAAAAATTATAATATATTAATAATTATTATCTATTATAATATTTATTTATAATATATTTATATAAATAATTGTATTTTATTAAATTTAAATATTTATGAGTTATTTTTAATAAATATTATATATAAGAATATAATAGATATTTATATAAAATTAAGATTTTTAAAAATATTTTTAAAATTATTAAGATTTTGAGGATAGGACTAAAAGGGCTTTTTACCCTTTTTCAAAAACAAAATTAAATGGGCGTGTCCCAAGTGGTTCATGCATAGCTCTATCAATGGATAACCACTACATGCAACCAACCGAAAAAAACTGCCCCTCATTTCAAAAGCTTGTGTCTCATTGAAACCAGTAGTAACCGCTCACACTACTACATAAGCATCAAACCAACCATTTTTACACTTTTTTTTGCTTCTTCTTCATATAATTTCTTTGTTGGTTTGCTATCTCATTCCCTCCACGATGACCAACAACACAGTTTCCGACCCTGATTTTCTCTTCCCATCTTCTCCATCCCGCAACATGATCACAAACTTTGCCTCTTCTTCTAGGCCTGATGCAAACTTTCACCAAAATGCTCGCAAGAAACGTTCCAAATTGATCAAGATTGATGCTAGTTCTACTTCATCGTATTCTGCAAGTGTTTCCAAGCCAAAATATACCAAGAAACCTGACCCTTCCGCGCCTAAGATTACTAGGCCTTGTACTGAGTGTGGCAAGAAGTTTTGGTCATGGAAGGCACTTTTTGGGCACATGAGATGCCACCCTGAGCGCCAGTGGCGTGGCATTAACCCACCGCCAAATTTGCGTCGTCCTGTTTCTTCTTCTCCTGTTGAAGAAGTAAACAGGGTTGAAAATGTAATGACTGTTGATGATCATGAAGTTGCAGCATGTTTGTTGATATTGGCTAATGGTGCTGATGGTAATGGTGCTAGTGCTAGTAATGAGAATGTTCAGTTTGGTAATACCAGTAGTCTGCAACAAGGAGGTCAAGACAATGAAATGAATTTGGGCGTAGATTGTAGGTTCGAGTGCACAAGTTGCAAGAAAGTCTTTGGTTCACACCAGGCCTTGGGAGGACACAGGGCAAGTCACAAGAATGTGAAGGGTTGTTTCGCGATTACGCGAAGTAGTGAGGGTTGTGAGATTGATCAGGATCATTGCAGTCATGGGATCGTGAAGGAAAGTGTAGATGATGAGAGGAAAACGATGATGGTTTTTGGGCACAAGTGTAGTATTTGTTTGAGGGTTTTCTCGAGTGGACAAGCACTCGGTGGGCACAAGAGATGTCACTGGGAGAAAGGAGATGATCAATTGTTCAACCAAGGCCTAAATCTTTGTGCAGGAAAAGAAAGTTGTGAGTTGGACCTGAATTTGCCTGCTCCAATTGATGACGATTCTGCTTCATCTTCTTATTCTTCAGGCCTGACTTTGGATTTGAGGTTGGGCCTGTAGAATGGGTGATTGAACTCTTTTCTTTTACTAACTGGTGTGTGACTTGTAAGATAGCTAGGATTATTATATATATTCTGTAATCTGTATCATTGATATTTGACTTGGAAAGCATAGTTACTTGCTGGCTCCATAATTGGGAGACAGAAAAATATGCGTTCCATAAACAAATAGTGGGGGGGATTATATATAAGTGTAGCTTCTGATTACTAATAAATTATACAGTTTGTGTCATATATGTATTCTGTAATTCATCTTTTGTTAGACTTGCTGATACTATCATTACTGATGATCCGAAAGGCTGAAAAATTGTATACTGAATTATTTTTTGCAAAGATTCTTGAGTTAGCAGCCATGTGAACATGTCTAATTACTAATTAATTTAGTGATGTGGTCCTGTGTTTAACTAGAGCATGCAGCAACTCGATGCATCGTGTGGAATATGAGTCAGTAATGTGGTCCTGCAATTGCTTAGTTTGATGGTCAAAATTCTACGCGGCGACTTGTTTTAGGGATGATAACTTAGTGTTGCTGATCTGTATGAGAATTTTGTATATTTAGATCTGCAATCTGTGATAAAAACAACTTTCATTATGGGAAGAATGAATAAAATATCAGAACAAATTAAGTACATAATTGTGATGTAAAAGTACAGATGCTGTTAAGAACCATTCCTAAATCTAACTGCCAATAATGCAGAACATGTCAAGCAAACTCCTTAATCCAACTAACAGTAGTAGACGGACATAAATTTTTCTATTTCAAATGGCAGTTTTATATTGTTCTTGCTTATAAACATGTAATCTAAGGCTCTATTATTTCATAGAGAATTCATTTAGGAGGAATATCAGACAAGAAGCAGTATGGCACTGAAGTATACACGTTTTCGACTTCTTAGCTAAGCAAATGTTTGTTGGGACCAAAAAGAGATCATGATTTGATTTGTTTTAACTACTTATTCCTCAAAAAGTTTTGATTAATCAAAATTTTTGATCAGTGTGCATAATTAGATATCAATTTAGTTATTGAGTTTTGTGTAGCACATGAAACATGATATGAACTGTCTGTCAATTTGAAAAAAAGAAAAACTTGTCTAAAAGCAGAGTTCAGGACCACAATATGTACTTTAGATAACATTAATGGGCGCATTATTGAAATAAAAGTACATTGTTGTATGACGTATTTGCTTTCTTTATTTCCTGGATAGATTCTTTAAATTGTAGAACATATTTTATGCATACATTTTCCCAAATTATATAAAGTAAGAGAGTATAATGATTTAATACCAAAAATTTTTCTGGGTGTTTTTTCTGCTACAAGAAGTTTACAGCTTATGCAGTTGGAAATGAATCTCAAATTTAACAGCATGAGCATACACCATTAAGTGCAGAAAAATGTTACAGAAAAGCTCGAGGCTAACCTTTCTTTTTTGAGTGGAGAGCAGAAGTGTCTGCCATTTTTTAAAGAAACCCTTTTGGAAGGATTTTGATTGGTGCAAATTTTTAAATTAATGTTTAATTAGCCGACAATGTCTAAATTATAAGTTAAATGAAGCATCCAATAATGCCAGAAGTTGGTGGCGGATTTTCTGCAAAGGAAGCATTCAAGAAATAGTGATGATTTGAAATGATTTCCAAGAGCCATTATTTGATCTCTTATGTAATCCTTTGAATTTAAAACTCAAATTCTAGACAACTCCATACAAATATCTAGATGATGACATCTTTCAAGGAAAAAAAAAGTTCTAAGTTGCAACTTCCTCAAACATTCGAGTATGCTACTTCCTCTGATCTGCTTTAGAAAACTGCACATGAAAATAATTTAAGTCGCCAATCAATTTGGAAACATATGTTGCCAATTTCACTTCTGAAGTATTTTAAATTACTCAGTGCATTAGAAGACTGTGTAAAAGCATCAAACTGCAGACTGACGTTTTAGAATTTCCATGAATACTATATGGTTCTTGAAGCTATATTGATTATTTCAAAGTCTAAGGTACACAGTTTTACAAACAGAAAGTTGTGGGTTTGCATATTCTTGTTCTTATTTCTTTTGGCTTGAAGAGTACAAGCTGGCAAAATTTGTATGACCAATAGGATTCATGAATCCAAAATAATGGAAGATTGATTATTAAATGAAAGATATGACAGACATTAAGCCGGGATTTGTATTACATATGAATTTGAAGACAATAGGCAAAGGGAAGTTAACAATGAGATTCTTTCAGATTCTTCCCGTTGTGATGTAAGAGGAAAGAAAATCATGAACACCAGTCATGAGAAAGTATGTCTTACTCATTGCATCAATAATTTCTGTCAGCGTCAAAGAGGTTTCTCGATCCACCATTGTAAAGCCCAAGGATAGCATAATATGATCCTTTTTAACTTCTATCCAGACCTTGAATATTGTTGAGAATTATGGCTAGTTCCTTGTGAACCAGAAATATATTTTATATCATAAGAACTTGACAATTTTGATTTACATTGAATTTCTTTCAAAAACTTTGTTTAGCTGCCATTGATTCAATCATCCACTAATTTAGTTTTTGTTACACCAACCAAGACTTTAGGTTCCAGGAAGACTTGTCCTCGTAAATGGAAATGTTCTCACGCTGATATACTTGCATCTCCTGGACTGAAGTTTACCATAAAAGCCTGAGCTAATAAATATGTATGTTTCTTCCTTTCTGCATACAGTTCTCATCATGACATTGGAATATCTCTTAAAATAAATAGAGATTTCAACTAGTTTTGATTGAATGTTGAACAAATTAACCATTAGTTTCATCTAGCTTACCTACTCAATACTCTGCCTGCATGCGCCTTATAATGACATCATTGACTGTTCTTTTTCTGCTTTTAGATAATACTATATACTCCTATTAGTCTTCGCCCACCTGTCCAGTTGATAACTACGTTGCGTTTCTTTCTGAAATTTGTTTCGTAAAATTATTATTGTATATAGCGCTTGCCAAAAAAAAGAAAGAAAAGTCAATGAATCTTCTTTTGATTCCACCTTTAAAAAGTTTCTGTTCATTACGGATCCTTGGTATCTTGCTTTGATTCAATCAACTCATGTGATGGTGTTCAAAGGACATTAATTTTCAGGTGTACATATTCATGTTTTAATAATCAATAATAGAGTATTGACTTTAGCTCCAATAATGTTATTTGCGGGAGTGCTAGGAAATCGGGGGATGTGTTATTTCTATCTGAATGAAATGGAGAGAAAATGATTCCATATTGAACAAAGCATCAAGTTCCTTTCCTGATTTAAATCCTGTCCACTGGATCTCTGCAGATAAATATACTCTTACATTGATCATGACAGATTGAAAGCTCCATATATGCAAAATAAAGATCATTTGAACTATTCCATGTCAACTACCATTCATCTGATTAACAATCCAACACTAGTCATGATTTGATCAGATGAAAGATTTTAAATGGCTGGGATTGATTTTCCAACTTGATCCCACATCAGATATTCTCTCATACTTCACCTGCTCATACCAAAAAGATTAAAAATTATCTCCATTGAACAGTACTCTCTGCTACTGCATATACATTATTCAAGTGAGGGAATCTCCATTAGAAATATAAAAATGAGCTTACAGATATCCATAAAAATGAATATCTATGGTATCTTGCATGACTCTATTGGCTCGTGTATTCCACGCAATCTAATGCTATGTATATTAAAACAGATACCAAGATATATAATATTGCAATATAATTGAGTTATGACTTTATCTTCTACCAATACAATATACAATTCTCTCCCTCCACATAATTTAATTCCTAATTCTAGTTGATGTGTATGTTTGTGTTTGGAAGCAACATTAGCATCAGCAAAGTTTGAAAATTAAGCACTTTTATTAAGTGCTTTCCACTGTTTTCTGTGGAAGCAACTTATAAAAATGGAGTATTTCCATTTTAAACTATATTTATATAAATATACTGTGCATGTAAATTTCAAATCTGCAACGGATATATATGGATTCTTGCACAAAGTATGAATATTTTTGAAGGAATGGAAGTTGTCTTGATATAGTGGAAAATGAGATGCAATCAGATTCAAATACCAAAAAGCAGATTAATTTATATATGAGCATTTCTGAGTGATGTCAAAATCAACCATGTTCACTGCATATGAAAGTGCTTTTGAATGATCTAATCGGCAATCCTGATGAATGACGGAAGCAAATTTACTACTAACGAAAAAAATACAATAAGTTGGTTAAGGGAAAGTACTGATACACAGTTATGGAGAAACCATTATCTCAAAATCTTAAAAGAAAGAAGGAAAAAAAAGGGGAGAAAACTATTATAGTCAAAGATTTAAAAGAAGAAAACCCCTCAAACACAAGGTACCCACTTGTGTTTTGAGTATACAAACCATTGAATCTGAAAAGATGCATACGCCATCAGAAAGAACTGAGCAGAAACAATTGGTTGACGATCAAACATGGGAAATGCAAGTGGATGAGTCAGCTTCAACACGGTATGATTAAACCCTATAATAATCAAGAATCATTAAGCTTTTGCAAGAGCTTTTGCGTGGAATGCACGTAAGAAAATCCTTGCATAATATCATTTTCTGATATTATAATCTCGTTTTAATTTGCTTTTTGTGTATTTTATATTCATAATGTGTGCTTTACAGCCACATCAACTGACATAAGTTATGGGGTAATAAGGAAAGAAAAACATAAAAAATTCTTGGTAAGTTTAATAAGTTTATTAATTAACATGTAGATGTAGACATCTATAGGTCATGGCATTATGTTAACATTTTCTTTCGCTTTCAGTGACATAATCAATGTCATTAAAATAACAAACCATTTTCATGTTATAACCAACAAGCTTTTATATGATATGCTACAATGATAATCAAAGATTAATGATTGCAACATGAACTCGCGATCAATGTTTCTGATACGAAATCGCATGATCATACGTCTGTAAAGCAGACAAACAGTTTTGAGTTGTAGTTGATGCATCACATTGTGAAAGAACCCTTTTGATTTGTATAGTGAAAAAAATGCAAATCATAGATTAATTTATAGTACAATTTATGTATAAAATTTGTAACTGGGTGGCAATGATTCAACTTAGAACAAAATTATAAATCCAAGATCTGGTGAATCATGATATTGACTTGAAGATGAAGCTTAGTGATGAGTAAATAATTAATTATTCAACTTGATCAAATAGTTTTTAATCTTAACTTCTGATTATTTTGGAGTGAGTAAATTGTTTAAGTGTTTCCTCAAAAGCAACATTTGTAGGGCCTGCTGGGCATGCTCGAGCAATGAGAATTCAGCAACAAAATCTTTTTCTCTTCTTTCTGCAAATATGGAATCAAAGTTCATGACTTAAGAGGATTCCATTTCTATAAATTATTACAGAAAAGCAATTAGATTAATGAATGATCTAAGCTAATGCATTCATTCGATGGATGCGGCGAATCGAGCAGCAGGAATGTAAAGAGACCATGACCCCCCAAATTTCTTAGAGGCATTAACAAGAACATGGCCAAATTTAATGTGGCCAACTTTGCTTTTGCATTAAGTGACCTTTCCAAATAGATTTCTTTATTTCTTAGTGAACACACAAAATTACAGAGCATAACTTAAGTGTCAGAACCTGATTGTTGTAAGGAAAGCTTTCACTCATCCGCCGTAAAACTCTGACTTTAACCCTTGAACAATTTGTTAAAGTTGCTTTACTGAAAGTGATTTGAGAATTTAAAATTCCTTCATCAGTACAAATATCTAACCTCTGGTGAAAGTTCATGGAGTAACTCGCTGTTAAACCTTTCTGAGTTTGAGATATCAATCTGTCACTTTTCCGGTAGACATGGAGGTTTTTCAGCTGTTGCGGCATTGAATAATGAAGTTGCAGATGGATGTAGATTGTGACAGGTGTATGGAATCACAGGCATGTTAGAGATATCAAAGTTCGTAATGAATTGCCATTTTGAGAACCTCTAGTTACAAACCATGGTTAAGGTCAAAAAAGGCTTTTGAGGTTGTCCGAGAATCTTCGAGTCAATGAACATAATAAAACAACTACAGTTCAGTTCAAGAATCTTTTTCACAGACCCAATAAGTTGTTAAAATTTTTTCTTTTTTTAAAAAAACTGAAAACAATCAAAAAGACCTGCCATTTTTTTACATCAAAAAAAAAAATGCAACTGGGCAGAGAATCTTATTACTCGCAACAAGCGAAAATACTAACATCAAAACAT
This sequence comes from Melia azedarach, assembly GCA_028052125.1. Classification (NCBI taxonomy): domain Eukaryota; kingdom Viridiplantae; phylum Streptophyta; class Magnoliopsida; order Sapindales; family Meliaceae; genus Melia; species Melia azedarach. The sequence goes on along the minus strand of CM051399.1, from coordinate 294,284 downwards.
TTCTTTGCTTTTAAACAGTGAAAATCAAAGTTTCATCACCTGCCTCTGTTATGTTTCTGTTTGTGCGGAACTGAAAACTGAACTAAAGAAATCAGCTTTAGTCTTTCTTTTTTTGTTTTCTGAAAATGTTGTGTGTTGTACGGTTGACTTTAAAAAGTAGAACCCAAGTTATAATTATAGCAGAATACAAGGATGTCCCTGAAATGAAAGGGCAAAATCTTGTGCGAGTTATTCTTGTGGGTCCCATGACACATGATTTCTGGAGAAGATTCTTCACTTGCAGAGCCAGGACACTATAATATACCACCAGCCTAAGAAAAAAAAATACTACCCAAAGTGATGATAATATATCACTGCTAGAGAATTGTTTTGTACTTAAATTCTCTGTTTCTCTTTTTTATGTGGTTAGGGGTGTTAATAAAGAGAAACAAAACTTTCACTCAAAAGAAGGAAAAAAATCTCCGTTTGGTGATGTGCAGCTTCTTCTGACCCGGTTGTAGATTTGCTTCAGTGAAGTCATAATACACAGACAGACGTACCCAAGTGAAGTTCTTTTCCAAGAATCTTAAAAAAAGTGAGTCACTTTCCTTTTTCTGCTTTCATTTCTTTTTCCTTTTTATGTTTATGTCATATTTAGTTTTGTTTATGGAGCTTTGCAATCACTGAATTGGAAGTTTTGGTTACTGGGTTTTAGTTATTTTTTTCTTGTCCGGTATTCTTTTTGATTAAATTGCTTCTTTACTTCAATTTGTGAATCCTGACATCATACCACATAATTGGTAGTTTGGTTTTTGAGAGAGTTTTGTTTTTTTATTGCTTCTTTTTGTTAAAAGTTTTTGTTGTGAATATAATTTAAGGTTTGCTGCAGATAAGTTTGTAGCTTGCTGGTGTTATACTTTTGGAGCTCCTTTGAATCAAGCAAACATGTTAAATTCTTTTCTGATTAGTCAACAACAATTTTAATTCTTCTGATATTATAATCGAACTGTAGCTTATATTTTGTGTATCAGTTCAATGAAACTGTGGTAGGTATTCTTCCTGCTGAAATGCATTTCTGATTGCAGTTCACAAAAACACATTTTTGTTGACGATGTTTCTGCGACTCGGACAGATTGGGTTTTTGGATACTGGCGAAAGCAATCCTTCCTGGAAGTTCCTCTTTTTGTTTTTCATCTTTACTGTACTATTATGTTTTGGTTCATGATACCATTTGACATTCGGATTTACTAGTCTTTGTTAGATGCAAATCTGAAGAAATTTCAATATGGATGATGGTAATTTTACGTCAAATTCCACGTTTGGAGCCTTCCCGGGAACTGCCATGGATTTGGATTTTATGGATGAGCTCTTGTATGATGGATGCTGGTTAGAGACCACGGACTCTTTCGACTTTTTGCAGTCAGGTCCTTCAAGTTCTGATCCTGTAGACGATTCGTCAGAGTATTTGCCTTATTCAGATAGTAATAATGGTCATTTGAGTATGAACCTAAACCCTCATCAACAAGTCTATCAAGACGAAACAAAGAGAAAGGTCACTGAAAATCCATCTCTTGTTTATCCTAAAATTGAAGAACTTCATAAAACTCATATTCAAAACCATCAAGGTTTTGATCCTACTAGTTCTTCAGGTCAATCCGGAAACTTTCTCATTCAAGGTAATGAATTAGGCAGAAGGTGGTGGTTTGCACCAAGAGCAAATACTGGGTCTTCTTCATCAGTGAAGGAAAGACTAGTGTGTGCTATTGCTCATTTGAAAGAGTATATAAAAGATGGGAACACACTTGTTCAAATTTGGGTGCCTGTAAAAAGAGGAGGCAAACATGTGCTTACTACTGATGACCAGCCATACTCTCTCGATCCTAGTTGCAAGAGTCTTGAAAGTTACAGAAATGTTTCAACAACTTATCACTTTGCAGTTGATGAAGATTCTAAGGAATTTGATGGGTTGCCTGGTAGAGTTTTCTTGGGGAAGTTACCTGAGTGGACTCCTGATGTTCGGTTTTTCAGAAGTGATGAGTACCGACGAGTTAATTATGCTCAACAGTATGATGTTCATGGATCTCTTGCACTTCCTGTCTTTGAAAGAGGCAGTGGGACTTGCTTGGGTGTTGTTGAGATAGTAACAACTTCTCAAAAGATTCAATATCGCCCAGATCTTGAAAATGTCTGCAAAGCTCTCGAGGTCTTTTCCTCTTTTTCTGCTTTTTTCTTCTTTCATTTTTTATAGTTCAAAAAGTCTATTTTTAACTTGTGAATAAGAGCTAAAACTATGGTTTTGGTGGAAGATTGTTCTGTGAAAGCAAAACATTGACCAAGAATGGCTAAATTTCTTCTTCTAAGGTTTGATAGATGACCAAAATGTGTGCATTTTTTTTTAAAACAAAAAAGATTTCATGATCCTTTTTACATATGAAGACACTAACAGTGCAGCTATCTTTAACTTCTCTCTGCCTTTGAACATGTTTTCTTCATCCCATAGTGCTTGATGTATGTGACATGTAGCCTGCTTGCACAGTGACATTATACTTTACCATTTTCTGTTTCTCAGCTTCCTTTTGTTTTTACTTGCTGAGCATCCTAGTGCATTCTAATTCTTTTGATTTTGATTATTAGTATTATTATTATTATTTTGGCTAAGACAGAAATTTTTTTCATTTTGATTATAACTATGTTGACTTTCTTCTTCTTTGTTTTTTTTCTTTCTTTTTTTTTTAAATATCTTTCCTGCAAAAGGACCCTTCAGAAGTGCCAATGGTTATGGTTATTCTATAATGTTGCTGTTTGATGCATGCAAAGTGCAGTTAGAACTTGATCCATCACATTCTATCTAAATAACCGTATTGATTGATTTACAGGCTGTTGATCTTAGGAGTTCAGAAAACTTCAGTAATTCCTGTGTAAAGGTAAATAGATGTTGTTTCAAGAATCATAGCTGTACATAAAAAATTTATGATTAGTTATTGAGATTGCAGATATGCTTTCTTTTTTGCAGGCTGTCAATGAGTTACATCACACTGCAATGCCTGAGCTAGCAGAGGTTCTAAGATCTGTCTGCAAGACACATAACTTGCCTTTAGCTCTGACGTGGGCTCCATGTGGTCAACAAGGTAAAGGTGGATGTGTACGATCTGATGAGAATTATGCTCATTGTTTTTTAACTGTGGATTCTGCTTGCTTTGTGGCCAATCAAAACTTTTCGAACTTCCTTGTTGCATGCTCCGAGCATCAACTGTTTCAAGGCCAAGGAATAGTTGGGAAAGCATTTACAATGAGCAAACAGTGTTTTGCAGCTGACATAACTGCCTTTAGCAAGTCCAGTTATCCTCTCTCTCACCATGCTAGGATGTTTGGTTTACGTGCTGCCGTAGCAATTCCACTACGGGGCATAACCACTGGAATGATTGAATTTGTCCTAGAGTTCTTCTTGCCAAAGGACTGCCAAGACACTGAAGAGCAAAAGCGGATAGTCAACTCATTGTCTGTTGTCATACGACAATTGTGCGAGAGTTTACCTCTTGCCATGGAAAACGAGCTTGAGGAAGTCCTATTGCCCATTGGAGAAATGGGAGTCACTTCAGATGGTTCTTCACCTTCAAAAGGAACATCTCCAGAACAGTCTTCCTGGATTTCTCATATGATAGAAACCCAACAGAAGGGTAAAGGTATTGCTGTCTCCTGGGAATGTCAAAAAGAAGAACCAAAAGAAGAATTCAAGGTGATGACTGGTTGGGATGATGCTCAGGCAGATCCATACCACAGGCAGCTTTTTCCAGGATTTGGTCAATTTCAGCAGAATTCTGGGGCTAAAATTAGTGTTGAGGATGGAGGAGATTCGTCTTCTCTAGGCGGCCAGCGCCCAGTGGGAAGCAGAAAAGCAGGAGAGAAGAGGCGAACCAAGACAGAGAAGACAATCAGCTTGCAAGTTCTTCGACAATACTTTGCTGGGAGCCTTAAAGATGCTGCTAAGAATATTGGTGGTAGGGAAATATTTTTATTACTATTGGAAATAGCATATTCTTGTTTCACTTCTTGTTCAGCTAAATATAATTTGTTGAGCAAGTGCTTATTTATTTATTACTAACAATTGATTGGGATGCTTATGGCCTATCTTGAAGCAATCTTTGATTTTTGGGGGAGCAGACTTGATATAAACTCTAAGAGCTTGAGTACTCTGAATTTATGCATTAGTTTTTATTCATTGTATGTAACAATGGAATTCCAAGCCTGTTTCTATCCCATATCCCAAGTCTCACTCTACTGTATGGGCTCTATGGTTACTAGTACAAGTAGCACTTTATATATTTTGATTTTTCGGCATGGAATCTATGTACGCAATACCATGTTATCTTCATAATCAAATCAGAAAACAATTGGAACAAAATCTTGTAGAAGAGACAAACAGCAATGTGCATTAATAGAATGAAAAGTGAATTACTTTGACAAGAAATGTGAAAATTAATGTATGTTTTGGTCTTTCTGACATTTCTTTTTCCCCTGTAGGACGTTTGCATACTTTCTCTTGTATATTTCATGCACATCCCACCAAACTTAGCTTTGTCAACAGGATTTTCATCTTTTCACTCAAAAGATAATTCTGCCCCATTCCTGCTCTGAGTATCCTTAATTTTAGAGTGATAGCATATGTAGTTTTGGCATCCACCAAGTAAATTTAACAATTCTTGCCATTTTGCTTTATACAATTGTAGCCAGCTAACTGACAACTGTTTTTCGTTGTTCCCTTTGCAGTGTGCCCGACTACTCTAAAACGAATATGCAGGCAACATGGGATAACCCGATGGCCTTCAAGAAAGATCAAGAAGGTAGGCCACTCTTTAAGGAAACTCCAACTTGTAATTGATTCAGTCCAAGGTGCTGAGGGTGCTATTCAAATTGGATCCTTCTATACAAGTTTTCCGGAATTGAGTTCTCCAAACTTTTCTGGGAATGATCCTTTTTCATCAGTGAAGACTGGTGATCATTTGAAGCCATCAAACCTCCAGCCTGACAATGGCTTTTTCAGCACCGGAGCAGCTGTTTCAAAATCTCCATCCTCTTCATGTAGTCAGAGCTCTGGTTCAAGCACCTGTTGTTCCACGGGAGCAAAGCAGAATATCAATACTGTCAATGCCTTGAGTAGTGGAGAAGCACAAATGGTGGAAGAAACTGGTGGGGTGCTGAAGAGGGCTCGTAGTGACGCAGAATTACACGCGCTGAATCAGGAGGAACCGAAGCTTCTTGCAAGGTCCCAAAGCCATAAAATATTGGGTGAGAATGCTAGTCTTGAGTCTTTACCTCCCTTACCAAAATGTCGCCAGCGGAATTTAAGAGATGTTGGTGCCTTTAGAGTCAAAGCCACTTTCGGAGAAGAAAAAGTACGTTTCAGCTTGCAACCAAACTGGGGTTTCAAAGACTTGAAGCACGAGATTGCACGGCGTTTTAACATAGAAGATTTTAGCAAAATCGACCTCAAGTATTTGGATGATGAGCAGGAATGGGTACTTTTGACATGTGATACTGACTTAGAAGAGTGTATAGACATACATAAATCATCTCAAAGCCACACAATCAAGATCACCCTTCATGTAGCTTCACATTTGAAGTTCGGAAAGCTCATCCACAGAACTGCCCCACCCTAACAGCCTTTGCTGGTTTTGTTAACTATATGGTGGCCAGTATATAAATGACGGAGCTAGCTGCTCCGCAAATAGTGGGAGATTTTGCTATTGATTAGGATAGGAATTATTTTTTATCTTCAGTTTCATTTGTGTGTAACAGCCATGAAATCTTATTCCATAGATCATGGAGTGTTGCCAAGGCGAATGGAGGAGGCATAAGAACTGCAGAAGCTTATCGGACTGGAATAATCACATTTTCGCAGCACATGAATCATGCAAGTACATCAATGTTACAGTTGTTTGTTAGCTAGATTCTTAGAGATATTTGGATTAAGAGATCTGGCTTGCTCATGAATCATGTAATACATAAAATATTATTTTGATGTTTGTTAGTCAGACAGATATGGGATTAAGAAGCTTGATGGTGTGCAGCCATCAAAATTTGCTTTCTTGCTATTATGTCTGTATATTATGAAACCTAAGGAGAGAATGTAATATTGCTTGAAACTTTCCATATGTTCATAAACTGCGTACAAGTTCACTAATTTGTTTTTTTGTTTAATATCTAAATTTTTTCGTCATAGTTCCGAAGTCTTCAGTTGGGATGAAAAATCTGGAGTAAGAATGCAGCAGAAAATTTGGAAAAAAGGTACGGTGTATGAATATAATATAGCTAGCATGATCCGCATAATAAATCTTTAAAAGTTGTATTACTCTCTAATTATGAATTATTAGGTGGGCCTGGTATGACAGGCAATTGTAATCTGTAAAGCAACAACCATTTTGTTTGCACTGTTAGTTTTGTGGTGAAAATGTGAATAATAATAATAATATTATTATTATTATTATTATTAGCTCGCATGATATTACAAGTGCAGGGACATGACATCCCTAGTTAATCAATTCTTACGATTAGGAACACTGCGAAAAGGTAAGAGGTTTGACGAGATGTAAAGTTGGTTGATGAGAAGAGTTAGAAGCGGAAACTGTCCTGAATACACGTTATCATCCTCGGTCAATGCTCTTGCATTCTGTCGTTCGTTCCGGCAAACCGACAAATGCTAGCCTTGCAAAATTACTATCCATATCCTACTACATTTTTTCTATCACATTACATTACATGTGCGTGCTTAATGCATTACACCAGCTCTATTTACTTTTAGTATAAATACAACCAAATATTGGGTAAAACTTGTTACCAGAAAATAAAGCCGCGCGCTTTAACTATCTGAACAAAGACCAAACTAATACCCCAATACCAATTACTTGTCACGACAACACCAACCAAAGCTAGCTAGCTAACCCAACCAACCACATTACTCATTTTTTTAATTTCAAAAAGGGAGAAGAAAAGAAAATTATATAGACGTTAATTTGTTCATTGGTGAGAGATGAAGAAAAATATTATTAGCATATTTGTTCTATTCTGCACCATTTTTACCGATCTCCTCTCCCTTAGTGCTCGAAAGCTCTCTATTTCTAGCAATATTATTGTTGCGGGCTTCGGAGAAATATCAGAAAAAGAAGCTGCTGCTGCTGCAAGGAAACCTTTGTATTACAGAAATCGATATGGTTCAAGAGGTGAGTTTGTGACAATACCAACCTCTCTTTCTTTTGACAACCCAAGACTCAGAAGCGCTTACATTGCACTTCAAGCCTGGAAACAAGCCATTATATCGGATCCTCGGAATATAACGACAAAATGGGTGGGATCCAATGTGTGCAACTACACTGGAGTCTTCTGCACACAGGCTCTCGACGATCCCTCTATCCGAACTGTTGCTGGCATCGATATAAACCACGGTGATGTCGCCGGTTATCTCCCGGAAGAGCTCGGACTTCTGGTAGATATTGCATTGTTTCATATCAACTCCAACAGGTTCTGCGGTAGAGTGCCAAGGAGTTTCGACAAATTGAAACTGCTCTTCGAACTTGATCTGAGTAACAATAGGTTTGCAGGGAAGTTTCCTCACGTTGTTCTTGATTTACCGAGCCTTAAATATCTTGATCTTCGGTTTAACGAATTCGAAGGTACCATACCTAAAGCTCTGTTTGATAAAGATCTCGATGCAATATTCATCAACCATAACAGGTTTTCTTTTGAATTACCTGATAATATCGGAAACTCACCTGCATCTGTCATCGTGATGGCCAACAACAAGTTTCACGGATGCTTACCTGCGAGTTTCGGAAACATGTCGAAAACTCTGAATGAAGTGATTATGACAAACAATGGCTTGCATTCTTGTTTGCCCAAGGAGATTGGGTTGCTGAAGAACGTGACAGTTTTTGATGTGAGCAATAATAAACTAGTGGGAGAGTTGCCGTATACGATTGGAGAAATGACGAGTTTGCAACAACTGAATGTGGCGGATAATATGTTATCAGGGAGTATATCTGAGAGTGTGTGTTTGCTTCCGAATTTGCGGAATTTCAGTTTTGGCAATAACTTCTTCACCGCTGAGCCTCCGGTTTGTTTGGATTTGCAAGCTCTTGAAGATAAGAGGAATTGCTTGAGGGGTAGGCCAGGACAGAGATCATCACTGCAATGTAAAATGTTTTTATCTAAGCCACCCCAATGCACTGCTTTCAAATGTCCTGCATTTAGTCTTCCACCACCGCCACCTCCGCCACCGTCGTCATCGCCTCCACCTTCACCTACTTTACCTCCGCCTCCACCTACTTTACCTCCACCACCGCCGTCGTCAGGGTCACCTCCACCTACTTTACCACCGCCCCCTCCATCATCAACATCACCTCCACCACCTCCAGTATATTGCATTCCCTCTCCACCGCCACCTTCCCCATATCCTCCACCACCGCCTGTATTTTTGCCACCACCACCTCCAAACCCACTTTTACCTCCTCCACCGCCAGGTTTACCGCCACCGCCACCAGGTTTACCGCCAACTCCACCTTCGTATAGCGATCAAACACCACCCCCCTCCCCCTTACCATGCGACCAGCAACCACCACCGCCTCCATCTCCCCCACCATGTGAGGAGCAATCACCGCCACCGCCACCCACCCCCAACCCGATCCTTACCCCCACCTCCACCTCCCCAAGTTTACAACTCTCCATTACCAGCGCCAGCTCCGGTAGTTTATGATGGTACATTGCCAGCAGTAGTTTATCCGTCTCCACCACCAGCTTATTGATTTTTTTTTTCTTTTTGTGATAATTTTTTTCCTTTCACCTTCCGTTCACAGAAGAGCTTAAATTTTTAATATATTTTAGTTCTGATGAACTCTTCATCGTGTAATACGACCCAAAACAAAGGAACAGGGAATATAATACGATCATTTGTGTTGTAATCATCCGAATATATATGTATGCATGCATGTGGTGAAATTAAACGTACGTAACAGCATAGTGGGATGGGGAAGAACGGTGTAAGGGAAAACTTGATATTTAATTAAATTGTTATGAAGGTCGAGTAGTTAAATAATTAATAAATGGAAAATAAAGAGAGAGAGAGAGAGAGAGAGAGAGAGAGAGAAGGAAATGTACTTACCGAGACGAGAATCTTGTTATGATACCGGCATTTATTTTGTGCTGATACTGACATTTATTTTGTGCTGGCTTTCGGATAAAATTTAATGTTATTACCCTTCACTCTAATTGGGTTTTTTTATTTTTTTGCGTATATACATGTGCATGACGAGTATAAATAAAGTCAAATAGAAAAGTACATCATTAGACATTCAAAAGGGCCCCGTGCGGCCCCCACTACCACAAAAAAGTGAACGAGCCGCACCGACACAGGCCTCCACGACCAACAAATAATTTAACTACAAAATTGAGAAGGGGCCGCGCGAACGCAGGCCCCCACTACCACAAATTATGACGTAGGCTCTCCCACGTTGGGGAGACCTTAGACTGGTGCACCTCCAGAGTGCAATGGAGGCCACCAACCTAGGCCATGGGCCTTCTTGATCACCCATTGACCCCGTCCAGGTAAGTATGTTTTACTTGTATTGTTCTGCTTTTTATATATTCTCTCTGATTCCTCCCCTTCCTCTCTTTTCTCGATATGGGAGTGTATTCTCCCCCTGATTCACTCTACACAATTGTAAAGACTCCACTCCAAGTAATCTAATGGAAACGGAGATGACAATTAAATTACCAACTTTCCAATATCTCATAAACTCAAACCAATCTTGACAAGAATCATGAAGAACTAATTGAACAGCATCAATTATATACAATTCCTTACCCTTCCCCCCCTCCCTATTTTCTCTTTGAATGTAGCGTTTCTAATTGGGCTCCACAATTTGAAGATTTTTTCATGATGGTGTCACTACTATAAATGTCTGGCTTCGCCTCTGCGTCTCAGTAATCAGGGAAGTCATATTTCTGAGGCTGCAAATCTGATATGCTTCCTTGACCCCAGCCTTTCTGGACTCGCTTGAGTGTTTTCAATGCAATGCTGCTGCCATCGTCTCTGTAAAATGATAGGCAAAAGATACAACATTAGTTACATTATTGAGAGAGACAAGTAAAAAACGGGTTGGAAGAAGAAAAGTAAAGAGGAAATACCGGTGCAATATGGTCTGCCAATCACTTTCCCTGCACTTGTTTTGTTTTCTATGGACTGATTCCCTTGGATTTTGATGAGCTTTATTCACCACCTTACTGTCTGAAGTCATTTCCATCATCCTCTCAGCTAGTTCATCAGCCTCTTGTTTGTTTCCCCTTTTACCTAAAGCATCAATCACAGGCATAAATGAAGCAGGATCAAACTCGTATCCTTTATCTATCATCCTATGTAGAATGCCACTAGCTTCCTGTAACTTCTCGTCCTTACAAAGTTTATCAATGAGATCTTTGTATAGGAAGTTCCTCAAATCAAATGACTTTTCCAGTGAAGCTTCAAATATGTCTTTAGCTTCTAAGACTTCCCCAGCAATAAGTAACTCGTTGAACATTAAACTGTAGAGACCTTCTGTGTGACCACATGTGCTTAGAGCAATATCAAATACCTCCTGTGCCACTCTAAACTCACCTGCCTTACAGAACGCACTTACTAACATTCTGAAGGAAGAAATGTTTGGGAGCACACCCTTTTGCAGCATTTCGTCTAAACAAGAAATGGTATCTTCTATTTTACTCTCTTCACACAGACACCTAATGATATTATTATAAGTGCAAACATCAGGAGAAATCCCTCTTTCTCTCATCTCATCCATCAGTCCATAAATTTCAAATATTTGATTCTTACTTGCTAATCCCAGAATCAAAGAATTATAAGTTTGTAGGCTCTTACTGCAACCTCTTTTTTCCATATCTTTAAGTACCCGAAATGCAGATGATATCTTTCCCTCCTTACAGAAACTATGTATAAAAGTATCATAGATAGCAGAATCAGGTTGCAAGCTTTTGCCCATCATCTCCATAAACTTATTTTTAGCCTCATCCAGCCTCCCAGCCTTGCATAGACCACTAATTATGGTTGAATAGGTAATCAAATCAGGCAAACACTTCTTCCTGTTGTTACTATCATCAACTGGACTGATAAATGAGTTCCCTAAGTTACCAAGAGCAGCACTTCCCTGAGTCCACATCTCATCGAGAATCTCAATTGCTTTGTCCAATTTGCCACTGGTACAGAGACCATGAATTACAATATTACAGGTCACAGTATCTAAACCACAACTTTTCCCATACATTTTTTGCAGCAAGTCCTCTGCTTCAGATATCCTTCCTTCCGTGTAAAGACTGTGCAGAAGAATGTTGCAAGTAAAAGTAGTTGGAAAACAGCCATTCCTTATCATCTCATGCAAAACATTATTCGCTTTAAATATCTCCCCATTACTGCAAAATCCATGGAGTAAAGTGCTATAAGTAATCGTATCTGGGGAAATACCTCTGCTTATCATTAAACTCATCAGCATTGTTGCATCAGAGAGCATTGTATTTTTGCATAGCCCATCCATCAAAATGTTATACGAATATATATCAGGTTCTACTCCCTTGTCTACCATCTCTTTAAGAACTACTTGGGCCTCTAAAAGCTTCCCATTCCTGACCAAACCCAGCAACCAAATATTATAACTCTTCAAATTCAAGTAACTGCCATGTTTTGTAATAGACTCAATCACGATTTTGGCTTCTTCAAGCATCCCTTCCTTGCAGAATCCCTCTAGCATCAAATTATATGTAATGATATTAGGCCGAGGCAGTCCTAACTCTTCATCCATCTGCATATCTCTAAATATCCTAGAAGCTTCAAGAATCTTCCCAGTCCGACAAAGGGCTGATATTCTAGAATTAAAAGTCACAACATCAGGAAGCAAACCATCCTCCCTCATCCTCTCTACCAATTTTTCGGCAACATCAGCTTTACCATCCCTACAAAAGCTCGAAATTAAAGTATTATAGACAACCCTATTTGGCAGAAACCCTGAACTCCTTATCATATCCAAAAGATCCAAACCTTCATTAGGAAGCCCAGCTCTACAATAACCACGAACCAAGATCGCAAAACTGAACTCATTAGGTCTACAACCCTTGTCAGACATTTTATCAAACAACTTCCTCGCATCGTCTAAATGACCCGAATCACAAAGTGCATGAATCAAAAGATTGAAAGTATAAGTCTCAGGAGAAAGCTTAGCAACCACCATATCTTTGTACAACCACAATAAGGAATCTACGCGCCGTTTCTTAACACAACATTCAAAGAGGACATTATACAAATAAATACAAGGCGGGTTTTCAGGGAAATGAATTCTTACAGACTGAAATTGCGAAAAAGCTATGTCAAACAAACCCGACTTGGCCAAGATTTTGACCAGTGAAAGGAGAGAAGAATGCGAGTTTCCGCCGGGTTGCATAGAGAGGAGGAGATTGTGAAGATTTTGGATTTCTTCGAGCATTTTTGAACCAATGAGGATGTGGGCAATTGTGGGTACTGAGTTTATAGAAAGATTTTTGGAGGGCGAAGAGAGAATTACTCGCTTGAAGATTTGCCATGCTAGTTTCGGATTGTTGGAGTTCTTTAGCAGAGCTTTTTTCACTTGGCTAGTTTGATTCATGTCAGCTTCTATTTGCTTCCCAAATTTCAAATGTTAGTTTTACTGGTTACAGTGGCGGGAGAGTTTATATATATATATATATATATATATATATATATATATATATGATAATAACTAAAAATAAAAGAAAAAGAATATTATAGTTCGAAGAACTATCCCTCCCTAAATTATTTTTATTTTCAAATATTACATTAATGTAATATAAACCCTTTCGGTGGGCAAAGCAATCAAATTTCTGTACCTGATCATACATACTTATTTAGCTTTTAATAAATTTGTAAAAGCAAGAAAAGGATTCTGAAGAAGAAATTCAACGAGTGTAATTGTCTAAATGGATTGTGTGATTTCATTCGACTTAAAATAGACTGCATATTCAGTTGACAATGACTGTGAAAGCATGCAGTGAGTGTCAAAGAATGTAAGGAACTACAAATGGCTTTCTTAATTCTATTACAATATGTTTGTTTATAAGCTTGAGATGTAATTACAGTAAGAAATACAAGAGATAAATCCTCTAAAATGAGGGCAGGGCAGTTAGCTCAAGTTTGATGAAGAAGTTGAAGGCTCATCTGCTTGCTGTTTCTCAATGATTATGTGCCTCCTCGAGGGAGGACCAAATAGACTCAATACCACCTGAAACAGCAAAGGCAAAAATCCAAATGAGGAATGCCACAATCCATCCGACAGTCATTCTGGAAGGTTAAATTCACTTACTGGTAAGAACACGAGGCCGTGTAAGAAACCAATAAGAATCAATGCCAGGTACATTTGGAAGTAATAAACCTGCAAAACGTACATGTAAGTTTGTTTATTTTTACATCCAATATGCTGGCACAAGCTACGAAAAAGATGAGAAAGAAGGGTCAGAGACCACAAAGATTTCTGATCTTGAGAAGCAAAGCACAATTACTCCAACAAGCTTTGTGAGCGTAATTCCGCTGCCAATGAATAAGCCGAAAAAATACTCAATAGAGAAGTAATAACACAAGCACAATTAAACAAAAGAAATTTGTTAATTCATATATATAGGGAAAATACATTTTAGTTTCTGCCACAGCTAATAGGGGCCAAGAACTAATACAGATAAATATAAAGCAACAGTATTGCATTCATGTTTTGAATGGGAAATTGATCCAATCACCTGACTTTGACAACTAAAAATATCAACAAATCTGAACAGGGAAAATAGTACTAAAAGGTCAACCTGAAGACAGAAGCCCCCATTGTACTCAAAGCCTTTTTTGCTCGTTGATCCCTATTTCCATCGCTTACCTGCATAGGGCAGCATTGCATATGACAGCAATTACAGAAACCGAAACAATCAAATTGGAAATCACAAATGAAATGCATATATTTACATGACTATGCATAATGATCTACATCATGCAAATCATCAATGTCTAAAATGAAGAGGAGCCTTATAAAGATACTAACCAAAAAGGCATGCACTATATGCACACAAAACTCGACGGCAATCCCTATCGACATTATAAGATTTACAACAGAGACTGCATTTAGTTGAATACCTAGAATTGCCATTACGCCCTGCAGAATCCAACGGGAGTTATTACAGAAAGCACAAAAGAGCAGTGAAGTTAAAATTGATATGGTAGAGATAAAAGGAGCCATTAATGAAGTGTATTTTGTAAATAGAGATAGAGGTGCAGTAAATGAAATGTATTCTGGAAGAGTATAGCACATCCAAATTTCTTAAAGAAATAACAAAAAATGCAAAACATATAATTGTAAAAGTAGAGCCAATACCAAGAGATCAACAACTATCATCACCAATACAAGTGTAATGATTGCCGAACTCCACAAACTGCATTCAGAAAACAAGGAACAAAAACCAAAGTCGAGTACGTCAATTTAAGGAAACATGACTTAAATAGTCAACAGCTGAAAAGGAACAGATATGGCATTCAAACCTGGACGTGATAATAACACAAACAACAAATATAGCACCTGTTACAGTACCAGAAGCAGTTAGAACCAGACTTTCAAAAAAGCTGACAGCGCAAATCCTTGAATATAGCAAACTAGCAATTATCATATTATATGAAAGGAATTCAATGCAATGCTATGAAAGAATTTTAATGCAATGCAACGGGATGAGAAATCAAGCAGATAGATTACTGAAAATCTGTCAAATGTAGCACAAAACCAGCTTTGAAAACAAAGAACTGTCCTTGAGAAGTTTGGGTATACCAAGTGCTACAGAAATGTTGATCAAAGCGACCCCTCCATATATCGAGATATTGCTCAAAGAAGATATAGAAGACCGAATACGGAAAAATCTCAATCTGCATTCAATCAATAATGCCAGCAGAGCATCAGGTAAGAAATGCTGCAGGACATATTTTAGACAATTCATGCAAAAGCATGAAAAAGAATGATGGATGCACACACACAAATAATAAAAAAAAAGGAACGTAATGCTCAATCTGTTCATGTAAAGCAAATATTCCGTAGGGATTACTAAGCAGATCATGAAATATACTGTTGCACTGGAAAGTTGAATTTAAACCTTTAA
Organism: Melia azedarach; assembly: GCA_028052125.1. Classification (NCBI taxonomy): domain Eukaryota; kingdom Viridiplantae; phylum Streptophyta; class Magnoliopsida; order Sapindales; family Meliaceae; genus Melia; species Melia azedarach. The sequence continues at coordinate 279,098 of CM051399.1, read as the reverse complement.
AGAATCAGACATTCTTGTGCTGAACTCCCGTGCAGCTTGCAACGAATTAACATAGTCACCCTGAGGAAAATACAACATAAAAAAAGTTACATTCTACAAAACTCATGCTTTGTAAGATGAAGATTACAATTTTAATATCAGTCAACAGTTGCACCTGTTTGTTTAGTGGTGTGTGATATGTACGGAACTCCGATGCTTGTATAATACCACTTTCATAGCCTGCCCACAAGTAAGAAATAAATAATTATAACTAAACCTGTCACCTCATAGGAAGCTTTGGTTAGTTATGGAAATATGCCAGGAGGACTGTTTGACATACGAAAAGAGGGGAAAAAAAAGTGTCAATAAAACTAACCATTTAGATCCACACTGCTGGAGTATGCGCCATGGCCACCCTTTGCACAATCAGCAGACGGCAGTGCATTGAGAAACCAGGGAAGCTTCTCCCTAACTTGCTCCGTAGACAGACGATTATTAACCAAATCTGAGTGACGAAAGCACTGCAACCAACCCAAAAATGTAAGTTCTTCAAGCCCTCTCACACGATGTGTTATATTTTCCATACAACTCAAAAGTCCATTATCAAATTAAAATTATAAAGCAACTATTATTTTAGGACACTTCAGGTTAACAGAAAGGATGTAGAGAGAATGGGAGGAGGCAAATTACCGTTGTACAGTCTTTGCAGACTCCACCAACACCACAAGGTCCTTCATCAGGTGAACAGCAAGGTGGCTAGAGAAAAAATACTAGTTATTATCATACAAGGAAATTCAGAATGCATAAAATCAATATGACTAGATCATTGACATAAAGTTGACAGTGCGGACAGGTGCTGAGGTGTGTGAGTAAGCAGGTGTATGACAGCGGGAGTGAAGACTCTTGCATGTGAGAGCATATGCACTCACAAGTTTTTGTGTGTGTGACAAAAGGAGGCAGGGAATTTTTTCATAATGTCACAATGTTTGGAAATTATTTAAGTTGATAGCAAGAACTAGTCTTGAGGCCAATAATAATGATAATACTGAATGCACACTTCAATTTCAGCATAGCACATATAGCAAAAGCACAAACCTGATCATCGGGTGGACAATAAGTACCATTCACAAACTTCCGACAGCAGCCAAAAGCCTCTGGTGATGTCCATACAAGAAAGTCATCAAGCCATGAAGCAGCTGGCTTAGCTATGTAGCTTAACTCTGGAATTAAAGATGCCTTTGATATCTGCAGAAAATGGAAGAAGTACACTAGAATATGAACATATAGACTCGATAAGAAAAAGGTTTAACCATTAAGCATAATGAGAACACTTAATTGCAGCTGATGACTGTATTTTCACATATACTTAGGATTGAGGTCACATTCTTCACATTTAAAAAAGGATGAAGAGCACCAATTGGACACCAAAATTATGTCAACTTTCAAAAAGTGCTAAACAATGCAGACTTCAGAAATTAAACCACATTACATAGCTTATGAGTAAAAGATGATACTTAACTTCTAATATTAAATTGAATATTACTTGGTGACTGTGTTACCTCATTCAAAAGAGAGTTTGGATCACACTGGCTGATGGAGCACAATTGGTTTGTATGTCTAGATTCCGAGCTGAGTATGAAAGCCACTTAACATCAGAACAAACAGTCAGAATGTACGTAAATGCAAACTATTCTGTTTGACTTCATTTCAGTTCTGTCTTAACCCTAAAATTTGAATTTATTGTTCCAAATGCTTGTTGGCAAAATGACCAAAAAGAACCAAGAAAAAAAATTCATTTGTTGAAAGGCTTAAGCTCCCCTGAGTATCCATTGTAGACTGTTATGAAGTGATATGCGTCAATATATATATATAAGAAAACGTGTGATGGGATTAAAGTGTAAAGAAGAGCACAATACAACAACAAGGCTGATACCTGTAGTTGTAATCCTTAACAACAAAATATAGTGGAGGACCAACTCTAAGATATTCTGCAATATTATCAAAATAGTCCTGTTGCAAATAAAAATTTCAGTGGTCAAGGTTCTCCAACAAAAAGGAAAATGTAAAAATTATCAAATATCATAGGGAAAGAAAAAATCAGCTAACTTGAAGATAAGAGTCCCGAGGAAGAACAATCTTTTGCTCCATGCCAGATTCAATCCTTGTAGATAGAGCCTATTAAGGATAAAAACAAGATAATATTATAAAGGAACAACAAAATGGACAGAAAATATTTTACATCCAAGATACACAATAATTAGATAGCAGCAATAATGTTAAAAGTCATGAGCAACTTACTATGCTTGCCAAAGTGAAAGCAAGAAATACAGCAACAACTACCATTTTTACTCCCCAAAGTCCAAGAATCGGTGCATGAACTTCCTACAAAAATTCATATCTTTAAAAGGAAAACAAGAGAGTATGTACTATACTTCATGTTGCTCCTAAAAAAAATTAGTACCCTGAACATATCACAATAGATATAATTTATTAAGTTTCACAAACACTACCTTGTATATGAAAGATGCAAATAATCGTCTGCATTTATGAAGATGAATTTTCATAGATTTTGAAAGTTTTACCTTCATATATCGAGCCAGCAGTCCAGGAGTTCTCTGATTGATGCCTACACTTGACCAAAAAGACTTTATACGAGCTTGTGAACTAGAATCGTTGAGAGAAATTTTTGACACTACGAGATTATCCAATACAAACAATTTAGTTAATTGTAGTGAATGCTTAAGCAATTACCTTCATCAGATTCTCCAGAAGATGTAGGAATTTTTATGCATGGAAAACAGTCAATCCTGTTATCCTCAACTCTCAAGGAATCAAAAACTATGAATGCAACGAAGGCAGTGACTTGAAGAAGGAAGTCAAGTAGAACAGCCAAGGCTACAAAGAAACCAGTATAAATAAAGATCAGGTACTAAATGTAAGATAGTTTGAAAGTTAGCCCATTAAGATACATGAGAAAATTTTTGGACCTGCAAACATAGAGAAGACACGGCATGCTGGCATAGGAATGAAGCTTCCAACTGCAAATGCCAGAAACTCGGATAAACTAGCTAGTGTTATGGATGGACCAACTTCAACTAGCGCATTGCTTATTCGTGTCTCTAAAGGTAATTCCATTGGCTGCCGTTTTACAGCATTAACCAATATACACATATTGTCCACTCCAACCTGATTACATGTTATAGGAACCACAGAAAAAAAAAAAAAAAGACAAAAACATAAAAAGGTAGAGTCAAGATCAAACAGCCACTCTGTTTAAATGAAAACACAGCATGAAACATAAAAAGGCTATTTCATTCATATTAACCACACTGGTATTTAACTTCCCAGGCATGTTAATTTATAACAAGACAAAGTAGAATGAAAAAGCCAAGAAAATATTAGGGAGTCGGCACCCATTTCATCCTATATTGGTAGAACCCATGATGACTATAGGACACAAGACCTCCCACAACAAAACATTAGTAACAACACAATGGCATCCAAAGATAATTAAATAAAGAACTTACTGCTAAGACAAGGAAAGGAATAACTTCCATTATGATTAATGTAGATTTAACTCCTATGGCACTGAAAAATCCAACAGATCCGAGGACAGAAAGCATGACAAGTATAACTCCTGAAAGGCCCAATAGCACCTGGATGCCAAAAACGTAAGTTGCATAGATTAATAACACAAAAAACTATGTTGCATGGCAAAGATAAAAGAGGTGGCAATATATATGCCTGCCCCACATGTATAATGTGCAAGTGTTTTAAACAAGTTTGTTAACAATATTTAGTATACAGATACATTGATATATAGCACAAATAATCACACAGGAACAATATAAAACAAAATGGAAAAAAATAGAGAACAATTTAAAGCACAAATAAAATCATACCTTGGATGAGATGTAGAAAGTAGATAAACGAGGTGCATCTCCAAGAGCCACAGAAATATAGGCAAACATTACAAGATAGCTTGCCTGAGATGCCGATGGCCAAAATGAAGAGAATAGAAACCAATGATCAATCAAATCAGTAATAAGACAATGCAACAAATTATTCCCCAAAGGAAGTTAGACAATGTGAAATGAACTTCTCTGTGACTTACTGCAATGGTGATGACATCTGCAGTACTTTCTCTTTTCAATTCTTCCTCAATTGAACTTTCTGCTGAAAATGAAAGGGTAAGATTGCTAGACTCAATCATTGGGAGCAGCTCCTCCTGTCAATTTAATTTGTTGGAAATTTAGTTTCCAACCATCTAAAAGTGAGTAATACGTAGCAAAATACAACCTATAGCTGCCAAAACAAACAACTGCAGCCATTGTCTATCTAGAAATATACGTTCCCTCAAAATGGTCTTCTCTGGTTAAAAGAATCTCCAGAAAAATGGTTTACACAGAACACACATCACATTATATTACTCAAAGGAATTGTTCCACTTTTGTAGGACTTGAAAACCCTCTTATCAAGTTAAAGACAGGATCCTTAAGGAACTTGCTCTCATGGCTGGCTATTTTGAGTTCTCAGGCAACTTTTTAAGATCCAGAGGAACAACCTTTATGCCAAGCAATTAGGTTTCAGGAAATAGAAGATGCATCAATATATCACAGTGTGGGAGTTCAGCAATATAATGCTGCATTAAATTTCCCATTTAAGGCAATGGAAGTGCAGACACTAATCTTTCAGTGATATGTGAAATTGAGAAATTCATACAAGAAATTCAAATACTAATAATAAACAACATTCTCAGACCTTTGCCAATTGAATGAAAGCTTTTTCCCAAGCCACTGCCTTTCCATTTTCGTAGCTTGTTTCATCAATTGCATTATTAACTGGATAGGTAATAATTAATGCAGAAGCCTGAAATTGAAACAGCATCAATGGATTAGGATATAATTAGATTTCAAGCAGGGGGATGAAAGTATTACCTCAGAATAATTATTCCCAGAAAACCCTCCTAAGACAGTGCTTGGATCAAGTGGAGCTTGAAATGCACTCAAACATGTGTCTGAAGAAGCATAATGCTGAAATTGGAAGATATGAGGAATAAAGAGTCAATGTACAAATAATAGTCCTGTATAAACAACCTCATAACTGTCATGTGATAGTATCTCTATACCTCAAAACAATACTCAGCATGTCCAACTCCTCCATAGGAATCATAATTTTCAGGGTCCATTTTGAAATACTAGCAGCAAAGGCAAGATACAAAATGAAGATGTTAATACTTGGAAAACATGTATTACAATTTTTATTTATTTGCTTTACAATGATGCAACTAAGAATATAATTTGAGGTAGAAAATGCTCCACAAAAATATGATGAGCATGGAAATGCAGGAAAATGTTAGAAAACCTGCAGAACACTCTGTGTTGCACAATCCTGTCCAAGAGGCTTCAAGCAAATGTCAGTTAAGGATATCGACAAGCCAGAATAGTTTGCGTGTATTGCATCAACCTGTCAATATCAAGACAGGAAATACAAATCATAAATGCATTGACATTAATAATTAAAAGAGCAGCATAAAATATAACACACATGATAGACTGTTCCAACTTAAAGATACTTCAACTTCATGTTCAATTACGGCTTTCAAGATGTAGCACCGAGCACAACATTCTTACCTTTTTTTGTATTTCAAAAAGCAACTGGATGTTATCCTCTGTGACAATACTGGGTCGCTTTCCATGCTTAGGATCGGGTAAGGTTGCTAATATTAGCTGAATTATACAAATAACAAGTGATTTAGTATTTGGATATAATATGCAATCATATCAACAGGCAACAGCTACAATGAAAGACCTCATAGATTAAAGATAAAGAATAGGAACACTGAAATGAACCTGTTCAATTCTGTAGAAGGGGGCAAGGTGGCTGTCAAAAAATTGTTTCTCTGCCGCCGCCCTACTTCCAGGACCTACCCACAACTATACAGATAAGTCTGTCAAAAAATTGTCTGCCAACTAAAGGAAAGGAAAAACACTAATGGCCGTGCACTATGAATGCCAGCACCAAGGGGAGACCATATATTATAATCAGTGCACTAAAAAGCTCATGCAAGCCTATTTTGTAAGGATCTTGTCAAACTAATTGTAGCAGATAGTTGGTGAGTCACATGAAAAATTTACTTGCACATAATTCAATGGTTAAAAATTGACAATATAAATACCTTCTCTGGCTGCGTCTCAACCTTGAAACGGATTAGACCTATACAAAAAACTAAAACAATTGCTAACGACGTACACAGCACAAGAGTGGGATTTCTAGCAACCCATGTTCCATAAGTCCTGGACATAACATCAAAATTTATTCAGTATATATGCTACATACACCATAAGTAACAGTATTGCAGTTGACCTGTAAAAGCTTGACATGTATCCTTGAACAACAGAAAGTCGATCCTCCTTTGTTAGTTGAAGATCCGTCTTGTGCACCTATTATTCATGGCACAAGAAATACTTAGCTAACTTCTTAATTTCAATTACATAATGATATCAGAGAAGATAAATATAGAAAGCCAAACAAATAAAATAGCACATACCATAAAAAATAAAAGCGCAGATTAACACTAGGACAAAGATGTGAATTCTAACAGGTAATAAAAGGCGAAGATGAGGAAAAAGCATTTTACTTGAGATTAGTTCAAATGTAACCAGACTTCAGAGAAAAATCAAACATCCGAAAAACTACACAATACTCACAGTCACAAGCAGCTAAACATACTACAACTGTCAGACCAAAGAAAGGAATAACAGAGAAACTCTAGTAAGTACTACTTATATCTTAACCCTGAGACCTACACCTTACCCTAGAAATTCAAGCCAATCTTATCAAAATTGAGAATATAATATGATGTAAAACAGTAATGCAAATATACCTTTAAGGAAAGGTTCTCATCCTCTCCACTTCCATTTGTTGACTTCATCAACGGCTCCAAGCTAGATGGAATGCTCCCTTCTCTTGTCCGATGAAACAAACCCCATCCAAAAAATGTACCAACCAAAAGAATATATGCAATCACTAAGAAAAGTTCAACACACTTGACCTACAAACATCAGTCAATACCACCAAGTAAATTATACGCATCAAATGACAAATTTCACAAATGGTTTTATTTAGTGTTTATGATATTACTCAGTCATCACCATTGTAAGACCTGAGCCAAACACTAAGAGAAGAAGAGTCAAAAGGAAATTCTATTTCATAGGCCTCATTTCCAACCTTAAGAGATCCAATTCTAACTGTGCAGGGTTCTTTTCTTGGGGGAGAAGGAGGTTCCACACTAGAGCATGCAGGTGACAAAGGACAATCTCCACAAGAGCAGCCCAGGGAAGTGTCGCCACATGAATAGACGGATACATTCATAAGCTCCAATCCAGATGACTTCGAAATGCTTGACTTAAAACTTATGGAATATGGAGAACCAGGAAATCCAGGAGGTGCCTTCTGACCAATGAAGGCAAACCATTCTGACAAAAAGAATAGTAAACAAAAATTCTAAAACTTGGATAAAATCAAACAATTTCCCAGTGCAAACAAGGATAACCATGACCAGAAAATAATGGACAATAAACGAAAAACTACCACTTTAACAACAAAGATGTTACATATTTGAGCGGTTTTGTGCAAAGGACCTTGTTATGGTAAATCACCTTTAAAACTTTTTGCACCGGCACCGATGAAATCTATGGCACGAGTGTTCATGGTCCCAAATTTTACTTCCTTGCAGGAGTTATACAGCCCTTCTCCAAAAGTATCAGTTACATAATAGTCAATGCCATCCACGGTCAAATTGCCATTAACCTGGAAAGAACAATGTGCAACAAATGCAAAATATAACCAGGCTTCACTTTAAAAAGAAGCTGGCAATAAGCAATGACATTATTCAACAGTGAACTGCCTGATTGTAAATTTGTTACCAGATTCTCATTTTGGAAAGGGAAGCACATAGATGACAATATTTTAAGATCAAAGGGAATAGTTTACAAATTGAAGGATAAGGGAACCACATAAGGAAAAAATGTAAGCCGGTAAGCTTAGTAATAAATTGTCTCCAACAAGTGATCATACTTAAATGCTACTGAGTGTTATTATAAAATGAGCTCAAATGGGCATTATCAGTATGCCTCACCTCGGAGACAGAAGTCACATCAATGAATTGGCTTTGATTTGGAGAGCAAGAGAGCTCACAGAAAAGGTTCAAAAAGTTCCTCAAGCACGCTGGACAACCCACGAGAAAAGGTATAGCCTGCAATAGATTGCATGCATTATGGCCACATAAATAGCATCACCTAGGAATTAATTCTTTAACAATAAGACAACCTAAGAATGCATGATATTTTCTGACCTAAATATGAGGCCTACTTAAAGCCATCCAGTCTAGCATAAACCATTAAATGCAAAAAAATTAGAAGCTACGCCATTCGATGTATACTTACCTGTTGAACCTGTGCCCTCAGCGTTTCAAATTGAGCCTCTGTACAACAAACATTCCCACTTATTGATGGACACAAGCTTTGGATTTTGGCAGAAAACAGTTCATCAGGCTGCAAATACATACACCATGAGCAGTAAGACCCATCATTATGCAGTAAGTATTGGACAATTTCATTTGAACCAAAAAAAGGTGAAATTACACCTTACAAAGCAGTGTAACTTGATCTACTGAGAAGTCATATACCTTTACAGATGGCGAACCATAAGGGCAATTCAGAACTTTTCCATCACTTCTTTCTCCGCATATATCATACATTGCACAATATTCTTTAGAATGCTTTTCACTGACCAGAAAGTACAAATGATTCCTCAGAGGGAACTTCAAACTTTTTACTCAAATTCAGAAATTAAAAAGAAATTACACAATTCAAGTTCGTTAGTAAAATGGCCTTACCCAGAGTTGACATCCTTAATTAAAAGTGTATCAGTCTTCTCTGTACTCACTAAACATGCAAAAGGAAGAACAACCTAAGAAACAAGAAAATACCAAAGTTCAATAGTACTCAACATTTCCAGAACAAGAAAACGGACCAGTCGCTTCAATTATATAACTTTCAGAAAGAGCTTCAAACGTCTATACACAAAAGGGTATCCATTTTCATGTAAACACATAAAAAATTTGCTAAAATCCCACTTCAACTTTGCTTAAGACAGAACTATCAAAATTGTTTGTTTACTTAACAAACCAAACTATTCAGCCAACATATTCATAGAAGTAACCCTTTTTACAACACTTCACATATAACTAAGCAAACCTGTTAATCCACAAACATATTACATGATCAAAACTGTAAACGATTCAAAAACGAAGGAACAAAAAGGGTTCTTGCCTGAAAAATTACAAAACAAGAGAAGAAACCCAGAAAGGAAGCCATTAATTGTTTCTCAGAGAAATAAAGTTTACTATTTTTAAGTTTCGGGGGGATTTGCTTAGTTGCAGAGAGAACTGACTAAAATTGAAGGCTTAGAGGGTGAGCGACTCGGAACCGAGTCAACTCAGTGAGTCAGAATTAATTATGCACTTGTTTTGACTTTATGTCGAGGAATTAATTACGAGTTATGAGGAAAGGACGCGCGGAATTAATAATGACGTGTCATTTTCTTAAGCTAATTTTTATTTATTACCTAAAAATGGAATTAAACGCACCGTTTTCCTAAAAGATTTTTTATTTGTTGTCTTTATAGGAAGTTAAACGCACCGTTTTCCTAAAAGAGATTTTATTTGTTAAGTTAAACGCACCGCTTTCGTGTCTATTATCGAAACGCACTGTGCACAGCCGTTTCCGCGTTCAGTTTAGCCATCACAGTCAATTGAATTATGATAATCCGATTGTCCATCGTTTTCAATTAACTACTGACAAAGTGAATTTGGTCGCAAGCTATTTTGGCGAAAAATTCTATGATACTGGCGTAAAAAATTTCAATATCAATAATCTAGTTATTTTAAATTTTAAATTTTAAATTTTAAATTTTAAAATAAATTTAAACTATTCATTTTACATAATAATCATTAACTTACTAATCAAATAACATGTAAATTTTATTTATTATTCAGATTAAAAGTTATTTTCTTTATTTTTTATTTTTGAATATATTAAAATTATTTTATTATAATTTATTTTTTAAAAATATATTTGAAATACAAATTTATGTATTATAATTGAAATTTAATGTTAAGCAATGTATTATGCATACTAAGAATAATCTATTTAAAAAAATTAATTTAAATATTATCTAAATGTAATTTTTTATTATTCTAAAAAATTGTTAATAATAAAATAAATTATGAGAGCTCAAAAATCAATATAGAAAATAAGACATATCTCATCTATTACTTATAATTATTGTATTTTATATGATTTGATAAGAAACATATATTGATTTGAAGATTTAAACATTATTATAATAATTAAGAATAATAATATAATAAAATAAAGCTATAACTAATATCATATTCATTAAAAAAAAAAAATATCTTAAAACCCATAAATTGTGAGGAAAAAAGCATATAAGTAATTATACAAATATAAATAAGAAATTTTGAAAAGGATAATTAAGAAAAGGAAAATGTAAATTAATATAATTTTATGAAATCGACAGTAATTGTAATGAACACAAAATTTAAGAAATCCTAATTACATATAATAAAAATTTAATTTGACATAACAAAAATGCTATAATTAAATTACTCACATCTACTATTTATAAAATGATATTTTATTTAATGTCGCGCAAAAAAAAGTTAGAAAAAATTAATTAATACATATGTAAAATCAAATTATTAAAATAATTTAAAAACACCAATAATCATCTTTTTTTTTTCTTGTGATAACGTATATCCACATGTTTAAAAAATTATATATTTATGTGTTATATAATTTGAAACTATGTTAAATTTTGTAGCCATTTTTATAATTTTACACGTATTATATTTTTTATACAACTTTTTAATTTTAATTTAATTTTCTATATTAAAATTACAAGTAAAATATTAATTTACAATTCTTATTTTATATTTATATTCTTTTTGTTCTATAAATAATTATAAAATTATTATTTATTAATTTGTATTAATTTACATTTATTTCATCACAATTATTTTTTTATGTTGTATTTATGAAATTGATGTTCTTTTTTATTCTTTTATATTAGCTTATTGTTTTTAATTTTTACAAATATTTTATTTTACATACAAGTTATACTTTAATTTTTTTATGTAAAGATTACAAATTTTATATGAATTTATAATTTTTACATCACAATTATAATTTTTTTGTTTTGTTTACAACTATGTTGTTATTATTTAATAATTTGATATTAGTTTCCATGTATCTCAATACATTTATATTTTTTATATTGTATTTATCAAATTAATGTTTCTTTTTATACTTTTATATCAGTTTATTGTTTTTAATTTTTATAAATATTTTATTTTACATAAAAGTTATACATTATAATTTAATTTTTTTATATGAAAATTACAAATTTTATGTGACTTTATAACTTTTATGTCACAATTACAATTTTTTTTATTTTGTTTACAACTATATTATTGTCATTTGACAATTTAATATTAATTTATATTTATCTATGTGTATTTACATTTTTATTGTTGAATTTATGAAATTGATATTCATTTTTACTCTTTTATATTAGTTTATTTTTTATTTTTAACATTATTTTTATAACTTATTATTTTAATTTTATATTTTATGAATATTATATTTTATTACAATTTTTTCATCAAAAATTTTATTTTTTATATTAAAATTAGAATTGCAATTTTGAATTACAAGGTATATACATTATAATACTTATAGGTTTTAATTAGTTTAGACATATTAAATCTTAATGGTTTCACATTTATTTATATGTATTATATTATTTTTATACAGGTTAAAAATCTTATAAAATAATAATTTTCTATAGTATATATAGGTAATATTGGCATGGATATTTAAATAAAAAATTGAATTCCAAAATCATGATTAATTTACTAAGAAATTTATGTCAATTCACGTTAATTTAACAATAAAAAATTTATAGTTGTAATATAAAATATAATTAATTAAAAAATTAAACAAGTAAATATAATTACTTTATATATTTGTATTTTATAAAATTAAAATTATTTATAGAAGTTTTAGAATTTAAATAAAACTAAAATTAATTATAAGTAAGAAATTTAAATAAACACATGATAAAGAGATTTTTATTTAATTATAAGAAGATTAGATAAACACAAAATAAAAAAAAATTATTTTACTTATTTCTTATTTTACTTAACTGGTAAACTATAATATTTGAATTAATTTAAATTAATTACTATAAACAATAAATTTAATCCACGGGTTTGAGTGAGTACCATTATTAATACCAAACCTTTTATACTCCGTATAGTAAAATGACTTCACTTTAGTAGAAAATCTTTTTGTTTTAGTGAAATATTTTAAAATATAACTTTAGCTTTTCTTTATAAAGCATGAAATTTTATTATTTTCATTAAATAAAATTTAAGGATAATATGTTTTGCTCCCTTCATTTTTGGATAAAAGAGAAATATCTTCCTAATTTTTTTGTCAATATTAGTCTTAGATCCCCTCCTTATTTTTGAAGAAATATTAAGATACCTCCTGAGACATTATTCTATATATTATTTAAATTTAAATTAACTATTTTACCCATCAACTATTAAAAAATATAAAATAATTTAATTATTCTTATTTCAACTTTATAATAACTAATATAATTTTATTATAATATTTAAATTTAAAAGTTATAATAATATTTTAATTCTTAATTTTGTTCTTTAAATTTGTTATTAATTTTTTAATAATATTAATTATACATATTTTTAAAATTGATCATTTTATTAAAATGATAAATCTAAAAAATTATGTATAATTAATATTATCAAAAGTTATTGTCAATTTTTTATAATACTAATAATCAAAATAGTATATAAAATAGTGTCTCAATTAGTATTTCTTCAAAAGTGAAAGAGGTAACTAAAACTGATAAAAAATCTAAGGAGTATTTTCTTTTTTCTTAAAAATGAGGGGTTAAATCATATTATCCCTAAAATTTATTTAGCGAATCTCATACTTTTCCAACTTTAGTTTCATATCATAGTAAAAGCAAACTTTAAAAATATTTAAATTAAAAATTACAACAAATAAAAAAAGTTTCTTGATTAAAACAAGAATAAATGAGAATTTCATAACTAAATCTTTGTTAGGTAAGAATTTTCGAACCTGATGACACAAATGTTTGACTCTTGTTTGGTATTAATCTAAACCTAAGAAGATTGATGTAATTTGCGTTACGAATTATATAACAACAACATCTGAATCATTCAAAGCTGCCCAAGATTTCATTCCTCTCATCAATTTTCATACAATTATGTATCTGCTCCACTGTTATTTTAGTCTCACTAGCCAGTGGATGAAACTGAGATTTTTCACCAGCAATAAATTTACAAGCCTTGTTGTCAACATGCACCAAGCTGTAACCAGCAATAACTTTTACTCCTCTTTCCTTGGCTAACCATCTCATTCTTGCAGCATCTACCCACAATCCATCTGCAGCATACATTCCTGATGCAAGCAAATATCCTGCTGAATTCTGAGGTTCCAATTCGAGAATACGCGAAACAGCTCCTTCTCCAAGCTCTCGGTTTCCATAGCTTCTGCAAGCACTTAAGATTGCCCCCCAAGCACTTGCAGCACCTGCCTTCAATTTGTCAGGGATTTTGTTGATCAAATCTAAAGCCATGTCAAGTTTTCCAGCCCGAGCTAACATATCAATTATGCATGAATAATGTTCCAATGTGGGCTGGACTTCGTGGTCTTGAACCATTGACTTGAAAAAGGATAGCCCTTCTTCCACTAATCCACCGTGGCTACAAGCAGATAACACTGAGAGAACTGTCACTGCATTGGCATGCAGACCGTGCAATTTCATTTCAGCAACCAAAGCTAATGCTTCATGTGCAAGGCCATTCATGCCATATGCTGCTACCATGGCAGTCCATGACACGATATTTTTCTCAGAGATTTGATGAAAGGCCTTTCTTGAGGCATCTATGGCTCCGCATTTCGAGTACATATCAACGATTGCTGTCCCAATGGATACCTCCGTGGCCAAGCTTCTTCGAATTGCAATTCCATGTGCCCACTTTGACCTGCCCAGTTCAGCTGCAACTGAACAAGCTTCAAGAAGATTGATAATGGTAACACTATTAGGCTTCTCCTCCTGCGCCTGGTTCATCTGTTGAAATACAGCAATTGCTTCATCAGGCATACCACAACGAGTGAAACCAGAAATCATTGTGCTCCATAATACCACATCCCTCCTCTTCATGCCACAAAAAAGTTTCCAAGCCAGTTCAATAAGATGGCATTTTGCATAAGCATCAATTAAAGAATTTAACACCAGTTCATTCAGTTCATATGTCTGCCGGAGTACTACACAGTGGACTGACTTGCATTCAGTTGGATGGACAAAATACTTGCATAACTGGAGAATATTCACAAGAGTGATCTCATCTACCCCACTCACTTCCTTTCTCATAGCATACAACAGGGATAGAGCTTCTGAATACCTCTCATTAAACACCAACCCCGACAAGGCAGAATTCCATGAGACCTTGTTCTTTTGGGGCATCTCATTGAAAACTTTGGAAGTAGAATCGGCATCGTTAAATTTACAATACATATCAATCAAAGAGTTCCCGACGAACAAATCACAATCTAAACCTCTACGTATTGCAAATCCATGGAGCAGTCTTCCCATACTCAAGTCCCTTAAAATGGTGCAGCCTTTAAGAATGCTAACCAAGGTTAGTCCATCCGGTTTATTCCTGACATCTGAAACCATTTCTCGAAACAACTGCAAGCCAGAAAATGCTTCCTCACTTCGCACATAACCCCCAATCATCACACTCCAAGAAACAACATCTCTCTCACACATTTCATCAAACATTTTCCGTGCACATTCCATGTCAGTATTCACATACATGCTTAGCAAAGAATTCTGAACTGAATGAACTGCCCAAAACCCACGTCGAACTATATAGCCATGAACTTCCAGTCCTTCCCAGTAAGCACCAAGACTGCGATATGCCTGAATTACAAGCACCAAGACAGAGGTATTAGGTTCAAAGCCAGAAACCCTAGCTTTATTAAACCACCATAAACCTTCTGCTAAGGCGCCGTCATCAAGGTGTCCATGTATAATTATATTCCAAGAAACTGAATCTCTACTATCCACGTAATCAAACAGAGTAATTGCAGAATCCCGAAATCTCCATTTCACGTAAAAGTCCATAAGGGCATTTCCAATTGAAGGAAATGATTCAAACCCTTGCTTGATTAAACATGCATGAGTTGATTTTCCATGTGTATAAGAGAGATTTGAACATGCCTTGATAATGAGCGGAAAGACTGAAGGGTCTGTTACATCAAATCCAGCTTTTTTAACTTGGAGATAATGGGAAAATACTTCCTGCCATTTTCCATTGCATGACAACTCTTTGACCCTGAGACTTAAAATACGGAGCTTTGAGCTCAGGAGATTAGCTGGGAAAGGCATCGCCCAGAAGCAAATGTGGTAACTTTCCATAATTGATATCCTGCAGCTTATTTGATATAGGGGAAAATCTTGATTCCCCTAAAGCTGGAGACCCAGTGAACTTGCATAAGACTAAAACCTTTTTTCATTGCGGCAGCAAGATTGAATATTTACATTTATTCAAAATCCGTATCACAATAAAGAATGAAAACATTCATTTCATAAAATAGAATTTTACAGCCTATGAGAGCAAGAAGGCACTTTAAATTTCCTTCTTTTTCATTTTCCTATTAAAGCTATTGTGTTTGCGTGTGTGACTGAGAGAGGACAAAAGAAATTGTTATTCCCTAATGTTACAATTTTGAAGATAGAAATTATCATACATTACATATTTAGACCAGTAAGATTTGTACTTAGAGACTGCCAAATTCAACCATGGTTTGTAGTTTCCATTGTAATGTACTACAGCAGCGTTATCTATCTCAGTTAAGTTGAGGGCTGGGTCATAGCCAAGTCCCAAGACATGCCAGTTCCGGTCCAGCGGATAGGTTAGGTTGTAAAAGGTAATGAGTCCAGGAGGCAATGAACCAAGTTTCCAAAGAGTTCTGTCCTCATTCTGCAAAACATTTTTCCATCAGTTTCAAACAAGAGGATATGTTACTGGAACAATAACATTATTTAACATCTCAAATAAGTCATCAACTAACGTTCACAGAAAAAGGAATAGCTAACTCAGAGGGCAAACAAGAGATGATAAGGCTTTACCAAATCTTGCCAATAATGATATATTCCTGTGATGTTTCGCTTCTTCCACTCTTTCAAGTCAAACATATTCATGCCAAATGCCCAACCACAAGCATTTGCATCGAAACTCTCGTAGATTTTTGGATTAGAGAAGTTGAGATACTTATCAAATCTGTGGAAGCTCTCCTTACAGGTTTCCACTGCACCATTCACCATCCCATGCATATCAATAGACCAAAGAGGCGTCAAATCCTTCTGAACCACAATATCGTCGTCTAAAAACAAGATCTTGTCTACCTTTGGGTAAACTTCAGGTAAGTAAAACCTAAGATGATTGAGCATTGACAAATATTTTGGATTCCTATATTTGAGATTTTCCGTCCCAGCAGAGAGAGAGGAAGGATGATTTGCCTTAAAATAGTACTCTTTAAGTCTAGCAGATTCAAGTTGACGTAGAACAGAACAGTAAGAGGAATTCAACCACTTGAAATTATCAATGTTCTCCACTTGGATTGTAGCTTTTGGTGGAGCATTGACAATAAACCACATCTTCATTGCAATAAAATTCAATTTATCAGTGACTATATGGAAAACGTGTTTCTCCGGTTCCTTTGCATGTGCCACAGTAGAATTAACCACCACAGATGTTGCAAGTACATTATCAGAAAAGATGGCATAGTGATAGAGAGATGGATCTTCAAACTTTTCATTGGCTGGCCCCTCTTTCTTGTAGTGGCCCTGCAGGTAATAATCTGCTGCTAGCTGCAGTGGTAAACAATGCAATGGTCTTGGGATAACTTTTGCAGCTAGCTGAATCAAGTATGCGCTCTTTTTCTTTAGCGCATTTACAGCATCTTCAGTTGACTGAATTATGGCTCGAAATTTTCTTTGCACCGTAGGGCAGTCATACAGTCGGTCCTTTGCTATAGAGAGAACATGGCCCATTGCTTTTGCTTGATTAAGTGCACTGGAGTGGGTAGAAAGAATAAACAGCATGAAAACCAAGAAAGACTATATATGTGATAAAGATACCGTGGTCATAAGTAGCAATACCTTGGGTGAAGCTCGGCATCAGAATTTGCACCCCCAATAGCACGTTGACTTTCTCGACGGTGTTTCATAAGAGAATTGTAAAGACTACTTTCATTCTTAGATTTGGCAACATGTGCATATGCTTTGGCCAAAATTATCTGGTCCCGCATAAGTTTCAAAGTAGAATCAGAATTTGGACTTTCAAAATCTCTCCTCCATATGCTATACTTCCCTGTCACTCTGGGTTCAAGTCTTTTTGACTGTTCAAATGCTGTTGTTTGCACCATGTCATTTTCTTGCCGAATTAGCTCTGCTGTTCGAAGTTCCCTCCTTTTCTGCCGCAACATCTGAAGGTGAAGGAACCATTAGAAACCCATCAAATTTGCATAATGTAAATAATAACACAGATAGACACATTTGACATTCACCTGGCGCTTGAGCTTCACTGGACTCAAGGGCATTCTTTCAGGATATAAAATTCCAAATTCTCCAGATTGATGATCATCCTTCAGATGTTCAACATGCCTTTCTAGCTTCACACCAGCTTGAAATGAATCTTCCAGTGTCTAGAAGTCAAAGGAATAGACCAATTTACATGTCAGTGTCTCTACTTAGAAAATAACTCAAATGATGATATCAGACACTGATTAAACAATATCAATGAAATCAAGTAATGCAGGTGATGTTTTATTTTTCATATATCTATAGCTTCCAAAGTTCTTCAGACTATTTAAACTTGATACTCCGTTTAAATGATAACATTCTGATCCTATAATCAATGATAAGTACCTGGGAACTATTTGGCAACCCATTCTCTCTATCATTAGGATTTTGCAATATCCATGAAGAAGAAAGGTGACTCATTTTCACTTTACCAATTCGAACAGCACCAGAAGCATCACTGTATGTGGCAATTATGTCAATATCCTGCATAAACAGAGAAATGTAAGTACAATAAAAATCAGCTATGAAGTCAACTAATTATGTTGAGTTACCCTTTTATCTGGATCATTGTTGAACCTAAAAGCAGCAGCACCCTTCACAGAAACAATTTGAAATAGGATCAGTTAGTGCAAAACCTCAAGCATATATTCAGCAAAAGAAAGTAAACAGCAACCCCATGCTTCTCTAAAATGCACTTCAAACTACACTCTTTAATAAAAGCACAACCAAATTCTTCTCCAAAGAGCACTTCGATTACTTTCTTATCTAGAAAGAGCTCAATCAACTGTTTTTCCTGAAAGCACTTTTATCTATTCCAAAAGGGATTAAGAAAGTAAACAGCAATCATATAAGAATGAACATTCTGTAAGCAAGTGAAATAAAAACATTATGAAGTACAACTCAGAAATAATAGAACAATCAAATGTTTCTCCCAAAAGTACTTCAAGTACTTCCTTATCTAGAAAAAGCTCTATCAATAACTTTACCTAAAAGCACTTTTATCCAATCCAAAAGGGTTTAAGTAAGATAGACAAAACAAAAAAAATGCTTTAGCTAACATCATTAGCAGAGAATACTCGAAAGAAAGAAAAGATTTAACCTTATCATGCAAGGGCCGATACGCTTTAAGCTCTCTTTGTCTGCAAAAACACAAAATCACAAAATTTAAAAGCATTATCAATAGTAATCAGAATCAAAGATGAAACAGATCATACAAATTTTCAGTTTTTCAATAGACAATAAAGTTCATGAGTGATCTTACATTGTTCTAACATCTTGTAATTCTGCATTGACAGTAATAATATGAAATATAACCTGTAATTGAAAAGAAAAATCAGATCACTGAGAAAATGAAAAAAGATTAAACTTTGAAAGTCCAATTAAACGAGTGACTAAGCCACAATTATAATTACGTTTTGTTATCGGCGAATAAATCGACACTGTAATTAAAGGCGTACCAGTGAGAGAGCAATGAAAAGCAGAGAACCGTAGCCGGAGAGTGATGTACGATGACTAGCTTCCATGGAAAGCAGACAAGCAGAGAATCAAAACGACGGTGAATTTATATAAGATTGTCTTTCACATGGGCACATGCTAAAATACGCTGCATGTGCGCATGATAAGAATAGGCAGGACCGCTGGCTGAGGTGCGAATTGAATACAACTTTTTAAATAAAATTTTTTAGAATAAATTTACTATCATTTCTCTGTTTAATTGATATTCAAATAGCTTCTTGTATGATTTGAATTTCCTTTACAATTTTAAGATTAAGATTAATTTGTTTATCTATCATATTCTTTTGATACACATAAATATTTTGCTGACATTTTAAGCATACTTAAATAAAATTAGTTTTATAAAGAATAAACTATTAAAATTAATTTTTAATAGGTGACTAAAAAAATTTGAAATAGAATAAAAGGCATTTTGGTATCTAAAACTTGTTCTTAGATTAATTAATATTGTAGATTTTAAAAGCACTCGCAAACTTGAGCGATAATTATTACATACTTTAATTATTATTATTATTATTATCAATAAATTATGTAAATATGTTATATTCACCATTTTTCTTTTCATTAAAAAAAGGAGTCTTTCTAATTAATTAAGATAGGAACATTTAACATATTTTTGAAATCATTAAAATGTCCAATCAACCAAATATTATGGGTTAAAAATGTTTTTTATTACTTAAAATTTGCGTGGAAAAAAAAAAGAAAAAATAACCATAAATACCCTTATTTCATAAAAAAAGAATATCCACCCACTTTAATTTTAATAAAAAATACTCAATTTTTACCATTTCAAATAAAAATGTCCTGGTACCCACACAATTTAAATACACTTGATTTTCTTCTTCTTCTTCTTCAACCATCCACTTTAATCGAAAATTGTAATGTTACATCATTTATATTAATTTCAAATAAATTGTGATAGTAAACCATTATTAATTTAATTAACAAGTATTATTTAAAGATAATTGTATATTTAATAGAATTGGTCTTAGAAAAAATATGATGTTGTAAAGTTTGAGTGCAATTTAGATTGTTGTATTCGAAAATAAATTTTGAGCACTTTATTTAATATCGAATTTTGAGTAAGATGAAATTTTACTTTACTTGACACTTAATTTCAAGTAAAGTAAAATTTCTATCTTACTTGACTTTTACTTGAAAGTGAATGCTTGAAGGTAAATAAAAGTTTAAAGATAAAGAAATAAAAATAAGTTTATATTTTGATATAAAGATAAATGTATTAATGAATGTAAATTTTAAGTATTTTTTATTCAAATTATGGAAAAAGGTGTTTTTAAATTTTCGTTATAAAAAGCGGGCATTTTGGATTATTTCCCGAAAAGAAAAGGAGTAGCAGCATTTGGAGGTGTAGTTAGGATTTTGATTAGGACTATTTGGAGTCTCACTAAACCCTAGCTCTTTAATATTTTAAACGCAAGCATATTATGAAGATTAGCAAGCAAATGGAGGGTGGCTTTATTCCGATTTCTCCAGGGGAAGGTGGCAAAACCCAAAATTGTTCATACAAAAGAGAAGTGCATTACGTTCCTCACCATCTTCTGCATGATATTTTACTGAAACTTCCTACAAAATCTCTGCTCAGATTCAAAACTGTCAGCAAGAACTGGTGCACCAAGATTTCTGAGCCCGATTTTGAGGAGTTCCAGCTTCAACGGTGCTTATCAAAAATTCTGATCCTCCACCAATTTCCAAGACTTACAGGTTTTGATAGCTTTTTATACAAATTCGAAGATAAAGGCCTGAGAGCAAGGAAATTTGCTGCTACTGATTTGCTAATCGGACGTGGGTGTACTTTTCCTGCAACCAGATCTTGCAATAGTTTGATTCTGCTTCGAAATTCTTTTTTTGTCAGAGAGAGAATATGGAGGTTTGTTGTGTATAACGCCACCAGTCATGAAAAATTGTCACTGCCTTATTTACAGGCATCCAAAAATTGTTTTTCCAGGGTCTCATTAGTGTACGATGCATCGATAGATAACTATAAGGTGGTGTTGTGGGTTGTTAGATGTTGGAATCCTTCGCATGAATCAAGTTTAAAGCTTGAATCCTGTTACATCTACAGGTTGCATAGTGATAATGATGAAAACTGGAGAATGTTGAACATTCCATTTCCCCAGAAAATTCTTCCATATGAAGCAGTTGCCGTAGGAGGGGTGTTATATTGGACAACAACGGGTTTTATACAGTCAATGGATATTTCTAGAGAAGAATTTATGGGAAGAATAGAAGTTCCATGTAAACGAGACGAGGCCTATTTCGGGTTAATGGAGATAAAAGGATCACTTTCTCTGATGAATCGAGCCTCTGATAACAAGTTAGAAATATGGGTTCTGAAGAATGAGGGCTGTTGGATTAAACAACACAAGTTTTCTCCTTCACTCAAGAGCGCACCAAAATCCCATAATATAAGTGTTGGCTTCTGTGTTGCTTTCGAGAGTTGCAAGGGTACGTATTTGCTGGTGTGTTATGACTATACAACGTTTTGGTACAGCTTGAATACTGAAGAGCTGACGCCCATTGCTGTTGATGAATCTCAATATTGTTCAGGCCAATTCTGTCTACTGTGGCTTTTATAAAAACATAAATAGTAGTTTAGAAACTTAATTGGGCATTTTAGTTGTATCCAATTTCCATCAGTTTGTTGGGAACCTTTAAATTTTTGCATGTTTTAAACTATTAATAATATTATAAAAGGCAGTGACTTTTTTTAATGAGTGATCGCATCATAGACACGCATCAATCTTTGCAGCAATATTTCCACCTCTGAATTCCAAATGAGCAGCAAATTTGCTTGCTCTCTTTGCTTTTTCAATTTTTTATACAAAGTTATCAGAACTTGGAGCATTCGGTGAGTGGTAGACAATCAAGATTAATTTGTGATAAACATCGATGAAGCCGGAGCTCCTCAAAATAAGGCTGAGAAATTATGGTGCACCAGTTCTTGCAGACAGTTTTGAAACTGAGTAGATATTTTGTAGAAATTCTCTTTAAAATATCATGGAAAATATGTTCAGAAAAGTGATTCGCTCTTTTTGTAAGAGTATAATTTTTGGGTTGAATTTGAATCTATACAGTACTGTTTAACTTCTAAAAAAATTAAGCAGCAGATTACATATATTGGCAGATCTGGTTTGCATCCAAGAATTAATTAGAAACAAAAACACCTACAGAAATTAGTAGTGCAATAGAATCGATTTTTTGTTCCAGAGGACAGTATTTAATCTCCCGAAATTGCTTTTAAAAGTAAGGAATTTATGTTCGCCTGGAGTTTCAAGTCCTTGTTAACTAGTGACTGGACTTTTGTTGCTCCTTCAAGATGTTCCAGTGTCTCAACCATTTGGTTCATCTCTGGCCGGTTTCTGGGTTCATATTCACTTTAAGACAAGCTGAGCAATTGGAGTGCAGATTTAGAAGAATATTGTCCATCTAATCTAGTGTCCATTACTCTAAATAACCTTTATTCTCAAATAGCTATGGCTTTGCTCAATGCACCGAAAAATGTTCTTCCCATGGAAGGTTCATGTCTACTGCTCGTTTGCCAGATATCATCTGAAGTACAAAAACACCGAAACTGTACACATCACCCTTTGCAATAAACCGGCCTGCTTCATCAGAACTAATGCTCATGTCACAGCAATATTTAAAGCCTCTTGCAAATCAAACAGGGAGCCAAGCTACTTAAACAAGACTATGATTCAAAATGAGGATTTGGTGTAAAACAATGCAGTTTTGGACAATGTGTAGCTGTACAACACAATTTACACAAAATCCGCACCTGAGAATTTCTGGTCCAGAGAAGTACCATGGCAAAATATTCAAGAGCAGCATATGTGATCGTATGCATATGATCTTCACTGGCAGAAGGATCGATTTTAACCATCCCAAAGTCTGATATCTTAGTAGTAAAGGATTATAACAAGATAGAAAGTTAAACGATTATTTCTGATGGCTTAAGTACCGTGATAAGACAGTCTCATTAATTTCTTAAAAGTATTTCTTGGAAGTAAATCAACCGTGGCAGGAGTTTTTACCCCATCTAGAAGTATATTCAAGGCTCTGAAATTTCCGTAGATCACTTGGCTATCTATGTGTGCCAACAAGTCAAACCTCGAACTGCTCCTAATGCAATCTTCAGCTGTATGTCTCGTGCACTGAGCGTGTAACTGGTCCCTGCAAAATGAAAACCGTAAGACAATGATGAAGCAAAACCAAATGAGAGATTGCATTGTCCCCAGTAGTAAACAAATTAGCTCTTACTTCCAAACAGATGGTTCGCCAAGTTTCTCCTTGTCACAAATTCGTGAACGAGATACAAATCTTGGTCTTCCCAGCTGTATCCCTACAACGTTACAAGGTTAGATGCGAAAGCCTTCCCGAGATATTTATTTCTGACTAAACCAATAAATAACAGAAAACAACATTCACACAGGTAAACTCAGATTAATTCTTTGTCAAGCAAAGTTGAATCAGCTGCCACTTATGAAAATTCTGCAAGCTCTCAATTTTCATTTTTTTGACAGCAATTACAGCTCGTGTTGCATTGTTCCCTGGAATTTTTTCATCAATCCAGGCTTTTGGAACCCTGCCAGAATCTATTGTTTTTTTAAATAATCTCTAAGTAGAAGCAATAGAGGAAGTATATTAAAAATAAAATAGAATAGAACAGTACAAGGATTGGAAATACCAAAATAGCTTACAAGATTGCTACAAAAACTAAAATTCCGTATTAAGAGAACGTAGAAATTACAAAACTCAGCAAGCAAAGAGGCATTAAGAGAACGTAGAAATTACAAAACTCAGCAAGCAAAGAGGCATCAACAATCCATCAAAACGTATCTAACCAGCAAGCATAACTGCAAAAGTAAGCAAAACACAGATCAGTAGAAGCACCAGTCAGCAGTAGAAGAAATCTAGCAACAAACATAAAGTTAGCTCCGTGAAGAATAGATGTTTTAAATTCTTGAGAACCTAAGAATTTGAGTAGCTGAATACCTGAAGACCTGAAGTCATTCTAACCTAATTTGATGTATGAGGTGGAGTATCCGAAGATCTGAGGACCTAAGGATCTAAGGATCTGATTTGGTGTCTGAGTACCTGAGAATCTAAGAACTTGAGGTCATGAGATGGAATAATTATCGTGACTTGAAAAGGAGCTGATCTAATGCATGAGGTGGAGTATCTGAGGACCTGAAGTTATGAGATGATATTGAATCACGTAAACTTAAACTTAAACTTATGATTTATTTATTTTGTGTTTATTATCTAGTCAGGCCTTATAATTTTTATCAGATAGTAATTTTAATTAAATCAGATTAGTATTAGAATATCGTTACTAAGACTAGTTTTTCGCAATAAGCTCAAACAGGCCAGAACAGACTTTGAAATGCAGCAAGTAGCATTTGTCAATAGCAAACTCGATATAAGAGCAGCATCCGAAAGCCTTGCCATCACAAGAATCTCTCTGACAGCAAGCAAACAAACTCAATCAGCATAGGAAGGGATAACGGATGCAGTATAGTTCCCACTGCAGTAAGAACCTGTACAGCTGCAAACAACTCCAGCAACGCATTTAGAAAATCCATTAAAACCAGCTTCATGAAAAAAGCTATAGTTAGGGACTCCAACAATCTTTAAGAAGAGTGTTGGCTGAATTTTCAGCAAATGTCACCAAGTTTAGCTTGATAACATCCCCAACTAAGCATCCAAACAAGTAAATCAAAGAAGGAGATATTGCAGCAATCAAAACAATGCAGAATATCACAAAATCAGAAGTAAGAACAGAGTAAAAACAGAATTTTCGGAAAGTATTAGTGCAGAATTTTTCTAAGCTTGTTTTCACACTCCAAAAATTAGGTTTTTTATCACAAATACACTTTATATACTTCCCACAAGAGACCTACATGTATCTCACATTTATTAGTGGGATGTAACCATGTTAAAATGCTAACAAAACACAAGATACATCATATTTTTTCTGGGTAAACAGTACCCCGTAAATAGTCACGTGAACAGTTACCCGAATTTTTCTGCACATTAACATCAACAAAGAGCATCTTTGATTTGAAGAGGGGCCTGTTAAACCATATTTGCCAGAATCTTCCTCTCCAAGCAATATTTCACCTTTAAAATTCCTGGTTGCAGCCTTCAGTTCTGCAAAACTGAGGATCCTCAAGTTTGGAGTGGGGAGGATCTGGCCATTGGGAAAAGCTTCGTCCTCTCTCAATGCCAAGAATATGCTTTTCCCAGAAATCTCAGATACTTCTACTGTAGCTATAGAATGGAAGTGTGATTAATAAATATTAGTTAATTCTTCTATCCTCTAACCTTCATTTTTAAAATGTGAATTTGAAAATAATCATGAAGCACATGAAAAGAATTATCAACTTGCTTCTACCCAAAAATAAATAAATAAAAAAACCGCTGAGAAATAAAACAAATACAATAATCTTGTTAATCAATTTTATTTTCAGAACTAGCCATAACTTGGTCATGTTGTCCTTATCAATCTCCGAGGATGCAACAGCAACAGAACTTGACAGCGTAGAACCTTGAAGAAAATATAAGGTACCACGCTTTACACCTTTCAGAACCACATTTGAACCCTTACAGACATGTAAAACTCCACCTTCACCTTGAAAACTGAAACCCTTGTTGTCTAACATACTCAAAGATATCAGATTCTTTGTCATAAGTGGAACATGCTTAACATCATTCAATGTGCAGAATTTACCATCATGTGTTCGTATTTTAATCGAGCCTATTCCAACCGCCTTACAAACATAACTGTTAGCCATAGAAATATTGCCTCCATCTACCTGCTCATAGGTTGTAAACCACTCCCTGCGCGGACATATATGGTAAGACGCTCCAGAGTCCAGAATCTACACATCATTGTGATCCGTGTGCTCATCAGCAACTAGAGCAATATCTTCTTCAGAATTGGTATCTGCTACAGCAGCAGTACCTGTCGGTTTATCCTGCTGCCTCTTCTTCTTGGGACAATCGGATTTCCAATGTCCCTTCTCTTTACAGTAGTTACAGACATCATTGGGTTTTGGACCCTTAGAAACTGGCTTCTTGAATTTCTTCTTCCCCGAATTTCCATGTCCATAACTCCCACTAGCTACTAACCCAGCAGCCTGATTATCTGCACCTATACCAGTCGCCTTGTGGCGCAGCTCTCTAGTATGGAGGGACGATCTAACCTCCTCCAGAGATACAGTATCTTTCCCAACAATAAACGATTGCACAAAATTCTCATACGACAATGGTAAAGATACTAACAGAATTAAAGCAGCATCCTCATCTTCAACTTTAACATCAATATTACGCAATTCTAATAAAATTGTGTTTAACTGATCTAAGTGATCTCGAAGAGGCATACCTTCCTGCATTCGCAGACTGAACAGACGTTGCTTTAGAAGCAACTTATTGGTTAAGGACTTTGTCATATAGAGACCCTCGAGCTTAACCCACAGACCTTGCGCGGTTTCCTCCTCCGCGACCTCGGTAATGATATCGTCTGCAAGACACAGCATAATCGTCGAGTGTGCCTTCTCCTCCAGAACGGCCATCTCAGCGGTGATTGGATCCGCCGGCTTCCTCGCAAGCGGCGCCCACAGCCCTTGTTGTTTCAACAAGGCTCGCATCTTGATCTGCCATAAACTGAAACTATTCCTCCCCGTGAATTTGTCGATCTTCACGTTCATACCAGACATCTTTCTCACCGAATTTCAAACCCTAGACAGACCTGGCTCTGATACCAGTTTGTTATAACGAAAGCAAGAAAGATAATTAAAAACGTAAATAAAGAACACAGAGATTTAACGTAGTTCACTAACGATGTGTTAGCTACGTCCACAGGCAGAGGAGAGAAAAGTTTTATTGATCTTGAGGAGTAAAAATTACAGATTGCGGCTAGGTTATGACCTAGAGAGTTTATATAGTACTCCCTAGACAGATGCGGAAAAACCCAAAAAAAATAGGCCCAAACAGATAACCCTAGCCCAGGGACTAACTGATTCAAGGCATATTCTAACAGCTATCAATTCTTAGATCAAGAAGAAAGGTAGCTTGTCAATCATTACCCATTACGAGCAAGTCAGAATTGACTAATGCTTTATCAAGTGAAGTTGAATCACCTGCCATTCCTGATACTTTAGCAAGCTTTTAATTATCAATTTTCTGACAGCAATTACACTTCCTGTTGCATTGTTCCCCAGAATTTTTTCGTCAACCCAAGCCTTTCAAAACGCAGCCAGAATCTCCCTCTCCAAGAAATATTTCACCTTAGAAATTCCTGGTTGTAGCTTCTAGTTCTGCAAAACCGAAGATCCTCAAGTTTGGGGTGGGGAGGATCTAGCCATTGGGAAAAGCTTCGTCCTCTCTCAATGCCAAGAATCTGCTTTTTCCAGAATCACTTTTGTACCCAGACATCGGAGACATTTCTACTGTAGCTATAGAACGGAAGTGTGATTAATAAAAGGTAATAGTTAATTCTTCTCTCCTGTAAACTTCGCAATTTAAAAATGGCAATTTGAACCAATACAACATCTTCTTTCAAGTCCAGATATGGGGTTTTGGAACTAACCATGAAGCAAATAAAAAATTATCAGCCTGCTTCAAATCTAAAAGTTGATCAGAACTTGTAAAACGATATTTGTAATAGTATTAAGCTCCAATAGGTCCTCTCACATACAAGGCTGATACCAACGGACTTATCAAAAGATGTAGAAGATAAAAGAATCCCAAAAAAAAAACAGAAGAGACAAAAATAATGCAAATACATTTGTGAGGGAACTGATCACATGACATCTTTCTCAAATTGATTCTGATGCCATATTAAGAAACTAATTGACCTAAAAAATTAAGCTAGTAAGTAATGGCCCAAACGATAGTATTAAGCTCCCTGAAACTATTGATGATTGTAAGAAGTTTCTGCCTCTTTGTTAACTAGCCACGGGATGTTGAGGACGAATTCGCTACTCTTGTAGTGGCTGCTTCAAGTTGCTCCAATTTCTGGACTACTTGTTTCATTTCAGGCCGGTGATTGGGTTTGCCTTCAAGACATTTTAAGACAAGCTGAGCAATTTTCTGTGCAGATTCATAAGAATATTGTCCCTCCAATTTAGTGTCCATTACTCTAAATAACTTCTTTTCCTTGCATAAAAATGGCTTTGCCCAATCCACCAAATTTTGTTCTTTCATTGGACGGTTAATATCTAGTGCTCGTCTGCCAGATATCATCTCAAGCAAAAAAACTCCGAAACTATACACATCACTTTTTGCATTAAACTGCCCTGTTTAATTAGCAAAATGTTAATGTCATACCAAAGATTTAAAGCACGAAAAAAACACGTTCTAATGATTACCTGTGGCAGCAAACTCAGGAGCAGCATATGCATCCATCATATAAACTTGACTACGAGAAGGATCAACTTTTGCAAAGCCAAAGTCTGATATCTTGGCAGTATAGGACTGCAACAAATCAGAAAGTTAAACAACTATTTTGATAAGAAATTGTCTCAATGATTTCTTAAAGTGTTTTCTCATTTTTTGAAGTAAAACAAGTGTTGTAGAAATGTTTACCCCATCAAGAAGTATATTTGTGGCTCTGAAATTTCCGTAAATAACTTGCTTCTCTAAGGTATGCAAAAAAACCAAGCCTCGAGCTGCTCCTACTGCCATCTTCAGCCTTAAGTCCCATGGAAGGCTGTGAATGTGACCAGCCCCTGCAAAATGATCTAGTTTTATAATTGAAACATCACAAGAGGTTGCATTTACACAAGTACAAAAACAGATATTGGCGAAGGAATGAACATTAAATCAGAGATATTATTAGCTCTTACGTCCAAGCAGATGATCCCACAAGCTGCCTTTCATCATAAATTCACTAACAAGATACAAATGTCCGTCTTCCCAGCAGTATCCCAACAACCTCAAAACATTAGGATGCGAAAGTCTTCCCCAGTAATTTATCTCTGACTACAGCAACGAACAAATGAAAAAAATATTCACACAAGTTTTAGCTTAATCCGTTGTCAAGTAAACTCGAATCACCTGCCACTCCTGAGACTTCTGCAATCTCTCAGTGGTCAGTATTCTGACAGCAATTACAGTCCCAGTTGCACTGTTCCCTGGAATTTTTTGGTCAATCCAACCTTTAAAAACCCTGTCAGAATCTCCCTCTCCAAGCACTGTTCCACCTGTGAAATTCCTGGTTGCAGACTTCAGTTCTGCAAGACTGAAGATCCTTAAGTTTGGGGTCGGAAAGATCTGTCCATTGGTAAAAGCTTTGTCCTCATTCAATGCTGGGAATCTGCTTTTTCCATAATCACTTCTGTTCCTTGAAGATGTGTGGGTGCTTTTTTGTGATATTTCTGCTAATACAGTGGAAGAGCGATTGATAAACATTGGTAAATTTTTCTTTCCTGCGAAGGTTTGCAGTATTAAAATGCTAATTTTGAAATTAGATGGATTAAAGGCAGATAAAGTTCCCAGAAAAAGAACTGCTGAGACTGAGAAAAAAAAAAAATACTGTGCCCCTGCTGCCAATACAGAATTTAAATCCGATAAATAAAAAATTTGCAGAAAAATATGGTGAAGATCAATACTTGAAAATGTTTAAACTGTTGAAAGCACCTGTATTTGCAGGATCATGTGGTGGAGCACCCCAGCAATTTCCCATCTGCAGAACCTCTATCTTTGTCTAGCCTCTACGTACACAGGTAAGGAAATATATCCAGGTTTTACATTAAGAAAAAAAATCAAGATTCCTCAATTATTTATGACGATGATCGAAAGTTCTTTAACTCTCCAACTTCGATCTGTTTTTGCTCGTTGAAAATTCAACTGCCTAACGGGAATCGAAGAGAGAGTAATTAAAGCGTAGTCAACGACCGCGTAACAGAAGTTGACTAATGAAAAGGCACAGTAATCTAATTAATTAAATAGTATTAAAGCCAAAAATTAGTGTATATAATATAATTTCCATTTTCTTATGTACATATTATTTGTTATTAAATACATAATCAATGAATATTATATAATAATAAACAAGGGCATCCGGGACGACAAATTCTGCTAACAAAAAAATCAAAATAATATCCATCAAGCTGAGATAAAATTTTTATTTTTACAAGATCATTGTATTGTATTATAAGATCATTAGAACCCAAACATATCAGTGAGTCTCGGTTTCTGATTGTTCATATATGCAGTAGTATTGCAGTTTTCAGCAAATTAAGAGAATTAGACAGAAATTAATCGTATGAAAACCTTGTTGTGAACCATGGAGGAAAGACAGTTCTTGTGTTGCTGAGTCCAATAAGCTTTTAACTGAATCATTCAGAAAGAGATCCTTTCATCTTTATCAAGTCATACTCTATTCCTTGTTAGCAAATAGCTTGGAATCTCTGTGATCCCCGTTTAGAATAACTGAATAGGATAATTTGACAAATTTCTGAGACTGAAGAATTAGAGGTTTTCTCATCCTCCAGGTATTAGCTTCTCTACCATTTCGGACCTTGATTCTAGGTAACAATGATGTTGGACGTTATAACTATATATAGAACTAGAGTTAGGTAACAACACACTGAATCCAAAAAACTAACATTATATTTCTGTACTGATTCATCGTACACATAATCAACAATCTTACAAGATTCCCCTATCCAGGTTTCGAATTTAGACAGGTTGAATTGTAAACAAATTAAACATTTTCTTTGCTCTCGCCACGTCACCATCAATTAAGAAAATAATAATAAAATTTCAAAAACATTCCTCTAAAAAATAAAACAGCATTAGCATGCATATCAAGAGTAGCCTATAAGATTATTTGAAGACTAGAATTGATTAATTCAAAACCCCAGTACTATCCCAAACATACCCTAAAACTTTCGGCTGCAGACTTTATTGAAAGAGGCAGATATTTCTACATCAATGAGTCTCAGTTCCTGACTATCCATGTTGTGCCAATACAAACTTTTTGCTCTGAGATAGCAGGATAAATGTACGAGTGTTGCAGCTCTCAGCAAAGAGAATTGAACCGAAACCATATGACAACCTTGTTAAGGTGGGTGGTTTATGAACCACGGAGGAAATAGAGATCTTGTGTTGCTTAATCTAAGTCATAATCAGAGAATTTATAGAACAAGCAAAGAGAGCCGTTCATCTTCATCAAGTCGTAATCCTTTATCCAATACCTTGTTCCTGGTTTGCAATGGCTTGGAATCTGTATGATTTCCAAGAACTCTTCTGTTGCAATGCTCATCGGCTGTATAAAAGCTTAAAATCATTGGATTGAAAATCAAAATCTCCATCGTACTCCTGAGATATCCGGTAAAGTACTCCTTTTATAATAACTGGAGAGGTGCGTCTGATTAGTCTCTGAGGAATTGGAGGTTCTGACAACCTCCAGGTTAAACTTCTCCATCGCTTTCGATATTGATCCAAGGTGAAGTTGAAGCACATTCTAATTAAACCAAAAATTGAAACACAATCAATCACAAAAACCTTGTATTTCTGTATTGATTCATCATACATCAATGTTGTCAAGTTATGGACTCCTTGTTTCATGAGTTCAGGAAGTTTCTTGTGCTGTTGAGTGATGACATCATAGACAAATAATCTGGTCAATTTTGGCAACGGCACTTCACTCTCTAACAGTAATAAATTGTTACGAGAACTCCTTTTCCAGATTGCCTGTTTAGTTGGTTTAAAGTGTAAAGAAGCTAATCTCATGCCTTTTTCTTCAAGTTTGAATAATGCAAATTCGTCCCAAGTTCAGTATGCCCTCACTGATGCAAAATCATAACCTTTGACATGGAATGTTGAAAGTTAATTTCCTAGAAATCAGGATGAGAGATGATGTTGCGCCAGTTCTTGCAGACACATTTGAATCTCAATAGAGATTTTGCTGGAACTTGTCACTAAAATATCATGGAGAGTATCTTGAGGCAAGTACCATCCTAATTCTCTTTTGCTGAGTTGAATTTCTTTCATTCCCTGCACGTTTTTCATCCATTTTTAGAAAAATTATTCAGTTAACCCTACGAACATATATATTTTATGCACCCACAAAGAAACATACAGAAGAAAAAGCGTGAAGAATAAAAGAAGCACAAACAAAAAACAATTAAGAGCATATAGATTGTTATTATCTCAGCAACACAGGAGGTTTTTTGTTCGCTGAACTGGTGAAGACACTGCTTGGAATTGAAATTTCCCGTTTTAATAAAGATCACGAAGAGAAGACTACTAAGGAAATTTATATTCTATTTTAATTAACATTCCTACGAGTATGAGGTATCTCAAACATCTAAATTAAATGATTAAAAAATAAATAATTAGTACAAGAAAATAATTAAAAAGAAACTAGGCAAGCCATAATTTTATTTCAATCAACGAAAGAAACAGTGGATAAAACGCAAATATAATCGGATTCCATGTTGTCCAAATAGAACTCCCCTCCAAAACCTACCAAAACATATGCAGTACTGTTGCAACTCTCAGCAGCAGAGCATTGCTCGTATGGTAATAGTTACAGATGGTGCTCTATTCAGTAAGGACGAAAAAGAGATCTTGTATTGATTAATCCAAACGCTTTTGTATTGAATCCTTTAAAACCCAACTCCCTAATTCTTCATTTGAGACTGGATTTGTCAAACAAAGCGATCCTTCTATCTCAAGCAACTAGTACTTGTGAACTCAATAAGCTTTACCTGGTTGGCGCGGAACCTGTATGATTTCCTTGAACTCTTCTGTTTCAATGTTCATTTTTGCTGTATAAAGCCTGGGAATCTTCAGGATCTAGAGGTTTAATTGTCTATGCTACCCAGTAAAATACACCATTTAAACCAATTATAAGAAAATTCTAATCTTATTCTCAGTGAGCATGGAGATTTCGACTTCCTCCACGTTTCCTTTTTCTTCCAATTCTGACGATTTAGACTATAGATGTAGCACATTATAAGTCTACCCTCTTCTATCATCATAATAAAATATCCCCAACTTATATTTCTGTTTTCATAGCATATCTAATTTTTGGTATCTGAGGCAGTTGTTTCTGTTGATGAGTGATCGGATTATGCAAATATTGCCTGCTACCATATGGCTTTGTATCCAAACTGTTACAGGATTTCTCTGCATGCCTTTCAAGTAGAGAGAACTAACTTTCCTGGGGTTCCCTTCTACCAGTTTAAACAACATGTTGTGTTCACGTTCAGCGTCTTCTATTGAAAAATACTATCCTGATTTTTTAAATGAATTGTTGAAAATTGTGATATCCTCGAAACCAGGATCTGAGATCATATAGCTCCACTTCTTGCGAACACTCTTGAATCCAACGAGAGATTTTCCAGGAAATACCGCTCTCCACTCTTCATTATCACTTTTTTTTTTCAATGTTTTTTTCACCCTTCCCCTTTTTGCCTACATGCTCAGAATTTTCTATCTTTGACAGTCAGAACAAGAGAATTTGTACTTACAAATACTGAGGTTTGTGGTGGAGTTTTCCTTTTAGCACAAGAAGAAGAGGACACTTCTGATGCAAGCAAGTATTCCTAAAAGTATAAGGTATCGTACCAAACATCATTGTTTTTTTCATTCTTTTTTATTTATCCGTATAATTTCTGAAAAATCCGGTGCAGTCCTGATCAGAAAAAACTTCTCATAATTCCCATTCATAGTTGTGTTTTCTTTAAAAACAAAATATTTCCAATACTAATCTTTCCATACTAATTTTGTATTTAAAAACTAATTTAAAGAGTCTAATTGCCAGTATATCTAAACCCTCAGCTCTGTGTGCGTATATATTTGCTTTCAGGATATTCGTATAAGAACCAGGAGTGAACCAGCCATTACGAAAACAGAACATACTTTTAAGTACCCAAATATTTTACTCTTTATTAGTACAAACAAAATAGTAACTATTCATACTGCTTCATACACAAGAAAGAATAAAATGAAAATAATGATTTCTTTCCCTCCCCACACATCCATTGAGATTCCTTATATTGCTTTCACTTGTCTCTTAAACCTATAAAATTTGCTCAATGGAAGGAAAGGATTTATCGAGTACAATGTTTACATTGCTGTAATACAGCGTACAAGCTCAAACTCTTGACCATTTCTGAGTTCACATAAATAAAGAAGTGGGAACCTTTGGATATGAACAATAATCAGCATAATTGAAAAGAATCGCACAGTTATCTTACTCGGGGTGAGTGTTGATATCCTCGATTTCTTTCCAGATTCGTGTGAAGAGGAGATCGATGGTGCAAAGGCTTCTGACTTTGTCGATGAGCCATTGGACGGGTTGGACGAACTCTAGGTTCCTTTGGTTTTTGTTTGGCTGCTTCAAGCTGCTCTAATGTCACAAGTACTTCTTTCATTCCTGGCCGATGTTTTGGTTCTGCTTCGAGGCATTTTAAGGCAAGCTGAGCAATTTGACATGCAGCTTTGTAAGGATATTGACCCTCCAATCGAGAGTCAATTATGTGCCTTAACTTTCTTTTTTCACTTAAATAAGGTTTGATCCAGTCCACCAAATTATGTTGCCCGCTTGGACGCGTTGTATCCAGAGCTCGTAAGCCTGTCAATATCTCAACTAAAACAACACCAAAACCATAGACATCGCTCTTTACATACAAATGCCCTGTTTAATCAGCAGAAAATCAACGTCATTAGAAAGTTTTTTTATAGTGGCTGCAAACAGAGCAAAGCTTATACCAGACATAAAGTTTAAAAAAGTTACCTGTAGCAACATACTCAGGAGCAGCATAACCGTATGTGCCCATAACTCGTGTAGTCACATGAGATTGACTAGCTGAAGGACCCAATTTTGCCAAGCCAAAGTCAGAGATCTTGGCAGTGTAGGACTGAAATGAAATAAAAGCTAAAACAAGTTAAATTTTCATGTATAATCGTACATTTCAAGAGGCATAAGCATCTTTAGTAAGCTATAGTCTCATTTCTTAGAACATTTCTTGGTGGTAATCAAGTTTACCCCATCAAGCAGAATATTTGAGGCCTTGAAATCTCTGTAAATAACTTGCTTATCTGACGTGTGCAAAAACGCCAAACCTCTAGCTGCTCCTATGGCAATCTTAAGCCTTATGTTCCACGGAAGTGGCTGAACAGAAGCACCCCCTGCAACATGAAAACAAATGAGTAAGATAAAGCAACAGACCTTGTTTCCTTTGAGATGTGACAGGTGCTAGCTAGCATACATGCAAACATTAACATGAATAGCAAACAAATGAACTGTTTAACCATTGTTATTAGCCCTTACGTCCAAATAGATGGTTCTCCAAGCTGCCTTTTTGCATAAATTCATAAACGAGAAGTAGCTCTTTATCTTCCCAGCAGTACCCCAACAACTTTACAAGATTAGGGTGGGAAAGCCTTCCCAGGAAATTTACCTCTGACTGCACCAACAAGTCAATAAGAAATAACATCCAAGTTTTAGAATGTTTAATTTTAACAAAATTAATAAAATGGGAAAAAAACTACTCAAACATGTGTGTGCATACGAGTATGAAACACAAAGAGGGACAGAACTTTGAAGGGTAGGATATCTAGAAGTCACTACTATTAGCTTGAAAAAGAACAGGATTCACAAGCACACTTTATTTCTGCCATTGTCTAATATTCATCACATATATAGTCTATAAGAACGCTCCTACTCCATTTTAATCAAGCTTAAACTCCATTTACTAATTGATACTACAAAACCAACCCATATATCTACAAAGTCGGCAAACTGATAACTGCATAGTCTGAAGGGTCAATAACTTATCACGGTTTGCAAATTACAACAGTATCTTGGATGCAAAGAATATCTTAACTTTCCAAAATATAACCAACTGAAAGTCTACGAAAGCAACAATAAATTAAGAAATTGATTAGTTCCTTCTGAAGTTGAGTTGAATCACCTGCCACTCCTCAAAACCTTGCAAGCTTTCAGAATTCAATTTTTTTACAGCAATTACAGTTCCACTTCCAGACTTCCCCAGCGCTTTCTCATCGAGCCAACCTTTGAAGACCTTACCAAAACCTCCCTCGCCAAGCACTGTGTCACTCTTAAAATTCCTAGTTGCCACCCTCAGTTCTACAAAACTGAAGATCCTCAAGTTTGGGGTAGGCAATATCTGCCCGTTGGGAAAAGCCTCATCCCCACTTGATGCAGAGAAATGGCTGTTCTTGGAGACATTGCTGCCGCCAGAAGATGTTGTCTGACTTGTTGTCTGAGATATTCCTACTGCAGTTACAGAATCATAAGTGTAATTAATGTATTTTGAAGCCAAAATATGGGATTTTGGTAGTATGTACGAAGTAAATTATAGAACATGACAATATTTCTCTAGTAATTTCAATTGTGATTAAAAATATGTAGTCAAAATCGAGGGTTTCGCCATGAATCATAGAGTAAATGAAAAGAAAATCAACTTTCCATCATCAATTGAAGCAATTCAGAACTTATGAAGGTCTAAATGCAAACCAGACGAAAACTACAGCAAAATCATATATCTCATCTGGGTGTTGACTGATAATTACAGTACAAAATAACAATAAAATCCGAAGAATATATCTTCTTATATAAACTGAACAAAACCCAGATAACAAACAAAAGAAATATGGTGAACAAATACAATAGAATGTTAAAAAAAAAATAGAACTACCTGAGCTACTGAGATTCCCAGTTGTGCTAGCTGCAGGATCATGAGGTGAGGAACTCCAGCAAATTCCCATCTAAAGAAATATTCTCTCTTTCTTTCTCAGTTGGATTTTACCCGGAAACAAGTTTGTTGCCTTTATCCAGATTGCCAAACAGAAGGAAGAAAAAAGAAATTATGATGATGAATTGATCAAAAGGCTCTTACAAGTCTCCCACTTTGATCAGTCTATAATCTATTCTTCTCCAAAACTTCAACTACCAAATGGTTTTTCTTCAAACTTTTCAAGCCTTGTCTGCTTCTCCCTCCCTCTCTCCACTACCCAAAACGCCGATTCTGACTCTGCCTTTTTGTATATTGCTCTGTTTTTTCAGTATTACTCAGACAGAAATCAGCACTTTTAACTGATTATACAGACAAAAGCACCGGAATTAGAACTAAAATTACAAAAATGCTTTCTGCCATTCAAGACCAAGTCTTTGTCTTGCGGGTATTGTAGACTCTGCCTCCCCAATTTTATATTCTAAGTCAACTAGCCGCGTCCCGGACGTTCTGCAGTCAAGTCAATGGGGGAGAATTCAAACAACGACAACGTAAATTTAATAGGTATTTCTTTTTTTTTTTCTACATACATAAATAAAATTATATAGTTTATGGAGTTAATTTGATATTTTCACTTTGCTGAGAAGGGCTTCTGGTTAACTTTCCTTTCGTCTGCTGTTTTTTGCATTTTCTTTTTTCTAAAATTGAGACATAATTAGGAGTTAGTAATTGAATATGATTTATTTATCGTAGGGAATGAAACTATTTTATGGGGCACAAAGGCTAATAAGTTCTCTTGTCAATTTCTGAGTTTTATTAATTATTTATTTCTCATTTTGACTTTAAAGCTCTCATTGAGCATCCTTGTAATTTCTCTTTAATTCCACAGCATTGAAAATCTAGGCTCTTGATTTAATATGTTTATTTGACTATTTCTTAATTTCTTGGAGAATACTAATTTTTATTCTATTAACTACTTTATAATATTTGACAATTTGAAATTACAGTTACAGTACAAGACCTAATCCTAAACCCTAAATTTTCCATTCATATATAAAACTGTCATTTGACCCCATGGAAAAAATATGGAAGATTCTATCTGCTGGCCTACTCTACAGTTTATTTGTACTAATTAATTGTATTATTGCTTTGCACCTGAATATTACATATATTTTTTATTGCTTGTATTTTTCTTTTTCTTTCCAGTTAATATCAACATAACACTTAATATAAATCACTAATTTAATTAATTTATTATTATATTATAAAGACATTTATAGTGTCTTATGTAATGAATAATATCTTATTATACCCTTTTATAATATTAATTTATGATATATTATATGATCATTTTGGGATATCTAACCATATGAGTGTATATTATGCTCTTTTTAATCAATTTTTTCTAAATTTGTATTTGAAGATTATATATAAAAAATTATATGACCTGCTAATTGTGAAATAAATTATTTATTTTAAATAATCTGTAAGTTTGTAACTTAATTAGATGAATATTTTTTTGTGAAAATTTTAAGCTTATGTGAAAAAAGTGGATGGTTTAATTCAAGTAATTATTCGATTGAGTTGTGATATACGTACGTGAAAAATAGAGATATTTCGTTGTGTCATATCAATTAAATTTAATTTAAATTTCTAGTCTTTACTCTAATTCTTTAATTATTCATTTGTTAATCAGAGTTCTATAGAATCTCCGAATTATACATGAAGGAATTGATTTTTATTTTCTTATTATTCGAGTAGTTAAAGTGAAAAAAAAAGATATTTTTGTTATTCTCTAATATTATTGTCTGGTTGTAATTTCATTGAAAAAAATATATATACACTCAAGAATAAATTAATGCACTATTTAAAGTCATCAGTGCGTTGTTACTTTTTTATACATTATCTTCACATATTTTTTGTTATAACAATAATAAAATAATTATGAGTATGGACTAGGTAATAAGATTATTTTAATTTTAATTTGATTTATTAACATAGTATATTAATCTATAAATCGTTGAAAATTAAATTACAAATTTTCTTAGAGAATTCATTTAAAAAAAATTACAAATGTAATTTTTTTTTTTTGGTTTACTGTTTTTATTAGGATATCGATATATCCTGCGGATATCCATTAGGATACGAATATTGATAAAAATCTATTTAAGAGGATATGGATATTAAATAAAATATCCGTAGAGGTTATAAATAAAATATAAATATAAAATTTTATATAAAATACGGATATGAATATTGAGGTATCCGTACAATATTCTATCCATTTTCATCCCTAATACCATCATTCTTCATAAAAGACTACTCCCTAAGATACCAAAATTAGTTTATCCTAGAAGTCGTAAGTCGCTGATCTTTGACCCATCATGCCAAAGCTATAACTGTTGATACCAAAATTTACCTCATCGACACATATAGGTTGCTTTAGATTAGGCTTGGCAAAAATTCGGGTTCGGGCCGGATTTTTAAAAATCCGGCCCGGACCCAGGTTTATTTTTCATGTATTTAATCCGGCCCGGGCTCGGGTTTAATAAAATCGGGCCGGGCTAAAACCCGGACCCGGACCGAGCCAGGTTAAAAACCAGGTTATAAAAAATCTGGAAATTTAAAATTTTTTTCTTATATTTTTGTTTACGAGCCTGGTTAAAACCCGGCCCGGTCCGACCTGGTAGTAATTTATTTAAAACCCGAAGAAAACTTTAAATTAACTCGGCCCAGTCCGGGTTATAATAAAAAGAACCCGGACCTGGCCCTAAAAAATCGGGCTTACCCAGGCTGGGTTGGGCCTGGGTTTTTTGGCCATCCCTACTTTAGATAAATCATAGTTAACATTCAAAGTTTATTAATTGTATGAAACTGCATCCACAATATTACACAATTTCGCAAAGGAGGAATCTTGTACTGTCTTATTCACCAAGCTAATTTACCCATCTATTGAGGTAGTTGACTTTTCTACCAAAGTAGCTTGTTCTACTACTAAGGTAAGTAACTCTTTTACTGCCTCACTATTATGCCAAGGTAGCTTACTCTCTTTTCTTTGATGAATCACTCTCTTATTGTAATAGTAAATACTTGCAAAACAAAAGCATGTCAATCGATGTCGATGGTGTTACTGGCAAATCCCTTCCGACGATCAGGTTAGAAAAATATGTATTGAAGAACTAAGCTCAAAGGATCAACAACAATAGCAATAATAATAATTGTGTGTATGATGTAAGGACAATAAGAGAGAAAAAGAGTAAGTTAGTAAAAAATTGAACCCCTTGATTGGGAAAAACTTAGAGTTTATATAGATGTGGAGAAAGATGAGTTGTTATCCAAAAAATCTCCATCATGTAACCATTGTGTATGTCATGATGAAAGCCACTTGGTCTCTGATTCCCATGTACTTACCTCACTCTCATTGGCTTATGGTGGTTGTCATTTATTGATATCTTTAGATTATCAACCTGTAATCAAATAGTTTGTATGGTAATTTGATCATTAGTCAATAATTATTTCTTTGTTAAACTTTAAGGCCCATATCCAAAGCTCCTTAAACTTGTAACCGTCAATCTTTTAAGTCAAATATGGTGATATTGGACTTCAGGTCATGGACTTTTGAGTCCAAACACTTGGTTATATTCCAAATTAAGATTGGTTATTTCAAGTCTACATTTGTTACGTGTCGAGGTGATAAGTCACCTCGGCTAGCTTAGACGAGAAGTCACCTCGGTTAGCTTGTCTATTAAGATTTTTCTATGCCACGTGGCTGTCATGTGGATATAAATGATCCTTCCTATAACATTTACTATAAGGTGATACTATTTTATATTGATGATAGAAGTGATAGACTTATAATGAGCTCAAGATAATATACTGGCTCTGAAAGGCAGATTACACTCCTCGGTCCATAGTGAATAGACCACCTACTAGTTGTTGCTGATTCTTGCAACACTACTCCATATATATTTGCTCGTCATGACATTAAAAGAAGTTGTATTGTATTGGTACAACATGGATAGTTGGGAGATAGAGGCTCGCATCGTAGGATTTGATCCTGATAAAATCGCATCCATATTCTGTTTATTTCACTTGATTGAAAGATAATATTAGAATCGACTTAGGTCACGGGTTTTCTCTTTTAGGTTCTTTGATTTTTTCTCTCTTTTTTTTAACTGTTGATTCTTACACAATTATCATTCATGTTTAATTGATTTGTTTACATTTTAATTTTTTTCTAAATAAAGTACAAATGTTTGGTATGACTAGAAGTAGTCTTCTCTTCAACACAGTGCTTACTACGAATTATTGAATTGTTATTTCCAGGAATGAAAAGAAAAAAAAAAGTGTTACTTCTTGCCTCAGTATATTCTGTATGATATTATAGTGAAACTTGCTGCAAAATCTCTATTGAGATTAAAATCCGTCTGCAAGAACTGATATCATCTCTGATCCTGATTTCCGGGAGATTAATTTGTTGATACTGAACCTGGAAGAAAGGACTTGAGATGAGAGCAAAGAAATTATCTTCTCTGCTAATCAAACCCTCCAAGTATCCAATTCTTGTAACAATTTACTTACTTTCTTGAAATTGTTAAGCGTTTATGCCATATGAGAGAAGATTATTTGTGTATGATTCCGTCACTCAATGGCAGAAACAACTGCCCTCAACTCAAAACAAAGTTATGAATTCACTTGGAAATCATTGATTTATGATGAATCAAGACAGAAGTATAAGGTGCTGGTGATTGATTATATTTGTAGGGAATCATTACTTGCTTAAAATGTGCTACATCTTTACCTTGAATCAATGTCTTCAGCAGTGAAGTAACACCTGGAGAATATCAAAATCTCCAAATGGATTCTCAGAGATTAATCAGACGGTGCCCTCCAGTTATTCTAAACGTAGTATTTTATTGGATGTCAAGGGATGAACATTGCAAACAAGCTCCAAGACTTTGTTAACGTCGAAGAATTTATTATTGATTTAAGAACTTGATGAAGACGAAGGGATCTCTTTGTTCTACGACGTTGCTTTTCCGCGAATTAGAGATGTGGGGCTGAAGGATTATTCAGCGATTGGATGCTTCACAAACCACCAACGTTAAAAAATTATTCATATTTTTGCTGAGAGCGCCGCTGCAACACTCCTACCACATATACTGGTAACTCGTCTGGAAAAGGTGTGTCGGTACATGGATAACCAAGAACTGAGACTCATAAATGTTGAAACCTCAACAAGTTTTAGTTTATGTTTACGATTGAATCGGATTTTGAAATAATCAATTCTAACTTGCATCAGTAGTGTATGCAGTTCATTCACCCTATGAAATCATATTCAGCCTTCAGATGCAAATAAACACCAAAACTTTTACAACTTTGATCGGATGAGAACACAAGCAAATTTTATTCTCTCTATCTTACATAAATTGTAATATGAAATAAACATCTTAAATTATCTGCAAAGAAATTCCCACTAGACAATGTTTTCAAGTGTGTAACAAATGAAAATTCTTGCTTTTGGACCTAGAAATTAGAAGAATACATTAATCTGTACAAGAAATAGCCTATCTCTTTTACAAATACAGATACACTTAGGTTTGGTGTAACTTCAATCACTTCCCCAGGGCCAGTGAATTTTAAACCCACCCATTTCTATGCTAACATTTTTTAATCATGGTAAAAAAATTTAATGTAGTTATTCTCAGAGCTGCAATGCTAAATCTGGTTGAGTTGAATCTACTCTGCTAGAACTAGGAGATCCGGGAGAATGAAACCTGAGATTCAAGTCAGGCGGGACTGCACCTGGTTTTTGATGTTGTGAGAACCCGGAATCTATTTTCCGATGTGTAGATAATCCATGCCAAGCTAGCTGATGATTTCCTGGTA
Source organism: Melia azedarach (assembly GCA_028052125.1). Taxonomy (NCBI): domain Eukaryota; kingdom Viridiplantae; phylum Streptophyta; class Magnoliopsida; order Sapindales; family Meliaceae; genus Melia; species Melia azedarach. The sequence goes on along the minus strand of CM051399.1, from coordinate 236,181 downwards.
ACGAAGCTGCTGATGCTTCACGTTCTAAGTTTGGCAACGGTCTGCTGGGATTTATTGTACTTGTATTATCCGCTAATTTGGGATCTTCTGAGTTAGTATTAGTTCTAGAGACCTTGTCAAGCATCTGAGATGACTGAAAACTGAATCCAGCAGGCCTGGAAGCCCCACCTAGTCTTCCCATCTGGGCGGCCAGGCTAAACCCATATGCTCCGTTAAATCCGTTCATTCCATGATGGATTACAGAGCTCTGATGAATCGAAGAGGGAGGCCTCGTATGTATTGCTCCTATACTGCTGTTCAGTACGTTAAATCCAGTGTGCGAATTCAATCCATCAGTTACCTCTACTTTTTCCATACAAGGTTCCAAAGATCTATCAGCAACCAAGGGAGACTGTGTTGAAGGTGCAGGCTTCTCTGATGAATCCTCCCCTTCAGGTTTCTCCATTAATTTATCTCCTTTTAGTTCGACAGTGGAATGTGAGGTAGCAGAAGACAAATTGTCAGGAATCAAAAAGGGCAGTGATGATGATGGCAAACCTACAGTGGATGAAGATATCAATAGTGGTCTCTGTGGCACAACATCGTTTTCTCCAACCCATCCAGGGCCAAACTTGACCCCAGCTGGCAAACACCTTTCTATCCTTTTTGCAGCAACTTTCCAGGCAGCAGGTCCAAGATTTGCAGCAAACCGAGCTAAACTTCTCGTGTATCCATGCTCTGAATGAAGCCCTACCTGATACACATAAGACCAAATCAATTATGTAACCAATGTAAGGACTACATACTACACTTCTTAACATTAGTCCACTGAAAAGAGAGCAGCACATGCATGGACCCCACACATGCAGTTTTCCACGGTTTAAATAATTATTGGTAACCTCCAACTCTAATATTATCAAGTTATTTTATTTGTTTTGTATTGTCAGATATTGGGAAACATATTCTAGGATAATTTGCTTTAATCAAAGATTGACTAGAGAAAGAAACATACAGTCATTAGCTGCTTCCTCTCAGCATCAAAAGTTGTCAACACAGATGGCTCTCTCCCTGACTGAAGAAATTCTGTGTATGTGTTGCGCCTATTCTCATCAAGTACAAATTGTTTTTTACCATGCTTCATAGAATAGCCCTTTGACATTAAGACTGTAAGGAAAGATGAAATTTTCAGCCTCCTTTAGAAATGTGACATTTGTAACAGAAATGGAAAACCAAAGTTGTAGGGAAAAAGGCAAGCTAAGTATAACATTTAAACCAGTACCTTCATCCCTATCAAATTTGTTCTCTGATAACAATCCAGCATTTACATCGTTGCGGGAACAATAAAAACGTCCAGATGATTCTGCAATGCCAGACTTATCCAAATGGAGAGTGCTTTTTCTCAGATCAAGATTGGTCCAGGCAGCATGTTCAGTCCCAGTAGCAAGAGTAGCATCTGATAACTCTGAACGAGCACGCTCCAGAGATGGCCTGCCCAATGGCTTTTTAAAATTCTTGGTTGGCGGTCTCCCTCTTCTCACTATTTTAGTTTCTGGTTCATTATCATCACTGTCCTGCCTTAAATTCTCAAAATTCTTTTTTGCCAGCTCTTGTATAGATCGTGCCTGGCAACAAAACAAAATCTCAGAGAACATAGAAAGATGGATTGAAAATTGAAAATTCAGATGTCAGAGTTGAAAGCAGATTGTACCTGTCGAAAATATATGGTATCGGGTGCATTATACTGCATTGCGTTCGAGCATATTAAGAAAATGTCTTTCTGCATGATAAATAATCAAAATGTCAACTCTCAAAAATTAAAATTCCAGTTTTATGCACATATATAGCTTTCAGAGAATTCTCAAGACAGGATACTGAGCCAACCTGAACGGTCTTTTATTTTCATTCATTTATTTAGTTTGCAGATTCAAAGGTTCAGGCCATAATAACTAAGCAAATATAACCAGGCAACCTTGAGCAGAAAAAACATGTCAGCAAATTCTTTGCTTCTTTCCTACTAGGGAAATTCAAAACTCAAAACTCAAAACTCAAAACTATCTTAGCCTAACCCAAATCTTCCAACCAGAGGCCAATAACTAGGAACACCCACCAGCAAACAGTTATACCAGTAAACTGCCAGACAATCACCAACTGGAACCATCAATAGATCTTCAAAGGGACACATAATATGATGAAGCATTTCATTCCTATAAGAATATCAAGAGGATAACAAATATGAGCAGATCAAGTCTATATCTCCAACTTCATACACATAACAGACCAACTGTCAAGCCATGTAATCTGGCCCATCTGCTCATTAATCTTGAGAAAAGAGTAGTTTCTAGTAACATTCATAATTTCAACTCGTACTCAAAAGCAAAAAACTACAAGTCGCCAACAGAATTTCATGAGTCGCAACAATTAAGTTATAACAGGAAGTACCCAGAATACAATGTTATGGAATACACCAAGTCATTAGCAATAAAAATGTAACCCATGAAGATTCATTGGCACAAAAGCAAATTTTAAGAATTGGAGTAGATTATTTTCACTGAAGTAAACAAGAATTTGTCCACCTATCATCCAGATAGCGTGGGCTGAGATTTAAGAATTATAGAATGGATGACAAACTAACTGACCGACCTTGCTTGCCAACAAACAAGAAGCAAATCTAACTTTGAACTTCAAAAGAGCCGAGGCTCTGTCCTAATGTAAAATACATTCAAAAACAAAGCTCAAACTGTAGAAATAAACATAGAAACTTTGAAGGAGAAAGGGAATGTGACAAATGACCAGGTTTTTAAAAGATAACAATCACAGGCACATAAACCAACCTCAAATTGTTCCAAATTGGCATAAGCTCCATTACTTAGTTTCTTCCTCACAGTCCCGAAATCCATTGGATGTGCAATGACTTCATGATAGTCTGGAAGCTGCATAAATAGATATCAATAATACAAAATAAAAATATAATTTAAAACAAGCTTATAACTCCTAAAGCTTATGCATCATCAAAATGAAAAAACCTTGCCTCTTCTGGGTCCACCGGCTCAGAAAAGACGCCATAAGTATCCTTCCTGAAATTAACACAAAACACAGTGAACATGAAAACAAATGCTACATAAAAGAAACCAAATACAACACAGAGAAACGGAGAGACACACTTTTGAAGCCTATCGAGGATGAACAGTAACAACTTTTTATCTGGTAAAGGTGTTGAGGGTCCCGATTCCAACTGAGCCCCTGCATGTTATCAACCATAATCACTCCAAAAAGTTCCAAAAAATGACTTTTTAATAAATGGGTATCTGAGATCATTAGAAAGAAAGCACAAGAAAAACAACTTTTAAGCAAATGGCATTATCATATAAGATATCACTAGCAGTAGCAAACCTTGGTTGGTACTCGTTGGGTTCGAAACAGAAATGGACTTCTCTCCCTGAAAATAAAACCCAACAAAAAAAATTAAACATATACATGTATAAATAAAGCAAGAAATTCGCAAAGCAGCATAGCACTCAAAATTCCATAAAAGGAAAAAAAACCACAGTTAATTGAAAAAAAAATTAACTATGAGCCAATAATTAAAAGAAAAGACAAATTTCAACTTTTTTTTCATCAGATTTGACAGTCGAAATCATTATTATTATTATCTTTATTTAAAGAAAGTCATCTTAATTGCTAATAACAAGTAATAACAACAAAGAAAACTAAAAATAAAATTCAAAAAGTACCCGAATTTCAAAATATAAATACCCAGTCAACCGAAGTTTCTAGAAATTTCAAAAGCACATATATTTTTCTTCTCTCTTACAAAAGGCCCGAAATTCAAGGTACCTCCAAAAAACACTGTCCAACATTAATTTCCGCGAAAAAAAATTCGCGCTTTTTATTCAAAAAAAATAAATAAATAAAGTTCTCATTTGTTCGCCCTTCAACCATCCAAAATTCAAAAAATCAAGTACCTTTTCGTAATCACCACTCCCAGATCCACCTCCGATCGCATTGATCTTCCGCTTCTTGTGATTCCCACCACCGTTTCCGTCCGAATCGGACGCGCTACAATCCGAATTCCCGGACGATTTCTGCAACTTCAGCACGACCTTAAGCTCCTTCTCCCGCCGACTCCCTTCCTCGTCCTCCTCCTCGTTGTCCTCCTCCTCAGGCAACGGATTCGGATTCCGCCGCGTCGATCGCCGCATCGGAGTTGCAGTGGCAATTTTGTAATTATTCCCATCCTGGTAACTGTTCTTCTTCCTATTCTCCTTTTCCTTCTGCTGCTGCTGTTCCTGTTGTTCTCTGATGTTACGCTTTTGAAGATCTAACAGAGACGGTCTTCCTTTCTTCTTCTTCTTCTTCTCCACTACCTTACCCATTTTTTCTTTAAATTTTGTTTTGTTTTTTCTTTTTTCTCTTTCCTTCCGTTTCTCTCCTTTTCTCTCTCTTTTTCTCTCCCCTGTTTTCGATTGAGATACAAACAAACAACGTCCTATTTTTTTTTAATAATTATATTATTATTTTGTTTTAATTGCTTTATTCTTTATTGCAGTTTATGTATTTTATTATTATTTAATTTATTTCATTTGTGACTTTCGGGAAAGGAAGTAACGAGCCACGTGACTCTGGCACGAGTTTCGCGTGGGATGTTGACACGTGGATGACGTGATTAATTTTTATTTTTTTTGTCTTTAGTTGTGATAACCCTAATCGCCACGGTGGCTCAGTTTATTTTTCTGAAACAAATAGTTAGCACATAGTTTAGTGTTCGAGTCATTTAATAATCATGTTAATAATTAAGAATACTAATAACAAATCATTATTAAAATTTATAAGGGTGACATTTGTTAATTTTAGTATACTTTTCTTAAAATATTTAGTCGTTTAACAGAATTTATATGTTGAAAATTTTAAATTTTAATGTAATATAATTATAATTATGTTACATTTATATCGCTCAATAACTTGGTGTGGCAGTAAAATTAACCCCGACAATTCTTATGCATGCTACATTAAATGTTATAACTTTTTACTTTTTAATAATTTTCTGAAAATTTTAAATTCGTTAGTTTATTAATGGACTTAACTCCAATATACTCAATTATTACATAACAATTTTACTATTAAAACAAAATTTGAAACTTAAATAAAATGTAAAAGTTTTAAAAACAGATATATATATATACACACACACACAGATAATAAATATATCATAAAAATTTTTGCATTGTATGTCCATGGACTTTGGTTTGCTCCAGTCGGTTGCAATCTATCTAACTTCCCAGTTGTACTTTAAAGATTAGGTGGGACCAATGTGTGGGTTCATGGCGACACGTGTCGGGAAGATGTGGAGAAGTCAAAAGTGGAAGCTTTGCGAATAGCGTCCGTATAAATCAGCAAGCTTTGAAAACGAGCAGACAATTTATTTATGGATGCAATTTGTTTAATGAACTTAGATCGGATTTCTCCTCTTTCTGCGTCGAAGAAGATAATGATAGAGATTTTTCAAAACCTCTCGCAGCAAATTTGAATTTTTTTTTCTTTTTTCCGAATAGCAGCGAATGATAGAGAGAAATCAAACGAGTGCTTCTGTTTTTTTAGTCTTGGTTATCTTTAAGTGCATTTGCGTCTTTTCCTTGTCAAAAGTTTGTATCAGAATTTCCAATTTGTATGGCAACATGACACATACTTCGTCTCATGGTTGTGTCAAATCATACCTACCGTGAAGTCTCATCTGAGAAGGAGACGAAACGGCAGGATGATATTTGTTCCGACACTCTGAAATTCTCTTACAGTAATAAAGTCGAATACTTGGCCAGTGTGTTTTTTGTCATACAGAGAAGCAGCCATGTGCATAGCTGTGTTTATGTGGGAAGCTCACCCGGCTTACCCATTTCTGTTGTTCCTCAACAGAGACGAATATCACCGCCGGTAAGCAATCGTTTTATAGGTTCATTTGGGATGTGGCTATATTGTGTTTTCATTTGATTTTGATTTGCGGACTGGTGTTTGTTTGTTTTGTCGCAAGGCCTACGAAGGCATTGGGATGGTGGGAAGGAGGGGAGATTTTAGGAGGGAGAGATGAGGAAGCTGGAGGGACATGGTTGGCTTGCACTAAAGATGGTAAATTTGCCTTCCTTACAAATTTTAGGGAAGTTCAGTCGATTCCTCAAGCTAAGAGCAGAGGAGAATTACCTGTTCGTTTCTTGCAGGTGATTTTTTTGGTCTTGCTCCCATCTGTATAATCTAATAATCTAATAATATCTACTTCTTAATGAATTTATGGTTCCTTGAGTTGTCTTAGTTGGTTTATATTATATGTTGTGGAGGTGGGATTGGGAAGATACTGGACTTGAGAATTAATTTCTAAGTTTGATTTCGCTTGGAATTGCATTCGGTGTTTCTATGAAGGTAGGTGTCAACAGCATATGCTTAGACCTAACGGTGATATGTATGAGATTTATAATCAGAAAGTGAGATGTTAAATGAATGGCCATTGTCTGGTGTACGGTAAAAATCTTGGACCTACAAGTGAAAGAACAGAAGTTATTAGGCTGAACACATATTGGTAAGTAACCCATTTATTCTGTAAGGTGAAAAATTCTGTTCTCTATAAAATGGAATGATATGCGTACTAGTAACGTCGGAAGCCTTACACCGAGTAATCCCAACCTAGAGACCATGATTTAGATTTGTTGAGTTTTCTGAGCATCGATTCCATGGAGCATGGTTTAGGTGGTTTCTGAATGTGAACTTTGGTTTGAAGTTGGGGGATTAACTGGCAGAGATTATTGTTTGATCAAATATCATGATTACAAAGGTGTTGAAAGAAGCACTTTGAAGAGTACAACTAGTAGCTTCACAGTTGCCTTTGTTCTACATAGGTCTGCATCTCACTGTATATCTTCACAATTGACGGGGCAATATCACCTCCAATGGAGTATTCACTAATTTACAATTTAATCTTGTTTTAATTGTTTTGCAACTTCCTTATTTTGTGGCAAAACATGTTTCTTCTGCTTTAATTCAATGTAATATTCCAATGATATTTTTATCTTAAATTTCCAATACAGTGTTTTCTGCTTCTAACAAGCATTGTCATGGTATTTTATTGACATACATTGGCTGTGGTCTAGTTAGACTCGTTTCGTCTGCTAGCTAAAGTTGATTTCTTTAAAATCATTAGATTATGATCCTGATTTTCCTTTCCGCAGAGCAAAAAAAAGCCCATGGATTTTGCCGAAGAGTTTGTGAAAAAAGCAGATCAGTACAATGGGTTTAATCTTCTTATAGCTGATATTCATTCCAAATCAATGGTCTACATAACCAACAGATCAGGAGGAGATAAAACTCTCGTCACAGAGGTTTCTCCCGGTATCCATGTGTTAACAAATGCAGCACTGAACTCTCCATGGCCTAAGGTAAGATGTTTTAAAACTCCTAGAACTACTGGATTGCAAAGTCTCGCATCTTATAGTTCATTTTTGTTTTTACTAAAGCCCTCCAATATCAGCTCCCAGTTATCTTCGAAATCACTGCAAATCATTTTTTCCTTTATCAGGCTCAGCGTCTAGTCCGTAATTTCAAAGAGCTGATGAAAACATACAGCGAAGGTGAATTTCCCATGAAAGAAATGGTTGACAAACTAATGATGGACACAACTAAAGTCAACGATGAAAGCTTACTGCCTCACATTTATTCTCCTGCAACAGAATACAGCTTTAGTTCCATTTTTATTGACACAGAACGCCCGTTAGTAAGTCCTACACTGCATCTACCAATACTTCTTTTTTCTATTACCCACTGCCAAACACAAAAGAAGCGTAAAAATTTCTTAAAACATTACGAATGTGTAGGGACGTTATGGCACCAGAAGCACTTCTGCATTACATGTGAAATCAAGTGGGGAAGTTTACTTTTATGAGAAGCATCTAGAGAAGGACTTGTGGAAAGAGAAGACAGTGACTTATCAGATTGAGAAATGAGGAGTAGATGGTTAGCAGCAAACTCATAAGTTGTAGATCATATTGAAATAAGTTTGTCCCGTTCACGATCTCTGAATTATTTACATATATATTGTCGTTACACATAACTTGCGAGACTTATACCAGGGCTACCCGCCTTCCTATTGCATGCCTTCATTTTAATATTTTCTATTAAAGATCTTTTCATGCCTTTTAGTCTTTCAAGTAGTGTATGGCTTTCGTATGCAACACACACACACACAAGTTCACTGATGTTTGGTATTAAAGTGCTATGATTTCAAAGCTACTGTTTAATCTGTGTACTAATTGTAGGATGAAAAGCGAGTTTAGATAACCTTCAAGTCCACCAAACTTAGTTTCATTTATTTGTTAAACTACATGGGCATCCTTTTGTAGATTCATATCTCTGGATATATGCCAAAATGAACAGAGATAAAATAAAGCCAAGATGATCAGGCATTGCAAGTCGGGCACGTGCAACCAGTGCCACAGCTACAATAAGCCTTGCCAGTTTTATTAGCTTGAATCTTGCTGCAGGTGCATGGATTACAGCTGCAATGTTGCCCGCACGAACACTGCTTGTGATTATACTCGCTGTAGGCTCTCGTCGAGCACCTGAATGTATGCATACATAAAGTTCACTAAATCATCATCGCGTCAAATACAGGAAATTTCAAGAATACAAGGTATATGGACTGACCTGCAAGCTACACCACCAGGACATGGAACAGGACAACCGCAGGTGTCGTTGCAGTGAACTATACCCGACCTGAATACGTCTGTCATTTTGCCTTCTCTTGACAAACTATTAATTAAATGTTTCTATTTGAAACCTCCTACTAGTTATCTGTGTATGTGTAGGAGTTGAGTGTTCTTTTCGGACATGTACGCTCTGGAGAAGTCTTGTGTGGAACAGGTGGCATTGCACATTTCATGCATAAATGACACTGCAAACACGTGCACTCGGTGACAGATTTCACCGCATTTGAATGAATAAACATTTCCAGAAGTTACAATTTCAAAATTATGGAACAGAGTTAGGTCAAAGATAGATTAACGCATAATTAAATTTGGTTAAAAGTTATATTTATTTATTTATTTATTTCTTTATTACAATTTACAACTGCGTAATCGTAGAGGCAAACCAAACTAGTAAGTATAAACAAACAAAGCTGCCATAGAATATTAACAGCAAAAGCATGGAATTAAGTTAACCCATTTAATTTCAGGACAGCTGCTTGTCACGGGCCGCTTAAGCGCAAGCGGAGAGGCCGTAAACCCAGAGGCACATCAGCGCACAAACTCCAGCACACAGGCATATATGCTTTGCCTTCCGACGCTCAAGCGCGCAAGCAAAATAGTTCGCGGGTGAACAGTGCCGCGGGTGAACAGTATCTCATGAGCAAAAAGACTTGTAAGGGAGAGTTAGATGTGTTGGGGGCTTAGGGGTTGATTTGGGGCAGTCCATTATCATGAGAGGCAGCTTGGTCCAGCAGCCAGATGGGCAGATTTGCTTGAATTGGTCCCAAACTTGTATAGGCTTGTTTTAGGCCCAAGATGGCCTAGTCTTTATATATGACTTTTTTGTTGTACATTTCTTATTGGTCCAAATGTGTGAAGAGGTGGTAGATAAAATATTTCCCTCCTAGTCAATTACCTTCACCCATGTATGTAATGGTAGCCAATTAGATTCATTTATGTGTACATATATTAATGTAACGTTTGTAAATGAGGGGAATAGAATCCATTTTTCTTCTCCAAATTTCTACATCATCCGTACTATGTTTGTCCTCCATTTTTGTTCTGTTTTGAGCACCAAATTGACATATCTCTCGACCTATGATGCTTTGCAGAAATTGACATGAAAATCACTTGCAGAAATATGTGACACACACCAAACACAAGTTAATTCTTGGGTTTAATTGTTTCTTTGGACAGTGATAATAAGCTAATTCAAGGGCAACACGGGACTGATTATATTCCGCAAAGGTCAGCACGTGACATGCTGGAATAGGTCAGGCGGCGCAAGCGGCGCATGTGCAATTTTGGCCGCCTTGGCCTTGCCAGTGCCGGACGCTTCAGCCTTGCCGCATGAGCAGGGGTTGCAGCTGCAATGTTCGCCGCAAGAGCACTTCTTGTGATCATACTCACTCGCAGGTTTACTCGTGCACCTGCAGCATCGATCACAAATCATCTTACGTACATACAAGTTACAAAATTTCTAGCAGAAAGAAGATGGATAAAAATATATTTAGATATATATACATATATATATATATACCTGGTACTGACTTGCAAGCAAGGCCGCCGGGACAGGGGAAAGGACAGCCGCACTTGTCGTTGCAGCGGACGACGCCTCCTTTCAATACGTCGGCCATTATTTTTTCCTCTCTAGCTCTTTCGCAAAAGATGAACCGAAAGAGTTTCGAATATGGATTTTATATATATATATATATATGTAAGCAACAAGATTTATATGAAGCTACATTTTGAGTCTTGTACAGAAATTACATATGTGTGGCAGAAACAACTAGCAGACTTGATTACAGATGGAACATTTTCATGCATTGAATTGAACCAACTGCAAACACGTTGCACTTGCAAAAAAGGGTAATCAGGATTTGTAATATTCGAACAAACATAAATTGTGAGTGCAGCAGCTTATACTTTTACTTGAAAACATATATAATTTGTACGAATTCATTTGATCGATCGAGTGGGTTTCTAAGCATTAATTAATTATAATTTCATGGCCAATTGTTTTTAATTGGCTTTGTTTAATCATTAATATTTTTATAATTAGTTATTCATACGATCGGCTGTCCATACTTGATTTTTAGAGTGGATATATATCTACTAATTCTTCATGCTTTAATTTTCTTGTCAAATTTGACAGTTTCTTCGGTACTTATAATTTAGACGATAATCAAACGAGCAAAAATGGATTGCAAATCCAGCATTTTAATTCATATATATACACATGTAAATCAAGAATATTTCTGCTGCTTAATTTCATTGCAACCAGTTGTTCTTTGCATACATCTCAACATGCATGTTTATGAATTTAACTAACTGGGTCTGAACCCATGCCACAAAATTAGTTCAAAGTTTTTATTTATCTATTAAACCACGTAGATTCATCTTATATATACAGAAACCCTTACAACTAACATATGCTTAACTACACACACACACACATATATATATATACTTTTATTCGGAAGATTTCCCACAGCTAGACCCTATATATAAATTACTGAAGCATAAGACAGACCAACGGAGAAAATAAGCTTATATATATACGTAATTAATTGCATATATATATATATATATATATATATATATATATTATATACTGTTCTATTATTGCACCAACAGCGAGAAAGTTGGGAGTTCAAGCTAGCAGCTGCTGGGAGCTAAAGCTTAGTAAACAAAAGGCACCAACAAAAGTCTCCGTCACGGTCACCGTCAGTTGTTCAGGCAGCGCAAGTCGGGCAGGCACAAGCCGCACCACACCTGCAGAAAGCCTTGCCTGTTCCAACCACTTCTGTCTTCGTGCATGTGCATGGGTTGCAGCTGCAGTGCTCCCCGCACGAGCATCTCTTGTGCTCAATCTCTGTCCCAGCCCTGCTCGCACACCTGCAAGCCGGGCCGCCGGGGCAAGGGGTAGGGCAGCCACAGGTATCGTTGCAGACAGCTGCGGTAGTACCTACTCTTACATCCGACATTCTCTAATATATTCTTAGATGAAACTGACAAGCAACTGAGGATTTGTAGTTATTTATAACATTATATAAAACTGCGTGGAACAATAATTTTTTGTGTAGGGATTATATATAATTCAACAAGTGTCGAAAGGAGTATTTAGCAGAGTAACACATGGCCTCACGTGGCATCAACTGTTCATGCAGTAGAGTCCAGATATACTGTATACTGTATAAGTATAATATACATATATATAAAATTTCATACATACTGCAGCACTTTCACAATTTAATCAAGAGAGAATTTAATTTTTATATAAAATATTAATTATGAGAGTAAAAATTGCTCAATATATGTTATATGTATATAAAAATTAAATATTTAGAGTACTGTATTCTATATTAGAATAATATCAATAAGATTTTAAATATAATAATAATAATAAAACAAAAAAAATAAGATTATATTAACTATCCTTAATCGTATAGGATTAGTGAGGGTTACTTGTTAAAAGGGGTAGTGGCGGTGCATGTGCATTGTGATTGTGGGTATCGAACTAAGAGATTGGGGTAGTGGTAGGTCCAATTAATTAAATTATATATAGAATATATATATATATATATATATATATATTGCATGGCTGCATCAGAATTGGATTAAATTCGACGATAGAAATAAAAATAATTGTAATGCCTATTTTTAATTTGACTGTTTTCTTTTATTTTCTCTTTCTCTTTAATAATAATATCCGTGAAAGAAAAAAGCAATTTTAGCTAGCCATATATGTATATATGTATGTATACATGGCGCCATTGCAATCAAGCATGATTCATGGATGGGGCAATTAATATGTATGTATGGATCTCCATGAAACATGTTTTCTTCCCACATCCCCCAACTACAAAAGAATACAGTTAACGCACTTTAAATGATCTTATGAAATTAATATTTCATCCAAAGTAATTGATTCCATTCAATGAATTCAAGATATATTTTGAAAAAAAAAACCCCATGTCCTTTATGATGAAAGAAGATAATTTAGAATATTTTTGTCATAATGTAAATATATTCAGTATGATATCATGTTACATATACAATTAAATATATATAACTGATTTATCAAATTGTTACACTAATAATAAGGTGGTACAAAAAAAATAGAGAGATATCTTCGGAATAAAGACAATTAATTGTAAATCAATAAAAAATATCTCTTAATTGGAAAACAGCAAATTAAAGACGAGAAGACTTGTCCTTCTTTCTTACCTATTTCCTTATATATACGAACAAGAAGGTAGATAAACTAAACAACTACACCAGTCAACATTTGTCTTCTCATTATTTAACAAGAATCGATCACTCTTTGGCACTTAGATTTTATTACAGTGAGTGAATGACTAAAGTAGCCTTTAGCATGTGTGTGAGTGTGTGTCATTATCGATCCCAGCTGAGCCCGGGCAGGGGCAGTGGCACTACAACCAAGGAGAGGGGAAGAAGAAGAAGAAGAAGAACTCATTTTCAAAATTCAAATGTCAAGCTATTAATGGGGCCCAATTAAAAACCATCCAAATTGCAACTATGAAGTAATCTTTTTATGGGCATGTAATATGATGAAATTATGAACGTAACATTACACTACTGTATTTTACTTTAATAATAATAATAATAATAATAATAATAATAATGGGTGGGTCCCAAATGTTAGCTGTGAGTCACAAATGTTCTGTTCCCAATAATTACAAGAGTCCTTTCCTCTTTTATGGGTGACCTGACCGACGCTGCCAGCCTCTACCATCCATCCATCCATCCATCCATCCCACTCACAAGTTACAGTTACAATTACTACTACTACTACTGTTGTCGTTGTAGTAGCTCTTTCTCATCAACTTTATGCTAGCATTCAATTCCTTAAAATTAAATTAATTTTTGTAGTCAAATAACAAAATTAATTTGAGAGATTCTGAAGAACGGCGAACAATTTACAAACAAATTTAAACCACAAATAGATTCAAACGGAAATTAATTATAAATAGATTTTAATAATTGAAAGCTATAAACTAAGAATTAAGAATTAAACCTCTTTATACATATACATATCTAACAGTCATATACTAATTATTTTGAACCATCAAAAATCAAAAATCAAAAATAAAGATAAAAAACCAACCCCATACCGTACCTCCACCCCCGCCAGATGAAGATGAAAATAATTCAATCAGAGTCGTTGAATTTGAATCAATCAAGTCGCTGAATTTGATTCAATCACTCGATCAAATCTACTCTTTGTGTTTAATCCAAAGCATTTGGCCCCGCACAAGCCTTCAACTCGGGACTCCAAAGCCACTGAACCAAAAACTTCCTCCCTCTTCTTCCGTTCATATTATAAGTTCTTCCACTTTTATCCTTCATCACTTGCCCGATGTACCCCCCTCCGCCGCCGCTCCCGTACAGCCCTTCGCACAAGTCTCCGATCTCTGTCGGCGCCGTCGGATCCTCCCCTGCGTACCACGCGTTCACCAGCGGATTCGTCGATAGTTCTGCCAGTTCGTGAGCTATCACACTAATCATTCCGTCTACACCCACGTCGCCGTTCGGCGGTTTAAGCGATCCCGGCCCTCCGCCCCCCATGTACCCCGGAACGGCAAACGGGTACGAGCAAACTTCAGGACACTGTTTCGCCGAGTTTCCGATCCATGCATACGGCAGAGTGTAACCCACCATTGACGGGAATGTAAAGTAGTGGAAGCCGCAGACGGCCCGGCAGAAGTCCTGCATAGTGACGTCGTCCGCGGTAAGGATGAGGTAGATCCCGTTCTTGTGATCGACGGGGAAAGGCGCGGACTTGACGGCGGTGGCGATGACTTGCTGAACGGAGAGACGGGTGAGGGCCTTTCCGTGGGAGTAAAGGTGGTCGGTGTATTCGCCGGCTATGAGGATTGTACGGGAGACGTTAGCGCCGGTCTGGTCGGTGTAAAGAGACACCGTGCGCCACCAGTCGGAGACGGTGGGGTTGGTGCGGGGGTTGTGTCTGCCAGCAGTGGAGGAAATGGAGAGGAGGAAATCTTTGATGAGGAGCTTCTGGGGATTGGGCCACCGTCCGTACCAAATTAAGTAGATTTTGATGGGCGTGGAAGAGAGAACGGGACCCATGTGGTAGCGGAGATTGATCAAATTCGATGAACCTTCGAATTTTTTTGAGGAAGAAAGTGGGGAAAGTGGGAGTTTTGGATTGAAGAACTCGGGAGAAGATTTTGTGTTTGTGCTCAGAGTTTGAACTTCTGACTCATTTGCTGCTAATGCAAGAAGGGGAAGAAGAAAGAGGAAAGAGAGGAGGAGAAAATGGCGCGACATTGCGGCGGTGGAGTAGCAGTAGTGTAGTGGTGGTGGAAGGGAGTGGAAGCAGAGGGGGTTATATATAAAGAGGAGGTTAGGGGAAATGGGAGAGAACTTCATTTTACGTCGTTGTTTACAAAAACTATACTTTGCGCAGAAAGGGTTTGTCTTTGTGTCACTTTAGTCCACCCACGAAGGATGCAATAATCCATCAAATTCTCTTTCTAATGAATGGTAGACACTAGATATGGAAGTTTTATTTGATTCGATGAACTTAATTAATAGAAGGAGGCTAACTAAAAAAAAGGATATTTGTGAAAATGAAATGTTGTATAAAGAATAAAATGTTAATGCTACGGGTGTTAACGATACGGTATTGAGATATATGGGGCCAAAGATAATTGCAGAGAAGAATAGGGATTAAAGTGAAAATATAGATAATAGTGATAAAAGTTAAAATGGGCTGGAGACAGCTGCAATGTGTATTGCAGAATGTAGACTGTAGAAGTGGGCACACCACACATAAGAGAGAGAGAGAGAGAGAGAGAGAATGGAGTTTCTGTTCTGTTGGGAATCGACTTTAGTGCATGGGAATGGGGGCTTCAATTTGACAGGAATCACTCTTTGGCCTTTTCTTTTTCTGTTCTTTTTTAACAACCAATTTGAGCATTTTTATTTTTTATAATTATTGCTGGTTAGATTAGATTAATTAGTAATAATTAGTAATTACCTCCTCCAATGCCTTTGGTTAACTTTTGTCTTTAAAGTGTTTTAATTCTTGGATTGGATCTTACATAGACATTAACTGTCTTGCTCCTGAAATAAAGTTAATTTTTAACATTGGACTGAAACCCTAATAGTATATATACATATAATTCGACTAAAAGAAATCAAAGTTAAAGAAAGAAGCTAAATCAAGTTGGAAGTTATTAACAAAACCTCCAAGTCATTTTGTCGATTGTGTAGTGGAGGAGACATGCACATATAATTAATCATATATAGTCAAAATGCCAGCTTGAGGTGGTGTCAGCTTGATTGGCTCTGGTAGGGTTGAAAATTAGATGAGAATTTACTTTGCCTAACAAATTAAAGTAGGCGAAAAAATAATTTTTTTTTTCAAAGAGTCTAGTTTTGAGACCCATCCAAAATGTTTTGTAAAAGAAATATTTAACTCATTGCTAATGCCGTAAGTAATCATTCATTCAATTGCATTATTTAAATGTAATACATGGGATTTATGCTCTGACTACTGAGATCGCAAGATTTTTTATTATTTGACCAATTTCCATAAATCTATTCATAATTAATTGCTTTTATATTCATCCTCCATTCTATTTCAGTTATGCGTTCGTAACTATATGCATTTAAATCAACAATATATTTTATGTAGGTTAATATCAATATTTATGATATGTTTAAGATGTTTAGCTCATTTGTAACTTTTGTTAATGTGAGTTGATGATTTCTTAAATTAACTATAAATGCTGTTCATCGTATATTTTCATTTTGGTTGAAAATTTGATAACATTTATTATGACCCACAACCAAATTTACCCATCACCTTTTTTTTTTGTTTGCCATGTTCAGACTTCCATCTTCATCATAACAATTAATGTCTGCTCTCACTTTCCTCATGACTGGCAAAATGGACAGGGAGTTTATGTGACGCTGATCTGCTCAGATCAGTAGGCAAATGTAAACTAAACATCATCTCATGGACCCACGCGGTGCCCATGTGTCACTTTCTTATTCGCTCACAAAAAGAACACCATAGAAGTACCGAGGTTATATATATATGAGCTGTCTTCATCCGTCCGTCTACCCCCTCATCCAAGTAGCTCCCATGTCCAGACAAAATATCCGCAAACTCGGAACTTTTTTAAATCACATTATAGATATTAGTGGTCATTATTTACTCGCTTCTTCATTCTGAAAGTAGCGTTTACATATTGGGCCTGCTTGAGCTTCTTGTTTGGAACTAGGAGATTGGGTAGGGGCCGCGCGAACGCAGGCCCCCGCTACCACAAATTATGACGTAGGCTCCGCCACAGTGGGCAGACCTTAGGCGGGTGCACCTCCTAAGTGCAATGGAGGCCACCAACCTAGGCCATGGGCCTTGTTGATCGCCCATTGACCCCGTCCAGGTAAGTATGTTTCCCTTTCGTTTCTCCGCTTTTTATATAGTCTCTCTTATTCCTACCCTCCCTCTCTTTTCCCGATGTGGGACTCGTCGCTGCCTTCTATTTCGACAGGTTCCACGTCTCCTTGATGTTGCATGATGTTTCACTTATCTTCTTTTACTCTTGTATATAATGTTATATTGTTATTGCATGCCACATGTGAAAATCTGAAAGAAGGCGTCTTTGTATATATAGGATTCTGTGTGTGTTGTCAACTTTCTATCTTATGAATAGAATAAACTTGCATGCAATACAATAGAAGTAGTTTAATTTCACTGAAATTCCTCGCAAATTAAGAGAATGTAGAAAATAATACACAGCATAATAAAAAATGAAAAATGGTGGAGATTCAGCGACCTTTTTTTTTTATTATTTATTCAATGAACATCGATCACCACTTATCGACCTTATGGTTGATAAGGAGGTAATGTAGATAACCCGAAGGCGATGACAGGATTTTTCACAAAAGAAACTATGATACATAATGCTGAATATTATAGAAATTATATAATTAGCAGTTGCTGCTAATCACTTCGAACGATGTAATTTCAAGAGCATCTCCGTACGTAATTAAGTTCCTGAGACCCCGAGAACAATTCTGGGTACTACAATACTAAAATTCCTACCAACTTTTGATAATAATTCAATTGTTCTCAGAGATAATCTCCAATACTGCATACCAAGTTCCGGAAACTCCAAGAACAACACCTAGTATGGCAATCCCAATATCCGAACACCACCATTTCCACCCCATCTCTTCCTTAAACACCAGCAAGTGAAACACATTAGGTAAAACGAATCCTAAACCACAGCACACACTGCTCCCAACCAAAGATAAAAAGTCCGTAAAATTTGGCACGAACAGAGCAACCAAGCTGACAAACAGAACCAGCAACCATCGCAACCACAAGCAATACTCCCCGTTCCAAAACCGCCTCTCAACGATCTCATAAACAGGGTGCATCATCAGTGGAAAGGTAAAAAATAGATTTATACAAAGACCCAATTGGACCAAAATGCTGACAAAGCCATTTCCTAAATTACTAGTGATGATGTCTTTAGTTTGATTGCCAAAAGCAAAGTAACCCAATACCCCAAACCCTCCGTACATTACAGCAATAAAAGCTATGCTCAACCACAAGATCTTACCAAAATTTTCCTTCTTTTTCATCTCTGATTCTAATGGTAAAACCATACCAACACCTTCAAAGCAATACACAGCCACACCAATCCCATAAAAAAATACAGATAGAGTACCAAAAGCCATAACTTCAGGCCTATTATGTTTCATAAAAACCACAACATCATCAATCATAACCAAAGCCATTGCACCTAAATCAACAACATCGGCAAAAATACTCAAAGGAGCCAAATGGGTTAACGTTGCTATCGAATTTAAACCCAATTGAAAAGGAAAACAACTCCAAATAAAGAAACCCTTAGCGGAAAGCCCTAGAATTCTCGTTCGATCAAAAAGATAAACTAAAGTATTGGCCATAAAAATCAAATACCCAACACAAAAACCAGCTTGAGAAAGAATGATCATTATATCAACAGTAATCCTACCAACAGTACCACAAACAACAAATCCCAGATCACCAAAAGAATTAATCGTTTCGAACCCATTATCTGAAGTCTCAAGCTTCCGACGCGTGTAGACTAACAGCATCATGCAGTGACCAGTTAATGCCGATACTGAGAATATCATGAGCACTCCCATGAGCCATCCGGTGTGTTTAAACGCGTAGGGGAGTCCCAAAACGCCGGCGCCAACGACGGCAATGAAAACGTTGGCGAAAGTCTTGGTTTGAGACGATAAAGGTTTGGTTTCTCCGAGCAACGGAGTGTCTTCTCGTGGCACAGGTTTTCTGACTTCCTGGGACGAGGAACCCGCTTCACAATCCCTGGTAGTTCCCATTGATCGAAATGAGTTTTTCTTACAGTTTGTTAAAGTGTATGAAGGGATCCAAATGGTGAAGTGATCAGTTCAGAGTTATTCGGGGGAAGAAGAGAGATACGAGATGCTACTATTAGGGGAACTCAACAGGCAACTGTTATGTTAACACTAAAAAATACTTTTTCTTTTTCGTAAATTCTAAAAAATAGAAAATTATTTTGAATTTAAATGCCGATATTTATGTATGCAAGTTTGATTGAACTTAAATTAACTTATTTTATGTAGATTATCATTATTATTATTAGTATTATTATTATTATTGTATAATTTTGAGGAATTGCCGATTTCTAGTTTTTGTGGTTTTAGTTAGAAAAATATCATATATATATATATATATATTTGTAATTTATTATAATAATAAAATAGTCTTATTCTTTACCCTTTTTTTATTTTACTTAACGAACCCACGAATTTACAGTCTGTTATTTACTTATTTAATTAATTTATTTATTTCTTCTGTAGAGAGTTTGAGACAAATGGTAAATTTTATTAAATTATTAATAATATAAGATACAAGTTTTTATACAAATTTTATGGTATTATACCTATAATAATATGGATATACATTTTTATACAAATTAATATGCTACATGTTATATATGATTTAAATTCTTTTACTCTGTACAATTTCTAAAGCTATTCATTTAGTATTATTAGCTCGAAAAAAGTTTGTGTTTGTATCAACTAATAAGTTACATGTTTTGATAGTTATAATTATTGACTTTTGTATACATAATCATTGACGAGAAAATTATGAACACTAATTAACAACACCACGTTAAATATTCTACTATTTAGGATGTAAATTTTATACTCTTACTCTTAAACTATTTATTATTTAAATATAAAAATTTGTTATTTTAATAAATTATATAAATGAGTTGGATAATTTTCCTATATTTTTATATAAATTCTTGAAAAACATAAATTTTCAATAAATAAAATATTATATCTTTTTCGATAATTTTCAATGATAAACAATTGCTTAAAGTTTTTTTTGTCGTAAATAAGAATTAATTTTTTTTTCCAATTCAAAGTTAAAAAAAAAATTGAAAAATTATCGCCAAAATTATGTTACTGTTAAACATATCTCCATTTCGATGAAGTAAATACCAACCAGCTTATATTTATTTGTGTTTCATGCTAAATTCATGACATACCTAATTTTCATACTACTGGCTCAACACGTTTTTTATATCCATGAAATTTGTGCTTTTAGTATTAAATTATGAATTTTCTCTATTTATAGTTTTTAATATTTTATTAATTAATTAAAATTAATAAAATATTATTAAATTGCGTGTATATATAATTATTAATCTTTTAATCTTTTTAAATATTTTAATTAATTATTTATATTTTTGTACAGGATTGTGTGCTTACTCTTTAAATCGTTAGTCGGGCGCGGCCGACCAATGTGTCTATTTATCATCTCTCAATACTTGCACTTTGCACCAATAAAATGACAGCGTTTAGGTCTATTGTCTTTTGAATCAAAAATTTTCATTTGTTGCTTTTTCCACGTGGGATATTTTCATTCGTTAAAAGACATAAATATTTCCGACTAAATTGTCTCAAATTCCCAAGATCTATCTATCTATATATATATACATATATATATATATATATATATATATACAGGGAGAGAGAGTCGATTTTCGCTGTAGACTTGACTGGTAACAGTCGAGTCATAATTCTTAAAGGATCGAAGATTTAATTCAACAATTTAATTCTTAAGGATCGAAGCTTCAATCCTTACTGTTACCACCAAGCTCCTTGAAAAATGCTGCCAGAAAACAAAAGCAGAAAAATGACAAGCGTGATATGCGATATTCGGTGGCTTCTTTTAGCTGCTGCCGTTGCCTTCATTTACATCCAGGTGCTGATCATTTTACTTGTTTGGCTCCGATTTTGCTACAATTTTGTTGTTATTTTATGATTATTTGATAGTTAGGTTTGAATTTGTTGTTCTGGTTGCTTGATTTCCTTTAGATGCGACTTTTCGCCACGCAATCGGAGTATGCTGATCGCGTCGCTGCTGCGGTAATATGCTATGATGTAGCATCATTTCTGTGTACTTTTGATGTGATTTTGTCTGTAATTTGTCCGTCATCATCAAATTAGAAGTGATGAGATCACTTCTTTGCAGTTTCAGGCATAAGTATATTCATAACCTCACGAAATATCTGCTTAGGGTACAGGAGTTTTTTTTTTTTGGTTGATTAGCTTACAGGAAGTTGCTAATGACTAATGAGATGGTACTAATATCATTTAGTATACTGTATATGTATATATGGATCATATAAGCTCATCTGGAGAATATTTATTTTGATTTGTCTTGTGTGTTAGTTACTGGTTGCATTTTAAATGATTCATGAGTGGTGAAGACAAGTTTTCTTTTGCCTCCTGCCCCACCTTTTTTGGTACTTAAGAGTACCTTGAAGTGTTATTGAGCAAATTCTTTGTGATTTTATGGTAGTGGTTTACTTTGTCAGAGATGTGGT
The DNA here is from genome assembly GCA_028052125.1 of Melia azedarach. Taxonomy (NCBI): domain Eukaryota; kingdom Viridiplantae; phylum Streptophyta; class Magnoliopsida; order Sapindales; family Meliaceae; genus Melia; species Melia azedarach. The sequence goes on along the minus strand of CM051399.1, from coordinate 214,544 downwards.
ATTTGATGACAGGTTGAATCGGAGAACCATTGCACAAGTCAAATGCGATTACTAATTGATCAAATTAGTATGCAACAGGGGCGGATTGTGGCCCTTGAAGGTCTGTTTCCTCCCCCTGCCCTTTAATGTGTTTGGTTATATGATTTATTGATGCAACATTTTCTTGATTATTAGTTCATGCTTCTGTTTTAGTTAAAACCTGACAGACTGCGGTTAGGCTTCTGTTCATTGCAAAATTTACTGTTTTATGATGCTGTTGCATTATTTGGACCTCCACTAAGTAGGATAATTAAAATTTTACCTTCTGTTTGCTGAGATAAGCCCATGAAGTTTTCTATTCAATAAACCACTAAGATCATGCTCTGTCTTTCAGAAGAAAAGAAACGTCAAGATGAAGAATGTGGGCAACTGAGGGCTCTTGTCAAAGATCTGGAAAGTATGTTCTTGTCAACAATAAAATCTCTGTTACATACCTTGTTTCTTATTTTTTTTTTCAAAGTAAGAAAGTAATGCATGATAAATGTTACTTTTTCACTATTTGGGTTCTAGATGACAATTAATGGGAACTGATGGTACTTGGAATCCTTGTAACATATTTATGTCAAATTTATAAGTTCCCATATGCTCACATGGCACACATGTAATCATGTTCAGATGGTTTACAAAGTTAATCTTTGACATTTTCTGACCATTTATGGTTTTCATGCTAGTGCTATGCCGATCCAGATGAATTGTTTGAAGAAGATCATATTTCATTCCTGAATCAATATTTGGGCATTTTCCTTTCTAATTTTTCATGTTCAAACTGGATAATTTGAAGGCACTAACTGTTCTTTGCTGCTTGATGTTGTAGGGAGAGGTCTAGAAAGACTGATTGACAAAGTTCAGGTTTGCAATAATGAGGCAATTATCAGTATTTTCCTTTTAGATGTCATCTATTCTGATCATTCTCACCATGTCTTTGCTGTACTCATTAGGTGCCAGTGGCAGCAGTTGTGGTTATGGCATGCAATCGTGCTGATTATTTGGAAAGGACTATTACTTCTATATTAAAGTACATCTCATGCTTAAGAACTTTTGTATTTCCTGGTCTTGATAATTGAACAAATTAGTTTACATTCTTAGTTGCTTACTGTGGCCTAATTCAACATTTCTACAGATATCAAAGATCTGTTGCGTCAAAGTATCCACTCTTTGTATCCCAGGTACTTATGGCTGCAGGCATTTTTCCACTGCCATAGAGATTAGGGTTTTCTTACAATCATGGTGGAGGATATATTATTTTTCATCTGTGATTGGAGGGACAAGACTGATGTATCTGTTTTCATTTTTCAGGATGGGTCTGATGCAAATGTGAAGAGTAAGGCTTTGAGTTATGATCAGCTAACATATATGCAGGTAAATTTAGAATACAGACTCTGTCATTTAGCATGCATTATTTCAGGACATTGTTTTAGTCCCTTTTGTGACTTTATTCTGTGACCATATGTCATGCAATTATTGAGCCTCAACTGTTTATAAACAAGGAAAATATTGATGTGTCTCCCTTGTCTTAATTGCTTAAATTCTTTCATGATCATCATCTAGTTATTTATGTGTAATTTATTTGTATTTTCAGTCTGCATATGCATCGTTTACAGTTATTGGAATGATGGGAAAACTTGATGCAAACATTCCATTACAAAGTTGCTGTTAGTCTAAAGCTCAATTTGAAATTTTGGTGCTTCTACTCTGCTTTGAAATTAAAGCACCAACTTTTAATGTGATTCATTTTTCTATTAATATTTGACATCTAAAACTTCCATTCCACAATAGCTATGGTTTTCACAACACCTCAATACCAAACTAACCCTAACTTGGTTTTAGACACTTATTGCAACTTTGTGATATTCCAATATTTTTGAAGTTGCCTACTTGAAATTTGTTATACATGTTTTGGATATAGTTGAATTTGGATTTACAAATTTATATCATGTTCTAGTTAGCTGTTGAGAGCTATTTTACCATCAGACCTATGTAAGATTTTCTGCTAACTTTGGTTCATTGCAGCACCTGGACTTTGAAAAAGTTTATCCTGAAAGACCTGGGGAGTTGATAGCATACTACAAGATTGCTCGTAAGGATCAGTTTCAACATTTTTTTACTTGTGTCAGAGCTTGTATAAATTTCTGCACTGAAATGTTATCTTTCTCAAGGTCATTACAAATGGGCTTTGGACGAATTATTTTACAAGCATAACTTCAGCCGGGTTATCATACTAGAAGGTGACATTGCCTTCTGTTAGATATCATCTCAAAATTTATGTCCTTAATTTTTTATTGTATTATTAGGGTTTCAATAAATGTATGTTCTGATTAAAATGTTCTTTTTTGAAGACAGATGATATGGAAATTGCTCCTGATTTTTTTGAGTATTTTGAGGCTGCAGCAGATCTTCTTGACAAGGATAAGTATGTCTGGACGAACTCAAGTCATATTTTTTAAATTTTGTTAATAGAAGAGTGTGTGATCTAAAGTTCCTGCAATCAATGAGTTTTTTCTTAAGCTCACTGCCTATGTTAAAACTATGGTAGGTCTATTATGGCTGTTTCCTCATGGAATGACAATGGACAAAAGCAGTTTGTTCATGATCCTTGTAAGTTTTTTTTTTAACTTTTCTCTTCATATAGTAATCATTCTAGGACAATAATCAAGCCTAATGCAAATGTTTCCATTTTACTATTTGCATCGATTCAAATAATATGATTGCTTCTATTCTTTTATTTCGGAGGAGGACATCATAATTTGTTTATGCATGATAAATGTTCATTTTCTTTTGGTGGATATTTTTCTTGTCTTGTAAGCTGTTTAGAGTTCTTGGTGCCATCTTAGTTGTTTCATGCAGCTTCCAAAAGAGGTTCTCTGCTAATTAGCTTCCATCTGAGATCTTTTGCAGTTTTTGCTACACAACCATCAGAAGATGCCCTTATGTTGTTTATGCTTATTTTACGGACATGTCTCTTTACATTTCACCCTCTATCTCTGCAATAGTATATTGGAAGGCCTTCGATAATTCATGAGCCTTAAATGATTTACTACATTGATGATAACCAACTATAAAGGCTTTGAATAAGATTCTGATAATGCTCTGAATAGGATATTTGCCATAGTAGTTTTCAGATCTTTTCTGTTGTACTATGCAGACGTACTTTATCGCTCAGATTTCTTCCCTGGCCTCGGGTGGATGTTGACTAAATCTACATGGGATGAGCTCTCACCTAAGTGGCCAAAGGCATATCCTTGCAGTTTATTTTATTTTTTATTTTTCTTTGGTTTTGTACATCAGATTTCCTTTGCATAATGTAGACCTATTCTGAACATTTTTCTTTGACAAAACTTCACTTACTGGGATGATTGGTTGAGGTTAAAAGAGACTCACAAAGGTCGACAATTTATCCGCCCTGAAGTCTGCAGAACATACAACTTTGGCGAGCATGTATGTGTATCTACCCGTCTTCAGAATTTTTTGGTTTTATACCTGCTTAACTTACAGCTGATCTGTTAATTTTATGGACTCCTCCAGCTATGAATGTGTATGCGTTTCAATAGTTAATTATTTGATATGTACAATGACCTTGGATGTTGGATATATGAAACTTTCTTCAAGGCCTCCCATTTCAAACATTGAATTTCCACATCATTGTTGATGGTAATTCTTTGCTATGATTTTCTTCAGGGTTCTAGTTTGGGGCAGTTCTTCCAGCAATATCTGGCACCAATTAAGTTGAATGATGTCCCAGTAACTACGAATTTCTTCTCGACATTGTTCTGCCTATTTTGAAGTTTCTGTATATTTCTTGCATTGCCAATAGTAATTTTTTCCTTGCTCGTTTTCTTGCAAAGGTTGATTGGAAGTCAAGGGATTTAAGTTATCTAATGGAGGTAATATGGTATTTGAAATTGTGGAATTGAATGCAGCCATCCTTTTTCATTATTTTTATTACTTCGTGTTCAAGAAATTGTGTTTTGTTCTTCTAGGACAATTATGCAAAGTACTTTTCTGAAATTGTGAAAAAAGCGACACCTGTTGATGGAGCTGATGCTATTCTTAAAGCTCGTAATATAGTAGGTGATGTGCGTATTCGGTATAAAGATCAGTCACACTTTGAAAGCATTGCACATCAGTTTGGAATCTTTGATGAATGGAAGGTAATTTCTCTATAGTGATTGGTAGGGAATGCCTTGTCTCTCTGTTAGTTGTGGGATTGCAGGGAGCTACCTTGGATTATTTCACCCATATGCTTTTACTTGATGCTCCCTGATTTCCACCATCGTAACTGCTGCAGTCCTTAATTGAATACTCTTTAATCTTTCTTATTGTTAAGTGGATTGAATATCACCTCTGTTTAAGTATATGGAAAGTTCATTTTTTCAGTTTGACATTGGGAAGTTATAATGACTAAAATGATGCTAAAAGCTCCGTATATTCCATATGTGTAAATTGATTTTATGTTGCTCATGTCCAGGATGGTATTCCAAGAACAGCATACAAAGGGGTAGTTGTTTTCCGTTATCAAGCGACACGGCGTATATTTCTTGTTGGTCTTGATTCCCTCAGGCAGCTTGGAATCAAAGATCCTTGAAATAACAAAAGTAAGTGACTAGACACCATTTTGTTATCATTTTGTATCTTACTATTTTCCAGTTTCTGAAACAAACTTGGGTAAAAAGTTCAATATAACTGATGGTTATATATATATTTCTGTTGTCTCATCAAGTAGCGAATATGGGGAGGAAATACATTGTTGCTAAGCAGTGAGATTCTTGCAGAAGAATTAAATTCTGAAGTTTGAGAGAGTGCTAACATGTCAAGACAATGAAATGATTTCAATACTATTCTCAGAAAGGAGCCCGTGTGCTAATTATGGTCCAAGTTTTGTGTCAACTGTATAAACTTTTATAATGTAGAAGATACTAGACCTGTTTGCTCCTAAAAGTCCAGGAAATATTCCCGCATACTAGGTAATAAGAAGGTATCGATGCATACAGGCGAGAAGAATTGTAGGCTACGGAAGTTGCAATGATTTTTTTTTTTTTTGGTTCATTAATCGGTTAAAAAGGAGATGTAAATGTAGTTAATGCATGGGAAGTTTAGAATTGACAGAGGTATTGCACATGATGGGCTTGCTTCAGTCATCAGTCCTTTTTGCAGTGATTCCATAATTTGACAACTACTGTATAATGACTCTGAATTTATTTTTTTTTTAACTCCTAAATTACGGACATACAAGTCAAGATTTTTACTGGAAAACTTGTACTATTATTGTTGCAGAATAATTTGGAAATATGCACTCATGCTTGACGAGTTTTACTGATTTAAATTGGAAATCTGTCCTGACTGTGGGAGACTGAATCTAAATGTCATTAGGAGGTCAAAGTCACCTATAGCCGACTCCTGTGCACTCTTGAATTATAATAAAAATAAGTTTGAGAATGATGGCGACTTGGAATCTTTTGATAACGTGAAAACTCTATAGAAAATATATATATATATAACTCTTATAATTTCTCCACTTCATTTTATAATATTTATAAACTAAGGTAGTGTGTTTGTTTTTTTATTTAAAATTTGAATATAACTGAAATTAGATTTAATTGAAATTTGAATCTGAATAATATATTTATTTTTTTTATTTTAAATTTTTAAATATAAATATTAAGTTATTTATTTTTATAAAATTAAAAAATATGAATCTCATATATTGACTATATATTCTAAAATTTTTTGTATTACTTACTATATTGAGTTATTGATGTATATAAATATTAAATAATAATTAAGGGTATTATTGACAAATAAAATATTTAAATTATTTAGATATTTACTTATTTAGATTTGTGTAAAAATAATTTAACTTAATTATATTTAAATATTTTTAACAAATATTCAGATATAAATTATAAAAAACAAACAGCTCTTACATACTTAAATATTTATATTTAGACTTCAGTAAAAAAAAATAAACAAATCCTAAGAGTTCCAATACTCATTCTATAATACTTTAATTCTAACCATATCATTATTACTTATAAATATATATTATTACTTGATATATAAAATAAACTTTTATTTAATTATCAAACATTCCCATGCCTCTTACTACATATACTAAAGCATAACAGTTCTAAAATGTACTCTAATTTTATAAGTTAATATTCTATAAGATAATTTTATTGTATATTTAACAAGGTTACAACCCAAAAATCACAAAATAAATTTATCTATTTTTTTTTTTGGCATACGTCAATGAGTTTTCAAATATTTAAAAAGAATTATTAAAATCGCCGAAAAAAAATGGACACCTACCTATCGGGCTTAGATTAATGTTCGGCCTATTACAAGCCCATCTGGGTCGGCCCATCCATCCCAATTCCCAGTCCATCCGGCCTGGACCGGTCTATTATGAGGTCTAAGAAACCTAATAATTTCTTTCCTTCGGTTTTTCATTTTCTTCTTCCATTAACGAAGCAAAGCTCTGAGCAAACCTCAACAATGGCGCCAATTTTCTCGAAGAAGCGAAAACACTCGTTGAAAGAGCTGAAAACCCTAGGGCAGCAGTTGTTATCATCAAGAGCGCATATAAACAACTTGCCTTTGCTCCTCACATTCGTTTCTCCAACGTCGCCGCCGCAGTTTCTCCTGGAATCTCTCCTCTCTCTCCAGTCCTTCTTCACCCCCGTTTTGCCTCAGCTTCCTCCTTCCGCTTCTTCTTCTTCGAAGACGGTATCGGAAGATTCTAGAAAGAACGACCCTGAGTTCATATATAAAACATGGCTTCGTTCCAAGTTTGACGAGCTCGTGAGATTGCTTGTTGATGTTTTGATTTCACCAGCATCGGAAGATGCATTGAGAGTGAGTTCATTTGTTTCAAAAGTTGTCAAAGTTTTGATTTTGCTTTCGGAAGTTAAGAACTTAGGTATTAATATTCAATGTCTATATTTTTGTTATTAAAGATTGCATTTTTTGATGTTTGGAGTTTTCGAATTATTTTATTAGGAGGTAGTTTTGGATACGCTAATGGAGTTTGTGAAGCTGGGTAATGGTGGAAAGTTTCATTCTGCAATATACCATAAATTGCTTCATAGTATTGTAAGTTGAAAGTTGGCTTCGCTTTGAAATTGCTGTAGGAGTTCTTTATCTTGTGGTAAGTTTGATAGCTAGAATGATGATGATAATCTGTATCCCAGGTTCACTCAACGGAGTCTGTTGATTATGTATCGGACTTGCTTGCATCAAAATATTTCAAGCACATTGATGTTCGGTATGGATTGTAACAGTAATTACTTTTTATTTAAATAATGCGTAAACAGCCAATGAGCCCGTTGTAAAAGATGTTACTTTTTGCCATCTAGTTTTGCTACTTTTCAGGCTTTCCATAGATAATTCTTGTCTTCTGGAATATGGAAATGCTTATCTAAGTTTTCATGTTGTATTAGAAACGAATTTGGATTAATTGTATATTATCTTTTTTGGCTTGGCACAGCTATTTTACCTATATCAGTCTGGAAAAGCTTGCTAGAACTTTGGAGGCCAAAGACTTCTCTGGTAATTTGGTGCCTTGATCCTCATCTGAATGGTTTGTTTATTTCATTTTATTTGTAGTTTCTCCTTTTAAATGCCTTCGTTAGTTAGTTGATTTATTTCTTCTTGTTAGATGACAAAACTGCAAGTGCAAATGGCAATAGTGAGGGCCATTCAAGAGCAAGGTTAGTATGGTGTAGGCAGTAGTTGGTTACCTTGAAATTAGTATATGCCCTTCCCCTACTTTTGAACAAAATTGGTCTATATTCCATTTGGGTTTACTGTCAAAAAACAACAATCCTTCCTATAATACTAGATGTATGGAAGCTGATGTCATGTGATGTCTCACTTGGTAACATGAATTGATTACCTTTCTTTTTCTTTTCATTTCTGTCGTTCTCCATTTTTTTTCCTTTCTAAGGTTAAGGTTTGATTAGAAGTATTCATGGCACTGAATGAAACTAAACTGCTTATTTTTTCTTGCAGCATGGAGCTTTCTATTCACAAGATCCATTATATTTTATCAAAAATCCCATTGGTGGGAGACAAAGCTGAGTATGAGATGTGGAGTGGATCAGGTGATTGCTTGCCATATGTTTATCTTGAAGCTTATGTTGTCTCTGTTCTTTCTTCCCTTAATTTTTCTTTTTTACAATGTTTTCTCTTACTTTTCCTGGAGTTCATATTATTCTTGATTAGTGTGCATTTCATTAAAGTTTCCTTGTTTTGTATCATTAGGAATTTTATCCGAAGAAGGTGATCTTAAAGAGGTATCTGCGTCATCGAAAAAAGAAGATAAAAATCCCAAGACTGAAAAAAATAACAATAATGTAACCTATCTGTTATGCCTGATGAGATATTTTCTTACCACTGCCACAGTTGTTATTTCCAATTTATTTGTGACTTTTTATTGAGTTTTCTTGCATGTTTTCAGGTGTTGTCTGCTGCCACTATATCCAAAAAGATGAAATTGAAGTTCACTAAAGCATGGATTACATTTCTTAGGTTACCATTACCAGTTGATATATACAAGGAGGTATCTGCCATGCTCACACTCTGCTTGCACTCTTGTCTGGATTCAGTTGATTCATTTGCCATTGTCTTAAAATTATATTTTAAAAGGCTAAGTTCTTAGAACATCTCCTTTAATACACGACTTAAAGCTAAGCTCAAGTGAGAAGCTGGAACAGTTACCTTTGATGCTTAAGTTCAGTAATAGTTTAAGCTCAGTAATATATTTAATGGGAATCTATATTTTGGATTGTTTTCTGTAGCATATTACAAGTCTGTTTTCATCTGCAAATAGTTGTTTCTGATTTTGGTTGCTTTTTTAGATATCTTACAAGTCATCTGCGAATAGGGTTTGGATATTTTTGGGCATATTATATCTCTCTCTGATACAAATATTTTAATGTCATGCCTGATCTTTTTCTCACCTGCCTGCTATTTGATGCTCAGGTTCTTGTTACTCTTCATCAGGCAGTCATTCCTTATCTGTCTAATCCCATCATGTTATGGTGAAATCACAATGCAATGATTCTTTTCCTTCGTTAAAAATTGATATCTTTTTGTACTTATTTTGACTTGGTACCTGATAATGTGCAGTGACTTCTTAACTAGATCATATGACATTGGTGGTGTCGTCAGTGTCATGGCTCTTAGCAGTCTCTTCATCCTCATGACACAACATGGGTTAGAGTATCCCAACTTCTACGAAAAGCTTTATGCTCTACTGGTGCCTGCTATCTTTATGGCGAAACATAGGGCAAAATTTTTTGAGGTAATGCAAGCAACTAAATGGTTGAATATGGATTTCATGTGAAGTTGAAATCACATATAAGTCGGCAATTATGTAACCTTTAAGAAGGTTAAATGGAATGAGAACTTGATTTTGATTGTAAGACGTTTTGAGTTGTGAAATTTCTTTGCTGCAGCTTCTTGATTCTTGCCTGAAGTCACCACTTCTTCCAGCATACTTGGCTGCTGCTTTCGCAAAGAAATTGAGTAGACTATCACTTTCTGTCCCTCCTTCAGCAGCATTGGTTATTATAGCTATGATTCATAACCTTTTACGGAGACATCCTTCAATCAACTGTTTGGTTCACCGAGTAACAAAACTCTCTCTTTATTTACTTTAATATTATTAAATTATTATTTTTTGTTTCACTTAAATTCTTTCTGGTTACTTTATTGCATTGCAACAAATTATAATCTTTCTGGTTGCTTTGTTGTATTGCAACAAAGATATAATGAATGGATTGAATTGCGTGGAAAATGAAATTTTGTGGTTATCTGTGCAGGAAGGTGGCAATGAAACTGAAAGCAACGATTCTAAAGCACAGAAAGAGATTGTTGATACTGTAAATGCTTCTGGAACCATCACAAATATATCCAATACAAAGCTTGGCATTGATCATTTCAACAATGAGGAAAGTAATCCTGTGAAGTCTAATGCAATGAGTAAGTATTATTTTTAATTTCTTTTGCAAATTCTTGTTACACTAAATTTCGTCCACTTACAGACTCTTGAAAACACTCGTATCTCGATCTATTTATCTATTTAGTTAATATTATATGTTTTCTTCCTATTTATTCATGCACATAAACTCGTGTTTATATGTGTGTATGTTTTAAGTTTATATAACAGTGGAAATTATTCAAACAGGAAGTTCCCTTTGGGAAATCGACACCCTTCGTCACCACTACTGTCCACCCGTATCAAGGTATTTGCTTGATGCCTGAATACAATGTATGTTACATATCCATGTGCATATATATTTCCAACAACGATAATTTCCAATGCTGCAGGTTTGTCTTGTCGCTGGAGAATGATTTGACAGTTAGAGCGAAAACCACTGAAATCAATGTAGAAGATTTTAGTTCTGGTTCATATGCAACAATATTTGGAGAGGAGGTAATATTTCCATTTTTTCTATGTTCATTCACCTTGAAACATTGTTGTGTATGAGACAGCCACAAAAACTCCCCCTTTATGTTGTCGTTTTCTATCTAGATCATAGATCTTGCTTGTGCAATATTTTACACTAATCTCAGAATTTCAAAAACTTATAAATTGCAGATTAGGAGACGGGTAAAACAGGTCCCGCTTGCATTCTACAAAACGGCATCAACATGTCTGTTTTCAGACGCTGATTTTGCTGGTTGGACCTTCAAATGTGAAGGAAGTAAGGAGAATGATTCTGGGGATGATGAAAAAGGCATCTCAAACATGTCTGAGGAAAATGGTGAAATTTCGGCCAAGCGGCAAAGGATTGAATGCTCGTAATCTTATGAAGGGAGGAGATGGTTAATGAAACTAGATCATTTTTGTAACTAACGAAAGTTTTCTGATTTACTATTATGTAGATGTAATGACAACCATAATTCAATGAATTAAAGGTATAAAATTATTTTTTCTTCTTCTTTTATACCATTTCTGAATTCTGACACAACAAATCCTATCGCAAAAGGGTAACTTACAGAAATGGTTTGTGTTGATTTTATTTATAACATAAAATTTGTTTTCAGTTATTGCTGCTTGTGGTAGATTATTATTGACTTTATAATTTATATAATTAATGAATACGATATATTAGTAGTTTTGTATTCTTATCACATTGTGTATATACATTTTTGATGTTATGGAGTTTGTAAATAACATGTTACATGTCATATTAAACGAGGGTTTTGACTTTGAATGGGTAAATATTATCCAATTAAAACATTTTGTTAAAAAAATCTAAATTAATAAAAGAACTAAATTATCCTATATATATTTCAAATTTAGGTATTTCCTATATGATTTGGTGGAATTTTAGGATATTATAATGATTAGAAATTCAATTATATCTCAGGACAAGCCAACTCAGACTAATTGGATCTACTAATAATTTCTATTATTTAATTCTTGATAATAATAAGAATATATATGATATATATATAGATGTATATAAAGTCAAATATAAGTAAAGTTGACAACTGGGGTTGGTAGAAACTGCCCATAATTAATTAAAATGAGAATTGAAAAGTTAAAAAATAAATTAGGCAGCCATTTACAAAATTCTTAACTGTCCATTTTTTTCTCGTTGAGAATTCAAATAAATGTGAAAAATTTCGGGGGCGTTTTCACCGCGACAAGCATCTCAAAGCATCACGTTGACTTGCCAGAGCGATTTTTTGATCTGTTTTAGGGTTCATGTCTCCTCATTTTCTCTTCTAACCTCCTCTGCATTGGCATTTTCATTTTCCGTCTGGGATCTTCTTTGTTTTTTTTCTTCCCTGAAAAAATTCAATCACGGCTTCTTCCAGCATTTGTTTATCCTAAAGGTATGAGCTTTTTGGCATTTTATGCTTTTGGGTTATCTGGGATTTTGTTGTTTCTGGATTGAATGCAGAAATTGGTGTGCTTTCTTGTTTATACTATGTTGTTTTGATCTGGTTTATGCGGGATCCAGTTTTTGACTTTTGGAGAAATTTTGAGTGTGACTTTGTTTTGAATTGGATGTCCCTAAGTTGATTTTTGTGTTTTTAACTGTTCTTTAAGTTAAAACAATTGTGTAGCAGATTTTCCCCCTTTTTTTTTGGTTTAATTCATTTACAAGCAGCTGGTTCATTCAATTATCGTGTTAGATGTTTGATAAAATGCTTAACTTACTAATGGCCATTTCAATGGGCAAACTCACAATGTGAAATTTTTTTCAAATTAATACAATGACAACAAGGATTAGGTGTTTGAAGAAGGATTTGAATTGCATTGATTATATCAATTGAGCCACGATGTTTTTTTTCTTTTTTTGGTTAGAAATACCAGGTTATGGCCCTTGCAAATTCCTCACTTTCCGCATTCACTGATATCTTGTGAAATGTATAGCTCTTCATGGTTGTCTCAATTTATAGTATTTGTTTTAAGCATTGGAGGTTTACATGTCTCTATCTTGTTCTTCACGTTTGTTTCTTTAAATTTGATTTTATGATTTTTCTTTCTAGGTTACATTTTACAGACTGATGAAGTAGATGCCATCATTCTTTGAACCGCCTGCTAGTAGTTTCTGTGAGCTCTTACAGTGTCATTTAAAGACCTTGAAATATAAGGCACTTCTTGGTAGAAGTAAAAGTGGAGCATGAGCTTAATGAAATTCCCAAAGCGTTACCTGATTGTCATTTTGACCTTCATCAGCACATGTGTTTGTTATATAGAGCGTGTGGGCTTCTCTATTGCATATACTGTGGCAGCAGATGCTGCTGGAGTTAACCAATCAAGCAAAGGCACTATACTTTCTGTCTTCTATTATGGTTATGCCTGTTCTCAGGTGCCTGGAGGATGGGCGGCCCAGAAAATAGGGGGTAGGAAGGTTCTCCTTCTTTCATTTGTATTGTGGTCCTCAACTTGCTTTTTGCTGCCACTGGATCCCAACAGGGTCTTTATGTTGGTTGTGGCTCGCTTGCTTGTTGGTGTGTCTCAAGGATTCATCTTCCCCTCCATCCACACTGTCCTAGCTCAGTGGGTACCGCCACATGAAAGGTCTAGATCTGTTTCACTTACAACTTCTGGGATGTACTTAGGTGCAGCTATGGGAATGCTTCTCCTGCCAAGCCTTGTGAAGTACCAAGGTCCCGAATCTGTGTTTCTTGCTGAAGCAGCTTTAGGTGGCATGTGGTCACTTCTTTGGTTCAAATATGCTAGTGACGCTCCTCGGTCTGAGCTTCCAAAAGCCACTGCCGCTGGTTTTGGGGAATCTGTGCTGCCAATGAGAAGTACTCAGAAGATTAAAGTGGAAAATGGAGGAAATTCTGCCAAAGCTGCCAAAATCCCATGGAAAAGAATTTTAGTAAGTTTGCCAGTTTGGGCAATTGTGGTTAATAATTTCACATTCCATTATGCTTTGTATGTGTTGATGAATTGGCTGCCAACATACTTTGAGCTGGGTCTCCGGCTCAGTCTACAGGAAATGGGTTCTTCCAAAATGATGCCTTATCTTAACATGTTCATATTCTCTAACATTGGTGGGGTTGTGGCTGACCACTTGATCACCAAAAGGATCTTGTCTGTGACTAAAACCCGGAAGTTCTTGAATACCTTAGGATTCATAGTTGCTTCTCTTGCACTGATGGCACTTCCCATTTTCAGAACTTCTGGTGGGGCTATCTTCTGTTCTTCTGTTGCTCTTGGTTTCTTGGCATTGGGAAGAGCTGGCTTTGCAGTGAATCATATGGATATTGCTCCCAGATATGCAGGAATAGTGATGGGAGTTTCTAATACAGCTGGTACATTAGCGGGCATCATTGGGGTTGATCTGACTGGACAGCTTCTTGAAGCTGCTAAAACTAATTATGAAGATCTTTCAAGTCCAGAAAGCTGGAGAGCAGTATTTTTCATACCAGGATTGCTCTGTGTTTTTAGTTCTTTCATATTTTTGTTATTTTCAACTGGGGAAAGGATTTTTGATTGATGTGCGCTTGTTGTGACTGAGCATCTGATGTCCATCAATAGTGTAATTAGCGAGTGCATGAAAGTTGCTGGTGAGCCATCTAACTCTTTCCAGTTTATAATCCCCAATGAAGAAGGGTTTATTTTGAAGTCCTGTATGCATAAAAGATTCAAAGAGATCAACATAGAATGGATACCACCTTTATGAAAATCAACTTCATCGATTTGAATTCAGGCTGAAGATTGTTTCCTGATTCTTTGGCTACGCAGAGTGGGTTTTACTTATTCAATGTGCTTAAAGTTGTCTGAGTTCTTGACATATTCGAATGTGGTTGATTGACCACATGGAAACATCATTCACCCTGTTGGACCTCAGCAAATTTATGATCTAAGATTGAAGCAGACATTTGGTTGTACGGTGACATGAATCCTAATACTTAACAGAAACTACTTCCTGCCCCATTTCCCGGAAATTATCCTCAACATTCTTTTGCATACTGAAAATCAGCTATTCACCATTGTACAAGTAGGTTGATTTAAAACAGCATAGAAGACTCCAAGCGCTTTTCTATTTCCTTTAAGAAAAGTCAGATCATTGATTTTATACTTCATCTGTAAGCTGTATGAATTTTTAAGTTTGGAATATTAGGAAATAGCTTGTGAAAATCATGTGAAGTGATTGAAATGTTCGTGCAATTGTTTTTATGTAGACATTTTGTGCTATTGAGGACTCACTAGACAAGCACTACTGAATTTTCTATTTCTATAGAGCAAGTGTACTCGATCTATCATATGAATTTTGGCCACAAACAAGGCAACTAGAAATCCATAGTTGGGATCATAGTCGGTGCATGCACAATTGTACTGTACATCTATTAGAAGAGCTGAAAATTACAATTTAAAAAACAAAAAAAAAAGTGTTAGGGAATTATAGATCTAATGGTTTGCACTGTATTCCTACCTACCCTAAAAGTTATGTCAGATATCCATTGCCAAATATCAAAGTCACACTCCATTGCATTGCCACATGTCGTACGCAGTCAGTAATGATGTTTTGGAAGCGTTAGGTATTTTGGGCTCCAAAGAGTGGGAGGTCCATTGATCCACTTGCACTTGGGGTGTGTGTCAGTATATATTGACAATTTCCCAAAGCATCCACAATGTGCTCAACTTTTTGGTGGGCCTGCTCCGTATCATTTTATTTTTTTCTCTTTGTTTTTGTTGCTATCGCTGTTGATGATCATAATATATTCTCACCGCACTCGTTAATGTGTGTTAAAAACATTGGTGAATGTAAATAGAAATTGTAGCTTTGTTATAGGGGATTTTTTTGGTCCACATCAAAATAGGAAAAAGGTTTACGTAACATTTGATAGGGTAATGCTAAACGTGTTCAACAGTAATGTACGTACGTATGTATGTATGTGTGTGTGTGTCTCTCTCCAAGTCATGCTGGCCGCCGGAAATTTACAGAACAAAGCTTTAAAAATCATGTGGTAAATTCATCCTAGAGGCTGCTCAGAATTTAGAGTCATTTTCATCCAGAAGGCCACCTATAATATAAACAAATGCCAACGATGACAAACCTTGAGTGTCACAGTTCGGGGTTCGATGTTTCCATTTGCAAACAAACACAGCGGGTATCATCACATATCTCCCCTGCGGTATTTATAATTAATTATCACTTAAATAAAAAATTAATTATAAATGTGACATGATTTTGCTTTTTGCTTTTTGCTTTTTGTCCAAAAGAACGAGAACATGCTTTATTGATTTTGCACGGTAAGTAAAGTTATTAATGTCTCAAAATAGTCGATTTGAAATAGAAATCATACTACTATTTTTGAATAAATATAAATATAGCCTAACATCATCTCTATTCACAACAATAAAAGTTAGGATCGAAGTTGTTCACACCTCTTTAGTGCACTTATTGCACATATATACTAAGTGATAAATACTTATTTAAAATATTTGAAATACTATCTACTATTTTGTACAAAAAGAATAGAAATAAATAAGATCTACATACAACAAATACGAATATTTCAATTTAGAAAAGTACAAAAAATGTTAGGTATTGGTCAATTATTATGTCATATTCATTGTATGTATGTTCGATCAAATTAGGGTTTCTTTGTGAGTTTGTATTTTTGTGTTGTCATTACCATTTAACTTGAAGAATTATGATTTACCTTATATTCATGACTTTTATTATTTCAAATTTAATCAAATCTCCATTCACATATTCTCTTAATTACTTCATTTTATGAAGGCCTAAATTTCTTTATGTGTTACAAGATTGATTTCTCTTGAATTTTGATTGTTGGAATTTAGTTGAGATGAATTCAAAAGTGGCTGCTTAGGTTGGGATATGATCACTGCAGATTGCTATAATGGGACGTCGATTGCATTTATTCTGACTTATATGCCTATTTGGATGTGCCTTTTATACTTGTAAATGGATGAAATCCTAACCATTGGGCTCGAATGATCATGTGTTAAAATACGAGCTATATAATTGTATATCTCACAAACATTAAGGGGCAAAACTATTTTTTCATTGTTTTTACAATAGTATTATATGTAGGGGTGGCAATTTGGGACACGACACGATTATTCGATACGAATTCGGTGCCATTAAACAGATTTGAATTTAAAATCTTGATACGAATAATAATCGTGTCGTATTCGTGTCGACACGATTATTATTCGTGTCATATTCGTGTTTAACATATAAAACACGATTATTCGTTTAAGACACGATTAATTAAATGAATAATTGAATAACCGTGTCTTAAAGAAATAAATGAATAATCATGTCCTAAACGAATAATCGTATCCTTAACGAATATATTTTAATAAATTTTATAAAAATATGTAATATAAATTTATTTATTATAAACAACTTTTAATATAAACATCTAATTATTAAATATATATTATATTTGATAAAATATGCTATTTTTAAACGAATCGTATTTTAAACGAATAATAGGATCTTAAATAAATAATCGTGTCTAAACGAATCGTATCTAAATAAACGGATCGTATATGGATTTAAAAAAGTTGATACGAATAATAAATGGATAGTATTCGTATCAAACGAATATTAAACAAATCGTATTCGTATCGGCCCATATTCGATTTGTTTATCCGAATTGCCACCCTTAATTATATGTTTACATGCAACTACATAAGTTCGGTACATGTAATCCAAATCTTTACGGGAACAAAAAGCGTGTCGAATTAATATTTTAATAAAAATAATGGAATTAAGTAACATTTTAATAATTACATATGTTGGTGTCAGTAAAATAATAGTTAAAAAGAGGTAAGTGATACAATGTTAATACTTTCTATATAAGTCATAATTACTGATACCTGAGGGGAGGCATATGATAATACTAACAAAAAAACAATGAATTGATTCCCGTTTTATAAACAACATCTTCTCCACATGTTACTTGAACGTTCTTGTTCACAATATTTTTCTGACACTAACATCCAAATTTTCAGCATCATCAATACATCATCTTCCACAATACGTAGAAGAGTTATGAAAAAACCTTAACAGCACAACAAACCCATTTATCCTCTCCTTAGCTTTTCCTCCATTCATGGTGCTCTCTATCACTATCACCAGTTCACAGCCACTACCAATTCCTTTCAAGTGATGCCCATATTATTTTATCTCAATTTCAACTAAGCCTCAGATATCTGTTGCTATTCTCTCTTACAATTTCTCTAAAAGATATCATCTCTTGATTATTATCAAAAGGTGGTAACCCGTTTGAGCAAGTTGTTCTTTATCTTTATCTTGAAGCATTCTTGTAATTAAGATATTGAAAAGTGCCCACTGCTCAGCTAAGTGGCTTCTTAGCGTGACGCGTTCAATTTTTTTAATTGTGAGTATTATCTTTTTGTCGGAAAGAAAAAATTGTTTTTTGGTTGATATGTTCTCTTTTTGAATTTTGTGTATATTTCTTTTTTCTTATCAATTCATCTTTTGCTTTCTTTCCAGGATGGATAATTGTTTCCCTGGTAGTGCTTCCTCTGATTCTTTTAGATTGGCTTCCTTTTGAGTCTTAAGGTCAGTTTTCGTTCCTCGTGACTAAGCAGAAATCATATGAATTTTCTTTTTTTGTTCATTCTTGGTTCGTACTGCTGGATTATTTGTTACCCTTTTTAGTAGCGCAAGGTTTTCCTTCCTTTTTTTTTGGTTTGGTTACTCTCTACCATAAAGCTTGTGCGTTCGAACATTTTTAATTGCTCTTTTGTTTGTTGGCACTTCAAATGGGTATTTCTTGTTTTGTGGAAAGCTATTCAGCATAGCTTTTTCATTCCTTAGTGTATTTGAGTCAATTATGGCTATTACTTCAGTCGCTTTTAACTCTGATTTTGTGTTGCTATTTTCTTTAGTGAATTGGATTGTTCATCAGCATTAGTTGGCTGTCTTATTTTGGATGTTAGTTGGTCAGATTCATCATCTAGCATAGGCATAGCGATGAATCTGGTTTGGCTCATATCAATCTTCATTTTCTGCACTGGAACGTCCTTAGGAGTGGCTCAAAATCCTGATGTTGTAAACATTGGAGCTATATTCTCTTTCGCCACTATTAATGGACAAGTTTCAAGGATTGCCATGCAAGCTGCTCAGGATGATATTAATTCGGATCCAACTGTTCTTGGTGGAAGGAAATTGTCTATAAAAATGCATGATTCCAACTACAGCGGATTTCTTGGCATCATGGGGGGTACAATTTTCTAAGCATTTAGTTATTTTCTGTCTGGCTACTTGATTTATTTTGTATCTTGTCCCTTTATTTCATTCCTTCTTCTAGAATCCATTCTCTTTGGTTGAATTTGCCGTAACAATTTACTTTTCTTGATTAATCTCAGCATTACAGTTTATGGAGACTGATACTGTGGCTATAATTGGTCCACAAAATGCTGTGATGGCACATGTACTTTCTCATCTTGCCAATGAACTCCAAGTCCCACTATTGTCCTTCACGGCACTAGACCCTACCTTGTCACCTCTGCAGTACCCTTTCTTTGTTCAAACAGCGCCCAATGATGTATATCAGATGACTGCCATTGCAGAGATGGTTAGTTACTTCGGATGGGGAGAAGTTATTGCAATTTTCAGTGATGATGATCAGAGCCGAAATGGTGTAATTACATTAGGGGATAAGCTTGCTGAGAGAAGGTGCAAAATTTCATATAAATCTGCACTTCCCCCTGATCCAACAGCCACTGAAATTGATGTTAGAAATGAACTAGTCAAGGTTAGAATGATGGAATCTCGAGTGATTGTTCTACACACATTCTCAAAAACAGGTCTCATGGTTTTCAATGTTGCCGAGAGTCTTGGGATGATGGATAGTGGATATGTCTGGATAGCTTCCTCTTGGCTGTCAACTGTTATAGATTCAAAGTCACCTCTTTCTTCACAAACTGCAAACTCCATCCTGGGAGCTGTCACGCTTAGACCACACACTCTTGATTCCAAAAGGAGGAAGGATTTTATGTCTCGATGGAACAAGCTGAGTAACAGCTCTATTGGATTGAATCCTTATGGTCTATATGCCTATGATACAGTTTGGATGATTGCTCGTGCTCTGAAATTGTTTCTCGATCAGGGCAACAATATTTCATTTTCAAATGATTCAAACTTAAGTGGCCTAGGGGGAGGAACTCTGAACCTTGGTGCATTGAGCATCTTTGATGGAGGGAAGCAGTTGCTTAGTAACATATTGCATATTAATATGATTGGTCTGACTGGTCCTATTCAATTTACTCTAGATGACAGATCCATCATACATCCTTCCTACGATATAATCAATGTAATTGAAAGTGGTCATCCACAGCTGATTGGATACTGGTCTAACTATTCTGGGCTCTCTGTGGTGCCCCCAGAGACACTCTATACAAGACCACCAAATCGTTCTAGTTCAAACCAACAGTTATTCGGTGTGGTATGGCCTGGAGGAGTAACAACAAAGCCTCGTGGTTGGGTCTTTCCAAACAATGGAAGGCAATTGCGAATTGGAGTTCCTTATCGAGTTAGTTATAGAGACATTTTGTTTAGAGTGAATGATTCTAATATAGTTCATGGGTATTGCATAGATGTATTCCTTGCGGCTGTGAGTTTGCTTCCATATGCAGTTCCATATGAATTCGTTCTGTTTGGAGATGGCCATCAGAATCCAAGTTACAGCGATCTCGTTTATCAAATCACAACTGGGGTTGGTAGAATCTAAGGGTGCTCAACTTATTTGCAACAGAGAAAATGGTGAGCATATAATTCCTACTAATACTGTGATATCATTTTGTA
The DNA here is from genome assembly GCA_028052125.1 of Melia azedarach. NCBI lineage: Eukaryota > Viridiplantae > Streptophyta > Magnoliopsida > Sapindales > Meliaceae > Melia > Melia azedarach. The sequence goes on along the minus strand of CM051399.1, from coordinate 194,217 downwards.
GGTTTTGGATGCTGCAGTGGGTGACATTGCAATTGTAACGAACCGCACAAGGATTGTAGATTTCACTCAGCCATATATAGAGTCAGGCCTGGTTGTGGTGGCCCCTGTCAAGAAGTTGAATTCAAGTGCCTGGGCATTCTTGCGACCCTTCACTCCTTTGATGTGGGGAGTCACAGGAGCATTTTTCCTTGTTGTGGGAGCAGTTGTTTGGATCCTTGAACATAGAATAAATGATGAATTCCGAGGGCCTCCTAGAAAACAGATTGTCACAGTCCTATGGTGAGTACACTGCACATTTCATATAATGATACACGTTTTTGTTTAAATAATACTGCATTGGCACATGAGGATTTACTGCAAAAAGAAGCATATTTTGAATCCTTATCTGCCTTTATCTTTGACTTGTAACTTGATCATCTCACTTTTGCAACTCCTTATCTGCCTTTATCTTTGATCTTGCAGGTTTAGCTTTTCTACACTGTTTTATGCCCATAGTAAGTTTTCCGCTTTGACAATCTTTGCAGTGTTCCATACAAGAATTTTTAATTTCCTTTTAATCAATCACACCAACACTTATTTTCTTCATATTTTCAGGAGAAAACACTGTGAGCACACTTGGTCGAATTGTGCTGATCATCTGGCTCTTTGTAGTTCTGATAATTAACTCAAGCTATACTGCAAGCCTGACATCAATCCTCACAGTGCAACAGCTTTCCTCTCCCATCAAAGGAATCGATACTTTGATGACTAGCAATGAACATGTAGGATTCCAAGTTGGGTCTTTTGCTGAAAATTATCTGATTGAGGAACTCAGCATTCCAAAATCTCGACTCGTTGCTCTTGGCTCACCAGAAGAATATGCCCTTGCTCTCAATAATGGAACTGTTGCTGCTGTAGTTGATGAAAGACCATATGTAGATCTGTTCCTCGCAGATCACTGCCATTTCTCAATCAGAGGCCAAGAGTTCACAAAAAGTGGCTGGGGATTTGTGAGTATCCTGAGATTGAGTATGCACATTACATTATGATTTCTTGATTCGTTAATCAAGTTAATTTGCTCATAAGTTGTGAAGGAATACAAAAATTAAAGCCCGCAACAGTACCTCTAACTAGATTCTTTAAAAGTATGGTTGATAGTTATGCATGGTACTACAGAGTAGACATCATAAGCTAAGATTCAATGAATGAATTACAAATAGACATAACTAGAACCTAGTTGTGAAATCGACACTGTATAGCTATGTTCTTGAGCAATTGAAAAATGTTGCTGTAATCCATTTTAGTGGCAAGCAAACTGTTAGCTTTGCACGAAATTCTTACATAATACAGTGATTTTAACTAGTTATGTCAATGTAACTGTTCTTTGTTTAGCTGCAATGTTATTAACTGAACATTACATGTGAGTTATTAGGCCAACTGATTTTCCTAATCTATGTGTTCTTTAGGCATTTCCGCGAGACTCTCCACTAGCAATCGATATGTCAACTGCAATTCTCACCCTGTCTGAGAATGGTGACCTTCAGCGGATCAACGACAAGTGGCTGACGAAGAGGGCTTGTGGTTCTCAGAGCTCTCACTCAGACTCAGAGCAGCTTCAACTACAAAGCTTCTGGGGACTATTCCTTATCTGTGGGATTGCATGTATCCTTTCTCTCCTTGTATACTTTTGCTTGATGTTGCACCAATTCAAACGATACCACACCGAAGAACCTGATTCGACGACTCCAAGAAGCTCCCGTTCTGGCCGTATCCAAACATTTTTATCATTTGCTGATGAAAAGGCTGACAGAGCTAAGAGCAAGTCAAAGAGAAAAAGGGAGGAAATGTCATCAAATGGTTATGGGAAAGAAGCAGAATCAAGAAATGGATCTGGAAGAATAACAAGGGATATTTCTGGGGAAAGGCAGCACTATAATGATACTTGGCTCCATTAACAGTTGGTTTCCAGAGGATATTTGGCCTTTATTGAAACAGGATTTTGTATTCATGTAGAGATTTTATGGTGGTGTTGTAGGTGTCTCAGATAATTTGATAGTTCATGCAATGCAATGTGCTTAAAAATGTAATGGTAGCTGTAAAAATGTGAGAACTAATCTCTCTCTTATGTAATGATATAAAACAACGTATGTATAGAATGAGACAAATCCCATCTTCAGATCAAATTTTAATAGAAATCTAATTTTTCATTCTGTAAATATGGATTTCAGTGGAATCTCAAATTCAACTGTGAACACCAAATAATTTCCTGATCTGAAGAGTACATTGTGATCCCGAATTTCCATATTGCAAGAGCGGCCAGCTAGATTAGTATTTTATGTTAATTATATTATTAGGAACTTATTTGATATAAATAAACAAAAACTATCCTTATCTATAAAAAATTTGGAACCTATGTTATTATATTTTAGGATAATTAACATATATTTATCTTAAAATTTGATAAACTCACATTTAAAAACATTTATACATATCTCTCCTAAATCGTTAGTTGACTATTAGAAGACTGTTAGCATCAAGGATATCTTCGAACATTCTACCAATTTAATAATTTAATTTTGTGCCAGTCAATAATTAAAATTTAAAATAAAATAATCATATTTAGTATTATCAATTCATCCACAACTTTTTAATAATATTTAGTTCAAAATTCGAAAAATAAGTTTTATAAATTAGACTAACATATATCTTTTTAGTGTTATAAACATAATTTATTTATAAAAAATAACCAATTATTTTTTTAAATTTTTTATACTTTAAAAATTAGTAATTATATTTCTATTATAAAATTATAAAATTAAAAAATTAAAAAATTGTAATATTAAAATTTTTAATTTTTTATATCTTGCAGACAATGATATTATATTATCAATTGGATAATAATTTTTTTATTAATTTGTTTAAAAATTTATTATATTATTTCACTATACAATGAATAAATAATATATTGTATAAAATAGTAAAACTTAAATAATATAGAATCCACATTACACATATATAAGCATGTAAAATAATAGAAATATTTTATTAAACTTGATAACGGTTATTGTTATAATTCGAAGTGATTTTTTAACTCAAATAATTTGGTACATGTTAAAAATTGAAAGTATTTTAGTAAGGATTATATAGAAAATCTTTCTTTCTTTTGAGAAGAATTATGATGAATGACAAATTTAAGCAAGCATTTACCTTATGCCTCTTTGAGTATTAACTTTGTAGTATAGAAAACTATTGAAATATCCATGGAGGAATTACTGTAAAAGAGGATAGAAAGTGTAAAGAAGATTTATATGCTGTGAATGCCGATTGAATACGAGTGGTAATTATACATGTTGTAATCCTAATTCGTTAGGGTGAAGGTGGAAAATTTTTGTTCTAACTCTTTCTCTTAACATAGAAAAATTGGACTTCTTCATGGTTTTGGATTAGGCTCTTAAATTGAACTTCTAACAACATTCTTATATGTAAAGAGAGAATAGTCAACAGTCCCTCTTATTTGATTTGATTAACCACTAACCCTGCGGTTTAAAATATATTTGGTTTAATAGTTAAATTGTCTTTTTAAAGGTAGATTTGTGTTCTAATATTATCTAAAGAAAATACTTCAATTAAGGGTAACATTAAGTTAATGTGTAAAGTTAATGGTTGATTGATACTTACCGATACATACATATATGAGTATATATAAATAACAAGAAGATTGATAATAATGTGGTACATTTATTCTTAAAATGTAATTAGTAGGTTTTATATTTTATATTTTTTTTCTTAATTAAAATTTTAATATAATATAAGAAAATAAAAAAAATGATTTTATTCCTTTTTTTAATGAATATTGTGATATATATAAATATATATATACATATATACTTATATATGTATATGTACATACAAGCATATTTAGTAATTTAAATTTGTTACAAAAAATTTATATTACTAAATTTTAAACCACTATATTTTAATAAAATTTTATATTGTCAAATTATTACTAAAAATAAAATTAAATGTTAAATAGTGAACATTTTCTTTAAGCGAACTAGAAATTATTTATTTTTTTACTTGAAATTATATTGAGGGGTTAGAACCTTTTTTTAGTAATCATCATTAAACAATAATAATAACACATGTTTCAAGTTTTATTCTAAATAAATTTATAATTTATCAGTAGAGTTAAAAATATTTTTTATACTCATTTAACCATATTTTTTTAATAATCATTTTAAGGGTTAATGATATTTTGTCATAAACTTTTTTGAAATAATAAATTAGGTATAGTTTAATATTAATTTTAATAATTTAATATTCGATAAATGAATGAATAAAATAGATTAGCCTATAACAGTGTAAAAAGTTTAAATAAGTTTATCTAAACTGATATTTTGAAGTATAAAAATGCGATGAACTAATATGAGAGTAAAAATTAATATAAATTATAAATTTATTTTAAAAATAAATTAAAAGTAGAAAAACTTTAACAATATTCATACTATTAGTTGTCTAAAAATTAAATTGATTGATATTTTAATAATTTATAATTCAAATATTTTCGATTTTGTCATTTTGTAAATATGAACCAATTAAACCGAACCAATGAGTTGAACCGATTTTTTTAAAATTACAAAATAAATTGACACTACATAGATTAAAACTTGAATTGATCAAAATAAATTAAAACTTTTAACTCTCCACTAAATGCGTATCTATAATAAGTTGTTCAATTTTTAATAAATAATTATTTTAAACATGTATAAATAAATTTAATTAATAATAAATTCTATGAATAATAAATTTTATTAGTATAAAAATTTATAATTTTAAAAATAATTTTATAAACATTAACATTTCGAATATTTCAAATTAAAAATATTTAATATCATTAAATTATAAATTTTTAAAATTAAATTTAAAATTAAGAATAATTTTTAAAAAATTTAATTTTATAATAAATTACATTTATTTTTCTTAATAATAAAAAAAAATTTAAAATTTTAAAATTATTATAAAGAATTATTAAATTATTATCATTACTTATACTTCAGAATAATCTTATAAATATAAAAATAATTTTATTACGATAATAAAAATAATTTTTATTTTAAAGAGAATTTATTATGTATTTAAAAGAAATATTTATAAAAGATGAGAAAAATATTAATAAAAGTTAATTAATATAACAATAAAATTGTAGTGTGTTTCGTTTTATTTTAAAATTTAAATATTTATAATTTAATTTATTTTTATAATTAAAAAAATTAAATTAATTGATTATAATTTAACAGTTTATATTTAAATTATTAAAAAATAAAATTAGAAAATTAAAATTAAAAGAGTGATAAAGTATTAAAAATATATAAAAAATAATGAGATATTGATTCAAAGCGTCGGGAGGAACGGGCATTCTCCCGTAATAATAATAATAATAAAAGTGAGGGGGAGAAATGGGCGTTCTCCGCTAATGATGATGATGATGATGATGATGATGATGATGATGATGATGATGATGATGATGATAATCATAATCATAATCATAATAATAATGATAATAAGAATAATAATAATAATAATAATAATGATGATGATGATGATGCACTTACCATCCTTCTGTTTTTCGCTGTATAGTTCTTGCCCGTTAACTAAGGGATATTTTCATATACCTCCCTTGAAGTTTATAAACATTTCAATGTGATAAAATATTTACGAAAAAAAACCTCTTTTGCAAAAAACAAACTTACCCAAATGCCTTCAAATCTAATTTTTTAAAATTATAAACTATGATTACTTTGGTTGGATTGAACCAATACCTTAAAAAAAAATCAATACCTTAAAATTATTTTATTATTATAAAAGTTATAATTTAAAAATAATTTTATAATTATTAAAATTTTATATAATAACTTAAATTTAAAATTATTATTATCATTAAATTATAAATTTTTAAAATTATTATTATAATGTAATTTTTTTTAAATAAAATAATTTTTTTATTTAACAATAATATTTTAAATTATTAGTACTAATAATAATTTTAGAATAATTTTATTTTATAAAAATTTAAATTTATTTTTTTAATAATTATTTAAGAATATTATTATTATTTGATAATAATTTATAATTCAAATTATTATATATAATTTTTTTGAATTATAAGTTTTATTATAACAAATTAATTTTAATTATTTTAAAAATTATTATATATATTTTCACATTGATTATTTATTAAGAAGAATTAAAAATATATTTAGTATAATGATTAAAGTATTTATTTTTTTCACTAAGGCCTTAGGTTTATTGTTTATAGGGGTTTTAACACATACCTCCATTGAGGTTTGAGATTTTAACACTTAGATGGAAGATTTAAGAAAAGACACACTTACCTCTCTTAGATCTTTAGTTGACCATTCATTTATACTTAAATGATTATGATACCCTTAATTACTTTAAAGTTAAAATTTAAGAATTTTAATTTTTAATTTATATAATATTTAAAAATTAAAATAACTAAAATTTAATCAACAATTTAATTAATAATATTTTAATTTGAATATTTTAGTTTATATTTATTTATTATTTGTTAAAATTAAGAATTTAATTAATGATAATATAATTTGATAATTTAATTTATATTTATTTAAATTTAGAATTTAGTTAATGATAATTTAATTTTTATTTATGTACCGTATTTATTCAAATTTTAAATTTTAATATGCAAAACGACCGCTTTTTTAACTTAATAATTTTAGTTTTTAATCATGTATCATATTTAATATTTATTCAAAATTAAAATTTTAACTTTAAATCAATATTAAATAAATATAAATATAAATTATTGTTAATTAAATTTTTATTTATTTTAATTTTTAAATATTATATAAATTAAAATTATATTTCTTAAATTTTAATTTTAAAGTAATTAAGGGTATCATAGTCATTTAAGTATAAATGGATGGTCAACTAAAGTTTCAGGAGAGGTAAGTGTGTCTTTTCTTAAACATTTTATCTGAGTGTTAAAATCTCAAACCTCAGGGGAGGTATGTGTTAAAATCCCATTATTTACAAGAAAAATTTGTGTTCTCTTTTACAAACTTTCTATTAAATTAGGTATTCTAGAAACCTCATGGGAGGTATGTGCAAATATCTCCGTTAACTAATAACGACTTTAGTAATTGGCAATCACGGCTACAAAATGGACCCCACAATCATAGATTTGCCTATCGCACTTCACCAACTTTAGAGTTTGGTCGCACGTGACGTCAGCAATCCAAAACACAAAAACTCAACTAAACTGCTCAGTACTTCTTCCTGCTGCTATCACTGTCCCTGGAAAAACCCTAATCAGATTCTCTCTAAAAATGGCGGTCTTTTTATCATCTCCTGTAAAACCCACAATACATTTGACAGTCTTCTTCAATCCCAACCCCAAAAAACCTATCTTTAAATGTAGTTGTTCTCTTCCCACCGTTACCATCACTGAACCCGAACCGGTTTTCACTTCTGTCCGGACCTTCGCGCCGGCAACAGTTGCTAACCTCGGCCCCGGCTTCGACTTTCTCGGCTGTGCCGTTGACGGCCTTGGAGACTACGTCTCCCTTCGCGTCGACCCTGGTGTTCACCCCGGCGAAATCTCCATTTCCGAAATAATCGGCCCTTCGAAACTCAGTAAAAATCCTCTCTGGAACTGTGCCGGAATCGCCGCAATCGACGCCATGAAAAGGCTGGGCATTCGCTCTGTTGGTTTGTCTCTTAGCTTAGAAAAGGGACTGCCTTTAGGATCTGGACTCGGATCAAGTGCTGCCAGTGCTGCGGCCGCTGCAGTGGCAGTTAACGAAATGTTCGGTAAAAAGTTAAACCAGGACGAATTAGTGCTCGCCGGGTTGGAGTCGGAAGCTAAAGTTTCCGGGTATCATGCCGATAATATTGCCCCGGCTATCATGGGAGGTTTCGTTTTGATTCGAAGTTACGATCCGTTAGAATTGATGAGACTAAACTTTCCTGAAGAAAAGAAACTATTTTTCGTACTAGTTAGTCCGGAATTCGAGGCTCCCACCAAGAAAATGCGGGCGGCATTACCGGCAGAGGTGGGAATGCCGCATCATGTGTGGAACTGCAGCCAGGCGGGGGCGTTGGTGGCGTCGGTGTTGCAAGGGGATCCGGTGGGGCTGGGGAAGGCCTTGTCGTCAGATAAGATAGTGGAGCCGAAACGGGCACCGTTGATTCCGGGAATGGAGGGGGTGAAGAAGGCAGCAATTGAGGCCGGGGCGTTTGGATGCACCATTAGTGGGGCAGGCCCTACTGCGGTGGCGGTGGTGGATAACGAGGAGAAAGGGAAGGTGATAGGAGAGAAAATGGTGGAGGCCTTTTGGAAAGAAGGGAATTTGAAGGCAGCGGCAGTGGTGAAGAGTTTGGATAGAGTTGGTGCTAGGCTTGTTGGCAGTGTACGCAAATGAAGAATTTGGTTTTTCTGCTTGATCCTTTTGGTGGGTTTTGTCGTCTATTGAGAATGGAATGGGATCTGGCTAATAAGATTGGTTTAACTATGTAATGAAGAGTGCTTCTTGTTTCTCTGTTGTTAGTTTGGTAGCAATTCAGTTGAATCCAACTCATTCCAAATTGAATATTTTTTTTGTGTTAAAGTGTTTGCATTTGCACCGAATTGCATTCTTAGATGCTTAAGTTTGTCATGGCAAGAAGTAGAATCCAGGATGCGTAGAATTTTATTTCTCTGCCAAAGTTGGGTCTATGGGAGATTTCCAGTTACCAAACTCAGATACAGAAGTAATTGAAAGAGATTTATTTAGAAGAAACAAAGGAACATTTAATTAAAGTCAATTCAAAAGTGGAACAAAGAAATGGGGAAAAAGATGAATAATTCTTTTCTACAAAAATATAAAAGCATGTCTTGTTTTCCAACACCACCTAAAAGAAAACCCAAAGAGAAACTGGAAAAAAAAAATTTGAACATATGTCAAAACTAAAACTTTCTTTCAATGTCTATTGACTGTATCACCATATCAGTTGTTCTTGCCAGCAGCGACCTGCTTTGCACCAACTGCAAAGAACTCAGTAATCACTTCAAGGGGCATGCCCTTTGTTTCCGGGACTTTCAAGAAGACGAATATCCATGATAAGCAACACACGACTGCATACATGCCAAAAACACCAGACAAGCCAACAGATTTGAGCAGTACCGGGAGTGAATAAGTGACAATGATGTCGCCTATCCAAAATGTTAGGGCACATATGGCAATGCAGAGGCCACGAACCCTGGTAGGGAATATCTCTGCACAGAGTATGTTAGGTATTGGCCCAAATCCCATGACGAAGCAACAGAAATAGAATACAACGCTGACAGTCGAGATTGATGCATGCACAATTTGATTCATCTTTATTACACTTGCAAGGACTAGGATTACAAGAGATGATATTAAGATGGGGATTGTGCCAAGCAACAAACTCCTGCAACGGAGGGAGAAAACAACAACTAGTTAGAAGTAAGCCAACCTAACCCAATTAAGTAACTGAACAATGAAAGCAAATATGCAATTCAATACAAGAACTTTTTGCGACCTTCGTAAAAGGCAGCAAATTTCAAGTATGAAACCTGTGAAGGTTAAACATGAAATCTTGAATACATTACTAATGCAGAATAGGAAATTATATAAGACACAGAATTGGTATGTGATAAAAGTTTTTGCAGTGTCCAAAAAAATGACTGATTATAAGAGAACATAAACAGAGTGGAAGATAAATTACCTTCTACCGGAAATATCCATGAGCCTCATGGCAACAGCTATAGATGGAAGCATCAACAAGGTTGTAATGGCACTGATAAGCAGTGATGCAGAAGCAGCACTAAGGCCCAAATTTGAAAGAAGAACTCCAACACCTGCCTGCTCAAGAATCTGAGGAGTGTAGTAGAGGACCCCATTTATGCCAGAAAACTGCATTTAAAAAAAAGTGGAGAAGAAAAAAATCTTAATATATACGCAAGGATAAAGGTTAATGGGCTGTTAATATAGAAAACCATGAAATATGGGGTTGAGTTTGTGACTTTACACACAACACTATATACTGTAGCATTCTATTCTCTTGTGTGCACTAATTCTAAGTTCATAGTTTTTACAAGGGATAAATACATAAAACAGACTACAGATATAGAATCAATTGTCTAGCATGGAGATATCCACACAGCAGATTTTACAAAGAGAAACACATTGACAGCAATATTTGTCATGAAGAGAACTTGTATTCTAGAATAAAAAGTACAATAATTAAGACCATGATGAGAAAAATGGGTATCGATGTCCCTCCATACCTTAGAAAATTGCAGTTTTAAGATTTGACCCATGCAAATAAAACACTAAACTTATTATGTCATTCTCAGTGCCGGAAATACCCAATCTTATCATCCATAATTCAACGAAATGTACATGTAGCAATCATGATGATAATGATGATGATGGTGGTGACAATGTATACCAATTTGAATTTGCAAAGATGATTCAAGATTCCCTGAGAACTCTCAGACAACCTTGGAATCTTTCCCCAAATGAATCTCATATAGTTAATCAACACTAACATCTAGAAACTGGTAACACCACATAGTAGATCAATTCAACATCAGCATGCATTATACACTGACAGATCTTTTCAGGTTATTGCTCTTCAACGACCAAAAGGAAAAGAAACAAGATGGTAATGCACCCCGATCAAATGACCAGAGTTTACCATTCTGCATAGCACAGGTTATAAGTGCCAACTAGGCAACAGTGTTTTAAGTTTTCGATGAGAAGCCAGGCAGAAGGTTCTGCAATTGTTTCCACAAGTTACCTGCTGAAGTATTTGAATTCCCACCCCAACAAGTAACGCATGTTTGACTCCTGGTTCAAAGAGATCCTTCCAACTTGGCCCTTTTGCTGCAGTTTCAGATGGATGAACCATGGCCGGTCCAACTGGATGCTGATCAGCAAGCTCCTTGGAACAAAGAGCAGGTTGACTCACCAAGGCAGCAGCCTGGACGAACTCACTTCCTTCAGGGATATCCTCGCCAGGCAAAGAAACTATTGATCCACGACGAGATCCAGGGACACCCTCCTGGCGCAAGTAAATTCTTTTGAACCCTCCTTCTTTCTTTCCATCTTGGCCTTCTTTTTCAGACCATTTCCATGCCAACTGCCAACCTCCACCAATCCCCATGCTACCTGCCGTTTCTCCTTGCACCTGACTGCCATGTCTCATGCTTGAAAGGCTTCCATGGGCATGTGGAACCAAGTCCTTTTCCATACTTGTTGTCTGGCGTGAGATCAACGGGCTCTGCAAATTGTCATCAGACTCCGCACCACCAGCATCAGACACATATTCCTCACCCTCTCTGACCAGGCTCTCCTCGTCCCACTCTTCATTTCTAGGTTGATTCCCTCCCACACTGAACATGCTGCCAAAGTGAGGAAATAGCGTGCTTCTCATACTTCCTGTATCAGGAAGCTTCTCATGCACACTCCCAAAAAGAGTGACAAGTGGATCCATTAGAGGCATGCTCTGGTGTGCCATGCTTCCATGCCTAGAAACTAGACCAAGAGCACTCTGTCCAGTGACTGGCCTAGCAACCCAGGAAAGACCTTCTTCAGGTCCATATAATTTGATTTGATCTTTGTCCGCAGATACATCGTGATCCTCTGTAAGTTCATTGGCCGGACCAATTATGTACTCCTCTAAAGATGTTTCAGCCCCAACACCAAGTCCCTCAACCAATAAAGCCATCTCACCTGTTGAACCAAGGAAGATAAGTATCATCCACACAATGCATATTTAGTCATGAAATCTTATTCACTAAATCTTAAACTCTTTTGTAACATCCCTACTACAGTAGAATTACATATAACAGAGGAAATATTCAAATTTCACATCCAAGATAGTCTTGAAGCAACTTGTAATGTCATATTTATCTCTTATATATTAAATATATACATATCTTGATAGGCATATGAAGAAATAAATTACATCAGATCTTAGTAGTTTAAAAAAAATTATATCAGATCTTACACACAGAATCACTAAGCAATTAGCTCTGTATCTGCACATAAGATACCATATTATAAGCATATTATGCAAGTTCACATTTAAATGTTAAAGCCTCATGTGAATAAAAATTATGTAATCCTTGACAAAAAAGAAAAAAGAAAAAACCATTAATTGTCAAGAATCAGTGCAGGAAAACCAACCGGCAACATCTTCCCTTCCACGCAAACTCTGCAAAACCCTCTTGGCCTCAAGCATCCGCCCTTTACTCACAAGCCACCTCGGAGACTCAGGCAAGTAAAAAACAGTCAGCACAAAATATACAAGTGATGGTATAGAAAGAACTCCAAGCATCAATCTCCAACTAGGGGAGTCCTTCAGAGACATCCCAAAAACCATACAATATGACAAGAACATTCCAACACAACCGGTAAACTGTGGAAGTGTATTCAATAATCCCCTTATTTCAGGAGGAGCTGTCTCAGATATATATACTGGAATGAGCGTAACTGCCAAACCAATTCCAAATCCATCTAAAAGCCTTGCCAAGAGTAAGACATAAACATTTGGAGACCATAACATCACAAGGCCGCCAAGGAAATAGAGAACGGATGAGATTATTAGCATTGGACGGCGACCTAGCCAGTCAGATATTCCTCCAGAAACTGTAGTAATGCAAGTAGCCCCGATCAATGACATAGCCACAATTAGCCCTTCAATGGTAGGTTCACTTTCCAAACGGAATTCTTTCTTTATGTACAAAACGGCCCCTGCAGCAAAATAAGGAAAAATCTTTCATGAGGATGACTAGGAAACTAAATTCTCTTATGAATTACTCCCACAAGCAAATTCAAATAACACTGGTAAATGAATATATTTTTCTAGTAAAGAAATTCATTCCTAAACCGTATGATAGAAGAAATATATGCATCGATGAGTAAATTAGTATAAATTACCAGCAATAGTAGCATTATCCCATCCTTGCAGTAAGTTTCCGATAGCAGCAGCAATCGCAACAAGCGCAGCTCCACTCATTTTCCCAAGAAAATGATATTGCAATTCTCTCAATACTTTTCCACTTAGCAACCTGAAAAAAGACAAACCTAAAATCACACAGATCATACACTCTTGCCGACCCAATTCATCAAATTTAGTCACAGTGTGATCCTTTGAATTTCAAACCTCTAGTAAGCAAGCAGCAAAAAACTAAGAAACAGTTAGTAGTCTGAGCATAAAACCAATCGAATCCCAGATTCAGAAGCCATGAAACGAACAAGGCAAGAATAAAACAAGACAAAACAGGGCAAACCCAGATATCGAAATCCAGTAAGAACACAAAACGAGGTGGTTATATCAATTTTTCATTACCTATAGGAAGAAGCAGAAGCGTTTGATGAAGAGTTTCAAGAATCATCAGATGCAGAAAAGGCCATACAGTTGCTGCAAATTGCCATCACTTGATGTCAAACAAGTTGGCTCTTTAATGATGAGATTTTTTTTTTTTTTATAATAATCAAGACAATGAAATGCTAATATAAATTAAAATAAAAAGTGGACGTTCTTATTTGCCGAAGAGAAAAAGCTAAAAGAGAAAACAGAAACTAAGCCGCGTGCATTTGTGACACCTGCCTCTGTTTATTCTCTATCTGTCTTGCACGTATTGGTTTTCAGTAAAACGTCATTCAAACCAGCTTATTATTTTGAATCAAAAATCATGAACCAAAAAAGAAAAAAAAAACAAAGGGAGCGAGAATTTTGCTCAGTGCAGTTTCAATACTTTACCAAATCAATCTCTTTCGACGACAAAGAACAGTTCATGAGCAATAATGGGCATATATGTACAAAAACTTTAACGTACCATGGACTCGGGAGATTGGAATCTTCTGTCATTGAGATTTAAACCATTAAACAAAAAAGAAAAGGAAAAAGACCTTGTTGATACAGATCAGATCATCAGAAGATCCTTAAAATAAAATTTCATTCAATGAATTTAATACTAAGAAGACAAAACAACATTAAATTTTTAAAAGGGTTTGTTCTGTTGGAGGCTGTAAACAAGAAACATTAATTGCTATTTTTTTTTTCTTTTTGACAGCAATGAAGGAGGAGTAAAATACCATTTGCAGTTGCAGAGAAAGAATCCACTCCACTAGTAACAATTATCGTTAATGGTTTTTTCTGTGAAATCGTAGAGGTTGAGATGAAAGATTTGATTTACATTTGGCACCCACCACCTTTTGTGGGTCTGGTTTAGACGAAGTTATAAACAAGGAATTATTACTCTTCGCTTCATTCAAGTTTTCCTTCCTTTTCACCCCAGTTTTCGTCCCTTTTTCTTTTAATATAAGAAATTTTTAACTAAAATATAATTAACTAAAATGTATGGACCTAGATAAAATAGAAAGTTCAAGTCAAGACATACGAATACGATCGTAATTAATAATTTTTAATTTGTTGATAATATACTCTCTTTTTCATTTTAGCATATAATTGCGTTATTTATATTGTTTAAAACGGTGGAAATTTACTATAAATTTTGAGCCAGTAAGTACTCGTATATATATACATTTTAATGATATAAAATGTAAAATAACTTGGGATAGGCGGAAGATGACAAGTGTCTTTCATTTATGTGCCATGATATTATGAAAAGGAGGGTAATTATGCAATGATTAATTAATGCTAATTAAATTAAAAAGACTCATTAATAAATAATAATAATAATAATAATAATAATAATGCTAAACAGCACGAAAATATTTTTTTTTTTAAAAAAAAAAGAAAGAAAAGATGGTGGGGTTCTAATAAAAATTAAAAGTTGGCAATAAAGTTTAAGATTCTTCATGATTGTGGGAACTATCAACTATGTGATGTGTATAACAAAGAAAAGGTTAACTTTATTTTCAATTTTCGAATAGAATTATTTGTTTTTCTTTTATTTATTTATTTTTGTGTTTCTTTAGCTTTCTAAAAATTTATAGCTTTTCTTTTTTTTTAAAAAAAAAATGCAAATATGGTAAAAGGTATATATTAATTGACGAAGAAAGTGGCTTCCAAATTAAGCTGAGCTGAAGGGGGGATGCGGATTAATTATTGTTGTTATTATTATTATAATATGTTGTAGAGAAATAAGTGAATTAGAATTCTTAAATAAATATTTATATTTCTATACATAAGAATAATTTGTTTATTATTTTATAACAATAAATATGTTTTTATTTATGAAAAAGATATATATTAAAATACATAAAGAAATTGGGGATTTAGATGTTATTAATCAAAATTAAAATATTTTATGTAAACTTTTTTTTTTAAATCTAATGGTATATGGTAGCCAGAGTGTGATTGCACTAAGAAGTGTGACTATATATTAATGTAATAAAAATAAAAAGTTGTCCAATATTCCATTAATATATATGTGTTGGTGTATGGTATAGAGGTGATGATTGATCACTAGCTAGTCCTTTCTCTTTCTTTTTAGTACAACTCATTTTAACAAGAAAAAACAACATAAAATATTTTACATTTAATTACATATAAATCATTCATTCAAGTAAATATTAGTATAAAAACGTGATCATTTTGGTAGCCTGCTTATTTTATATTACATTATTTTTAATTTTTAATAAATTAAATCAAAAAGCTGTAACAGAAAAGACAAAAAAAGAGTTAGAAATATGAACCGTATGACTAGCTGCATCATGTATGTATCAATATCTATCTTATTCATATCTATATCATAACCCTACCCGCACCCGCCCCGGCCCCGAAAAGTAACACGTAGTTGAAGAGTTGAACTCCCCCTGATCTGTCCACACCATGGGATCCATCTGAGCTTTCGCTTAAAAGGACATATATGCCCTTCGAATTGGTTTAACATCATGCAATGCATTCGAGTTTCAAAGTCATAATAGTCAATTCATAAAATGTGCCACGCTCACGCTCACGAAAAGTGTAGTAATGTGTGTTGCCAACTTTGTTTTGGGCCTCATGTTTGGATACGCGAACGTGGACGTATACCCAGCAAGCAACTGAAAATGAAGTGCTTGTCGGTTATGCCCGCCGCATCATCGAGGAACTTGTGCAAAGCCCCATTAGCGTACACCAGACGAGACGTCTCTCTTCTTTATGCTATTCCATTCTTCTAAGTTCTGACCAAGTTTTATGGAGAAATGTCGGCTTGGTTGATTGATTCTGTTGAATAATTAATTAATGGAGCAGAAGAACAACGTAATCAGAGAAAACATGGGAAGGGCTACGGGAAGGGTTTGTGAAGAGTTTTCCTACGGGTATTACTATTACGGAATATGCACCTTTGGAGGAATGCTCAGTGCTGGAACTACTCATCTTCTAACTACTCCACTTGATGTCTTGAAAGTTAATATGCAGGTATGTTTGCCTCTTCTGTTGCATTCTACTTTCATCCTTAGCAGCTTGCCTTTTTCTATTCAAAGTTAACTCTCTTTACCCTGTTTCTGCTTTTCTATTTCTTGGCTGGTTGATATTGATTAGTTAATTAAGTCGAATGTATAGAAGTTAGAACACTCTGAACAAGATTATTCTCGTGAAAGGGTTTTAATTGGTTCACATTATTTTGACCACTTTTCTTATTCGTATATTACTATTATTTTGGCACTGGAATTGGGAACTATTGATTATCTATGCCTTCATAATCTGTTCTACGGTATGAAACTTGGAGATAAAAATTTTATGATTGCTTTAAAAAATGTCTCGTATTAGATTTGGAATAGTTTTTTCGTTTTTTATTTATTTTCTATTTTTGTGCTGTCTCACTGTTACTTGCTACTGATTTTAATATTTTTCTATTTCGTTGGTGAGTTATTGACCATTTTTCTTTTTTTGCCGGCAGTACATGTCAAAACCTATTTGTTCGTTACTGTGCTTTAATTATGATAATACAGTTTCCTCTTTTGTTTCTCAAATTCATAAAATTAGGTGTACAGTAATATGTCATAACAAGGCAATTGATCTATCAATTAACCAAGTTCATTTCTTCTTACGAGATGGCTTGTTAGTGATCCCTTTCCCTCACATAAATGGCACCAAAGTTGTATATTTTTTTGTCCATTTGGATTTGTTTTCCCGTCGAGATATAAGAAAAAAAAAAGTGCACTTATATCGAAGAGTAGGAAGCAAAGGAAAGTCCGTTTAGGAAATTCGATTAGGCATGGTTATTTTGCTTCTTTGCTTAATATGTTAAGACAAACTAAGTATGAAAATGGTAATTAGATATGCTTTATTCTATCATGTCATTCCTATTATTGTTGAAAATGCTTTGGTTGTATTTGATATATTTTAAGAGGTTGGTTGATCTTCTCAAATCTTTCCTTCTCTTCATTACATCTTTGTTTCTTTTTCTGGTACATTTCTTTTTAGCACCTATGATTATATCAGTTTGTGTGTTTAGGTAAATCCACTCAAGTATACTGGCATGTCAACTGGATTATCTACTCTATTGAAAGAACAAGGCCCTTCTTCCCTTTGGAGAGGTTGGTCTGGAAAGTTCTGTGGATATGGTGTTCAAGGCGGCTTCAAATTCGGTCTTTATGAATATTTTAGGAGACTTTATGCTGATATCTTGGTCGATTATAACAGGACATTTGTATTCTTTCTCGGCAGTGCATCTGCTCAAGTTTTTGCTGATGTAGCACTCTGTCCTTTTGAGGCTGTCAAAGTTCGTGTTCAAACACAGCCCCATTTTGCAAAGGGTTTGAGTGATGGATTTCCCAAAGTGTATAAGACTGAAGGGCTCGCAGGGTATATATTTACTCAAATGCTTGAGTTTACCTTTTCTAATGATAGTTACTTAATATTCCATATTTTATTGCAGTTTCTACCGGGGACTTGTTCCGCTTTGGGGACGTAATCTTCCATGTAAAGTTACTGCAAACTGCATTCTTGAAATTTTTTATTTTCTTGTATTGCTAGTATCCTAACTGATGAACTTAATAAATTGTTTCTTGTAGTTATTGCATTTGTAGACAATCAATTTATCAATTCTGATTTTTGTATCTTTCATTGCTATCATTTCATGCATGTCTTTTGAGAACATAATATAAGGGAAAGAGAAATCCTAAAAGTGCTTTAGCGCCTAATATTGCAATGTGTAGAAAACATGTGCTGAGTTATCGAGGTAGCCAATCAGTCAGCTGCAATTGGCTATCAATTAGTGATAAGCTTGAATGAGACTCTCCGCTTATCAGATTTATTTATTATCCTGTGCTGTTTAAATTTCCTTTTGAAGAACAAGTTTTACAATGTTTCTTTTCTGTTTTCTCCTTCAATTTGAGTTGCAGTCTCTGTGATCATGTTTTCGACATTTGAGCATTCAGTGGACCTTATGTATCAAAAAATTATTCAGAAGAGAAAAGAAGACTGCCCGAGAGTTCAACAGCTCGGTGTGACATGTTTAGCTGGCTATGCAGCTGGAGCTGTTGGCACTGTAATCTCTAATCCTGCGGACAACATTGTTGCCTCTCTCTACAACAGAAAGGCTGAAAATGTGCTGCAGGTAGCTCCTATGAAAGTTTTCTTCTGTATTTTTCTTATTTTGTTTTTTTAATCAAATATCAATTGCATTAATTTTGTTACCTTTTATACCAGGCTGTGAAGAAAATTGGATTCCCTAATCTCTTTACAAGAAGCCTCCCTGTTCGGATCATAATCGTGGGCCCTGTTGTTACTTTGCAGTGGTTCTTCTACGATGCTGTCAAAGTTCTAAATGGATTGTAAGTGCATTCTTGTTCCTGAAAATATAAATCAAACTATCACCTCTGTTTATATATTTTGCTTTAAATTCCTTGTTTCATGTTATTGCATTTGTGATAACTCTTAAAGGGTATTGAGGAAGCCATTAACCAAAAAACTGCACTATATCCATGTGTTTTTAAACTTCATAATTTCTTTCTTTCTCTTTCTTGAATCATTAGGATTGAGATTGGAGTTCTTTGCTTTATGATAACCAGTTTTAGTTTGGTGTTTCACAATCAATGACTACCCTATTTTTTATTGAACGATTATTTGTCCTATTATAGACAGCATTTACATTATGTTTTCTTTTATTCTTTCTCCTTATCCCAAATTATATTTGAAATTATGGAAGGCCTACTAGCGGCGGACTTCGTCAATGTGTGGAGGAAGCTAATTTATCAGCTTGAGCTCATGGGAGTGAAGAACTACATTTCAATCTGGTCAAGTTCTCCATTCTGCAACCAAGGAAAGTGCGTCATCCTTGGAGAAGAATAATCGCGAAACTATAGCCTTTCTCTAACGCGGACATAATTTTCTTCTGAAGCTAGTTCATGCACTAGTTTCTCTCCAATATGTTGATTTCATGCTTACTTCTCTTCAGCATGGTTCGTAACTAGTATTAGTAAAGGTGCTTTAAAGTTCCACTTTTTCTCAGGCTGCTGAGATATTTTCTATATACTTTCTCTGTATATTCCAATTTTTATAGGATGTCAGAGAGGATTTTTTCTGACGTTTTGATTACATATAATAGAGATATATGCAAGTAAATTATGAAAGCTTGTAGGAGCAACGGCAGAGAGTTCAAACTTTTCTGCATAACATTCTGTATGTAATGTTTGAATGCTTTTCAGAATTGATAAAGTGATTTCAATATTTATAATGGATGATCCCAATCGTCAATGCAGAGTATATTGGTCCTCCATGTCAAAGGTCAAGCATGTGCTATTTGCAGCTGGCATTGACATTGAAATCTGGAATAGAAAGTTGCTTGTAGAAGTGGTTTGTGTTATGTTTGTTGGTATCACGAATCTTCCTTGCTTTGATGCATCACACCCATAATTCATAGATTTTGATTCTCCCCCCTTTGTCTCTGCCTTTTCAAATAAAATATTGTCACTCTCTATTATGCCAACTGTATAGGATTTGACTCTTTGGAAGCTCATATCAGTTTGAAAATTCCATGTCCTGCACCTCATTGTTTGGCATTTAAAACCGTATCAACAATAGTGATCAGTGCAAAGTCTTGCGCACATAATAGATTTGACAGGATTCCATTTGTATGTAGATCAGTGAGTATTTTTTATTTGCACCAGAATGTTCTAGGGTTGTACAGTATTGCAGAGTTGGATGCATGTCATATTAGGAAACAAGTTTATTTGGTGGGTACAATACATACATGTTCTCCAGTTAAAATTACATGACTGTAGGTGGTGTCTTGGTGTGCAGGGGGTCGAGTCCTTTTCGGACACAGACTGAATTGATAAACTTGTCCACTTTTGTAATTCATTTTTGGGCATCAGATTTGTATGAAATGCTGTTGGTACAAGATGGTCTCGTTCCTTAATTTTTAAGAGACATTATGGTGCTTACATTGTTATGAATAAGGACAGTTCAGTCCTGGATGTGGACCTGATGCATTCTTATATCTGTTAATTATACAATCACTTGTTGTTATCATGATGAATGATTTCATCACCATAATCTTTTACACCCGCAACAAAGATTCAACCCCCAGATGGAACCTGTTTCTGGCCAGCCAATATTTATTTAGTTTTCATCAACCTAATCAACTTGCTCATTTTCCCTCTTGTTGGTGGATAAATAAGCATTAAGAAAATCTTAACTAAGAAGGGTGTATTAACTATGACGATCATTTATATACACGTCCATCCACCAAAAGTTTGTCACGTCACGTAATATTAGAACAGAATAAAGTTATGATAGAAATATAAAAATTCAAAGTATACATTGTGATTTTATTGAATAAACTTGTTAAAATTGTTTATTTCTTCTTGTATAATGTTGTTACCCAAATCAGAATTCAACCATTTAGGGTTTCTTTCTTGTGAAAATTAATCTTTGAGAAGAGAAGATTATTCCATCTTCCAGACACCATTGTCACATCAATAAAGCAACTTTTCATTTTTTATGACTAAAATCTACTAAAACGTGGCGTTGGTATTTATATAACTCATCACATTTTTTATTATATTTTAAAGACACTTTGGGTTGAATTTATGTAATTTATATAAATTTGACGTGATATTCAGATATTATTATTATTCCACATTCTTTCTTTATGTGTTAGGACCGAATCACTGGGTGCAAATTAATCCATAATATTAAAGATTACATGCTAAGAAAAATTGGGTGATTCAAACTTGTCAAAGGAAAAAAAAAAGTGATAAAATGTAAAGAAGATAATAGAAAGATTCAAACTTTTTAGTAAATGATCAAAAAGTCAATCTTCTAGCGCTACCCTGTGCTTAGAAATAGAATCCTCTCGGTCTCGGGCTGCTTAGGATTTTAGAGAATTCCACAAACAAAGACTTAAAAAAGAGTTCTACATGTTGGATAATAATTCATATTGTCAATAATAATACTAATTCTTCAATTTGGGATGTTGGATTTTTGGATGTACCATAGCAGAGCAGGATCAGAAGACGACCATTCAAAGCAAAGCTTTCATGTTAGTTGAAACTGTGTCCTAAATTAGCAAACTAGATTTTCTTTTTTATCTCCTTGAAACAAGCTGTAAGATTTTGACCAAACAGCTCTCCGACAAACCTAGACCCACTGTCTTTTAACCGCACGTGGAATGCACGTTCCAATCAACCCACATGCTGCAAAGGAAAAGCGCATCCGAAATTTACTCTCGTCTTGTTTTTGTTACGTAGAGAGAGAGCAGAGACTTTTGGGGATCTCTTAGGTGGTTCTTCACTTTCATCCACCACTTCCTGGAAACCGAGTAAAATCATTTCTTTTTATATTTGTTTTTATTTTTTGTTGCCAAAAACAAATAAACAGGAATCTTATAGCTGATTATTCATTGAACATCATGATGCTGATCATGATGGTGACTTTGTAAAGCCGCGTATACAGAAAAAAAAAAAAAGACGTAGAGAGGGAGAGTGAGAGAGAAAACAAGAGTTAGCTGGTCAGCACTTCTATCTGATGTTTCTTAGCAACACCATGCTAAAAATAACAGCAAAAGAAAACAAATCGTAGTTTTATTATAAGTTCTAAAAGAATAAAAGAAAATCAGCTCTTCTTGCTATTGGATTATTGGAGATCCGTTATCGTCATCATCAAAGCTCAAAGTTTAGACCTTTCGTTTTATCTTGTGTCTTCCTTTTATCATCCTTTCCACAACAGCCGGTAATAGATCCTTTTTTGTATATCTATATATGTTCTGTGTTAATATTCATTACTGGTTATTTATGTGCTTTGTGATTATGCTGTCGTTCAAGATTTGTTCTTGGAAATTGACTGAGATGCAGAGATTGGAGTTTTTTAATTTGGGTAACGTACATGGCAGTTTATTCTTTGTCTTACCGTAAAACTATCAATCGTCATGATTCTTGACTTGGGGATTCTGTTTTTTATTTTGTTTTTATTTAAAGACGGTGAAAGGTATTACTTTTTCTGGGATAAAAAGGAAGCTTTAGGTTTGATCTGATATGGGATGCTTTGATTCTTGGATTTATTGTCTTTGTATATTCCTTTTGTCTTTTTCTTTTCAAGTTTCTAACTTGGGGTTTCTTGATTTATGTCAGTGTAATTGATGAGATATCGGCTATTGGATGAGGAAAACGCCGTGAAGTAGAACTTCAATTGTTTCATGGGCAACACATGCCGTGGATCTTTCACAGGAAAACTCTATCAGGGCTACAATCAGCCCGAAGACCATTCCACCACCAATTCCAAGCGTAACACTAACTCTGATCGTTCCAATTCTGACTACTCTCCATCCAGCATAAAAGCCCAGCATCTCATTTCCCAAGAATTTGCCAAAGAAAACCCCAAGAAAGATAATTCTCAACCTCAAATTAGCCCCTCCAAGAAAGATACTATCATGAGGCGTGGTATTGATAATCAGACCTATTATGTATTAGGCCATAAGACTGCTAATATTCGTGATCTTTATACGTTGGGTCGTAAGTTAGGACAAGGACAATTTGGTACTACTTATTTGTGTACTGAGATTGCAACGGGTATTGAGTATGCTTGCAAGTCAATATCTAAGAGGAAGTTGATTTCCAAGGAGGATGTGGATGATGTTCGGAGGGAGATTCAGATAATGCACCATTTGGCAGGTCACAAGAATATTGTGACGATTAAGGGTGCTTACGAGGATTCATTATATGTTCATATAGTGATGGAGCTCTGTGCTGGTGGTGAGTTATTTGATAGGATTATCCAGAGGGGACATTACAGTGAGAGGAAGGCAGCTGAGTTGACAAGGATTATTGTTGGGGTCGTTGAGGCTTGTCATTCGCTTGGGGTTATGCATAGAGATCTAAAACCTGAGAACTTCTTGTTGGTTAACAAGGATGATGATTTCTCTCTCAAAGCTATTGATTTTGGACTCTCAGTTTTCTTCAAGCCAGGTAACTAATGTCTACTTTCTGCTATTTAACTATGCAGTCCAAGAAATGCTGAAAAATGTTAAGGAAAGGAAATTTAGCAGCATGGTTGTCCTAGAGTAATTTTGTGATATGTTTGTATAATTAGTTCTTCTCTGTTTATGGTAATCAATTTACTTGTTTTTATTGGTCAAAATACTTTCATTTAATGTTATGGATGTGTTTTTAAGTTTTTTGAATGCATTTGAGTCGCTGCCTTACTGGGTTTGTGTTTTAGATATACTTGTATGATTTAAACGTGGTCAAAATGGACCATTCCTCATATTTTTGTGAGGAAATTATAAGAAGCCGATATCCATTTTGTGAGGTTTGCTTGCATATGCTATAATGAGAAGTGACATGTGCCGAAACCAGTGTACTACTGAATTGCTTTTCTTGTGTATACTTATATGACACTTTCTACATAAGGTCAAATATTCACCGATGTGGTTGGGAGCCCATACTATGTTGCCCCTGAAGTACTCTTAAAGCATTATGGGCCAGAAGCAGATGTGTGGACGGCAGGGGTCATATTGTATATATTGCTTAGTGGAGTTCCACCATTCTGGGCAGGTATGCACCACTTGCTATGCTGCTATAAAAGGAAATGAGCTTTTCACTTCGTTTGCAACATACTGAAGTGTTTCCTGTTTGGAGTTTAGAAACACAACAGGGAATATTTGATGCGGTGTTGAAGGGACATATTGACTTCGAATCTGAACCTTGGCCTCTAATATCCGACAGTGCAAAAGACCTGATTCGGAGGATGTTATGCTCTCAACCATCAGAACGCTTAACCGCTCACGAAGTGTTATGTATGTATACTATAACCTAGTATTGCTATTATAATTGATTTGAAGTTATATTATATTCTTCAAATTGGGGAACTGCTTACTAAATTTGGTGTTTGCTTTCCTTGTAATTCTCATTGCTTGCATAATCATTCAGTAGTGACAGAACTATTTGAAGAATGTAAAAGCAGCTTATTTAATCCATTTTAGCTGAAGTGATTGTTTTTGAAAGTTGGCTTTCTGTTTTCTTTGGGCAGCAATGGATATTGATTTAAGTTAGCTGCCTTGCCATCATTTCTATACAACTAATCTTTCTAAATCAACTGCATGACATAGTAAGGTTTATTTTTGCATATTTCTACTGTTAATTCGGTTCAAGTAATTA
Source organism: Melia azedarach (assembly GCA_028052125.1). Lineage (NCBI taxonomy): Eukaryota > Viridiplantae > Streptophyta > Magnoliopsida > Sapindales > Meliaceae > Melia > Melia azedarach. The sequence continues at coordinate 169,633 of CM051399.1, read as the reverse complement.
GCAATTTAGTACAATTCTTTCCATACAAGTTTGCTGCTTCTTGAGAATTGATAACCTGAAAGTTTCTGTTTAAGTTTGTGTTTGCATAATTGTCAAGGTAGCTAGCTACCTTAATGCATTACTTTTTTCTCACTTGACCATTTGCTCGGCACATATTTTATTTTTGGACTTTGTGGTGAAGAGATCTAGTATTAATGTCATTCTTTTGAAAAAGTTTTGCTACCTTGAGAATTTTGTGTGTATGTGAAAGGTTCTAGCTTAAGTAGGAATTCAAAATATGTCAAAATGGCATGCCCTCTTCAAAGTTTGGTGGTGGTTTCTTTTAAATATGTATGTATTCAAATTAAGGTGTAATTGTCCTCGTCATTTATTTAGGTCATCCTTGGATCTGTGAAAATGGAGTTGCTCCTGATAGGGCACTGGATCCAGCTGTACTTTCTCGTCTCAAACAATTCTCTGCAATGAATAAATTAAAGAAGATGGCTTTAAGGGTAAGTGCAAGTGCATAAAGATTCTGTGAATGAAAATTGACACTTAGAAGCATAAGAAAGTTATGTCTTTTTGTCTCTCACTAATCATCCTGTGGAGTCAGCCTTTCCAATTGGAAAGCAACTGACATTTAATGTGGACTTTTAGCTCTCAGTTCAAGGCTAAAGCATGGCCACAATATGACATTTTCTTTTTGATGTTTTTCATGATCAGGTGATAGCCGAAAGCCTTTCTGAAGAGGAGATTGCTGGTTTAAGGGAAATGTTCAAGGCCATGGATACTGATAGCAGTGGTGCAATTACATTTGATGAACTCAAAGCTGGTTTACGAAGATATGGGTCGACCTTGAAGGATACAGAGATACGTGATCTTATGGATGCGGTAAGATGCGGGAGCTTACAACTGTGCATGTGTGAGAGCTCACGTGTTAGTGAGTGAGTGTGTGTGTGTGTGTGAGAGAGAGAGAGAGAGAGAGAGAGAGAGAGAGAGAGAGATGGAATAATTGTAGTATCCTATCATGATTACATTTCATTTTTCATGGTCCCTTTTCCTTTTCCTTGTCCTTCCCTTTACTTTGTTTTTCCTATCTCATTTTTCCCTTTTGTTGACCTGTGTGGTTGTTGTGAATATACTGCTATTATGTTGTTTGATTATATTCTAATCAGCCAAGCAATTTTGATTGTTTCCAGGCTGATGTGGACAATAGTGGAACCATAGACTATGGGGAATTTATAGCTGCAACAGTTCACCTCAATAAATTAGAACGTGAGGAACATCTTATCGCAGCATTCCAGTACTTTGACAAGGATGGAAGCGGTTATATTACAGTTGATGAGCTTCAGCAAGCTTGTGCCGAACATAACATGACAGACGTTTTACTTGAAGATATTATCAAAGAAGTTGATCAAGATAATGTAAGTTACCTTAATTTCATCACCTGTCTTAAATTTTTTCTTCTTTTTCAAACTTTTAGATGATAGCTGTAATTTTCATGGTGGTATCAAACTAAAATCTTCCATGTATGTATGTATGTATTGTCTCAGGATGGAAGAATTGACTATGGAGAATTTGTTGCCATGATGCAAAAAGGCAACATAGGACTGGGTCGAAGGACTATGCGAAACAGTCTGAATATGAGCATGAGAGATGCACCAGGTTCCCAATAGCTTTCAGTCATGCACATTATGTACAGGTATTTTTCGGCTTCTAAATTCAAATTTGCCTTTTGTATATTTCCTTGTAATTAAATGAAAAAAATTTGTGAGTTCTTAAATTTCAGATAATATCTATGAGCTCATATTTTATTTGTGTACCCGTGTGGTTGCTTCAATTTTGACAAAAGGACCGGAGTGTTTTTCACTAGTACTTTTAAGCTGAGAATCAAATAGTTTATGCCACTATAGTGATGAAAGTTTGTTTTCTGTACTTGCAAATCCTTATTCTGACATGCATATCTCAGGTTGTACAGCAAGTGAAACGAGGATGATTGGCGATGATGCTGGGGAGAAAGTTTTCAGTCCCTCATTAGTTGGAAACTTTCTTAGGCCACTAAAAAATTTAGAGATAAAAGAGTTTCTATGTTTTATTAATCATCTAGATGTTAGTAAGTTGCTGTATGACTGAACAAAATGGTAGCAAGTTTAGTGAACCAGATGTGAAGTGATGCTGTGTTTTTCTTGTCTGATGTTTTTCTGTTGTTGAAGGAATTGGATTTGTTGTCATGAGCAAATCGAGAGCCTTATTTGTGTGAATTGTAAAAGCATTATAAATTAATGATTTTTCCTGTCAGTAGGCCCTGGAATTTTGCATATTACACAAGGAATATACGAGGCAGCAGAAAAACAATTTGTTGCAAGTTAAAATCGTTACTAATTGGGCTTGGCATCCCTTCCAGGCTTCATGGTAGTTTATTACAGATATGAAAAAGAAGTATGAAAGTGAAAGGTTCTTGTCTTTTCAAGCCAATGTCCTTTCAAGATGCTGCAAAGTTGAATTTGACAATAAACCCATATAGGAGATTCTAAATGGCTCAAATATGTGTTCATGCATAAGAATGCAACTGATCCATGTGCAGATGGATGGATCCGATTTCTGGTATTTTGTTTATTGCCCCGGGATGGAAAACAAATATTATACAGTGCATCTACACTAAGGCTTCATGTTTGCAGTCTAATATGAGTAACAGGATTTAGTATACTGATCAACAACAGCGTATCTTGTTATACGCCTTCCAAAAGTGCAGTTTCTTGAGCTATTGATATTTCCTGAGGATAAAATTAGGGAACAAGTCAGAACAAGAACAAACCAAAATCATGAAATTTCATGAATTAGTAGATCATTTCATTTCTTATATTTAAGCTTGTATTAAACTCAAGTTTCCCCATTCTAATCTACCATTGCTAAGGTGTTTTAATAAAGAATTTGAAACAGATTTAAGTGTTGACTTGAGAAAATCTTTGGTACAAACTTGCCTTTAACGTTGTATCATTGGAGAAGATGCATCTTGATGCAATGGCATGCCCATGATCAAACAGCCATCCGGCTTCAAGTAATGATTCGCCATCTTCACTTTCTTTCATAGAGCACCATAATTGCCGGGGAAGCAAAGTTAGATCACATTCATCTCTCGTTGACTTCTGCAGAGTGTCTCCTGAAAATTCTTGAAGAAAAGTCTGGAAATTTGACAAGAAGTTCACACAACATACACCAATCAGGCCATGAGTGACACATAATTCTTTCACCAAAATCATTCTTATTTATTGGTCAATGATATGTAATTACTTTATTATTGCAGCTATAACATACGTATCAGAAGATGTACAAAACTCAAAGCATGATGCAAGAAACTGAAGCAAAAGATGAAAATGAGGCATTAAAAGGATCAACATAATTTATAAATAAACTAGTGACTGAAGAAGGTGATGACTATCTTATTCTGCTAATGATTGCAGTGAGTCATGACATTTTAGCCACATCAATTTCTGCTAGATCGTTTTAAAATCGAACAACTATATCTGCTTCATTTTCTTCTCAGAAATTTGTTTCATTTACGTTTCGCTATTGTTGCATTTACGTCTTAGCCAAAATGAAAGAAAGATGAAATTCATCAACTCACAGATTGAGAACTGGTGAAGCTGGCAGTAGAACTAGCCCCCTGCCAAACCCCAACCACCTCCAAAGCTTTTAAAGCATCTGTAGCAGCAAAACTTGAATCCCGGATAGCACATCCCCCTAGCTGATCACCATTTCTAAATGGTCCATACCACTGCTCACAAAAAACTCTAAATTTCTCCAATACCATCTGTTTATCTTGAATGCGAACAACCTGAATTATCCTGGCACGAGATTCTCGATCCTTAGGATTGATCAAGCAATGCTCCACCTCAAATAACTCATATGTATCATTATCTCCAATTGGCCAAACGGCTACATAACATCCACTAGATTGATATGCAAAGGCAGCTACTTTATTATCTGCGCCTCCAAAGTTTCGCTCATCAATGCTATATTGTGTTGCAGCATCTGCTTCACATCCAACTGTTGGAAGTAGTTTTATTGATTTGTAGAACATCATCTTTTCCCCCGGTTGAGCAAGCGTAGGGCACTGTGTTTGCCAATCAAAAACCTTAACTTCCCACTCTCTGTAAGCTTCAGGAACAACAGATTCAGGTAGTTCAATTGGATTTCCTTCTCTAGTAAATTCTGCTCCAAATCCATCCCATTCACCAGACACATTTTTGGCAAAGTCTGACCATGCTTCAACATATAAAGGGACACTAAAATCAGATAAAAACTGAAACTTTAACATCAAACATAACTACTATTTTTCATATTCACCAGCACTTGTTTGGCAAATTCTGACCATGCTTCAACGTACTAAAAGGACACTAAAATCAGATAAAAATAACAACTTTAACACCAAATATAATTCTTTTCATCTTCCATTATCTGACCGCAGAAATAACAATTATAAACCTGAAAAAGAAGATGAGGGAGAAAGAGAGAAGAACCTACAATTGGTGGTGGATGAGGTTGTGGGATTGGAGCTTTGAACATCAATATCTGAGAAGCTGGTTTTGGCAACAAATGATATGGGTGAAGTTCGAAGACGAAATTGATTGGTGGGTTGAAGATGAACAGGATAAAAATTGGGTTTGGAATGGTGCTGATGTATGCTGGCTAGCTTTGGTAATGGAAAACTGAGGGAGTTTAAGGTTCTGTTCTGAGAGATTATGCTGTTAGCAGCTAATGCCATTGGCAGAATCACTTCTCTTTCTCTCAAACAAATTCAGTTATCTGGGAAAGTGAGTATTGAGTTTGACAGCAGAGAGTATCAACATTCAATGGCTTAGGAAGAATGGAGAGGAGAAAGGAAAGAATATTCTTGATTCAGCAACTGACAGGAGACGCGGAAAAAAATCCATTGGGTTTTGTAAGGACTTGGATCAGTTTCCAAGCCCAACTCAACAAATCTACTACCCTGACTCTAGTCTGACACAATATGATTGGACCCAAACTAAAACCAAACCCAACAGGCTTGTTCTTTTTTCATATTGTTTCTTTTTTGGGCACTGTGCGTTGAGTTCCACCAAAGTTATATCAGATTACTCGACCACTGTGACTTTTCATATGAATTAATTTGTTGATAGATGAAATCACGAAAGAACACTGATTTTTGTTTTTTTAAAAAAAAGTGCCATGTTATTGTTAATTTTGTTCAGCTTCAAAACGTTGTTAATACAGAATTAGTCAAATTGTCAACTACCCACATGCATCATCACTTCGCTTGCTGCTGAAGTTTCTAAAAGGTTTCATGTTTTTTACCCTTCTCTTCATTTTTCATCTGCTTCTCCTGCTTGCACAAAGTTAGTAAGAGTAATTTTCTTGAATTATAATGATGTAATCTTAAAAATCTAACCACAGAAGCACGTTTTCTTGTCCGACCGAAGAATTGGGTGGTTTTCACATATGGACAATAACAATAAAAACTGACAGAGAGGATATTCATATTCAACAAGGGGACCAGCTACTGATTCAGACAGGTTCTTGTACTCTTCCTCGCTTGCCAACGAACAATTTTTGTTTTCTCTCGTGTTCTGTAATATTTTTCCACCCGCCCTTTCACTCTCATCTTAATTTCATCCCTTTTAATTACTGTCATTCACACATTCTGCGGCGGGATGGTGATCCATGTGCACGTAGTCAAACCCACAACCATATTAGTATTTGTCTATTGCCTTTTTATAAAAAAGAACATATTACATTTGGGTTGATTTGATTATGCACCGACACTTTCTTCACAAATCGAGGAGATGATACCAATTCCAAACCCCACTTCTTCAATAACAATCTTTCTGGGAGAACTAACAGGCCCCATCAATCGGCTATACAACTGTAGCAGACACAAAAAACTTTCTCTATACAAACAAGCAACCTTGTTCAAATTGTGTCATCATTCATTCGGTCGAGTGTTTAATCATGTTGGTACTCTTACCAATCATTGGCTTTCAACGTTATTCTATTTCACCGACGATTCTAAAATTACACGGAAAACACAATTAGCCTTCAAATTCAAGACTAGATCTGAGGGACAACATTTAATTTTTATATTACATTACAAAATATAAAGCTTTCACAATGAAACAACAACAAAAATAAATTAAATAAATAATCATATTTACTAACAAAAACAAAAGTTAAAACTTTCTAACACAGTAATGGAATTCACCCTCTTAGATTCATTCATTCCCAGTATAAATCCAGCTGCTTGCTGCTACCCCATGATTTTTCTTTTCGAGCCCAGCTGTAGATTTTGATCTCTTCTTAACCCCAGATCATAAAACTCATATATATGGTAGAAGAACAATACTAGAAACAATTTAGCATGCGTAGTACAAAACAAATCTATCTTGAATTCTTATTCTTCCACAAAAGTTGAAGCTTTAGCTTTGAGCAGTTGTCAACCTTGAAAATTCTTGGAGTAATCGAAAGAAGAGTACTTGCAGGTTTGGGGAAGACCAACTTTATCAGATCCCATGAGTTTTTTAATCTCAGACCTAACCTTGTAAAACACATGTCTCAAGCTTCCTTTGTTTTGGCAGCCGAGAACTCTTGTTTCCTCCTCGTTCATTTCCAGATCTTGGGCAAAGCTTGGTTTTTTTGACAGGATCCACGTCCAGCCCCAGTCCCACCATTTTCTTACGGAAGTTCCAGCGTATTCCCCCATGGCGGAAACCGATTTGGATCTCTGAAATGCCCATGAAGTCGTTTGCGACGAAATGGGCTGGATCTTTAGCGACAGAGAAGATAGGCGCCGACGGAGGCTGGGTTGTTGCTCCCCCTGCGAGACGGGGAGAGAATTGCTTTTGGGTAAGAAAGATTTCTTTTGAATGCTCTGAACAATGGAACTCATGGTGTTTTAACTTTTAACGAAGAAAACAGGAACGGAATGCGGTTAGTTCAGGTGTTTGTGAAAATGTGTCAAAGAAGGAAAAACTAAGAGCTTTTGAGCTTTAGATGTAAATGCAGATCAGGGGTGTTTGTGGAAATGTGTTAAGGAGAGGAGGAGTAGAGAAGAGGAGAAGAAGAAGAAGAACGAAGAAAGAAGAGGGTGAAATGTAGTGTTCACAGCTCTATCACAGGCTGTTTTATTCTTTTTCGTGGTGGATGACATGGTGCTATGATGGTGGGGTCCATTCATAAGTTTCTATTCACTATTCAGCAATGCATTTAAATCAACTTCTCATAAAAGCGCTTTGGAGAAGTTGCTGATTTCTCAACTTTAGTCTTTAGCCATTCCATTTTTTTTTCTGTTAACTCTTTATTTTTAATTTTTAATTAGGCGTTGATTGGTTGTTAATCAAGTTAGATTAGATGCTTTCTTTGTGTCATTAATTAAGAGCTCATTCTCATTCTCATATATATTACAAGAGCCAAAACTGACAGACAATGCCGACAATGCATCATTAATCTTCCTTCCGTATATTATTATTTCGCATGTAACCCAATAATTTATCGATATAACAAAATATGAACATGTAATTAATTATTTACTAACTCATAATAATTATTATTATATAAAATATTTCAATTCATAATTTTAACTTTATTTTCAAAATTTTATAAATTTATGTCAAATTTACAAGTGTATTTTAACATTTAAATCTCTCAAAATATTTTGATAAAATAAAAAAATAGTGGAAATTTTGATTATTACGTAGAACAGTAGAAGAAAAAAACACGTTATGATGAAAAAAAAAAAGGGATTAAATTACGATATTTTGGAACTACTAGTTGTAAAACAAAAAGCACGCAATTTCTCGGATATTGGCCAAAAACGTGGGGAGAGAGAGAGAGAGAACTTCGAAGGCGTCGATCTAGTATTCTAATTTCTTGTTCTCGTGGCCGTGAGTGAGGTGACTCGTGAAAGTGGGCCCACCTTCTAGCTGTCGGTTGTAAAGTCTGGATCTGCTTACGGTTTTAGTGGTAAAGCTCCTTTCTCCATTATGGGCCGTCGACTCGAGCCTCAACTATAGAAAGGAAATGGGCTCATATTTGGGCTGATCTCCAACACATTCTGGGCGTCAAATCTCGCGTAATTTTTTATTTTATTTTTAAATTTTTGTTAATTAAACAGAAAAAAAATCAGCTTTTCAGTTCGATAGATCTCGGCTTCAACTAACGAAGTCGTACGCGAGCATCGAAATTTCGTCAATGGAGTACAGGAAAATCAAAGACGAGGTAAAGATTTTCCAGTTCTTTGTCTTTTTGTTTTCCACCCGACATGTTCAGATTTTAACTGTAAATTTTCGATGGACTTGCAGGACGACGATGGAAGTGGCGGTAATAGCAGCGACATCGAGAACTTGAGAGGAAAACCTCTTTCAGCTCGTATGTTCTTAACTGTCTTCTTATTTTCGCTGAAGATCAATTTTTTCATTACTACCGGCTTATTGTTTTTAAACTGAAATACAGTTTCTGTCGGCAATGTGAGTGCAAATTCCAGTGAATTGGCTAAGTGGAAGCGCAAGTAAGTTGGAAAGATTTGATTTTTGCAGAAAAAGTTTCATCTTTGAATAAGAATGAGTTTGTAAGTGGATATTTGATTGGAATAGGTCAGTTGTTACACTTGCATTGACTGTGCTTACGAGTTCTCAAGCAATATTAATTGTGTGGTCTAAGAGAGCTGGCAAGTATGAATATAGCGTCACCACTGCTAATTTTTTGGTAAGGAAGATGCATATGTAATGTAGTCCTGTTAAATGTCATATTTTGGCTTGAATGTAGACTGAAGATGACATTTTATTTGCTTCTTTTAAAAATTAGGTGGAGACTTTGAAATGTGCATTATCACTTGCTGCCCTGGCAAGAATTTGGAACCATGAAGGTGTTACTGATGATAACAGGTTTCTATTCTTTTTCTTTTTTGTCTTTTCTGTTTCGATTTCTTTTTTATATTTATATGTATTATTGTACTGTGATTGTTTAAAATCATATAAGCTTAGTGTGATTATATGATTTGATCTATTTGAGTTGGAGTTAGCACTTTATTAATTTTGGGATGGTGTTACGAATTTTCCCTCTTGGTAAAATCATATAAGCTTAGTGTGATTTCTTATTCCCATTTTTATCCTGCTTTGAAACTAGGTTAAGCACAACTTTGGATGAAGTTATTGTTTATCCGATCCCTGCTATACTTTACCTGGTCAAGAATTTGCTTCAGGTTGGTTGCTGTAGTTGTTCGGTTTTCATAAGTTTCAACATCATGGTCGTCTTTGTTTACAGAACATGATTGTGCTTTTTTATATTTTCTGTGGCAGTATTACATCTTTGCTTATGTAGACGCACCGGGTTATCAGATACTGAAGAACCTGAATATTATCAGCACTGGTGTTTTATACCGAATTATACTTAAGAAAAAGTAAGTGTTTCTTCCTCTGCTGTGTAGTTAAAAATAGATAAAAAGGAATCAGCTATTGTTCAAGTCTTATGAAGGGAAAAGGCCACTGTTTACTTAAACCGGAGATACACCTTACTAAATGAGTTCTTGCAAGAGTGTAACCAGACACATCTAACCTGAAATTTGTTTCCAGGTTAAGCGAGATTCAGTGGGCAGCTTTCATTCTACTATGTTGTGGGTGCACCACAGCACAACTGAACTCTAAGTAAGATTTATCATCACATTGTTCCACAGTTTGACTAATTTATAGATAATTCTACCTATAAGCTATGAACCAAAAATCAAAATCTCCAATCTGTCACCATTTACAGTCTTTTATTTCAAATTTTATTTTTTGTTCTATTTATTTTACCATGTCTTAGATTCATGTTGTTCTGGCAGTTCAGATCGTGTCCTTCAAACACCTTTGCAAGGTTGGACAATGGCTATTGTGAGTAGCTAACAAACTTCAGGCTCTTAATCCAGTGGAAATGAGAAGTTTGAATGAGTTTCATAGCTTGATACTGGCTATTATAACAGTTGGTAATTCCTTTTGCAGGTAATGGCACTTTTAAGTGGTTTTGCTGGAGTATACACTGAGGTAAACTTTTAAAGTAGACATTTTGTTCTTCATCTACTTGGATTTGCAGTTCATAAAACATTATTCATTGTTTATATAATTATCTCAGTCATCATAATTTGGCCAAAATAGATATATTTCTCAATAGTATGTCAATCATTCTTTTCAAAAGAAGAAAACTCTTGTTTGAGGATGGTCAGAGCTCCACAAATGCACTTTGCATTCCTCATTTTAATGACCTTGGAAATTACACTTTTTAATAGTACGTTTCCTTTTCTCTGACAGGCTATAATTAAAAAGCGACCTTCAAGAAACATTAATGTGCAAAACTTCTGGTTGTATGTCTTTGGGATGATCTTCAATGCTGTTGCAATAGTGACTCAAGATTTTGATGCAGTCATGAATAAGTAATTCTTTTACTGGTGATGCACTTACAGTCAGTCGACTCTCTCTTCTGTGTGTCAATGTGTGCATCTATGTGCGATTCAATTATTAAATAGATCCATCCATTGCTTTTTACAACAATTCCTTCTATTTCCTGCTTTTCAAAATTAAAAGAACAGTACTCCTGTAATTGATAAATAATGCCTAGATATCTCAAAATTATATATATATATACTTTACAAGTTTTGCATTTTTTGTTCAGGGGGTTCTTCCATGGATACTCGTTAATTACGGTTCTCATGATTCTTAACCATGCACTGAGGTACTCTTTGCCTCTTTATGCCTTGGTCAACTCTAGTAGTGGCTTGTTTTCCTTGTTATGTTCTATTTGGCATTAGATATTGCACTACGTATTGAGCTCTAAGTTTGCCGTTGTCAGTTTCCATATGTTGTCTTGATACTGTGTGCCTGATTATTTGATTATTTTAACCCTGCAGTGGAATTGCTGTCTCCATGGTAATGAAGTATGCAGACAATATTGTGAAGGTAAGCTAGATGCTTTGATTTTGAATTAAGTTTGATTTACTAATTTGCAAGGTTCCCCAAACCTGTTGGATTATTCAAATTTAGGACCTTATTGCAATGACCAAAGTTTATTCTTCAGATCATCTTATTTAAGGATGTCTTGATTTATAATCAATTTTGAAAAGAAAGGAGAATGCATCAGCAGGTTCCTGAACCAAAGCTGATGTTTTGATACTTAGTTTCAAAATGTTGTGCAGGTGTATTCTACCTCAGTGGCAATGCTTCTCACTGCAGTTGTTTCTGTGTTCCTTTTTGGCTTTCATCTCTCCCTTGCCTTTTTCCTTGGTGCTACGTAAGTGAACTTTTAGCAAATGCTATAACTCGGCCACAATTGTAGTCAAAATTTAAGAAGTTGACGCTTGATGGTTCAATTGGTTTGTATGACATCACATTTTTGGTCTTAGATTCCATGCATTTGCTATGCTAACTCATTTATTACTGGTGTTTTCAGTGTGGTCTCTGTCTCGGTATACTTGCATTCAGCCGGGAAACTACAAAGATAGAAGTAACTTCCCCTTTCTTCCTGCCTGATTACACTATCCCCAGTATGCCTGCATTGTGTTTCCGGTATTGTTGCAATTCTCAGTAGAGTTGAGTTGCATTCTGCTGGGGAGCTACAAATACAGGGGTTACTCCTTTTGCTGCCCAATTGGACTGTCAGTGTAAAGGCCAGAATGCCGTGAATTTTTGATCACCTTTTCCCAATTGATTATACTAAATTCAACAAATCAAACTCCAGACTATATATAGAGAGATATGTTTTCACCTATTTCGTAATTCTTGTTACAATTCGTTCAAGAATAATGACGTGGATATGGAGATAATTGTGTCTAAAGTAAATGGGAAACAGTGACGAGTTACAGTTGTAAAAATACCTTCTTGATTAGTAAGTGTAAACTCGACAAGTTTATTACGATGTTTTGTTTCGTTCTATCTTGAGTCGTGAATATCCACATCTATATTCCATAACTCAGTCTCACAGAACTTTAAAAAAAAAAGAAAGAAAGAAAGAAGACCCTCGGTAAGGATGCAGTTCAGTGGTAGCAAGGACAATAAAATAAATAATATTGGAGTCCGTAAGTTTTTATGTTTTCATATAAAGTCATAGTCTGTCTATTTATATCAAATAAGTCTTGAACCCTATTAAAATAACTAAATTGCCCTCAAGTCAAATACTTTTATGTCAAAATCCAAAATGGCAATGATAGTTAAATATGTTATGGTTTTGAGGATAAATTATAATTTAGGTTGGTTATTTCAGTATGAATTGGACCCTGGCGGCCTATTTGTTATATATAGACAAACTATAGTTTATGTTATAAAAATAAGAAAATTCAGGGACCTGCAAGTTATTACCCTTGGGGCTTGTGTACATAATCTCATTTTATTTCCAAGCCATGCGGGTAGTGTGTACATGTATACCGTGATATGATATCTATATATTTTAATTTTCTCGGAGTATTATGTTTCCCTCTTCTCTGACTCCGATGCTAATAATATGATATCAGGATTGCAACTTTCTCTTAAACAAATGAACATGCGTGGGACAAAAGCCTGGCAAATATTAACCAATCGTAAAGACACAGTATTCTAGAAACAACAGGGAAAAAAAAAAAAGCACAAAACAATTCAATTTCAACTTCACTTCAAAGCAACATGAGAAAGAAAATCTATATATAGCTCACTCCATTTCCTCCCTCACATCAACTCATCTACTCTTCTCACTTCTCTTTGAATCATCAAAACATTCGCCGGCCTTTTGGAAATGGCTCTCTTTTCTCATTCCAAGTTCTTGCTTCTCTCTTTGTCTTTGTCTCTTTTCGTATGCTACAGTCTTGCTCGTGATGATGATTTCTCAATTGTGGGTTATTCACCTGAGCACTTGACTTCCATGGATAAGCTCATTGAGCTGTTTGAATCATGGATGTCTAAACATGGGAAAGCTTACAAATGCATAGAAGAGAAGTTGCATAGATTTGAGATATTCAAAGAAAACTTGAAGCACATTGATCAGAGGAACAAAGAAGTTAGTAGCTATTGGCTTGGGTTGAATGAGTTTGCAGACTTGAGCCATGAAGAGTTCAGGAGCAAGTATTTAGGACTGAAACCTGAATTTCCCAGAAGGAGACAGTCATCTGGCGAGTTTAGTTACAGAGATTTCGAGGCTTTGCCAAAATCTGTTGACTGGAGGAAAAAAGGTGCTGTTACTCAGGTGAAGAACCAGGGTTCATGTGGTATGTATATCATAAAAAAAAAATCCACTGTTCTTTTTGGAGATTGATTATGCGTTGGGTAAAGAGTCATGAAAAAATAATGCAAATGCAGGAAGTTGTTGGGCATTTTCAACTGTTGCAGCGGTGGAGGGCATACATCAGATAGCTACAGGAAACCTTACTTCACTGTCGGAACAGGAGTTGATTGACTGCGACACTTCTTTCAACAATGGCTGCAATGGAGGTTTGATGGATTATGCATTTGAGTACATAGTTGCTAGTGGTGGACTCCATAAGGAAGAAGACTACCCATATCTTATGGAGGAAGGCACTTGCGAGGAAAAGAAGGTACATAACATCTATTTCAAGTTAAGTTAGAACCTGCGGAAGCTAATCAGTGTTTTTCGTCCGTGTTTTAGGAAGAGATAGAGGTAGTGACGATCAACGGTTACCAAGATGTACCAGAAAATGATGAACAGAGTCTCCTGAAAGCACTGGCTCACCAACCTGTTAGTGTAGCAATTGAAGCTTCTGGCAGAGATTTTCAATTTTACAGTGGGGTAAGCTTATCTCGCACAAACTATGAATACATGTTACATTCCAAAAAAAGGAAAAAAAAGATTTCCAATAACGAATTTCATGCAATTTGTAGGGTGTATTCAATGGTCCTTGTGGAACAGAACTTGATCATGGAGTGGCAGCAGTTGGTTATGGAACGTCAAAGGGTTCAGATTACATCATTGTGAAGAATTCATGGGGACCCCGATGGGGAGAAAAAGGATACATCAGGATGAAGACAAATACAGGAAAACCCGAAGGACTTTGTGGTATCAACAAGATGGCCTCATACCCCATCAAGAAGTAAAGAACTGCTTGGTTTTTCGCTCGCTATGAAGACTTTCATTTCATTGAAGACTTTCATTTCATTTCATATCAGTTGTTTCCTTCTTGCATCGACTAACTTTGTCTGCCTGTACTTGCTGTTTTCAGTAATAAATACTATGGCTTAATATTTCGCAAGACAAGAACTGCTACCATAAAATCTTAACTTGAATATGAATTAATGATACTTATAAGTAGTGGAAATTCATATGAAAAGAATATATACATACATACATACATACTATATATATATATATAAGGATGAAATTCAACTTACATATGTGTTAACGTTTTGAGGTACTAATACCTAATATTATGTGTACTGAGTGATTGATAGAAAATAAAATTGTGAAAGGAGTACAGGCAAAGAATCAACATTAGCTCAAAATTTCATTGTATTTGAAGACGCAGTCATAAAGCCGGCCTCCTAGAAACTGGGCAACCTCTGGATGTTTCACCTGCAACAGAGATAATCCAAAAGAAACACAATATATAAATGCACAACATCAACGATATCCAGAAAATGAATTCATTAACTAAATTCTTGAAAAAGAAATAATACAAATGAAGCCATTACCATCCCAATCTTCAGGGAATCACATTTAAATTGAGCATACAGATTTGTTTCGATTCCACGACCCTGACAAAGGCAGGCAATGAAAATTTTACATTATTGTTGGAGAATTCAACATTTTAACCGATGCTGATATTTAGCTGCCCAGTACTAAGGGAATATTTTACACGGTGGCATTTTGGGTTGTTATCTTGCAAACTTTCTTAAAAATACACGAGGAAATGAACCAAGCCTCAACCACAAAAAGTGATTTAGGTTCAATATTATCTTGAAAATGTTATGAACATACCATCCCTTCCAAGATAACCAGGTCAGCATCACTTGCCAGGTAGGCAAGCTCTTGCGACACTCGTGTAAGATCAATAACCTACAACAGTTATGAAAATGAAAGAGGCTAATTACCACAATGAAAATCAATCATCATGCAGTGATTCAAAGGCATCTGTTCCACTCATGCACTAATTAGAAAAATAAATAGTACTCTCATTTCTTACTGGCAAGTCATTGCCAGAATTGGCAATCAAAAGATTTGAAGTATCAACACCCATGAGCTGCCCATTTTCATCCTTCAACTGGAAAATTGGCACCACATTAGAGGTCAACCAAGAATGACAAATAATCAAAATTCTTATAATTATTATTTCTTTTATCACCTTTGATAGGATCTCAATCAGTTCCAGGTAGGTTACATCATTGATTGAAGGTAAGTCATTAGCAGCCAACACAACCTGTACAGAGAAAAAATGAGAGATCATGAAAACATTTAGACACCTATTATAAATAACCGAAAAGAAAGAGAATACGGAACGGGGCTTTTCAGCTTTTAAGACTAAATGGAAGATCCATTACAGTGCTAAACAAAAATTCAAATGTAACCAATTTTATCTGACAAAGCAATGATTTGAAGACAGAGTGGCAAGTATAGTTCCAAGTTCCAAGTGTCAACTAATAATGGGTTACATCATATCACAAGAAGTACCTAACTGATATGTATATAATATTAATTAAAAAGATTATATATATGAAAGCAAACCTTAGTTCCATGTCGGAGTAATTCTCTTGCAAAAGGTAGAATACCCAAAATTATATCTGCACCAGAATTATCAACAAAAATGACAGCCTGTCATGCACAAAAATAGAACTCGTTAAAATATAGCATAGCATTGATCTTTCACTTGTTTGAAGAGAAATGCTTTTAAGGATGAGACTACTTGAAAAAGATATCATGTAAAATAAACCACATAGGGAGCTTGCCTTTTTCCAAGTTTTCTTGCTCCATTTCACTTTAAAAGCCTCCAAATCATCAATAACCCAAGGCCGAGGGACAAGATTTTGACAACTAGCCAAAAAGGACATACCATCCTTTGAGAAAACCTCAGCAAGCTAAAAAAATAATATGTTCAGTTGTTTAATACATTAATAATTTAATCAACTACTATGATGAGCATACAAACTGTCAGACCAAAAATATCATGTTCACAAAAAAAAAAATCATATCTATGAGATAAAAGATTAACTACCTGTGCTGAACCGAGATCAAATATGTTTCCCGCAAATATTCCTCTCACCAGATTCTCTAGATGCTTGCCTTCATCTTCAATAGCATCATTAAGACGAACAACATCTCCAAATAAGGATATAGCCTTTGCATTTTCTTCATCCTATGGCAATTTGTCAAGAAAGGAACGTTCTTAAGCAAAAACAAACAGAAACACGATAGCCAATATCATCAATTCTCTCTCCTCACTATCTCTCACTTCTCCCCCAATTTTCTCCCCAAATATTCTGTCGTTTGGCTGGCTAGTATATTGCTGTTCAGTCAATAGAAAAGTTCAGAAGAGTCAGGTAATGTCTCCCACAACTCACTACTGTTCTTTCAGTCCATAACATTTTCAGTCATCAGAACAAGATACTTTTATGTTGCCATTCATTTAATTCACATGTAAACTTCACAGATTTGGCATGTGAAAGTAAGATGTAAAGTAGAAATATCTAGCATTTACCTTGACTTTCTTGAATATATCTCTGAATCCCAATTCCCTAAGGACTTGCTCACGAATTCGGCAAAGAAGCTTAAATATTCCCGAAAATAGAAATTAAACAAGCAAAGAGGTTACTCTCCACAATACACCATTGTGCAAAATAATCATCCTGAAAATGATAAAATGAAGTGGACAAAATCATCGCAGAGCTCGACTTACAATGCAATCAGGTGGCCCACCATGACTTTCTGGATCTGTCTTGAGGTCCTCAAGTATCTCCGAATACCTTTCAGAAACAAAAACAATAATGCTCTCAGAATAATCAGAACTCCAAGATGCACATATAATAATAGAATTATTTACTTCAACAAACATACATCAACTAGCATGACAGATAAACTCATTCCAGTTCTCTCGATACCTTATGGTTTAAACAGCTACTTCAGGAACCGACAGTCTAGGAAAAACAGAGCACCTAAATGCCAAAATATGCTAGACTGCATTTAAAACTAATCAATGATTCCAGTTCAGCAACATATGATTTTTTGTAAAAAGAAAGAACTTGTTTGCCTGAAAAAAGAAGTCCAATATACCAACAATAATAACATAAGCATCATTAACTAAGGATAATAAAGTTCTCACATTGTAATTCATGTTAGTATTTCACATTTGCTAATTAGAAAAAAAAATCATTTTTCTATCACAAAGAAAATTAAATTATAATTTAATGAAGTAAACAAGAAGAGAAAAATTCCACACTGTATACATCCAAAGCAAGAAGAGATAGGGGAAAAAAAAAGATAGATCCTAAGTGAACCGAAAAAAACACCGAGAATCACATATAAGAGAACCAACCTTTTAGCAAATTTTTCGGCTCTGACAGGAGCATCAGTCACGGTAGGATCACTCTCAGCTCGTTTCCTGCAATAATTGAAACAAACAGGTTAGAATAAAGAAGATCTTTTGGAGAAGCCAAATAAAAGTAATGAAGAATCAAATAAAAATAATAATGATTGAAGGGTTGAAAAATATGACTTGAAAGAAGGGATGGAATTGAGGAAGAGGTCGAGCCAAGCAATCTCAGTAGGGGTAGCCTTTTTGGGATTGTCAGACGGGAATCTGTATGGAATCGTGCATGCCCTGTAGTTTGAGTCGATCGGAGTCGGAAGCAATGGAAAAGGAACAAGCTCTGAATCACTTTCCATTCTTTTCTTTCCTTATTCGAAGTTAAGTTACTCAGCCAATGAAGAAAGGAAATGCGAGAGCAGAGAAGGAAGGGAAGAACGAACAGCTCCCTCTTATCCCGATTCCCGAATTTCCAACTTTGCAGAGAGTTTGAGTGCCAACTCCGTAATAAAAATAATCTCGGATTGTGCGTGGAAGCTCTGTTTCTTTTGCAAAATAGAATATGCTTCTTCTTTCTCTTACTGTATTATTATTATTATTATTATTATTATTATTATACTTTACTTTTCTTGTTTTTCTTCCTTTTATTTATTTATTTTTTGGTGTATTTTTTATCAACGAAAAAATCTATAACCAAAATTATCTAAGCAACCAATTTATATAAAATCATATTAGTTAAATTTATTTATATTTACTCGTTCTCAAGAATGATATCATGATATTCAAGCTTATTATTTTATGCGGAATGAAAACAGAAAAAAATTAAAAAAATCAAAATATACCTTCAACAAATAAGTAATTAAATTTTATAATAGTTAGTTGTATCACTCCCATTGAGAAAAATATTTTTGTAATGAATAAATTATAATGGTCTAAAATTTAAATTTTAATACATGACACAGCCTTGTCTGCTCTGCTGATAGGGGAAAGCAGCAGCTGCTCAAGACAACTTCCACATAATCAGAAACTATGAGAATTCTACATCCGAATAAAAAGAAGCATATAGTTTTCAACTAAGCACATGGTGGTGGGATTTGGGTGCCTATATATTTAGCTTCAACATTTTTACAAGAGGAAGTTGGGTGTTTCTCTTCAGATGCGAGGTCTAAATGAACATTCTCAAGGTAGATATTTTCGCATGGAATCCCTCTGCTACATTCCAGAGCAACTGCTACTGCTGAAGATGATGTCCCTCTTATGTTCTTGAAATGTATATCCCTTAGCTTCACCCGAGATGGTGGCTGCAGTCAATCATCAATGAAACTATCATCAGTTTCTCCGGGAACAGCAAGCATACAGATTTCCCGATGCAAAATGTAAATACTAACTTACTTTCGTAGGGCAAGAAGTGAATGGACAGTATGCCTGATCAATTATAATTGGATTGGTTACATTTTTCATGATAATATTCTCAAATGTCATATTGGTGGCTGCGCTGCTACCTGGTGAGTTAGCCCACGTCTTAATCCTAACACCATTCTTGGTCCCTGTCATGGTGCTATCTCTGACCACAAGTCCTCTTACATCTCCTTCATTTCGATACCTTCCCAAACTTCCAACACTAAATTACAATATATATACTTCAAATACAAGGTTAAATTTCTTCTTTCAAAAATTATAAGAAAAACAGCATGATAATAGCTAAGAAAACATTGGAGATACTGCACATGGAGATTCAGAATTACCTAACGCCATGACCAGGTCCGCAAGAGATGCTAGTGATAGTGATCTGAGAATTTCCTTGCCCGACAGAGATGCAGTCATCACCAGTACCGATATGAGATTTTGAAACGTAGACACTAGAGCTTCTCTCGATGTGGATCCCATCAGTGTTGGGACTGTCTGCTGGTGCTGAAATTTTAATTTTACTGCCTTGGAAGTTCTGGCACTCCACAAGAGCTATATGAAAGAATTTGCTATTCACGGAAGTTATGTTTCGGACAATAGTCCTATTCATTGCTACAAACTTGACATTCTGAAACAACAAAAAATGAATCTCCATCAGAATTAATCTGCCTGGCCTGTGCTTATGCCACCGTTTAGGGTCAAAATTCAATCAATTACCAAAGCCATTTCATTTATCCACATACTTTTCTCGAGGCTGACAAAATAATATGGCCTACAGATATTGACAATTTGCAGAAGACAGTGAACTGAAATGAATGTTTTACAGCAATGAGTTATGGAACATACCGTCGGAAGAAGTTTACAACTGAAGTTGGTGGGGCATCTATTGTAAGGCCATGCTTTTGCTCCCTGGCCATCAAAGGTCCCTCCTCCAGTCAGGGTTAGCCCTTCCAGCCCACCAAATTCAACCCAGCCAGCACCAAATCTATAGTTGGACAAATTTGTCGTTGCCATCAAATAACCCTGCAAGTTTGCTTCCCAGATTCCATCATAAACAGAGTATCTCCTCAACAATGATGCCGGATAACCCTCATGATGGCAAACAAAAAAAAAAAATTCCACAATTGGATAAAATTAGAACCTCACCTTCATTTGAATGGTTATATTTGTTACATTTTTGCAGGGGCCTCCAAATTTAATGGGACCGATCAGGTAAGTCCCTTTAGGTATCAGAAGATTTACAGCACCCGTTGTCTTACATGCCTCCTTCCATGCTGCTTTGAAGGCCTAAATAACAACTATTAGTTGTGGAACTATATTACATTGATCAGTAAAAGTATTGTGACAATTTTATCGCAGTACTCTCACAAGTTCAAGCTAAGCCTAATGTAGAATCGACAATGCTTACATTGAGAATTGAGATATTGAAATGAAGAGATGCAAGTCAAATTTGATAGTACGAAGCAAGCTCATGACTTCAAAACGTAAGTACTAGAAATTAAAAATAAATATTGCAGATATTCTTCCCACCACTGTAAACTTTACTTTTGCTTTGGCACATTGAAGACTGGTCACATTTTTTAGTCAGTCAAAGAAAATTAAATCATAAAGCTATGATTCTTGGAATAAATCATCGAGGAAAGGGAGAGAGAGAACAAACTTTGCTGTCATCAGTCTGACCATCAGCTCTGGCACCAAAGTTTTTGACATTAAATAGAATAGAGCTCCTTCCCCTGTGGTGTAAGGTTTTTCCTTGCGCTATGGTGCCTTCTGCACCATATATGGCTGCCATGTTCTCTCTTCCTATGATAATAACACCATTGAAGCAAATGATGAAAAGCACCAATAGTGACTTGGTATCAAGGTCAAGGTTCATTTTACTGCTACAGTTTGCTGTCTTTACGTTCTGCAGATTTGTAGGTTGGATAGTTGATATCGGTTTCCAAGCTCATTCAGGATTTTCATAAGTTGAGCAAAGAAAGAGTAAAAATGTCCAGTAATTTAAATATTAAAGGGGATTTTGGAGTTTGCATATAACTGCAATTAACTCCCTCCCCCACTATATTGGTGGTTAATAACCATCACTTCCACAGAACTAGTAAATATAAGAAAGTCCAATCACAAGTTGGCAACAGTTTATAATTCCAGTAAGCAGTTTTTTAATGCTCAGGTGGCTTATCATGAATAGGCTTTTCCTAAATTTAAGCTAGGGATAATTTGTCACCTCCTGTCCCCGAATTCATGCTCTGGACCAAACAGTGACAGAGCCAGTGCACTTACGATTTCCCCTTTTTCTTTGGTCACACAAGCTGTCCTTCTGCCTGTTCCTACAATTTGGTTGTCCATGGACTGATCATCTTAACTTCAATAACGAAAGACAAAGAAGCAGTCCGTAAACCATCAGATTGTTGGAAACACCTATTTGACAATTGTCAACTATATGACAAGCAAACCATGCATCAGAAATTGTTCCAGACTTTAGAATAATATATCATTTCTTTGTTAAAGGGAAATATATCACTATCAACGAAAAAACAGGAACAACAAGGTCAGCACAAAATAAGTGAGCAATAAAATTAATGATGATACTCCATTTAATTTCATTAATTGTAGCCCTTCTTTCTTGATTGAATCAATTGATATGCTCATCGACATCATAAGTCCGTTTGAAATAACTGCATACCACCATGTACATATTAATGCATTCCATTGAATAGCTATGCGGTGGAAAAGAAATGATGGAAATACATCAGCACAGAGAATTATAAATCATAAATCATAAAATATATCTTTCCTTTCTACAGCCTTTGGTGTAAAGCTCATTTCTTTGCCTTTGCAAACCTGAGGCATCGATACTTTTCCCCGCTTACTGTAATCTCGAGTGCTCCATCTTGGTTATCTTGATTGGATGCAGTTCCCATAAGAACACTTTTCTCTTTCTCTAAATTTTCTTTCTCCATCTTTAACCTTGCTTCTTGTCGGGCAATCTCAGCCTGGAAAATTAATAGTTAATCAAAATCCACAGTAAGCAACCTCCATTGAAATTCAAGACTGAAATAAGAAGAAAGAGAGATTATTCAAGCAACACTATAGATTGCAAAGCTCTAAGATCTTTTCCATTTCCTTAAAATGCATAACCTTTCAACTCAGGAGCAAGCACACATTTTGTACAAGCACAAGTGACAATAATGGCTACGACCGTGTTATTATATAGACAACTCAGCAATGCAGTCATCCACACAACAAGATAGGTGTCACAAATTTCCCTAACAGCAGTAAAGTAATCAATTGCTTTAAAACTGTGATATAAAGTACATCCAATTTAATCAACAACACAAAACGTAAAACATCTTACACAAAGTTGCAAACTCTAACACAAAACTTGAAATTCTTATACAAAAACTGAAGCTTTAAAACTTAAAACATCTAACACAAAACTTAAAACATTTAACACAAAATTCAAAAACTTGGGTGTATTCTTATACAAGCACCAGTGACAATAATGGCTACGGACCGTGTTATTATATAGACAACTCAGCAATGCAGTCATCCACACAACAAGATATGTATGTATGTATGTATGTATGTATGCACGCACACACAGCAAATGAAATAGAAAAATGAATGCTTTTTCAAAATTACGAAGTGTATTACTTTGTTTTAGCTGCAAATTAATACACCCGCTCGACTACGTCCGACTGACGCTTGATGTTATGAAAAAAAAATTGCATAAAGTAGTCAAATCAATGGTGCCAAAAACCAATCTCAACGCGGAATTCAATTACAGATAGAAAAACAGAATCGTAATCTAAACAGAGGGAAAAAATAAATAAATAAACGAACCTCGCGTCGAGAGAGTTCAGCTTTCCAAGCGGCTTCACGTTCGGCAACTTCGCGTTCACGTTCTTCAATGTAACTCTGCATCTCTCGTTCTTTCATAATCCTGTCTTGTATGTCTGCATCTAATGCCTCTTTCAGCTCCTGTACGAACTTGTCCACCACCGCTTTAATTCTCAAAGACATCTTTTTTTTGTCACTCTCCGCCTATGCTATTCTATTCGGTATTCATGCTCCGAACAAACTGGGGGGAATCGAGAGGAAAATGAAGAGAAAGTGGAGGAAAAGGAAGGAATTTTCGTGAAGAGAGAGAGAGAGAAGAAGTTGTAACTTCAGGACCTTTTGTTTTGTTTTTGTCCCATATTTCTTCTTCAAGCCCAAATTGAATCCAGACCCCCATTAAAACGCCGCGTTTTGCTGTCATACTCCTGACAAAGATGAGCTGTTTACACTTTTTTCCCCTTAAGTTTTGATTTTCTTCATTATGGTCCCTCAACTAAGTACGCTGGCGCAGATGGCGGCTTCCATCTGAGAGACTTGGGAAGGAGTTGAAGCTAAAAATGGGAAGTTTCAAAAGATGACTGATAAGAGATTGTTAACACTTGTTACAAAAAGAAATGATTTTGAAGAGCATTTCAAAGCTGAAATGGATTATACTATCTTCATTACAGCGTTCTTACTCCGTCACACCAATGGCTGCTCGTAATACTGGCAAAAAGTCAGCGTCTCTGCTTGATAACTTCACCAGATTCTGCTACCAAAGAGACCTAACGAGAGCCATGAAAGCCATGGACGTCATGCAAAGGCATGGAATTAATGCTGATTGTATTACCTACGCTGAGCTCATCAAGTGTTGCTTGGCTCATGGCGCTGTTGAAGAAGGTAAACTCGTTCACGAGCACGTTTTCTCTGGTAGGTTCGAACCGAAAAGGTTTTTGGTCAACATTTTTCTGAACATGTACGTGAAATTTAACCTCTTGGAGGAAGCGCAGAGTTTGTTTGACCGAATGCCTGAAAGAGATGTTGTTTCTTGGACAACCATGATATCAGCTTACTGTACTGCCAAGATGAATGACAAGGCGTTGGAGTTTTTGATTTTGATGCTTAGAGAAGGTGTCAGACCCAATATGTTCACTTATTCTGCGGTTTTGAGAGCGTGTGATAGTTTAGTCAATCTGAGGCAGGTCCATTGTGGTATAATTAAAGTTGGGTTAGAATCTGATGTGTTTGTGAGGAGTGCTTTGATTGATATTTATGCAAAATGGGGTGATTTGAGAAATGCAGTGTGTGTTTTCAATGAGATGGTGACTGGAGATTTGGTTGTTTGGAATTCAATCATTGGAGGGTTTGCTCAGAATAGTGATGGTGATGAGGCTTTGAATCTTTTTAAGAGAATGAAGAGGGCAGGTTTTTCACCTGATCAGTCCACACTAACGAGTGTTTTGAGAGCCTGTACTGGGTTAGCACTGTTAGAACTGGGGACACAAGTTCATGTTCATGTATTGAAGTATGATCATGATTTAATACTTAACAATGCACTGCTGGATATGTACTGCAAGTGTGGCAGTTTGGAAGATGCAAAATCTGTTTTCAGTAGGACGGAAGAGAAGGATGTGATCTCTTGGAGCACAATGATTGCAGGGTTGGCACAGAATGGATATAGCCAAGAGGCTCTGAAACTATTTGAGTCTATGAAAGTTTCAGGGATAAAACCAAACTACATTACTATTGTTGGTGTTCTATTTGCTTGTAGCCATGCAGGGCTTGTGGAAGATGGGTGGCATCATTTCCGATCTATGAAAAAGCTTTATGGCATTGATCCAGCAAGAGAACATTATAGTTGTATGATTGATCTTCTCGGTAGAGCTGGGAAGCTTGATGAAGCTATGCAGTTAATACAAGAGATGCCATATGAACCGGATGCTGTGGCATGGAGAGCTTTACTTGGTGCATGCAAGGTTCACAAGAACACGGAACTAGCCATTTATGCTGCTAAACAGGTTCTGAATCTGGATCCGCAAGATCCAGGAACTCACATCCTGTTGTCTAATATCTATGCAAATTCCCAGAAGTGGGATGATGTAGCTGAAGTTAGGAAGACGATGAGAGAAAGAGGAATTGCAAAAGAACCAGGGTGCAGCTGGATTGAAATAAATGACGAGATCCATACTTTCTTTGTAGGAGACAGCTCACATCCACAGATAGATGAAATCAACAGGCAGCTGAAACACACAATTCACAAATTAGCAGGAGTTGGTTATGTTCCAGATATAAATTTTGTCTTGCACGATCTTGAAGGAGAGCAGAAAGAAGACTTAATCCAATACCACAGTGAGAAACTGGCAATTGTTCTCGGTTTAATGAGGTTGACACAAGGTAAGACCATTAGGATCAGGAAAAACCTTAGGATATGTGGGGACTGTCATATGTTTGCAAAACTCACAGCTAAAATGGAGCATCGAACTATTGTGATCAGAGACCCTATTCGATACCATCACTTTCAGGACGGTATTTGTTCCTGTGGAGACTATTGGTAGCAAATGATAAAGGATTGCTAGACCTTACTGCTGGTATTTTCTCAGCATCAAGGCAAGAGAGGGAGAACATGGACGGGCAAATGGCTGGCGATGCAAACCATCTGCTAGATGAATGATCATGGTGATTCGAGCCATAATAAATAAACGCCCAAGAGCGGGAAACACCGGACATGATCACAGCTCATATCTCTTGAGAATCTATCGAGAGCTGTGAGCCACTAAAGAATCTGACCCATACATTACTAGCTGGACTGTGTTCAATAAAATTTACCATGTATGTTATGATTGTTAAATTAACGACTGAAAATCTAATGTAATTTGTAATCAGACAGGATATAACATGGAATTATCAGATTTTGAATCGAACGCAAGATTAACGACCTTAGCATTTGCAAGAACAGATTGGTTGTGAGGGTGTCGAACCAGTGTTTCCCTCTTTAATGATACATTGTATGAGACATTTATCAATCTCAACCCCCAATTATTACATCAACACAGAAACTGAGATCTTGCATGGTCCCTCAAGAGAATTAGGAATACTCGTGTTGGTCCCTTACAGCTCATCTCTCAACACTTCGTCCCTTGTGTGCTGAACATAAGATGCATAACTTTTAATTATTGATTCGTATATGTCAATTCCTTTCAGGTATTCATCTTGGTGTAAAAACTGCAAGAAAGAGAGAAAGTCAATGATTAGGTCCACAAGCAAGCAAACTGCATATATTAGGGGAAACATGGTTGATTATTCTCCAAGGAGATCACCATGTCAGACAAATCTCAAGCATGAGATCCCAATTCTGGACTAAGGTTACTGAAATGCATACAGAATCCCATAGACAAGCACATATAAGCAATGTGATTAACAGAAAATGTTGACAAATACTCACCTCATTATGGTCATGAAGTAGAAGTGGAGTGTTTGCCATGGGAGAGAAGCCAATTGCTGGCAGGCCTAATTCACGGAAGTAGCGAGCATCTGTGGAGGCAGGAAAGATCTCTGGCTTACCAAGCTTTCCATTGGCTTTCCTAACAGCTTCTTCTAAAAGGCTCCACCATGGGTTAGAACTGTCTGTTGCCGTTAGAATTGGCTTTCCAAACTTGCTGAGCATAGAAACTCTATGCTTGAACTGTCCAAGCTAAAAACATAGTCAGAAAAATTGACAGAAAAGAAAATCTCAGGTCTTGTTGACACAGCGGCGATGAAATGCAATGACCAAATCAAACAAGTTTTTCAATTAAGGATCAATGATAGCGTACTCTCATCCTTCCGGACTCACATGTAGTGGCATAATTTCCGCTACCATAAATAACAAAAATTTTAAACAAACATAAAGACAAACAGTCACTCTGGATTATCTTTGTCGTATTATTTTTTCCTGTCATATTATATTGTTCCAAAATTCTCAAGCAGAAATCATGACAGATTGCCTGAAATTCTTAACATTACCTCAAATGTCATATTGCGTGAAGCAGGTGCCCATTCTTCAGTAATTCTTCTCTCCAAGGATTCTGCTTCAGCAGTAGGTGGGACCCGGATATCAAACCCTGCTTCTGCCTCAGATGGTTGTAGATTCATGACAAACCCCTGGTAGACAGAAAAGAACAAAATTACATGTTTCAAATGTCAATGACATACATCATTTTCAAATGATGCTGCAGAGGTTCTGGTGGAATAAAGAGGTTTACAACATACTTAAGCAGGACAATATTTAAAAGATTCCTTTTTAATAAAAATTTTGCATGTTCGTGAACATTTGAGCACTTGTTTGATGAGGTTTATGCCTTTTGTGCATCATGTCTAAGTCCTAAACACCATCTTCATTTGAAATATGCACCAAATGAACCCAATCACTGTCATCCAATGCAAGTGATGTATAACAAATTGTATATTATTTCAAACCAGAACACACTGCAAGTGAACCCAAATCAACACAAGTCCAAAGAATACTTCAGTTGCAACTTCGCAATTGCAAGTGATGTATAACAAATTGAACTACCATTCCAAGTTACATCAAGGTACAGAGCTCATACTAACCTTTGAACATAATTAGTTCTAGTAATTCTACGGAGAAGAAAGACAAGCAAAGGGAAGTAATCTAACATCAAGCTCCAAAATTAGAGAAAACTCACATTTGGAGATGGAGTCCCAGCTTTTAGAAATGCCATATTAACGGAAACAACCTCCCCTTCAGCCTTCAAACCAGCTTTTACCAAATCAAACTGCGATGCCCTGAACCTCCTCACACTCTCAATGCTTTTGAATAAATTCTCCATCGCACTGTTATCATACAGCTTCGCGCCATGTCCTGGAGCTCCTCTAGCCTTAATAACCAGCCACCAAGGACACCTCTCCGCATAAAAGGCCCTGTAACTCTCAGTAGGCGACGCCAACCCTAAATTTTAAACCAGCATAACAGTGAGTGAACTTTTGAATAAAAGTAAAATTTCTTTCAATCGAAAAAGTAGTCGTTACCTTATCCATATTCATATTTTTAAATACATCAAAATCAACACTTACAACAATCGAAAAATTTTCATAGAAAAAAGTAATCTTTTCGTTCATCCAGAACAATACATTCATGCTCTTCAGTACATCAGAATCATCACTTAAAAAAGTTCAAAATTTACCTTCGTCGAGAACTATCCCAACGTTCATGTTCTTGAATACATCCGATTCCGCAAACTTCTTCGCGCCGTCATGTCCACCAATTTCCTCATCAGGAACAAAAGACAAGTAAACAGTTCGAACCGGCTGAAATCCACTTGCCTTAAGACGCCGAATAGCTTCCAAATACTGCATACCGACGCATTTCATGTCTTGGGACCCTCTGGCAAAAATTTTTCCATGAGAATCCAGGTGGGCACTGAACGGATGGTAGGACCATTTGTTCGTTTCCGATGGAACGACATCGGTATGGGAGTTGAGGAGAATGGAAGGGAGTTGAGGATTGGAGCCAGGCCATTTTAGGAGGACAAGTGGTTTGCTTTTGACGAATTCTAAGGTTTGGGATTCGAGAGAGAGAGATTTAGCTTGAGAGAGGAGAAAATTCGTCGCTTTGGCGTAGTCTGGGCTTGGTTGAGACGTGTTGATTTGGAGAAATTCTCGGAATCTTGATATCGCCGCTGCTGTGTCTTCAGTCGATGACGAAGCTGGATTTAAGATAAAGAGAAAGCAGATATGGAGAAGAAGAAGAAGATAACTATAAAAACGACGTATCCGATTCGTTACCATTTGTTCTTCCTCTGGCTCTCTCAGTCCCAGCTAAGCAGCTGGAAAGGAGGGAGGTGAGTGAAATTGATCGATTAAGTTTGTGTGTTTGCTGTCTTCGGATTAGACTTCACTTCCCTCTCGTGAGTGCTGATTGAGCCGGGTCTATTTGAGGCCAATCGGGTATGGGCCCATGGGCTTTGATTTGGTTCCTTGTCTGGTAAATTGGGGTATGGGCCAGAAACTAGGATTGATATTGTCTTGTGCGTGGGTGTATGGATATATAATTATATATATAAAATCTTAATGATTTAAAATGTATATTGATGGAATGCTAATAATTGATATACATGATTTGTTACTTTCTTTTTTCCCTTTTGTAATTAAGTTTAATTATGAATGCTAACCTTAATTAGGTATGAAATCCTTCCAAAAAGGTAAGAAGAAACAAAATTTTAAATTTGAATTTACGAAAGAAGATTGTTGAATTCAAAATAAAAAATTTTCGATAAAAAAAAGACAATTTTTAATAATTAAAATATAAGGTATAAAAATTATATCTTATAAATAGATATAATAGTGTTATATTATGTTATTACTTTATTTATTTTAAAATTTTAGTCAATAATATACCAAGTATCAAAAGTAGAATTTGTATGACAATTTATTTTTTAGTAGCTTTTTTTTTGTTATTTAAATCTAAAATTATGAAAAGTTGAATGATAAATTTATGTTTTATTGATAAAGTCTGAATTATAATTTAATTAAAAATCAAAAAATAAAAAATATAATTACAAAAAATTTGATTTTGAAGCATTCCATATTTACCAATTAATAAATAAAAGAAGTGAACTTTTTCATTTCCCAATTTCATAGAAAAGAAACGCAAGGGAAACGCATGTCATGTATAGTCTTTGTGAAATATACATATATATATATATATATATATATATATATATATATAGAGAGAGAGAGAGAGAGAGAGAAAGAGAATCCATAAATCTCTATATTGAGGCAGGCTGGGTGGCTGGCTTACTAACCAAGGCAAAAGCAAAAATGGAGGATTGCATGACAGAATACACCAGAAAGCTGGCGCTCTGGCTGGCACACTCGAAATTCCAGGCCTCTTATAACCCACGAAGAACTCGACGCCATCTTGGCGATCCGACCTCCTCCGGAAACTCCAACTTGGTGTGGAAAGAGTACGTTTATCCTGGTGCTTGGAGTACTACTAGTAAGTATAATTTAGTTGGGAGTTTGTCGGCGGAGGCGGAGAGACTACTGCCGAGACCCAGGTTGCCGATTAACAGAATCGATGGGCTCCACATTTGCACGTACCGTGCGTTCATTGACGCCGTTAACTATTTATCTCGAGACGGATGATCATAGTGTGGTTCTGGTTAATAAATAAATTTTTATTTTTTGATTCCTTATGCTCTTCTATTAGTTGTTGTGTTGTTGCACACTCTACTCTGCCAGTTAAGTAGTTTTCTGTTGTAGGGGGATGCCTCTTCATCGGATTCGTGACAGAAGCATGAGATGGATTCCAATGGAAGAAGATGAGAGTAGATTTGTTAAATTACAGAGATGGAACATTGGATCAAAGCTTATTATATAACAACTCAAACAAGAAGCTTGGCTGCTGCAATGGCAACAATAATACTACTAAGACCAATACTAATAATTCAAAGTCATGTCAAGGATAATTCGTGACAGAGGCAACAAATTCTCTGATACTTGCATTCTTTCCTTGAAAGATGTTATTCTTTAGTTGTACCAAACCTTTTTAAAGAAAACAAAACAACAAAAATAAATAAATAAAAACATCCGTAAGTAAATCTTGTGTTTCTTGGCTATCGTATCGTATGCCATCACTGCAATTGCATACATATAGACTATAGTTTCTCTGTTTTAATCAGCTGAGCTCAGCTGATTTGTTCTCTCTTACAAAAGCATCAATATTTAACAATGAAGAAAGAAAGGTTGGGCTTTGGCCCTTGGGCCTGAACTACCTATATTTTATTACAAATGTCATATCATACTAAACCCACGTATGTCATCCTGCTAATGCCATTATATATTGATTATAGAGCAGAAATCCTTAGCAAACTAATGTTAATTTTGACAGAGACTAGTTGTAAAATTCCCCAAACTCACCCTCGCTCTCCTAGTGTCATGTATGTCAGGTACTTGATCCAAATATCAGGCTTCAATTAGTCAATCTCACCTTTGTCTTTAGTCTTCCCTTCCATTCTCAAAAGAAGAGCCAGAAATAAAGCCAAGCCGCGTATGTAATTTTGTATGTGCTAGAAACACATATCCTACTCAAAACCCAACAATATTGCTTTGGATTCTTAATTTAAGACTTTCTACTTTCCCTGTCTGCCATAATCTCACAAAGCCTTAAACCCTTCTCTGTTTTCTACCACTCTGGATATATACCCCCCTGGCGCTCATGACCCATTTTCAGTCACCATTTCCTTGCTAAAGTGAACCAAAATAATAATAAATAAAGCATCCATCTTTTTTCATTATGGATTACCCTGCTCTAACTCCTTGAAAGTATACACACCACAATAATGTGAACTAAGGACTCCATTCTTGGCTTTCTTCCAACCCTAGCTTCATTTGAGAAGGAGATTCAAGTCATTTTACAGAAAAGAGAACAACTTTCTTCTTTCTTCAGTCCACAGCAATCCCAACAAAAGAAAAGAGAGAAAAGAAGGGGAAAAAAAGGGAAGAAGAAGAAGAGCACCATTTCCATACAAATCAGAATGGGAGCCGTTCAAGTCACTGTTTTCTTCTTGATTTTACTTCAAACATGTAAGATTCCAGCTGAGGATGAAGAATGGAAGTCTGCTACTGCAACATACACCAAAGAAACGGATGGGTCTATTATCGTTGGTACTTTCTTGCAATACTAATGGTCTCTCACACTGTTTCTTTTTCACTTTACCAACAAAATGTTCATGTACATTCTATTTAATATTGCAGAAGGAGCTTGTGGTTATGGGGATCTTCACAAGGTCAGCTATGGCAGATACAGTGCGGGACTTAGTACAATGTTATTCAACAGAGGGAGTACTTGTGGAGCTTGCTTTGAAGTAAGATGCGTCGACCACATCTTGTGGTGCCTGGCTGGAAGTCCGTCTGTTATACTCACTGCCACTGATTTCTGCCCTCCAAATTATGGACTTTCATCAGATTACGGTGGCTGGTGTAATATTCCAAAAGAGCACTTTGAGATGTCAGAGGCTGCATTTGCTGAAATTGCAGAGAGAAGAGCTGATATTGTACCAGTTCAATATAGAAGGTATATAACATATGAATTAGACGACAGATTTCACTAATAACTCTATTGCTTCTCTGTCTTACAATACATTGTTATGTGAAATTGATGCAGGGTGAAATGCGAACGCAGGGGTGGATTAAGATTCACAATGAGTGGAAGTTCTCACTTTTATCAAGTTCTTGTGACAAATGTAGGTATGGATGGGGAAGTTATTGCCATGAAAATTAAGGGTTCAAAAACAGGATGGATACCTATGGCAAGAAACTGGGGCCAAAACTGGCAATGCAATGTCAATCTTACAGGGCAGCCTCTGTCTTTTGAAGTAACCACCAGCAGCCGAAAAACACTCACATCATACAATGTTGCTCCGGCGAACTGGCAGTTTGGTCAGACATACCAAGGAAAGCAGTTCTAGTAGGAAATTATCTGAACAGCTTGATTTCTGAATGTGGTTCCGAATCATGAGTTTTTCAATTTTGACGATCCTATACACATGGTCACACGTAAATGTGTTACGCGGTTCACACGAAGTTCTTGCAGCAAGCACATCGAGTGTAGCTCTGGTCAAGCAAGGAGAAAAAGTTGTAGAAGAAATTTGAAAATTGGAATAGAAGGTCCCACTTTTCTGTTTATGACATGGAACTCATTAAAAAAAAAGCATTACTGTTTTAATTAATTTTGTAATTATTGAAAAAGTACCCAAAGAGAAACCTTGCATTCTCTGGTGCTATTATCCTTGCTCTAATTATATGGTCTCTGGGATCGGCTTCCTCAATTACTTCTAAACTTACTCTTGCATTGTTTGTTAAAATTATACTAGCCACGAATTAGGTCGTCTATAGAACTGGCTGACTGAAATTTTCTTTGACAAGAAAGATTGTGATGGTATGTCTCTCTCTCTTTATGATTAGCACAAGTTATTGTCCTATGAGACACTGCCTAACATCATATACATAAATTATTTAGGCTAACAACAAATGAGAATGCTTTTCCTTTCCACTAATGAAATTATAAATTAGAGACTAATGCAAAAAAATATGCACACGTTGAGCATGATAAACAGTTGACTTTATATTTTCAACAAGTTTACATGGTGGTGATAATCAAAGCACCTGCCATTGAGAACTCGATTATCAGCTATACATTTCTGTATTTCAATAGCTGCAGTAGATGATATAAATAAAACAATTTTATTTTTTTTAACAGAGCTTCACTGATCTCTGTTCACTGATCATGGGGTGATTATTAAGCAAAGACAAAGCTGTATCAGCAAAACAATCTAAAGAGTTATCATCTCTTGAAAGTAATAACATTGTTATGCCAAAACACAACCTCTGTGATGAAGGATATGCAGCCAAGAATAACAAATATCATACACTTAAAACCATCATCAAACTAAGCATCTTCTGTTGGAAAACAATGGCTAAATTAAATATGTAACTAAATATGACATCATTACATTGACAAGTAATAACATTACTCTAGCAAAGGAAAGAACTACATCCATGCAAGAATAACCAGTAGGCATAGTCATTTTCCGGTTCAATGGATAAAGAGACTCACATGCTTCACTAAACAGTGCACTGGATTTAAATTCATCATACCCAATCACCTCTTAGCTGCAATCTCTTCTTCTTCCTCCTCTTCTAAGAACTCCAGATCACCATAATACTTTAGAGCATCCTGCCTAATGACAGCTGAAGAATCTACCTCTCCTATTGCTTCTAAACCATTGATTAATATTCTAAAAGATGGCCTATTTGGTTCACAACCAACTGCTTTCATCAAGTTATAGCAGTCAATTACAAGCCCCGTAAGCCTAAAATTTACAAGATTTTTCAACAGAGCATTAAACTCCTCAATCTCAGGCTCTAAAAAGTTTTCTCTTTTCATATACAAGTAAAGAAGTTCAACATGTTCAAACAATCCATTGCTAGCAAATACCTGAATCATCTCAGCATATAATGAAACCTGTGGCTTGTACCAGTACTCCTTCTGAATATCTTCAAACACCTAGGAGAAAACGAATCAAATTCAATCCAAAACAATAAATTAATTTGATTTCACAACTACGAGTAAAAGATGTGATCCGTTACATGTTTTGTAAATCTTGTTTTGAAAACAAAAACGCTACTCAAAATTAAAACTAAATTGCTGTTCCATAACAACTACTTGCTCGTTCTCAAAAACAATATCATACGCATTCTTAGTGATTTCAATTAAAAAAAAAAACTACTTTCTTTTCCATTAAGAAAAGGTCATTTTCAAATCATCATCTTCATTTTTAAAAATGATTTTCAAAAACTGTATTTCATAATTTCATTTTCCAAGTAGGAGTAGGTTTCAAGTCAATAACTAACCTTAAGAGCCAAGAGACATTGATTCTGTCTGAGGAGTTCGCGGAGAACGGCCATCATATCGAACTTCAAAAGACGTCTGAACTTAGACTCAAACACTTGGTTGAGCGAATGCGAATAGTTCTGGAGATGTGCACGTTTTAAGGCTTGAACTGCTTGAATTGCTTCGATGCTGAGATTCCTTCCTCTCTGTAATGGCTTCCTGTTCTTGCTTCTGTCCCTCATTTTTATCACTAACATGCCCGTTCCTCTCTCCTGCTTCTCCGTCGGAATCTGCCGTGGTTTTAGCTTTATGCTCAACCAAGACGACGACTTGGCGGCAACACTCATCTCTTCTTCTCGCCACAAGCTTACGGCCAAGGACGATTCACAGAGTAAAAAAAATAATAATCCTGAATTATGCGATTTCGATTTTCTTGGGAACGTCATACGATGCGTTTTGATTTATTAAAATCGGATTCCATTTCAATGCGATTTTCTTTAGATGGCTGCCACGTATGTTTGGTTGATCAAATTTTAATAGAATTATAAAATGATCCAAAGTTATGTAGAGGGAATATAAATATTTATTTATTTATATAGTATTACTTAAATCTTTAAGAGTTTTAATACATATTTTTTCTCTTATCCGATATTTAAATATTTATTTTTTTAAATTGTTAGTTGATAATTTATTTTTATTTAAATGATAAAAATTTAATTTTAATTTATTTAATATTTAAAAAATTAAAAAAATTAAAATTTTAATAATAATAATTTTAATTTATATTAATTTAATCTTTATTTAAAATTAAATTTTTTATTAATAATATTTAAAATTAATAATTTATTCATATTAATTTTTTTTTAAAATTTTTATTGTTAAAAAATTTTATTGAAAATTTTATATAAATTCGAAAGTCTAAATTTACTTTATAAATTATAGGATTGATATGAAGCGTGAATTTAGTATGAATATTTATTATATAAATCTTATATTAAAATTTTTTTATGATATTAGGTTGATAAAATTATAGAGTTGTTTAGTAAAAAATTAAAAAAAATAAGATTAATATCAAAACTTTGTTAAAAAAATAAAAAAAATGATTCTTTGTATATTAAATTTGAAATTTAAATAAATTTGATATATAAATAAAAATTAATTAAAGTTATTTAATTCCCTTTTTCCTTTTCCTCCCTCTCCCTTCCCCCTCTCCCCTTCCCTTCTCTTTCCTTCCCTTTTTCTTTCCCTCCCTCTCCCCCTTTTCCTCCCTTTTCCCCCCTTTCCTTTTCCTCTCTTTCCTCTTTCCCCTTGGTCGCCTCCCTCCACTTTCCTTCCTCACCCCCGTCCTCGGCCGTCTCGCCGCCACCTCCCTCCTTTCTCTCTCTCTCTCTCTCCTCTCTCTCTCTCTCTCTCTCGTTCTCTCTTTAGAATTTCTACAGTGGCAACTGTGAAGAGGGCAGCAATGGCGGGCATTGTGGCGGGAACTCCGTGGATGAGGATTCGGACGATAACGAAGCTGGAAGTTTCCCACCCCATTTTCGGGCAATCATCTTCCTCTGTTTACTTTTGTAAACGAAGGAGATTTTCAGTTTCAGCTTCTTTGTCTACGAATCCAAAAGACGGACAAGTCAGAGTTCGTTTCGCTCCTTCGCCTACAGGAAACCTCCATGTTGGCGGCGCCAGAACTGCTCTCTTTAATTACTTGTTCGCCAGGTAAAAATTTTCTTTTTTTAATAAAATAATAAACTATGTTTTTTAATTTGGTTTATTTGATGTTTAGGTCTAAAGGAGGGAAATTTGTTCTTAGAATTGAAGATACTGATTTAGAGAGGTCTACTCGAGAATCGGAGGAGGCCATGCTTCAGGATCTCTCTTGGCTTGGCCTTGATTGGGATGAAGGTAGGAATTCTGAAATTTGTGGATATCAAAATTTTCTTTTTTATATATTTTTTTTGGCTGGAAAATTGAATCTTTGGTTTTCTCTTCGGAGATGGGAAGATATAAATATTAATGATTGTTATGTTTGGGTGGAGAATTTGTTAGGTCCTGCTGTTGGGGGAGACTATGGTCCGTATAGGCAATCCGAAAGGAATTCTTTGTACAAACAGTATGCATATAAGCTTTTGGAATCAGGTCATGTTTATCGCTGTTTTTGTTCTAATGAGGTAATTGTTCCTTTTAGTAGTTGAAATTCTTGTTCTTGCAATGTGTCTTCTTTTGTAATTTGAGGGTGTTTCATTCATTATCTTTTGCGGTGAAATGTCTGGTTCTTCTTGTAATTATCATCAGGAACTTGAGAAAATGAAGGAGATTGCGAAACTGAAGCAACTACCTCCAGTTTATACTGGAAAGTGGGCCACGGCAACAGATGCAGAAGTGCAAGAAGAGTTGGCAAAGGGAACCCCTTACACGTATCGATTTCGTGTGCCTCAGGAAGGGAGTCTGAAAATAAATGACCTCATTCGAGGCGAAGTAAGTTCTATTGGTCAATTTTTTATGTTGTACCATTATTGTTATTATTATTCTTTGACTAAAAAGTGGTAATCTTTATTGTTTATAATTACTGGGATTTTTTGCCTCTGTTTGTTTGTTTAGTAATTTACTAGTTAGCACTTGAGCGGTTTTTCTGTAGCTTGCATCAGCCTTGTACCATTTTCTCAAAACAATATGATTAAATGTCAAATGAAAAAAAGAAAGAACAAACAAAAATTTCTTTGGACGGTATCATGCATTCGTATTTGGCAGAGCTTTAGATCAGGACACAGTATCAGGATGTCTCTAATTAGGATGGTATAGTGCTTTTCCTTTTTTGAATTTCCTTTACCTTGTTCAAGAATCATGTGAGAAAGAGCAAAAATGCTTTGACATTATATTTGCTGTGGGGATGGGATGGCATACATGATGCTTTACTTGATGGTAGGCCTGGTTCCTTAAACCTCTGTCAAATGGGCCTAGCCATTAGAGAACAAAGAAGTGGGTGAAGTGTATGATGTAGTTTTTGATGCTGGTAATTATGTAAATAATCCATGTTTGACTGCACATAAAGCATTCTTAGCTATACAGTATAGGTGTTAACTTTGTTGGGTAGTGTGGTGAAGGTTAGTTGGAACTTGGACACACTTGGTGATTTTGTAATCATGAGGAGCAATGGGCAACCTGTTTACAATTTTTGTGTCACAGTTGATGATGCCACCATGGCTATATCTCATGTTATAAGGTAATTAAAAACTTCTTAAATATTAATTGCAATGTGCCATTTTCCAGTCCCAATGTCTCCATTTGTTGCCTTTGATTGTTATTTCAGTTTGTAGAATATGGATTTGTGTCTATTACATATTTATATTACCTCACATTTGCATTTCAGAGCAGAAGAGCATTTACCAAATACTTTAAGGCAAGCACTAATATACAAGGTAAGCCCCTCAGTTGTACTTTAAATTTCCCTGCTTGCTTGTAAAGGCTCCACTTTCATTCTACAATATGCCAAAGCTGATTTTTTAGCCATATATTTTCCATTTCAGGCTCTTGGATTCTCAATGCCTTATTTTGCCCATGTTTCTTTAATTCTTGCTCCTGATAGGAGTAAGCTATCAAAACGGCACGGTGCAACTTCTGTTGGTCAGGTAATTATTACTTTCCTTTGTTCTAAGTTGGGATGTGAGATCTTACGTTATCATTTTTCTTATTTAATCTGTTTTTCACCTTTTTCCTCATAAAACTTCATTTCCAGGTGAAGACAAAAGTATTCCTACTAACTAATACCTACCATTTAACAGTTCAGGGAGATGGGTTACCTGCCTCAGGCAATGGTGAACTACTTGGCACTTTTAGGTTGGGGTGATGGCACTGAAAATGAATTTTTCACACTTGAACAACTTGGTTAGTGATTTTCTTCAACTTATATCTATTTATCAGTAATTCACCACAAATTATGCTGAAAGCTTTGGCTGATTTATCAACATTTATTTTTGACCAATTTCTTGCTTGTTCGTGCCATTGCAGTTGAAAAATTTACCATTGAACGTGTTAACAAAAGTGGTGCCATTTTTGATTCTACCAAGTTGAGGTAATAATAGCTTTTCAGCATCTAAGCACTGAGAACTCTTGTTCATTTATAGGATTTAGCAAGCATTTCCAGATTATACTGTGAGCAATAGGAGATGATGATGATAGATATTTTGCTATTACACAATTGTCATATATTTTTCTTTTGTTTTGCACATATTGTCTAATTGTTTCTTGTTTGGCATGAATTCGTGGTTAAAGGTGGATGAATGGTCAGCATTTAAGGGCACTTCCATTAGAGAAGTTGACCAAACTTATTGGTGAACACTGGAAGAGCACCGGTATCCTTACAGAATCAAAGGGGCCATTTATAGATGTATGATTTCTCCCTTTCATATCTTCAGGGGAATTCTACTATGATTTTTCCAGAAACGATAGTTTGCGTGACCTCTTGTAGTTTATGCCTTCTTTCTTGTTGGAGCTTAAATGGGAAATAAGAGCAAAATATTTTGGGACTAAATAAATTGTGGAATGTTAGTCTATTATAATCTATCTTGAAAAAGCCACTGGCCATGGTAAAACATTATGTATTGCATATCAATGGCATTTCATAAGTTTTCCCTTTTTTTGGAAAAAGAATCTTTATGCATTTTAAAATTGTAGTTGTTGTTAAACAAATCCAATTTTGAAGATAAATTGGTGGAAGGACTTTCATTTTATTTATTAATCCCTATGTGCATTCTTGGATGAGGTAGCATGATAATTAATGCATAAATCTGTGGAAACAGGAGGCAATTCAGCTGCTCAAGGATGGGATTGACTTGGTACCAGACTCAGATAAAGCACTTTCAAACTTGTTGTCTTATCCTTTGCATGCTACTTTGACCAGGTGAATAGTGAATTTCTTGTTTAAACTTATGGTTTTATTATAAAATATGGCACAATTTCCATGTTGAAAAATTCATACTTGATGTCATGTCTGACATTAATTCTTTTTGATGTCTCATATCTTAATATTTGCTTTGGCTTTTTTAAAAATGTTAAAAGATATTATATCTGCATTGATTGCTTTAAGCTGTAGCTTTTATGTTTGCAGACTATAGGATTATTATATCATTTTAAAAATGTTTGCACTGTCTGCAGCCCTGAAGGTAAAAACGTTGTAGAAGATAAGCTATCTGAAGTTGCAGCCAGCCTTTTAGCTGCATATGATGGTGGTGAACTACTTGCGGCTCTTGAAGCAGGCCATGCTGGCTGGCAGAAGTGGGTGAAGAGCTTTGGAAAATCACTCAAACGCAAGGTAAGCCTTAGGCAAATTATTATTACCTATCTTCTTCTTCTTCTTCTTCTTGCTTATAAACTGACAATTTGGCCAATGTCAACTACGCGGCAGGGGAAATCACTATTCATGCCGCTAAGGATGTTGCTAACAGGAAAACTTCATGGCCCTGACATGGGCGCCAGCATAGTGTTAATCCATAAAGCTGGAGTGCACGGCATTGTTTCTCCTCAAGCTAAGTTTGTAACATTGGATGAGCGGGTCAAAATGCTGAGACAAATTGACTGGGAAGCATTGAACAAGGATCAATCCGCCCTGGAGTCTGCTGTTGCCATAAGCAATTGAGAATGAACAGTTTTAATTTTGAGCGGGATTATTAGAAAGTGTAGATGTTTAATTTTTATTCAAAAGCATTTTTCTTAAGACAATCAGAGGTCAATTTGTAGTAGAATTCGAAGATGTGATAAATGCAAGAGAAAGTATTTCTACTTCAGATTTTTGTTGAGGGAGGCTGCTTCATTCATATCATACATGAACTTCTTAGGTTTATGCTATGTGCGAACTTAATGAGATGAAACAAAGATTGTATCCGAATTTGAAAACAATTGAAACTTTTGCATTCAATGTCAATCGTCAATGAGGTGAATTGGTTTGATTTAATCACTGTGTAATTAATAATATTATTATAGGTATTCTTATTATTCTTGTAACTAAACTCGTGTGTTGCATAGTAACACCATGTGTTGTGTTGTGTAATTTAATTAAATTAAAGGATAATTTTGGTTGATTATTCGTTGTGTTGTGTATTTTATTATGATATAATAAGTATTTTGACGTTATATTATAATCCAAAAAGATGACAAATATCTCAATGAATTATAGTGTAATTTTAACAGTGAGAGAAATTATTTTTTCGATAAACAAAAAGAAATAATTTTATCTAGTTACTTAACTTTAAGTGATATTTCATTATGATGTAACAAGTATTCGTACTCTATATTATAGTCTACAAAGATGACAAATATCTCAACGAATTACATATTCATAACGTTTATCTAAAAAATTTTAACAATGAGAGGGTAAAATTGTCTTTTCAATAAAAATAAAAAAATTATTTTTTCTTTTACTTTTTTCGAATAGTTTAGAGACACAAATTAAAAAATTTGGGAACAAAAATATTGTTATTTTAATTTAATCTAAACTT
Organism: Melia azedarach; assembly: GCA_028052125.1. NCBI lineage: Eukaryota > Viridiplantae > Streptophyta > Magnoliopsida > Sapindales > Meliaceae > Melia > Melia azedarach. The sequence continues at coordinate 129,051 of CM051399.1, read as the reverse complement.
GAGTATATTTTACAGTCTATTCACTACCTCAGTTTATAAACACTCTTATCTACTTTCTCTTCTCCGTGTATACACAAAAAAAAATCCAACTCTTTTCTCTTTTTTCATTCTCTTTTATAAGGTATTCTCTCTCTCCCCTCTTTTTCTCCTTCCCTTGAATCTCAAACCATCAATTACTTAACTCTTCATGTTTTTTCCAAAATTATTGTCGAACCTATTGCTAACTAATATCATTTCCTTTACTTCTCTAGCTAAATCTTCTTCGCTACTTCGAAATCATTGGCAACTAGCAGTGCTGCGGCATATAGGGCAATTGCTATTAGTGATGGGATTACTAGAATAATGAAGAAGTTAAAAATTAAGATTTTGAATCCAATTAGAAAATTAGGGTTATGAATTTTAATCTATTTTAAAATTTAATCTTTTGAGGATAATTTCATATAGGGGTAGGCACGATTCGGTCCGGTCTGAGTTTTTAAAAACTTGGACCAGAATTGAAAAATTCGAATTTTCAAATTTTGAAACCGGACCGGACCGAATGCAAAAAAAGGAAATAAAACCAAATCGAATGGTTCAGGTTTCGAATCAGGTCGATTTTTATATTAAATTATTAATTTTTTTTAGATTTTTAGAAATAAAACGACATTGTTTTATAAGAAAAATATTAAAAAAAAATAATTTTGGTCTGGTCCGAGTTTTTTGAATCAAACCCGAAACTAGACAGAAATTTTTTGATTTTTATATTTAAAAACCGAAATCAGACCGAATTCGTTGGTTTCGGTTTGATCCAATTCAGGTCGGGTTTTATGCCCACCCTTGATTTTATATAATTGTTTAACTTTTCTCAATATCTTATTGTGATACAACAACTATCATAATGTTACACTACAGTCTATAAAGATGATAAGTATCTCAATGAGCTATATAATAAAATATATTAAGGGTATTTTTATAATTTTGTGTTACATGACAAAATTAAGGGTATAATGGTTATTCACCTTTCACCATTAAATTTTTTAGAAAGACGTTACGAATCTGTAACTTATTGAGATATTTATCATCTTTTTGGACTGCAGTGTAGTGTCAGAATACTTGTTGTATTACAATGAGATATAACTTAAAGTTGAATAGCTAGCCAAAATTATCCCTTAAATTAAATGAGATTCTTTCTCTAATGAAGTGGTGTAGAGTCCATCTAATTCTAAACAAATTTTTTTTCTCAAATATGTATAGAAATATAGTTATTTTTCGGCCGTGCTTTCACATTTATTGACATATATCAAATAAAAATTAATTTTTGTAAAAATCACCACTCTACCCCAAATAAGGATAAAATAAATAAAATAACTACTTTACCCTTCTTCTAATTAAAAGAAAAAAAGAATAATAATTTTTTAGTGTCATAACTTTGATAAAATAATAAATTATGACATATTTTAATTAATTTTAATATTTTGGCCCTTACTGTATCGTTACTTTTGTCTTCCATCATTGTTACCCTTATTCTATCTTTTTTTCAAACACAAATTTTTTTCAAATCATATAAAAAATATACCAATGAAAGACAAATAACCATTCAAGTAAATCCCTATAATTTTTGTTATTGTTCATTTTTAAAAATCGTAAATGAAAGACATGAGTTCAGGGTTTAGCTCATGTTTTCGGTTGATCTAGGGTTTTTTGTTGTATTGAAATTAGTTTTTTACTATTACATAAAAAAGTCAATTATATCGTCTAAAATTTTAAAGAATAGTGACAAATATAACGACACAATAAGGATTAAAATGTTAAAATTAATTAAAGTATATTTTATCGAAGTTTATGAATTGAAATATTATTATTTTTATTACTTTAAATTAAAATAAGAATTATTTTATTATTATTTAGAGGTAGAGTAATGATTTTATAAAAATTAATTTACATATTATATATGTCAATAAATATGGAGATAAGATAGAACTATCCCATAAAAATAATGTGTTCGGTCGATAGAATTAGTAGAAGAAAAGTCACCGAAGTGGGATTGTTAAGAATTGAAATTTCAACTGAAAATAAATAAAATTAAGAAATAAAAAAGGATTTTTAAGATGGTAGATGCGTAATAACTTTATTATTATTAGATTTCTTAATTGTCACGTGACAAACACAAGCAAAGCAAAGCAAAGCTAGCAGAGCAAAGCAAAGCAAAGGAAACGAAAGCTAACTATAAACAGAAAGAAGTAACTAGTTAACAGATACGCAAACCTACGCATCTGTCGGCTCAGGCAACCAAACGATTTCCCTCCCGTCTCCAAATTGCAGCAGCACCCACCGAAACAAACTTCTATCTATTTTATTTTATTTGTATTACGAAAAAGTCATAACTCATTTATGGAAAATTAACGCCATTTTCTCTTTCTCTCTCTGTCATTCTTTCAAATACTTAATCTGCAATAAAATTTAACATAATTTCCATTACACATTTCTCTTTTTTCTCTCCTCGCCCTCCTGTGAATGTAATGATGCACCAATTAGATCCGTGAATGCAGCTCTGCCTTTTGCATTCACCGATCCATCTCCAATGTCGGCTTCTCAAACCCTAGGCGGTCCTTCCCGCTGCGGCCGCGTTGTCGGTCCTTCTCTCGACAAGATCATCAAGAACGCTGCCTGGCGTAAACATTCCCACCTCGTTTCATCTTGTAAAGCTGCTCTCGACCGCCTCGATTCCGTGTCCGATGATGCTTCGCATGTCTCCTCCATTTCCGGTCTCTCTCAATCCGATGCAGATTTCCTTCTCCAGCCCATTCTTCTCGCATTGGATTCCGCACATGCTAAAGTTGTTGAACCGGCGCTCGAATGTGTCTTTAAATTGTTCTCCCTCGGTTTAGTGCGCGGCGAGGTTGAGGTGGAGACTGATCTTTCGAAGAATTCTAGCGCGGTTGTTTATAAGTTGATTGAGAGTATCTGTAAGGTATGTGGGATTGGAGAGGAATCGATTGAATTAGCTGTGCTTAGAGTTTTGCTCTCCGCGGTTCGATCTCCTTGCGTTTTGATTAGAGGTGATTGTTTGTTGCTCATTGTTAGGACTTGTTATAATGTGTATTTAGGTGGGTCAAATGGGACCAACCAGATCTGTGCAAAATCTGTTCTTGCACAAATTATGGTTATTGTTTTCTTCAGAGTTGAGGAGGATTCTTTGGATGTGGGAAATATTAAGACGATTTCTGTTAGTGAGTTGCTCGAGTTTGCAGATAAGAGTTTGAATGAAGGGAGTTCTATTCATTTTTGTCAGAACTTGATTAATGAGGTAATGAGTGCGAGTGAAGGGGTTGCAGAAGTTAAGCCGTTTAAGCAAAATGTGAGTGCAGAATTGCCAAATGGTAGTGCTGAGTTGTCGAAAGAAGCAGGTGAGAAAGGTGAAGTTGGTGAAGGACAAGGAAATGATGGAACGGAATCAGCTGGTGGCAGCAAGATTAGGGAGGATGGATTTGTTTTGTTTAAGAATATTTGTAAATTATCTATGAAGTTTTCATCACAGGAGAACCCGGATGATCAAATCCTTGTGAGGGGGAAGATATTGTCTCTGGAGCTTCTCAAGGTGGTCATGGATAATGCGGGTCCTGTTTGGCGATCCAATGAGAGGCAAGTTATTATTTTTCTTACAACGTTCTGGACTTTAGCCATTACAGACTTATTTTATATTGTATGATATTTGATACTATTTAATGGATGCCTAAATAACAACTCAAACTTGGCTGGTTTTTGATTCCGGCATTTTTCCATTTTTTTCACTTTTTCTGCTGGTCATTAGTTTATTAGGGATTTAGAATTTGAAGCATGATGCCTGGGCTTGATACAACAAAAAATGTAGAGGTGTGTGAAGTAGCATTAAATGCTAAATAGTAGTGAAGATAAAAGTTCTGAGGTGGGATTGGATTTTATTATGCTAGAAAGCTCCTTTTTAGAATTTGTTTGATTTGTTCATGAAAGTAGCCTTTCATTGTTTCTTGCAATGCTTCTCCTCTGATATGCTCACAAAAGTTCCCTATAGAAATTTGTGCGAGTAATTATTTAATTGTATCTGATAAATCATTTACATCATTAATATACTCTTTGTTTCTGGTAGAACAAGTAAAAATATTTTACTTTTATTTGAATAAATTCATTTAAATCTTTCTGTTTACTGCTTTCCTTTGCAATTTCTATCAGTTCTCTTACAAGTGTTTCGCATTATTGTTTTCTGGACAAGCTCTTCTTAGCTAACTTACAGTTATGGCTGTTTGAAAATTTAATATCTTCGTTTACTAATTTTTTATTAATTTTTTTTTGAAAATTTAATATCTCCTTTTACTTGGAACAGGTTTCTCAATGTCATCAAGCAGTTTCTCTGCTTATCACTGTTAAAGAACAGTGCATTATCAGTTATGGCTGTTTTCCAACTTCAGTGTTCTATTTTTACAAGTTTGTTAACAAAATTCAGATCAGGGTTGAAAGCAGAAATTGGTATATTCTTTCCCATGCTCATCCTCAGGGTGCTTGAAAATGTTCTACAGCCAAGTTTTTTACAGAAGATGACTGTTCTTAACTTATTGGAAAAGATCTCTCAGGATTCACAGATCATTATTGATATATTTGTGAACTATGACTGTGATGTGGATTCTCCGAACATATTTGAAAGGTATTACAGGCTTATTTGCTTGCTATTTTCTTGGCTTGTGTCTCATTTATGGGTCTAAGTAGTCATTTGTTGAAGATCACAATAATGAAGACTGCATGCTCTTACCATAAAGGACTATTTGTTTTATTATTCTAAGTTCTTGAAAGAATGATTGCTAGAATTTTTGCGAAAGGCTATGGATGGTGTCCCATCTTTAACAAAATTGGTAACTGATTGAAACTTCTATGCGAGCATGAAACTGTTTAAATTCTTTTTATTATCAGTTAACAGCATATGGTGCTGAATTCTCTATATATCTGATCTGCTATCATGACTTCAAGATAGCATGTTGGCGTATATTTTTGTGCATAGGAAAGTGGTACAAAAATGAATTTATCTAAAAGATGTTGATTTCTCATGTTTAAGGCTTCGTTGAGTTATAGCTTGTGGAAGGAGAGGAAATTTCCCATTCAAACAATGTTTCTTTTCATCCAGGCCTTCCAAGTAGTATTGAATTTTCAGCTAAAGCTCCACAATAGTTCCTGCAATCGGGAGTAATCATGAATTTTGGATACAAGAATGCCAAGATAGTTAAATAGTGAAAGAAACTTGCTAACTGTCATAACTTATACAAAAAGAACTTCTATACTAAAATATACTGGTAGTTATGGAACTTAGTTTATTTAACTTTTTTTTAATGTTATTCTAGTTTGCCCCAGTTAACCAACCCTTAGGAGAAATAAAATTTACCATCTCAGGTTGTTTGGCCTTCCTAAGACATAAGTTGGGAATGGGGGTTCTATTGGATGTTCATTGGTGAGTCACCGTTTAAATGGGACCTTTGAGAAGGAAAAGTCCAGCTTATTTTAGCATCTCTGTTTTTGTGAAACTAAAATAATTCAGAGTTTCATACTTTCTAGTTCTGGGGCTAATAATTTAAATATGTTTTAAACTTGACAGACATTAATTTGTTTCGATTTCTCTGTCTCTCTCTCATAAATATGCTTGTATATAATGAGATGGCATTTTAGTAAAATGTATTAAAACCCTTATAATTCCATCAGATATTTGCAGGATTGTCAATGGCCTTTTGAAAACTGCTATGGGACCAACTCCGGGTTCAACCACAACTCTGTCTCCAGCCCAGGATATTACTTTTCGATATGAATCAGTGAAGTGCTTAGTTAGCATCATCAGGTCCATGGGAGCGTGGATGGATCAACAACTGAGAATAGGAGATTCCTGTTTGCCTAAAAGCTCTGAGAGTGACTCCTCAACAGACAATAGTTCGATTCCAAATGGAGAAGATGGAACAGTCTCCGACTATGAGTTACATACAGAAGTAAATTCTGAATTGTCAGATGCTGCTACACTTGAGCAACGGAGGGCTTATAAAATTGAACTCCAGGTTTGTATTGCTTTACTTAAACAGAAATAATGCAATTGTTATATTATCTATCTTGTTTCAGCTTATATATATATATATATATATATTGTCATAATACATTGCTCCAGTGACACCTTTATTGGGTTACTTGCAGAAAGGAATTTCGCTGTTTAACAGGAAACCTTCAAAGGGTATTGAGTTTCTGATAAACACCAAAAAAGTTGGTGGTTCTCCAGAACAAGTGGCTTCTTTCCTGAAGAAGACTGCTGGCCTGAATGAAACCATGATTGGTGATTATTTGGGCGAAAGGGAGGAGTTTTCTTTGAGAGTTATGCATGCATATGTGGACTCATTTAATTTCAAAGGGATGGATTTTGGTGAATCTATAAGGTTTTTCCTACGCGGCTTCAGATTACCTGGAGAGGCACAGAAAATTGACCGCATTATGGAAAAGTTTGCTGAGCGCTACTGCAAATGCAATCCAAATTCGTTTACTAGTGCAGATACTGCTTATGTTCTTGCTTATTCTGTGATAATGCTCAACACAGATGCTCACAATAACATGGTGAAAGATAAGGTTTGCTTGCAGAACCTATTCATTTGTCTTCTGCCACACAATTCTTACTTGTGAGCCTTGCTTTTCTGCGGCATTTCTGTCACCTTTTCCTTTCTGGAATCTGAAAAGGGGGCTTATACATTATTTTAGAGTTGTCTATGTAGGATGTTTTAATATCTTTCAAGCATATTGACTTTTTGAAATTTCTTGCTAGGTAGAATGTTATAAGTTCTTTGTTCAAATAATATTTGACTATAATTTATCTCTCAATGCTACCATTCTAGAAATCAGAAAGTTGCAAAATATTAGTATAAAGACCACAAATAAATAATTTTCGAATCTCTAGCAAAGTCAATGAAACATTCTTGTCATGGTTTTTATTATATATCACAGTGATATTGGGAAAAATTCTGTTCTGACTCTGTTATGCCTTTGGTTGGCTGGCCAGATGACAAAGGCTGATTTTATTAGGAACAACAGAGGAATAGATGATGGCAAGGATTTACCTGAAGAGTATCTTGGTGCCATTTATGATCAAATTGTGAGAAATGAAATCAAGATGAATGCTGATTCTTCTGCTCCACAGAGCAAGCAAGCAAACAGCTTAAATAAACTCTTGGGCTTGGATGGTATACTAAATCTGGTTACTGGAAAACAGGCAGAGGAAAAGCCATTAGGTGCAAATGGCCTTCTCATAAGGCACATTCAAGAGCAGTTTAAGGCAAAATCAGGAAAATCAGAGTAAGCTAGCTTCTGAAATTGTTGACAATTTTCACATATTATTCGTGGAACTGGTTGGTCTTTTCTATGGTGGGTTGATGGGGCAGAAAAAGTGGGAATTTTGCAATACTTCAACTTGTATAATGTTCCTGCTTGCAATAGTAGTAGTATTATTTTGCCAATTTTGTGTTTGCTTTTATATAATACCTAAACTCTAAAAAGAGCATTTAGAAAATTTCTCGTGTGTTAATAGTATATTTTCTTTTGGCATTGCAGGTCTTTATATCATGCTGTTACAGATCCTGCAATATTGAGGTTTATGGTGGAGGTCTGCTGGGGTCCTATGCTGGCTGCATTCAGTGTGACTCTTGACCAGAGTGATGACAAGCTTGCTACTTCTCAATGCTTACAGGGTTTTCGACATGCTGTGCATGTCACTGCAGTCATGGGGATGCAGACCCAGAGAGATGCTTTTGTTACATCAGTGGCCAAGTTTACTTATCTCCACTGTGCTGCAGATATGAGGCAAAAGAATGTTGATGCTGTAAAGGTAACCATTTATTAATTATTTATCATCAAAGAGGGATTTTTTTTTCCTATTGTTTTGTTATATGCATCATAACATGACTGGGTTGAGAAGTGCTTCCATCAGAATGTATGCCCGTACAGCCTTTCTTTGCATATACTGTAAGATGGAGTTATTAGATGATCATGCTTATCCTTTAATGCTTTATGCTCACACCTGTCTTTTAGCCATAGCCTGGTTATTTGAAAATATTTAAATTTGTGTTTTTAAAAGCACTCCTATGTGTTTAAGTCTGAAATAGGAGTGAAACGTAGTACTGACTGGTTTGTCCACATGAATGTCCATTTATATTGCATTTACCCGTGTATGTATTCTGTGCAGGCAATAATATCAATTGCCATTGAAGATGGTAATCATCTACAAGAAGCCTGGGAGCATATATTAACATGCCTCTCCCGAATTGAGCATCTCCAACTGTTGGGAGAGGGTGCACCAACTGATGCATCCTTTCTTACAATATCTAATGTTGAAGCAGATGAGAGAACGCAGAAATCCATGGGTTTTTCATCTCTGAAGAAAAAAGGAATCCAGAATCCATCTGTGATGGCAGTTGTCCGAGGGGGTTCATATGACAGTACTGGTGTTGGAGTCAATTCCCCTGGACTGGTGACTCCAGAGCAGATTAATCACTTTATTTCAAATTTGAATTTGCTGGAGCAAATTGGGAACTTTGAGTTGAATCACGTTTTTGCTCATAGCCAAAGGTTGAATAGTGAAGCAATAGTAGCTTTTGTGAAAGCCCTCTGCAAAGTTGCTATTACGGAATTGCAGTCTCCAACAGACCCTCGTGTATTTAGCCTTACAAAATTAGTTGAGATTGCGTAAGATTCTTCATTTTCTTTAATGAAATTTTTGCCCAAGATGCATCTTATCTTCTACAAACCATTTAAAACTTTTTTTTCTTCTTCAGATATTACAAAAAATAAACCAAATCCATCTCCAACCTTGGTGTGAGTTGGATCTAAACCCCCAATCTCTTGTACCAACCAATAGGTTTTGCTAGTTGAACCAACTAGCACCCACTTTTTGCAAACCATTTGAATTCATAGTAAAATGGAAAATTTTTCAAAGGGGATTTTGATGTTTCAAAGACAATCGTATTTAACTTGTGATAGAGTTCAAACAGAGATGGATTTAAGTTTGCTGATCAGTATAGATTCACACAGTAATTTATGTTGATTCTCTGATGATGTGCTGTGCTATCTTTAATTACAGCAGTGTTATTGTTGCAGGCATTACAATATGAACCGCATCAGATTAGTTTGGTCTCGCATGTGGAATGTCCTCTCTGATTTCTTTGTGTCAGTTGGCTTGTCAGAAAATCTATCTGTTGCAATCTTTGTCATGGATTCATTGCGGCAGCTTGCTATGAAATTCTTAGAGCGTGAGGAATTGGCAAATTACAACTTCCAGAATGAGTTCCTGAGACCATTTGTGATTATTATGCAGAAAAGCAATTCTGTAGAAATTAGGGAACTAATTGTTCGGTGCATTTCTCAGATGGTCCTTAGCCGTGTCAGTAATGTGAAATCTGGCTGGAAAAGTGTTTTTATGGTATGTTATGGCTCTTACTATAGATTTATGGTGTCGTGTTTTAATTCACTTTAGAAAGTCGGAAATATTTAGATTCTGGTTGGGGGCTTGAATTAAAGTCTACTTAACTTCATTAAAATCAGGGCAGAGTTTGATGCTTTATTTTGTTATTCTATTTTCTTCAAGATTTTGGTTGATTGGTGAAATTTAGTCAAAATTTGGGAAATTTGAGTTGACTAGAACAGTAAGTAAACATTGAAACTCAGATTTTTCCAAATTTTGAATCTCCTGATTAATTAGGTGCCAGCATCTTTTCAAAAAGGATGGTTTTTCTGAAAAATTGCTTTAGATAGTTTTGCATCCTTTGCCTTCAAAAATACTTGAAAACTGAGCAGTTAATTCTCCTATGATAAGAGGTTTTTCTGACAGATGCTGTTCTGTTCAGATTTTCACAGCTGCCGCAGCTGATGAGCGAAAGAATATTGTCCTTTTGGCTTTTGAGACCATGGAAAAGATAGTGCGTGAATATTTTCCTCATATAACTGAGACAGAGACAACAACTTTTACGGACTGTGTTAAATGCCTTCTCACCTTCACAAATAGCAGGTTTAACAGTGATGTGAGCCTCAATGCTATTGCATTCCTTCGGTTCTGTGCTGTCAAACTTGCAGATGGTGGCCTTGTCTGCAATGAGAAGAGCAGTGTTAATGGCTCATCTAGTCCAGCAGAAAATGAGAATGCTTCAGATCTTCAGAGTCTGACCGAGAAAGATGATCATGCATCCTTCTGGGTTCCTTTACTCACAGGTAACGTGCTTCATAGTTTGGTTCCTAGCACACACTATAAGTTCTACGTGAGAACACTGGGATGCTTTATGAAGAAATAGGATCCATGTCTGTGCCTATTCACTATCTTTCAGCGATTATGCACATTGTACATGAATTCTCTATATTGAAGATTTTGCCAAAACTACTTTGAAAATCTAGCACATGGAGGCTGCGGTTAGTCTTGTGTTGTGTTTTTCCCTGCGTACTTATACTTCATGTTAGCCATTCTGGTTTGTCCTAAGCATGGATGGATGCTTTACTACTTTTTTGGTTCACTTTAATATTCATCTGATCCATGGATATAACTTTCTTTCCTACCTCACTCAAGGATAACATGGTAGAATGCATAAATTTGTTCCTTACAATAATCGGCGAGTAATGTAGTGTCTGAGCTTGGAGATTGATGTGCTTTTTATTTGCAAAAATTTTGAAACATTGATGTTTCTGTTTCAGGTCTATCCAAACTAACATCTGATCCCAGATCAACTATCCGAAAGAGTTCTTTGGAAGTGCTTTTTAATATTCTAAAGGACCATGGTCATCTTTTTCCACGGCAATTCTGGATGGGTGTCTTTAGTTCTGTTATTTTTCCAATATTTAATGGTGTATGTGACAAGAAAGTCATCCATGTTAAAGATGAGCAGGATTCACCAGATTCGCAGTCTGCACAGCCTGAAGGAAGTACATGGGACGCTGAGACTTCTGCCATTGGGGCACAGTGTCTAGTTGATCTATTTATCTGTTTTTTTGATGTGGTGAGGTCTGAACTACCAAATGTCATATCCATTTTGACAGGATTCATAAGAAATCCTATTCAGGGTCCTGCAAGCACTGGGGTTGCTGCATTGCTGCATTTGGCAAGTGAATTGAGTAGCAGACTTTCGCAAGATGAATGGAGAGAGATCTTTTTGGCTTTGAAAGATGCAGCAGCGTCAACATTGCCAAGTTTTATGAAGCTCTTGAAAACTATGGATGACATTGAGATTCCTAACACTTCTGAAAATGGCGACATGGAAATGAATTCCGAACATGGATCGGTTAATGACGAACTTGAGGATGATAATTTGCAAACTGCATCATATGTGGTATCAAGAATGAAGAGTCATATTGCGGTGCAGCTACTGATCACACAGGTTCTCTCTCTCTCTCATTTTTTGAAGGATTACTTTTTTAAGATAACAGTCATCAAGTGGCAAATACCCCCTTTAGAACATTCAGTGACCGCATAAGAAGATTTCAGTAGAGTTAGGATTTTCTTTTTAGTGTCCTAATATAGATTATCACATATTTTCAGGTTGCAACTGATTTGAACAAAATGCGCCTACAATTCTTATCAGCAGCCAACATCAAAATCCTACTTGACATATTTTCTTCAATTACATCGCATGCTCACGAACTGAATGCTGAGATAATCCTGCAGAAGAAACTGCAGAAAGTGTGCTCCATATTGGAACTCTCAGATCCTCCAATGGTTCATTTTGAGAATGAGTCTTACCAAAACTATCTCTACTTCCTGCGAGATTGCGTGACGAAGAATCCATTGGCAAGCCAAGAGTTGAACATAGAATTACTTCTTGTGGAAGTGTGTAAAAAGATATTACAGATATACCTAGAGTGTACGAGGGGGCAGCAGAAAGAGAAAGCAGGAGTTAAACATAGGGAGAGGGTGGTACGGTGGATTCTACCATTGGGTTCGGCAAAAAAGGAAGAATTGGGAGCAAGAACATCGTTAGTAGTGTCAGCATTGCGAGTATTGAGCGGTATGGAAAGGGAGGCGTTTAGGAAGTATGTATCAAATGTCTTTCCATTGTTGGTAGATCTGGTGAGGAGTGAGCATAGCTCAAGAGAAGTTCAGCTTGTTCTGGGCAATATGTTTCATTCTTGTATAGGCCCAATAATAATGCATTGATTCTTTTATTTTTATCTATATATATATATATATATATATATATATATATACACACGTGTATCATCATCATCGTCATAATCAAGTATCACAAGTTTTGACCTTTTTCTAGAAGCCAAGAAAATAAAATCCTCAATATTATTATTATGATTTTTTGTTTGCTTAGTGTGTAATGATGGGATTGAAAACAGAACTGAAAATCTTATTTGGGAATGGCTTGCTTATTATGTATATTACACACACACACACACACAGAGTTTAATAATTAATTTGCTTCCTATTCCTAGTAGATGATACTGATGAGTTGTCATTATTATTAAACTCATACAGCTGATAAATGTGGAGACTGGAGAATAATAATGATAAAATTAATTCTACTATTACATTGTTCATGGATTAATATAAGTTAATTAATAGACTCGCACGTTACTTGATGTCTTTCGTAATTGTTCTGGCTCTGGGGGGTGTGAATTCAAAGTCTATTTAATCATGCAAGCCCAGGCCCAAAGATTATAATGAGAAAGCCCATAAAAGACTCCGTAGGGATAGACTAGGCATTACCTGCCTAAAATGTTGTTAAAGAGTGGTGTTTTTTAATTATAACTGAAAAAGAAGAAGAAGAATTCGTGGCGTCAGCAATTAATTAAGAGGGCTATTGAAATCTTACCAAACAGCTGCGTTTATTGATTTCAGTTGAGTTGTATATTTTCAGCACTAATAATATTTGACCAGAGTTTTAATTACTTCAATACTTTGAACTAACCTAATTAAATTATAAACACGTAATTCTGCATTTATAACATTTTATAATTAAATATATAAATTTACTAAATAATACATACGAAAAGAAAATTAATTAATAAGCAGATGGTATACTCCATACGAAATAAAATAAAATAAGAAAAGAAATTATCGAGCGAGCGGGTCTTATCATATATATATATATATATATATATATATATATGTATTCACACAAATGATAAATGTGAGCAAATAAAATAAAAAGTCTGAACATGCATGCCGATTGTATATTTGTTGAACTGGTTATCTTACAGCAATTATATTATAACATAATTATGTTAAGGGTTTTTTTTTTAAAATTTTAAATATAAATATTTAAATATGTAATAATCGTTTATTTTTTAACTTATATCTGAATATTTGTTAAAAATATCTTAATATAATTAAGTTAAATTTTTTAACTTAAATGTGAATAAGTAAATATTTAAATAATTTAAAATTTTTATTTGTCAATAACATCTTTAATTTATTACTTAATATTTATATATGTCAATAGCTTAATATATTAATATAAAATTTTTTAAGATATATATATATATATATATATATCAATATATCAATTTTAATTTTTTTTTATTTTTATAAAATAAATAACTTAACATTTATATTTAGACATTTAGATTTCAAACATAAAAAACAAATACTATCTAAATCATACATTTTTTAATTAATTCCTAGTATTAATATTAATTACCATTAGATGATTTGATTTGGTAATATTTAATAATTCCATTCACATTAATAAATCTTAGTTATTTCTTCACATTAAACAGGTAGATGGATAAGATGTAATTTTGATAGTTATGTTTATGTATGTATAATGTACTGTTGACCCATTCCTCGTAATTTTTTTTCTTCTTTTAATTAATATTTGAATACTTTTGTGTCTTTGACTGACTTGTTAGCTACTGCAACACAAACGGAGAGATCGGTAGGATGGTGGATAATTCACCATGAAGTGATGAAATACCAAACAAAATTAAGAATATATAGATATAATTATCATTAATTTCTGTCTCTCTGACTTGTTCTTCATTATTGGATTTGCCTAATTTACCAAATTGACTGTACAGCTGCCTAGCTTCCTAGTCAGTTCATATATCTCGATTGATCGACTACGGCTTAATTAATTAATTATAATGCAAAAAAATTGAAGAATTAAATTATGAGGAGAATAAATTTGACTAAATTATTGCAAATTCACGTCAAATAAAGTGTACGTGGTATTGTTTCAAATAGAAAAGAGTTCTTGTGCGATTATTGAGAGAGCAGCAGTACTTATTTGAATCGATTAGTCAAATGAATATGTAATATGTAATATATAATATAATTGAAAAGAAGAGGTGCTAGCTAGCTTTAATTTCCAAAATTGTTGCAAGTGTGAGCAAAAGCAAACCCACATTGCATTACTCGTTCATTCGATCTATGTGTGGTACGATTATTTTAATCAATTAATGTTTAATGTCAATTAGTTGCATGCCCATATTTTAACTAAGCTGGGGATGAGTTGTAGTCATTCCATATGTATATATCAAAATTAGTTTTCTCTGCAACAAATTAGTCCAAATACAACAAATTGAAATGCCGCCAGCCACTGCAGACCAGAAACCATTCACATATTATATATAGAATATGGCCAACTGATTATCGATACTGACAAATCATCTCCATCTGACAAATAATAGCTGGATATTCTAATATATAATATATGCATGATTAATAAAGCTTAATTAATATCACTAATTTATGAACGAAAGCACATGTACACTGCAGAAGAAGCAGATTCCTTTCTTTCTTTCTGATTTCGATGTGATCGATGAAGCAGCAGCATAATATTCACAATCACATGCACTACTTACTGTATATATATCAACTGAACCAAGAACTTGACTTTTAACTTTTCAAACTTTATTAATTTCTAATTGTTACGTTTATTTTTCTTACCAAAACAAATAAATTCTCTATTTATGCTTTCTATATATATATACACCCAATTAACTAATCACAATGTAACTAAAATTATGATATATATTGACAAATTAATACATGATTATATATATATATATATGTATATGTATATATGCATATTAATAATTAATTACTCTCTTTATATATACATCGTGCGCAACCCATCACCTTCATTTTCTTAATCAGTAATATTAAGCCATGCAACATTTATACCGTGCAGTAATATCGTTACTCTCTCTCTCTCTCTCTCTCTCTCTCTCTCTCTCTCTATATATATATATATATATATATATATATATATATGTTATAAATGAAATAAATTTAACACTATTTTCATTATAGAAGTTTACTTAAACTTCTTACACATTTATTACATACTGATGTTTCATTTTTTTTTTACTTGTAAATTTGTACTATATATGTGTACAATATTGTATCAAATTTGATCATCCTCAAATTGAATCAAAATTTTTTCAATTGAGTAGAGATATTGAATTCAGTAATTGAATTCAACAGATTAATTGAGAAAAAAATCGAAAGTAATTATGGTATAAATTATAGCTAAATATTATTTACATATTTATATTTATTTTATTCACAATTTGAGCTAATAGTTTATAATACGTTATCAATACGATTTGCTAATTCGGGTTCGTGAAGTATTTAATTGCTCTTATATTATTTTTTAATTAAATATTTTTATGTCATATTTATTATAATTATTATCATATTACTGTGGTTATGAGTATGCTCTGTGGTTACCATAATATTGGATCTTCCACAACAGAAATTAAGGATAACATATTATATTGAAAAATAAAATTTGTAAATTAATGAGGTAATTAGAACTTGAAGTTCTACAAATAACCTCATTAATCAAAACTTAAAGTTATGAAATAAAATTGCTAATTAGAGCTCAAAATTCTTAATCAGAATCTGAAATTCTAAATATAAATTATGATATTAGAACTTAAAGTTTTAAATATATGCTCTCAATATTTTTTATGGATTATGTTGAAATATATTTTCTTGCCATTGGCCCAAAAGACACCATTAAAAGAGAGAAAAAAAATATCCTTGAAGGATAATTGAAAATTATAATTTTTCTTTTCATCATTGAAGCAATTACTAATGAGATATAGTTTCATAAAGTAAAGTCATGAATGCAAGGTATTTTATTGGCCCCGTAATGGCTATAAAACTTATAATTACAAAATGTAATCATACTCAATCACCAGAAGTGAAGTGTTTATAGTAACATGGCATGAAATAATATTGATTTTGTACCTGCAGTACATTGAAATATTTAATAAAATTTTATAAGGCTCTCATGTAAATGATAAGAATATTGAGACTATTTTATTTATCTTGATGTTTCTTTATTAACAATATTTATACTATTTACAATTTAATTAACATATTTTATATATTTTGTCTTTAATAACTATCTTGTCATAATATATTTTACTATTATGATAACTCGGATTATCTTATAAAAGGATATGAATATAAAAAGGAAATTAATCATTTCAAAAAAGAGAGTTGGGGACGTATGCCTAGTTGATAGTGCAACTATGCACATTATTCTTTGAGATAAGAACTATTTCTCATAATAGAAAATGATTAAGCTGAGGTGAATACCATATTAAATTCTGCAAACTTTATTGAAGGCTCCAAAAGAGCTTTATTCTTGTTAGCAAGTGGAATCAGATTATTTACACATAATGTATTTTTATTCTAGCAGATCCAGTAGAAATTTGCTTAAATCTAAAGATATCGATTGAAATGGATATCATATTGAAACTTTAAATGAGAATTAAATAGAGTATCTCTATATTACTTCTAATGTCTTATGCAAGAAATGTATACTAGAAAAGTATTAAACTTTCTTATATGAATTATATTATATAATCATATATGCAATTGAAAACTACGCAGTAATGAACAAGAAGTTCAATGATCCTAAAATTTATATTTTGGTATAATTGCCTTGATCACTTAGGATTTATAATAATGCATAAAATTATTGAGAATTCTTATAAATATTCATTAAAGAATCAGAAGATTCTATTATCTAACAAGAATACTTATGTTGCATGGTCTAAGGGTAAACTAGTGGCTTGATCATCCACTATTTTTACAAAGAATTTAAAGAGACATTTGTGGGCCAATTCATCCACCTTGTAGACCATTATATTATTTTGTGGACTTAATTAATGCGTCTACTTAATGATCATATGTGTGCTTATTATCTACATGTAATATTGTATTTGCTAGATTGCTTGCATAAGTATAAAATTAAGGACACATTTTTCTTAATCACCAAATTAAGATTATACATCTGGATAATGCTGGTGAGTTTACTTTTAGAATGTTTGATGACTATTGTACATTAGCGAGGATTGATGTAGAGCATCTAGTTTCATATGTTCATATTCAAAATAGATTAGTCAAATAACTCATTAAGAGACTTCAAATAATTACTAAAACTCTATTATTGCATATTTAATTACCAATCTTTATATAGGGACATGTCATATTATATGCTACAACATTAATTGACCTTAGGCCTATTACTTATCATTAATATTCTTTATTGCAACTTGTATTTGGTTGTTCATCTGATATATCGCATATATACACTTTTGATTGTACTGTATATATTTCTATAGTACCTTTACAACGTAATAAAATGAGACCTCAATATCGTTTGAGAATTTATGTTAGTTTTGAACTCACCATCTATTATCAAATATACTGAATCGTTGATGGGTGATCTATTTGTCGCATGATTTGTGAATTGTCATTTTAATGACTGTTTTTCGTCATTAAGAAAATTGCAAATAAGTTACTAGATGTATTTACTGATATTGTAAGAGTGATCAACTCATATATGCCAGTTGTCAATGCATTAGCTTGGGTAATTATTCCTGAAGAACAATATGATTAAAAGACAGCTGTTGAATCATTTGTTATACGCCCGATGCGTGGCAGACCAATTTGTTGAAAAATATTATTCTGCGAAAAAGATAATTCAAAAATCAGGATCCTATTGAAAATAATGTTCCAGCAATAAGTATTTTTATATTTTCTGAATCACTAGCTCTACAAAAACTGATAATCGTAAAGTAACACATGTCCCTAAAGTGACAAGCTTCTAAAGAAGCATTAGCTTCTAAAGTAGCATAAAAATCTTAAAATAAAGAAAAGTCTATAAATTATTCATATATACATGTGGTATGAGACGTAATCAAATAGTTGTCGACGACGTATTTTCATCTATAATAGCTATTAAAATTATAAAAGATGATTACGATCTACAAACTGTGAATGAATCTAGACAAATGTATGATTGACCTTAATAAAAAGAAGAAATTCAAGTAGAATTTATTTTTCTTGCCAAACGTAGAGTATTTGGGTTTGTAGTCCAGACATCTGAAGATGTCAAAC
Source organism: Melia azedarach (assembly GCA_028052125.1). NCBI lineage: Eukaryota > Viridiplantae > Streptophyta > Magnoliopsida > Sapindales > Meliaceae > Melia > Melia azedarach. The sequence goes on along the minus strand of CM051399.1, from coordinate 110,681 downwards.
CCGTTGAATATAAATGGGTATTTGTGAAAAAACGTAATGAGTATAATGAAATGATTAGATATAATGCACAACTCATTACTTAAGATTTTTCTCACAGACTTAGAATTGATTTTGATGAAACAAGTTCTCATGTAAGGATGTTGTTACGTTTCAGATTTCGATAAGTTTGGCAGTCTTAAAAAGACTTGATATGCATTTTATGGATATAGTGACAACTTATTTATATAGATCATTTAAAGTTGACATTTATATGACAATCCCTGAATGATTTAAAATGGCTGAAGCATATACATTAACAAATTATAATTTGTATTCAATCAAGTTGCAGAGATTTTTGTATAAATTAAAGCAATCTAGGTATGTGTGGTATAATCGCTTGAGCGAATATGTGATAGAAAAAGGATATACTAATAATCTTATATGCCTATGTGTATTTATAAAGAAATTAAAATTTAGATTTACTATTGTAACAATATTTATTAATGATATAAATTTAGTTAGAATTCTTGAAAAACTCGTAAAATTGTTGAATACTTGAAAAAGAAATTTGAAATGAAAGATCTTCACTTGGCTTACAAATCGACACAAGTCTAACATAATTTTTGTCCATCAATCTACTTATATTGAAAAGATTTAGTATAGATAAAGTTTAGCCATTAAGTACTCCTATAGTTGTTCAATCTTTTGATCTTAATAAAGATTATTTTTTACCTAAAAAAAAAAAAGAAGAGATGCTTGGTCTAGAAGTACCATATCTCAATATCATTGGTGCCTTATTATATTTGGTAAAATATACTAGATTAGACATAGCATTCTCTGTGAACTTATTAGCCAAATTTAGTTATAAACCTACTCGGCGATATTGCATTAGTGTTAAACATATTTTTGGTACCTTTATGGAAAGATAAATTTGAAATTATTTTATTCCAATAAACCAACTCGAAATTTAGGATTTATTGGTTTTATAGACGTTGATTATCTCTCTGATCCTCCCTCATAAAACTCATTCACAAATCAGATATATTTTTACTTATAATAATATAGTCATTTCATGGTAATCTATGAAGTAAACTTTTATTGCCACCTCTTCTAATCACTTTGAGATTTTAGTATGCATGAAGCAAGTCGTGCATGTATATAGTTGTATGCATGAAGTAAGTTGTACATTTATTGCATATTGATGTTATTGAATTTTTTTATTCGCAAATTTGTACTATATATGTACAATATTGTATCGAACTGTTAATCTCTAAATTGAATTAAGGATCCTTCAACTGAGTGTAGGTATTGAATTTAATAATTGAATTCAGTGGATTAATTGAAAAATGAAATCGAAAATAATTATGGTATAAGTTATAGTCAAATATTATTTACATATTTATATTCATTTTATTTACAATTTGAGCTAATAATTTACAAATTTATTTATTTATATATATATATATATATATATAAATAAATTTGTATTGTGTTATCAAAAATCGCGTGCTATTCTTTTTCTTTTCAAATTCATTATTTCTATAAGAAATTTAGCAATAATTTGATTGACTAATTTTCATAAAGAGAATAGATCAATAAAGAGAGACAATTTTTTTTAACAAAATATTTAGAATTGTAATTGATATACACACATATATATATATAGATAAAGAATCAAATATTAATTTTATATAAAATTAAAACTAATTAATTAATATTGATTAACCTTGTAAATTAATAACATTTTTTTGAACAACTAAAGTTGCGTTAACCTCAATGATCTCTAATAATATAACATTAATTTTTATCCTAGTCAAATTTTCACTTCAGTGTCTCCAAGAATTAAGCATTACATAAACATGCACAGTCAGAGAAGTACTAACATTTTTTAATAGATTTAGTTAACCAAACCCAATATTTAAATTATATTATTACTCCATAATAAATGACTGTAACTTTTTTTTATTTTTTTAACGGTTATAATAATTGCATCAAATTTTTAATTATAATATTAAATAGTGTTATATCCACGTTTATAATGGATATGAGATTTAACATTTATAATAAAAATATATATTTTAAAATAATATTGTAAATTGTGTATATTATATATATTTATTTTTGAAAAGTTTTGTCAGGTAAAATGTTAAAGAAATAAAAACAAAAAAGAGTAGCTGCTCTGCTGAGTTAGAAAGTGCCCAGAAAGAGACTACATTTTAACACAAGGAACGAACAAGCAGTAGCATTCATTCCCATTAAATAATATGAGTTTTAACACATACCTTCGTTGAGTTTTAAATTTTTAATACTTAGATAAAAAATTTTAAAAAAAATACACTTGGATAAAAGATTTGAAAAAAAATACACTTATCTCTCATGAACTATTAGTTAATTATCTATTTTTATTTAAATAACTATAATATCCTTAATTACTTTAAAATTAAAATTTAAGAAATTCAATATGTAAAATAACCGCCTTTATAATTTGATAATTTTAATTTTTAATCATATATCATATTTAATATTTATTCAAAATTAAATTTTTAATTTTAAATAAATATTATATAAATATAAATATAAATTATTGTTAATTAAATTTTTAATTATTTTAATTTTTAAATATTATATAAATTAAAATAAATATTTTTAATTTTATTTTAAAAATAATTAATTATTTAAAAATAAATAAATAATTAATTAAAGATAAAATAGATGTAATTGTATTCTTATTCAAACTTTTTATAAAATCTTAAAAGTGTTAAAATTGAGGGAGGTATGCGTTAAAACCCTTAATTAATATTACAAAAAACGGTTCAACCCATCCCCTCTGAAACTTTGACTCAGTTCTTAAACACATTTGCATTTCGACACGTGCCAATCACTCACTACAATTTCATTTTTTTTTTGCCTTACACCTGTGGGCCCCACTCCGCTCAATTTCCCCCTATAAATAGGCGCGCCTTAAACTCCTCCTCCCTCACAAAGGCTACCCCCAAAAAAACAAAATAATTAAAAATTAAAAAACAAAACCCGCTCTAGTACTCGAAAATTTACATTTTTCTCTCCGCCGTCTGATCTGCCGTCGGCCACACAACTACCACTACCAAATGGAGGTCCGTCGGCGATCAATTGCCAAGCCTATTCATGCCAAATCCATTGATGACGAAACAAACGCCAAATCGCAGTCAGATTCGCTGCCGCTTCCCTTGTATATAGTAAATGCCGTGTTTTTTACTCTCTTTTTTACCGTCGTTTACTATTTGCTTTCTCGTTGGCGTGAGAAGATTCGTAACTCCACGCCGTTACACGTCGTTACGCTTTCCGAAATGGGAGCGATTGTGGCGTTCGTTGCTTCTTGTATTTATCTCTTGGGTTTCTTTGGCATCGATTTTGTTCACTCTATTCTCCGTCCCTCTGCTGACATCTGGACTTCCGAAGAAGAGGAGGATGATTCCCGCCTCATGCTTAAGGAAGATTCCCGGAAATTTTCCTGTGGTCAAGCCCTAGATTGCTCTACTGTCATCACTCCGCCGCCCCCGCCACTGCCCCAGCCTAAAGCTGCGAAATTGATTGATCATGATCCCAATACGGTCTCCTTTACTACCGAAGATGATGAAGGCATTATAAAGTCTGTGGTTGATGGTACGACGCCGTCTTATTCTCTGGAAACTAAATTGGGGGATTGCAGGCGGGCTGCTGCGATTAGGCGGGAGGCGTTACAGAGAATGACCGGAATGTCTTTGTTGGGCTTGCCCTTAGAGGGTTTTGATTACGAGTCAATTTTGGGACAGTGTTGCGAGATGCCAGTTGGATATGTGCAGATTCCGGTGGGAATTGCGGGGCCTTTGTTGCTTGACGGAAGGGAGTATTCAGTTCCGATGGCGACGACCGAAGGTTGCTTGGTGGCAAGTACTAATAGGGGTTGTAAAGCTATTCTTTTGTCCGGTGGAGCTTCGAGTGTTTTGTTGAAAGATGGAATGACTAGAGCTCCTATTGTTAGATTTGGAACTGCTAAAAGAGCTGCTGATTTGAAGTTATTCTTGGAGAATCCTGCAAATTTCGACACGATTTCTGTGGTTTTCAACAAATCAAGCAGATTTGGAAGACTTCAAAGCATCAAATGTGCAATTGCCGGTAAGAATCTCTACTTGAGATTTTGTTGCAGCACAGGTGATGCTATGGGGATGAACATGGTTTCCAAGGGAGTCCAGAATGTTTTGGATTTCCTCCAGGATGAGTTCCCTGACATGGAAGTCATCGGCATTTCTGGTAAAGTTCTCACCTTTTTTTCACAGATTTGTCTATGCAATCAAATTTTGGCCTTCATTTTAACTAACCCATTTGTAATTCAGGTAATTTCTGTTCGGACAAAAAGCCTGCAGCTGTAAACTGGATTGAAGGACGGGGCAAATCTGTGGTTTGTGAGGCCATAATTAAGGGTGATATTGTGAGGAAGGTATTGAAGACAAATGTGGAAGCCTTGGTGGAGCTGAATATGCTCAAGAACCTTACTGGTTCTGCTATGGCTGGAGCTCTTGGTGGCTTTAATGCCCATGCCAGTAACATTGTTACTGCCATCTACTTAGCCACCGGCCAAGACCCTGCTCAAAATGTGGAGAGTTCTCACTGTATCACAATGATGGAAGCCGTTAATGATGGCAAGGACCTTCACGTTTCTGTAACAATGCCTTCTATTGAGGTAATTGACTTAAAACTAGTTCAATTCGCAGCCTTATTAAAGCACGCAGGGAATCGTTGTTCTGGTAGTTGCATTTATCTTATTAGACCAGTTACTTGTGAGTACAACAGGATGATTTTGAGTTAGAAATTTGTTGGATGCAAATTTGTGGAATCAACTTCAAATCTATAAGATTTATTCTTAGGAACTGGCCCATTGAAGATGCTTGAAATCCAGTGTGAATTGCCTAAATTCTCATATTGATATTTCCTTTCAGGTTGGCACAGTTGGGGGGGGCACCCAGCTTGCATCTCAGTCAGCATGTTTGAACCTACTTGGGGTCAAAGGTGCCAGCAAAGAGTCACCTGGAGCAAACGCAAGGCTACTTGCCACCATTGTTGCTGGTTCTGTTCTGGCTGGAGAGTTATCTCTGATGTCTGCTCTAGCGGCCGGACAGCTTGTTAGGAGTCACATGAAGTATAATAGATCAAGCAGGGATGTTACCAAGGCCACATGAAAACGTTGTGGTACAGGAAGTCCATAAAGATGCAAAATAACTGACTAGTTGAACTTCAATTAGGAAGGATTGGAAGAACAATGAATGAATACCCACTTTCAATATTCTCTCTCTTTCCTTTTATTTTTATTTTTTCGGTTTTCTCTTTCCAATTCTAAGCCTTTGTAATCTGCAAATTCTGTATAATGGCCAAAAAGTTTAGTGCATTTCTTTTCAAAATCTATTGACATCAGATCCAGTTGCTAAATTTGTTGTATCATCAATCAATCAATCTATTGATAAAAGAATATGACAATTTTAAATTAAATGTGAAACATAAGGTTTGCTGTGCTGTACTGTACTACTATCTGTGACATGACTATGATTACGATACACGATATAATTTGATCCGCAGTAGTCTTCCTTTAGTTGTCACAAAATTTCAAGAAGAAGTTTGCAGGTAATGAATGATATGCATAAAGATTGGGAAATCAAATCAATCAAAGGAAGGAAGGAAGACAGGCAGATGCATGCTCGGAATCTCTCGATCGACCAACTCTCAGTCAGTCGTATGTGTTCTTTGGTGTGTATTCTATATTCTATTCTATTCTATTCTATTCTATTCTATTCTGGCCTTCACCAATACCAATCCAAGGTGGAAAATCGTACATGCTACCGAGTCTGGGAGAATTCCCACGACGGTTAATTTCGTATAGGCTTTGCTTGTCCTTTTATTGATGTGATTCTGTGAAATTCACTTTCTTGTTTTAGGAAACTGTTTGGGTTTTTTTACTTAAAACAGGTAAAAGTAACTCCTCCAACTCTAGAAAATGTAGAGACGATGGTGTTTTGTCTTTTTTCTTCATATGTTATGTTGTTAGTTAATATATGATAGCTTTTGGAAACAAATTGGATATCGAACTGAAAGGCTAATTCCCCTAAAACATATGGCAGTTCAGTTAGGTGGTTTACACTCGCTAATTGTTCAAGCAGTTGGTTTTTGCCAACCAAAGCCCAAAGCCGAAGCCGAAGCCGAAGCCGAAGCCAAAGCCAGCTGATAATGACCAAACACACAAGTAAACAATACACACACAAGTAAAATAAATAAATAAATAAATATAGCTGGTTTTGGAAAATTAAGAAAGCTAAAAGAGTCGAGTCGTCGTGCTGCATCATCACCATCATCATCACCATCATCATCATATGTAATATAATACAATAGTTGATGGGATGGCTGGGGCGTAGCAAAATCAAAATCAAAATAGACCGCTCAGCTAATTGAAAACTCTCCCTCAAATGAAATAAGCGAAGTATTTCAATATCAATACGCATACCAACCCCCTCTGTTATCTTGTTTGACTTGGCAATCGTGCTTACTGCTGCATTTTCTTGGAAACTTGCCTCACTAATATTATTAGTCACACGATATGCAATGGAATAATGCATTGAATACTACTTCCTAGATACTACTACTCTTTATCTGCTCTGCTCTGCTAGGAATTTAGTGTGTTGCCCATCACCATCTGTATATATATATGGTAATACTTTTATCATTCACTTATTAATTTATTACACACCACACCACACCACAGCATATGAGATGATATGTTGCTTGAAAGTTACATTACTCATAGCTCTCATTCATAACAGAAGGAGTGTAATGTCGTGTATTATAGTCACCCTTTTAAAAAAAACTCTAGCAAGAATAAAATTCACATTGGGCTTCGATATGGTGTCCAGAGGTCCATAGACCAAATCCGGGCTTGTTCTATAAATGGGTTAGCATTTCAGTCATCTTCCCCTCCCAATACTGTAGAGCCCATACTTTTTTCTCTTTTATCCCAACACCACGCCACGCCACGCGTGCTGTTAACTTTTTTTGTTTTTTTCAAAAGTTACATCTTATTTATATGTACATATGCACATAGATTAAAAAAAGAAGAAGGGATGATTGAGATAATTAATTAGTGATATTAATTCCACCTTAATCCATATATTGATTAGTTTAGTTAAAATGCACTCAATTAAGGTACTACGTACATGAATGAATTAGAATATATGTATATATATATATATATATATATATATATATATATATATATATATATAACACTAGCTAGCTAAGCTTTTTCTTTTTCAATTAACTAATTAATGGGTGTTTGTTGGCTAAATCAATCTTGGCTTGGACGCCGAAATTAATTATGAATGTTATTGAGATGAAAGAAATTTAATAATTAAAGATTCAGAAATTCATAATTAATGGCGATGGTAATCGCATTCACATGCCCCAACTTTCACACAAAATCTGGCCTTAGATTATGCTATATATACATATATTTGTTTATTGATGCTTTTTAATTGGATGTGATCAGTGATTCTGTATTTTAGTTTACAAGTGGCTCCTCCTTTTTCTTTTAATTATTATTATTATTATTATTATTATTTTTTAATTTATATTACCCACTTGGCCACCTCATTTTATGCATGCTATTATTTAAAGATTGGCTAGCTAAGCTTGCTCACCTCAATAATTAATTAATTAATTAATTAATGTTCATTTCTTGACTGAATTGTCTCACTAATTTCAATTGATTACATGTTTAATTTTAATTATCACCTCAAATTTTTTAAATTAGTCTTTTCATTCGTCCTCCTAAAATTAATTGTCTGCATGCGCATTTTCTTTTTAATATTAATTAAGCGTAATTATTATTTTTAATTTACAATCTTAAATTAGTTCACAGAACATGCCAACTTACAAGAAGTCAACTAAAGTGTATGTATAATATGACTCATTAATTATTCCATCCGCTGAAAAAGTGAGTAAAGTAATTAACTTCCAATCGATGCTTTTCTTTTGTAGAAATATGGACACCTAGTGACCCTAAACTTTTTGGCGTCTCAAGAAAGTTGGCTAATATAAGAATATTATATTATTAATATTATCAACATATCATTAACCATGCATGCATGTACATTGCACCCCATATGAATATGTAAAATGTACGCATTGATGTATGTATGTATGTATGTATGTATGTATGTATACATACTGTAGAACCAGAATGAAGGTATAGTGTTGGTGTATATATAACTAAAATAAATAAAAGCTGTAGATTGGCCAAGTTCCGACGTCCCGACACCTCTCACGTGTCTGACACGTTTGGCCATGCTGCTTGACTTTGACCCTAAATTAATTTAACACCACCTTAAGTTTAATAAATAAATAAATAAATAATAATTAGCTGACTTAATTTGACTCGTAGCAGTTAATACTCCCCATTCACTAATTAATATAAATAATTATGTCAAATATTGGATCATTGCCTTTTTACCTCGATGCATCGAGACAATTCATTCGTGCCTTCATTCTCACGAAATTAAAGCATTCATGCATGCTCTTTTTATTTTAATTATTATATTTTTTTTGTTACCCAGCAGCTAGATAGCTTTTCCATTAAAGTTGCTTCGAAGTTGCTTCTCCCCCTGATTTCTCTATCTGCTTTCTATTTTTCTTTTTCCTCCAATATATTATTCTTATCTTTGAATCCATTCCCGTTCGGCGTTCCCATCCCATTGTCTTCAAAGCTTGGTTTTCAGACACTCAAGCTCATTGTTTTTGAGGAAATTAATATAATATTACCACTATATATATATATATACGTGTGTGTATTAATAAAATATACACAATTCACTTTTTTATGATACATATATATATATATATATAAATTATAATATAATATTGCTAGTTAGTAATAATAATAATAATAATATATTACCATATATCATCTTCCTTGCTCTAAGTAGATTTTGTCCCTTGTTCTTTCAAATTTGCTACCTCCTCCATTGATTCCTTTCTTCTTGCGCAATATTTTCTGGATCTGAGCTCTGGACTAGAGATTAAAGTAGTACTGTTCTCAAAATTTTTCAACCTTAATTTATATTTCTTTCTTGTTTTATGCATCTCTTATTGGGGTTTTGATCTAGCTGGCAAGCACGGCGAGACAAATCACTTGCTGAGATAGTTCGGCATTGATTAGGGTTTTTCTTGTTTTCCTGAGAAAACTAAACTGTACTTCATATTTTATGCTAGCTGCTAGCGTCGCTCGCAATTTCGGATACATATCTAGAGAGGCAAGATATAAATATATATATTGGCAATGTCAGGCTACGTTCATCAGCTTCTCGGACCATCACAACTCCCAAACCAAACGGATTCTGCAAACTCACCGGATAAAGAACAAAGAGGTGATTCTGACGCAGCCAACACCAACTCAAGCGGTGGCGGCGGCACCCCTTCTGGCCGCAGATCTCGCGGACGTCCTCCCGGTTCAAAGAACAAGCCCAAGCCACCAATAATCGTAACCCGAGACAGTCCAAATGCGCTCAGATCGCACGTCCTGGAGATTTCAGCAGGCTCAGACATAGTAGAATCAGTTTCAGACTATGCTCGGCGCCGCGGCAGAGGAGTTTGTGTCCTAAGTGGAACTGGAGCTGTAACTAATGTGACATTGAAGCAGCCAGCTGCTCCATCTGGTAGTCTCGTAACACTACATGGTCGGTTCGAGATTTTGTCTCTCACAGGAACATCACTGCCGCCGCCTGCACCGCCAGGGGCCGGTGGATTGACTATATATTTAGCAGGCGGGCAGGGACAAGTCGTCGGAGGGAGCGTAGTGGGGCCATTGACTGCTTCGTGTCCAGTGGTTTTGATGGCAGCATCATTTGCAAACGCAGTGTATGATAGGTTACCACTTGAGGAGGAAGAGTCGCCAACGCAGGTTCAGCAAGCAGCATCACAGTCTTCAGGAGTGACGGGTGGGGGCGGGGGCCAATTGGGTGAGGGAGGAAGCGGCGGCAGCGGTGGTGTGCCGTTTTATAATTTGGGAATGAATATGGGAAATTATCCTAATTTTGGGGGTGATGCTTTTGGTTGGAGTAGTGGTAGTAATAATATGAGGCCACCATTCTAGCTAGCATATTAGCAATACAGTTAATTTAATTTATAATTAATTTCTTGGTTAAATATATATATATATATATATATATATATATATATATATATATACATACTACCCACATTGATTAAACGTGCGGCGTTCATTAAATATTAGTGAGGCAAAATTAAAACTTGTGAAATTTGGATGGAAATTATAATCTATGTATAGCTGGCTGGCGGTTCTCAGAGCAAGCTGAATGATCGAAGTCCAAGATGTGGGGGCATTCGAAGCTTTCCAAACCCAGTAAGTTTCAAATTTATAGATATCTATATATCTACCATTAAAACAATATTAATCGATGGTAAAATAATTATTCAATTTATTGTCTCCAAATATATATATATTTTCCTCTGTGGGTTGTCTGTCTATGATTTTGCTTAATTAGTTCAGGTTTTGAATGGCTAAATTTGGTAGCTAGCTATCATGCACTAGGCTTCTTCTTTTCTTTCTTTAAATCCTATATATATATATATATATATATATATATATATATATATATATAATGTTTGTCTCATCTTAATTTCTTTCTCTATTCTTTTAAGGTCCTTATATATATTCGTATCACTGTCGTCTGATTAATTTAATAATGGGAATACATTATTCATATATATAAGAGCCAACATGAAAATATAAATATATATGTTTATGAGACTAAATGTCTATAGATAAATGCTAATTTAGTAATTAAAATATTATTTATATATATAGAGTTGGCAAACTAATAATAATAATAATAATAATAATAATAATCATCATCATCATCATCATCCTTATTCCAAATGGTGGAAATAATATATATTGATTTTGGGAACAATCGTATATTGTATGCTTATCAAAGGAGAAGCTAGCTAATTACTAGCTCATAAATGTAAATATTTTTGTTGAGTAGGTAGTAATAAAGAACACGTAATATATATATATATATATATATATATATTATATTTTGTCAAATTTTAAAAATTTAATAATTATTTTTGTTGAATAGTTGTTATTAATGGAGATATAATCGTTATTTTAAAATTTTTATGAAAATTATTAGGATTAATTTGTTCATTAAACTAAATCTTGGGGATTTGCTACGGATGATATGAAATGGTAAAATACAGTTAATTTGTTAAAGACTTGATATAGTAAAAATGAGTTGATGAATAAACATGGCATGATATCATTAGAAGAACAATATTAGTGAATGATAATCAATGGTCAAGAAAATTGAAGTATTATGAACATACGATCTCCTTGAATTCCGTAAAACAGACCTGTAAGAAACAGCATTTATATATATATGTTAGACTCGTTCCCTCACCATAAATCTCACATTCTTTCAACCGAAATAATTCATGAATGAATGAATGATCACAACTTGTCTCATTCTATTGCAGCATTTTGCCTTAATTTCCTGGACAATAATGTTATGAGTATTACATCTATCTTCCCATCAAAATGAAAATTAATTTTCATGCAAATGCTGCTGTAGAATGAAGCATTATCACTGATTAAAAGAGAGAAAATTTAGAGAAAAAAAAAAAAAACAGTTAAAAGAGTTTTTCGTCTGAAGATTAATCTGTAGCTAGGTAGCTCTAGGGGAACAAATCATGGCATCCCTTTCGTCCCAACCGTCAAAGAAAGTAAGAAATGGCGGAGGTTCAAAGGACTCTCAGAGCGGTAGGAACTCATCATCCGGAGGACAGACCGTAAAATTTGCAAGAAGAACTTCAAGTGGCAGATATGTCAGTCTTTCAAGAGAAGATCTTGATATGTCCGGAGAATTTTCAGGAGATTACATGAACTACACCGTTCACATTCCTCCTACACCGGACAACCAGCCGATGGAATCGTCATCTGTTGCCGTCAAGGCTGAAGAGCAATATGTTTCCAATTCTCTTTTTACAGGCGGGTTCAATAGCGTTACGCGTGCTCATCTCATGGATAAGGTGATTGAATCGGAGGTCAATCATCCTCAGATGGCAGGAGCCAAGGGTTCTTGTTGTTCCATGCCTGCTTGCGATGGCAAAGCCATGAAGGATGAAAGAGGAGCTGATCTAACCCCTTGTGAATGCAGGTATATATACATCTATACAATACATACATATGAATGAATGAATGAATGGGAATGGATTCCCAAAAGCAGAAGTCAGCATTTTGTAAAATACAAATTTGGTATTTGTATATATATATATACCACTTACGTTGTTTTGATGTACCGAATTTGCATTATTATAAAACGTCAGACGTCTTCATATATATAGGAGAAAAGAACACCCCAATATTTCTAGTTTGTTGATATCATCATGTGATGAATCTGTATTAATTTGTCTGTCCAGGTTCAAAATATGCAGAGATTGCTTCATGGATGCACAAAAGGAATCTGGTCTATGTCCGGGTTGCAAGGAGCCTTACAGAGTGGGAGAATATGATGATGAGGCACCGGATTTTTCAACCGGGGCACTGCCGTTGCCAGCTCCGAATAAAGGGGACCGAAACAACAACATGACAATGATGAAGAGAAACCAAAACGGAGAATTTGATCACAACAGATGGTTGTTCGAAACAAACGGTACTTACGGGTATGGCAATGCATTTTGGCCTCAAGACGACATGTATGGTGACGAAGATGATGATGGATTCAAGGGAGGCCTACCAGACAATTCAGATAAGCCGTGGAAGCCACTTAGTCGGATATTGCCAATTCCAGCAGCTATCATCAGTCCTTACAGGTTGATAGTTTTCATTCGTTTGGTAGTTTTGGCATTCTTCTTACATTGGAGACTCGTACATCCGAATACTGAAGCGTTATGGTTGTGGTTTATGTCAATTATTTGCGAGCTTTGGTTTGCTTTCTCCTGGATTCTTGATCAGATTCCCAAGCTTTGCCCAATAAATCGTTCTACTGATCTTGAAGTCCTCCGTGACAAGTTTGATCTGCCATCACCTTCCAATCCTACTGGCCGTTCTGATCTTCCTGGTGTTGACATGTTTGTATCCACTGCAGATCCTGAAAAAGAACCTCCGATAACCACCGCCAATACTATCCTTTCTATTCTGGCTGTTGATTACCCTGTGGAGAAGCTTGCGTGCTACATTTCTGATGATGGAGGTGCTCTTCTTACTTTTGAGGCAATGGCTGAAGCTGCAAGCTTTGCTGATTTGTGGGTTCCATTTTGTAGAAAACATAAGATTGAGCCAAGGAATCCTGAAAGTTACTTCAGCTTAAAAGTTGACCCAACAAAAAACAAAAGCAGGTCTGATTTTGTCAAGGATAGAAGAAAGATTAAGAGAGAATATGATGAGTTCAAGGTCAGAATCAACGGGCTTCCGGATTCAATCAGGAGAAGATCAGATGCTTTCAACGCAAGAGAGGAAATGAAGATGTTGAAACATATGAGGGAAAGCGGTGCTGACCCTACAGAGCCAATTAAAGTAACCAAAGCTACCTGGATGGCTGATGGCACTCACTGGCCTGGAGCTTGGGCAGTTCCTAGCAGTGAACATGCTAAAGGTGATCATTCTGGTATTCTTCAGGTATGCAAAATAAATAAATAAATAAATAAAATAATATCAATCAATCAATCAATCATCTGTCTTGCATAACATAATCCATGAGGTATTTATTTATGTAATTGCAAGAATAAATTATCAATCAAACATGTACATATATACATACAGGTGATGCTGAAGCCGCCAAGCTGTGATCCACTAATGGGAAGTGCAGATGATGAAAAGATCATAGACTTTACAGATGTGGATATACGTCTTCCTCTGTTTGTGTACATGTCGCGTGAGAAACGTCCAGGTTATGATCATAACAAGAAAGCTGGTGCCATGAATGCTTTGGTGCGAGCATCAGCAATTCTATCAAATGGGCCATTTATACTCAACCTTGACTGTGATCACTACATCTACAACTGTAAAGCTGTGCGTGAAGGGATGTGCTTTATGATGGACAGAGGAGGTGAAAGTATTTGCTACATTCAATTTCCACAAAGATTTGAAGGCATTGATCCTTCTGACAGATACGCTAATAACAATACCGTGTTCTTTGATGGCAATATGCGTGCATTGGATGGTGTTCAGGTACATAAATACTATGAAACACTTTGGTTTGTCCCAATTAATTCTGTAATAAAAGCTCATTTTAATTAATTACTTTTTTCAGGGTCCTTTCTACGTGGGTACGGGTTGCATGTTCAGGCGATTTGCATTGTATGGATTTGACCCGCCAAATCCGGAAAAGCTTCCTCAAAGTAATGCAACTGAGATGCATGCCTTAAATCCTACCGACTTCGATTCCGATCTTGACGTGAATCTTCTGCCTAAACGTTTTGGAAATTCAACAATGCTGGCTGAATCTATACCTATAGCTGAGTTTCAAGGCCGTCCTCTTGCTGATCATCCTTCTGTTTCATATGGACGTCCTCCCGGTGCTCTTCGAGTCCCCAGAGATCCACTTGATGCACCTACAGTCGCCGAAGCTGTCTCTGTTATTTCTTGTTGGTATGAAGACAAGACAGAATGGGGTGACAGAGTTGGTTGGATTTATGGTTCTGTTACCGAAGATGTTGTCACAGGTTACCGTATGCACAACCGTGGTTGGCATTCTGTTTACTGCGTAACCAAACGTGACGCATTTCGCGGTTCAGCTCCCATCAATCTCACTGATCGTCTCCACCAGGTGCTCCGTTGGGCTACAGGTTCTGTTGAAATTTTCTTCTCCAGAAACAATGCATTTCTGGCTTCTAAAAAACTCAAGTTATTGCAGCGTATTTCTTACCTCAATGTTGGCATTTATCCATTCACTTCTATGTTCCTCATTGTCTACTGCTTCCTCCCTGCACTTTCCCTTCTCTCAGGACATTTCATCGTTCAAACTCTGAACGTCACATTTTTAATCTACCTGCTAACCATAACTCTTTGTCTTATAGCACTAGCCATTCTGGAAGTGAAGTGGTCAGGTATAGGATTGGAAGAATGGTGGAGAAATGAACAGTTTTGGCTCATCTCTGGAACCAGTGCTCACTTGGCTGCTGTACTTCAAGGTCTTCTGAAAGTGGTTGCAGGAATTGAAATCTCGTTCACATTGACATCTAAATCAGTAGGAGAAGACAATGATGACATTTATGCTGAGTTGTACCTTGTCAAATGGACTTCACTGATGATTCCGCCAATCGTCATAGCAATGATAAATATAGTCGCAATGGTCATTGCATTTTTAAGGACAATTTACAGCTCAGTTCCGAATTGGAGTAAGTTCATCGGTGGAGCTTTCTTTAGCTTCTGGGTATTGGCGCATCTCTATCCTTTTGCCAAGGGTTTGATGGGAAGAAGAGGGAAGACACCAACGATCGTGTTTGTCTGGTCAGGTCTGATTGCAATCACACTTTCATTGCTCTGGATTTCAATCAGCCCGCCAGGAGCAACCCCAGCTGCAGGAGCAGCTGGTGGTGGAGGTTTCCAATTCCCATGATTGCAAACTAATAAGAAACTTGGAGCAGCAAAGTGAAGAGGATTTTGCACTGCATTTCTCCCGTCTTTTTCTACTGGGTGTCGAAAATTAGCAAGAGTTTACATGATAGAGATATACAAGGGTTTTTGTTAATTCTTTTTCCATTGTCTTTCTTTTTTGTAGCGAGTGGAAGAATCAGTTTGCTTACTTGCAGTAATTAAGCAATGATGCATACATGTAAACCTAACGTTTATTTTTCTTAGTGTGTCAATTTTATTATTCAATTTACAACCAATAAGTCGTTCAATTTTAAATTCATGATTCGCCACCAATATAATATTATGCTTCATACATTTTCTACAATCTCCCAGGATAAAGGCTTTTCAAGAGTTCCTGGGCAGATGTTTCTTGATAATCAATCAAACAACAAACATATAACAAAATAACAATAAATTCAGTCAATGAATGCATGACAAGGAGCAATAGTATATATCACAGATGGAACCGAATACTATCAGTAAAATAATGCCTACATGCTTGTAAGTATATAACCCTAATTGCTCTATAAAGAAAATATTTTCAGGAAGACTACTTTCCAGAAGGCGACGAGTACCAGATTCCGGGTATTCACCTTTCCCAACCAAAAAGCCAAGAAAAAATAGAAAAGGGAAAGGCATAGTCTTCCATCTCTATCTACCCAGCCATGATACTAAAACTAAATATAAAGAAGTTTAAACAGAAGCTTGAGCTTTGACTGCCGGCATGAACTAATCAAGTTATTCTTATGCTTCTAAATTAGACCTTGACATTTCTTGGAAAAATCCGAATTAGCCTTCTCTGTATGTGGTAAAAGGAACAGCCACCCCACAATCTACAGGTCTGACTGCTCAAATGGAACACGCACAAACAACTGGCCATGCAGGGTAACCACAGCAGATGTTTGATGTGGATCAATTCTGGTTGGTAAGCTGACAACCTATGAAAAGAAAAGAACTTTTAAAATGAGATATTATCATATAAATACTAGACTTTTTTTTTAATAAATTTTATAAGAAACTACGAAATGTTTTTGTAAAAGTACTAGGCTAAAAGCCACTAAATATAAGAATACCAGAAAATTATTTTTCTGTTTTTCCATTTATTTTTCCCCCTCTTTCCTGATAGCAGGTCTGCAGTAGTGATATTGGCAATGTCCAAGACTCCAAAAATTATAATAATAAAATACTTTTGTTTTTTTTTTATATTCTTAAAAGCTTACAATTACTATGCCATTGGAATTCCAAAAACCTATGTTGATACATTATTACCCTATATAAATCATATAATCTAACCATAACATGGTATTTCTCAGTGACGTAAATGGGTTGCACACTCCATCCTAGTTCATTTAAAACTTCACATGAAATTGAAGTCTTATGAGTCCTTGACTAACCTTTTTAAAAGGTGTCACACCCCAAGGATTATCCAGTTGCTCTGGCTGACCAGATATAACCAAACGCCCTGCTGGATCAGACTGAACATGCACCTGAATTATTTAGAAAAAAGGTAAAACAAGACGGAAGGAAACAACAGTCAGAGAGAAGCAGATTGTAATAGGCATCAAAAGCAAAAATTGAGGCAAACATGATAATGCTCCAATATGCATTGCACATATTACTCAAAATTACGTATTCCACTAAACCTAGTTACCTTTCGGGCAAAATCGTGACAAGTGTACAATCATTGAGGATAAAAACATGTTATATTGAAAGTGCATTTGTGTCTCAATTTCAAACAGTTAAGTCAGAAACAGGCATTAAAGATTAACCATTGCACAGGGCTAAAGCAAGAAATTAAAGTCAAGCTGGCTAGAAGGCAGCCCATTTAATCCAATATATTGACATCTAAGTGGTTTAGAAGCATACTGCTACAAACTAGGTTTGCATTTGAAACTAGTTTGAGATTAGTCCATGCCAAAATAACTTTAATCCACATAACTAATAATCTAGAAGTAGGCTATGTTATATATGAACCGGATCATCCTCAAGCTCCAATTCCATGCCTTTGTTTCCTAACAAATAGACTATGATTTAGGTTTCTCCAATTTTATTCTGTTTTCTGTTTTCTTATTTTTTGGGTTGATAAGTGACTCAGTTCTCGTCCATTTGTTTTTTTGCTTTGATCGTGTTCTATTATTGATTCATTAATGTGTATTTATGGATGTTTCCAGCCATTAAGAAAAGCCAACTCAAATGCAACTAGATACTTATAGCATACAATTTTTTGATATTGCAACTAAGTATTCAAAATCTAACATGATTTAAAAACAAACAAGCTTATATTGTTAAGAAATTTTACCTCCTCTCGCAGAAGCCCAGGAACTAAAGCATATACTTCAAAGCAATCACTCTGTATACAAGCAGTTTTTTAGAGAGAAAAAAAATGGTTGTGAGAAATGTTTCAGTGGCAAGATATTAATTTTTAAATTAGCAACACTAGAGAAAACTTACAGTTCTTTGCACATTAATCTTCACCCAGTCAGCTGGGGGGCCAACATCAATTACCATTGTATCAGATCTGCCACAAGAAAGGTGACAAACTTTCATCAGTCAGGATACAAAATTGCATAGCACACAAGCTGAGAATGAGGCCAGAAAGCAACCAGCAAACTTAACTGTGGATTTGTTGCTTTAATGTTGGCAACTTGGATAGTACGCTCAGCAGTAGATGGCTTTTTACGCTTCAGCATACCTGAGTCAATAAACCACATTTTAAAGCAAGGACAACCAATGACAAACAAAGAGAGATTTTAGATAGAATCAACTTCAAAAAAGATGCTAAAGATCCTGACAGTTGATTTATACCTATATTTTTAATCTGTCTGTCACTCTTTGGTGTACAACTTGAATTCTTTTCCTAACAAAGGAAAGAGATGTCTTGTTAATAAACAATAACAGAGAACCAGGAAGAGGAATAGCTTGTTTTTAAGAAAAGGAAGATTTTCAATTAATATTTTATGGAAGTTCATTGCATACCTTGATGATTGGCTGACAAACCTCACCACTACCAAGCAGACGCTTAGAATGCCAACCCTGCATGGCACGAGCTGCAGCATCCCTCCGAGCCCTGCCTGATCCAAGAGCTTGACAGCCAGAAGCCTGCATAAATATTCAAAAGAATCATTTACAAAAGTTGCATGACTGCTGTATATTTAAGCATAAACTTCATAAAATGCATCTTGATATTCAAGTTGATTTTAATTTACAAGCAGGAAATGGGAAAGCGACGACATTAGCAATTAACAAATAATCATAACTTGTTACTCATCAGAATCGTTCTCAAGAATTTTGATTTAATTTGCACCAAGAAGTCTATCTGTCCATTAAATAGATACATCTTTTTTTTTTAACAATATTTCTTTTGAAGTATAATTGCATTACACTGAAATTCCAAATGTATAATATGTCATACAAATAAGAATAAACAGCCACATTTACTACTAATAAAAATAAATGGCCTCACTTAAGGTATAACTCCTACTTCCAGAATTCCTTCAACTAAAATTCACTCTATATTTTTGCTCACTTAATGGTACAACTAATTTCATCGTCAAATTTCTAGTCCTAAATCCTTCTTAACGGATAGGTGTCTATGTAACCATATCAATCAGAGTATCACCAACATCATAAAAAACTTTATCATATAAGACAAGGTACTAAAGTGAGTATAACTTAATCTTGTATTACACTAATCACATCAATGTTGACAATAAGAAGTTTTGTTCTTGATTCACAAAGAGATAGCAACCACCTTTCAGATTACCTGACTATCAATCCTATTGGGCTCTGGAAGGGAAACATCACGGAAAGGACGCTCACCATTATTCATTCTATGCTTCTCATATTCAAGTAGAGCCTGAAAATACTCATAATCAGGAACTCTAGGAGATGCAATTAAAGGAGGTCATTTCAAATAAAATAAAAAGTTTAAAATCTAAAATCCACAGAAATTAGCAATTAGAAAAACCTTCTCATAAAAAATTCGGAATGTCCAAGAGACAGTGGTGCATGTCCTGTCAAAATGAAAAGAAAAGGTTATAAACATAACTATTATTATTATTGAATAACAAATATATAAAAAAAAAGCACATGAAAACTAATAGTTATTACTGTCAAACAAAATGAGCCCCAGATAAGCTTAAATTTCCAACAGATTTTCTGTACATCAACCAGGACTACTTCAAACAATTATTAGTAGGGGAAGTATTACATATCCTTGTAAGCTTTAGTATCCTATTATCTTGCCAGTAATAAGAATAAATTATTGATAAACACAGGCACAAATCAAAAGAGGAAAAAGCAACTCCACATCTTTTTGAAAATGTAACTGCTAATTGAAATAGAAGCCGAACATCAACCAGATATAAAATTAGGCTTACTTTGGGGGATTGAATGATTCTCCCACTTGCCTCCACAACTTGCATGAAGTGACCTATATATGGCCACAAATAGAAATCAAGCTTTAAAAACTGAACAACAAAATAGTGGTGTCTAATCAAACAACTTTCAATGAATTATATCAGCATGAAGCTTGATGAAACACATATATATAATGAATCCATCCACAAAAATAAATAAGATAAAATTCTAGACCACATAGAGCATGGACAACAAAATGAGTCAGCTGCTGTGTTCTATACAAAAATAAAGCATGATCACAAGATTATGAAGACAAGAAAAATTGTATAATTGGACTAAAAGTCATCTAAAAGGAAGAGAGGGATGAGCAATTATTACGTGTCATCAATCTCTTAGTCACAGTTACTTTATTTGAAGAATACAGGAAATAATTCATCACTTCAACATCTTTAACCAATAAAGCAGGGGCTTCAAGGCAAATTGAGCACCGTGTTTCTTCTCAAGACAGGCGTTTCTAGAAAGCATAAAAGTAAATGATAGCTGTGACAGCATTAATGTACTGAGATATAAACTAAACAAACCTCTTCATAGCCACCGAGTTTGATCACAGCCCTCCATAACCTTACCCAAAGGGAAAAAAAAAAAAGAATAACCATACAATTAGAAGGTTCCTCATAAAGAGCATTTTCAAACTTGAAAGAAAATAGGCTGCAGAGACATACTTGAGCAAATTCAGGTCCTCTTTGTAAAACTTTGGGTGCTTAAATTCTAGGCTTCTCTCTTTGTAAAAATTTTCTACCTCCTTCACGAATGCCACTTGCTCCTCCTCTGTCCCTGATTCATCACCCTCAGCGACAGGAGGTTCATAAAGAAACGAAAGGTTTGAGCTTTTCATACCAACTTCACACTCAACATCCTCCTCCGGTTTGGACTCCTTAAAGTCACTTCCCAGGGACAATTCCATGTCATTCACTCCATTTAATTCCTCCCCTTTTTCATCGTCTTCAGCCTTTATTTCTGATGACCCCTCATCAACTGTAGCACGTTCTAACTGATTCAACATATGTGCATGGCTTCCATCATTTTTGGTATCAGAATGATTGTTGACATTTAAGTCAACAATTGAGGCATCAGCTAATTTCTCTCCCTTCTCATCATTTTCAGCTTTCATCTCTGATGACCTCTCATCAGCTTCAGCATGTTCTAGTTGATTCAATGGATGTGCATGGCTTCCATCATCTTTGCTACCACAAAGTCTGTTGGCACTTATCTCAACAAGTGAAGCATCATCTAATTTTTCCTCCATGGCATTTTCAGCTTTTATCTCTGGTGACCTCTCATCAGCTGCAGCACCTTCTAGCTGCTTCATTGAATGAATATGGCTTCCATAATTCTTACTACCAGAAAGTCTGCTGTCACTTACATCTACAGCTGAAGCATCATTTAATTTCTCCCCTCTTTCATCATTTTCATTTTCAGCTTTTATCTCCAATGACTTCCCACCAGTTGCAACATATTCAAGCTGATTCAAAGGTTGCACAAGGCTTCCATCATTTTCACTACCAGAAAGTTTATTGACATTTACATCAACTGAAGCATCATTATCAGTTTTGGCAGCAGCAGGTTCAACCACAAGGTTTCTATCATTTTTGTGACCACAAAGTTCTTTGGCATTTACATCAACTGAATCATTATTGCCGGTTTTGGCAGCAGTAAGATCAACCACATCTTGGCTAGCAGCAGAAGATTCGTGACCCTTGTCATTATTATCCACAGACTCCAATTCCACAAATTTGGTGTTTCCATGTAAGTGATCCACATTAGCGTTAAATTTAGCATCATCAAAGGTTTGATTGCCAACAGAACCACGGTTATCAGTAGGTAATCCAAGACTTTTAACATCATTGTTTTCAGTCTTCAAATCAACATTTTCACCAACAATTTGATCTTGATTATTTACTGGGGCAGAAAAAGGTGGATCTTTTCCTTCAACGTGTGTCTTTTCATTGTGCATATTCACACCAGGAACTGTCTCCTTCTCCCTATCTTCTTTTCCCGTTTCTTCTTTGCCACAACCCATCTCATTAGCACTCATCATTTTAACTCCAAAATTTCAAAAACAATATAAAACCAACTTCCTGCACATTTTAGGTTAACATTTTAACCCATGTAAAAACAGACCAAGAAAACCCTAAAAAGAACTCTGTAATCCACAGAAAACTCAAGTTCTACCAAATATCTTCAAAAGGTGTAACAAGAGACACAAATGATATCTTGTTACTTATAGGTTCGAAAAAAACACAGCAGCATAACAGTTGTTGTTGTCAGAAAAAAGCAAGGAACATATATATGAATACAAACAAGTGCATAAACAAAAGAACATATCGTAAATGAGAATGAAGAACACGGAGAAGAAAACAATGGTGAGTGAAGGAGAAACGTACTTGGGTGGTCTTCCCAGCAAAGGAAAGTGTGAATCTTTGCAAAAAGCCAAAGACTTTCTTCACTAGGGAATAAAACCCTAACGCTCTTTCTCTTTGTTGGGCTGTGATTTTTTGTGTTTCAGAAAACAACAGCGTGTTTTGGTGCGAAGTCGTGGCAGTGTCGGTTTGCAGCTCTCGTAGGCAAAGAAGACACCAGAGCCAGCGACTAAGCGAGCGAGCGAACCAGCTCAATAGTGACTCGCGCCGCGTCATAAAAATATTATGATAGGATATTATCACATTTCTCCCTATGTTTGAATTTATATTACTTAAAAAGACAAAATAAATATTATATCAAATACCTCTTTTATAATATTAATCAATTAACTTTAAATAATAAATTTATTTAAATACTTTTAATTATTTATTTTTATTAAAATATATTTTTTAATATTTATTTTTAATTTATTGTATGTGTTAATTAATTTAAATATATAAAAAAATAAAATAACCATGAAATAGAATAAAAGAGAAAAAAATTAAAAATTTAATTTGAAGTATAAATTTTTTTAATAAATATTCTCTAAATAAAATATAGAAATACATATAGTTAATAAAATTAATTAAAAAAATAAATTTTTTTATTTCTCTTTCATTAAATAAGAATTTAAGAAAGTGAAATTTTTTTCTTTATATAAAATAACAAATATCAAATAATAATATTTTACGTATTTATCTTTATATCTAACGATTAACTAACGGTTAAATATAATTATAGAGAAAAGAAATGATAAATCCTATATAAGTAATACAATTTCAAATATCAGAGGAATAATGTAATAATATCTCATATTATGATTTATTTTTTCATTTACATTTTTGCTTCACACGTGTGCAACTCGCGACGGTCCTTTTTTTCTTTTTTGTCAGTAAATATTTCATTTATAAGCCTCACCTTTCTTTTATATTTATATATATATATATATATATATATATATATATATATTTAAGTAAAATCAACCAACGTTCACGGTATCCCTACTTTCCTCAATTAACCATAACATTAGTTCTTTCATCTTCTCATACGAAGAAAAAAAAAAAGAAAAACTTATAATTGATGAATTTATTGATTGTATTATTCTTATTGCATGATAATGAGACCCTTCAATTAATTTGTCACAAAAAATGAAGAGGTTATTACGAATTTATTTTCTAAGATTTGTAGTTATATTAATTAGATAAAAAATTTTAAAAATTTATAAAAAATTTCTCATTAACCATTAATCAACTAATTTTAAATAATATATTTATTTAAATACCTTCTATTTTTAAATTTTATATTACTTAATTAATTTTAAAACTACTTTTATAAGTCATAATAAAATAATAATTATATTCTTATATAACAATAATAATTTTAAAAAAAATTAATAAATTCATAAAATTTTATAAAATATAATATGTTTATGTAAAATAACAGTATTATTTTAATAATATATTAATAAAATAATTATTTAAAAAAATAACAAATAAAAATTGAGACTTAAGATAATTTTGAAATTGTTTAGTACTTCTAAAAGAATTAGACCAAGTCTCTGGACTAAAATAATTTTTACAATCAATTAACTAATATAAAACTTAAAAATTAAAAATATTTCAATAAATATTTCATTTGGAATTAGTTGAGGTTTTAGATATATTTATCAAATCTCGGGAGAAGAATTTGATAATAACCCCAAAAATGAATTCACATGAATCAATTAAAATCTTGAAGATGTTTTGGACTTGCATTGTTCAAAAAACAGGATTAAACAGAGAGACGCCGATAATATGATACATAAGGAGTTTCCATTAAGATTGTAGATTTATCCAAAATCCCTCATTCTTTCACTTTTTCATCCATTCATTCATTTCTTCATTCAATCTACATGACATTCATTTCACAATCCAATCACAAGCTAATGGAAAGCAAAAAAAGGAATTCATGTCATGGGGAAGAAGTTACTTGAGTGTTAGTTTTCCAGCAAGAATCACTCTTTCAAACTAAGCCTTGCATTTTGCACTTTCACTGACAGCTTCAACTTCTGCTCTTCCATGTCTCTCAAAACAGCCAACAGATTTGATCTGTATACTTCGCACCGTTGATTTATATTCTCTAACTCTGCAGTCATTTCACTAATTTTCTTTTCCTTCTCATCCTGATGCAGTGAAGGGGAGAAAAACAAAGGATCAGTCATTCTGCCAATCATGGGAGAATACAAAAAAATCTCTGCCAAGAATGGAGGAGGAGCAACTTTATCTCACTAAAGAATAAAAATCTTAAATACATAATGAAACTATTGTTCATGATGAAACACAAAAAACGATGCTTTAGTTTGTGAACGCAAAGATCATTTAGATTTCAACAACAAAAGACTTTCATTCTTAAAGAAATGAAACCAACACAAAATGCTAAGCAGTTCTGCAAACTCTAATACATTTAAATAACAACAAACACAACTAGAATCATGTTCCAATATGAGCAACTACCTCAAAAAGAAAATAAAAGAACTTGTAGGAGGAAATAGTTCTACACGGGTGTTTAAAATGAATTTACACCTTCAACTGACTATTTTCAGATAAAGATATTGTCCAATTTCACGAAATGAAAGAAATAAGAGGGACAGATGTTTGGTGAGAGACCATATAATTACTTGTAATAATTTTCTTTTTCATTTTTCAGAAAGTTTATGAGCTCCAGTTATACTATACAAGAAAAAAAACAACAACTAATCATTAGGCGATAATTTTTTCCATGTGCATAATTTGGATTTTGATTAAAAGGGAGTTTTAATCTATTAATTAGACGGATCACACATTATATATTGGATTTTCATCCTTTTTCTTTTTTACTCTAATAGAAACCAATATTTACTAAATTTCATCTTGAAACTAGCGATCATTAAACTCTTATTGGTTGTGGAAGAAACTAACCACAGATTGATATATTGGGGTTTGAGTTCCTTCAGATGCATGCAAGTCCCGGCTACCTCCATTGGTCAAAGTGGTGCTGTGCGTGGCTCCAGATCCTTGATTCCTTGCAGTAATGACCTTATTTGCTGCTTCTCGTAAAGCATCCATTGCCACATTATAGATATGGATAGATTTTGCCCCTTCTTCTACATATTTTATCGCTTCCTGGCGTAGATTGTTATACCGAACTGTTAGAGACTCTTGAGCACTGTTTGGCATGTCACATCCACGCTCATCCACTGCAGATCCAGTCTTGGCATTTCTTGTCCATCGTTTTAATAAATATTGAGAAGGAAGTGTAAGAACATTTTTTGCTCTGAAAACAGCTAATATATGCCTACAAATTATTCCTGAATATTCAAACATATGGCAGCTGCAGCCAGCTTTCAACTCAAAAGAATTGAAATTGACAGTTCGCGCTTTGTGGTCTTCCCCAAATTTTGCCACACGATATGTAGTGACAGCTCCTGATTCATCAATTTTAGTTGCAGGATTAGCAAGTGTCTCAACCAATTCCTCTTGAAATTTCAGGAACACTCTTCTGGTATAGAGGCTCGCTGCTTGTTTCTCCATTGGAGATGGTGTCTTCAGAACTGGTGTGCAGTTTGTTGTGTCATAATCAGCTTTAAATTCCTTCTCGTGCCAACTTGCTAAGGCTTTCTCATACTGTTTAATCAACATCTGTGCGGTGGTTGAGGCAGTTATGTACCCATCAAAGAACGAGTTTCCTCCACTTCTATCAGTACTAGATATCTCCCCAAAAAATGCGTCTCGCATATAAACAGGGACCCACTGTTGCCGTGCATTGTACATTGACTGGAGCCATTCATTATCCATAACATAGTACCTTTGTAACAGTGACTCCCAACATGATTCGAACTCATCGATTGACTCAGTCTCGTTAATACACTTCTGAAATTCTGTTTCAAATGTAGGATGTGATTGATATATTTGAGCCAGCTTCTCTTGGGTTTCTCTAAATATGCCCCACTTACAAAACCGGTGGCGGGTTTCAGGAAGAATCTGTGAAACAGCAACCTGAATCAACCGATCTGGGTCAGTAGTGATAGAAACTGGTTGGCATCCGGACATTGCCTGAAGCCAAGTTTGAAACAGCCAAATGAATGAAGATTCAGATTCACTGAGAATTAAGGCACAACCAAACAACACAGGCTGTCCGTGATGATTCAGTCCGGTGAATGAGGCAAATGGAACCCTATACTGATTAGTCCTGTATGACGTGTCAAATGTGACAGTGTCACCAAAGTAAGAATAATTCATCCTGGATGCTGCATCAGCCCAAAATATGTTTCCACCAGTGTGATCATTATCACCCTGAACTGCATAAAAGAAAGCAGGATTCTCAGCCTGCATCCGTTTCAAGTAGTCCAAGACATGCTGACCCCCGCCACCGAGGGTCCTCTGTCTGCTGGTATTCATGTACGCCAAAAAACAACTGTAGCAGTAAGAAAGGAAAGAAACAACAGTTAATCTCCTAATCTAAGTTTTTGCTAGTATAAAATGAAAGAACAGTTTTTGGAGAATATTATAGCTTGAATAAAGAGGAGGCAAAAGAAAACAAAACTGGTTAACCCCAACTACTATAAGATTGGAATGAAACACCGCCTCCGAATGAAAATGAAAACACAGAGCATGTGTTATGGGAAGCAACTAAATGCGTAGCAGTTTTACCCACTAATCTTAAACTAACAAGCAAAATCTTCAAATGAAATTTTGATCGAGAAGTTTGCCACTTTAAATAAACCAAACAGGTGAATTCAAAAGATTAAAAAAGACAAGCATGCTCTCCAGCAAGAAATTCTGGTATTCTAAGATAAATATAAGAATAATAATAACAATTAAAATGAAACAAGGAAGACAAAAAAAAAAAAAAATGGAGAAGAGAGGAACTGACCAAAACGCCAACCGTAATCTTTGAGCAGAGAAGATGGTGCTGTTGGGATTTCGTAATTTCTTTTCTTTCTAGGGTTCTAATCCCTGTATTTGTTTTGACCGAGAAACTCTGAGAACGATTCCCGGGGAGTAAAAATGATAGTGTTGGGGTTTGGAAACTCGACAACTTTCAACTCGGCTGGCTCATAACTCACAACTTCATGTCATGAGATAGATGAGTGTGACCCATTTGACCAATTTTGTCGCCACTCCTCAGTTTTCTAGCCTTTTGTGTCGTGGGCTTTCCTGAAGGTTCATTAATAAGCTCTTAAATCATTTCATTTAATTTTTTTTTATCCTGAAAGAACTTAAATCATTTTTTTATTGCCCTAGAACTTATTACACAAAATCTATTAAAATCTATTTAGTCACGTCTTATGTCTTATGATATTAAGATCTTTTTCTGGTCAAGGATAAGACAATGCGGTACCCTAAATTAATCGAATTGAATTTAGCTCCTCCAAACGGTTTGAAGAAGACAATTGGGTAACATAAATTAATCACATTGAGTTTAACAATTCCAGAATAGAATAATAACAAGCTTCCTATCTTGTATCTCAAGTGATATAAAAGTTAACATGTCACTGCATAAACTCCCATTTTACTCATAAGTGTAATATTATTAACAAAGATTTCCTTACCAGGAACTGTACACACGTATGCATTTTTATACATATGGGCGCGGGAAAAGCTCTGACGGACGAGGGTTACCTTGTTTACTTGGAAAGGAAAAAAGGCTTATTACATCCCAAGCAACCACGAAAGCCACAATTTTCAAACATCTAGCTCATGGTCATCGATCTTCATCTACAATTTACATCCTAACAAAAATAAAAAAAAAAATTTACTACTGGCCTAAGAGGACAAAATCAACATTGAAAATACAGCACTGTACCAATCTAACCTATTATGAATTTCTCCTATATGGTATGCCAATCGAAAGTATGAAGGCATTCAGCATCATGCAAATACTTCCCACTTCCACCCCATCGAAATAACAAGCATCTTAACTCTTCACGGATGAAAGCATCTTAACTCTTTACAGATTTATCCGCAAAGTATAGCTATCAGATCATCCTAATATGACGGAGATTGCTATAATTTGTTGATGCTGCAGTCTAACTTGTACATCTTTATCTGCATGTGACGGAAAGCTCGCATAAGACATTTTCTCTGCAAGGTCATAATTATAAACTTTACATGTTAAAGCCAAACAAAAAAATGCAACAGCATAAGATACACACACACACACACAAAGAGAGAGGTCAAATCCAAGTTATTCCTTAACAAGAAGTTAATCTGCAACCAAAATCTTCAACATGGACACTGCACATTGCCAACTGATGACCATATACATTCTTTTCTCATGGTCATGGTCTGAGATTGTAACCAAGAATTTCCTCATAACAAAATGTACACACAAAGCCTCCCGTCCGAATAATCACTTCAAATTGACAACACATGCATCTCAAGGAATACAATATACTATACAGGGTGATGGTAAATTAAAGGTTAACCTATTTCTAAACAACCAACAGGTAGATGTAACAGCCTTGTCAGCGAAACATTCTAGAAGTACAGATTAACATAAAAATTAAAAGAAACTACAAAATAAAACAGTATTGCACCTTTAGAGGCTATCCTTCATACTAATTTTTATGTTTTGCACTTTAATTGACAACTGTAGCTTATGGTCTTCAATATCTTTCAAAACTGAAAGCAGGTTAGCCCGATAAACTTCACACTTTCGACTTGCGAAGTCCAGCTCATTGGTAAGTTCTCGAATTTTTTTGTCCATATCGTCCTGCGAAGTAATACATGAAAAATGAAATTCAAACACACAGCAACAGCAGATTATACACATATCATCTCGCATTTTCAGCCTCAACCATGTTAATAGACAACATTAGGGTATCACAGGGAGTGCAGTAGCATGGCAATGATTCTGATTCAGATGCCATTTCAACAAAAACTATGAGAGGTACATGGGTTAGAAGATTGCTATTAAGATGGCCTCCTATGAACCAAATCACGCAAAATCCATACTTGTGAACGAGCAGTCCATCAAAAGAACATACTACAACAACAAACATAGCAGGGAAAAGAAAACATAAATAGCTCCAAAACATTCTCCAAATCAGTAAAAATAAAGTAAGCAGTAAATTCCCATGAACTAACACTTAAAATTCCTGTACAACATACATCATCTGACTTGGAACTAAATGATGAAAAAGAAACTAAAAGACAACTCCCAACTCTCTCACCCCAATCACTACAAACAAAAACTGTCTTACACTATGTATGCTACAATCAATCACAACAATACTCCAACAAGATTATGAACTGTACTATGCATCTTAGAAACAGACCACCGGCAGTGCTTTTGAAGCACAATATTAGCCTTCAGTGGCTTAAAAATGCCCAACACACATTTGCCAAACCACAAAAAGTTATTTAACAGCATCCTCATTGGAATATATTTTAAAAGTTAGTAAACAAAATGAAGCACTGCACAGCAACAAAGTGGAAAAAGATTCTCACCTCAGACAAAGGCTGGCTGGAGATTGCACGATGATTCCCACTCACGATATTTGCCCTATTTGCATCACCTGCAGATCTCCCCCTAATACGCCCATTGACCATGGTAGGTTTACCCTCATTCTTTGCCACCAGAGAAACTCTTTTTGCAGCCTCTTGCAGAGCATCTATTGCAACATTGTAAATCTCTATAGACTTTGCCCCTTCATCAACAAATTTGAATGTCTCATGTCGTAGGGTATTGAATCGGACTGTATGAGATTCTAGATAATTGGTATATACATCATTAGAACGTTCCTCTAATATGACACTGCTCTTGGCATTTCTGGTCCATCGTTTCAAAATATAATGAGACGGGAGAGTAAGAACATTGGTGACTCGAAAGACTGCCAATACATGTCTACAGAGAAGACCTGAAAACTCAAACATCTGGCAAGTGCAAGAAGCTTTCATCTCCAGAACATTGAATTTGACATAGTAAGCTTTATGATCCTCCCGAAACTTTGCTACTTGATATGTAATGATCTCCCCATCATCCTCAGCTTTTGATGCCATGAATGTCAATGTCCCAACGAGCTCCTCCTGAAATCTCATAAACAATTTTCTTGTATATAGCTCAGATGCCTGCCTCTCCATTGGAGATGGAGTCTTCAAAACTGGGGAAGTATTCATTGTATCATAGTCTGCTTTAACTTCTTTCTCATTTCGAGACTCTAGTGCTTTCTCATACAGTTTAAAAAACTGATTCAGATTAGTTGAAGCATTCACATACCCATCAAAGTATGAATTCATACTATCACTTCGCTGGGTTATGGACATTTCCGCAAAAAAAGTGTCACGCAGATAAACAGGAACCCACTGCCTGCGAGCAGCATAAATTGTTTGAAGCCACTCATGATCCCTGAGTTCATATCTATCAAACAGTGACAGCCAGCAAGACTCAAATTCCTCAATTGACTCAGTCAAGTTAACACATTTATGAAACTCTGCTTCAAAATGAGGATGCTGAAGAAACACATGGGACAACTTCTCTTGGCATTTTTTGAAGATGTGCCACTTGCAAAAACGATGGCGGGTGTCCGGGAAAACCTGGGTGATCGCTGAACGTATCACTGCATCATGATCAGTCGTTATTGACACTGGAGGACATCCAGACATTGCCATAAGCCATGTCTTAAACAACCAAATAAATGATGCTTCGGATTCATTTATCAAGAATGCACAACCGAACAATACAGGCTGCCCGTGGTGGTTTACCCCAGTGAAAGGTGCGAAGGGCAATCGATACCTATTGGACCTGTAGGTTGTGTCAAAGGTAACAGTATCACCAAAGTAA
Organism: Melia azedarach; assembly: GCA_028052125.1. NCBI lineage: Eukaryota > Viridiplantae > Streptophyta > Magnoliopsida > Sapindales > Meliaceae > Melia > Melia azedarach. Next base: position 79,426 of record CM051399.1, on the reverse strand, counting down.
GTATAGTTAGTCCTAGCCTTTGGATCAGCCCAGAAGACATTGCCCATAGACTGGTCTTCATCACCCTGCACGGCATAAAAGAAGTTGGGGCTCTCTGTATGCATTTGTTTCAAATAATCCAAAAGAAGCTGAATATCTCCTTCCAAACTCCTCTGGCGATTATTTCTCATGTAATTCCTACAATCCACCTCCGTAAATCCTACTTTACTTATTCCACCATATTCTTTTATTAAGGCTGACATGATCCTACGAGGGCCCATTCCTGCTGCCTGCAAGGTATCAATCAAGGTCTTAGCAGGACCCGAGATTTGCCTATGAGAACGAAGGCAATGAACCTGGTCCGGTGGAACAAGCTCGTGATTGTGTTCTTTAACAAAACCAGACACAACCCATTTTCCAGAATCCTGCATTTTTACTGACAACGACGCTTTGCATCCCACTCTAGTAATAGTTCGAGGTCGCTTGATCTCCCTATCCTTTGTACGCTTCTCATTCAAATTTCTAAACCCTTCTTTAGCACAAACAAATTGTCTTTGGATAATAGCTCCATCTCGCCTAGAACGACGAGATGAACTCACGCGCGTACTAAACCCTACACGACGAGCATAGGAATTGTAAAACGCTTTGGCAGCTTCTTCAGACTCAAATTCCATGCCCTCGTAAGGTTCAAGATCCAACAAATCCCCCTCAGGAAGGAAAATTTCACCACTGCCACCAGCAGTAATAGGAATAGGACTGTCGACCATGTCCTCTTCATCAACATGGTGGGAAATGTCCATAGCATCGTCATCTCCTTCTCGCCCACTACTCCCTCCTCCCAAACCTATATCAAATTCTAGAACCTCGCTATCCATCGCTAAAATCTACGAGAATATAAATAAATTTTTTCCCCTAGAATCTAGTACTTGCATTGATACACAGGAAATAAACATAAGAACTGACCATTTTATGCATCAAAGTTAAAGGCTTCGTCTCTCAAGCATAAAGAATGTCAACCCAGCAAAGGAAAGGAGTGCAAGCACAGTGAAAGACTTACAAAGAGAGGTCTTTGTAAGTGTTCTAGGGTTCTGTAAAGAGGGCAGAAAAACCCTAGAAAGAAAAACAGGTTGAATTGCTGATTCTAGTGAAGTTGATGAGAATTTGGTTCTGGGTTTTAGGTGATTGAATTAAGGAAACAGGGAAAAAAAGGTAACTTTTCTGCGATGGGGTGGAAGAAAGAAGAGAAAGCGTCAAGCGTGGCCTTGCGTGGGGCGCGTTCCGGTGTTGTACTTTCTAATCCAGCTTTGCTTTTGACCCTAGCTGCAATATAATATCCACCGTCAATCTTATATACAGATGATCCGATCTCTCTTATGCCTCTATTTGATCGGACGATTATAATAAAGGCAATCTTGATAATCGAGAAGCTCTTTTTTATCCTTTTGCGATCGGACGCTGCAGAATCGCCAAAAACGAAAGGTTTAAAATGGGTTGGGCCACTCAAATAGATAATGGGCTTGATCTGCTTTTGCGAAAAGTCCAATCGCATTTGTTATGGGCCAAGCTAAATCTTACATTCGAAGGCCCATAAGAAACTAAAATACTGCCTCCCAAGCCCACTCATTTGGATATATCAAAATACTCATGATCTTTTTATTAAACGACCTTTTTTGAAGTCTTTGCCATTAGCATCTCTATTTCTAGTTTGACCACAAATTAATTTATATTTGGTTTTTATTCCCAATTGGACAGTGGACCGTAGACTACACAATATCTCAAGTCCATGTCTCTCTGTGTATTCCTACTCTTCCTGCTTGGTGCTTGATATATTGAAGGAGATTAGCTGCCTACATCTTACTAGTAGTATTCCAATATTATTATGAATTATAGGTTTTTCTTTAATTCAGATTTAGTGTTGTTTTACGTACACTAAATTTATACAGATTTAGAGTAAACTATTACTAATTTGCATTATATTTTAACTATATATATATATATATATATATACGTATTTCATTTCATAAATCTTCCCCTTGTTTTAAGAATTCATCAAGCATCCTTGAATATTGTCAAAACAATTTGATAGAGAGGTGAGATCATATTCATGACCTCATATATACATATAAGATGAAGATCCTTTTTGCCTACGTACTCTTCTTGTTAAAGTAATACCAAACCTTCGGAATAATCCAGACTGCTGCTTTTTCATAATTTGAATTCCTAACTCTATTTATCAAATAAAGGGGTAAGAATAAGATGATCATTTGAAACTCCTCTAATTAGCTCAAACATTCATGCACGGAATATTGTTTCAATTCCTATGTTCTTTTCCACCCTCTTAAAGCAATAGTAGACTAGCTGGACCATAACTTGTTAAAGCTATGGATATATAGCTTCTTCGAGAATCTCCCAACTATATATATATAATTAAACCCTTCATTAACAACCTTATTTATTTATTCACACTATTATTATTATTATTATTATATATTGTCTAATTCTTAAACCATGTCTAATTTAAAACTTGGACTTGGTTTTACAATTACTGTATTTCTTCTGTAATTTGAGAACTTATGAATTTGTCAATTAAACTCCAAATTTTGCTAAGGATATCAATTTTTTTTTATTAATATTTAATTTTAGTAATTTTATCTCGCCATAGCAAATAATTCAAAACTAGCTAGCTCCTCAATTCTAAACAAAAGCTTAGCTTTAATTCATCAATAGAATTGGATTCTGGCATATACTTGCTTCCATAATTATATGATATGTCATGACCATAAGCAAGTTATATATGCTTCCATAATTATATGATATGTCATGACCATAAGCAAGTTATATATTCTTAATATGCTTTGTGAAACTTAAGCAAAGCATCTTACTAGAAGACTGTTGAAAACTCTCTTTTGGCCAATTGCAAGGCTGCTAAGTATTCAAAATAGTACAAACCAATATTACTATAACTTTATTCCTATTACACGTAATATTAATTAATCTTTATATCCATGCAAATATATATATATATAACCTATCTAGCTAGCTAGGTAACTGTCTCCTCTTCCTGATCAGAGGATTATGAAACAATACAATTTTGATTAATATGAGGTTTGACAAAGAAATCTCACACCCTATCCACCCACAACACAAGCTATATCTCCAATATACAGAGATCCCATTCAACTGTGATGGATGCAAAGAAGCTGGAATTGGCTTGAAATACAGTTGCCAACAATGCGAATTCGATTTACACAAAGCTTGTGCAATTGCAGCTCCAAGAATCTTTCATTCTTTCTACAAAAAATGCGATTTCCAATTCCATTATCAACCTCCAAGCAAGCAACTGAGAGTATGTGATGCATGCAGAAACGATGTTTCGGGTTTCGTCTACCATTGCAAGGCATGTGGGTTTGATCTTCATCCTTGTTGTGCAAATCTTCCTCAAGTCTTAGACGACGGAGAACACAATCTTTACCTCTGTCTGAAACTCTCCGACTCCTGTCATCGTTGCGGCGGGGGCAAAGAGCCTGGCTGGTCTTACAGGTCCAAGTGCAAGAGTTACAATCTGCATGTTTCCTGTGTTAAGGAGTTGCTGGTGGAAAGTTGGGAAGCTGCGTATTTGAACGCGGACAAGAACAAAGTTAGAGAATCACAGACCAGAATTCCAAGCCTGAAGGGAACATTGAAAAACCACCATGGAAATGGAAATAATACTAGAGGTGGGAAGGTGATCATGAGGAAGTGTTGTGAGCTTGCAGTTGGTGCTGTTCGTCTTATTGTGTCTGCCATGTTAGGAGATCCTACAGCTTTGGTTGCTGCTGCGATCGGCGCTTTCATTTCCAAGTAATTAAAAACAAAGGCGTATATATCTAGCTATATGCATGCATGCATATATAAATTCATCATATAATTACATACATACACACACACATATATATATGTACTTTTAATTAGAAATGTTATTTGTAAGTTGTATAAGATATATAATCAATATTTCTGGATATAAAAGATTATATGAAGAGAAAATTTGAACCCATCGTGTAAATAATATATATTTTTTTAATTTTTGTTGTAAAAAAACAGATGAAATTAGACACAATAATAATATGTATATGGACTCTTACTTTATTGTTTGAATGACATTTACACTCTCACATTTACACTCTCGTTATGAAAATAATTTTCAAACAAATCTATTTCATCAACTTTTCTATTAAAATTAAATGTTAACTCATGTTAATTGATTCAAAAACAAAAATATCCCTTTAACCCTAATTTGACTAATATACTAACATCAATACTCATTTTTTTATATAAATTTTAGTTTATTTTTTTAACTAAATAAATTAGTTTTATAAAGATAATTTAATTTTAATTAAAAAGTAAACATTTAATTTATTTTTAATTCTATGTTTTTTTTAAATTTTCATCTTTCTTTTTTTGAATTTGACTTTAAAGTTTTTATTTTTTTATTCAATTTTTATTTTTCATTTTTACCCTAATCGATAATTAAAATAATACTCATATATTAGCAAACAATAATCATAAATTCAATAAGTGACAAGAAAAATAGTCAAACAATATAAAAGATAATTAAAAATAGTGACATTTGTTGAAAGAAAATTGAATATATATTGAAAAATTTCACCTTAGACATAAAAATATTGGTAATTTTATATATTTTTTTTACTATTTTACTTATTAGTTAATAAATTTGTGATTATTATATCATAATATATAAGTATTGTTTCAATTATGGATTGGAAGAAAAATAAAAAATGATGGAAATTTTAAAATAAAATTTAAAAAAAAAAGATAAAAACCTTAAAAAAGTAAAAAAATTAGAATTAAAAATAAATTAAATTTTTAATTTTTTTTATTAAAATAAATTTGTTTTCATTATAACTAATTTATTGAATTAAAATATTAATTAAAAAATTATAAAAAAGATATTTATATTATTATATTAATCAAATAAGAAAGATGTTTTTGTCATTAAATCAATGAACATGAATTAATAATTAATTTTAATAAAAAAATTATATTTAATAATTATTTTTAAAATAAAAATATAGATATTATTCGGATAATAAATTAGAGGTTGTCATATCATTTAGCTTGATAATATTATCCATCTAATTACGTACACTATAGTTAGTCAAGAAAACGAAACCTAAAATTGTCAGACCATGAAAGACAAGCCAGCTAGCAATGCCAAATTATTAGAAGATTGTCGGCCGTACAACGAGATAATATGCGTCGATTGAACTGATCATTACTTTGAAAATGAATTCAAGCATATTTAACGATATTAATAATTTACATTAGGAAAAGCAAGCATATTTATATCGGAGTGTACTTCCAGTTTTTATAATTAATATGGAGAAGGCTAACTACTATATATTTATACCATACAAACTTAATTAATTCATATCCGTACACTTAATATAATATATAATCATAATTATTCGTGTGACCTGGTCTGCATGTGCTAGCTGCCATTGGCAATTAAAAGTCAAGGTGCCCAACTTTGCATATGTTTGACTTGACTTTAGTTGTTACATATAATTATATATATATATATATATATATATATGTATATATAAAAGCACAAAGCTAAAGATATGCACTGGACTGTGACTCGCACTAACACCTTTCTCTTTGAATATTTATTAATTTCTCTTAAAACATTTTTCAACTTATTAGAATGTGAAAGGCTTTTCCTCCATATTTTACTTGATGTACTGTAAAGATATATTAATTAATAGTATTGTTCTTTATATATTTTATGAAAAATTTATAAAGTAATTAGTAATATATATCAAATTAAAATATTCCATTCTCTCTCTAATAATTGCGAGTGCTTCTTCTTTTAATTCAAAAAGTTGGAAAATTAAAGTTATGGCTAATTAATTAAGGTTATAAACATTTCTTAAAAAAATTATTTAGCTAATTTTTGGATAAAGACATTAAATTTGACAGAGAAGAAGATTAAAGAAATAAAAAGGGTACAGGAAAATGATATTGGTCTTCCAAGTAGCGTCTTGGTATACATTGTGTATGTTGCTGAGAAATTTCCTTTAGCAATGGAATTATTATAAATGTAACAATATTCCAAATGCTAATGGCTTGCATATTTTCTGGCATGAAACTTTTGACTTGGTAATGCCAATTTGATAGACTTCAAAACTTCCAACTGTTCATTGTTCAAGAATCAACTGCCTCCACTTTCCATCTCCTTTACAAACAAACAAAAGAATAATTGTTGTTCATGAAATTTAATAGAATATTACAATTTAAATATAACAGGAAAGTTCCAACACGGCAACAAGAATTCATTGTTGAGAAGTTGAAGCTTAAATTCCTAACATTAACATTCATTCACATATAGGAGATTGAAAAGCTCTTTGTTTTGATCTTCTATATTTCCTTTCAGCATTTTTTTTTGGGGGGGGTTAAATGAGCATGTCCACCAAGAATTTCATCGGGGCGTTTTTGATTATCCTCTTTACTCATCTTCTTCATTCAGCAGCAGAATCCTTTGAGCACAAAAAGATCACGTTTCCTGACTTCATTTATGAGAGGGATAAGGGTAACTTCACTTTTTCAAGTACTAATACTACCATCTCTCAAACAGCTCTTCAGCTAACTCCTGATACAGCCCACGTTAAGTTCATCGATCTTTACTACAACAAGTCCGGCCGTATTATGTACCATCAACCTTTCAGGCTCTTCAATGATATTGCCGAAGAGGAAGATCATACCACATCTTCTTTCAATTCAACTTTTGTTATTAATATGTACAGAAGGCCAGAATGGAATGTTTCTGGTCATGGTCTTGCTTTTCTGATTGCACCAAATACAACCTTACCTCAATCAAGTTATGGTCAATGGCTTGGCCTAACCAATGATTTCTCAGATGGCAAGAGAGAAAATCATTTTGTAGCCATTGAATTTGATACTGTAAAGCAAGAATTTGACCCTGATGACAATCATGTTGGTCTCAACATCAACTCCGTTAAATCAGAAAAGGATGTTTCTCTCAAGGATTATAATATCACACTACAAGATGGCAACAGCTACAGCGTCTGGGTTCAATATGATGGAAAAACAAAATTGATGCAAGTCTTCATGGATGTAGAAGGAGCATCCAAGCCCCCAAAACCAATCCTCAGAGAGACCATAAATCTCAAAGATTACCTGAAGCCAGAATCCTACTTTGGCTTTTCTGCTTCTACTGGTGATCCGCAGATTCAGTTGAACTGTGTCCGATCATGGACATTGGAGATAGATGTTATACCAAAGAAAAAGGATAGGAAATGGCTAATAATTGCAGCTGGGGTGGGTATTCCTGTGGTGATAATTTTGCTTGTCTTGTGCGCAATTATTTATGAGAAGAAGAGGAGATCAAGAACAAGTGTAGAAGAGCAGCTTGAGCTGGGTAAGTTGAAATGGTTGCCTGGAATGTCAAGAGAATTCAAGTACAGGCTGTTGAAGAAGGCTACCAACAACTTCCATGAGAGTATGAAGCTTGGAGAAGGTGGCTTCGGCATTGTTTACAAAGGAATTCTCCATGACAAAGATCATCATAGTAGTCCTACTGAAATAGCTGTCAAGAAATTCTCCAGGGACAACATTAAAAGCAAAGGTGATTTCTTAGCTGAACTCGCCATCATCCATCGTCTTCGCCACAAACACCTTGTTCGCTTAGTTGGTAATTACTCTTTCTTCCTTTTCTTTATTTGTTAGTTTCATGTAGTTTATGAATTAAGACCATATGCTGAAAACTTCAGATATTCAATATAGACTAACATAATTTTCAAAGAATCTTCATAGATTAAGATATTGGAAGATGCTTGACTTATTCTCTCTTCAGGATGGTGCCGTGAGAAAGGGAAGCTTCTACTGGTGTATGATTTCATGCCAAATGGGAGCCTGGATAAATATTTATATGGGGAATCTGAGCAGGTAACTCTGAATTGGAATCATAGACGCAAAATACTAACAGGGGTAGCATCGGCATTGTATTACTTGCAGAATGAATATGACCAAAAGGTGGTGCACCGTGATCTTAAGGCAAGCAACATCTTGCTTGATGCAGACTTTAATGCTCGGCTGGGTGATTTTGGTCTAGCACGAGCCATTGAGAATGAGAAGAACTCCTACACAGAGCTCGGATTAGTCGGCGTCCCTGGAACAAGAGGCTATGTAGCTCCAGAATGCTTCCACACAGGGAAGGCTACCCCAGAATCCGATGTGTTTGGCTTTGGGGCAGTAGTTCTGGAGGTTGTTTCTGGCAGAAGTCCTGGAATTATTATCCCTCACGAGCAACATTCGTATACTTTGGTTGATTGGGTGTGGATGTTGCATCGCGATGGGCATATTGAAGATGCAGTAGACCAAAGCCTTAAAAATGATTTTGTTGTTGATGAAGCAAAGAGACTTTTACTTCTGGGATTGGCATGTTCACATCCCATAGCCAGTGAAAGACCTAGAACGGAGGATATATTACAGATCATATCTGGAACTTCACCAGTCCCTCACGTACCTCCCTTCAAGCCTGCGTTCTCGTGGCCTTCAAGCGGTCCTCCCAGCAGTATGTTTGAAAGCATACTTTCTAGCATGACCTTGTCTTCTCATGGTTCTATGGTGACAAGTAGCATGTCCAAATTACAGACTGCTTCAGTCCGTCTCCCTGTTTGAATGAATCTTAAAAACTCTGGAGTTATGGATATCACAGGTATAGATGATGAAATTTGTACACAATCTAGCTGCAATCTTCTCTGCATATTCATAATGGGGTGTTCTTGTATTAGTTGTATACACTCCTTTGTTTTTAAATATTGAGCAATCTTGTGTTTTATTTTACCATCACATATGTTCAATCTTTTTCCAAGTTAATCCGTTGAGTCTCACCCCGCATACTCTTGATGGTAAACCTTGTTTTTGCTTAGCCATTTTAGTATAACATCACATGTAAGGGTGGCCACAAAATGGTCTATTATTTATCATAAAATCCAAAACTCTCTTCTGTGAAGAACTTACATGAACGGGCACAATTTTCACCTGTATAAATGGTGCGGGTACCATATATGTAGAGAAAAACTGTTCATAAATTCGAATCTGCCATTCAATTATTTGCCTGAAAGAATACTCCAACAACTGAACAGGACATTACTATGGACAAGAAACAAATACATAAACTGGAAACTAGACACTAGTAATTTTTGTTATTTAAATATTCCACGGGACAAAAAAATGTCAAATAATGTCACAAGTATGCATGTTTTTGAGTTTGGTATAAAAAAATTAAAGGAGAAAAAGAAAATCCTATTAAGATAATATATAAACAAATAAATCTTCTGAATAGAACATTTGAGTTCTCAGACTCTGGCTATTACCAGAATAACAACTCAATGTACAAAAAATACTCTGGCCCTACAAAAAATGCCAGAATTTGGTTTACCAGTGTCAAAGGATGCCAGATGCCTTCATAGACAGTTGCAGGAATAGTAGAGGGATGACAGCCAAAATAAATAAAAATAATTATGGAATCCTGAAATTTGAACAAACTATTTTAATGAATCAATCAAATTGTAGCACTCAGTCTTTCTTAAGAAGCTAAAAAATGCTCAAACAGCCTCGTGAACAATGTAGCGTATACAGGTAGCATTTGTTCTTGAATCAACCACCGCAAACTGAAAAAGCCAAGTCTGTAAAACATGCAGAAAGTTGTTTTCTTTTTTCTCATGGGTGAAGTATTAGCACTTCTGTAAGTTTCATAGATGTAGACATTTTGTGCTGAACCACACCAAAGAATTTGTAGATGCAGAAGCAAAAAGCTTAAAATTTAATTAATCCATGAAGAACCATCTACAAGTTCAATCGTGTAATAGATCAGGGAAATGTCATCTAAAACACAAGATTAGAATAAGCTATAGTTTGCAAAAACCGATTAAGAGAAGAAGAATCTGATTCTAATACCTCAAGCAAATAACCCAAACTTTGTCATGAATTTCTTTGCATTACAGTCCAGCATTTCACTCAAGCTACAATCTATATTTCTTTGTTTCAAGAGCTTGTGTCGCAGCTCCAGTCTCTTCTTTAGACCATGCCGGAAAAAGTCAGGGTAATCAACAACTTCATCAATTTGACGCCCCATTACCTCTACCAAAAACTTGATCCTAGGTTCTAAAGAATTTTTTATGCTCTTGATCAGGATAGGGGGATAAGCAGTGACCAAAGCTGCTATCTTTCCATCTTCAATCCCGCAACTCTTTAAATATGCAAAATTGGGTCGCAAAATCTTGTTCACATCCCTGCATAAAACTTCAGGGAATGTTAGTGCTACCATTTGAAGATCTGGCTTCTTCAGTCCTACTGACTTCAAAAACTCTGAAGTAGGCCGCAACCTATTATCAACACTATAACCCATCATAAACGGATGTTTCACCAGGACTTTACCAATCATCCCTTCCCTAGTAAGCCCAATACTAGCAAGAAAGTCCACAGTTTCTGTGAGCTTAGATTCAATGCTGTAGCTGATGAGCCTTGGGTTGAGTAATATCATCCTTCCAAGTTGCTTTTCAGGGACTCCAAGAGCCTGAAAGAAAGCCAAAAGTGGACAGAGCTTCTCTTCCACACTGTGGGAGAGTATATGAGGGAACTTGGTTATGGCAGAAGCAACTTCATGGGGTTTTGTTCCTAGTGTAGTGAGGCATTCAACCATTGGTACAAGCTTCTCATTGAGACCAAGAGTAAGGATTTTGGGACACTTGGAAACAACATAAGGGAGCTTTCTCTCCTGAATGCCAATGCTTTTCAAGTAAGCCCAGTTTTCAGAGGCTCTTTCCCGTTCAACACCCTGCAGGCGCTTGCATCTTTTGAGCATATCATTGATGGTTTTATTATCAAAACCTCTATCCTTGAAGAACCACATGATGCTATTACCGTTTTGACTAGTGCTGATTTCCATATTTCCTGAGAGAAGTTGTGGAACATATGAAACTCAAGCTATATCTAAAGGATTATCATGCGTTTGTTATATTTATTTATTTTTCCGTTGGAACAGACATTCACTAGTTGATTGATAGTCAAACTATTTAGAGTGAATGTTCCAATAGTAGAAAATGAAAAAAATCAATTCAGTCACTGCCCCCATGCAATAAACTGTATACTAAATCATAAGAAACGTGCACTTCAAAATAAGGAAAAATAGATAAATCCGAGCCGAAGTCGCAAGGAAGCATTTTAAATCTAGTTCCGTTTCAACAATTATTTGTAAAACAAATAGGGATAGCACTGATGAGTAATCAATAGTTATTAACAGACAATAAAAGAAAAAACTTTGATAATTGTTTCTGGGAAAAACACAAACTTTCCAGCAGTTCCACTAGGAAATTGAAATTGACATGGCAGAACTGTAAATGGAGAAGAATACCAAATGCAAGAATAGAGGAATGAACCCGGAAAGAGCAGACATGTAATCATAATAAAACTTAACATTCGGCAGTATCTTTAAATATTCCGATGGGTCGAAGAACAAACTGCGTTACCTTGGATATAATCAGGAAAGAGCCGAACTTCACCAACTTTCTAGCTGGGCATTGAGTCCCTGTACTTAACACTATGCCATCAGAAATCAGTAGTGAAATATAAAGCCTTATCTATTGTCTATTACTCTGTTTCTGTTTTTCTGATATTACCGTAGTTGCCCTTACCTTGTTTCACTGAAATGACTGATGTACCCTTGTATTCATTTTAGCTTGTTCCCAAAACCCTAACCTCGTCAACTGAAAGCCCTTCCTCTTTGGATTGGAGAAGGAGAAACAGAGCAGAAAATAAGATGCCATCATCACAAGGTGGGATTTTTATCAAGCTAATAGCAACTTCGAGGCTTCAACAGCATCAACTCGTTTCTAGTTCAGTGGTGCTGCTACGGAATTTCTGTTCTATTAGAGATTTCAATGTTAATAATGACGATAATAATGGTACATACAGCAACAGCAATAACCACAAAACCGATTACGAATATCCTCCAGAGCCAATACCCAATAGGCCTTTGAGGGGAGAGAGACCATTTAATCATCAAAATCAGCCTCAGCGTTCTCGCCAGTCTCCTTTAAATAGTAATCAGCAACAATCTTTTCAATTACCCAACAGGCCTCGCCGTCAACCGCCCAAGCTGGCTGATGAAGCTCAATCTGATGAAAATTTCCTCGAAAAATTCAAACTTGCTATTGATAACGAGACAGAAAAGCCTATACAGAATGATAAAATGACAGCAACTGCCCAGATACCTCAACAACAAGAACACAAGCATAATCGTGCTCAGCCGGTTACTGAGCCTCCTCAAGATGCGGATGAGATCTTCAAGAAAATGAAGGAAACGGGTCTGATTCCAAATGCTGTCTCGATGCTTGATGGACTTTGCAAAGACGGCCTTGTCCAGGAAGCAATGAAATTGTTTGGTCTAATGCGCGAGAAAGGTACCATTCCTGAAGTTGTTATTTACACTGCTGTTGTCGATGGTTTTTGCAAGGCACAAAAATTTGATGATGCCAAGAGGATTTTCAGGAAAATGCAGTCTAATGGCATTGCTCCTAATGCCTTTAGTTATACTGTATTGATTCAGGGCTTGTATAAATCTAACAAGTTAGAAGATGCTATTGAATACTGTGTTGAAATGTTAGAAGTTGGTCATTCTCCAAATGTGACTACTTTTGTTGGACTAGTTGATGGGTTGTGTAGGGAAAAGGGTGTTGAGGAAGCACAAAGTGTGATTGCTACATTGAAACAAAAGGGATTTCTTGTTAATGATAAAGCTATTAGAGAGTTCTTGGATAAAAAAGCTCCATTTTTGCCATCCATCTGGGAAGCAATATTTGGGAAGAAAACCTCTCAGAAGCCATTTTGAATTTTCTTGTTTGTATGTTCTTCTGTTCTGCAGCTGTCTGTTTATATGGCTTCCTTTTCACTTTATTGTTCACTTGTACAAGAGCCGGAAACAACATTTAAATTCATCAATTGAAGTTCTCATCTTTCCTGCTTGTTTGAATAAATATGTTGGTTCTGTTTTATGGACAAATGATCATAGTTAATTTACTGATGTTGCATACCGTTGATGACTGACTATCATGGTGGTTATAGGTTTGAAATAAAGCTATTTCAAACACAGAATTTGAAATGAAGCTGCATTTCTTTCACGGTGTTTTTATCTTACTGTCTGTTGTTTCTACATAAATTGCTGCATCAAATTTGATCTGTTCATTGCAAGTGAAGATAATAATAGTTAGAGATGGAAAAGGTCAGAGCAGTGGTGAGAATGATATAATAGCATTGTATGTGAATGGCAAGGAAGGAGATGTGTTGATAGTGGTGGTGCTAGTGGCAATGGCTTTCCAAGGAGTAGGTGGAGGTGATGGTGCTTAACAAAGAAATTGTAGCAGTTGAGGTGATGGTAATTTGTTGTAGAAGACAGAAGAAATAGAGAATCCTACATCAAACCTGGAGCTTTAGAATGCATATAAAATGAAATCATGGATCATACCAATCAAATTAGTGTGTTTCAATTTTAATGGAAATGGTAAGAAAAATATCACTGGAAATGCAGTTGTGGCTGTGGTTGAATGTAGAACCAGTGTGTATCAATATCATGTTGTTGTAGTAGTATTAGACATAACCTAGCAGTTGCTTATCAGTATTAGAGGCAAGAAGAGTTGAGAAGGAACTTATTGATATTGTTAGAGATTGTAATATGGACAAGTTTTCTTATTTTCTTGAATTCCTGCAAGGTAAAATTGATGTTTAAAATTAGATCACAAACTTTGGTAGCAGTCTTCTATATATACTTTGTTCTCTGGAAAATCACAATATCTCCATTACCTCATAACAGAATGCCAAGATTGCATTTAGGAATAAGAAGTGTCAGGAAAAAGAAAGAGACTGAGAGAATGAGGGGAGGTCTCACAGAATGCTTTGATTGTGGAGGATTGATATCAATCGCAGACTCAATTATGTCATATTTGATTGGTAATTGACAGCTCTCAAAACATACATATACCTTGTTATTCTCTGTTAATATGTTTGCAATTCATGTGCATAGCATGTGGTCGGTCATTGTTTATTGTACTAAGTTAAGACGACGAAGATACATCTCCTATTGAAGAAACATGTTGCTTATCACAAGCTACCACCAATTTTAATGTTAAGCACAACTCACCTTAGCAAATTCTTCATGCCCTGGAAGATTTTTGTGATTTGGGCGGCCTCATTGTTTACTACTAGTTATGTTAGTCAAACCCATGCTAGAAGGAATTGTGCTGGGTTTGCCTTTGTTTTAATTATTAATTATTAATTATGTATATAGTTATTGTTGATCGTTGATGCGTTTATGTTACGACAAACACACGCAATGGCAATGCTCCAGCTAGCGCGGCTTTGTTCATTGCCGTGTTACACATATATTTCTTCAGCCATTTACGTCATCAAAATTTCTTACATCGAACAAAAATAAAATTTTAGTGTTGATTAGTTCAATTCAATACAAATCATCCAATAAGCCATCAGAATCATTAATCAAGGTCACCAGTCACCGTACACACAACACAAGGAGTGGTCATTCTCATGCATGGTCTCTTCTTCGGTCTCTCTCTCTCTCTCTCTCTCTCTCTCTCTCTCTCTCTCTCTCTCTATATATATATATATATATATATATGACAAGCATGTTTAAGGTGATGGCGCGGGATTAATAAAGAAAACATGATTACTATAATAATTGAATTCGGTTGATTTGGAGGAAAATGATGTTGTTTTCGAAATAAAATAGGAGAGAGGATGTGAGGTCGGCGCCGGCCCTGCTACAACCAGTTTCATATTCTTATAAAAAATTTCTCCTTACTCTCAAAAAGTCAAAAGCTTAGCTACTATCGAGAATACTATTACAAGTTAATCAGAAATATAAAATGGTTTGACTCTTAAGCCTGCTTGCTGTATATAATGGACTACGTCCTCCATCTTCCTCTCATTCTCATAACTTGTAATTAACCTCAAACAAAAGCGAAACTTTAAATCAGTCACCAGAGAAAAGGTAGCAGAGTTGCAGCAAGCACACAACATGATTTGTTTAGTGCATTCTGAGTCTAGTATTTCCACGGCTGTCATTGCTTTCTTCATTTGTGTTATGATGTCATTACTTGAGCTGAAAAGAGGCATTCTCAGAATGCTCAGTTTCATTTTTCTCAAATATCAGGCGGAGGAGAGCTCCCAGATTGCAGCATATCTGTCAACGAGTAGGTTTGAAGATCTGGACAAGTATTGCAGCAGCGGCAGCGGCAACAAAGTGGAAGAAATGTGCTCCATTTGCTTGATGGAATTCGAGAAGGAAGATGTTGTGAGCAGACTTATTAGATGCGGGCATGTTTTCCACAGGGATTGCATTGAAAGATGGCTAGATTGTTATCAGTTTACCTGCCCACTCTGCAGATCGTTTTTCCTCATCAACGTTAAATCTTGCCATGCCAAATGTGATAATTATATTTCGCATACCCAGTTGCAGCTGCAGTTTTCATATATATGATATCTTTTAGTTTACGGTATTAATTTCAGGAGGAGATGCATCACCATGCATGGAGCGTCGCTGTATATTAATTGAGGGAGAATAGTGTTAACTGTTAATTATATATGCGAGTTAGCATTTCCCAGATGCTGTTTATTAATAACCTGAATTAATTGCTTTTGTTTTTGTCAAAGATATTAATGATATGTTGTTAGTTGATTTGGGTTGATAGTTACGAGTTAGGAGTTTAGATTAATGTCTTATATTTTCCATATTATTTTATATTATCTTATTGTCATTGTAAGTCTATATATCTAGAAGCTCCTTTCACTCAATACAATTATTATATTTTTCTTTATAAATATTAATATTAAATATAATAGATTAATTAATAATTGATTTGTTATTTTTGTAGGAGGTCAATTGGTTTCGGATTGCGCCTATGGAAAATTTAATAGCTAGGGTGAGTGATCAGCGTGGGTGCCGATGATGTCAACTTTTATAAGTTTGACATGTGATGTGACAGATGCATGATTCTCACATTACAGATTCGCATCGTGCCCTAAATTCTTCTTGTTTTCAGGCCTGAAGCCTACTGATTCTCCACTTGATTTGATTAAATCTGCTAATTAACTATTCGAAAATTATAAATCCATCATCGACAATTTGTAAGATTTAAAAGCTACGCAGCTAAAAGTCATCCATTAATGGTTATAGTGATATAATGTTTATCGAAAGAAAGAATTTGAGTTTTCAGGATCATATACATAATTCGAGTTCTCAAAATCGCATACTCAATTCAAGTTTCTTGAATGGACGTTGAATTATCTCTGTCTCTCTCTGTCTCTCTGTCTCTCTCTCTCTCTCTCTCTATCTATATATATATATATATATTGAGTAGAATAAAAAAGATTTCATTAAAAAAAAAGAAAAAGAAGGCTTGCAGCCGATGAAGAATGACTTTTTCTGATTCATTAACAATATGAAGCCTGAGGCCTGACCCTAAGAATTATATATTCGGGGTATTTAAAACTTTCATGGGAAAAATAAAGTCAATTCAAAATGTATGGAGCAAGATAGGATCACTCTGAGCAATATAAGTTGGGCTGGGCTGGGCTGGGCTAGTCTTTTCTCGGGCTCAGACCAAACCTGGGCTTCCAAGGAGAGAACACCTCATATATTTCTAATACACCTACTTTCATAAATTTTTCACCATTGTGGTCGACAGTTCGGACTACGAAGGGGAGAACCTAGATACACGTCCTCATTTTTCTAAATACCCTTAATTTCATAAAATTTCACCGTCGTCGTCGACTCGTCGTGTACACATAAAATAAAAGCAGTCTTGTCCGCCTGTGAACTTCCTTTTTTCTTCTATTAATATTTAGAAAAATATCAGAGAGCAGAATTGCATAACGTATTGGTTACGAGGATTTAGTCGTCTAACACGAAACATGGTAACCGAGATTCATCTTTGATCTTCTTATTTACAATTTCTTTGCCGTTTCTGTTTCTATTTTATCTGAATTTCATCATAATTTTCTTTTCCTCTTAAGCTTAATGTTGTGTGAATCTACTGCTTTCCGTTTATCTGGATCTACTTCTTTCTTTGAAAACAACCTCTTTAGAGTTTTTTTTTTATCTAATTCGTATTAGATTATATTTCATTTCAGATTCGTCGCTTGTAGATCTGGCTTATGTATGGAGTGAAATCAGATTCATAATCTAACAATTTCCTCTCTCTGTTTCGTATTAGCTTCAAATTTAATTTAAAATCGCATTTTAGATGAATTATGTATTAGGATCTCGAATGATGAATATGTCTGTAATTAGGTGATCGTCTGCAGATTAGTATGTAGTCTTGCTACTTGCTTTCTGGAATTTGCAAGTTTCAGCTGATTTCCGCAATTAGTATTTCCAACTGGGGAGCTCAATGAAGGAAAAGCACTTCATACTACCTATATACTTCATTATATATATATATATATATATATATATATATATCTCGAGCGATTAGATTTTTTGAGTTAGTCACTTTGGTTAGGTAATTGATGAAACTATCTAGATTTAATGTATTGGTGAGATCAGGGTTGTGTTTGAGAGAATACTAGGTAGCATGGGAATTTTATTGGCCAGAAAGGTGGAGTATTCATCGTAAAAGGTTCATGGATTATTGGCATTGATCCATTCTCTTCATGTCCATGGTATTGAAATGATATATATATATTTTTTTTGCTTATTTAGGAAGATGACCCATTGATTTATGTTGTTGTTTCCAGAGATTGATTTATTTAGGAGGAGAAGTAATTTCATTGATTAATTTTTATTTTTTTGTATGCAATTCGATATTTCATTTATCTCTTTAATCTTAGGTTACCAACTCCATAATGTACATATGCTCAAGGTTTTTATTTTGCTTCTGTTTTTTAATTTTGGTTGTGCATATTTTAGATTCACTTTGTGCTTCTTATTAGTCGACAAGGAAAAGTAAGGTTGACAAAATGGTATTCTCCTTATTCGCAGAAGGAAAGAACTAAGGTATTCCTTAAAAATCTTAGCTAATGGATGTTAATATTTTACATAACATTTATGTGAAAGGACCATGTAATTAGGTCTTTGATCTTTTTATTACCATTTGCTGAAATTCTTCTAAGCTGATGTTTGTTTTGAAATTATATGCATTTCTGAGAAGGTTATTCGTGAACTAAGTGGTGTGATGCTTACACGAGGACCCAAGCTCTGTAATTTTGTGGAATGGAGAGGATACAAGGTTGTTTATAAAAGGTCATGCTCAAATGTCACTATTTGTTTACAGTGCTGTAGATATAATACTGCAATGAATATGTTTCATTGGTAAAGAGATAACTCACTGAGTTGTTTCCAATGAATTTTTTTAGCAGATATGCTAGTCTATACTTCTGCATGTGCATTGATCAGGATGACAATGAATTAGAGATCCTTGAAATAATTCATCATTTTGTTGAGATTCTTGACAGATACTTCGGCAGTGTAAGTGAAGTTAACTGCTAGTTATCATAATATCACTAAGTGCATTATCATGTGTACTGTTCATTTGATTGGGTTAAAAACTGCTTACTGTTTAACTTGTTCTTGCTTCTAGGTTTGCGAGTTGGACCTGATCTTCAACTTTCACAAGGTATAGGCAATAGGCTTGTCTACTAGTCAGATTTTTCTTTCATAAAAGACTCTGATGAATTGTAAATTACTGCTGCATTAAATGACTGAACAAGTGTGCCTAAGTAAGTAAGTCCATTGTTTTATTTGGCATTGGTTCTTTGCTAATCACTGACTGCTCCTTATATTTCAGGCCTATTATATATTGGATGAGATTTTGATTGCTGGTGAACTTCAAGAGTCAAGCAAGAAGACAGTTGCACGGCTCATAGCTGCACAGGCATATGTCTTTTCTTGATCTCAATGCCTTTGGCTGTCAGTTTTTCAAGTTTTCTGACTGCGTTATATTTTTTGAGTTGTAGGATTCATTGGTGGAGACTGCAAAAGAGCAGGCTAGTTCAATAAGTAACATAATTGCTCAGGCCACAAAGTAGGACGTGCCAAGTATGGGTTGTGTAATGTATTGGTTGAGTTTGAAGTGCTATCTCCATGAAATTTGCTCTTGCATTTCCTTGTCATAGTATTTGAATAGGATATTAAGATGTATTTTCGAGAAATGTACACTTGATTACTCTTTTGATTTGTGCTTATAATCATGTCATGTATTTGGCTCATGCATCATCAGCGTTGCTGATTGAAACCTTTTTCCTTTAAAGACACTGCAAGATTTTTTGGGCTGTGATTTGGATAACAAGTCTCCATAGGCACATTTTTGTTTTTTAGAAGTTCTTTGAATTGTCATCCATTGCTGACAGATGCCATGCGCCAGCTCTTGATGTTAGTGAAAGTTCGATTTCCAAAATGGTGGATTTCTCATCTGTAAATTTTCTTCTGGATTGTAAAATAAAAAATGACTACTCATTTCATAAAGATCTGTAAGCGTGAAATAGACAGAGAGAGAGAGAGAGAACCATTTATTTCAAACATGATGGAATTTTTTTTTAACGCAAATGTCATTATAGATGGGATTGTAGTTATGGATAAATTTTAACAATGATCAATTTTTAAATTTAATTTTTTTAAATGATCAGTGTTCAAAATATTTTTTAAAAGATATCAACTCAAAAAATTTTAAATAAAAATACTTATAATTTTTTTTTAAAAAATAATTAATTTGAATTTCTTTCGTGTTCAAAATTTTTTTAATGTTCAAAAGTGCATTTTGAGTACGAAATATTTTTTCGATTTTTTCATGTTCTAAAATGAATTTTGTACTCGAAAGTGTACTTTTAAATATGAGTATTTTCATTTAAAAAAATTAAGTTAATCATTTTTTAAAAACATTATAAATAATAGTTATTTAAGAAAATTAGGAGTTAAAGGTGGTCATTGGTGTTAATTTTCAAGATAAAAACCGGATATTCACAACTACAACATATAGTAGTTAAATGAAAGTGCTATTAATGTGGCGAATAAATACATACATACATGATGATAGTTGTCTGTATAGTCCTCCAAAACTCCCACCAAATCCAATCTAAGAACAACCAACATGCTTTGCTTTAGTGTCATGAGCCTTCTATTCTGTCTGAGGAACCCGAAATGCCAGTGCTGCAAAAAAAAAAGAATCTCGCCTACATAGCATCTAGATTACTCAGTCCGCCCAAATCATAAACACAAACGAGTAAACAGGAGTAAATCCTATCTATCCAACATCTGTGAGTAGTCATAGCGAGTGAACCCTTAGAAAATCTCCATATCAATAGAATTAACGAGCACTCCATCGTCTTCCCAGTTGACATCCTTGGCTTTTGGATCTTTTCCTATTAACTTAAGAGGCACCTCCAATGGTGGCGGGCTCTGCATGTAATGTAAAAGAGAGACATTCAACACAATTATCATTAACTTTATGTATCCATAACATAGCCAAATGGTGGATCATTTTCATTTGCTTAAAACATTGGTCGATGTAGTACTACCATGCAGCGAATCAGAGGCCAATTAATTCCACGGAAGAAAGGGTGCTGTTTAATTTCACTGGCACCAGCATTTGATCCTAAACGGCTGCCAGGATCTCTGTTCAACAGTGCATTAATTAACTGCCTGCCTGCAAGACTTACCTGCAACATCAACAAAATTATGCCTTCCAAGACATTTTTGTAGATTTGTATTTAACGAAACAATACATATGTGTATATATATATATATATATATATATATATATATATATATATATATATATAGAGAGAGAGAGAGAGAGAGAGAGAGAGAGAGAGAGAGAGAGAGAGAGAGAGAGGAGTTTACCGGAATGCTACTTGGAAAAGTGAGGTCTTTGTGCAAGATGTTGGCAAATGTTTTCTGTCTATTTTTGCCCCTGAAAGGTGTACGGCCGTACAACATCTCATACAACAATATACCTGAATTCCAGACGTAAAATGAATTCTAAGCACAATATAATAGGCTAGCTAAATGTGGTTAATGTTCTTAAGAAAAAAAAAGTTCAGTAAAAGATGCATATCTCATCAATATAAAACCAACTGATTAATTGCTCCATCAAAATCTCAATGTGTCAATACCCTAAAGCAAAAAGAAAAAGATATCTTGTGTTTTCAATTAAGATAAGCATTCTTGAAACTTTTTGTAGAGTGTAAATGGTAGAATGCTATCTCATACATACCAATGCAACATGAGTATAAATTTCCTGCAGCCCAATTCTTTTACAATACAGTTATAGTAACAATTGTTATAATCAGATAACAGATTCAAGGACAATTTATGTATGAGTTGACAATCAACATTATGGTGGGAAAAAAAAAGCCTAAATAAAGAAAGAACATTGATCTGATCTCAACTATGGCATTATTTTTTTCATTAGGCTGTATCTATTACGAGTAAACCAAATTTCATTTCAAAAAGGAGAAAGGACAGGAAACACACACAATGACTATGATATCATATCATGTGCTCAGCAATTGCTTACCAAGAGCCCACCAATCAATAGCACTGCTATGGCCTCCACCAGTAATAATTTCCTGAAATCAAGCAACTCATAAGAACTCTGAATTTAATTATGCAGATAAAAGCCGAATTGAACTTTCAAAATTATACAGACAAGAATAAAATGGAGAAAGAAAAAGAATTCAGACATGCAACTTTGATTGTCAGTTCTACAGTATTATCTTCTTTTGCAAGCAAATCTAAGAAAAAGCTGAGCTCTTCTCATGTATCCCTGCTAATGCAGTCCTTTTCCTTGATTTTAGGCTTTCACTAGATCCACTCACGTCTGAAAATCAGTTTCTCCTTAACAGCCATGATTATTTAACATAATTAGCTTTTAGTGTCTTTCAATTACGAGAAATTTCTTAAGAATAGCTGTTGCCTAGCAAATCCATTTTTTGTTCCAATTAGTATGTTTCTCTTCTATGATCCTTGATTTATAGTCACTGTTTAATTAACTATAACTATTTTTTAGTACATGATAACACAGAATGATGAAACAAAGATGAATGGGCATATAAGCATTGAGGTTTTACTAACTTCGAATTTTGAGGAGCCAACAGGACTACAAGTTTAAATCATCAAAAGTATATATGCAATTATTAATAATATTTCAATCTTTTACCATAATTTTCCTATATCAGCCAAGTGAACATTAAAGAATTAAAAATAATCAACATAAGTCTCAAAAGCTAGTTTAAAATCTTGAAAGCAAAATTACTTTCATCTGGTAAATTAATTTATCTTACACAAATAGCATGAAATAGCATTAGGCATGAATTTCTTACAGGAGCAATGTATTCTTCAGTTCCAACAAACGAATTTGACTGTGTAACTGGTACTGCCAAAAATGTTGGTGGTGGCTGACTCCTAGATCTTCTCCTGTTAGGCACTGAATGCTTAATAACCTGCATCATGCAGATGCAGTTATTAGTCCCATTCTATGTATCTTATGAGTGTCAAGTAGATAGACAATTCTAGAAAGATATGATCCTAGCAGATTCTTGATGTTGACATTGCATGAGATGCATTCTGTGTGCGTAAAAAGAGCTTGCAAGGTAACCAATTGTAATCTTGTAGTGTTGGTGTGGGTGGCTAAAAGAAGAGAAACAATGACAAGAAAGATCAAACAACTTAAAACAAAATGACTAACAGGAAATATTCTTCCTTGTATGCAAAAGCCTGCCAATAAGGAATTTCTGCTTTCATGCATAATCCCTCTTGACAAAGGAAAGAGCACCGGACTGCTATCTAGAAACACTAAACGAATTGGAAAGATTTACTTTCCCTTTCCAAATTCCAATGCCCTCCCATGAGCTGAGCAGCACTTTATTTCTCCACTAAGTGGTAATTTCACAAAGACCAGATGATTATCTTGTGCAAAGTAAGTCAAGAACTGGACAACCTTATACATAGTGAAAACAAAATCCATTGACAGGAGCATGGTAACATACTTGGGGTTTGCAGGAGGCCATAAATGATAAATCAAAGTCGGTCAGTACAACATGCCCATCTTTCTGGAGTAGAATATTTTCAGGCTTCAGGTCCCGATAAATTATTCCTGCACAAAAACATCACCAACACAAATTCACATTTTAACTTTTGATTTTTATATATATTTTTATCTATATTACTTGCTTGTTGTGTGATGTACATTCCTTTATCAACTAAACATGATTAGAGCTTAATGCGAGATGATAAGCAGCAGAGATATATGCCATAATCTTAATCAAACCACGAAAAGACTCAGAACTTTTTTGCAATTTTCTCTCAACAGTAATTTAAGTATTGGATAAACAAAAAAGAAACATAAGAAAGGGCAATTTAGGTTACTTTTTTCCAGTTTATGGTTGCACAAAATATCTACGTTCAAATCAAATGAAGTATTTGGATTTGACATAATTAACTTTGTGGTTTTACATGTCTCAATACAAGAAAATTCACATGAACGGAAGTAACTGAATGAAAAACATATAAAGTTGAAGTCAAGGCAAACTACCCAAACAATGGAGATATTCCAAGCCAATAACAACCTCTGCTGCATAGAACCTGGAGAAATGTAGTTTGAAAATTCAGCAAGGTTGTACAACATAACAAGGGTACAGATATTTAGATGATAAGTTTACCAAGGAAAAAAAGATAAAGATTATGAGAGAATAGAAAGAAAAGATAACTTGAATTAAACAGCCAGTGTCCAACGATTAGTCATCGAAATCAAGGTACAAATGAGAGTACCTGGCGGAGTCCTCTTTAAATATCTTCATAGGCTGCTTGTCAAGCAAGGCAAATAACTCTCCACCAGGGCAAAAATCTGTTATCAAACAAATGTGTGTAGGAGTCTGGAAAATAAAGGAACATTAGTATATGATTGTAATAGACAAAACAAGAGAAAATTGAGGCTTATATAGAAGCATCAATTCATTCTACAGCCTGTTTGCAGCATGAATGTAGAGGCCTCCTTCCCATTTAGTTTGAAATTGAGGCTCATATAGATGCATTTGTACATCAACTATGCGCGAACAATAAAAATAAGCATGCAAATATTTATTTATACTTTCCAATTTTTTAGATTTGGATGAGTAAAAGTTCTTGTAGTACTACGGAAAGAAGGTATAGAGACAAAAAAAAGTTTT
Source organism: Melia azedarach (assembly GCA_028052125.1). NCBI lineage: Eukaryota > Viridiplantae > Streptophyta > Magnoliopsida > Sapindales > Meliaceae > Melia > Melia azedarach. Next base: position 55,189 of record CM051399.1, on the reverse strand, counting down.
AGAATTGAAATCTAGATTTATTTAGTTTCATTAGGTTTAGTCTTGTTAAGTATATTTTTAATTTAAAAATTATTACTGTTTTACTAACTTGTTTAGGATTCCTAGTTTATGTATTTTAACCTAGGTACTTTTATGTACTTGGTTTAAAATTTAAGAGGGACTCAATACAATTATGGTATCAAAATGGGTTCAATCTTAAGATTGAGAGTCATTTTAAAAAAGTTTTGGTAGCGATGATATACTGCCCTATAAGGTGATTTTACTAAGCATGATTTATTTTTTTAACCAAAGAAATTTTTTTGGAAATCTTAGAAAAAAAAAAAATCCAAAACCCTAATCCAAGCTATGGTGCTGTTCACTGTAGCCTGGGTACTGTTCACAAGTTCCTGATATGGCTGCTCTATTATTTACTACTCGCCTATAGTTGGCACTACTACTACTCTTCATCTAGGGAAGGCATTACTGCTACTTCTCGCCTATGGAAGACACTACTTGCCTATAGAAGGCATGACTACTACTATTCACTAATAGAAGACATTCCTAGCTTATGAAAGACACTAGCAGTAACCATCGGAAAGCATTATGCAATACTCACCTCTTAAAGGCACTACATGGTTTTCTTTTTGATACTAATTAGTTTTCTCCTCACAATTGCTTTTGGATCTCTTCTCAACTGCATTAGCTTCTAAATTCAAGCTTACTTCACCAACTTGAGGTTGAGAGGGAGTGTTAGATTTGAAATTAGACTTATCTAGTTTTACTAGGTTTAGTCTTATTATGTATTTTCTAGTTTAAGTATTATTAATTTTTTCCTAGTTTGTTTAAGATTCTTTTTAGCCTATATAAAGGCACATTCTATATCCTTGGTTTAACATTTAAGAGAGATTCAATACAATATTTTATTTTCTTTAACAAAAAGGATACCTGGAAGGAGGCATAGAGAGTGGGTAGAAAAGGATGATCTAATAGTGACATGATTTCCCTTTCTATGCATGCTCGGTGTACCTGTACCACAGCAACAATAAACATATTACTCTTTGCACAAATCAGCACTATGAAGTAGCTGTTTGTCTTCTGCACAAATAAAAGCTTTTGAGAATTGAATTTGATGATACTTATAATTCAGACCTTGTTACGATTCAACATTACAGATTTTTCCATTGCCTTCATAGCATAGAATTCATCTGTAGCTTTCAGTTCCACCAGATGAACGCTGCAATGAATACCGCAAAAGTTTAAGCAGAACAAAAATACCAAAAACTTATATGTTACTAATTTAGGCACAAGTTTATGAAACCCAGGAATTTGCCTTGCATAAAAATGTAGTAGTAATATACCAATCATCAAAAAAGAATTACTGCCCTTCTTTCTCACACATATACTTAGTAGTCTTTCATGCACCAAGAATTCGTCCTATTATTATTGCTACGTTATAAGTGACTTCTCCCTTCAGTCTAGGATGCATAACAAATACTGAAAGTTGCTCTCTTGGCGAAATTTAGGAAAACAAATTCTTTTACCATATTATGGGTTTTGAATACCATACAGAATCTAAACCCTTTTTCTCCTTCCATCTTCACTCTTGCTTATAAAGACTCCAAATTGGTCACACCTATGGAAACTAATGAGAATCGCTATCTAAATTGTTGAGATAATGACTCAAGAAGCTACAGATGCAACAAAATAAAATTTAACAGATGCTTTGATGAGTAAATAATTTCAACAGCCAATCATGCACATGAGAAATGAGACTGAAGTCGAGGAAACATTAATATGATACGAAATCTAAACTGCGAAGATTTAACATAGAAGAGATGCAACCTACTCAAAGATGTGTTCATTATAAAGTTTATTGTTAGGTTATAAAACCAACTATATAGAGGGAGAGAAGATAACTCCTTCCCAATATTCCTCTCCCGCTCCCTTAGCTTTAAGTAGAGACTAGAATGAGCATGAATTTGAAACTGGTGATACCAATGAAAAACTGAAACTAAATTTTCTTTACCTTAGGTCCTAACAAAACCAGCAGCTATTTGACAGTTTCAGCTAGAATGAGCATCAGGTATCTAGCCGATTTTCCCCATCCCCGTGCACACCCACACAAACAAAAAGAAAAAGGAAACAGAGAAAAAAATAAAAAGAAAATCCAGAAAGAATCACCTGCCAGTATCACCACAGCCCAAGGGTTTTATTGGCTTGAAATGATGTAGCCCAATTTTTTCACCGCATCCAGTGATCTATCAGAGCTCAAATGGAGTACCCAGAAAAAAGTGGTTAGCTACTAAAGAAGATGATGAAAGCTGCTAAACAAACAAGAATTTCAGATTATTTAAGATTTCAGACAATATTTACATAAACAAGCATTTATAACTGTTATAGGCACACAAATCATAGTACAACTCAAAAAAATATGTATTAGCTTATCACATATTTCCTAAGGAGATATTTATTTTTACAGTACTTTAATATAAATAAATTTGGATTAAAAATGCCTTACTAGAATACAAGTCATCTCAAGGAAAATTTTTATTTTCTTATCAGACAGATTCTCATGATTTTCCCATGACAAACAATGATCTAGAAGAAAAGTTCAGAGACAAAATAAGCTGAAAAAGGTAAATGAACAAGAAAAAAAAAAGAATTAATAATGGCATTATAAATTAAGCAAAAATTCCAAATGATAAATTGCTTTCAAGTGACATTTACCACTTTATATTACTTTTCACAACAAAACTAAGGAAGCTATGTTATGTGAATTGTATAGAGTAGGTGTATACACATGTTAATAATGACTTACCCAACAAGTTGATGTTAGCCATACAATATATGTTTGCGGAGCATAAGATATTAATGAAATAGGTCATGAACTCCACAAATTGGTACCTTTCGTATGGCTATCCAAGAAGAATTGTCTTTTTTGTGAGGTCTTGGGAAAACAGGCTGAGAGTGAACTGCCCACAGGTCTTCTGGTCTCTGAAATATATAATAGTTTAAATTTGCATGGGTCGGATGAAAAATCTCCTAAAAGTAGCTAGTTTGAGCCTTCAGTGACAGCAAATCATAGCAATGAAAAAAAGGGAAGTAAACAAATAGAATTTAAGAGACTTAGTAACTGTTGAAAGATATATGTTACTGCAAATATTTTGTAAGCTACCCAAAATTATTTGACAATTTTTATTAATCCTCAAATTTCTTTTTGAACTTTTAATAAAGAATCCATGGTGAACAACTACTTCCATAAAGACCATAAATTCTAAATCAAGACACAACTAGCAATAAATTGCTTTCAAAATATAAATAAGTGGGATGTGTATTTGTAAAACCATAAGCACATGAAATTTGTCCAGGATGTAAATCAAGGATATAGTAAATATTAGGTTGGAATGAGATTGAATTACAAAAATCTGACTGACAAGTATGCTTATGACCTTTTAGGCAATGATAAAGGCATGAGCTATTAACTAGTCCTAACAGAGCAAAAAAGAGTACCTTACCAAGTTGGCGTCAGGTAGTTCTCGAACAGCTTCATCAACATTTTCTGCAGTAGCTTTGACCTGATAAAAAGTTATGCATGGAAGCATCAGAACATAAAGAACACATGATATCAATCACAGATAACTAAGAAACAATCCTGACAACATAAATGGTAACATCAATTGCTCTGTCTATCAGTAGAACAAAGAAGCGAAAACTTCCAGCAATTAAGCTCCATTGTTAAAATAAATATATTCTAATTCAAACTGTAGTTCAGTCCATCCTGCTCAAGTTTTGGGCAATCAAAGATTTATGAACAGATATTATACATTGTGGGGCCTCTTCTTTTGTGTCTCCAATCAACTTATGATCAGTTAATAGGGGCTAAAATTGACACACTATTTAAGCCTTATACATGATTTAGGTATTGCTAAAGCATCATCCATAAGAAAAGCTATGATATGTATATAAAACCAGGTTTATGACTGCATAGATATAACGCCATTAACCTATATATAAATTGGCTAATTAAATCATAAAACATGCAATTCCAGCAAAAGCAACTAATAAATGAAAAGAAGAGAGAAATTACACACAATTTTTGCACTTTGTTGCTCTGTTTTCTCTGACAAGCGGTTGCGCAAGGGTTCCACATGATCACTTCCATCAAGTTGGACACCAATGAAGTACTGAAGCTCACCCTGCAAAATTAATAAGAAACTCAGAAAGTATGGTCAACATGTGCAGCCCAGACAAAAGTAAATGAAAACAATTATCAAGAATAAGAATTCTGTAGGAACCTTCTGATCACGCATGGGTTGCAAGTGGAATAAATTCCAGAATTTCTTTCCTGCAAGTCATCAAACCATAATGATTCAGAAAAATACAAAAGTACAAAAAATAATTTTAGTGGTAATTTATCCTCCAACAAATATATATATATATATATATATATATATATATATATATATATATATAATTATCAAACTTTCCACTAAATTTTTATCCTAGTTCATAGTATGTTTGAACCCTAAGGAGACTAAAAGCATTTACAAACCACTCTTAGTGTAGTTGATCAACTGAACGGTAATTTCCCTTTGTTCTCTAATAGCATCTCTTATCTTTGAGACAGTTGCTTGATCTGTTTCAGGTCCTTGAAGAAACCTGTTGATTGGATGAAGCAAATGATAAATTGTACCAGAATTGCTGATAGGATATTCTATATTTTAACATGTGGAACATATCATAGAATAGAAGAGGATAAATTGCTGATTGATATAATGGAAATTGCCACTGAATCCACTGCAAGATTGAACAAATTGCTAAGATGATTCATATAAAAAACCTGACATTACATTTACCATAGTGACATATCATTGTAACAACAATTTCTGCAGTCTCAAAATGCTTAAAATTTGCGGCTACCTGTTTCCCAACTGAGAAAAGGAAAGAAAATGATACTGCAATTTATGAGTCCTAAAATTTCAATGGCCAATCATATGCATAGTACTAAATGAATGTTAAAAATGGATCTTGCTTCAGTAATTAAGCAGCATTATTCTTTGGACCAGGTTCAAATGCCTTCCTAAAAGGATTCACCACTGCTGACCTCTCAACTCCATCTCCAAGTAAATTTTCCTACACTGTAGTTTCTCTTCCAGATTGCTAAAAAATTATAATATTCTTAGTAAAAACTTTTAAATGATGGTTTCATATGTATATCTCACGTGAAAAAAAAAATCTACTGAAAAGTTTATAGATAAACAAGATGAGAACTAAGCACCCACTTAAAAAGTATATGGTTGAGTTAAGCATCATCTTAAAAAGATCCATTTTCTGAATCTTTATGCTTTGGTGGGATAAAAAGCTACATCATTTAAAAAGAGACAAACATGTGAGAAGAAAGAACGAAAAAGAAGATAAACTTCGAAGTGAGATATAGATGGCAGTAACTAGCGAAAATAGTTGCAAGATGACCAAAAAAGGTTCGTACCGACAATTTCTTCCCAAAATTTCTTCACGTGTATATTCCGTCAATTCAAGAAAACTATCAGAGGCAAATATCTGCACACAAAGTAAAATAAACGTCAGTTTCCATGTAAAATCTGTATCATATCCAGCTGCATGTTACAAATAGGACAAGTTTACAGAATTGCAACCATGACACTGATATCAAGATCAGTGGCAGTGCAGTAGTGCATATTACATATTACACACAAGATACAGTATTACTGAATGCCACATGGTATTACAGAAAGCAAACTATTTCAGGAAAAGAAAAAATTTATAGCATCAGTATTTATGCTGCCAAACCTTCTATGTGCTATGGATTGCACACAAAATATGAAAGCAAACATTCAGCAACAGAGTAAGCCATTATTTCTTTTAGTTACAAGAAATTATAAAAAATATACAGCAAGAAGCTATTAAAGAAGACAGATATTTTCACATTTCAAGCAACTCAGTTCGTATTATTCCTTTTCTTTTTCCTTGTTTCTCTTTAGCAGATAATGATGAATGTAAGAATTAGCATGAAGATGGATTTTGGATCCAATCTTCTGGTACCATGCTGCTAAAGTTCACAAGCAAATCATGAGGTATGCTTCTCCTCTAATTTTGTCATAGTGGTCTGATGTGCAGGACAGATACTGGAAAATTGTAACTCAAATAATATACAGGACAAGCAAGCAAGCGATTGAGATCAATATATCTGAGTAGAATTATTTATATTCTTTAAGCAGTGTCTTAAGGTATACTAAATTTTTTCCTTTTGATTACTTATGTATTCAAGAAAACAGATTAAATTTCTGATATAATCATACAATGGGGTTGTCTGGAAGTCTTGGATCTGTTATAACAAAATTCTTTTCTATGCGTTCCAATGTGGTTGCTAGATCAATCCCTTGGCGGATGTCCCTCTCTCTTTCTGCACGGTCCCAACTGTCAGTCCGTTCTAGGTCTTTAGTCATCAAAACCTCAGGAACGATACTTGGTTGAGGTTCACGCTTTCCTGTAAGGCTTGGAGATCTCCCTTTAAACCTGCAGGAAAATAATACTACTTAGGCATAATCTAATACTACTGCAGAGTGGTATTGCCTGCTGTAACATTCATTAATGCAATTTTGAATGGCGCAGTTCGAGTAAAGGAATTCTGAGCATGGCAAGCTGAGGCAGAGGAAAAAGCAAATAGACTTCAAACACAATGCAAATAATGCATACAGAAAGTTTAACCTGGGACTTCATAGTATGTGATCAAAATTAGAGTTTTTTTCTCAAAACGAAGCCCGTATTAGTACTGAAATGCATGCGTACAAGGCATAGAAGAGTTCAGAAACAAGACAAGTAGTGATTTGAACCAGAAAGACTCACCCCATCAACGAATTGCGTCCAGATTTTCTTGAACTCTTGCCATCTTCCTGAACAGAACTGGTGCGAGAGACATCAACTTTGTAATCAACCTGGGGAGTTTGTCTACCAGGTGTACTTTTATTCTCACTTTCAGCAGATATAGGCAGAGCATAATCAAGATTGAATTTCTCATGCTCTTCAATCTTATTGGTAGCATCATGACTCATTGTTCGAATGTGAATCTTATTGGTAGTAGCATCATGACTTATTGTTCGAATGTGAGATTGTGGATGTTTCACAGTTTGAACAACCTCTGTGATAGAACCTAAAGCTTTATCCTTCTGACGAGCTGATACAAGAAAGCTCAATTATTTCATATTCCAATATTCAATAGGAACTAGGGTTAAATAGGCTCACCATCATAACGGATCAATGACTTAGGCAACCCATTTGGCCGCAGTGCCGTTTCATTCACACCTTCCGTGTATTTGCTGACCTCAACCTGCATTCTGGCGAAACACAATTGAATATTTCATAAGAATGACAACATCATAAAATAATCCCGACATTCAATATTTATAAAACACCAGAAAGCATCATCTAAACCTAAGCACAAGTACAGGTGTTACAGTGGTGTTCAAAATAATCCAGAGGAAAATCAAGAGGTCCTTCTCATAAGGGTAAAAGAAAAGAAAGACTAACCCAATAAATTTGATGGTTTTGCCATTATCATCCTTGATAGGGGTGACAGTGAGGAGATTCCAGAAAGGAGTGCCATCCTTTTTGTAGTTCAAGAGCCTGCCACAGTAACTTGTCCCATTCTTTACCGCATCTCGTATCTTCTCCACCTCATTCCTGTCCGTTTCCGGCCCTTGAAGAAACCGGCTGCAAACCAAACACTCATCAGTCCCTATCGCTTCTTAAAGATTTCCCGTTGGGTCTGACGTGGGTCATTGCTGAGCTTTCCCGCGCCGCGATCACCAATTGGTTATTATAAGATTTAGTTATTATACAATGACGATTTGCTCTTTACATTTTACATTTAATAAATAAAATACGGAATTATTTAATAGTACGGATGATAAAGAAATCACGACTCAGTAAAATACTTCTAGTAATATGCATTCTAAGGTATAGCTAAATGCATTGCTTTTATGATCAAATTAAGGTGTTTGCATTGAACTGCGTTAGGACCTTGGTCTGAATTTCTTTCTTGTTCACTTTAAGGATAAAGTTCCAACCTTTTTCACATCGACATTCACCCACAAATGCTTACCAGAAGACAAGCTTCAGTGGGTTGTACTAGTCGAAGGCTAAACTGCGCCCATATAATTCATTATTTATTTTGCTTACCAGTTCCTTCCAATGACCTCCTTGGAAGAGTAACCAGTCATGCTAAAAAAGCCACTGCTGGCAAACATTATAGGACAGTCCGGTTTAGTAGCATCAGAGACAACAAATGTTTGCTGCAATGTTGCCAATGCTTCCTTTAACTCCTGTGAAACTCTAGGGAATGCCCCATATTCGGATTCTTCAGATGTCCTCGTGGAATCTATTGCAAACCTCTCTGATGAGTTCTTGCTTCGTTCTCCATCTCCGGATGGCCTCAGATTAACAGCTTTGAAACTGCCTTCTCCTACGTCTGACTTCACCACAAGTCCCCATTCTGCAGTCCTTGCAGCTATGCTTGCTCCTGTTAAGATTTGATCGACATCTTTCTTTTCAATATTACTCGGATTTGATTCATCAGAGATTTTGACCTTAGGATTGCCACCACTTTCTTCTTCAAACGCCATCCACTTGTTAGGACTAATGGTGAAAGCTTTTGATGCTTGTGCTTGGGGACCTTCATTTGTAAAACTAGATTGTCCAATATCATAACTTACTTTTGATTGAAAGACCTCGATTGGTTTTTGCTGGTCTTTGCTTGTGGACTGATCATTTGCAGATGAATTGGGCAGCTTCATTTTCAATTATCTACTTGGAGAAAGGAGAATGCTGCATGTTTTTCTACCTCCAAGTTAGAAAATTGTGCAGGTATAGTAACTTAAGATCTCATATAATACAATTGGTTTCAAAAACTAAAATTCAAAGTTAAAACAGTCCTTGAAAAATAAGGAAAGTTCTGTTCATAAAAAAAGGTCTGCTTAGTTTGATTAATCAAATAACATGACAAAGAAACTGAAAACCAACCCACTGAGCTATATTTGTTTCCTGAATTAATGAGCTTTCTCACCCAAATAGCAATTTAAATAGAAGTTGTTGGTATTATGAAATACACGCAGAAAAGAAACAAGTAAGACAATGCTGAAATTTTAATTCTTTTAAGGAATAGAAGTCACCTCAGTGGAAAAGTATCAGCTGAAATACTCTATTGGTTAAGATAATACTTTGGAAGGGAAAAGAATAAGTCAGATGCAATCGTAGTTGGATGTTCATTAATTCAATTCACTCTGCAATTCTGTTCATAGTTATACGAGTAAACTTCCGAGGAAAGTGCCTGGCCTTGAGGATCTTTGAAACTCTTATGAAATGGAAAATGATGTAGGGAAGGAAAACTATAAAAAAAAACAAAATTCAAATGTGCAAGAGAAATGGAAAGGAGACAAGTTCTCACATTTCAGATAAAAATGAGATCAAACTTCAACACAATTTGGCGATAATGGAGCCAATCCATTGATCTTTTGCAGATAGAACTGAGACAGAAGACCGTCAGCTGCTTCTTTCTCTTGTGCAGTATGTAGGAGTTATTTGTGAAAGTTTCTTCTTTTAGTTGGTATTTTTCTTGCTGTAAAGAAGCAAGGAAGGCGGAGAGGAAGATAACGTTTTCATCATAAATAGGGAGCCCAACTCTACTATATTCCTCAAACATTTATTGCTTTGCATCAAGACCTTCGATTTCATGATTGTTGGTTTCTACAAATACATTCAGGCCGTCCATCATCTTTCATTCATCCAACGCTTTGATTCTGCAGTATCAAGTTTCTTCAGCATGCGGAAAATTACCATATTTGGTTGTTATTTAACTTATTTATATATTGTTGCACTGCCAGATTTTATGAGGCTACAGTGTAGCGATATGTATAAAGATAAATTCCGCCATCACTTGAAATTTGGAAAAATGAAGTGTTCAATACAAAACTAAAACTCATAAGGACCACAGCATTCTGATACGGTGTTGTAGAACTCCACGTACATCTTACACCAATAGCTAGCGAAACGTCATTACATATTAAAGGCCAGACCAGGACAAGCCAAGGGGACCACGAGATTGCTATAAACTATCTTTTCATTCCACATTAATTTTATCGCCATACATTATCCAAAGAAAAGAACAGTATAGTCTTTAGAATTCATCCATTTTTGCAGATAGTAGCTACACAATTGGTATCCACAAGAAAATTGCCCTCTTTCACAAGACTTCCAATTTCCAGAATGAACAGGAATAACTAGAATTCTCTCTTTTTTACTGGTTTCGGTTTGATGGTCATTTAATTTAGAACATTATAGTCTTTGCAGTCTACAATGCATACTTTTTTTAGATGAGCCATCTCTTATTTTTTTTTTAGTATTTATTATACTGAGGAATTAATTTAACCAAGTGATAAACCAGTATCTTCTGTTTTCTCCTCTAGAGGAAATTTATTGCTAGTCAATTTGATATTACACGATCGACTCCCATCATCTGTAATTTCTTATGCAGATTTAATACCAATCAGATTGTCCATTCTCTTAGTCATAAGGACAAGAACAGAAACAATGTTCATGTATTGTAGTGATATTTTGAAGCATAAGGCCAGAAAATGTCTATGTCGAGGTGAGTAGTGACCAAATGTGGCATGAATTGCAGCCACACAAGCCCTTGACAATCATGTCGATATGTTGATATGTGGGTCTTGGCTACCCAAGAATTTGTGGTTGCTATGTCTCACCCAGCTCAATGATATGCATAGTCATGTATGCGGGTGTTCTCACCTACCTACACATGCCAATGTTAGAGATTGCTTTTCCTTTTCTTTTAATTTACAGAATATTCAAGTAAATAATTAAAATATGAAAAAGATTAATCAATTATAGCTAGCTAGCCTGCAGCTGTAGTTATCAAGTATTAATTACGCGTATAACTCAGTATATTAACAATAGGAAAATAAATCTGTTAAGTTTAAAAATTAATGCGGATAAAATGTTCATTGATTTTGTCTCATCGGTTTGTCTTCTTGATGAGTTTGATTTCTTAGCATGGCAACATAACATAAAACTGAAATTTCAAGCAACCTTTATTTATTATGGTCCAGAGTGCAGAGTACTGGTTTTATATATAACTATAAATTATATATCGGATCAGTGATCACCAGACCAAGGAATTAAAGATAGCCTTGATCAACAAACCAAGCAATGCAATCATCAAACATATCATCTATAGATTTGAACTTGAATCCCAAACTTGTCAACTTTGAGGTGTTGAAGTCATAGTATGGTCTGTTTAGTTCCTCAAACCTGAAACATCAATAGATTCTATATAATATATTTATATATATATGTATATGTATGTATGTATGTATGTATTTATAAGCAAGCAGATTTAAAATTTATTTATCAAGAGAAAATAATAAAAAAAGAACAATAATAAATCCAACCTTCGCGGGATAGGAAGTGATGGATAACGCGATGATAACAAAGATACCAACTCATTATTATCCAAAACAGTGGAGCTGCAAAGATATCGCCCGTGACAATTTTGATTCTCATAAACAAGGATGTGACAAAGTGCAACATCATCTATGTAAACATATCCCATCCTTCCATGCCACTGAAATTTCTCTGTTTCTCCTATACTTTAGTTATTTTAAATTAGTATAAATGATGTACGTAATTATCTAATTAATTCATCGGTGTCACACAGCACAAACTGCAGCTAATGTATAATGACCTACCTTTGAGTAAACCAAGAACATCAGATGCAGTAGAACATAAGTCAGGGGGCAAACTAGGTCCAACAACGAATGAGGGTAGAACGGTAACTAAGTCCATCCCATTCTCCCCACAGAATCCCCATGCAGCTTTCTCAGCAAGCGTTTTTGATAAAGCATACCATATCTTTTACGATTCTCCAATTGTCATCATGGCCAGAAAGTGATATGGAACATAAGTATATATATGAAACAAAGAGTAGATATTAGCTAGCTTAATTAGTTAGCTGCAAATTCGTGCTAATTAAGATCTGCGGTACTTTGAGCTCCAAACTCATAATATATAATTAATATTACCTGAAGATTTTCGCAGAGCTCAACAGAGCTCCAAGATGACTCGTCAAGAGGTATTTTGGAATCAAAATCATCTATTACTCTCACAGTTGAAGAAGATGAGGTGAGAACAACACGTCTCAGAGATGGATTTTTTTTACATGAACGCAGCACATTCAAGGTACCCTTCAATGCCGGTTCTAAGATTTCAGCCTGTTGTGACAAAAAACATACAAATTCAAACATGCATGCATACGAACATACGTATATATAGAAAGAGATGGATAAGCAATATATATATATATCCATGCCTTTGGATCGGATGAAGGTTTGAGCACAGGAGAAGCAGTGTGAAATACTCCTTGGCATCCGTTGATTGCATCGTCAAAGCTTCCTTCTTCCATCAAATTAGCTCTCACCAGTCGGAGTCCCTCCTTTGCTCCTTCCAGCCTCCACAAATGCGCTAACTTCTTCTCGTTTCCTTTAAATGCATGCGTAAATTAAATGATGAATCAATAGGCTATATACCTAACAGAAGATGTAAAAAGTTGTGTAATCTTAAGGTACTGCTGATCATATATATAATAGTCTATATCACTGTATGTATATATTAATGAAGTTAGTGAAAAAGAGACCTGGATCTCTAACAGTTCCAGTAACATGATAACCAGCCAAGAGAAGGCGCTTAACCAGCCAAGACGCCAAAAAACCAGAAGCCCCTGTCACGCAAACTTTCCCTTTTATTTGATCCATTGATATTGATATAATGAGCTTGCAGTAGCCTTGGCCTTCCTTCCAGTATTTATACATATATGCACACTACACATGCATTCAGCCATGCATGGTTGTCGTTGAGTAGAATAACATTAATTTGAGAAGTAGATACGTCACTCAAATGCCGTGAGTTGTTCTTCTTCGGGAAATAATCGAAAATGCCCAAGTTTGGACTCAAAAATTGGAAAATGCTCTCTCTGCAAAAACTTAATCAAAATTGTCCAAAAATATCATGTTTAGACAGAAATACCCTTGATGCCTAAATACCCAACTTGATTTTCTTTCCAAAACTTTCAACACCAACACGTTGAGCCTTCGAGTTGCAAAACCTTCGAGCATCAACTCCTCAACTATTCCACTTTCAACCTATGCATTTGATTGATGACGAAAGGTGACCATAGATAGTGACGGAAAACGGTGAATCGAGGCTCTACAAGTAAATGAATAAAAGTTAGGGTTTTATGTTTATGTATAAAAATTAGGTTTTATCATGAAATAAAGGTTAGAAATACATTAAGATTGGTTTGTGGAATGAAATTTTTGCATTTGAATGTTGATTTGGTTGTATTTTTATGAAAAATCTGGTGACAAATTCGATTGTAAAGAAACTCAAAAGTTTTGAGTAAAGTACGTTTCTCCTTTTTGCTCGAAATTGTAGTGTCGAATAAGAAGGGTTTCAAATCTTGTTCGACACTTCTTTCTTACTCAAAACTTTCTCTTGTTCGATACTTGTCTTACTTGAAACTTCATTTGTTCAATATTTATCTTACTCGAAATTAAAGTATCAAGTAAGAAAGATTTTATATTTTCAAATTGTCTTAATGTTAAAAAAAGGGGAGAGAAAAATAGTTTTCTTTCTTGCTTGAAACTATGGCATTGTCGAGTAAGAACTGGACACACACCTTCAAGCATTCTTATATAGAGTGAAGAAGAAAAGAAAAACAAAGTTAGCATAAAGTGGGCATAAGGGCATTTTCGTCTAAAAAATTGACATTTGAGCATGTTTGAATTAAAATTTGTAAGGGGGTCATTTTCGAATTTTTAGGTCCAACCTTGGACATTTTCGATTATTTTTCTTCTAATTTGCTTACTAATTAACGTTGAGAAATTACAAGTGGCTTGTAGATAAGGCCGTAAGGGTTTTTTTTCAAGCCTGGGACTGTTGGTAGTTCTTTTAGGCGCAGTGCAAATGCACCATTTTAATAAAATTATTGGTCTATATGCTAAGATAATTATTGCTCCAATTATCTGTCTAGGATTAGGTGGAGGGAGACTTCTATCAAGGCCCAAACATTCGTATGGTTGAATTTTTCATTCATACAGTACAATCATTTAGCTCTTGCAATTCTCTTATTCTAACCGACAAACTTAGTAGTTTCAGTAAAGTCCGAATCCGCCTGATTAGTCAGCATCCAACTTTAAAAATTCGGGTTCGAGCTCACATCGAGATAAAACCTAACTCAAAATTATAAAAATTAGACCGAACTTTAATATATTTATCCGAATCTGCGTCAGATTTTATAAATCCAACTCGAATTCGTATCTTAAATTTCAGGTTTCAAAAATTCGGATATAAAACTCAACCCAATCTAAGTGGGTCAAGGCTCTACTTGGTCATTATAAAAATTAGGTTCAAGTTTGAACCTAATTTAAATGATATATATTCGGGTCCGGGTTGGATTTTTCCGAACCCAAATTTTGCCCATCATAAAAATCTCTCCTTCAATAAGCGAGAGGGTACAAGGTAAGACTCCACCCATCTTGATTAAAAAAAAACAGTAAATTTCTAAAAGTTCTGAAACATCATTAAATTTCTGTATTCTTAAACAATCAAAATTCAAAATAAAGTATCAAGTAGAGTTATCGGCAAAAAAAGGCAAAAATGTCAAAATGATATGTTAAAATATTAAATATACCAATTAATAGTCAAAGAAGAATAATATTTCTCTACATTATTTGTTAATAAATAAAAAGAAATTTTTTCAAAATACTAATTTTAACTCAATTTACATAAACAATCATGTTTTAGAATTTTTTTCAAACTAACTAAAAAAATTAAGTTTTGGATAAAAATATCCCTCAACAGTCATTAAACACAAAAACTCTAACTAATTTTCTATTTTTCCCTCTCAATCTCATTCTTTCCTTTATAATTTTTTCCAAGATTTCTCCTCAAACTTCTAACTACACTTCCTAACAAATTTTTCATTGTCTATATATCAATCAACTAATCATCTCCAAGAAGTGTTATTTATATTGAGATAAGTTTTTTAGTCTAATTTAAATTTTTTTAATATTGAAAAACTAATAATTTTATGTAATTTGTGGTTTGCTTTTTCAGAATATTTATCAAGTTAATTAAATGTATAAATTATCGATTGGAGTGCAATATATATGTTTAAATGTGTATTTTGATTTTATTTTAGTATGCAGGTGTTATCTAAAGATTAAAGAATACATACGTTTAACTAATTATAGATAAGCTTTACTAAAAAATCACTTTAAAACTCTATAAATTAGAGTATTTTCAGGTTTTTCAAAATGGAAGGCCTAACTTTTAATTGCTATATATCTTTTGAACCCTTAAAAATTAGTCTTATTCAAAAATAATTTACAAATAGAACTAAAATTAATCTTACTCAAAAGTGATTTTTGAGTTTTGAATAAGGTTTATGCACTTGAAAAATAGACAATATTTTTATACTAAAACATCATGCAAAATGTACATTCAAATATGCATATAACACCTCCAATAAACACTTAGTATTCTAAAATTGATAACTACTCTAAGAAACAATCCACAAGTTACATAAATTATTAGTTCCTCAACATTCAAAGAATTTGAATACACTAAAAAACCTATCTCAATATAAATAACACTAATTAGAGTTGATTAATTGATTAATATTAATATGTAGACAATGATAAGTGTGTTGGGAAGTTTAGTTAAAAATTTGAAAAAAAAATATAAAGAAAGGAATAAGAATGAGGAAAAAATAGAATAATTTTTTTTTTTTGTGTATAATGGTTATTGAAGGGTATTTTTGTCTGAGAATTATTTTTAGAGAAATTGATAGATATCCCTTAAAGTTTGAGGAGAAAGACAAATATCCCATAATGTTTAGGAAAAACAAATACCCTTTGAGTTTGGGCAATTAGACAGATAGATATCCTATCGATTTTTATTTCTATCAATTGACCTATTAAGTTAATATCATTTATATCTCCACATTTTAGTAGAATAATAAAGTTCAATTATAATAATCTAGTCCATATTTTAATATTTTTCACAATATAGTAAGGAGTAAATAAAAAATCTTTTCTAACTTATTATTTCAATAAAAAAATTGGAAGAGAAAATACTATTATTAAAAAATTCTAATAATGAATTAGAATAAATCTATATACCAAAATATCTTTAACCATCTTTTTTTATTGGGAGAATGATAGTTGGACCCCTAAAACAAAAATAAATGTCAAGTGCACCCGAGTCGAAAATATTTGTCACTGATACCCCTTCTGTTAATTTTATCCGTCACTGTCATGGTTTGGCTGACTTTGGCTAACAAAAAAAACATAAACGACATGTTGACTTATGTTGACAAATAAATTCACCTTTCTCAACCTCCTCTCCTCCAAATTCAAAACCCATTTTTGTTCTTTTTCTTTAAAATTCAAACCCAACATCTTCTTCTTCCCTTAAAACCTAACTTCTTCGAATTTAAAATCCAACTCTTTCTTCTTCAAATTAAAATCCCATTTTCTTCTTCTTCAAATTCAAAACCCATATTCTTCTTCTTCTTCTTTAAATTCAAAACCCATGTTCTTCTTCTTCTTCTTTAAATTCATAATCTAACTCTTTCTTCAAATTCAAAACTAATTTTCTTTATTCAAAACTCAACTCTACTGTTTTTCATAACATTATCTTATTTAATCAAACTTACTTTTAACATAATCATTAACAATTAAACAATTAACATATTCATCAACCTCAAGCTAATTATCCAATAAATAAAACAATAGAAATTCTTTGAAGCATTTTATCGAACACCATGCCTACATATTATCAAACTAAAATAACCTTACATCATTTCTCTTTCAACTCTTCTCTATAATCTATGATTAACACAAACATCTTTGAATGAAACAAAAAATGCGTTGTATTAGATCTTCTCTACTAGTTTCAAAATTCATTTCATCTTTTTAAAATTTCTAAGGCTTGTTAACCAACAATGTAGGGAAGTTTGGTAAGCTTATCGGGTGAGAGAAAAACAAAAGAAGAAGTCATGAAAAGAGGTGAAGAAATTGACAAGAAGAAGAAAAAGAGGAAGAATTTATAGTGCAAGGAGAGAAAAATTGTGATATTTAGGATTTTAGGGTTTTTTTTAATTATATAATTATGTTTTATTAAATATAATTTATTTTTATATTTATTTTAAATTACAATTACCATTTTATCCTTAAATATAAGAAATAATATTATTTTTAATTTTAAGTTATGATGACTGTTATGCCATTTTTTATACTAATGTGACGGAAAAAACTAACAGAATAAGTGTCATTGATAAATATTTTTTACTCGGGGATATACTTGATATTTATTTTTATTTTTGGGGTCCAACTATCATTTTTCTTTTTCATTTGTTTAGTAATAATTTAATATTTAATTATCAAAATAATTTAAAATAAAATAATTTAGTATTTTATTTTATATGTAATATTTTTAATTAAAAATTATATTAAATTGATTATATTTTCGTGAGAAAATTATGAAAAATAAAAATAAAAATATAAACAAGAAGAGAATTTGGTGATATTTGTTAATAGAATTATGAGTTATTATCAAATTTCTTCACTTAGGTTTGAGATTGTATCAGTTAAATAGAAAGTTTGGGAAATGTATCAAAAACCTCCCCTTAATCATTAGTCAACTAACCTCAAGTAACATATTTACTGAAATGTCCTTAATTTTTAAATTTTATATTAATTAATTATAAAAGTCATTTTTAGTCCAAAAGGTTTGGTGTAATACCCTTACAATAAAAATATTTTTAAAAATATTTTTATAGGTCTCAATTTATTATAAAACAACAATTATACCCTATATAATAATAATAATTATTTAAAAATAACTAATAAATCTCTAAAATTAGATAAAATATAATATATTTATGTAAAATGACAATATCATTTTAATAATATATTAATAAAATGATTGTATTGTAATTATTTGAAAGAAATTAGATAAAAACAAACTATACATTCGTAACTATTAAAAATTAAATAAAAAATAAAAATAAAGAAATAATATTTTAGATTTATAAATTTTATTTTATTTTACAACATATGTAATAAATATTTATAATTACATTGTAATTTAGATAAAATATATGTATACATATTTCAAATGCAAATAAAATAATAAAAATAAATATCAATGAAAATGTATAATAAATTGTATAAGAGTAAAATATAATATATTTATATAAGATATGTTAATTAAATAAATAATAGTACTATTTTATTAATATATTAATAAAATGATTGCGTAAGAAAAATACTTAATAATTTTTTGAAATTGTATTGTTAGTTATTTTTATTAAATTATTATTATTATAGAGGGGTATAATTATTATTTTATAATAAATTGAAAATTTTAAAGATATTTTTGAAATTATTATGATTTATAAGAATATTATTTGAAACTAAAATAGTTTTATAATTAATTAAGCAACATGAAATTTAAAGATTGTGAGTATTTCAGTAAATATATTTTTTGATGTTAGTTGACTAACAGTCAAGAGGAGGTTTTTAATATATTCCCCAAACTTTCTATTTAGCTGATACAATCGCAAACCTCAGGCAAGAAATTTGATAATAACCCAAAGAATTATTAATTAAATATATTTTAAATTATTTTTTAATAACATAGTTAATTTTTAATTAAAACGTAGAAAAATAAAATAATTTTAATTATTTTTATTTGTAATATATATGTATTTATATAAAACATGTATTTATTTTTTGTTTATATTTTTATAATTTTTTAAAGAAAATATAATAAATTCAATATAATTTTTAAATAGATATATCACATATAAAAATAAAATGCTAAAAAATATTTTTTGATAATTAAATATCAAATTATTACTAAGAAAATAAAAGAAGAGGGTTAGAAATATTTTAGTATATAAATTTGATCTAACTCATTGTTAGAATTTTTAAAATAATAGTATTTTCTTTTCTAAATTTTTTTATCAAAAATAATTTAGAAAAGAATTTATATTTAATCCTTGTATGTTGAAAAACATATTAAAATAGGGACAAAAGTATTATAATTGAAAAAAATATATATTGTAAAAATATTAAATAGAGACTAAATTGTTATATTTAAAAATAATTTGACTTTGTTATTTTGTAAAAATTTAGGGATATAAATGATAATTATTTAACGGGTCAATGGAAATAAAAGTGAAGGAGGTAAATGTCTATTTGTTCAAATCCGAGGGGTATTTATTTTTTTCCCTCACATTAAATGTCTCTATTTATTTCTATAAAATCTAGGAGGTATTTGATAGTTTTCTTTATTTTTAATTAATTTGATACAAAAGTTTAAAATATAGTTATTTTTGTAAATTGGGTTCAAATGCAAAGACTTATTTTTTTTAAGGTAGGGAAAGTAATAGTAATAATAATAATAATTTATTATTATTATTATTAGAGATATTATCACATATATTCGGTGTTAGTCAATTAACTAAAACGGTGAATATATAAAAATACTCTCAATTTCACACCTTTTATTATAAAATCATTTGGAGACCAAATTTTCAAACTAAAACCTAGTATAAGAAGAAGAAGATGTTCTAACGGCTACGCTAGGAGGGATTTTTTTTTTATTATTATGAATGTAACAACACAATACACTAACAAACAAACTTGAGTCTATCCAAAGAGAGAACTGTATTAAGCAAACAACATCAATAGAAAATAATCAAATGGCATGTTAAACAAGAACCAATAATACTTTCTTTAAATATGCTTTTGAATCCTAATAAAAATAATCAGATTTGTATTTTGAAAGCAAGTATCCAAATGATTTCCAAAACTTCCAGGAAGGTAATTTGGGGTATTTTCACATATTTTTCCTAAGATTTGTGGAAATCACGTCTAGATAGAAAGTTTATGAAAATTCACAAGTACCTCCCCTACTATAGTAACTCTGTTTGATTGACCTTCTGTTGACCCTTGAAAAAAGGGTAATATTGTAAAATGATAGTTTAGTATTCCAAATTTACTTTTTATGTGTGTGTGTATATATATATATATATATATATATATATATATATATATATATTATAAATTAAAACATTTTAAACTAAAGAATCAAAATCAAAACAAAACAAAAAACCTAATCCACAAACATAAAGCAACATTTGTTTTAGACACAAGCAACTTAACCCAAAATAACTGCAAAATTTTATCTCAATTTCACAAATCTTGCAAACAAATCCATGAACTAAACTACTTCCCAGCTCACTGGTTCTAGCGAGTTTTCCGGCAAAAATCATCGAATCAGGTTTGTGGTTGTCATATCTAATCACTTTGAGCTCAAACTCCATACTTTCTCTCTCTAAAATACAAACTTCTCCACCAATCTTCATCATTATTCTCTTACCTCTCTTCCTTTTCTCTCTCTTTCTTTTTCAATCTTGTTCATTTCTATTTCTTGTTTCTCAATCTACAAAAAATATAAAATATCATTTTGATTCGAATGTTTGGGGTGGGTAATGTTGATATAGATGAAAATTGTAGTATTGAAAGTGTAGATCTAATATGGTTTTAGGAGTATGGCAAAGGAGTCTTTGGTTTTTAAATTTTGATTCAAATATCTGGTTGGGTAATTTTGATATGGATGAAAATTGTAGTATTTAAAGGGTAAATCTAAGATGGTTTTAGGAGTATGACAAAGAAATCATTGGTTTTTAAATCTTGATCCAAATGTTTGGGTTGGTATTGTTGAAATGGATGAAAATGAGAGTTAATGTTTAGATCTGAGCTGGTCTAAGAGTTGACAAAGGGTTCTTGGATTTTGATTGCATATTTGCATTGAATTTTATTTTGGGGATGAAATTGTAAACATTGAGAAAACTATATCTTGATATATTATTTTGGTAAAAAATAGGGATAAAATTATTAATATTCCATCTACTCCGCTCACCATGAAGGGTACTTTAGATTTTTTATGATTTTTAGTTGGCCAACATAAGGTCAATCAAACGGAGTTAGTGTAGCAGGGGAGATACCTGTGAATTTCCAGAAACTTTCTATCAAGACGTGATTTCCACAAACCTCAAGGGAGATATGTGAAAATACCCCAAGGTAAATTTAAGCAATCGAAACAGTCCTCCAATCTTGTGCTAGCCTTATCTCAAATTTGCAATGTTTTCTTTGTCACTGCCAATAATCCCAAGACTTCCCTCTTGAGTTGGTGTTATCATGATGGTGGAAAATTTCTCAAAGACCTTTTGCTACACAAGTGTTGACTCAATTGAATGGTTATCAAAAACCTTGAACTTTTAAATAAGATATAAAAATTTCATCCCATTAACAATTAAACTTTAGATTGATTAAAATTAATGTTATTAATAAAATGACAAAATACATTTTCTTAAATACTAACGCAGGCGGGATAGTGAGTGGGATAAAAGTATCTTGTCGAACATCGAATCTCGTTCAGTTCTTTGACATAGTGAATTAGGTAAATGTTTTAACGAACGAGATTAGATATCGTTATAACCTTAATGGCTCGAAACACGAGTGTCAAAATAACAATCCCATAAGAGATAAAATCAAAAGGGAAATATTTTATTCAATGAAAGATTGTTTCAAATAATAACATAGGCTTTCTATATATAATAGAGGAAACCTAGTGTTACAAGTTAACTCAAATAAAGAAATATAACTCCTACCTAAATAAGAAAACTAGAAATTAAATAACAAATCGAATTAGTAAGAATAAAAGACTTCTTAAACTAATTAAGACTTCCTAAACTAATTAAATTCTAAAATTGTCCTACATCAGATTCCCCCTCTCTTAAAGAAAACTGGTTTTCGAGTTTTATTTGGCGGATGACATTTGTAGTACAACGATAAATAATCTTGTGACTTAAAGTAGTAGTACTTCTCTGCAAACTTTCTTAAAATTCGAAAGTATCCAAATTTTATCTTTTTTTTGCACTTGTTAGTAGCTCTTCTAAAATATGTATACTTATAATAACAAACTACTTTCGTGCTTCTCATAACTCTTCCCATATCTCGTTCGATGTACTCACTAATTAAATTTTTCTTAGCAATGAAATCTTTCTCAAGGATAACTCTATTGTCTTCAATATGAATAAGTAAGGCCATATCAATGACAGACGGGTTATCTTCAACTTAAATTTCCTGTACATGCTCAATTACATTATTAATTTTCAAATTAAAATCAAATGGGTCCTCCTCTTGTATAATCTTTCGCACATCTTCAATCATCATTTCAAGCACATTTTCAATCACTACATCAAGGTCAACTTCAGTCATGTTTTCAAATATCTTGTTAACTACATTATCAACAACATCTTTTTTAACTATATTAACTCAAGTTTTAGTTGTCATTCGATTCATTTGACTAAAAGGATGACATATGGTAATATATGGATAGTATATGACGGCATTTGATCTTTTATATCAGCACGAAGTCCTTCTAAGAATCTTTCAACTAAAAGTTCCTCACTCTCATAAAAAAATGAATGCCCATAAAAATCATCAAACTTTATAGCATAATAATGAATAGATCTTATACCTTGACGTGTCAAACATTAATAAAAAAGAATAAACTGTGACCTCATCAATCCCTTCATCTGATCCTATGAGTGAACTTTATTTTCTGGCTTGCAAGTTGTGTCCTTTGTAACATATTCCACCAATATGATGCACTCCATTTTAATAGAAAATAAGTAACAAATTGTACTTATTTTTCTTTAGGGATTCTCTCAATTTTAAACAATTCTTCGACATCGTTCAACTAAAATAAAAATAATTTAGGACTACATCTTCCATCAAATAGCAACACATCATGCTTAACATAGTAGACCATGATTCTAATTTTTTTTTTTTGGTGAAAGGATGTATTGATGGATGTGGTTGTAATTATTGGTTTAGGAAAGCTCTGTCTGGTACAGAGGTACCAATTGACGTAGGCAGGATAGCGGGTAAGATAAAAGCACCTTGTCAAACGTCGGATCTTGTTCAGTTCTTTAACGCAGTAGATTAGATAAACGTTTTAATGGACTAAATTAGATATCATTATAACCCTAACGGCTCGAAACACGAGTGTCAAAATAACAATCCTATAAGGGATAAAATCAAAAGGAAAATATTTTATTTAATGAAAGATTATTTCAAACAAAATATAGGCTCTCTATATATAATAGAGGAAATCTAGTATTATAAGTTAACTCAAATAAGGAAATATAACTCCTACCTAAATAAGAAAACTAGGAATTAAATAACAAATTGAATTGGTAAGAATAAAAAACTTCCTAAACTAATTAAATTATAAAATTGTTCTATATCAAATACTATACTACGACAATTACAAAATCAACAAACCTATAAATTTATTAATATAAACATTTTAGGGACACAACAAGAAGCCCATAATAATATTTACAATACAAATATATCAATATACACACAACTGACATCACATATAAACACCAAGGCATAATAACTACAAAACTCAAAAATTTAGTTACAAAAAAACAAAATTGAAGCATACAACATAAATTTATCTTTGCTCACCTTGATTTTCATGGCATCATCAAGGGATATTAGAGGCAATTGAGGGAAAAAAATCAGCATCTTAGATATTCAATTTAACATGGCATATTAGCTTTGCTCGATTTTTATTTCAAATTGAGCGTGCATACATAAGAACTCAAAATTTTAACAAATACCTTACGACCATTGCAATTCCCACAAGTGTGTGTTAAAGAAGTTGGTTTCCTCCAATTTAACAAGCTTTTGGTGTAAAATAGAGATGAGATATGAAAGAGGAGAAAACTGATGGGAGTATGAACAAATCCCATTTATATGCCTAACAATCCAATAAAATGGCACACAATCTTTCCTTTAGAACTCAATCTCATTAACGAAAGTTTATGTAAGAAATTTTGTCCAAAATATTATTTTTAGGAGTCTATTTTCATTATTTTGGCTAACAGAGTTGGAAAATTAACTTTGATTTCTTGAAACACTAAAATAATTATTTTTCATTATTTTTATAATTATCTTTGAATGTGACGGTTAATTAATAGAAAACTAATATTATAGTTATAGGATAGGTATATAATATAATCTCTATTTTTTTTTTCAATTATAAAAATCTAAAGCTTAGGGGAGGAATGTCATAATAATTTTTTATAATATTTAGTTAAAAAAAAAGATTTGATGAACATTACTTTCATTTCTAGACTATACTAATGCATTCTTGAATATTAAGGGGTTTTAACCGAAAATGCCCTTCTTTTAAAAAAAAAAATTCAAAATTGCCCTTTCCCTAAAATTTCATTCAAACATACCTTATTTTCACCAATTCGGACCTAAATATCATTCTTATCAAAATTTTACTCTAATTTATAATATTCACATTCATCACCTTCAAGTTAGGACTTTCGAGCAAGGTGAATTGTCACATTTGCTAGAAGGTTATCTTCTAGCAAAGGTGAATTATTACCTTGCTCGAAGGTAGCCTTCGAGCAAGGTAATAATTCACTTTTACTAGAAGGTAACCTTTTAGCAAAGGTGAATTGTTACCTTACTCGAAAGTTACCTTCGAATAAGATGAATTATCACTTTACTAGAAAGTTATCTTCGAGTAAGGTGAAATAAAACATTAGTCGAATCTCACTGTCGAGTAAGACCTGATTTTGCCTTACTTGACCATACTCATCTTTTACTAGACAATAAATTTGTTCGAGCACGACTGAAAAGGTCGAATTTTATTATATGAAATCTTAATTTTAGGTGAGATTAATTTTCAAAATATCAAATTGAACTTATAAATTGAATCGAAACTAGTTTATTATTAAGAATTAATTGAAATTAAATCGTTTTGTATTAAAAATCTTGATTGAAGAAGAAGAAAACAAAGAAAGGTGTGTGTTTTATTTGTATAGGTACGAAGGTATTTTTGTTCGAAATCAATGAAAATAGATAAGTTTGATTGAAAATTACGGAGGAGGGTATTTTTGAATTTTTGAGGCCAAATGTGGCATTTTCGGTTATTTCCCGATACCGAGTGAAGAAGAATAGAAACAGTTGTTTCGCCTGAGAGCGGCTGGTTTAACAACAGTGCGGGGTTTACAGTTTCAAATCTCTCTGGTCCTAACTACGAGCGATGTCATAAAATGATTTTCCATTAGCAGCTGCTACACTTTTGAAGAAGATAGATAAACCCGACTCTTTTTCTCCTTCTTCTAGGAGAATACATAAGGAGTCAGAGTTCAAGAGTCTTCTTTTCTTTTAGGTCAGCAAATTTCCTCTCTCTCATTTTCAGGTTTAAAATTGTTGTAACTTGTAACTCATGTTTTAGTTCCTTCTTTCTATAGGTACTCCTTCTATGAACCCTTTTTTGTTTGGTTTTAACAAGATTGAAAATTTTTGGTGTTGGATGCGCCATTGCTTGCATAGATCATTATAATGAATCCCGTTCTCTTTTTTTATTTCATTATTAATTGTATAGCTATCAATAATTCAAACTTTAATCTTCGTCATGAATCTGATATTTTCTCCATACTTGCTTTACTGATTCAGCCATGTAATTTCAATTTTTTTATGCATATAAAGAAATCTGATTATTTGAGATTGTCTACATAAAGCAGAAAATTTTGTGTGTAAAACATTTATGGACACTGGAGGCAATTCTTTACCATCAGGGGCCGATGGGGTTAAGAGAAAAGTGTGTTATTTCTATGACCCGGAGGTAGGCAATTACTATTACGGGCAAGGCCACCCTATGAAGCCACATCGCATTCGGATGACGCATGCCCTTCTCGCCCACTATGGGTTGCTTCAGCACATGCAGGTCCTCAAGCCTTTTCCTGCCAGGGATAGGGATCTTTGCCGCTTCCATGCCGATGATTATGTGTCTTTTCTCAGGAGTATTACCCCCGAAACTCAGCAGGATCAGCTCAGACAGCTCAAGCGCTTTAATGTTGGTGAAGATTGCCCTGTCTTTGATGGACTTTACTCCTTCTGTCAAACTTATGCTGGAGGTTCAGTTGGTGGTGCTGTCAAGTTGAATCATGGCCTCTGTGATATTGCTATCAATTGGGCTGGTGGGCTGCATCATGCTAAGAAATGTGAAGCTTCGGGATTCTGCTATGTCAATGACATTGTCTTGGCAATTTTGGAGCTCCTTAAGCAGCATGAGGTTTGTCATTTTTATGTGTGTTTTTTTCTTAAATTGCCCCATCTTGTACTGTTTTAGACATGTTTTGATGGCTTTCAAATTTGTGTGGTTTCCTATATTTTTGGACATGGCGTGAGCATGATCTTTCAGCACTCGTACAGTGTTGTGCACCTCAACTCACAAGAATTTGTGTAAAGTTATGGTATTTGAGTGCATAACTGTGCATTTCTTGCATGAAACAGTATATTCAGGTGAATTTTGCTTGCTTGGATATCAACTATAGATACTGGAACAATGGTAAAAATGACAACTATTGTGAATTTCGTACATGAAGCTTGATATTCTATTAGGTGATTTTTATTTGTTTTTAGATTGCCTATACTATGTACATGTTTCTTTGCAAAAAAGCACAACAGCTTGCTAACTTTGCAAATCTTTTTATGTAAATGAAAGTGAGGACTTTCCTGTTAGTATAATCACGGCTATTTGGCTGACACAGTGAAATCATTTCATGCCTGCTGGAGAGAATTTGGGTCTTTTCCCATAGAGCTCTTTAAACTAAAAACACTAGCTAAATATATGACATTTGTTTCATTTTAGACTATGACAAATGGTACTATTGTTGATATTTAATTCATTTTAGACTATGACAAATGGTACTATTGTTGGCAAGTCCAGCATTAACGTTGGAGGATATAACCAATTTTTATGATTTTATTACTTTCTGTCTCCTTTGATTGGTGGGACTTCATGAGGGTGTCCATATCATGCAAGAAATTTTAGTGGGAAATGCTTTTCATAATGGTCTGGTCTTCAGGTCCTGTGTCAAGGACAGTACGTCGGTTTAGTTATTTTGGTCGTCATATTAAATTCTCTCTCTCTCTCTCTCTCTCTCTGATTAAGTTGGGCTTTACAAGGATTTCTGCATCATGCAAAGAAATTTTGTTTCAAGGATAGTTCTTATATCATGGAAGTTGTTTTAGCAAATAGTATTAATTTTTCTGGGATACAGATAATAACCAAACTAAACAAGTAGTATCCATATTATTTTGATTTGGTCTTTACAAAATACAAATTTAGCACTATTTGTTTATCTTACGACAAGGGTTTGGTTTTGGATTCGGCTTTCTGGTATGGCACTACTTATGGACTATAGATTATATGTACCATCTTATTATCAGCAACCAGATCTTGATGGCTGAAACATTTGTGGCAGATAGACTAATACTACTGTGCTATAAATAAATTGTCTTGGAATTTGATTTAACTTTGTGACGTAAATTACCGTTTTAGTGATTTTAACGTTATATGCATTTAATTATTTAGTGTCTGGTTCTCTAAATATGTTACCAATATGTTCTGTAATTGTTAACATTTTTCTTTATCTGTCGTGCAGCGTGTTTTATATGTGGATATTGATATCCATCATGGTGATGGTGTGGAGGAAGCATTTTATACCACTGATAGGGTAATGACTGTTTCATTCCATAAGTTCGGAGATTATTTTCCTGGTACAGGGGATGTACGCGATATTGGTTATGGGAAAGGAAAGTACTACTCCCTTAATGTTCCATTGGATGATGGGATTGATGATGAGAGCTACCATCACTTGTTCAAACCAATAATCGGAAAAGTGATGGAAGTTTTTAGACCTGGTGCTGTCGTCCTCCAATGTGGTGCTGACTCATTGTCTGGGGATAGGTTAGGATGCTTCAATCTTTCGATTAAAGGTCATGCAGAATGTGTCAAATTTATGAGATCATTCAACGTACCACTATTACTGCTGGGTGGTGGTGGCTATACTATTCGGAATGTTGCTCGGTGCTGGTGCTACGAGGTATAACTTTGATTTTAATAGCAATTGTTCATTAATCAAAAGGTTGCAAAATTGTTAAATTCCAAATTCTAAGAAATTAGGTACCTTAGGCCAGTGGATTACAATTTAAAAGGTAGTTGAGTCATAGCAGGCAAGAGAATTTTTTTACTTTAAATGATTGGTGTCAATGTGTTTGTATCAAAATGTTTCTGAAAGGAAAAGATGAAAGGGTACATATGCCAATAGTTGTATAAGAGTGAATCATGATTTTGATACAAACACATTGCTGAAAGGAAAAGATGGAAGGGTACATATGCCAAATAGTTGTATAAGAGTGAATCATGATTTTGTGTGGCTTTCTGTTTCTTTCCAAATCTTTATTCAGGAGAGCTATGTAATTGCAACTGAAGATATAGTTTTATAGGTTAACCTATTGGATCATATTGTTATCAAGTCCCATGATGTGATGGGCCTTTTTTCTTTTTCTTTGGGGGTTCAAATATCCAACATTGTTGTCTCTTATTGTTAATCTATTTTATCCAAGACAGACAGGAGTTGCACTTGGTGTAGAGGTTGATGACAAGATGCCACAACACGAGTATTACGAGTATTTTGGTCCAGACTATGCTCTTCATGTTGCCCCTAGTAACATGGAGAACAAGAATTCGCGCCAATTGCTCGAGGAAATAAGGAATAAGCTTCTTGATAATCTCTCAAAGCTTCAACATGCACCCAGTGTTCAGTTTCAAGAAAGACCGCCTGATACTGAAATTCCAGAGGTTTTTTCTGCTGCTATATTTTGTGTTTATATCTTTCTGTTTCTTGTTCGTTCGTATGTTATTGTATTAAATAGTGGAATTAGTGGATTATTTATTATCAAAGTCAGAATATTTTATTCAACTTGTGATAGCATGTTTCTATTCTCCGTAATAAATTTTGCATCCTATTCTGGTCTAGAAATTTATTGCAATTGTGACAATATTGGTTTTCTTTGGGTAAGCCCTGTATGATCTTTTCAAGCTCCTTGTTATGCCAAATACTGATACAGTGCATGAAATGAAATTTTAGATTTCTGAAACATACCGGTGTTGTGTGGTCCTTGACTTTTCATTCATTCATTCATTAATGTCTATTGAAGTTATTCTTTTCTAACCTACTGTGTAATTTATTTGTTCTTCGAGAATATTCAGGTGGATGAAGATCAGGATGATGCGGATGAGAGATGGGATCCAGATTCTGACATGGATGTTGATGATGAACAGTAACTCTTTTTACCCCTTTTTTCCATCTGGTTTGTACCTTCATATTTGTATTTTACTAATCTGTAATTAATACAGCAAGCCTCTACCAAACAGAGTGAAGAGAGAAGCAGTTGAATCTGAAGTAAGGGATATGGTATGCTATATTCTGTTTGAATTCTGGTGGGACTGCCTTGTTCCTTTACCTTCTCTATAGATTTCAAGGTTTGGGTGAAAGTACAAATAGATCTGTGTTGATGTCTGTTTATGAATTTGCAAATATGTATGTTGACAGAGAAGTTTAAATTATTCTTGAGAACTTCGTATTAACATTTTTCTTCAGATGTTTGACTCTCTCAATTCCATGCGCTCTGCATTCATAGTCCATTACTCCAGTGAAACCTTTTGCATTTATATTTACTTTCTACCAATTCCAATTTTTATATTTCTCAGTATTTATTTAAAGTCCTGGCTTGCTTTCTCCTTCAGGAGGGCCATAAAGGAATGTCTGAGCATGCTAGAGGCTTTGACACAAATGCAGAAGAAACTGCTAGCACAAAGGTGAGATTAAAACATTCAAGATCGGACATGAAATAACCATGCTGATACTCATTTATCTAATCTTATTTGTGGAAAGATGCCTGCACTCTAATAATATTTTTGTTTGACTTTGGCCCCTGCAGGTTTTAGATATGAGTTCAATGCCAATCGATGAACCAAACATCAAAATTGAACAAGAAAACATGAGCAAGGCGTCGGATCACATGTACCCAAAGTCATAAGGAAACCATATCTTAACATCAACTGTATGTTGCTCGATGAAATTAATGTACTGTTTTTGTCAGACTTGTAATTTAAGCATTAGTGAACCTTTGAATGAATTTATATTTGTCCTGGACATGAAAACCTGAATCGCTATCTTCGAATGTGCAGAAATTTGTAACTGAAAATGCATACAGCACTGGACTACATTTTCGTAATACAAATGACCACTGCTTTGAATTTATTTTGATGTCAGGTTCAAACAGGTCAGCAAAGTATAATAGAATGATTTGTGATATCAGGCGTTGATTCTGTTAAAAGGATAATGGTTGCAATAGAAACTATTGGGAGAGAGGAGTGCCAAACATAATTATGCAAGTTTTTGACTAACAAGGGTAGATGATGTAAATTACAAATTTGGTGTTATGCTATTCTCATTACCTGAAACCAAGCCAGTATCGGTTGTTGAATGTGTAGATAATAGAGTAGTTCTTATAAATGGAAACGAAGTTGCTAATTTACCAAGACCAACTTTTGACACAACAGAAGTTTGTGATAGCAGTGAGTATGACCCCCATGGAAGTATTTTTCAATGGCCACAAGACTGAATCTACAGAGAAGACGACCAACAAGAGCAGCACTGGACCTGTGAAAAAGGAAGAAAAATAACTTAAATTGGAGAAAATGATACGCTAGTGTGAGTGAGAATACCATAAGAAAGTGCATTCTGGGATATTTGGATGTTAACAAGGATTACCATAAGTGGCAGAGATTTCTTGTTCACGAGGAGGGCTTTTCTCTTGTATTTGCATAGCATCTAGACCAGCTGGAAGCTTATTTAAGATGCCAGAAGTAAACACACCAGAAGCGGGCACTCAATTGTGCATATTTCAATGATGTAAGTAGCTGAGATGTCAACCAGGAGGCACTTACATGGGATTCGTGTCCTAGAAGAATGATGGACAAAGAGCATATCACCCATTGCATAACTGGAAGTTGCTGCATACTAGGTGATGATAAACATTATGTTAAAAACCTGTAACTACCAATTTACAAAAGGAGGATAGAGGTTGATGACCGTCATATTCAGAGCTCATAATCAGCGAGTCTCTTAAATCTGTAAGTTGACACCCCTTAACTCTGAAAGAAGTTCATTCACTACCTCCAGAACTTCAATAAAATGGCAACGAAGGTCTCTTCTAGCTTCCATCAACTACTTTGGCAATAGTGTCCAATTCAGCCACTCAAAAATGCTCTTTCCAGCCAAGGCATATGCTTCACATTTCCACTCCTGGATATTAGATGTGATTAAATATTTCCTCTTTCGCTATACAAATGAATGAGTAATCATCCCTCCCTATTTTAAGCACATTTAATGCCTTATCTTCAGCTTCAAGATATAGTACTTCAAGATGTAGCAAAGCCCGTAAGAATAATGAATAAAAGTAAAATCTTTGTAATAGAGAGATACTCATTGCGATAAAAAGGAAAGAAAACGTAAAAGTTGAAGGAGGTGCAAGATAAAAATTTGTATTTCAAGAGCATGATTTCATTACTCACAGGAATTGTAGCATTCCAGTGTCACCAATAGCCCTTGCAGGTGCAAGATCCTTCCTTGAAATGATGGAAGCGGCTTGAGTCTCTTAAAATAATTTCATGATCAATGATCATGGATATGAAGGTAATGGCAGTGTGGCAATCACCGCATATGCGCAAATTCTTGGTGATCCGGATGGGTGACCCTGGAGCTGTTGTTAGGATTCCATATGCAAGAGCCAATTTCTCACTATGTTCCAAAAGAAGATCAACTTTTTCTTCATCATCCACATCATGGAGTGCAAAGCTCATCTCTGGAATGTACCCCATGGTTTTGATCCGTTTAATTAAATCCACAAGGATCTCATATATTTGTTGAAATTGTGGATGAGTTCGGTCACCCACAAAGAATGTTGCAGTGCCTTTCTTTCCTTGTACCCAACTGCAACCAGGCCTCTTCTTATACCCAGTACGTTTCATCAATGTTCTAATCCTGGCCACATCTTTCCAACGTCTGGCATTTGCATATATGTTTGAAAGCAGCGTATATGACCCATTGTTCTCTGACTTCAACTCTAACAATTGATTTGCCGCATGTTCCCCAAGTTCAACATTAGCATGGATCCTGCAACCACTAAGCAGTGCCACCCATATTGTTGGACTCGGTTCCATAGGCATGCCTTCAATAAGTTCCATAGCTTCATCCAAACGACCAGCACGACCCAATAGGTCAACAATGCACGCATAGTGTTCTGGCCCTGGAGCAATACCAAACTCCTTGCTCAACTCATCAAAGTATTTTAACCCGTGATCAACCATTCCTGAGTGGCTGCAAGCATACAGCATGGCAAGGAAGGTTACTTCATCAGGCACCAGACCTTCTTTCCTCATCTTATCAAAGACTATGAGAGCTTCGTCACCCTGACCATGCATGCCATAACTCATGATCAGAGATGTCCATGAAACATCATTTCTTTGCTTCATGTTATCAAACACATCTCTGGCAGCATCAAGGTCCCCTGATCTAGAATACATATCTATCAGGCAGTTAGCCACAAACAGACTCACCGTCTCATATTGATTCCGCAGCACATATGCATGAATTTGCCTACCAAACCTCAGTGCAGCCAAACGAGCACAAGCTGTCAGAACACAAGATATGGTAAAAGCATTTGGTTTAACAGGTTTATCTTGCTGGAACATCTGAGCAAAAAGTGCCAGTGCATCGTTAGCTTCCCCATGCTGAGCATAACCACCTATCATCACGGTCCATGTCGCAACATCCCTGTTTTTTGGTGCAATTGCATCAAACATGGCGCGTGCCAAATTCACACTGTTGCATTTAGCATACATGTCAATTAAAGCATTAATCACCATAAGCTCATTCTGATCACTCCCATCTCCCTTGAAAGCTCGTTTGATGGCATAGCAATGTGTCTCCTTCCCATGAAGCAACGCTCCAACAGAAGCACAACCTGAAAGAAGTGACACAAGGGTTACGGCATTTGGTTCCAATCCACAGGACTGCATTTGCCTAAAGACATCCAAGGCTTGGTATCCATGTCCCCTCTGTGCATACCCTGCAATTACAGCACTCCACGTTACAACGTTCAATTCAATTTTTTCCTGCCTCATTTTCTCAAAAAGCGCAAGAGCATCCTCAAAGCTACCAACTTTAGAATATCCTGAAACCATCGTGTTCCAGGAAACCACGTCCTTCACCTTCATTCTCTCAAAAACCTTTATTCCTTCTTCCATCATGTTACACTTGGCATACATATCCATCAAAGCATTTCCCACAAACACATCCGCAATAAAACCAGTGCTCACTGCATGAGCATGCACCTGCTTACCCCTCGACCACGAGCCCAGAGACGCACATGCAGAAAGGACGTTGACCAGGGTAACCCCATCCACTTGAACTTTAACGTCATCACTCATTCTTGAAAACAACATTAACCCACGTTCTGCATCCCTGCTCTGTGCATAAGCGGCCAAAATTGTATTCCATGAAACGGTATCGCATATCCCCCATTGAAACATTTCATCAAATATCTGTTGTGCGTATCCCAGAGTGCCACACCTGGCATACATAGCCACCAGTGCATTGCATACAAAGACATTCGAATCAAAACCACGTGCATAAATAACAGCATGAACAGAAGATCCCCGAGGGAAAGAGGGGAGCTCACCGCAGGCCTTAAGAACGAAAGGGAAGGTATAGTCATCGGGGCGCCATCCAAGCCTCGTCATTTGGTGGAAGAAATCAAATGCATTGTCAAATAGCCTAAGACGGACAACATAGCGGATTAGCGCATTCCACCAGAAGACTGAGGAAGGCGAGGGTGAAAGACGTTGGAGGAGTGATAACACGAGGAAAGGAGCGTTGTGAGAAACGTAGGCAGCGATGACGTGGGAAGTTGGGATGTGAGTGAGGTTCTGGACTAGTATTTGTTGGTGAATGAGTTTGGCTTGGGTTAAGGATTTGCATTGTTTTAGGAGAACAGATGTAATACAAGGAGCTGTGGAGAAAGAGAAGAATTTAATGGCGGTAAAGGGATTGGGAGGTTTAGACTTCAGGAGGAAAATATGGCGGCAGAGCATGCCAACGTTGATACCGGTCACCAGATTTCAATTGAGATTAGTACATTCAGATTGAAGTGCAGATGCTTTATAACTAACTACTAACCTAAGTTACAACTAAAACTATGATACAATTCCATTAGAAATAAAAAGTAATTAAATAAAATTATAAATAGCAATAATATATTTTTTCTTAATTTTTTAAAATTTTAAATTATACTTTTGAATTTTCATAAACTTCAAGATTATTTCAACATTTAACAGATAACTGAAAATATAAGTTGAAATTTTCTAATTTCAAAATTGAATTGAAAATTTGCTAGCCTTTATACTGTACAGTATGATTGTACGAGTAATAGGATACAAGAGTAATCGACTTCAACTTCTGAATGTCATTGGCAACATTAGTGAACCTTTATGGATCAGACGCAATTTGTGCTGCCATGCTTTCCATATAAGGTTCTAATCCCGCCCATAAATACCTTTAAATGTACCAAAAAAATTGAAATAAATATATACGAAGATTAATCATAGAGCTCATGGATCCACACGTGATGCATGCATGAGTTGCAGCGTAGATTGTCCAAATATTTCTGGTATAAATTTGTCATGAATTCTTCGATTTCATTCTATGTATTGCCCCTGGAAGCTACCCGGATTAATCTACAAAACAAAAGCTCTTTTTCTTCGTCCCCTGTATAAGTCAGCTGAGCTCGGAATACCAAACGTTTATATCAAATAGATATTTGAAAATACCTCTTTTTCTTCCTCCGCTGTATAAGTCAGCTGATCTTGGAATATCAAATAGATATGCCACTAAAAGTCTAAACCTCTGTCTGTGTGAAGAGGCTTCCAACTCCTACGCAAATCAGGAGAGTTCCTGCATTTCCAGATATCTGAAAATGATTTTAATGTACTAGTGATGCATAGCTTTCTGGTTTCACTTGGAAAATATCATGTCAATAGAAGACTCTTCATTTGCAAAGTAGAATATTAGCTCAAGGATTTTCTGGTTGCTAGAGCTCTGCACCCACCAAAAATTTTCACAAAAAGAAAAAAGGAAAAAGAAAGTAAGACAATGTCAGCACAAGAATCAACTGAGAACTGCAGAAAAAGTACTATTCCAAATATTGTACAAATGCATGAAATTATCCAAGACAAAAAAAAGTTTTGTCGGTTCCAGAGTCAAAGCAAGAGAAACCTCTAAGATTCATTCAGTTAAAAACACGCAAACAAGAAGTGTGTTATTTTCTACGAAATCATAAAATCACGACTTTTAGGTAGAATGCGGAAAAAAGTTAAAAAACCTGCATGTTAGGCTGATACATTCTCTGTCCAAAATGCCAACTAATTGTCCCCTCTGGCCCTTGATATGCTGCAAAACAACTGGAACTTGACTCACACCTGTCCTATTCATAACCATTAGGACAGAAAGAAGGTCCATGCTGGGAGTAGCTGTCCATGATACGTGACATTTTTCATCATCCGCAAAGCACATCTCAGATACTGACAGCTCCTGCAACATTATCAACCAATTAATGAAGATGGTCTCATACAAGCATGAAAGAGCTTAAGAGAAACAGAAGGCTCTGCTTAGGTTTTCGGAATTCTAGCAATAAGGGTAGAAATTTTAAACTTGAACCATTCCGGTTTGAGATATACATGACAAGTGCCTGTATTCTACAAATCTTCGTTTGTATTCTGAACCAAAATTGATAATTTCAAACTAGAGGATGAGTACCTTTCTGTTAC
This sequence comes from Melia azedarach, assembly GCA_028052125.1. NCBI lineage: Eukaryota > Viridiplantae > Streptophyta > Magnoliopsida > Sapindales > Meliaceae > Melia > Melia azedarach. The sequence goes on along the minus strand of CM051399.1, from coordinate 19,207 downwards.
TATTCAATTGGAAATGATGTCAAGTAGCATTTCCCTATCAATGAAAAAAATGATTATCTATTTTCCCTTCCCTTCCTTTTTTTAGATTGTCATTAAGATTATCCAAAACAGCCAAGTTTTTTTTATATTTTTTTCCCTTCTCCCAATTTTATTACTTGCATTGAGGTTTCTCATTTGCTTAAGTTATTTCAGTTCCAAGCGATTGAATTTGATATTCCATTAAAAATATTTAAATAGCGGTAGCATACCTGAGATCTACTGCACTTTGCTGCTGCAAATCTGCTGAACTCTTGAATATCTCCAAGTGTCAGTAGCCCAATTAAAATATTATCATTATCCACAATAACTGCACAGGATTGCTTCTCTGCCAGCATGAGAGTCACTGCTTCTGTAAGCAGAGAGCTCATTAGGACAGTGATGTACCTTGTTCTCATGGCTTCTGAAACAAGAACTCTCCTCCCCAACTCTTCAATTTCAAGATTCCAATCATCTACGCAAAGTGAGCTTTCAACTTCACAGAGGTTACTTGCATAGGATTCCTCTACAGCAAGTAATTTACTAGGATATATCTCAGATTGTTGATATGCACAAGTTTTTTCATTTTCAGCTATTTTAGTCTGTTTGACATCTCTTCTTCTCATCTGTCCAGATGTAACCCATGAAGACAAGCCAACAGCTCCTAGTAGTGGTAAAACTATCCGATAGTCTTGTGTTAGCTCAAAAAGTAGCAACACTGAAGTAAGAGGTACCTGACACACTCCTGCTAGAGTAGCAGCCATCCCAACCTACAATTAGAAGCTCTCAAATGATCACCACATCTGATTTTGGAAGAAAATCATTGAAATACTGGTGTATGTCAGACCTCAAAACTCAAAAAGTGAAATAAAAGAAGGGTCCAACTTCTATAAGAATGTCAAAGACAGTACCAGGCCATATGCTTGAGGCGATGCCACTTCCAAAATGGAAAGGTGAATTGTTGGATTGGATTGAGCAATTGCAAAATTTATGAATTTCCCATATGCCATTCCTGTTGCTGCACCAATGAATAGGGATGGGGCATAGTAACCTCCAACCAATCCTGAAGCCCGACACAAGGAGGTTGCAATTATTTTGACTGCTACCAACTGTAGCAATACATCAGCTGAGAGGCCTTTCACAAATGGCCGAGACTCTAATAAAATGTCAACATTCTCAAAACCCCAGTATAGGATTTCAGGAAACGCCAGAGCTATCAGACCAACAGCTAAGCCACCCATTACGGGGAACACAGCCTTTGGTATCCCAATGACCTTTTGAAGATCGTTGACAACTGCCGACAAGTATGTTGTGCATCTAGATAAGGTCAAAGAAGTCAAACCGCAGAGGACACCAAGCAATAGATAGAGGGGGAGTTCTGAAAATGAGATAAATAGCTTTGACAGTTAAAACCTTCGTCTTTCACATGAAAGCTAGAACAAACACTTCCACAAGCTACAAGCCTGAGTATGGACTCCTGGCATAGTACTTAAACTAGTTTCATGTTACAAAGTTGCTGGTGAAGATTGTTTTTCCATATGCATTGCCATGTCAACGCTGCAACTATTTCATATCTGAATGAATGAAATATATGTTTGATGGAAACAAAGAATATAGTCATTTGATGGCATTTTTGTGCAGCAGTGAAAGGTGGTGGTGTTGAAAATGGTTCCTTAGCAGTAATGGAAATAGTGTGGCAATATGTAAAGCAAGCATTAGACTCTTGATTTGGCAGCAAAATATGTGCAATATTTACCCTTTTTTAATAACAGAATAAAATGTGTAAAATATTTACTTAAACAGAAAATAATGATGTCAACTAGTCAGTCCCATAATCCTAAATTTTAGTTAAAATGCATCCAGTATACACTACATTCTCATAAAGCAGCTGACAAGACCTTAAGGCACTGGTGATATCAAGTCCAAATAGGCCAAATTAGTAAATGATGAATGTATGAACTCATTAACCTATAGCCACTAAATAGAAATTTTCATAATTAAGGACTCTGTGTTACAGAAGGACCATGGATAATGTTTACTTACAACTAGACTCTTTGAGGAGGTGTGGAAACTTATGTAAGCTTGAGATTCACAAGAATGAATAATGCAAGTAATTTGGTTTTGAGCCATTCTCATTACTAAGATGAACTTAGGATCATTGACCACTAATGCAAGTCGTAGACTAGCTCATGAATCAATATCCATATAACGTGTAATATTCACAAATGCAAGAAGAAGACAGTTACTTACCACCGGGGGAGCGGAAGTCATACTCTGGGACCTTAAAGGCCGGTTCAGATCCAAGACCCACTTCTGACACCACAGAAGCTGTAACAGCGCTAAGAATGACCATAGAAGTTGTATTCGTTAATGACGGGGACGAATCTGTTGTTGGCGATGGCCATAAGACTGACTCCACAGCAAAAAAGCAACCAGCAACAGCAGCGTTAAATCCTGTAAAAGCAGGGAAACAGATTTGACTGGAGAAAATGAAAAAGAAAGTGATATTACCGATACCCTAACGTGAACAAGAATTTAATAGCAGTATACTTGGTGTATAACAGATACTAACCAGAAGAGATTCCAGCAGCAGAACCTGCAGCCAACAGAGAGAGCTTTCTTTGGGGACTTTTATCAAGCAGAGTCCCAAATCCCTTGGCTATGGATTTGCCAATCTCGACACTTGGACCTTCAGGTCCAAGAGAATTGCCTGTTCCAAGAGTGATGCAAGCAGCCGAAGCCTTCAAAAGAGGCTGGAATGCTGCCTTCAAATAATTGTAATTGATATTGGAAAGATTAGTAGAAGATGCCTGATGAGGAGACCTTTTTTGTGGTAGTTGAAGACCATCAAGAGCATCTCTGAGCTCATTTAAGATGCTAACAATGAAACCGCCACAAGCGGGGACTAAAATGACTCGAGTACAGATGGCTTCAATAGGCTCCTCCCTCAACCAAGAGGCACCTCGAGAAGGAATTCCATCCCAGAAGAAGTCGCGTATTTCATGGACACCATTGTTGAATAGAATCACGCCTATGCCAGTGAGTAGACCCACAAAACATGACGACAATATTATACCGGAATTTCCTAGTCTGTCTATATCAACAATCGGCTGTTGTTCATTCCTTTCAGGCAGGGCAGCAAGAGGCCTCAGAGTCGGAGTCAGACCACTACTTCCTTTTTCTGATTCCGTTTTAGTAGAGAATGAAAAGTGTTGCTGCTTCGATTTGAAACAAAGTGATAATTTGTTGCATTGAGAAGCAGAGATTAGCGGGCATGACGATGACGAACACCAGTATTTCTGCCACTGGAACAACTGCAGTTTACATCCCATATCTTCCCTCTACGCTATCCTTATCCAATTCCAATCCTAAACAGATAATATGGCGCAATACATAAGCCCGAGCTGTCCGTATTACTTAATTTGGTAACTCGAACTAAAAGCTGCTGAGCTAGAAAATTAATGTGCGTCAAGTCGTTATCTCCGGGTTAAAGATCTAGCTCAATTAAAAATTAGGAGTATAGAAAGCTCGAGCTCCGTTGATCTGTCATTTAAAAATTATTTTCGAAAATTTAAATATAATTTAAAAATATGAATTATATTTTTAATAATTTTAGTATTTAAAAATATATTTAATATAATATTTAAAAATTATTTTTTAATTTTAAAAATTATAAAATATGTTAGATAGAAAGAATAAAAATAAAGATATATATTTAATTGAAACTATTTTTAATAATTTTTTCTATTAAAGTTTCAATAATCAAGATTTTAATTGGGATAATGTGCTTTACTCTCCTCACTTTAAAAGAAAAGAAAATATTTTCTAGATCTTTTATCAGATATCTTTTCATTTTTGAAGAAATATAGAAATATCTCATGAGACACTATTTTATATACTATTTAAACCTAAATTAACTATTTTACTCCTTAAATATTAAAAAACATATAAAATAACTCAATTATCTTTATTTTTACTTTATAATAATCAATTTAATTTTATATTAATATTTAAATTTAAAAATTATAATGATATTTTAATTCTTAATTATTTTTCTTTTAAATTTATTATTAATTTTTAACTATAATAAGTATACATATTTTTAAAATTGTATTTTATTAAAATAATCTATTTTAAAAAATTATATATATTTAATATTGTCAAATTCTTAATTGTCTATTTTTTACAACATTAATCGTAAGTAAATTTTAACAACTTAATTGTAAAATTTTTTATAAAATAAAATTTGCTATAAAAAAAATTTTAGTTAGTTGTAAGAAATTAATTGTAAAAATTTCAAAATAAATATTTTGACTATTAGCATTATAGAAAATTGACAATGAGTTTTAACAATATTAATTATCCAAAAAAGGGGTTTGGATATTGATACAAATCATCTCGTTATTCTTTGTAGTACAATGATTTCGCTTCATTTATCATTTAGCTAAGTTTTTATTTAGGTTTATGAAATTCAATAAAATAAGGAGTCTTTATATCATGTTACCAAGGGCCTCGTTTAAAAAAAATACGTTGTCTAGAGGCTTTATTGGGATTGGCGAGTAAAAGGGCTAGAGCCGGAAGTGATCTTAGAAACCAATTGTGCTCAGGAAAAAAATCTCAATATTGTATTCATTTAGAAGAGTTTTTCAGTCATATTAAAGAATTTTCAATCATATAAAAGAGTTTCTTAGTCGTGAGGAAGAAATTTGTAGTCATATTGAAAAAATTTCAAATAAGTCATACTAAAGGCAAGTTATACATGTTAAAGAGTTTTTCAGTCATGTTAAAGAGATTTTCAGTTATATAGAAGAGTTGTTTAGTCATGAGGAGGAAAAGTTTAGTCGTGAGAAACAAATATTTAGTCGTGAGGAACGAAAGATCAGTCGTAAAGAAGAAATTTTCAATCACATTGAATAAATTTCTACGAAGTCATAATGAAGACATTTTTCAGTCAAGTTGAAGAGTTTTTCAGTCATATTATAGAGATTTATGTCATATAGAAGAATTTTTCAATTGTGAGGAGGAAAAGTTTAGTCACGAGGAAAAAATATTTAGTCATGAGGGAGAAAAGTTCAATTGTGAGGAAAAAATTTTCAGTTACATAAATAAATTTCTAATAAGTCATGTTGAAGGCAATTTTAGCTATGCTGAAGAGTTTTTTAGTCGTATTAAAAAGATTTTCAGTCATATAAAAGAGTTTCTCAGTCGTGAGGAAGAAAAGTTTAGTTGTTTGGAATAAATTTTCAGTAATTAATAGTCAAACGAGTTTCAACAATATTGATGAGATTTTCCTTCGTCTTAAATAGATTTTGAGTGGTATCTCAGATTTTTCTGTCGTGGAGAAGAAAAATTCAGTAGTAAGTGAAAATAGTTCGGTCGTGAGGAAGAAAAGTTCAATAGTAAGGGAGAATAGTTTAGTCGTGAGGAAGAAAAGTTCAATCGTATGAAAGAAAGGTTTTGTCCTAAGAAAAAAACGTTCAGTAGTAAGCGGGAATAGTTCAGTCGTGAGGAAGAAAAGTTCAATAGTAAGGGATAATAGTTCAGTCATGAGAAAGAAAAGTTCAGTTGTATGGAAGAAAAGTTTTGTCGTTTTGAATAAATTTTCAATAAGTAATATTCAACACATTTTCAATTATATTGAAGAGATTTTTATTCGTCTTAAATAGAGTTTGAGTCGTATAGAAGATTTTTCAGTTATGGAGAAGAAAAGGTTTGTTGTAAGGAAATATAATTCAGTCGTGGGGAAGAAAAATTCAGTAGTAAGGGAGAACAGTTTAGTCGCGAGGAAGAAAAGTTCAATAGTAAGCGAGAAAAGTTTAGTCGTGAGGAAGAAAAGTTTAGTTGTGAGGAAGAAAAGTTCAGTTGTATGGAAGAAAAGTTTGGTCTTGAAGAAGAAAAACTCAGTAGTATGCGAGAATAGTTCAATCGTGAAGAAGAAATGTTCAACAGTAAGGGAGAATGGTTCAGTCTTGAGGAAGAAAAGTTTAGTCGTATAGAAGAAAAGTTTAGTCGTCTTGAATAAAATTTTAATAAGTAATATTCAACACATTTTCAACTATATTGATGAGATTTTCATTCGTCATAAATAGATTTTGAGTCGTACCGAAGATTTTTCAGTCGTGGGAAAGAAATATTTAGCAGTAAGCAAGAATAATTCAGTCGCGAGGAAGAAACGTTTAGTAGTAAGGGAGAAAAGTTCAGTCATAAGGAAGAAAAGTTCAGTCCTGAGGAAGAAAAGCTTAGTAGAAAGCGAGAATAGTTCATTCGTGAGGAAGAAAAGTTCAGTAGTAAGGGAGAATAGTTTAGTTATGAGGAAAAAATGTTCAGTAGTAAGGGAGAATGGTCAGTCGTAAGAAAGAAAAGTTCAGTCGTATGGAAGAAAAATTTAGTCGTCTTGAATAAATTTTCAATAGGTAATAGCCAACACATTTTCAACAATATTGATGAGATTTTCATTCGTCTTAAATAGATTTTGAGTCGTATCTAAGATTCTTTAGTAGTAAACAAGAAAAGTTCAGTCTTGAGGAAGAAAAGTTCAGTTGTATGGAAGAGAAGTTTTCTCCTGAGGAAGAAAAGCTCAGTAGTAAGCGAGAATAGCTCAATAATGAGGAAGAAACATTCACTAATAATGGAGAATAGTTCAAACGTTAGGAAGAAATTTTCAGTAGTAAGGGAGAATAGTTCAGACGAAAAGAAGTAAAATTCAGTCGTATGGAAGAAAGGTTTTGTCGTGAGGAGGAAACGTGTAGTAGTCAGCGAAAAAAGTTAAGTCGTGAGGAAGAAAAGTTCTCTAGTAAGGGAGAATAGTTCAAATGTGAGGAAGAAATGTTTAGTTGTAAGGGAGTATAGTTCAATTGTGAGGAAGAAAAGTTCAGTAGTAAGGGAGAATAGTTCAGTCGTGAGGAAAAAGAGTTCAGTCATATGGAAGAAACGTTTTTTTGTGAGGAACAAAAGTTCATTAGTAAGCGGGAATAGTTCAATCGTGCGGAAGAAAAGTTCAGAAGTAAGCGAGAATAGTTCAGTCGTGAGGAAGAAATGTTCAATGGTAAGGGAGAATAGTTTAGTCATGAGGAAGTAAAGTCAAGTTGTATGGAAGAAAAGTTTAGTCGTTTTGAATAAATTTTCAATAAGTAATATTCAACACATTTTCAATTATATTGAAGAGAATTTCATTCGTCTTAAATAGAGTTTGAGTCGTATAGAAGATTTTTCAGTCATGGGAAAGAAAAGTTTTGTTGTAAGAAAAAATAATTCAGCAGTAAAGAAGAAAAGTTTAGTGGTAAGGGAGAATAGTTTAGTCGTGAGGAAGAAAAGTTCAATAGTAAGGGAGAATAGTTCAAACGTGAGGAAGAAATGTTCAGTAGTAAAGGAGAATAGTTCAGTCGTGAGGAAGAAAAGTTCAGTCGTATGGAAGAAAGATTTTGTCGTGAGGAAGAAACGTTCAGTAATAAGCGGGAATAGTTCAGTTGTGAGCAAGAAAAGTTCAATAGTAAGAGATAATAGTTCAGTCGAGAGGAAGAAAAATGAAGTTGTATGGAAGAAAAGTTTAGTCCTTGTGAATAAATTTTCAATAAGTAATATTCAACACATTTTCAATTATATTAAAGAGATTTTTATTCGTCTTAAATAGAGTTTGAGTCGCATATAAGATTTTTCAGTCGTGGGGAAGAAAAGTTTTGTTGTAAGGAAATATAATTCAGCCGTGAGGAAGAAACGTTTAGTAGTAAGGGAGAATAGTTTAGTCGTGAGGGAGAAACGTTCAGTAGTAAGCGGGAATAGTTTAGTCGTGAGGAATAAAAATTCAATAGTAAGGGATAATAGTTCAATCGTGAGGAAGAAAGGTTTAGTCGTCTTGAATAAATTTTCAATAAGTAATATTCAACACATTTTCAAACATATTGATTAGATTTTCATTCGTCTCAAATAGTGTTTGAGTCATATTGAAGAATTTTCAGTCCTAGGAAGAAAAGTTCCGTAGTAAGCGAAAATAGTTCTATCGTGAGAAAGAAAAGCTCAGTAGTAAGGGAGAATAGTTTAGTCGTAACCAAGAAAAGTTCAGTAATAAGGGAGAATAGTTCAGTTGTGAAGAAGAAAAGTTCAGTCGTGTGGAAGAAAGGTTTTGTCGTGAGGAAGATAAGTTCAGTAGTAAGCGGGAATAGTTCATTCGTGAGGCAGAATAGTTCAGTAGTAAGGGAAAATAATACAGTTGTGAAGCAGAAAAGTTCAGTTGTAAGGGAAAATAATTCAGTCGTGAGGAAGAAAAGTTCAGTAATAAGGTAGAATAGTTTATTCGTGAGGAAGAAAAGTTCAGTAGTAAGCAAGAATAGTTTAGTCGTGAGGAAGAAAAGCTCAGTAGTAAGGGAGAATAGTTCAGTCGTATGGAAGAAAAGTTCAGTCGTATGAAAGAAAAGTTCACTAGCAAGGGAGAAACGTTTAGTGGAGTTTAAGTCGTATCGAAGATTTTTCAGTTGTGGGGAAGAAAAATTCAGTGGTAAGCAAGGATAATTCAGTTGCGAGGAAGAAAAGTTCAGTAGTAAGGGAGAATAGTTCAGTCGTGAGGAAGAAATGTTCTGCAGTAAGGGAGAATAGTTCAATCGTGAAAAAGAAATGTTCACTCGTATGGAAGAAAAGTTTAGTCGTCTTGAAAAAATTTTCATTAAGTAATGTTCAACACATTTTCAACCATATTGATAAGATTTTTATTCGGCTTAAATAAAATTTGAGTCGTATTGAAGATTTTTTAGTCGTGGGGAAGAAACGTTCACTGGTAAGAGAGAATAGTTCAATCCTGAGGAAGACAAGTTCAGTAGTTAGGGGGAATAGTTCAGTCGTGAGGAAGAAAAGTTTAGTCGTATGGAAGAAAAGTTTAGTCATCTTGAATAAATTCTCAATAAGTAATATTCAACACATTTTCAAACATATTGATGAAATTTTCATTTGTCTTAAATAGAGTTTGAGTCGTCTCGAAAATTTTGCAGTTGTGGGGAAGAAATATTCAGTAATTAACAAGAATAGTTCAGTCGCGAGGAAGAAAAGTTCAGCAGTAAGGGAGAAACGTTCAGTTGTGAGAAAAAAAAGTTCAGTCGTTTGGAAAAAAGTTTAGTCGTCTTGAATAAATTTTCAATATGTAATATTCAACACATTTTCAATCATATTGAAGAGATCTTCATTCATCTTAAATAGAGTTTGAGTCGTATAAAAGATTTTTCAGTCGTGGGGAAGAAAAGTACAGTTGTAATGGAAAATAATTCAATCGTGAGGAAGAAAAGTTCATGAATAAGGTAGAATAGTTCAGTCGTGAGGAAAAAAATTTCAATAGTAAGGGAGAAAAGTGCATTCATGAGGAAGAAAAGTTCAGTTGTAATAGAAAATAATTCAGTCGTGAGGAAGAAAAGTTCAGTAGTAAGGGAGAATAGATCAGTCGTGAGGAGTAAAATTCGGTAGTAAGGGAGAATAGTTCTGTCGGGAGGAAGAAAAGTTTAATAATAAAAGAGAATAGTTTAGTCGTAAGGAAGAAAAGTTCAGTCGCATTGAAGAAAAGTTTAGTGCCCCTGAACAAAACTTCAATAAGTAATAGTCAAAGGATTTTCAACCATATTGATGAGATTTTCATTCGTATTAAATAGAGTTTTAGTCTTATAAAAGATTTTTCAGCGTGGGGAAGAAAAGCTACTTAGTAAGCTAAAACAGTTTGGTTGTGAGGAAGAAAAGTTCAGTAGAAAGTGAAAATATTTTAGTCGGGAGGAAGAAAAGTTCAGTTGTAAGGAAGAATAGTTCCGTCGTGAGGAAGAAAAGTTCAGTCGCATTGAAGAAAAGTTTAGTCATTTTGAATAAAACTTTAATAAGAAAAAGTCAGAAGATTTTTAACCAAATTGATGAGAGTTTCATTCGTCTTAAATAAAGTTTGAGTCGTACAGAAGATTTTTCAATCACGGGGAAGAAACGTTCCGTAGTAGGCAAAAATAGTTCGATTGTGCAGAAGAAAAGTTCAGTAGTAAGAAAGAATAGTTCTGTCGTGAGGAAAAAATGTTCAGTCACATGGAAGAAACGTTTAGTCGTCTTGAATAAAACTTCAATAAGTAATAGTCAAAGGATTTTCAACCATATTGATGAGATTTTCATTCGTCTTAAATAGAGTTTAAGTCGTACAGAAGATTTTTCAATCGCGGGGAAGAAATGTTCCGTAGTAGGCGAAAATAGTTCGATCGTGAGGAAGAAAAGTTCAGTAGTAAGGGAGAATAGTTTAGTCGTATAAAAGAAAAGTTTGTCCTGAGGAAGAAAAGTTCAATAGTTTCAAGAATAGTTCAGTCTTGAGGAAGAAAAGTTCAATAGTTTCAAGAATAGTTCAGTCTTGAGGAAGAAAAGTTCAATATTAAGAGAGAGTAGTTCTGTCGTGAGGAATAAAAGTTTAATAGTAAGGGAGAATAGTTCAATCGTGAGGAAGAAAAGTTCAATTGCATGGAAGAAAAGTTTAGTCGTCTTGAATAAAATTTCAATAAGTAATAATCAAAGGATTTTCAACCATATTGATGAGAGTTTCATTCATTTTAAATAGAGTTTGAGTCGTACAGAAGTGTTTTTAGTCATGGGGAAGAAAAGTTCCGTAGTAAGCGAAAATTGTTCAGTCGTGAGGAAGAAAAGTTCAGTCGTATGAAAGAAAAGTTTGTCCTGAGGAAGAAAAGTTCAATAGTTTCGAGAATAGTTCAGTCGTGAGGAAGAAAAGTTCAGTACTAAGAGAGAATAGTTCTGTCGTGAGGAATAAAAGTTCAGTAGTTAGGGAGAATAGTTCAGTCGTGAGGAAGAAAAGTTCAATAGCATGGAAGAAAGGTTTAGGCGTCCTGAATAAAACTTCAATAAGTAATAGTCAAAGGGTTTTCAACCATATTGATGAGAGTTTCATTCGTCTTAAATAGAGATTGAGTCGTATGGAAGATTTTTCAGTCATAGGGAGGAAAGGTTCCGTAGTAAGTGAAAATATTATGGTCGTGAAGAAAAACAGTTCAGTAGTAAGGGAGAATAGTTCAGTCGTGATGAAAAAAAGTTCAGTAGTAAGCGAGAATAGTTTAGTCACGAGGAAGAAAAGTTCAGTAGTAAGGGAGAATAGTTCAGTCGGGAGGAAGAAAAGTTCAGTAGTAAGGGAAAATAGTTCCGTCGTCAAGAGGAAATGTTCAGTCGCCTGGAAGAAAAGTTTAGTCGCCTTGAACAAAACTTCAGTAAGTAATAGTCAAAGGATTTTCAACCATATTTATGAGATTTTCATTTGTCTTAAATAGAGTTTAAGTCGTACAGAAGATTTTTCAATCGCGGGGAAGAAATGTTCCGTAGTAGACGAAAATAGTTCGATCGTGAGGAAGAAAAGTTCAGTAGTAAGGGATAATAGTTCAGTCGTATAGAAGAAAAGTTTGTCTTGAGGAAGAAAAGTTCAATAGTTTCAAGAATAGTTCAGTCTTGAGGAAGAAAAGTTCAATACTAAGAGAGAATAGTTCTGTCATGAGGAATAAAAGTTTAGTAGCAAGGGAGAATAGTTCAATCGTGAGGAAGAAAAGTTCAATCGCATGGAAGAAAAGTTTAGTCGTCTTGAAGAAAACTTCAATAAGTAATAGTCAAAGGATTTTCAACCATATTGATGAGAGTTTCATTCATCTTAAATAGAGTTTGAGTCGTATAGAAGTGTTTTTAGTCATGGGGAAGAAAAGTTCCGTAGTAAGCAAAAATTGTTCTGTCGTGAGGAAGAAAAGTTCAGTCGTATGAAAGAAAAGTTTGTCCTGAGGAAGAAAAGTTCAATAGTTTCGAGAATAGTTCAGTCGTGAGGAAGAAAAGTTCAGTACTAAGAAGGAATAGTTCTGTCATGAGGGATAAAAGTTTAGTAGTTAGGGAGAATAGTTCAGTCGTGAGGAAGAAAAGTTCAATAGCATGGAAGAAAGGTTTAGGCGTCTTGAATAAAACTTCAATAAGTAATAGTCAAAGGGTTTTCAACCATATTGATGAGAGTTTCATTCGTCTTAAATAGAGATTGAGTCGTATGGAAGATTTTTCAGTCATAGGGAGGAAAGGTTCCGTAGTAAGTGAAAATATTATGGTCGTGAAGAAAAACAGTTCAGTAGTAAGGGAGAATAGTTCAGTCGTGATGAAAAAAAGTTCAGTAGTAAGCGAGAATAGTTTAGTCATGAGGAAAAAAGTTCAGTAGTAAGGGAGAATAGTTCAGTCGGGAGGAAGAAAAGTTCAGTAGTAAGGGAAAATAGTTCCGTCGTCAGGAGGAAATGTTCAGTCGCCTGGAAGAAAAGTTTAGTCGCCTTGAACAAAACTTCAGTAAGTAATAGTCAAAGGATTTTCAACCATATTTATGAGATTTTCATTTGTCTTAAATAGAGTTTAAGTCGTACAGAAGATTTTTCAATCGCCGGGAAGAAATGTTCCGTAGTAGGCAAAAATAGTTCGATCGTGAGGAAGAAAAGTTCAGTAGTAAGGGATAATAGTTCAGTCGTATAGAAGAAAAGTTTGTCTTGAGGAAGAAAAGTTCAATAGTTTCAAGAATAGTTCAGTCTTGAGGAAGAAAAGTTCAATACTAAGAGAGAATAGTTCTGTCGTGAGGAATAAAAGTTTAGTAGCAAGGGAGAATAGTTCAATCGTGAGGAAGAAAAGTTCAATCGCATGGAAGAAAAGTTTAGTCGTCTTGAAGAAAACTTCAATAAGTAATAGTCAAAGGATTTTCAACCATATTGATGAGAGTTTCATTCATCTTAAATAGAGTTTGAGTCGTATAGAAGTGTTTTTAGTCATGGGGAAGAAAAGTTCCGTAGTAAGCGAAAATTGTTCAGTCGTGAGGAAGAAAAGTTCAGTCGTATGAAAGAAAAGTTTGTCCTGAGGAAGCAAAGTTCAATAGTTTCGAGAATAGTTCAGTCGTGAGGAAGAAAAGTTCAGTACTAAGAGAGAATAGTTCTGTCGTGAGGAATAAAAGTTTAGTAGTTAGGGAGAATAGTTCAGTCGTGAGGAAGAAAAGTTCAATAGCATGGAAGAAAGGTTTAGGCGTCTTGAATAAAACTTCAATAAGTAATAGTCAAAGGGTTTTCAACCATATTGATGAGAGTTTCATTCGTCTTAAATAGAGATTGAGTCGTATGGAAGATTTTTCAGTCATAGGGAGGAAAGGTTCCGTAGTAAGTGAAAATATTATAGTCGTGAAGAAAAACAGTTCAATAGTAAGGGAGAATAGTTCAGTCGTGATGAAAAAAAGTTTAGTAGTAAGCGAGAATAGTTTAGTCATGAGGAAGAAAAGTTCAGTAGTAAGGGAGAATAGTTCAGTCGGGAGGAAGAAAAGTTCAGTAGTAAGGGAAAATAGTTCCGTCGTCAGGAGGAAATGTTCAGTCGCCTGGAAGAAAAGTTTAGTCGCCTTGAACAAAACTTCAGTAAGTAATAGTCAAAGGATTTTCAACCATATTTATGAGATTTTAAATCGTCTTAAATAGAGTTTGAGTCGTATAGAAGATTTTGTAGTCGTGCGGAAGAATAGTTCCGTAATACGCGAAAATAGTTTGGTCATGAGAAAGAAAAGTTCAGTAGTGAGGGAGTATAGTTTAGTTGTGAGGAATAAAAGTTCAGTAGTAAGGGAGAATTCGGCCGTCCTGAGGAAGAAAAGTTCAATAGTAAAGGAGAATAGTTTAGTCGTGAGGAAGAAAAGTTAAGTCGCATGGAAGAAAAGTTCTTCCTTACAACTCACTATTCTCCGTTACTACCGAACATTTATTCCTCACGACTGATCTATTCTCGCTTACTACTGAAGTTTTCTTCCTCACGATTGAACTATTCCCCCTTACTACTGAACTTTACTTTATCAGGACGGAACTATTCTCCCTTATTACTGAACGTTTCTTCCTCAGGATGGACGAATTCTCCCTTACTACTGAACTTTTTTTCTTCACGACTATAATATTTTCACTTACTACGGAACCTTTCTTCCCCACGACTGAAAAATCTTCTATATAACTCAAACTCTATTTAAGACAAATAAAAATCTCATCAATATGGTTGAAAATCCTTTGACTATAATTTATTGGAGTTTTATTCATGACGACTAAACTTTTCTTCCATGCGATTGAACTTTTCTACCTCACGATAGAACTATTCTCCCTTACTATTGAACTTTTATTTCTCACAACTGAACTATTCTGTCTTAGTACTGAACTTTTCTTCCTAACGACTGAACTATTCTTGAAACTACTAAACTTTTCTTCATCAAGACAAATGTTTCTTCTGTACGACTGAACTTTTCTTCCTCACGACTGAACAATTTTTGCTTACTACGAAACCTTTTTTCCCCGCGACTAAAAAGACTTCTATACGACTCAAACTCTATTTAAGATGAATGAAACTCTCATCAATATGCTGGAAAATCCTTTGAGTATTACTTATTGAAGTTTTATTCAAGACGACGAAACTTTTCTTCAGTGCGATTGAACTTTTCTTCTTCACGACTGAACTCTTCTCCCTTACCACTAAACTTTTATTCCTCACGACAGAACTATTCTCCCTTACTACTGAACTTTTATTCTTCACGACTGAACTATTCTCTCTTAGTACTAAACTTTTCTACCTCACGACTGAACTATTCTCGAAACTACTGAACTTTTCTTCCTCAAGACAAACTTTTCTTCCATACGACTTCACTTTTCTTCCTCACGACTGAAGAATTTTCGCTTACTACGAACCTTTTCTCCCCCACGATTGAAAAATCTTCTATACGACTCAAACTCTATTTAAGACGAATGAAAATCTCATCAATATGGTTGAAAATCCTTTGACTATTACTTATTGAAGTTTTATTCAAGACGACTAAACTTTTCTTCCACGCGATTGAACTTTGCTTTCTTACGACAGAACTATTCTCCCTTACTACTGAACTTTTTTTCTTCACGACCAAAATATTTTCACTTACTACGGAACATTTCTTCCCCACGACTGAAAATTCATCTATACGACTCAAACTCTATTTAAGACAAATGAAAATCTCATCAATATGGTTGAAAATCCTTTGACTATTATTTATTGAAGTTTTATTCAAGACGACTAAACTTTTCCTCCTCACGACAGAACTATTCTCTCTTAGTACTAAACTTTTCTACCTCACGACTGAACTATTCTCGAAACTACTGAACTTTTCTTCCTCAGGACAAACTTTTC
Organism: Melia azedarach; assembly: GCA_028052125.1. Lineage (NCBI taxonomy): Eukaryota > Viridiplantae > Streptophyta > Magnoliopsida > Sapindales > Meliaceae > Melia > Melia azedarach. The sequence continues at coordinate 4,015 of CM051399.1, read as the reverse complement.
TTCCATAGAACTTCACTTTTCTTTCTCACGACTGAAGAATTTTCACTTATTACGAAATTTTTCTTCCCCACGATTGAAAATCTTCTATACGACTCAAACTCTATTAAAGACGAATGAAAATCTCATCAATATTGTTGAAAATCCTTTGACTATTACTGATTGAAGTTTTACTCAAGACAACTAAACTTTTCTTTCATGCAATTGAACTTTTCTTCCTCACGACAGAACTATTCTCCCTTACTACTGAACTTTTATTACTCATGACTGAACTATTCTCTCTTAGTACTGAACGTTTCTTCCTCACGACTGAACTATTCTCGAAACTATTAAACTTTTCTTCCTCAGAACAAACTTTTCTTCTATACGACTGAATTTTTCTTCCTCACGACTGAACAATTTTCGCTTAATACGAAACATTTCTTCCTTATGACTAAAAAGTCTTCGATACGACTCAAACTCTATTTAAAACGAATGAAAATCTCATTAGTATGGTTGAAAATCCTTTGACTATTATTTATTGAAGTTTTTTTCAAGACAACTAAACTTTTCTTCCATGCGATTGAACTTTTCTTCCTCACGACAGAACTATTCTCTCTTACTACTGAACTTTTATTCCTCATGACTGAACTATTCTCTCTTAGTACTGAACTATTCTCGAAACTACTGAACTTTTCTTCCTCAAGATAAACGTTTCTTCCATACGACTGAACTTTTCTTCCTCACGAGTGAACAAGTTTTACTTACTATGGAATTTTTCTTCCCCATGACTGAAAAATCATCTATACGACTCAAACTCTAATTAAGACAAATGAAAATCTCATCAATATGGTTGAAAATCCTTTGACTATTACTTATTGAAGTTTTATTCAAGACGACTAAACTTTTCTTCCATGCGATTGAAGGTTTCTTTCTCACGACAGAACTATTCTCCCTTACTACTGAACTTTTCTTCCTCACGACCGAACTATTCTCGAAACTACTGAACTTTTCTTCCACACGATTGAACTTTTCTTCCTCACGATTGAACAATTTTCGCTTACTACGAAACGTTTCTTCCTCACGACTAAAAAAGTCTTCGATAAGACTCAAACTTTTTTTCCAAGCGATTGAAATTTTCTTCGTCACGACTGAACTATTCTCCCTTAGTACTGTATTTTTATTCCTCACGACTGAACTATTGTCCCTTACTACTGAACTTTTATTCCTCACGATCGAACTATTTTCGCCTACTATGAAACGTTTCTTCCCCGCGATTGAAAAATCTTCTGTATGACTTAAACTCTACTTAAAACGAATGAAAATTCAATCAATGTGGTTTAAAATCCTTTGACTATTACTCATTGAAGTTTTGTTCAGGGTGACTGAACTTTTCTTCCTCGCGACTGAACTTTTCTTCCTCACGACTGAACTATTCTCTTTTACTACCGAAATTTTCTTCCTCCCGACAGAACTATTCTCCCTTACTACCGAATTTTACTCCTCATGATCGATCTATTCTCCTTTATTACTGAACCTTTCTTCCTCACAACCGAACTATTTTAACTTACTATGAAACCTTTCTTGCCCATGGCTAAAGAATCTTTTATACAAATCAAACTCTTTTTAAGACAAATGAAAATCTCATCAATATGGTAGAAAATCCGTTGACCATTACTTATTGAAGTTTTATTCAAGATGACTAAACTTTTCTTCTATGCGACTGAATTATTTTCCCTTACTACTGAACGTTTCTTCCTCATGACGAAACTATGCTCCATTACTACGAAACTTTTATTGCTTAAGACTAAACTATTCTCACTTACTACTGAACGTTTCTTCCTCACGACCTAACTATTTTAGCTTACTATGAAACGTTTCTTCCCCACGACTAAAAAATATTCTATACGACTTAAACTCTTGTTAAGACGAATGAAAATCTCATCAATATGGTTGAAAATCCTGTCACTATTACTTATTGAAGTTTTATTCAAAATGACAGAACTTTTCTTTCTCACGACCTAACTATTTTAACTTACCACGAAACGTTTATTCCCCACGACTGAAAAATCTTTTATCCGATTCAAACTCAATTTAAGACGAATGAAAATCTCATCAATATGGTTAAAAATCATTTGACTTTTACTTACTAAAATTTTATTCAAGACGACTAAACATTTCATCCAAGCCACTGAACTTTTCTTCCTCACGACTGAACTATTTTCCCTTACTATAGAACATTTCTTCCTCACGACTGCACTATTCTCCATTACTACTAAACTTTTCTTCCTCACAACGGAACTATTCTCTCTTACTATTGCACTTTTCTTCCTCACGACCAAACTATTTTTACTTACTACGGAACTTTTCTTCCTCACGACTGAAAAATCTTCTATACGTCCAAAACTCTATTTAATACGAATAAAAATCTCATCAATATGGTTGAAAATCTTTTGACTATTTCTTGTTGAAATTTTATTTAAGACGACTAAACTTATCTTCCTCACGACTGAAAAATTTTCTATACGACTAAAACTCTATTTGATACGAATGAAAATCTCATGAATATGGTTTAAAATCTTTTGACTATTTTTTATTGAAATTTTATTCAAGACAAGTAAACTTTTCTTCAATGCGACTAAACTTTTCTTCCTCAGGACTGAAAAATCTTCTATACGACAAAAACTCTGTTTAATACGAATGAAAATCTCATGAATATGGTTGAAAATCTTTTGACTATTTTTTATTGAAATTTTATTCAACAACACCAAACTTTTCTTCAATGTGACTGAACTTTTCTTCCTCCCGACGGAACTATTCTGCCTTACTACTGAACTTTTCTTCCTCACCACTGAACTATTCTCCCTTACTACTGAACTTTTGTTCCACACAACCAAACTATTTTAGCTTACTAAGTAACGTTTCTTCCCCACGCTAAAAAATCTTCTATAAGACTAAAACTCTATTTAATACGAATGAAAATCTCATGAATATGGTTGAAAATCTTTTGACTATTTCTTATTTAAATTATATTCAGGACGACTAAACTTTTCTTCAATGCGACTGAACTTTTCTTCCTCACGACGGAACTATTCTTCCTTACTACTGCACTTTTCTTCCTCACGACCGAACTATTTTCACTTACTACGGAACTTTTCTTCCCCGTGAAAGAACTATTCTCCCTTACTACTGCACTTTTCTTCCTCACGACCGAACTATTTTTAATTACTACAGAACGATTCTTCCCCACGACTGAAAACTCGATTTAATACGAATAAAAATCTCATAAATATGGTTGAAAATATTTTCACTATTTCTTATTATAATTTTATTCAAGACCACTAAAGTTTTCTTCCAAGCCACTGCAATTTTCTTCACCACGCTAAAAAATCTTCTATACGATTAAAACTCTATTTGATACGAATGAAAATCTCATCAACATGGTTGAAAATCTTTTGACTATTTTTTACTGAAATTTTATTCAAGACGACTCAATGTTTCTTCAATGCGACTGAACTTTTCTTCCTCACGACGGAACTATTCTCCCTGACTACTGCACTTTTCTTCCTCACTACCGAACTATTTTTACTTACTACGGAAATTTTCTTCCCCACACCTGAAAAATCTGCTATACGACTCAAACTCTTTTTAACACAAATGAAAATCTCATCCATATGATTAAAAATCCTTTGACTATTACTTATTGAAGTTTTATTCAAGATGACTAAACTTTTCTTCCAAGCCACTAAACTTTTCTTCCTCACGACTGAACTATTTTCCCTTACTACGGAACATTTCTTTCCCACGACTGAAAAATCTTCTATACAACTAAAATTCTATTTAATACGAATGAAAATCTCATCAATATGGATGAAAATCTTTTAACTATTTTTTATTGAAATTTTATTCAAGACGACTAAACTTTTCTTCCTTGCAACTGAAGTTTTCCTCCTCACAACGGAACTATTCTCCCTTACTACTGCACTTTTCTTCCTCACGACCGAACTATTTTTACTTACTACGGAACTTTTCTTCCCTG